>CM028135.1:480670714-482000357 GCA_016271365.2 Neoceratodus forsteri
CAGATGTGGTAGTGAAGGCTGTAGAGGAGGAGGGTGGGGGGGCCCTAGAGAGGGAAAAAGGTAATAGGGAGCACAGTCATCTGCCTAGCTCCCCGCTGCTAGCTACCAGCTCTCCCACTGGCAGAGGGAGGGGCAAGGGCCTCAGACAATTAGTTGGGGATCCTCCAGGGCCCCTCGCCATGGCCCCTGTCTGGCAGTAGCCCACAGGCCTTATCAAGCAAGTCAGAGTCTGTCTCGGAAACCAAGTTCAGAATTAAACCCTTGGAGAGTGGCACTGAGCCTGGGCCTGCACCAGTGTCAGCCGGAGGGAGTGTTAGTGACCCAAAATATTTAAGGGAGCTAGATGGAGAAAAGAATGTTGGCAGCCGCCAGCTCCAGTTCCAGGATCATATTGTGGTCAGGGCAATCCCTAGGCCTTACCACTGCCCAATTATCACCTTTGGAGATACTACCCCACAGTTCCCGGTCCAGGCTAAGACTCCCAGGACCCAGATGGAAGGGTTGAACCCAAATGACCCATTGAATCTGAAGTATTGACATATGATATGGTTACCAATGGGACAAGCCAGAAGAACCAGCGTAAGGGAGCTGCCCGAGCGGAGTCAGGCTGAATGGTGGGTCCGTAGGAAGCTATGGGTAGAATATTCCAATTTGAATTATCCATATGTGCCAGAGAGGATTTGGGACATCATTGATGAGATGCGGGAGGACTGGATTTTCAAGGAGCAAGTGGAGCGGTTAAAGAATCATCCAGGAGGAAGAGGTGCCCCATCTCAACAGTTGTTTCAGCAGGCTTGTACTTGGTCGATGTGCCGAACAGGGACTGGGCTGGATTAACTCTATTCAAGCATTTTGCTATGGTTAAGGACTTAACCGGGATTCGGACCAAGTACTACCTTTTGGACCAGGATTCCTTTGGAGAGGTGACCACTAAGCCAGATCCAGCATTTTACTCCCTTCCAGGTGGGGGACCTGCAGCCTACACCTCTTGGTTTGAGACTTATGGACTGTGACAGGACAATTGCCCCATGGAGCTGGTGTGGTGACTGTATTCAATTTTCCAAAAGCTTTTAGATTTGGGAAAAAATTTTTTATAATGTTAATGTTTATGATCATGATAAAATAAGTTTGGAAGAATGGTGAAAGCATATGTGTGAGTATGTGTGTGTGTGTGTTTGAGTAGTCTGGGGTTTTTACACTGTGAAACTTATTTTAAAATTTGGTTGGAGGTATTTGGGAAATGACTAAACAGTTTTCTACCTCATTATTGCTGTTAGTGAATGCTTAAGGAACAATTGTTTAAATATCTAATCATTATGAAAAGCGATTGCTATTGCTGTTTAAAGAAATACTGTGGCCGGCCTGGTGGCACCGAGGGTTGAGGCGCTGGATGTCATACCTTGTTCCATGCCAGCGACCCGAGTTCGGTAAAGAGCATGGGTCGTCAGGGGTCGGTAGGGATGAGAAAGACTTGAGCATCCCTTGGACTGCTCTCCTTCCTCAGGGAGGGGGGTTTATCCTGGCCAGTGCAGCAGCAGCCCCTAGTGGGAAATGGGGGCACTGCAAATACCCGGCAGGCTGACATAGGGGCATAAGCTGCGGCGGACAACCTTCGGGTGTATTTGGGAATGAGCACACGCCAAGCAGTACATCATTGCATGTCCGAGCTCTAGGGCACTAAAGAGCAAACCCCCATGCCCATGGATATGCGAAGTTGCCATCCACGTTCAGTCCATACTCCCACCATCGGACTCACCTCTGCAGCCTGTTCCTCTCCTACCTCCGGGGCATTTGATTGTAGATAGACTGCTGAGGTGGGCGACCCCACCTCAGGGGGTTCAGAGATGAGGGGTCACCTGGAGCGGAGAGGCCAGAAGATGGGTTTCAGACAGGGAGGTAGAGGCTGACATGGGTGGTCACTGGAGAGAGTTCCACAGATTCGGGGAGAAATAAACAGAATTTACAAAAAAAAAAAAAGAAATAGTGAAGATTGTGGCTAGCACTTTAGATTATCTCCTGGAGCAGGTAGGGCTTAGGGATTATTTATTTTTTTCTTTGGATATACCTTAGGTTAGGTAGGTCAGGTGGTGCCTGGTGGCCAAGCATGGTGTGGGAGGTTGGGGAGCACGCATACTCAGTCTGATGGGAGAGGACCTTCACTGGGCCCTTACCATCATTCCCAGGAGGGAATAATTTCCTGGGAGGTGGAAGAGTGAGTGTAAGCACCCTGTAAAAGAGGAGCTTGCATTTCCACTTTTAGGCATCCTTTCCCCCTCCTACCCCCTCCACCCAAGCTAGAAAATGGGTTTAGAGCTCTGGGGGATATTGCTCTGGGCGCCTCAAGGTGGCAGTACAGAGTAGGTTTAGAGGGTATACAAAGCAGCTGACAGGAAGTATCAGGGGCTTTCCAGCCTGGGCATTAGGCCTGGGCTGGAGAAGGGAGATTGGAAGCGTAGTGTTAGGAGCAGACAAGGTGAGCCAGTGAGGTAGCTTGGTGGTTCAGAAGGGCCAGTGGAAAAGTCCCCCAAGAGTATGGTCAAGACGTTTTTTTCCATGTGTCGTGGTTGATGAGGAGTGGGGCTATGGAGCTCCATGGGGGAATAGATAGCCAGGTCCTATGTCATTGGGTCTAGGGCAGTAGGAGGCTTAGCAGGCCATGTATAGAGTAGAAGCCCTTAGTAAGCCCATGTGTGTAGTACCCCAGGTAATCACGGCTTGGAGGGCAGTAGCAGGGCCCTCTCAGAAGGGGAACTGGTGGCACTGGTTCCCCTCATACCCGGTGTGGCAGGGCAGCCCGGGGTGGGGTAGTGGGAGTCAAGGGGCCTGTCACCCAAGACATGGGGCCTGTTTTGAGGGACAGGTCCTGGTGCGCCAGTACATTGAGGTCTGAGTGGGCCACAAGCTGAAAATGGCAGACCTGGGAGGGTAGCCCCTATGCTGGAGCTTAATTTAAGCCCAGGCGGTGAAAACAGGGATGTAGGCCTGGTTGAGACCCCAGAGGAAGTGACTTGCAGAGTCCATGGAGTGAGTTTGGGCCATGTCTGGTAAGGCAGGTATGGAGGCAGAGCCGAATGACAGGGGCAGGTTTTACGTTAACACCAGGAATAGTGCCAGCCACTGAAGGAGGATTGGGGCCTGGGTTGTCTGGAAAATTGCTGGGTACCCCTGTGGCTTGGGCCTTTGCCCAGGGGTCCAGCTGGGGAAAGCTACTTGCTTTCCTGCTCTAGAGTAGAAGGGTGGATAACTAGTGCCAGTGTGAAAGAGAGTGTCCCAAGGTAAAAGAGAAGGTTGGCTTACTAGATCTAAAAAAGCCAGGAGACTGCAGGGATCTGAGTTCAAGTAGGTCTCAGGTAGAACACTTAAGGGGGACAGTAGGCAGGAGAGAATCCTTGCTTCTGTCTGCCTGAATCCATAATTTCTGCTGCCTTATTTCATCCAGCCAGTATTTGTAAAAATGTTGAATAGCCCCATGGAGCTGCTTTATCTATTTTTAATGAAGTATGTGACCCATGTGTTGCTGGAATCATTTGCAGTACAGGTGCAAAATTAAAGCCAGTATGAGGAGGAAATAGTAGTTTGTGGGGGAGGGTCTTGGAGCTGGGCTCATGTTGGGCCTGTGGCTCGATGGTGTCCAGCTCATTACCTCAGATCGAGTGTGTAACCTGGGCGTTATTTTTGATGATGGCTTGACCCTGAAGTCCCAGGTTTCAGCCGTGGTCAAATCCTCATTATAATTAATGGGTTCCGTTTTTGTAATATAAAAATCAGTGTATTAAAAAGGGTAATACCTGAGTAGGTATTACGGCATTCACGCGCTCTCTTTCCCTATGAATGCGCTTGAGACACTACACACACAAAGCTCAAGCTTAAAACTGTCCATTTCTCTTCACACACTACTGACCAGAAAAACTTGGGCTACTTCTTCAGTGGGTCGGGAGGCGGGGAGGTATTCTCGTAGTAGGAGGGAGTAAAAGGGAAGTTGATGATGCGAGGGACAGCCCGGGGGCCTTAGACAGCCGACAGCCATACGGGAGTGATGCGGCTCTTCAGTGCTGCCGACGGGGGACCAAGATTAAACTTTTAAACCAAACCTCTGCAAGAAAAAAAGTCACTCTTCAATTATAAATAACAAAATATGGGGTGCAGTGTGTTTTACTTGAATTTCACACACTCCCTCATTGTTGGATAGCTAATAAACTCCTCAGGCTTCGCCCTCGGGGTTTATGTGCTATCCAACAACTCGGCAGTGTGTAAATTCTCATAACACACTGCAGCCCATACTTTATCCTATATTTATCATCTGAGAAGTATCGGCCCAGGTGAAACACTTGATTCCACCGAGCGACCTTCCAACATTGATCCATGCCTTCATTATCACCTATCTTGATTACTGCAATGCCCTCTACCTAGGGCTGCCTGGGGTTCATATCTGTGACCTGCAGCTAGTGCAGAATGCTGTGGCCAGGCTGTTGACTGTTACATCCAGAACCAGTCATATTATGCCTATGCTGCATGAACTGCATTGGCTACCAGTTCAGTGGCGGATCACCTATAAGATAGACTTGCTTACCTTTAAAGCCCTACATGAACAGGGACCCAACTACTTGAAAGATCTACTGACTCCTTAGTCCCACAATTGCCCTCTCTGATCTGTTGACAAAAGATTGCTAGAGATTCCCAAGGTTTGTTTTAAAACATCAGGAGCTCATGCTTTTTCATTTGTAGCACCAACCTTGTGGAATTCTCTGCCTCGTCGGTTAAGAGAATGCCTGACCGTTAGCAGTTTTAAATCTCTGCTAAAAATGTATTTTCATTGACATTCCCTCTCTAATTGTTACATTAAATGACTGTTTTTAAAATGTATTGTATTATGGTTGATGCTGTCATTTTACATTATGTACAGTGCCTTGATTATGAAAGGAGCTATATAAATAAAGTTGCTTTGCTTTGCTTTGACTGGGAGGGGGGAAGCAAATGAAATGAAATCCTACTTTTCCCCCTGTATTTGCAGTCTAATTAATTCTCCAATGAGTTGCATTCCAGTGTCATTCTTCATCCCGCCTGGTTGGGGCCACAAGGGCTTGCTGAGACAGCTGAAGTGCAGAGGGATGTCCTGGTCTAGTAGACAGCTTTGGGGAGGAAATCAAATATTGAACGAGAGAGAGAGAGAGAGAGAGAGAGAGAGAGAGAGAGGCAAAGTGCACAGCTATAGAAGACGCCAAGCAGGTAGGAGACCATCTGTTTCCCTATTGTTCTGAAGTGCATTGGTCTTGAATGTTAGCACTTAAGAGTGCTCTCCCTTTTCTGCCCGGACCATCTGTGAATGTAAAAGTATGCCCCTAGATGGGGCAGAAAGGGGGGGGGGATTACAACAATAAATGCAATCTGCACACATTTGCTATTTGGTAGAAAGCACAATTTAGTTGAAGTTCATGATTCCAACCTGCAATGAAAAAATGATATAGTAAATAATTTTAGTAACAGAGAATATTAATGATATAAATGTCACTGCTGCTCAATAATGTTAAATCAGTGTCTCAGTTGAAGTGTGGTCCCATATATCATATTACATAAAGGATGAAATTTCTTTTTTGCCATTTAACCATAGAGGTACCATTGCTCTAAACATAAAAATGCAAATGGATCCTTGCGTGCAAGTGCTGCTTCAAAATCCCTCCTTTTGGGCCAACTGACACTTTTTCTTTCCCTAAGAAAGGTCACCCACGTCTGCCCGTATTGTTAGGTCAGTGCAAGTTTGAAACCAGTGCATATCCCAAGTTTTTATGTGGGATGGAATGCACGTGATCACCCAGCCTGTCTTTAAGCTTCTTCTTGGTGCATACCACATAGTATGCATCACAGAGACAAGATGCCAAATATACTGCATGATTGGTGTCACAGCTGAAATATGCCTTTATCAAAATGCATTCCCTGGTGCTGGGGTTGATAGAAAACATCTTCAACAGTAATGACTGCAGTATTTGCCCCTACCACACCTATGAGTGCCTTTTGGTAGTGGAGTCAACCATGTGGTAGGAAGTGATGGGATATGTTGCATGCTCCCAGTGACATGCTTACTCAGATTCTTTAGTCTCTAAAATACCATCCTTGATTTAATCTGTAGAACGTCCTAATTTTTGCGTAGGGTTCCCTCCACTTTAGCTGCCTAAGTAGCAAGCATAGTTGCAAAGTTCCTGTTGTTAGATGGCACATTACTTTCTTTCTTTGGTTGTAAAAGGGTTTCCCTGTTAGATCTGTAACCCTTTCCTTAGCCCTAGCAATATCCCTCGTGCTAGAACCATGTTGGTAAAACCTTTCCTTCAGTGTATCTGCATTCCTTTCCAGTGCTGTCACCGTACTACAGTTCCAGCATACCCAGAGGAACTAGCTTTTAGGGATATTCCTGATGATGTGATAGGGTGACAGGAGTTAGTCAAAAGGACTGTATTCCTATTGGTTGGTTTGTGAATGAGGTCTGTGGCTATATCCTCATTTCTTGGTCCTTAATTATGCAGATGTCCACAAGAGATATGGAATCATAGCTATGTGACACCCCAAATCTAAGATTTAAATTTGTGTTCCCCAAAAGCTTAACAAAAAAAGCTCTGTTACTGTCCACTACCACACATCAGGAAATCATCAATATAGCATCTCCAGAGTGAGTTAGTCACAGAAAGGATTGGCATTGTGGTCATGCACATAAAACTCCACCCATCCTCCCATATACTAATTAGTGAAATTAGGGAAAAAACTTACTCCCATGATGGTTCTGCTAACCTGCAAAAGAAAATCCCCTTGAAAGGTAAAGGCATTACATTCATTCAAGTACAAACTTAAAAAGCTCTTCTAGCCTGCCCAGTGGTGCTGAGAGTTGAGGCGCTGGATGCCACAACTCGCTCCACGCTGGTGACCCGGGTTTGGGAACGGATTCAGGTCTCCAGGGGTCAGCGGGGGTTGAGAGGGATTGAGCATCCGTGGACTGCTCTCCCTCTCCCTCTCCGTGGGTGAGGGGTTTCAGTTGTCACTGCACTAGCAACCTCTGGTGGAGGCTGGGGGGCAGTACGCATGCACTGTACAGTAGAGGTGAGCTTGGGGCATGGCGCCGAGGGGGGAGCATGTGCAGACATGTGCGCGCTCCCTCCACTAGCATCATTGCATGCCCCAGCCCACGTTAGGCTGAACAGGGAAAACTGTAGCACTTGGTCATGGTGGCTTTATGGCCATTTCAAGGGACTGGCTGGAGCTGGGGGCACCACCACACGATATTGAATCCTGTTTCAATGGGGAGTATAGGGGGACTCCCTGCCGCCCCCCCTGTGGGGGGCAAGCCATGGAGGTAGATGGTGGTGGGGGCTTCACTAGGAACTAGAGCAGAAACAGAAGGTGGCCGGAGGTGGCTGGATAACAGGATGTGAAAGGCAGACCAGAGGCCACATAAGGTAAAAAGCATTAACAAAAAAAAAAAAAGCTCTTCTACAGTACAAGTGCTCACTGACAGCTAATATGGGGGCTGGCTGTACAGGTGAAAGGAGGGCTGTGCTGATTGCCATATTCAGCTGTGAGAGCCAGACACCAGGGATAGGGATGTATGAGGACAGGTGAGGTGGGGGCATGAGTCAGTTTTGGGGGTTCCACTGACCATCAGGGTCTCTAAATAAAAAATAATGGGCAATCAGGTGTTGGAGAAACCACTGGACACCAGGGAGTTCTCAATATAATATATTGAGGTATCAGGCATGGGGGAACAACTGGACACCAGGGAATTCTATATTATAATGTACTGGGAGTATGGGGGGGGCAGCTCATCACAGAGCAGCTCAGCACGGGGTGAGCAGCTGCAGTGCAGTCACCCTGCCTGTGGTGGATGGGGATACAGGTTTAGTGCCTGTTTAAGAGGTGGTTTTTGGTGGTGGTAAACAGCGCCACATGGGGCTGTCTACTGCCATTGCAAACCTTTGAAAATTATACTGCATTGTATATGTATTTTAGTCCCTTGGTGTCTCCTGGTTTGGGGGGCACTATGGGGGTATTTGAATATGGCCCTGCCCAGATTACCAGTGCAAACCTGGTTTAATGTTGGAGGGAAACATATTCGCTCTGGCGCTAGCTTTTAAATATGAGGGCCTAGAGCTTTAAAATTGCTAATACCCTATGTATGTGCTCCATAAATGAAGAGGGAGACTTAACCTTGGCAATTAAAGCCTTCAGTACCCCAGAAAAAGATCTGCCACTATTTTTTTTGTGTGTTTGCTAAGTGATCTTTAAAGCTGCACCAGTCTGATTTGCCTTTGATATACTAAACAATGGAACTCTGGTATATGAAAATACAAAATGGCAAACATATTCAGTGAACAATTTTATAAGGTATTCAGTCCCAATGACAACCCTATTTATCATTTAAACTCACATCTTTTCAAAAGAAGACATCAAAAATAAGATACTAAAATTAAAACGAAAAAACAACACCTGGACTGGATCAAATTTCTTGGCGCATGTTGTATATTGTGTCAGAATGTTTGTTGTATCCATTAAAAGTTCTGTTTGAAGAGTTGATAAATACTGGTACTGTGCCTAGAGATTAGAAAACAGCATATGTGATGCAAATTCATGAAAATGGCTGTGAACGAAACTCAGATCATTATAGACCAAATAGCCTTACATCTACCATTTGCAAAATCTTGGAAAGTTAAATTAAAGACATTATTATTAACATGACTAATAATCTGGACCATGAACAACATGGATCCAAGATGGGAAGAAGTACTACAACTAATGTGATTTGTTTTTATGAAAATATTAGTGATCTGTTGGACAGAAATGTGCCTTGTGATGTGGTTTATCTTGACTTTAGTACTTTTTAAGGCTTTTGATCTGTTGCCACACCGTGCTCATATGGAGAAAATAAACATATTAACCTGAACTATTCCATTATCAAGACTGAATTGTTGAGAAAGATATCACAGAAAGTGATGATCAATAGACATTTGTCAGGAGTGAGGAGGATTACTAGTGGAGTCCTGCAGGGCTCTGTTTTAGGTCCTGTATTGTTTCAAATTTTTACTTCTGACCTGACAAAATATATAATTAGTTTGTCAGTTAAATATGCAGATTACACAAAATTTTTTTTTTTTGGGGGGGGGGCATGTGAAACTTTATCACAAATTAGAGACCTTCAAAGTGACTTAGATCCAATTTTTAGGTAGGTCAGCTACTGGGGCATGAAGTTGAATATGGAAAAGTGTAAGGTCTTGCACCTTGGTAAAAGAAATCAGAGGAATGCTGACATGCTGTGTCGGAGTGAACATCATGTCACTGATAATGAACTAGATCTAGGTATCAGCATTTCTTATGATTTTGGTAGCTCCTGTCAGGTAAACTCAGCTATTAAAAAAAACAATAAGGTAATTTGGACAATTACTGTAAATGAAATATCATATCCAGGGATGCAAAAGTTCTAATGTCCCTGTTCTGGGCCTATGCTCGACCACATCTGGAATACACGTCTCAACTATGATGTCCTTCCAAAAACCGTGACTGTAATAATCTTGAAAAAGTACAGAGACAATTTACAAAAATGGTTTATGAAATGAAAGATAGAACTTGCAATGAAAATCTTCAGCAGTTCAACCTCATGTCATTGAAGACAAGAAGACTAAGAGGTGATCTTTTAATATTGTTTGACATTATAAATAACCCTTCCTTTTTAACAGAGTTGGGCATTGACTTCAGAACATCCTACAGAGATATCAGATGGCACCCTTTACAAATAGTTGGGAAAACATTTGAATCACTGAAATGAAAATATTTCTATACACTAAGAATAGCTAACCTATGGAACTAGTTACCTGTTGAAATAATTATTAGTAACACTAAAAGAGAATTAAAAAAAACTGATAAGTATATCTTATCTGGAGGAAAACTGAGTTATTATTCAGTGTCAGGCTTCTATAGGAGCAATAATGGGCAAGTTGCTTTCTGGCCCCTTGACTTTCCTTAGTATGAGGTTTGCTTGGTGTGGCATTTCCAAGTTGCATTTACAGAGAATTTAGGGCCCAGATAGACATAGTCTGAAACAATTTCAATGTTTTGTCTTTATATAATTTGCAGCTTTTTCAGCCAGCCCCAGATACCACCAGTATAATTGCATCCATATGTAGAGTTAGATTTTTGGCGTGCAAAAGGAAGAGAACAAATCAATTTTTCTCTGATGACCCAAAAGGAAAGTAGAAATCAAAACCAGGTCATCCACAAACAACAGCTGACTGAAGCCTTGGGTGAATGAAAATTTATATCATGAAGTTTGAAAGTAATCATATTCATATTCACAATAAAGACAGTGAGGGCCAGAATGCAGTCCTGCCTACATCAGTAATAATGTAAATTATTTCCGTGACTTCCCCTTTGCAGTGAATATCTGACTCTGGACTAAGTGTTGTCATTCAGCTGAATAATGGCACCTGACTGGACTGGATCCATACCACTGTTTGACAATTACTCCCATATGAGGGGAAAAACTTGGGGAGGCAGTATAGCATAGTGGTTAAGAGCACTGAGCTGCAAACCCGAAAACAAGAGTTTGAAGCCCACAGCCACCACTTGCATACTGCATGACCACGGGCAAGTTACTTAACTTCCCTGTACTCCCAGGACACACCTGGAAACAAGCCTTAGCACAGTGTGCCTCTCCTGGCCAAAAACTAAAATAATAAAAACTAAACAAATGAAAACTCTAAATTAGATGAGCACTGTGAATTAAGAGTGGTGCTGATTAACTGCTACGCAATCATGTTTGTCTGGCAAATCTACAATTTACCCCCCCCCAAAAAAAAACTTCATGTTACTGCTCCCTGTTTGCAAATGTATTTATTTTTTACACCTTGTACTGTACGACTTACCCGTATAACATAGCTGAACTGCAGCACCCCATAGACTCCATCACTAATAAAAAAATGTTACAACCAGGCCAAAAGAAAAACAGTACTTCGCAGGTAACTTTGTTATTGTAGTTTTCATGACCCCTTCAACCCCCACCACAATAAATTATACAGCAAAACCCTCACTGATGGAATGACTCTGTGCCGATAAACAATAATCATGGCTGTCAACAGACCATGGACATCACTATTTGGTGGTTGAAGTCTGCATTACAGGAACATGCTAAACAGAATTTGACACAATGTTTACAGTTTGATAACAGAATAATATATGGGGTGCTGTACATTATGAGTTGTCGTTTTTACACAACCAAGGGGCCCGACATTCAAAAAAGTACAAAGTGGAGAACAAAGGTTTGTGCTGTACTTTGCAATTGCCCACGGGTCTGAGGACATGATATTCTGTCAGATAGGGCACTGGTGCTGTCCAACTGTTAGGGCCATTTTGGTGCAGCACTAAGTCAAGTAGCACTGTCTGGACAAGGTTCATATCTAAAATATTTGAGAAGGAGATTCACTCCCAACTTTATGAATACTTAAATAAAAATTCTCTCTTAGCCTCCCAGCAGTCTGGCTTTAGGCCACTACATTCCACAAATCCTGCTTTATTAGATTTTACAGACACCATCTCCCATGCACTGGATAATAAATTGTGCATGGGAGCGGTGTTTGTTGATCTGTCTAAGGCCTTTAATATGGTTGATTATCCCCTGTTATTAAAGGCTTTGACTGGGAATGGGATTGGTGAGGAGGCCCTCCAATGGTTTCATTTGTATCTTAGTGGGCGCAGACAAGCTGTGTGTATTAGTGGGCATTTGTCCAATTTTAGGGATGTGAGTAGAGGGGTGCCCCAGGGATCGATCCTGGACCCCCTTCTATTCATAACCTTTATTGATGGTCTTCCTGGGGTATGCAAGGAAAGTAGTGTAAAGCTTTACGTTGATGATACTATTTTGCTGTTTTCAGGTAGCCACTCTCAATTAGTTGAAACAGTATTACAACAGGAATTCCTGAAACTTGATACATGGCTTAAAGAAAATAAGCTCATAATGAACATAAAAAAGACCAACACTAAGATGGTTTCTAGAAGAAAACTAAAAGGACAAGATGTAGGGTTAAATAGTATTGACATAAAAACTGAGAGTGGTAAGCTACTTATTCAGACCTCAGCTTATAAATATCTGGGTTTATGGGCTGACCCCTACTTGAATTTTGATTTTCGTTTGGATCAATTAAGTAAAAAAATATCACAAAAGACAGGAGCATTGTGAAGGCATAGATTGTGTATGACCCAGGAAACCAGAGCAAGACTGGTTCAGACAGTAATTCTTCCTTTGATTGAATATGGTTCAATGGTTTATGTAAATTCAACTAAACACAATTACTGAAGCTTGACAGACTTCAATATAAGTGGGCTAGATTTGTGTTGGATATTAAAGGGCTATACTCATCTTATCACCATTGTGATTTCCTCCATAGCTTAAACTGGGTTCCCCTAAGTTTAAGAAGGGACCCAATGTTCTATAACTTTTTGTATAAATGTTATAACCGTCTTGCTCCTGATTACCTTATTTCTAAACTTTTTCCACAGGTTTCTAATTATTCTTTATGAGATACCCAAGGGAGAGGATTTATAGTTCCTATCATAAACACTAGATATGGGAAAATGCAATTTGATTATGTGGCTTCTGTTAGATGGAATTTGTTTCCTCCTAGTGTATGCAATATGCCCTCTTATCAAACTTTTAAATCAGCTATATTAGATTTGTACTTCTTTAGATATACTTGCTACTAATTAATTTCTAAATGCTGTATATGTTTGTAACTGTTTCTTTAAATTGTTGAACATTGTATTTGTATGCAATGTTTGTGTATTTATTGCAACATATGTTTTCTAAGCAGGATGGCATTGTAAACAGGTTTGCCTAATTACCTTATCCTATTGAAATATAAGAAAAAAACAAAGTGGGCCTCAAGAGTGGATAGTGCCAGATCGCTATCTGCCATTTTGAAAGAGACCCATGCAAATGAGTTTATAGGGACCATTTGCATGACCATTATGAGCTCATTTGCATGGATAGTGGAGGTAGATTAGCACGGCGCCACCCCCCTTCTTGGTCCAAGACCTATGTAGCTATCCCTGGTGCTAGTTGTCTTCCCTCCCTCTGATCACTAGCTCGATGTTTAAATAACACTTCCATAGTGCTAATGGTCCCCCCCTTCCTCCAATCACTGACCTGATGTTTAAATAATACTTCCCTGGTGCTAGTAGTTCCCCCCTCTGATTGCCAGCCTGATATTCAAATAACACTTCTCTGGTGCTAGTGGTCCCCCCTTCCTCCAGTTTCCAGCCCATAGCAGAACTTAGTCCCCTTCCGGCATCCAGTGGTCCACCCAGGCACCAATCCATGGTACCTGTGGTCGCAGGTCTATAATCCATGGTATCTAGTAGCTCCCCCCCCCACAATGGCATTGAGCAACCACATCCCCCAGTCACCTTACCAGTATCCTTGGTGCTGCAGGTCAGCAAATGGCAGCTGGCACAGCCCTCCTCACACCATGTAGGCTGGCCACCATATATTCAGGCAGGGAGCACATGAATTATTTATAGAACAGGGGCGTGTCACCCAGTCCTTTAAGTAAGTCACACAGTCCCTGCCTGGACATACAGTGGCCTGCCATGGTGGTGTGAGGAGGGCTGCACCAGTCACCCTATGTGGCTCCGCACACAGAGGGTACTGGAAAGGTGACTACAGAGTGGGTGCTTGGTGCCACAGTGAGGAGAGACCACTAGACACCAGGGATTAGAGACATGTGGTCAAAGTATCATGGATCAGTGCCAGGGGGGCCACTGGATGCTGGGAGGAGGGGTTATGTTATACTATAGCTGAAGATCAGAGGGAGGAGGAGGAACCACTAGCACTAGGAAAGTGTTATTTAAACATTGGGCTAGTGATCAGAGGAGGAACACTAGCACCAGGGGAATGTTATTTAAACATAGGACTGGTGATCAGAGAGAAGGGGCACTTCCTGACTTTATCCCCTAATTTGCACAGCAAACTTAAAAAAACACTTGTTTAATATTTAAACTATCCCCCCACTGCACAACCAAGTACCAACCACCTCCCACCACTCGGACCTTTTAAGAAATGTCCCCCACCCTCAACCCTCTAGCATTCACCTCCCACATCTCCCATCCTCACAAACTGGCAAGGTTTCTTATAATAAAGTGTAGTAAACTATGTATAAATCTCTCCACCCCCCACCTGCACCAGTTCACATAATCACCCTTCTCCTCACCCTTTCAATTGCCCCAACTCCAGAATTCATGAGGTAACTCCCCACCCCACCCATCCTCTAGCACCCAATCTCTCCAATCTTCCTGGTAGACAAGCAGCTATCCAGGTGTTTCTACACGTATCATCATTCATTCAGATATTGGGACACTGAAGAGAGCATGTTTGCACCACTGTGGGACAATTTTTGTTTTATAAGAGTTACATATATCCTTATTCTTTGCAAAATACTTCATGAATGTACTAGATGGGGTTCAGATTAAGCCAACAAAATTGGGAAGTGTAGTATTATGGTTCCCAACCCTAACACCCTGCCCTCACCTTGCAGGCAGCAAAAGGAAAAAACATTATTTTTTCACCTCTCCGGAGTCTTTGCAAATCAGGCCTGGGGTGTTCCTTGTGGTTATCAACCCTAACACCCCATTCCATCAGTAAAGAAGCTGAGATTTGCAGACCATATGCAGGATGGGGTGGGATGCTAGGATTGAGAATTGTAACACCATGTTTCCCTACTTCTGTTGGCTTAATCTGAACCCTAACTGGTGCATTAATGAAGTTTTTTGCAAAGAATTTCCTTGCTTTTTGAGATAGTATAATCATATCCTCATTCAAGCGGATTACTTAGGGACCTGCATGAACATATCCATTTGCCTATGGAGTGCTCTGTGCTTTCATCCCTCCAAGAAGCATACATCCATGTTACTGTCTCCAAAAAACAATTCATTTGTTTAGTTATATGACTTGAGAAACTTCCAATGTTATCCTATAGGAATTAAGATTTTTTTTAATTCTGATGGTTTTTCACAAGGTCCCTAAATTTATTTGGCTGTATTATGTGTTATTTTAGTAGTACTCATTAAGATCTTTGTTTTGAGGAGTCATGTAATGCATCATTCTGGGTAAGCAGCTTAGGCCAACCTCTCCACTCTTTACCTCACCTTTTTTCATCTTTTTCTTCAGTTAAACTATGGACATCCTTGGCATTCTTGTCATCCTTACTGTTCAGAAGATCCAGGACAGCCTTTTCAGTGAAGGTATAGGGCAAAATGGAAGTTGGAATAAAGTCTGTGGCTCCACATCACATACCGCCAAACATGCCAGAAAGAGATATGAGCTCTAAATGTTCCAAGGACCAGGCCCCAACTGCTACTCATCCATCTGCTTCCTCAGTTGCACTAATGGAGGACCACTTCTTACAGGAGCTCACACCACTAAAAGAAGCCCTGCAAACAATCACAGATGAATTAAAGGGCATTTGTTTGACAACTGAAGCCCTAAACCAGAGGGTTGACAATGTGGAAGCAAGAATCAGCTCAATTGAGGACTGGCATGGCTGACTGGATCCTGAGACTGTCTTCCTCCGACAGAAGCTCTCCCACCTGGGGGATAGAATAGAGGACTTAGAAGGTCATAGCCACAGGAACAACATTGTGGTTATTGGTCTACTGGATGGTGTAGAGGAGTTGAATGTGATCCTGTTTACTCAGTAATTTTGTGAAAAATATTTGCTGGTTCTTCTCCCAATGGCTGCTCTTATATTGTAGAATGGGCCCACAGAGGCCTCCGGCCAGTGCCTCCACTGGGAACGGACCCTTGGCCCCTGTTTTTTTTTATTCTTAAACTACTGAGACAGGCAACACGTGCTAAATAAAATCAGGGGGCACCACAAGATTACATGGGACGGCAGCAAAACTCAGATTGTTCAAGACCTCTCTTGATCCGTTCTCTTGAAGAGAGCAGCATATAGGCCGATTGTTTCTAAACTACTGGCGGCCCAGATTGTCTTTTGCATGCACTACCCAGCAAGACTACAGGTGAACTACCAGGGGACATTTAAGAGTTTTGAGCTCACAAGGAACTTCCTAAGATGTTTCCTGAACTGCTTAAACCCTCAACCTAATGGTATAGTGTTGTAATTTCTTTCTCCTATTGGGCACCTATTGGGCACCTATGGGCACTTATGGGAAATAAGTTAAACTTCATTTTCTTACTTGGATTGTAGCCTGCTTTGGATGGCGGGAGGCTTGGGCAAGGTGCTGTGGACAGAGGAGATCTTATATGAGTCCTGGTCTTTGATCTCCTGTATGTGGTAAAAGTTTCACCTCTTTGACACAAAGATGATTGTTTTTCTCTCTTCTTATTGCACTATTGTAACTTGCACCCAAGAAGGACTATGAATACACTGTGTCTAAATGTAAGCTGCATTCCAGGATGTTATTGCAAAAGTGATTCTGAACTTATTTTGGTGTTTCCCCTGGTGCACTGTATCTGCTGGGCCATGGCAAAGTGACTTTTTTCTATTGTGGGGGACATCTGTGGGATGTTTAATTCACTTTGTCCATCCTTCTCCACATGTTCAGTACACATTAACTTGAGGCCTTCCATCTTGTGTTTTATGGCTCTAGAGCATGCACCTACTAAGGGGGATTACCCTTCTGTCAGCAGAACCACAGGCATACAGTATGAATGCAGATGATTGGGCATGTTGATTTCCTTCACCTCAGACCAGGTATTGCTGTCACCTGAGTACTTGTCTCTGATTATCACCTACGCACTGGGAGAAGAAGACCCACATCGTGGTTACCATCAGATCGGATTCTGGCTTCAGGAACTTCTGTTTTTTTTTTCCAGTCTCACCTTGTACCAAGGACTAATTGCTGTATCGAAGTGACATTGCCAGGTGCAATTTTTTCTATTTATTCCTTATGCTGGATAATGGCACTGTGACTTTCTTTTTATTTATGCCAGGTTTACAAATTACATAGTTACATTTGTTATGCATTTTTTATACAGTATATTGTATAACAAGATGTTTTACCACCCTCATCATTCTTAGGGATTATAGGCCTTGTTTTGTTCAACGAGGGTGGATTTCTTTCTGGGACATTTTGCCATAGTCCCCTTTGAGTACATAGTCTATCATGGATCATCGCAAGTGTACAATTGACTGAGCACATATATTATTAACTGTTTCTTATTTACATTGTTCATAAGTGTTACCATTTCTTCCTTCTTAGCTTTCCTATGGGTTTCTGGAGGTTGTTTTTTTATTTCTCTTCATCTAATGTGGGGATGTGCCTTTAAACGTTGGAAGTTGGGGAGGTGGAGGGTTATTTAGTGGATGTTTATAATTTATCATGGACCTGGGGAATTTGGAGTTACAGTCACTTGGACTGGGGGGCATTCTAGCTTTATATGTGTTTAGGGTATGGGAAGGTTGTTACTCTTGCTGGAGTTCATTTTTTCATAGAACAGGGTTGGGCATGTTAACTTGTTTGTACATGTTCTTGTTGGATTTTTGTGGTGTGGATAGTTGGGGCGAGGGAGGTTGGTTTAGCAGCTCAGCGACTCCTTTAAGATTTTATTTGTTTGCTAGTTCAGCTGTGAGTAGACTACATACTCCTTTTCTTTATAGAGAGGTATGGCGGGTCCTTACACATTACTAACTTAAAATATCAGGGGCCCAAGATAAGTTTAAATGTCATATGGTGCTGCAGCATCTTAAAAATATTCAGGTGGGACTCGCCTGCTTGCAGGAAACACACATTAATTGGGAGGTTATACATTATTTCTGGTACAAATTGGTGGGACCGGTTTACGGGGCTGGTAATAGCACTAGATGGGTGGTGTGGCGATTCTAATTGCTCAGAGTGTCCTCTTTCAGTTGATTGCAAAGTACTGGGACCCCAAGGGACACTACATTCTATTACATGGTAAATTGGGGATTTTCCAAATTGTGTTGGGCTCCATTTATGGCCCAAATTCTGATTCCCCACAATTTTTACTAAGTTGGCCTCTCTCCTAGCTCCTTTCTCCACCCTCCCCATCTCTTTTGGAGGGGATTGGAATTTGGTTTATCAGCCAGACCTAGATACATCAGGCTTGAATTGGCAGAGTCTTTCTCCAGTGCAACAGGGGCTTCGGCAGTTGATGGATGATTTGGGGCTCATCAATCCGTGGTGCCTCCTACACCCTTCAGAGAAACAATACACTTTCTATCGCCCCCATGGAACCTTTTCTAGAATACATTATTTCCTCATTAACCAGGAAAGTCTTCACAGTCTAATATCCTCAATAATACACCAAACTGTTATATTGGATCATGCTCTAGTAGGTTTACACCACACCTTAACAGGGCTTGAGGAATGTGATTTGGTATGGCTCCTCAACTCTCAGCTTCTGCAAGATTCGAATACTTTCTCCCTGATAAGAGTTTCTAAGCAAATTTTTCTTACAGAACGAGGGTTCCGTATCCGTATCCAATGTTCTCTGGGAAACAGCAAAGTGTGTCGCACGTGGATAACGTAATAGATTTGCATCTATACACTCCAAAAAGTGCACTTCAGCCCTTGATCAGCTTTTGAAGGACCTTAGACTTTTAGAACACACCATCAGTAAGAACACTCCCACCAACGTTTGGCCTAGATTAAACATTTTAAGGGCCAAATATGCAGACCTCTTGGTGGCACAAAAGGCCAAATTGGTTCTGCAGCAAACAAAAATAAGATATTTGGAGTCTGGTGAAAGGGCCAGGAAACTTTTGGCACTTCAACTTCACCAGCTTGAGACCTCCAAAAACAGTCCCAGAATCTGACCTACTCCCGATGCAGATATCGAGACTCAACTCCACACTATTATGGCAGCATGTCATTCTTATTACCTTGCACTGTATACTGATGATCTCTTGGACTTGCTTGCGGACAACTGAATCTCTTCCTATCTTGATCCCCTCCCTCTTCCTGTACTTGACCCTTTGCAAAAAGAAATTCTTAGTCATCCAGTCTCCCTCACTGAGGTTCAGAAGGCCATAAAACAACTACCTCTTGACAAGGCACCAGAGCCAGATGGTTTTACCAACAACTTCTATGTGGCCTGTCTTGCAGAAGTGGCTCCTATGCTAACTCGTTTATATACTGCAAGTTTTGGTACTCCTCAGGGTTTTCAGAAACTTCCTTTTGGAAGCCTGGATTACGCTCATAAAGAAGCCAGGTAAGGATGCGCTACAACTGGAAAGCTACCACCCAATTTCCTTACTCAATTCTGATCTAAAAAGTTTGACAAAAGTTTTAGCCAATTGGTTAGCCTTGGTTTGGGATGTCCTGATTAGCCCAGTGCAGGTGGGGTTCATGAAGCTAGATTGTCCAGTGATCACCTTCAGAAGCTCCACCACTTTATCTCTCGTCCAGGAGGGAGGGAGGAGGGTCCCCAGCAGCCCTGGTTTCCCTAGACAAGAAGAAGGCTTTCAACCATGTATCAGGGCCTTATCTGTTCTCCATACTACTGAAATGTGGTCTTCCTTCTGAATTTATTCACTGGATTCAACTACTTTACAGTAAACCTGTTGCAATGGTATATTGTCAGATTCTTTCCCATTCCATTGTGGAATGTGACAAAGCTGCCCCCTCTTCCCACTACTTTTTAATTTATACCTAGAACCCTTGATCTGTAGTCTACAAAGAAACCTGAGGATTTAGGGAATCTCTGATGGAAGGAAGCAGTATTTATGTCGGCTTATGCAGATGATTTTTTACTGCATGTTGTACAACCTACCACCTCAATCCCAGCTGCTTTGGAAGAAATCCACTGTTTCTCTGCAATTTCCTCCTACAAGCTCAATTAAGTAAAATGAAAGATTTTCCTTAAAATAGTCTAGTTAATAAGAAGGAGATTCTTAGCTTGGGACTGTCCTGGGAATCATGGACACTGACCTATTTGGGGGTGTGAATCTCCCATTTCTTTATGATTTTGATAAAGGAAATTCTTACCTTGTTACTGTGCACCTAAAATTAGATTTGCAAAGGTGGTCGTCCCTGCCTCTTTCCCTCTGGGGATGAGTTAGCACAGTTAAGATGAATGTCTTGCTTTACCTACTCTACCCCCTTTTTTTTCCAATTATTAAACCAGGAGTAGCACACTAAGCTGAAAGCTTGTTTACAGGTGTGACCTGGGAGTACAGGAAAGTTAAGTGACTTGCTCAGGGTTACACAGTATGCAAGTGGGGGCTGTGGGATTCAAACCCAGGTCTCCAGATTTGCAGGTCACAGCCTTAAACCACTGCGCTATACTGCCTTTTAGAAATGATTGGTGTATTCCTTCCCAAATCTTGGTTTGTTCATTGAAAAGTACACTCAATAACTTTTTAAGGAAGAGCCAGTCCACCCACTGCTCATATTTTAAACTAACGGTACCAAAACGTAAATGCAGTCTATGCCTACCCAACATATTTTTGTATTATTGTGCCCTTCATGGCAGTATAGTTTTTCAATGCAGTTACTCTGGGAGTGTGCAGTCAAATACTACCTACACACCACTCTGGCTAGAAATGGAGTTCTCCCTTTGTCACAGTTCTGGACTGCAACTCAGCTGCCTACTTTATACTAAATTATCTCTGATATCCTCTTCCTTATGTACTATGCCCATTGGTTGGTCCCTGAAAGTCCACTGACAACTCGGATCCTATTTAGGTTTCAACTGGACCAAAGGGTTGACACAACCTATATTAGGTAACCCTAATATTAGGATTACTGGCCATCCCATACTGTACCTATTTCCTTTAGTCCTGAGCTTAAAGATAAACTGACAGTCTCCCTCTTAGAGGGCGATAGATTTCTGACCTTTCAATCTACCTGTGGGCATCTTCAACTCCCTGAAACCTTTAGTTTTAAATATTTGCAGGTAACCCGTGTTCTTTCATCATACCTGGGCCCCAAACCATGGACACCGATGGAACAGTCAACCATTGAACTTTTTTTTCTACTGCAACATGACACTCTGTGTCCAGATTATATAGGCTTTTTCAGTTATTATATGCCAATACTCCCACTGGAGTTTGCTGTTGTTGGATGCAGGCTTTGGGCAACCCAGATGATTCTAAAATATGGTATTTGGTCTGGCGCGATTTATATAAATACATCAAGCAAGATAGATGGATTGATGGATCAGGGCCTTCAAGAAAATAATAACATTTACTTAACTCATTCAAGATTCCATCAGGTGGACAGAAAACTGTCTATCCGAGTTTGTCTGAAAACTAACAACTATAAGAAGCAAAAATAGCATTTGTGTGTGTGTGTGTGTGTGTGTGTGTGTGTATATATGTGTATGTATATATATATATATACTGTATATACAGACATATACAGTGTATGGAAATGCCTCTATTTGCAATAAATTTGTTAACAGGCATTACTGGTATCTTTTGTAAGATTGTCTGACTTGTGATTACTAATTTTGAGTATAGTTCATGAAATAATGAGTGTGATATTTATTATTTTATATAGTCCCCCATTGTGCCTTATGCATACCAAGTAAATCCAAATCATTCCAAGGCTATCTTGACATGTAATACAGAGCTCTTTTCCTTATAAAATGCTGCTGATATAATAAACAAATAACATAGAGAATAATGGCTATGCAAGTGTGCATTATGTTTTTTTTTTTTTACATGCCCGAGTTTTGTGACGACCCTGTAAACCTTGAGAGTGAAGCTTGAGAGGTTTGCTCGGTCATCACAAAATGAGGGGCTTGATGCATGCTATATCCTCACCCCCCCCAACTGATACATTGTGCCTGGGTTGTTGTGCCCCATAGGCATTATCTTGCACTTCCTTGCATTGAATTTCAACTGCCAAACCCCTGACCAGTCTTCAAGTTTCTACAGATCCCTTCTCATTCTGTCTACACCCTCTGGTGTGTCTACTCTGTTACAGAGCTTTGTGTCATCAGCAAACAGTGAAATTCTGCCTTCTAGGTCCTGCTCAATGTCACTGATGAAGATGTTGAATAGGACCGGTCCCAGCACTGATCCCTGTGGTACCCCACTGGTCACTCTTCCCTCTGTGGAGTGACAGCAATTTACCATCACCCTCTGTATTGTATCAGTACTGACTGGTACACCCTTTTTGTGCAATGCATCTTTCTGCTCATGCATTGGTCCGGCACCTAATATGCTCCCCAGATGTAAAATATTGTTTTCAGTGCCTTCTGACTTTACACAATGCAGCATAATATTCTGTAGATGTAGAGCCCCACTGAAAATAAGATGCCATTTCTTTTGTGAACTATCCAGGCTAAATATATTGGAATCAGCAGGCATATTCTAGGAAAACACATTGTAAAAATGTCCAAAAGGAAGACCACATTGAAACAGCCTCTCCATAGATCTGCATTGTGCAAATTCTTTTGAAATAATGGGTAAAAGCATTCCAAATGCTCTCCACAGTCATATCGGCTCTGACCAGACTTCGTTCTGAATTATGGCAGCTATCATGATGGATGAGACAACTAACAACAGTAAACTAAGAAGGAGAGAAAATGGCAAAGTAAGATAAAGAAAAACATATATAAAGAAGTATCCTTTTCCTCTTCCAACCCCCAAAATACTGACAAGAGGGGGACGTCTGCCTAATCAACTGATACCTGGCTGAGATCCCTGCTGGGAGGCACCAGAGGTGTGGTAGCAGTCCCTACACCAAGTGGCACTGGCTCCAGCCCTGGCTATCCAATTTGTGTTTCAAGTCCTGCAATAAAACCTCTCCAAACCTCAATTCCTGACAAAACTGCTGCAAAAATTAACAATTTATGAGGAGGCTTAGGTAACCCCAAAGGCATCACAGCCGTTGGGAGTGAGTTTTCTGAACCAGCACTTGAAGGCCCCAAGCTCTCGAAGGTGAAAGGTGTTTCCAAAGTTAACTCAAAACACAAGTTTACTCCAGAATCTGAGTTTAACAGGATAGATTCTTTTGAAGGAATAAATCATTCCTTTATTATATTAACATCAATGCTGAATAAAACAAATACCAAACTTGACTCTAAATTCAAACATATTGGAAAACATTAAAAGGAAATGGAAGTAAATTTTCTAATAAACTCTAAATAAGCAGAACAGATTCAAAAGAAAATGAAAAGCTGAAGGTGGAACTAGACACTGTGACTGCTGTTTCAGCATCACTGATGTGAAATTCCATTGCTGTTGCTCATCAGGTGGAAAAATATGGAGAGCAATAACTTGTGGTTTCTGTGAATGACAATGCTGCAGTCCTAGACTTATACAACTTGGGATGTGATTAAAGACTTTACTCCCAGAATTTATGTGTAGTGAAAATTACAACCTGAAGTTAGTGAAAGCATTTTGAATTCCATAAAGACAATCAGAATTTCAGGTATCAGCAAAGTTAAGTAAACCACCAACAATTTTGCTATCCTTCGCATATGTACTAGATGGTTGTAATAGGGTTGTAGTACTCTAGAGGCTTTCTTTCAGTCTGTTGCAACAGCAAATCTAAATTCTTCTGTCCTAAAATCCTTTTCTGTATTGCCCATCTACAGGTAGGCCACCTGTCCGATGTTCTTGCTGTCCCTTTTCTTTTAATTTCCCTATTCCAGCCTCCAGGAGCCCTGAAAACCCTATGGGAAGTACTCTAATTAATTCCCCCTTCACAATGATGCTCACACTAGGCTACATGAACGTATGCACAAAGAGCTCCTAGATTGTGTGAGTGTTGTGTTAGTGAGTCCACAGCTGTCTGAAATGAAAAGCCTGAGTTTTATTCTTTGAATGAAAACCCCCTGAAAAGCCTGGATAGATTTTTGGAATGCATGTTATGGTCAACTGCTGCCTTGCCTGTTTGGTTCTTCTGGTAAAAACACAAAAGGTGATTATCAGAGCCCTGCATGGTTTGGTGCTGATTTAAAATGTACTGTAGAAAAAGAAAACATATACCATGTTTAAGGTCAGGGCGATAAAGGAGCCAATTAATAAAAGAAACCTGCTAAAAAGGGTCTGTTTTCAGAAAACACAGGAAGATGCATGAACAACAAAAAATCTTGTTATTGTTTATTCTGTAGCGGGCGGTTTTGTAGCAGAGCTGTTTAGCGCTGCAGCCCTGCTTAAACCTCTTGGTCTAGGGAAAGACAGGTGTTTGCATACTCGTACTTATTAATAAGAAAAGAAGAAAACTAACATGGGGATATGATGCTTTGCATTAAATCAATACTAGGTAAAAGTTAAGATATGTTTTCTGGTTTACCTGTGCAATGTTATACTCCATTTTGTGGGAAAATAAGCTGACGCACTTTGTCATGTTCACAAGACCTCCTCAGCCTCTGCCTTGTTCACTATAGAGCTGGCCGGCCCAATCTTCAATAATTTTATAGATAGAGGACTTGTGGGAGGAGTCTGTATGACGTAGAAACTGCTCAGAATACTTTTAATTCTTAATAGCTGCTATGAAAATAGCTAAATGATCATGGGAATGTTTTGTCTACATATGGGATGTATCTAGTTATGAGTGAATACAATAAAATAAGTGAAATAAAGAGCTGCAAGATAAAAATATAAAAGGGGAGGGCTTCCCTCATCACATGATGCTCTAGCACTATACATGAAGAGAAAATGCAGTTACTAGGCAGTTCACTGTAGGGCTCAGCAGGAAGCTGACCCTATCAAACCCTAGTACTTGCTAGTGGTACTTCGTTGGTTTATTATTTAAGTTTCTTTTGGATAATTATCCTCTTTTATTTTTTTGTATAAAAAGTTTGTTTTCCTTTCTGTTTTAAGGTTGCTGTATAATTTGGTTCTGAAACTTGGTGTCTGAGTCTGAATCCCACAAACCTCTTACAATGGTGAGCTAATTCTAAAAACAGTGTGTGATAAGGACACCTATAACTATAAAGTCAATTAAGTACCTGTAAATATACCCTGATGTTGCTCCCCAAACCTAACAGTAACACAGACAATTTCTGCAATTCAGAAATGAAATATTTGAATTGGGGAGCCATTGTTCAGTATTATACCCTTGTAAGACCTGGATTATCACTGATGTGCAGTGCATCATATTTTTCATCTGAGCAGCTGGCAGATTTTGCTACAAATTTCAGTGCAACAAAGGCTGTTTGAGATTTTGAAACCTCATCAGGAGATGAAGATGTGGGAGTACTAGACATGGACACTTCCAAGTTCAGACAATATGGATTTACAGTGATCACAGTTGTCAAAAACTCAGCACCACAAACTGCTGATCAAAGGAACTGCAGTTGAAAGGAACCTGCTGTATCAATGACATCATGCACTATAAATGAAATCCCATCTGAGACTAATCCATCAGCTGCTCCAGTGGTACCTGCAACAGAAGCTATGAGAGTAACATCAGATGTGGAAACTCTTGGAATTAAAGATAAATGACATAAAGCACAATAAGTCTTCCAGCACAAAATGCACATATATAGATGGAGTCTTTAAATCTATAATTAATTTCCTTTAGTGCTATAGATGTATTTAAGTTTATTTTGGTTTAATATAGTAAATAGCTACTGTAATTTGTTGAATTTGATTTATTGTAGATTTGAAAGAACTGTTACTGCTGGAACATAATTTTTGAGCCAATTACAAGAAGGAAGTTTATGGATACATTGACGTGTTTTTCTTCTGAACTGTGAATAGTAAACTATTCAGACTTGCACACCCTCTAATATGCTATAAATTCTTTAATTTTCTATGGACATTTAGGAGTTCAAAAGCAATATATTACTATCTGAATCTTGGATTCTTCTCATGGACTCAATTAATTGGACTCATACTATGCTTAATAGTTATATAGTATTATCTGAATACTTACTAAAACATTAATAAAGAAATTATTGCTTTTGAATGTAGTATTATAGTATCACATTGATATATGGTTATACAGCATATATACTGTAGCTAGTGTTGGACATTTTGGTATAATATACTAAATAGCTAATGTAATTTGTTGAATTTGATTTACTGCTGCTGTAATTTGTTGAATTTCATTTATTGCAGATTTAAAATTGATGTTTGTCTGTCTATATGTGTGTATGTCTGTATTTATTTCAAAGGTTTTACCAGAAAAGACATACTGAGCTGGTAACAGCATGTTTCCAGATGCATCCTGGGGGGCGGGGAAGAGAGGAGGAGAGAACAGTTACAAAATACAGAGTAAAAGTACATAGAATGGAAATAAGTATATCAAAAACAAGATCATAATGCTTAAGAATAAAAATTGCCAACCAATAAATTACATACAGTAAATTTAGAAACTGATGAAAGAGAAAACAATCAACATCTCAAAATATAGAGGAGAGGGGATTAACTGATGCAAGGGAAATAGGAAATGCTGAAAAACATTGTAAGAGTTTCAGGTAAAAGAGAGTTTAAAACAATAGCACAAGCAACTGAAGGAGCTGGATGAGAATTCATGGAGGAGAGCTTCAAGAGCATGAAAGGAGGGAGTAGAGCAAATATAAAGGAGAAGAGAACCCCATAGTTTAGGGAAACAGAACAAGAAGACAGCTTGACCAGCAGAAGATTTCATATATGGGAGTGCAAAACAGAAACAGCAAGCATTGCGAAGTGAGTAAGAGGTCAAAGGGGAAAAGGAGAAGAGAGACATAAGATATGAGAGGAGAGAGCCAAACCAAAAACTTGGTGAAAAAGGAAACACATTGGGTAAAGTGCCTGGTATCAAGAGAAGTGAGGGAGAGGGAAGAATTCAAGGCACAATGATGTGTACCCAAGGATTTATCAAGGGCAGAGCGTCTGAAGGAGATAACTATTACTGATGGAACATGATTTCTGTACGAGGTGTGAGAAGGACATTTGTGAATAAATGGATTTGCTTTCATCTGAAATCTGAATAGCGAAATATTCAGACATGCACACCCTGTAATGGAATATAAATTCTCTGATTTTGCTGTGGACCTTTTGGAGTTCATAAGCAATATATTACTATCTGACTCTTGGATTATCCTCATGGATTCAATTTATTGGACTCATACAGTGCTTAATAGCTATATAATATTATATGATTTCTTACTAACATATTGATATAGAAATTATTGCTCTTTGAACTCAATTTATTTGACTCATACTGTACTTAATAGCTACATAATAGTCTATATCTTTGATATAGAAATTATTGCTTTTTGAATTTAATATTATAGTACTATGTTGCTGCATGGTTATACATATACTGTATATGGCTAGCGCTGGACATTTGATGTATTCTATAGTTGCATATTTAATTTTAAAAAGGAAAAATGCTGAACAGTGCAGTTCTGCAAATAAATAATTATATTGCTTCAAGTAACAGCTGTGTTACAAAGATAATTATAATGGGCAGATCAGTTTGTTTGCAAGGTTGAGTTTAACCGGATCTGTCTGGTTTCTTCTTGCTGTAGGCTCCAGTCATTGAACAATGAGTCAAGCAAGTACAGTTTTGTAAACAAGTTAAAGATTTTGGAACCAGTTCAGGCTTGGTGAAATCCCTTTCACATATTTGGATTAAAGGGGCAACATTTTACAAGTATAGTAATACTGTTTCACACTGAAGAAAATGCTACCCCTGGTATAAATTTAATGCTCATTAGTGGCAACCTCAGTGGTAAAATGGATTTGCAAGGTATTGCCTTTTATTATGGCTCAGATTCACACTCACTGTCCTAGTGTCCTCGATGTGAAACCGGTTGTGTAGTAAATGAGAATGTGCATCACATGCACTGTGCTGCAAAGCAAACAACAGCATACTGTCTGAAAATGTTTTAATACATGGTACTGCTAGGAAATCTTAAAGTCATTTCAGGAGCCTTTGGTCCCATGGATTTAAATGCAAACAAATGGAAAAGCTCCATACTACATCAGCTCCAGCATCTGAGACCCCATTATCAGTCCTCTTCTCTCAGATAATTGTATTGAAACAAGAGATATCTTCTTCCATATATTCCTGGTGCAAACTGTTACTCCCAAGCTCCTTGGAGATGTAAACACTTCCAAATGGGTTAATATTTGTGCAATACGTATCAGCAGCTGCTGTGTCCTTCTGTACAGGAAACCCCTACAAACAAGATGATGCCAGTTAAGGCAGAAGGAAGCAGAGAAGGCAGTCAGAATAGCAAAGGCCCAAACTGAGGAAAAGATAGCCAACTTGGTTAAGAAGGGGGATAAAACCTTTTATAGGTACATTAGGGAGCGTAGAAAGACAAAGGGAGGGATAGTGAGGCTGAATAGAATGGACAGTAGGTGGGCAGAGAGGGACAGTGAAAAAGCAGGGATACTAAATAAAAACTTCTGCTCAGTATTCACAAATGAGGAGGAGGGGGAGGTACCTAATCCAATTAACAGAGGGACTCTGAATGGGGGGGGGGAAATGTTGATCCCAGTCCTTTCACAGAAGAAAGGTTTCTGAAAGAACTCCTAAAACTGAAGGTGGACAAAGCTATGAACTATGGGGCCTGATGGGATTCACCCCAGAATTCTAAAAGAATTAAGGAGAGAACTAATGACACCACTGACTACCCTTTTTAACAAATCATGGGAGGATGGTGTGGTACCTGAGGAATGGAGGAGGGCGGATGTGATTCCCCTTCACAAAAGTGGGAGCAAGACAGAGGTAGGAAACTACAGATCTTTCAGTTTGAGCTCTGTGGTAGGGAAAATGATAGAATCACTTCTGAAGGAAATAATTGTTCAGTACCTAGAGGCCAGTGGGGCACAAGACCCAAGGCAGCATGGATTCACAGTGGGAAGGTTATGCCAGATGAATCTAATCAACTTCTTTGACTGGGTGACCAAAGTAGTAGATTATGGAGGGGCTGTGGAGATGGCCTACCTAGACTTTAGCAAGGCATTTGATGCAGTCCCACATAAAATATTAATAAACAAATTAGCCAGCCTGAGAGTGACTCCCAGGGTGGTAGCCTGGGTAAAACATTGGCTGGACACCATGACACAGACGGTAATAAATGGAGTCACACTCTGAAGAAAGGGGGGGGTTATTAGTGGGGTACCGCAGGGTTCAGTACTGGGTCCAGTCCTTTTTAATGTCTTTATAAGTGACATTATAGAGGGACTGGAAGGAAAAGTATGCCTCTTTGCAGATGACACAAAGATCTGCAACAGGGTTGATACACAAGGGGGGTGGAAAGGATGAGAAGGGACTTGACAAGGTTGGAGGTACGGTTAGAAGTATGGCAGTTTAGATTCAATGCAAAGAAGTGAAAAATAATGTACCTGGGAAACAAAAACCCAGGGGAAGAGTACACAATGGGGGGGTAGTAACAACCACAAAAATGGAAAGGGACCTGAGGGTAATCATATCAGATGACCTTAAGGTTAGCAAGCAATGTGAGGCAGTAGGAAGGGCTGGGGGATACTGGGATGTATAGGGAGAGGCATCACCAGCAGAAAACAGGAAGATGTTATCCCTCTGTACTGACAGTTGGCGAGACCTCACCTGGGGTACTTCATCCAGTTCTGGAGACCCCATCTCTGCAAGGACATAGACAGGATAGAGGCAGTCCAGAGGAGGGCAACTAAAATGGTGCAGGGTCTGCACCACAGGCCATACAAGGAGACTAAAGGAGCTTAATATGCATACACTTGAGGAAAGTAGGGAGTGGGGGGACATGATAGAAACTTTTAAGTACCTCAGTGGAATCAACAAAGTCCAAGAGGGTAGCATCTTTCAGAAAAAGAGATGTGCAAGAACAAGGGGACACAATTTGAAGATTGAGGGGGGCAGCTCGGGGCAATGTGAGGAAGTATTTTTTCACAGAGAGGGTGGTGGATACATGGAACTGCCTTCTTGAGGAGGTTGTGGGGTCTAAAACAGTGGGATAATTCAAGAATACATGGGGCAGACAAAAGGCAATTCTTGTAGGGGGTAGGAAGAAATAGACTGTTGGTTAACTAGGATCTGCAGCTTATCCAGTGGGTAGGAAAACAGGCAGACTAGGTGGGCCAAGCGGTCCTTACCTGCTGTCAAAGTCTATGTTGTTATGCCATCTTACTGCATGTTTTTCCAGAATAAATATTTTCATTTTTCCCTGAGGACCCATGCTGCTGTCAGGGAGAAGCAATTCAGCATATGTGTGATGCTGAATGAGGGGAGCTATCTGGGTGTCAGATGCTGGCAGAAGACATTTATTTTAAGTTTAGTATGCTTTTCAGACTATTGGCTGGCTATCCATCAGTCTGACTTATGCCCACCCCCATCCCCTGGGACTTACATGAGGAGAGTGGCATCTGTCATCTTAAGGGGCAAGCTGACTAATTTTTCCCATTCTGCCATTGCCCTACCCACCTTAGTGAATATGACCATCCTTCCTATAGTACACTAAAACCTATGGGTGGGGCTGAGGCCGACAGCGAATCATTACTCACACTATTAGGCTTACTGCCAGCTGTCATGGGAAGCACTGGAGTGATGGGAGGTACACTACCCTCCCTTGTAGCCTGGGAGTGTTGCCTTCCCAGTGTTCCTGCAGTCCTTTTGATCCCTTTAGTCCCTGGTTTGGAGTTGGGATTGTATTCTGAGCCTAGGTGTACTACATGGTCAGCCACAGAGGAAGGGGAGGGGCCACAAAAAAGTAACAGAAGCTTTGGAGGGAGGGGTGTGGGCACTAGTCCTTTCCTGCAGGTGACAGTCCTGAAGGGACTCACTAATCTGAAGGTGGACAAAGCAATGAAGCCAGATGGGGTGCATCCAAGGCTATTAAGAAATCTCAGGGAAATACCGGCTGCACCTCTGACAGTTCTGTGTAACAGCCCACTGGAAATAGGAGTAGTTCCTGAGGACTTGGAGGAGAGTGGATGTAGTCACACTACATAGAAGTGGTAGTAGGGAGGAGGGTGACAATTACAGGCCAGTCAGCATCAGTGGTGGAATGCTACTGGAATCACTGCTGAAGGAAGGGATTGTGAAATATCTTAAATCCAGTGGGTTACAAGATCTAAGGTAGCATGGTTTCATACGGGGGAGGTCATGTCAAATGAATCTGCTAGACTTCTTTGATTGGGTGAGAAAGGATTTAGGTCAGGGTAGAGCGGTGGACAAGGCCTACCTAGATTTTAATAAAGCTTTCAGCACCATTCCACATAGAAGACTAGTAAGTCACCTGGGTAACTTAAGAGGGGGTCCAAAGTTGGTAAGCTGGATAAGAAATTCGTTAAGGGATGGTACAGAGGGTGGTGGTAAATGGACTTCACTCTGAGAAAGGAAGGGAAACCATCAAGATGCCTTAGGGATCAGTGTTGGGACCGGTTCTCTTTAACAACCTTATATGTGACACTGCAGTGGAGCTAAAAGGGAAGGTCTGTCTGTTTGTGGATGACAACAAAATCTGCAGTGGGGTTGACACTCGGGGGGGGGGGGGGCTAGAATGGATGAGCAGAGACCTGAGAAAACTAGAGGAGTGGTTATGGGTATGGCAGCTGGGTTTCAATGCAAAAGTGCAAAACAGTTTTGTGGAATTTCTGCAGTTTAATATGTTATTCCACAATTCATACATTCATTCCCAGTTGTAAGTCAGAATTTCCATGAAGGTTGCCAAAGTGCAGTCCTAAATTTCACAGAAGTGAAATTTCAACTTCCGTGGTAATTCCATCAGTGAAATTTTCTTTTCACACAGCACTGTTGTACAGTGGAACACATTTTTATAAGTAAATGACTTGGTGTGCCAGTAAGGCCTATTGGACATTTATAACTGGTATGGAAAGATTCTTTGCAAACAAAATCTTTAAAGCAATGTTGCATAATGTGATTCAAGCACATATCACCACAGTAATGATGTGTGGAGCCCAGAGATGTGTACAAGTGATTGTTTATGTAAGCAAAAAGGGAATACAGTTATGATTTGCTACTGAATATATTTTAGCGCAGTGATGATGAAAGCTTGTTGGTGTTTGCTAACATTGCAGCATAGTTGTTTTAAAATTTGATGTATAAATTAGAAACATAGAAACATAGAATTTGACGGCAGATAAGGACCGCTTGGCCCACCTAGTCTGCCCATTTTCCTACCTAACAGATAAGCTGCAAATCCTAGTTAACCAACAGCTTACTTTCTCCTACCCCCCACTAGGACTGCCTAATGCCTGTCCTATGCATTCTTGAAGTCCCCCACTGTTCTTGACTCCACAACCTCCTCAGGGAGGCTGTTCCATGCATCCACAACCCTCTCAGTGAAAAAATACTTCCTCACATTACCTCTGAGCCGTCCCCTCTATCTTCAAATTGTGCCCCCTGTTCTTGCACATCTCTTTTTCTGGAAGATGCTACCCTCTTGGACTTTGTTAATTCCCTTGAGGTACTTGAAAGTTTCTATCATGTCCCCTCTCTCCCTCCTTTCCTCTAGGGTATACATATTAAGCTCCTTTAGTCTTTCTTCGTATGTCTTCTGGTGCAGACCCTGCACCATTTTGCTTGCCCTCCTCTGTACAGCTTCCACTCTGTCTATGTCTTTGCGGAGATGGGGTCTCCAGAACTGCACACAGTACTCCAGATGGGGTCTCACCAACTGTCTGTACAGAGGGATAACAACTTCCTGTTTTCTACTATTGATGCCTCTTCCTATGCATCCCAGTATCCCCCCTGCCTTCCTTACTGCCTTCTCACATTGCTTGCCCACCTTTAGGGTCATCGGATATAATTACCCCCAGGTCCTTTCTATTTTACTGTTGTCAGTATCTCACCCCCATTGTGTACACTTCCCTGGTTTTTGTTTCCCATGTGCATTACCTTGCACTTCTTTGCATTGAATCTGAGCTGCCATACATTTGACCATTCCTCCAACATTGCCAAGTCCCTTCTCATCCTTTCTACTCCATCTTGTATATCAACCCTGTTGCAGATCTTTGTGTCATCTGCAAAGAGACATACTTTTCCTTCCAGTTCCTCTGCAATGTCACTTATAAAGACATTAAAAAGGACCGGTCCCAGTACTGAACCCTGTGGTACCTCACTAGTAACCCTCCTTTCTTCACTGTGTATTCCATTTACTACTACCCTTTAGGCCCTGTTGTCTAGCCAATTTTTATCCAGGCTACCATCTTGGGACCCACTCCAAGGCTGGCTATCTTGTGAATTAATCTTTGTGTGTGGACTGTATCAAATGCCTTGCTAAAATCTAGGTAGACCATGTCCACAGCCCCTTCCTGGTCTACTACTTGGTCACCCAGTCAAAGAAATCTATTAGATTCGCCTGACACGACCTTCCCATCGTGAATCCATGCTGTCTTGGGTCCTGCAGCCCCACTGGCCTCTGGGTACTCAACAATTCTTTCCTTCAGAAATGATTCCATCATTTTCCCTACCACTGAGGTCAAACTAACTGGTCTGTAGTTTCCTGCCTCTGTCCTGCTCCCACTTTTGTAAAGAGGAATCACATCTGCCCTCCTCCAGTCCTCGGGTACCACTCCATCCTCCAATGATTTGTTAAAGAGAGTAGTCAGCGGTGTCACTAGTTCTACCCTTAGTTCTTTTAGAATTATTGGGTGAATCCCATCAGGCCCCATTGCTTTGTCCACCTTCAATTTTATCAGTTCTTTCAGAACCCTTTCTTCTGTAAATGGACTGGTATCGACCCCCGTCTTCGGAGTGTTTTTCTTATTTGGTTTAGGTAACTCCCCCTCCTCTTCCTTTGTGAATACTGAGCAGAAATATTCATTCAGTATCCCTGCTTTTTCACTGTCACCCTCTACCCACATTCCCTCCTCTTTATTAAGCTTCAGTATGCCTCCTTTGGTCTTTCTTCGCTCCCTAATGTACCTATAAAAGGTCTTATCCCCCTTCTTAACAGAATTGTCTATCTTTTCCTCGGTTTGGGCCTTTGCTATTCTGACTGCCTTCCCAGCCTCTTTCTGCTTTAATTGATAAAGTTCTCTGTCCTGCTCCTTCTGTGTTTCCTTATATTTCCTGAATGCTGTCCTTTTCTCCTTAACCTTCTCTGCCACCTCTTTTGAGAACCATAGCGTTTTTTTCTTCATTGTGTTTTATTGATTTGCTTTACACAAAGGCTTGTTGCCTCTGTGATGGCTGTTTTGATCACTCCCTATTGTTTCTCCACCCCTCCTTCTTGCCTGTTTGCTAGTGCTTTTCTGAGGCACTCTCTCATTTTCCCAAAGTCGGCCCTCCTAAAGTCCAGTACTCTTGCTTTTGTATGGCTTGATTGTATGGCTGTGTTTATCGCGAACCACACTGTTTGGTGATCGCTTGTTCCCAGATGGCTACCCACTTCTAAATCTGAGATTCTTTCTCCATCCCCATTTGAGAGTACCAGGTCTAAGATTGCTCCTCCTGAGTGGGTTCCAATACTAGCTGTCTGAGGCATGACCCCGTAGGCATCAAGAATGGCCCTGCTCTTGGATGTGCCTGCAGCAAGGTGCTCCAGTTAACATCTGGCATATTCGGTCCCCATCAACAATATCTCCCCTTTTTCTGCCATTCTAAGAAAGCTTTCTATCATTTCCTTGTCCATTCCTCCCCTGAGATGGGGGTCTGTATACAACCCCCATACGGATTGTGGTGCCATTTTCTGTCTCCAGGATGACCCAAAGTGCCTCATCTGCTCCCTGTTTACTCTTTAGTTCTGTTGCTTTGATCCCTTCCTTTACATAGAGAGCTACCCCTCCTCCTCTTTTACCCTCCCTGTCCATCCTGTAGATTGTGTATCCTGGTATGTTGACATCCCAGTCATGGTTCTCTGTGTACCATGTTTCTGTGACTGCCACAATATCCAAGCAACCCTCTTCCATCAAGGCCACTAGTTCAGGGAGCTTGTTACACAGACTATGGGCATTGGTACTCATCACCCTCCATTTCTTGATAGCCTTACCCCTTTTAGCCCCATTTCTGTCCTTACTGCCTTTGCCTTTTTTTACATTTAAATCTGTTCTGCTCCCTAATAACTTCTGTACCTTGGTGTTTACCTCACTAATCACCATGTTTTGTGGGGAGGCTCAGATTTCCCCGCTCCTTTTCAGTGCCTCCCCCCCTTGGCTAGTTTAAATGCTTGCCAACGAAGCATTTAAACCTCTCACCTAGGATCCTGGTTCCCCCCCAGGACAGATGCAGACCATCGCACCAGTTTAGGTCTGCATCCCTCCAGGTGGCTCCCCAGTCCCCAATGAAGCCAAAACCATGAGCGCCACACCAGTTTTTCAACCACTCATTGAATTCCCTGGTGAGAAGTGCCCTAGCATCTCCCTTGCCATAGACAGGCAGCACCTCCGAGAAGATTACCGTATGCGCTACTTGTCTAAGGCCCCTTCCCAACTCTATAAACTCCTCTTGCACTGCTCTAATCCCATTTCTAGCCAGGTCATTTGTCCCTAGGTGGACAATGACATCCAGCTCCCTCCGTCGTGCAGCTCCTCCCATGATCCTGAGGATTCACTTCCTGTCCCTCCAAGCCGTGATGCCAGAAAGGCACCTTACCTCCCTCTCCCCTTCCTCCCCCATTTATACCCCCCTAATGATTGAGTCCCCCACCAGGAGTTGTCTCCTTGCCCTGTGGGGTCCCATGCCACCCTCCTGTGGGTCTCCTTTGTGAAGGTTGCCAGCATCCTCCTTGGTCTCCACTGCAGGTGCCTCCATAGAGGAACCACTATCCACCAGAAGAGTGAATGAGTTGTGGAGAGGTACAGCTGGAGGGAATTGATAAGGCACAAAAGGTCTTCTAAAAAGAAATACTTAAAAGTAGTTAAGTACAGTTTGATTTAAGCACATGCCACCAAGGGAATGAAGTGCAGATGCACCAAGTTGTAAAGTGGTAAAAGCTTATAAAGCACATTGTGAAGAAGGTTATGCTATGTTAGCAATGATATTTTATTATAATGACAGTTAAGCTTGTGGGGAATTGTTAATGTGGCTACATATTTGAAAAGTTTATGTTTTTGTTGCAAGCCGAGACTGAGTATATATAAGTATAGTAGATACATAAAAAAAAAAAAACCTTGCAAGGCATTTATGTGAGAGCTATAGAAGGGGTCTGGAATACTTGTGTTTAATATAGGGTATGATATAGGATGATATATATATATATATATATATATATATATATATATATATGTATCTGAGAATATGTTCATTGGAACTGGGTGATGTGTGCCACTATTACATGGGGCAGGTAGACACATTTATTTATATCTGTGTAATTCATTATTTCAATATCTTTGACTATTTGGGATGTACATTTTCAGCAATGATACCCGTATCTGTGATTTTAGTGCAACATAATGCATATAGGTAAATTATATGATAGGGCATATGTTAGAAATGTGTTGTAATTCTACAGGAAGACTATAGTATGTGAAGGATGCATTAACTGTTAAGCAGAATATTATTTGATTGTTGCATATCATTTCATTTTTATTTTTTTTAATGTTCATAGTAACGGCCCTGATGAAGAGTAAGAGGAACTATCCTCAGAATACTGGCTTTGTTGTTTGCTACCAGGCAGCGCTAACCTATGTCTAGATGGTACAGGAAATAGAATTCAAAATTAATACATTTCCCGTTGTGAGTGAGTTAAATTTCCAATAGCAGTTTTCACTGGTTTGCTTTATTGTAACAGATTCCTTATAGTTTCCTTTCCTATCCAGAGATGGGAGAAAGGGCCACACTCATTTCTAGCAGATGGCATTCAGATGGACTCACCGTTGGAAGAATCATGGTAAGGGTTGCTTATTATTGTATTGTGCTAGCTCTGGCAGAGAAGCAGAGCATAACCTTGTGATGTGAGTGACTTGTTGATAAATGTACTTAACTCAATGATAATATAATATAGCTTTTTTACACTTTAAATGTATTATTTATATCACAAGAAAACATGATTTCTGAATGAACATGTGATAAGACGTGATGATGGTAATAAATAGCACCATGTATAACACTCTAAGGCAGACTGGCAGTTGTTTATGCTTGTTGTGCACAGGTGACTGTGGTGGCACTGGCACTGACAGTTCCTGTCATGTTGTTTGTAAACACATAATGAGTCATAAAAATGATAATAAATAGCACTACGTATAGTGCATCATGGCAGATGGGCAATTGTCAATGCCCATAGTGCACAGGTGGCTTTGGTGATGCCGACCAGCAGTATTTTGCCATTTGTTATGCAGTGGGCAGGCAGGGAAGAATGTGATGTCACCCACATGCTGCAGTGATGCACCATAAGGCAAACTTGATTCATAATGGAGGGAGTTGGAGAATAATAACAAGGAAACATGATTTCAGAATAAACATGTGATGAGTCATGAGTATGATAATAAAAAAACACTATTTCTCGTGTCTCAAGGCAGATAAGAATTTGTTGTTGCCCATGGGATGTAGATGACTCTGGTACCACTGACTAATCATATTGTACTGTACCATTAGCTGTAAAGTGTACAGGCAGGGAAAAAGGTGGAATCCCCTTCATACTGCACTGATGCATAATGAGCAAACCATGATTCATTCAAGCAGTAGGAGAATGTTAATGATGTTGAGGATGTGTTGTTTTCTGAAGCCAGAGTCCTTTTACATACATGTGATATGTTCAACTTGCTTAAGAGGGAGATTTGGGTCAAATTAGGAGGGAGACTGGCCTGCCAACTTGCTTAAGAGGGAGACTTGGGTCAAATTAGGAGGGAGATTGGCCTGCTAGTAGGGAGATGCCATTATGTCATGAGTTTGTCCTTAAATGGCATCAAAAAAATAAGAAAAAAAGTCATTACAAAAATGTTATGTATTTCATTTTGTCAAGAATAAGCACTAAAATGAATAAACAACTAGTTATATAAAGTTATCAGATACATTGTTCATCATAGATTTAATTTTTATGTGCCTTTATCTTCCCCAAAAACATGAATATTTTGGACAGAATTTTACTTAAGCAGGAGATTTTGGGAGGGAAGGAGTTCAGTCAAAAAAAAAAACAGGAGTCTCCTCCGTAAACTGGGAGATATCACATGTATGCTTTTATGTTAATTAGTAGTAGTAGTTATGGTTATTCATAAATGTGTCTAGTTATGATGATTGATATAATGCATGATCCTATGATGACTTCAAAAGTTTTCTAATCAGAAGTCACTCTTTTTCACAAAAAAGGAACTCCTTCTTCTATGTGAGATAGAGCTGCAAATAGCACAGAGTGAGTGCAGCTTACTAATACAGAGTTTTTATTTTATTTGAATTTTGATGACTGGGTAGGCCCACTGAGACAAGACAGTCCCTTTTTCAGTGGCAACCTGGGGAATCTAAGCATTCCACAAATGATAGACATTAAACATAGTAGATGGACATTAAACATAGTACCAACAGTGGTACAGACAGTAGTAACATTAACACATAGAAATATTCAACAACTTGATGCAGTAAGTACATAAGATAGAGAAGCATCATATACTTTCGGGCATAAACAACTTTTAGACTCGTTGGTTACACAAGGTTCAGAGAAACTTTGAGAACATGACATAGGATTAACCTCTGCCTGTTAGGCCTCTGTCTGGGAGTAGGGTTGCTGTAGAAATGGTCTTTCTGGATTGGGAAGTGAGGTACGGGGCAGTACGGTACAGTAACTCTAGCTTCTGGTGAGTTGATTTTATCATTTTATTGGTATGGATCTTGAAGGACAGGTTTCCGTTTAAGGTGATGCCAAAGTATTTAAAGCTTTTGACACATTCCAGCATCACTCCCACTGATGTTTTAACAACCAAAGTCATCTGGTTATTAGTTTATTGGACGTGTGGTGGAATAACATGGTTTGAGTCTTTTTAGTGTTAAGTACTAACAGACTGGCTTTGAACCAAGCCTCCAAAGCCTGAAAATCACTCTCGAGGTTGGCATTTACGACATTGATATCTTTAGCAGAACTGCATAGAACAGCGTCATCAGTATATGATTGAACTGCTGCAGCCCCACAGTTGAGTGGAAGTTCATTGACAAAACTAGAGAATAGGAGTGGTCCTAATATGGAGCCCTGTGGAGCACCGTCGGTTATGGGAGTGAGGGAGGACGTGGCACCAGACCATTTTACACTGGCTAGCCAGGAGTGAGATGCAGGGTCAAGACCTAGTTGATGGAGTTTACAGAGAAGAAATTTGTGGTTGACAAGGTTGAAGGCTTTGGTCAGGTCCACAAAGATGGCATCTATAGCCTCACCCTGATCCATTGCCCTGAAAATGTCAGAGGTTATGCATAGCAGTGCTGATTCTGTGCCATGCAGTTTACAAAATCCATACTGATGGATAGTTAAGGCAATGTTGAGTTTGAGATGTGAGTAGAGTTTATTATAAAGAATTCTCTCCTGGATCTTGGCTAGGGGGTATAGGATAGATATAGGCCTATAGTTTTCCACCAGGTTTGTAGGGCCACTTTTAAGTACAGGGACTACAATTGCAGTTTTCCATTTGTCTGGGATTGTTTGAGAAAGGAAAGTTTTTCTTTATTAATTTCATTACTGGGTAGGCGATGGCAGGTGCTCCTATCCTAAGGAATATTGGATGAAGGATATTGAATCCAGGGGCACTGTCTGGGATGAGACCCTTGAGTACATTGAGGACCTCTAGCCTTGTGGCCAGTTTTAGGTGGAAGGTGGAGAGGGTACAGTTGGGGTCGGGCAATGTTGAGTCAGCTGAGATGGGAGGCAGGTCTTTTTTGTATTTGTCCAGGTCACTGAAAATTTGATTTATACCAGTAGCTACATCTGCAGGGCTTGATAGTGTGGCACCATTTGCGACCATGGACTGGGGAATGCTTCTGTCCTTTCCTTTAAAGACGGAGTTTATTTGAGTCCAGAAAGTCTTTGGGTTGGTAAAATTATTTTCCTGTAGGTAGTGGAGGTAAGTTCATTTGGCCTTTGTCGCCTGGGTTTTGCAAGCATTGAGCAATCATCAATAGGATTGCCAGTCAGACACCAGTCCTTTTTTTTTAAACTCGTTCCAAGCATGGTCAACAGGAACACATCAGTGCTTTAAGATCAAGAGACAGCCAAGGGGAGCTTATTCCTTTAGCTCTTCAAGACCTAATAGGGGCTTGGGAGTCTAAGATGATTGAGAAAGAGTTTATGAAGTAGTCTAATACCTGGTTCACATCTGGGAGGTGGTTGATGGGAGTCCAGTCTATTGACTTAAGACGCTCAAGAAAGGCCTCCACGTAAACTTCGTTAGGTCACATGGTTTAATGAGTTTAGGAGAGGGTTTCTGAATATTATTTCTCCAGACATAGTAGGTAGGGGAGTGATCACTAAGAGCATCCATGAATACTCCTGCAATGTTTACGTGCTGGCTGTTATTTGTTAAAACCCAGTCTAGGAGACTGTGATTACCTGATTTCATGTTTAGTCTGGTGGGGTAGTGGAATAATTGTACTAATTTTGCATCATCTAGAATGGAGAGGTAGTTTGTCCCTTTGGCACTAAGCCAGTTCAGATTAAATTCCCTGGTTAGGATAAGGTCACCATGGGGTAATTTATCTAGATTGGTTAGGAATTCCGAACAGGCTGAGGAAACAAGGTCTGGGGGCAGGTAGACACAACCGACCATTAACTTGGTGACTTGACCCAGGGTAATTGAGATTATGATGTGTTCATGTTCAGGTGTGTCTGAGATGGGTGGACGTACGTTGGTCAAGAGCTAATTTTGACGTAGATGAGTATGCCCCCACACTTTTTGGAGAGATGGTCCTTCCTAAAACTGGCATATCCAGTTAGTGCAATTTTATAGGAGAGTATATGGGGCTTTAGCCAAGACTCAGTAATACATAGAATGTCTGGGCTGTAATGTCTAGTCCATGCTTTGAGCTCGGGTATTTTACTTTGAATGCTTTGTATATTCATATGGGCTATCTTAAGTCCCTTGAGTGTGGACCAGGTTGATGTTGAGGAGAAGGGGGTCTGGGTTCTCATTTCATTTGGTCCAGGGTTTAGCTCAATATCCCCGGATAGTAGCAGAAGACAGGTCAGTGAGTGGGTAGAGGGAGGTGGTAGGAAGTGGGATTTGTGCCAAGTTCTGGATTGAGTTTGGACTAATATGGTTTTATTGCACTGTAGCAGGGCCACCACAGTCAGGTGAGGAGACCTGAAATTGCGGGTGCCTGATATGCGGGGTGCATAGTATGCGAGATCTAGAACAGGTGGCCCTGGGAGGAAAAGTTGCCCATTCCTGTAAGTGTGGTACTGGCTGTAGGGCCAAAAGGGTAATGCAGTAGATGAAGAGACCCTTAGCGCTAAGACTTCTCATTGTTATGACAATTGCTTTAACAAGGACTAAGAAAAGAAGATATCAGAACTGGGTTCTGTGGTATCTGTAGCTTTTGCATCTGTAGATTTAACACTGCTACTCTCATGTGGCAGCACCTCAGGAATGAGGTTCTACCCCTTTGAGAGAGTGATAGAGAGAGAGAGAGAGAGAGAGAGACCTGAGAGAAGAAGGGGTGGGTCACTAAGAGAAAAGTTTATTTAGTTGAGGATGGGATGGGAGGGGTGGGTGAAAAATCACCCAGAGAAAGAACTTCAGTAATCCAGCTCTTAGCCCTGCTTAAGGACTTTTCCCAGGGTAATGAAATAATAATAGGAACAGTCCGAGTGCACTGCTCAGTTGGAGAGGTAGTCTGTTAAGCTGGCTTCAGGACCAGTAACGCAATTTCAGTTTCAGCACAAGTAAAGCAACTTCAATTTCAGTAACAATCAGAAGGATTTCTTAATTGCCAGCATTGCTGATTGGCTGCTGCAGGTCATGTAGCTTACCAACAACTTCAACACATTCTGTGTGTGTTCCCTGTAAAAGTGTTACATTATGATGTTAGGGGTACTGAAATTCTGAAAAGAAAGTAAATTCCTTTGGAACTGCTTCAGCAATGTCCAAAATGTTGGATTTCATCATGTTCGCCAAATGAAGATTCAACACTGGATCATCTTTACTCAGTTTTTTCTCAGCAAGAACTTACTTCAGTTGCTCAGGACTGTGAAAGTGACATTTTTGGAACTAGATTAACTAGCCATTTAGCTGGAAAAGGATTGAAAGTGAATTCCCCAACTACAAAATGTTGCCTCTATATTGTACAAGCTTCTTGCTGCACTCTCGTATAATAATGCCAACATCTGGGAAAAGCTGAATTTGTCTCCTTTTAAGAACCATGCTGTTTAATTCAGCAGGTCACATAATTATATCAGGCTCAGTCTGAAAGTGATGATTATGGTATAGCGGCCACCATTTTTCCAAGGTTTCTCTGTTCCATTTTTCCATGTTGTGGAATTTTGTAACGCCTCAGCACCTTCAGCAGTTCTTTCAACAATCTCTATATTCTGCATTGTATTCTGAGTTGCTGTAATCTAGGATGTCATATAACTTCTCTGAGGCACCCTAAAGGCATGGGATACAGAAGGGAAGTTTTCAGTAGAAGATTACATGATTCAGTAAAGATAACTTTCAGCATTTTTGTTAGTTAGCATGATCTCTGAGTCCATCTCATTTTGCAGGTCTACAATTCCATGATTTTTGTATTTTAGGAAGTTCTTCAGTGCTTTAATTTGCACTTCTGCAAGTGCACTTCAACTATGTTATGAGTGTTACAGTAATTATGGTTTGTGCTTCCATAGTAAGCATTTTAGTTTTCGTTTCTGGTATGGTTTTATTATGCTCAGCTTGAGACTGCTTTATATTTTTGCTCTCTCCTTTGGTCTTCATTAAATCTTGTGCCATGCCTGCTGATTTATCAAGTACGAAGTGCAACTTTTTATCAAATTGGTTTATATAAATGCAAGCATTACATTCATAGAGTTTTGCATGCCTTTAAAGTTTTTCACGTCTTTAGACCTCTTCAGCCCTTCAAGGACAGACTTATTTGTGTTCCACTGGTAGAGTCCAAACCCTAAAGTTCACTCAACACAGTCTTCAAGTATCTCTTTACATCACCAGGGCTCTAGTCAGTGCTCCAGTACCGAATGCCATTCTACAGACATTCCACTAACTAAGCACTCTTGAAAGAACAAAATAATCAAGCCAATCATGTTTCATGGGTTTCAGAGGATTGCCATCTTCCAAAGAGGTAATGTCTTTTCTCTGCATCACCTGTTGCTGTTTTCTTGGGGTTTTTTTGACAGTGAAGAAGATGTCTCCATGATTTATAGTCCACTCTTTATTATACTGTGCTTAGTGCAGACCTACTGTAAAGAGAGCATCAGTTGTGCCACTCCCCTCCAGTGGTCATAGTGGATCATCCAAGACTGGATAAGTGCTAGCTGGCTGAGGTTAAACCTGGGAAAAACAGAGGTATTAGTTCTGGACCCACATCGTAGGATGGTTAGAACATGGGTAGACAGCCTTCCGGACTACAGCTTGGAGGAACCCCATTAAATGCCTCAAGCCAGGTGCGTAACCTAGGTGTGATATTTGATGAAGGTCTGACCTTGAAGGCTCAAGTGTCGGCAGTAGTCAAAGCCTCCTTTTACCATCTAAGGAACATTGCCAGGGTGAAACACCTAGTTCCATCCAATGATCTACCTACTTTGGTCCACACCTTTGTCACCACTCGTCTTGATTACTGCAGCACCCTCTACCCAAGGCTACTGGGGGTAGATATCCACTGATTGCAGCTGGTGCAGAACGCAATGGCCAGGTTGTTGACTGGAGCCCCTTGATCCAGCCATACAACACCTGTGCTGCATGAACTGCACTGGCTGTCAGTACAATGGTGGATTACCTTCAAGGTTGCATTGTTGACCTATAAAGCCCTACATGACCAGAGACCTCAGTACCTGCAAGACCTGCTATATCCCTAATCTCCCTTCCATCCATTTTGATCCTCCAATGAGGGATTGCTAGAGATTTCCAGGGTATGACTAAAAGCATCTGGAGGAAGATCTTTTTCCATTATGACTCCAACCCTGTGGAATTCCCTACCTCAGCAGATACGAGATAGCCTGACCATTGAGGGTTTTAAAACTGCCCTCAAGACACGCTTGTTCCTCCAGGCTTTTGAAGGGACTTGAGACTGTTTTAAAGATAAATTGAGCAGAATATTTTATAGCTATTTATTTCATTATGTATTTTATTGATGTTTATGTTTGTTTGTACGCATTGTTAAGGCACCCTTAGCAATGGAAGGGTACCTGTTATAAATAAACTTATGATGATGATGATATTATAGACTTTTTATTTATTTATTTATTTATTTTTATCTGGCTGTACAGTGGGAGTACTTTGGGGCATTCTTGGGTTTGGTACATACATGGTGTGTGTGACATGGTTAAATAAGGCCTGTACCATTTGTTATTCAGAATTAGTTAAATGCAAGGATCTGTTCTAGCCTCTCCTTTTCTGTCTCTTGTTTGTCTGGTTGCCCAACCAAATGTTCTCATGAGACCTAGGAACTGATCAGTCTTTAGGTCTAGTGATTCTCTGCCTCTCACTATCTCTCTGCCTTTACTTTTTACTAACATACTAACATACTATTTGCCAGCAGATTAGGCCTTATGGTCTATCAAGTCTGCTCGAACCTCGATCCTTAGTTGGGTGCCGAGACCCTCCCATCCCTTGTGCTCCAGAAACCCCTATCATCCATCCCCACCCCCCTGGGACAGGCCATCATCTGATACATCCACTTTCTGTGTCTGTCCCACCCTCTCTTAAAGCTCTCCACTGTGGATCTCTGAACTAGCTCACCAGGCAGAGCATTCCAAGGGTCCACCACCCTCTCAGTGAAAACCTCCTCCTCTTTTCCCCTCACCTTCCACCTTCAAAAACCATGCCTCTGGTGATGCCTCCCTGCTTTAGTCTAAAGATCCCTCCGTGTTTACCTCCTATTTATTCCCTTGAGGTACTGAAGACCCCAATCATGTCCCCCTGTCTCTCCTCTCCTCCAATGAAAACAGGCAGAGCTCCTCAAGTCTGTCCTCGTAAGTCAAATCCCCTAGCCCTCGTGATCATCTTTGTTGCCCTCCTCTGTACCCTCTCCAGGAGCTGTATGTCCCTCTTCAAGTGTGGTCTCCAGTACTGTACACAGTACTCAAGGTGTGGTCTAACCAGTCCATTGTACAGTGGCAATCACTTCCTTGCTCCTAGAGGTGATCCCCTTGGATGCATCCCAACATCCTGTTTGCCTTGCTAGCTGCTCTCCTGCACTGCTCAGTGTTATTCATACATGTATCCACCATGACCCCTAGGTCTTTTCCCCTATTGAGGCTTCCAGCACCTCCCTCCCAGGGTGTACCTGTGTTTAGGGTTTCCCCGACCAAGATGCAACACCTTGCACTTGGTGATATTGAAATTTAATTTCCATGTGAGCCCAGCTTTCCAGGGTGTCCAGGTCCCCTTGCAGGGCCAACCTCCCCTCTTCTCCCTCAGCTACCCATCTTGGAGTCATCCGCAAGAGACTCATTTCACACCCTATACCATCCCTGATGTCTGATATGTATGCATTAAACAGGATTGGACCCAGGACCGAGCCCTGTGGTACCCCACTACCAACCTCTGTAGGGTTCGAGAGCTCCCCACAGACCACTACTCTCTGAGTGCGTCCAGCTATCCAGTTTTCAATCCATCTGACCATCAAAGGGCCTACTCCTAACCCCATCAGTTTCTCCACCAGACCATTGTGGGGGACAGAGTCAAACGCCTTGCTGAAGTCCAAGAATAATACATCCACAGGCTTCTTACCCCTATCCAGTTCTGATGTTACCCATTCATAGAACTCCACAAGGTTGGTTTGACATGATCTACCTGGCACAAACCCATGCTGCCACTATCCAGACCTCCCACCTCCTCCAAGTAAACCCCCAATCATTCCTTTAGTATACTCTCCATTAATTTTCCCACCACCGAGGTTAAACTGATGGGTCTATAGTTTCCTGGTACTTCCTTGACCCCCTTTATGGATTGGTACCACATGTGCCTCGCCAATCCCTAGGTACCCTCCCTGTCTCAAATGACCTGTTGAAAAGCTCCGCCAGGGTGCAGCTAGTATGTCCGCCAATTCCCATAGTACTGGATGAATGCCATCCCGGCCCAGGAGATTTGTCTTTCTTTAGGGCCTTGAGGGCAAACCACACCCTTTTGTGGGATGGCATCATCCGTCCCCTCCACCTTACTGGTCTTTTATCCTTATCCAGATGTGACACCCCTGGGGTACCTTTCCCTCCCTTTTTGCTCCATTTCTGCTGCTCCTGATCCCACTCCTGCCGCTTCTATCCCCTTTGTGCCTTGCTTTGTAGATATCCCATCCCTCCCTAGTGAACACAGAGGCAAGTACTCATTAAATACCTCTGCCTGGTCCCTCGCCTCTTCCACCCACCCTCCTTCTGATCTCAATCTGCTGAGATGGCCTTAGTTTTTCTCCGCTCCCCAATGTACGAAGAACCCTTTTCCTCCATGTATCCCCTGTGCCAGCCGATGCTCTTTACTGGACTTTGCTCCCCTCACCATACGGGTGACTTTTCTAGATGCAAGCTGGTACATTTCCTTATCCCTATCCCTCTTGTTGTTTTATATTTTTGTAAGCCCTTTCTTTTCTCTGACTGCTACCTGGACCTCACTGGACCACCAGCATGGTTTATGTGACCTTGCTCCTACGTTTCAACTTAGCGCAGATCCTGACTGCCTCATGAAGTCCCGTTTATGACCTCCCATCTCTTTCCACACTTGTTGTTGAGGTAATCCCTTCAAGTGATCCTTGAGAATATTTCCCATGCCCATAAAGTCTGCCCCCTGAAGTCCACTGCCAGTGTCCTAGATCTCACCCCACTCCCCCAATGCTTATTTGAAACCAGACAGTATTGTGGTCACTCCCAGTCAGGGGTCCTGTACAACCATGTCCCTTACCAGATCCCCATCTGCCAGAACCACATCCAGGACATGCCCCTTCCTTGTGGGCTCCATCACATGCTGTGTTAAGAACACATCCTGGAAGCCATCCAGCAGCCTCTGCTCCTTGGCCACCTTAGAGGACATGGTTCCCCAGTTAGTACCTGGCATATTAAGGTCCCCCATCAACACCACCACTTGTTTCTGTCTTTTCTTCCCCGTTCTACTGTATATCTGTGATTATAAAAATATATGTGAATCTTTGTGTTAAACTGTAAGTGATACTGAGATCCCTTGGTTTGAAAATGTACATAGTTATACTGTTGAAATAATTGCGAAAAGCTCTTTTGAATGTAGGGGGATAACCTGAGGTGCTGTTTGAGCTCCTCTCAGGCCTGTTTGCAAACTCTTTTGCAGAGCTGTCATCAGGAAGTCAGCTTGGGGCACTGTTCTGTTTGCAAGCCTGCTCTGCAAAGAAACTGACAAGAACTCTGATACATTTTGTGAGGAACAGGATGTCTCCTTAATTAACTCAGGATGAAGAAGTTAATTGTGAGTCACAGACATGTTATGAAAAAAGCTGCAATATTTTTGCTAGAGAGACTGAAACTTGGAATTGCAGATACCCTCAGATGAAGGACTTTGTTTTCTCTGTTTGTACAGCCTTTGTAAATAGTTCTACTGAGCAATTTTTATTTTTTATTTTACTGTTATTGATACTAAAATGCTACTTGCAAATTTTTAACTGCTCCTGGTTTTCCTCTGCTCAATGACCAATGGTGTTAAAAGTGGGATTTACGCCATGCATACTCTAAGCCAGGAGTTTCGTGCATTGGTGCTAGACCTAGTACTGGGTAAGCATAGAAGACAGGTATGGATTCTGCAGCAGCAAGCCCAGGAGTGATTACCAGAAGAATGGCAGCTGAACTAGCAGAGAAAGAAGTCCAAACTGAGACTGTACAGCCAGCACAAGTGATGGAAAAAGGAGAACAGGCAGTGACAGAACCTGAAAGCCTGACTGTCTTTTTCAAATGGTGGGCTATATAACAAAAAGAGATGGAGGAACAGAGAAAAGAAGAAATGCAGTGACAAGAGTAGCAGAGTAAAGAAGAGATGAAGTGACAGCAGCAGCAATGGCTGGATGCCTTGAGAGCTATCAATGCTGGAGAATCTGGCACAGGTCCAGCAGAGCAACAAAACACAAACAGCTTGAAAGACATTAAACTTACAAAGTTGTGTCCTTTAGGTGATATTGAAGCATACCTGACAACATTTGAAAGGTTTGCCGCAACCTTCCAGTGGCCAAAGCAGCAGTGCACAGTCAGGCTGGTGCCTTACCTGACAGGTAAATTCCAACTTGCCTACAGCAATATGGATACTACACAGTCAGAAAACTATGACCTGGTGAAAAGAGAGTGCCTGAAAAGGTATGATATCTTAGGAGAGACCTATAGGCAAAGATTCCATCCTCAGAAGTACAACTCAGTCAACAGTCCTCGAGAAACCTTAACCTAGCTCAGAGAACTCCTTATTAAATGGCTCAAGCCAGAAGGCAAAACAGTCCCACAGATCATTGATACACTTGCAATGGAGCAGTTCATCAACATCCTTCTCATAGACGTGCAGTTTTGGGTAAAAGAAAACAGACCAGAAAGTGAGGAAAAGGCCATTTATTTTGTTGAAGACTACCAGATGGCCAGACAGATGCTACAGCAGTGAGGTAACAGCCAAGTACTGTTGAGACCCTCTTTTTCCCATATGAACTCCAAGTCTGGTAAGAACTCAAGTGGGGGTATGAAATCTGCACTCAAAGACTTTATTTGCTATAAATGTAATAAGCCAGGCAATATTGCAAGAAACTGCCATTGTAAGGAGGATAACACTGGATATATTTGTCCTTAGCAAACTGGGGCAAGTATTTGATAGATGTCAAGGTGGGAGGTAAGATTGTGAAGGGACATATAGATTCAGGAAGCAGACAAACCCTGGTGCCTGTTGAAATTCTCAAAAAGAACTGTGCCAAAGGACCAGGTACTGGTGTCATCTGCATCCACAGGGACACTTGTTACTATCCCACCAATCAAGTCACTCTGAATATTAATGGGGTGTCACATAAAATGAAAGTCTGGGTAGTACCTTAGTTACCTGCACCTGTGATTACTGGAAATGACTTTCCAGGATTTATTAAGTTAATCACAGGGGGAGTAAATCCTGATGTTTCAGCAGCTGTGATGACAAGAGCTCAGGCAAAGAACATCTCAGATGGTGGGGACTCTTTTCATTTTGGTGATTTTGATTCAGACTCGTTTGAGCATTGCTCCAAGATCCAGAAGTCCAGGAAAGAGAGAAGACACCTGAAGAAACAGTGGTAACAAAAGACTGATGGACATAAGGGGTTAATATATGAAAATGTTGAAACTAAACTGATAACTGATTGTGATTTTGTTTCAGAGTAAGCTAATGATGTTTGTCTCAAGGGATGTTTTAAGCAGCTGGGGTGAAACCAAAACAGAGTGAACCAATGTTTAAAAAATGTAATGAGTTACCGTACAGAGTCTGGGTTAAAACCTCAGACAAAGGAACAGTTAGAACAATTGGTTATACCACAAAAGTATAGAACTGAGTTGATGCAGATAGCACATCATAGTCATATGGCTGGTTACTCAGGAACGGATCACTCCCTTACCAGATTGCCATATAGATTTTAATGACCTGGAATTCATGAAGATGTTGCTACCTATTGCAGTTCCTCTGCTGAGTGTTGGAAAGTAGCCCCAGTGACTAAGAAGACAAGGTGCCCCTTTTGGCCCTACACTTGTTTGATACACCTTTTGAGAGAATTGCAATGGATGTGGTTGGCCCCTGAGACAAAAGTAAAAATGGTAATTGATTCATTTTGGTAGTATGTGACTATGCTACTTGATACCCAGAGGCAGTTCTTATGCATACTGTCATAGCCCCAAAAGTGGCAGCAGAGCTTGCCAGAATTTTCAGCAGGGATGGCATACCTAAAGAGATTATTACTGATCAGTGTAGCAATTTTGGTGCTGCATTACTGAAGGAGCTGAACCGATTGCTAGGTATTAGCGTCATAAGAAACTCCCCTTATTACTCTCAGACATACATCTTGTTGAGTGTTCTAAAGAAACCCTAAAATGCATGTTAAAAAGGTTTGTAAAAGGGGAAGGGAAAGACTGGGACCAATACTTACCTTACCAGCTTTTTGCTTACAGAGAAGTGCCACGGGCATCAACAGGTTTTTCACCATCTGAAATGCCTTATGGTAGATAACTTGGAGGGCCACTAGATGAAATCAAAGAAACATGGAAAGATAACCCCACTCAGAAAAAATCTATTAGCTCTTATATGTGTGCCCTGAGAAAGAAGCTGGCAAAATATGTTGAAATTGTCCATAGTAATCAGGAAGAGGCCCCAAACCAGCAGAAGGCATATTGGGCCCTATGCACTATGCCAACGCACTGCATAACCTGGGCATGTTGGCATAGCTAAGTCCAAATGCCATGCAGCATTCACTAGGGGAAGGCACAGGACAGGTTTGTGCTAATTCCCTGGATGCATGGACAGCAGCGTGCCAGGGGCCTGTTGGATGTGTGTGCCCGCACTCCACGCCATTCACAAAGGTGCGGAGTGCTGGGCATGGGGGGCACACCTTATGTCTGGAAACCCCAGCCATAAGGGTTACACATACTCCCAGGATGCCATCACCAGCAGTTGCCAAGACATTGGGGTACTGCAGACCCCTGTGATGTGCTGTCGCCATCCATGGGGGCATGAGGAGGGCCATAGGTGTCCAATTAAGCATCCTGTGTCCAGTGTGGTTGGTGCACTGTGCACCAGCAGCCAGCATCCATGCCCCACAGATGTAAGAGATCTACTGGTGGACCGGGCAACCCATTGGATGCATGTCTGGTCCACGTAACACCACTCCACATGGACAGGGCCGCGGACAGGTGTCCGACATTTGTGAATGCCGGTAGTGGCGTACTTGTCCATAGGTGCACAGCTCAGCAGGAGGGGTACATGCATTTTGCGTGTACCTATGCCCCATTTGTGCATAAGAACCATTATGACTATGGAGTAAAAGGAAAAGGTTTTGAGCCAAATGAAAAGGTTTTGTTACTGCTACCCACTACAGAAAATAAACAGTTAATGAAGAGGCAAGGGCCTTATAAGGTGCTTAGATGTACTGGCACAGTCAACCATGAGACTAAGACCCCTGATATGAAAAATCATATTGAGATATACAGTACCATGCTAACCTCCTGAAGAAATGGGTTGAAGAAGCACCAAAGGTTGCTTTGTTAGTTTTTACCAGAAACTGATAAAGAAGGTATTGATATAGCTTATGACAGACTGGAACAAACTGTAGCTGCTGATGCTGTAAAGGTGAATGTTTCCTTAACCTCCGAACAAACCACATAAATTTTTTGCTTGCTAAAGACATTTAACAGTACTTTTACCACAGTGCCAGGTCGAGCACATAGTAGTGATGGGGAATGCATGCCCTATCAGACATGACATACAGATTACCAGAGCAGTTAAGAGCTGATGTGGTTAAGGAAATACAAAAAAAAAATGAAAGAATTGGGTATCATAAAAGAGTCAAGAAGTGCTTGGTCATCACCAATGGAGATTGTAAATAAAAAAGAAAGGGGTGTAAGAATCTGCCTTTAGTTTAGGAAACTTAATCACGTGTCAGAATTTGACAGTTGCCCTATGTCCAGGATAGATGATTTGGTGGACAGATTGGGAGTGCCAAGTACATCAGTACCTTGATCTCAACAAGGGTTACTAACAAATCCCCCCTAGCTAAAGAATCCAGAGACAAAACTGCATTTCCTACTCCTGTTGGATTCTATCAGTTCACCACCATGCTGTTTTGTTTACATGGCTCACCTGCTACCTTCCAGTGATACATGGATGTAATTGTATTCCCTCACACTGGCTATTGTGCAGCATACCTGGATGATGTTGTGGTGTACAGTCCAGACTGGAAAAGTCACCTGGAACACCTATGAGCTAATATCCAATCTATTAAAAAGGCAGGTTTGTCAATTAATCCTACCAAATGTGCATTGGGCATGCAGGAAACCAAATATGTGGGCTATGTTTTGGGAAATGGAGAAGTAAAGCCAGAGATTTCTAAGATTGAAACTATAGCTAACAGTCCTAGCCCCAAAACAAAGAAACATGTCAGGTCATTTTTTAGAACTGGCTGGTTATTATCAGAGATTTGTTCCCAACTTTGCTCAGCTAGTTACTCCCCTTACTGAACTCACAAAGGAATGATTACTAAATAATGTGAAATGGACCCCAGAGTGTAATGAAGCTTTTTGGGCCATCAAGGCTGCATTATGTCCAGTCTCTGTTTTAAAGAAGCCCAGACTCTGAGAAACAGTTTTTGTTACAGACAGATGCATCAGAAGTAGGGCTAGGTGCAGTCTTGAGTCAGCATATGGATGGGAAGGAACATCCCATTCTCTATATCAGTAGAACGTTGCACAACAGAGAGCAGAGGTACTCCACCATTGAAAAGGAATGTCTTGCAGCTAAGTGGGCCACGGAGTCCCTTAAGTTTTATTTGCTAGGAGCTGACTTTGTACTTATAACAGGTCACAAGCCTTTCTCTTGGCTTAACCAAATGAAGGATAAAAATTCCAGAATCACACGGTGGTACCTGACACTAAAGCCATTTAAATTTAAAGTGCTGCACAAATCTGGGAAAGAGAATGTCAGTGCTGATTTTGTGTCAAGATATGGATCAGGAATTTAGAATTCCAAAGGTTGAAAAAACTGCATGGGTTTAAACTTAACTGTTTGCTGTAGTGATGGTTATACTGCATATGCAGAGAACTGTAAAGGTCCTATGATAATGTTAAATGAGAATAAAAAGATGGTTTTGGAAACCTGTTTTTTAATACAGGTTCCCTCTTAAAGAGGGGGGTATGTGACAGGGTTGAATAAGACCCTGTCCCATTTGTTATTCAGAAATAGTTAAATGCAAAGATCTGTTCTATCCTCTCCTTTTCTGTCTCTTGTTTGTCTGGTTGCACAACCAGATGTTCTCATAAGACCTAGGAACTGATCACTCTGATGGTCTCGTGACTCTCCACCTCTCACTGTCTCTCTGCCTTTATTTGCTGTTTCTGTCTTTTCTTTCCCCTTGCATATCTGTGGTTGTAAAAATAATGAAACCATTTTTTTACAGGATACAAATATAAGAGATTAAAATCTCAGTTTTTAAAGTCAGTCCTGTCCAAAACACTAAAACAAATACAAGAAATATTCATAACATTGTACTTCATCCATAGAATAATAAAATTCATGCTGTCCACTTATACTCATGACACTCAATGTCTAGTTGCTAACACAGATGCAATAATCAGAGTCATCTTACCATTTGCATTGTTTTTGTAAAGACTTCCTTAAAAAATATATGTGAATCTTTGTGTGAAACTATAAGTGATACTGGGATCCCTTTGCTTGAAAATGTATATAGTTATACTGTTGAAATGATTGCAAAATGCTATTTAGAATTGAAGGGGTTATCCTGAGATGTAGTTTAGGCTCCTCTCAGGCTTCTTTGCAAATTCTTTTGCAGAGCTGTCAGCAGGAAGCCAGCTTGGGACACTGTTCTATTTGCAAGCCTGCTCTGCAAAAAAAAACTGACAAGAACTCTGATGCAGTTTGTGAGAAATGGGATGTCTCCCTAATGAGCTCAGGATGAAGAAGTTAATTGTCAGGCAAAGACTTGTTCTAAAAAAACAGCAATATTTTTTCTAGAGAGACTGAAACTTGGAATTGAAGATACCCTCAGATGAATGACTTTGTTTTCTCTATTTGTACTGCCTTTGTAAATAGTTATACTGAGCTATTTTTAATTTTTTTACTGTTTTTGAAAATAATAAAATGCTATTTCTGAATTTTAAAACTGCACCTGGTTTTCCTATGCTTTCTGACCTGTGCTCAGGTGACTGTGTGAATGATGTGTGATTGGTGGGGGTTGATTTTAGTTCTCTTACAATCTAAATGGTGGTAATTGTGTGAGGTTTGGGGAAGGATATTTGTTTTATTGGGTATAGGTTGTCTTATATAAGGTGTAGGGAAGGTGTCATTTTCAAGTTGCATGTTATTATTGTGTGGGTAGGTTATTTTGTTACTATATGTTTAGTAGTAACTAGGCCCCTTCTAGTCTACTCTGCGGATCAACTGCAAGAGTGGCACCCCTTCAGAGGGTTCCCTTGTACTCTATCTGCAGCTGTCATCAACTACTGCAGGGGGTTTGGGATCTTCCCTGGGTGCTACTCAAAATGTAGACCTGCTTTATGTATAGATGGGGTAATTTGATCAGAAGTATGATACCTAGGAGGTGTGGGGAGTAGACTTTTTCAGAAGTGGGGTCCAACCTGCCTGATACCTACTGTATTCCCCAGACTCCTGAGTTTTCTGGTTAGCAGGTGGCCAATGTATCAACCAACTCAGATCCTCCCCTTAGGGCAGTTGTGTAACACTGGCTCATTAGGAATAAATCTGCCATAAGGAGGCATTCATTGTGGATTCCTCTGCAGACTTGATATGTATCATGAAGACCTGGCTGGGAGATGTTGCAGACCCTATTCTGGAGACATCCATTCTGCCAGAATTCTCCATAGTGCATTGCCCTAGGTGGAAGTGTGGTGGGATGGGGTGTCCATCTACTTTGGATCTGCTCTGGGACTGACAGCATACCCCTTATGAGATATCAGATTTTTTGAATATGTGGCTGTTAGGCTTGGCTGGGTACAAGGTACAGGATCCTGATTGTATACCATCCCACTAAATATGGGCATGAATTCCTGCAGGAACTGGAGACCTTTTTTGGCCAGTCTGGTGGTGGAGTTGCCCAGTCTCTTGTTTTTTGGGCAATTTTAAAGCTTGGGTTGAAATCCACTCTGTCTGTATATTCCTTGTTATCTCCCGGGTCGTACCTGAACATAGGCATATGTTTGCTAGTGTGATTACCTGGTCAAAAAAAGAAAATTAATAAATACATTTCTCTTTTTGGAAAGGAGTTCCTCCGGGTGATGACTTCTCTGGTCTTTGCACAGGTGGTTTCCTTAGGTACCCACCAGTATGACCACACCTTGGATCTGGTTTTCTCATTGGGTCTTGATAGCAATGGTGTCAGTGTTGACCCAGTCACAAAGTTGGATCATCATGTTGTGCAGTTCCTTTGTGTGGCTCCTCATTTTACTGCCATGGTGGAGATGTTCAGCTACCACTCTTTTAGAAATCAGGAGCCTCAAAATATCTTAGTGGTACTGGACATCTTGGGCATGGAGACGGCCTGAGCGATGGGAGCCATGGCAGCTGTGGAGAATTATAACTCAGCCCTTGCCACTGCACTTGACTCCCTAGCATCTCTCCGTGTTCGTTCTTTGATTTCCTGACTCAGGTCATCATGGTATGATGCTGACCTGAGGAAGTTGAAGACTAAGGGGTGGAGGTTGAAGCATTGTTGGTGGAGACCCTGCTTGGAGTAGGATAAATTGGTGCCAAAGGCTCATTTAGGTGAGTGTCAGTGGGCAAGCACTCTGAAAATGTCAGTGTTCCTGTCATGAGTGATTGTTGCTGAAATGAACTGACCTGCTTTGCTCTTCAAGACTGTGGACAGACTACTAAATCCTATCTTTCTCCAGTCCTGCACAGCCTTTTCTCTTGATAAATGTGAGGAGTTTAACTGGTTCTTTCAAGACAAGGTGTTCTCCATTTGGGCTGGGATATCCTTAGTCAGTCTTTTGTCAACTGACAGTATCCAAAGTTTGTTGGACAGAGGCACTTCATTTTTATGGGAAGCGTTTGAGCCAATGGGTTCAGATTATGTTTTCCAGGTGCTTTCTAGCTTACATCCCACCTTCTGTGCATTGAACCCTTGGCTGACCTGGCTTCTTTAAGAGTGCTGGGATTTGCATAGTCTGATTGTGGTGGAGATTGTAAGGTGTTCCCATGGGGAGGTGGTTTTCCCATCTGCCCTTATAAGGGCAGTGGTGAAGCCCCTCCTTAAGAAGCCTTCTTTGGACCCTGATGATCTCTTCAACTACAGGTCTGTCTCAAACCTTCCTGTCTGAGGAATTTCATTGAGAAGGTGGTGGTAGTGCAGCTGGAACAGCACCTGTAAAAATATGACATCTATGAGCCCTTCCAGTCCAGGTTTTGATGTTGCCATAGTACAAAGATCATACTAGACATGGTGCATCATGATCCATCCTTGCGAGGAATAGCAAGCGATGTTCCATTCTTGTCCTGCTAGACCACCCTTCAGCCTTTGACATGGTGGATCATGGGTTGTTGTTGGCTTGTCTAAGGCACCATGTATGACTTTTAGGAATGGTGTTGTAGTGGTTTAAGTCTTACATGTCCAGCAGGGTGCAGCAGATGACACTTAGCTCATTTATATTGAGCAGTGCTGCACTCTGTTGTAATATGCCTCAGGGGATGATTTTGGCCCCCATGTTATTTGCTGTGTACATGCTGTCTTCTGGGGAGCTCATTAGACCCTGCAGCTTGGATTTGCATTGTTATGGTGATGATACCCAACTGTATGTGCTTGTGCTCCTGATGATGTTGTGATGGTATCGGAACTAAACAAGTGTCTAAGAAAAATCCTGAAGTGGATGGTTGCCAGCTGGTTTAAACTAAACTCTTCGAAGATGGAGGTGTTACTGGTGAAACTGTTTTGGATGGGTTCAACTGCAGCAGGTAGTAGTGCCATCCTACCTTCACTGGACGGCATGACACTCCAAGCCACAAATAGGGTGAGGAATCTGAGGGTCATTGTGGACTCCAAGTTGACCCTAGAATATCAGGTGTTGGCTGTTGTTGGCAATGGCTTCTACTACCTGCAAAACATCACCCAGATCAAGCCCTATCTTGAACGGACTAACCTAGCAACACTGGTGCACGCCTTAGTCATGTCAGACTTGGATTATTGAAATGCTCTTTACCTTGGGTTATCTGCAAGACTGTTGTGCCATCTGTAGCTAGTTCAGAATGCAGCAGCTCAACTGGTTGCCTGGACACCTTGGTTCAAGCATACCATGTTGATTCTCTATAGTTTTTACTGGCTGCCACTGCAGTGGTGTATCAGCTTCAAGGTGTACTTGTTGACATACAAGGCCCTACACAGTCTGGGTCATCTGATAGACCTCCTAATATCTTATGCTCATGGCTGTCCCCTCCAGTCAGCAGAGGCAGACATCCTGTTGGTGCTGAGGTCTCATTTGAAATTCTTGGGAAATAGAATGTTTGGGGTGGCAGCCCAGATTCTGTAGAATACCTGCCCTGGGAGATAAGAAGTTCTCCCTCACTGGCCATTTTAAAAACAAATTGTAAAACCCCATATTTTTTTACTTTCAGTTTTAGGCCTGGCTTTGTGACATAATTGTTTTCATTTATTGCATATTACTTTTAATTGTGTCATCAACGAGCTGTACTTATTGTGAGTCACCCAGAGCCTTTGAGATTGGGTGCCATATAAAATTGCCTCACCATGCCATAGTCATGTAATATATCCTCCTCCTCTAAGTTTACAACTGCTAAACCACATTTCACCAAATTTGGAAGGTATGGAGGTTCTGTTATTTAAATTATAAGGGTATGACTTACAATGTTCAGGTCTTTAGGTCTCAGGATGCCTAAGCTAAAAGAGAACAAAGATTGGGATGTAAAATATGAGTGCCTACTCAACCATAACTATAGTGGTGACAACAGGTTAACAGAATTTTCTGTTATGAAGAGATATGAGGAGAACAAGATATCAAGTAGTCTTTGTGCTTGATAGTGTCATGTTCCTTAATAGACAACAAAATAAAAACAGGTTAAACTTGTATAGAGCTAATGTAAAGTTATTGCTGATCAATAAGCAACTGAGGTTTTTCAAAGTTTAAAAGTCATGCATTATTAAGCCTTTTAATGTTCTGGAGTACAATGGTTTCGAGGCAGTCTGCAGACTCAAAGCTGCTGATTTTCTGTTCAAAGGGAGAGCAGCATACATTAACAGTGTCAGCTTAATGGGTTCAATTGATTTAATACAGCACAGTTATGATAAGTCCAGCTTTCTCTTGCAGTGAAACAAGACATACTGGAGGAGTACTTTTGGCACAGAAAATGAATCCCAGCCATGAATCAGCACAGTATACTTTGTATTTCCATTTAGGCCTTCAGCAACTTGAACTGACTGTCTGAAGTGGTATAACGATTTGCTGAGAAGCAGCTTATGACCTTTCTTCTGCATCCAGACATTGAAGGAAAATAATTTAAAGTTCAGACATTTTAATCATGTTTCTGGATAAGCCTTTGGAGAACACACAGGCAACAACCCATTTACTCATTCTTCCTATGAGTACATGCAGTAATTTAAGGAAATATGCAGGTCAGAGAATGACTGCAATATCAGCTACTGTATAGTACTTCTCAGGCAAAACAATTATCCTTCTTATGTATGGAGTACAGTATCAAGCTATGTTATTCTCATCCTTCAGCTGTTTCTTAACTCAACTGAGCTCTGGCAGTGAACTGGATGGCAACAGAGAAATATACAGATCAGGAGAAATTGGGACCCCATTCTTAATTTATGTTTGTTATGTGGTCTCATCTCTTGTACAGTCTCTAAAGTCCTTGTAACCATGCAGTGAAGGGGCAGGGCTACCATGCAAATGATCTGCAGGGTCATTCAGATGCTGGCAGCCCTTTCTCTGCTACAATTCATTGTGCACCCCTTTTTCTGTATGATTTGTCCAGGCAGGTGTGGGTGGGGGCATGGTACAAAGCTTTTATGTTACAGGGAGCTGTCATGCAGCAAGGAACTAGTTTGTCTAGTGTACCTGAACTGCTATACTTTAGAAAATGGGCTGGAGCAGGGCACTGCAAGGATGCCAGGGAGTGTGAGCAACTTAATGGGCTAGTACACAGCCACTAGAGTACCAGGGATGCTGTCAATGGGCCATAGAACATCAACTTGCAGCGTGCACAGGAATGGGCCCTACAGTAAGGGTGGAGCATATTATGGAAAATTTCCAGTCAGCGGTTCACTGAGGTACACGTTTGAGAACATTTAAGTGCAAGCAATGGTTTAAAGGTTGTGACATCTAATTATCCTTTAGCATCAATTTCCTAAACACAGCTTTTAATATTTATGACATATTGCATACGTAAAAGCAATGAATCAAAGTAAAACTAAATTACTGGAATCACTGCTGTCAGGATCACATGCTCTAACAAACTTAGAATACTTGACTTAGGCACAAATTTATGACCCTAAAGGATTAAGTAGGCGATCATAGTTTTCATAACATCCAAGTGTCAACAACTGAATGATTACAGTAACCAGAATTTAAAACAAAATCCCTCAACAAGGACAATAAGGCACAGTCATAAACAAGCATTTGTCAATGCCAAATGTTTGCTTGCTGGCATTGGAAGTGGTAGTGTAGAAGTTACAGAGCTGCGTAATAGGAATGGCAGTGAAGTATTGAACTGAAGCCAACCCCACCACCACCCTGCAGAAAGTGACAGGCATTGGGGTGTGCCTTTGGGTCGTCAGGCATAACGGCTATGCCATTTCACCACGCCCCACCCTGCAGACACTGACAAGCGTCACGTGTGTGCCTTGGGGTCTTTGGTTTTCAGGCGCACTCCAATTCCATCAGGAAATATGGTGATATGGGTGCGAGATAGGAGAATGGGGTGAACTTTGGGGCCGAAGAGTCCAAGGCATACCTCGATGCCTCTCACTGGCTGCAGGGTGTGGAATGGTATGAGCATTACAGACAGTGAAAATATTGAAAATTCGCTAACTTACGAGCGTGTATAGGAACTGTGCAAAGCATGCTTGTAAAACAGTAATTTTTTGGAATTTTTCCACCAAATTTTCAAAATCGGCTACTTGAGAGTCCACCTTATGAACACTGGCAGTGTTGTTTCATTAATCAGTCCCGAAAGGTGATTTCGTGCAGTGACTGCGAAATCACCCTTCAGGCCTGAATAACGCCATGACAGTGACAGCATTCATGAGAAGGGGTCCCAAAAACCCCATGTTGAAAATCTGGTGCAAAAATTCCAAAAAATGCCTGAGATATGCAGCAAAGTTGAAAAAACCCTATCTATCCCATTATATAGCTTACCGGTATTTCCTCAGTTCGCGGTCAGCTTTGAAGAGTGCAGACGTGTTCCCAGTCCATCGAAAATCATCGCAGCTAGGTCTGAGGTAAGTATGGGGTGGGAGGTGTGGGGAGGCAGGGTGCGAGGGTGGGTGCGGGTTATGGGAAGGGGGCAGGGAGAAGCGCCGAGGGACAGTTTTTTATTTGCAGGTTTTTTTTTTTAAATGACGACGCGGGACATTTGCCACACTGGAGTGGGCTCCCAGCATGGCACAAGGACGGCTGGCTGGGGGGTCATGGAGCCAACAGGGGATTGGGCACCCCCATTGGCCATAGCATCTGTTGCCACGCTGGGGTGGGCTCCCAGCGTGGCACCCTGTACTCTGAGGGGGAGGACAGTGGAGCTGATGGGGGATTGGGCACCCCCGTTGGCTATACGATGAGTTGCCATGCTAGGGTAGGCACCCAGAGTGGCATGTGGAAGGCTTTGGGAGGACAGCGCAGCACAGCCGACGGGGGATTGGGCACCCCCGGCTATACAGTGTGTGCGTGGGGGGGGCAGCATGCAGTATGCGTGCATGTCTGTGTGTGTGTGTGTGTGTGTATAGGGGAAGCGCGCATGAGCAGGCGATATCTTATCGCTGCTCACTGAAGTGTAGCTCCCCTTTTCAACTGTACTGCACTGCATTTTGGAGCTGTCATAGACAGCTCGAGCAGGCATTGGAGAACTGCGGCTGCAACTGCAAACACACTGCCTGAATTGGAAGAGGGCTGCCATACCTCCAAAAACTTGGATGATGGCACTATGTTTCTTGCACATGTGTGCAAGCAACATAAAAATCAACCAAAAGAGACACTGTCAACCCCCTTAGACCTCAATGTGATCCTAGTTTAAAAAGTACATTTTATGTTTGTTCACATTCTGTAGAGACTGCTGATGTAGTTGGTTGTTTTATTCTGATTCTTTTTTTTCTTTTAAAAATGGAAAAACAGACTGCCCACAGTACTGGTATCACCACACAAAAACATATTTATTTATATTGCTTGATCAACTCCCACTGCATCTTTCCTGGACTTACAGTAGGAACACCTCCAACACAGTCTAGTCACTCATTAGGCTGTGGGAGTAAAGCAGATTATTACATTATGAGTGGCCGCACTGTTTGGGGATGTTTCTAATGTTCGGATAGTATGCAGTAAGAATAGATCCAGTATGCGAAGCAAAACAATGTTAGTTATAACTATACATTAGCATGCATTTCAGTTCTAGTAAGCAAGGAGACAGATGAAACAACCACCAACATCAATGAGTTTTAGAGAAGCTCAGCAATCATAAAATGTGGGGTTTTAATTAGAAATCATATAATGCAAAAAGGCTGACAGTGTCCCATTAAAATTACTGTATATCAAAAGTGTCAGTGATGTAGGCTTCTTTTGGTCACTCAGCCTTTGCTAAGAGTGCTATTGTGTTCTGCTTACAGACTTGGCGCACCTCAGCCACTCACCAGTGTGACGAGCATGTAATTCCTTGAGGTGCTGCTGCCACCAGAATTAGTTTCCTTGTAATCCAGCTTGAGCTCACACCACATATATCCTTTTACCTGATGCATTGAATGCTATCCCTGGATCACCCAGAATGCCTCTTCTGAAGGTACAAGAAATTTCTGGTTCTTGGAGATAAACACAGCACTCCAGTCTTTTCAACAAACATAGGATCTGTTTGTTGATGCACAAAGAAAATAAAGGACACAATAGATAGACAGATAGATAGATAGATAGATAGACAGACAGACAGACAGACAGACAGATAAATAGATAGATAGACAGACAGACAGACAGAGAGATAGACAGATAGATATTTTATTTATGAAGCACCCAATTCTTGAGACTCTGGGCGCTGTACAATAAAATCACATTACAAACATTATTATTTAAAATCACTAAACACACATAATAAAGTCAGTATAAATACAGATTCCATTTTATTTATCAAAACAAGATCATATTATAAAAGCCAGTTTGAAAAAAATATGTTTTCAGTCCCCTTTTAACGGCTTCCATGAGGGGGCTCCCCCCAAGGCTCTCTATGGGCTCCCCGTTCCACAGGCATGGGAATCTTGAGTACCAGGTGGCCGGTGCTGCCTCAGCCAGTACCTGTGACCCTAAGCCTGGACCCTCTACTAGCAAGGCACGGCAAAGCCACTACCCAATCAGAACACGAGCGCTCTTCGGCTCTGGCCACCGATTGCTTCCCTCAGGTTGCATCTGTGTTCTTCCTAAACCAAACTAAAATCTGTTTTCCTTGCTGATATATGCCTAAAAAAGCTGTGATCACCTATGTGCCTGACTGCTAGTATCCTTATCTTTCTGCTCAGAGTGTTAATTTAGGAAAACTGTGTGATCATACCCCCCTCTGAAACTTTGTGTATGCGCCAGCTCCTCCCACGAGCTGGAGCACTTTGTACTGTTATGAACTGTTGTAACATGGAGTACCTACGTGCAGTAATTGTACTTATTTGTATTATTTTTCTCTACTGTAAATACCTCTGTATGTATTGTATCACTTGGCCCAGATTAAATCAGGTCCAGCTTGTAAATGAGCTTGCTCAACGATGTCCACCTGGATAAATAAAGATTTTGATTGATTGACTTGATTGATTGATTACACAGTCAGGCAGGGAGTTCTACAGGGTTGGTGCAGCCACCACAAAATCTCTATCTTCTGAGTGCTGTAACCTAGCACTGGAAACACCCAGGAGGCCCCTCTCGGTGGAATGAAGCATCTGGACCCGACGGTAAGGGTCTAGGAGATCTTGCAGATAGGCAGGACCCCCATTATGCAGGGTTTTATAGGTAATGAGCCCTATCTTGAAGACAATCCTCCGCCTGACTGGCAACCAGTGCAGTCCGCAGAGGACCGGTTTAATATGCTCACACCTCCTTACCCTGGTCAAAAGTCTTGCTGTCATGTTCTGCACCAGCTGCAGTCTGTGGAGCTTGCCTCCAAATAACCCAAGGCACAAGACATGCCTGGAAGTTACATAATCATGCACCAGTGTGGGCAGGTCCTCAGGAGGAATCACAGCTTGGATTCAGGTGATGTTCCTAAGATGATAGAAACCACTTTTGACCACAGCTGACACCTGAGCATCAAGTGTCAGGCCATCATCCAGTATCACACCCGAATCCTTCACCTGTCTATAAGGGACAAGGGGAATGCCCCCAATACTAGATTAGGGGACAGCTCCCCATCCTCCCTCCTCTACAACGACACGGCTCCACCACCAGTACCTCAGTCCTGTCTGGGTTGCGTCTAAGCCAGTTTTGAGTCATCCATGACTGGATTTTCTTGAGACAGCTGTTAAATATGGAGTCCGACACCTGGACATCAGGTGTACAGGACAAGTACAGTTGGGTGTCATCTGCATAGCAGTGGAAACCCAACCCATACCACCTGATAATGTTCCTCAATGGTAGCATGTACAATGTAAAAGACTGACCCCTGCAGCCCTCCACAGCTCAGAGGCTTCAGGCTACTTGAGACAAGTCCCATTTTCACCCTCTGTACTCTGTCCATCAGGTATGACCAGCTGATGACATTGCCAGACAGGTCATACCAGAACCACAGGTGGTCAAACAGCACCTCATGGTCCATGGTGTCAAATGACACAGAGAGATCCAGGAGAACCAAGATGGTATGAGCTCTCCTGTCCCTCACCATCAGGAGATCATTAAACAGCCTTACCAGGTCAGTCTCCCTACTATGCCCCACCCAGATCCCAGATTACAAAGGCTCATTGGTAGACAAAGATGCGAGATGTCTCTCAAGCTGAATGGCCACCACTTTCTCTATAACCTTCCCTGAAAATGGGAGGTCTGAGACTGGCCTGTAGTTGCTGAGGCAGTCTGGGTCCAAAGATGACTTCTTTAAAGGGGGGCCTAACCAGAGCCCCTTTCAAGGACAATGGGAAGACCCCATTCCTCAATGAACTCCAGACAACCTCAGCAACCACAGGTCCTATCAGGTCCAAATGTCCCACCAAAAGGCGGGTCAGACCTGGGTCCAGATCACAGTGTGTAGGCCACATCTTTAAGATAATCCCCATCACCTTTTCCACCCCAACTAGCTCAAACTCATCCCAGATAGGAGGAGTGTTTTGACACAACTCAGGCCGGACACTGCATCCCTTTCGAGAGATACTCGAGGGAGCCCTCAGCCCTGATAGAGACCACCTTGGTGAAGAACAGAGCCAACTCCTCGCACCTAGTGCTAGAACCTGCTCCTCCTGCATGGAGACAAACAGGATGTAAAAGTCTATCTGCTGTACGGAAGAGCTGAGCTGGTCTGCTCCTTGCTGCAGCAATCTCCCTGGACAGAAACTCCACCTTCTTTTGGGAGATTGCCCCCTGATAGTCAGCATAATGTGACCTCAGGGCCAATTTAAGATGTGATTTGATGGAGCTAGGTCATACCACATCCGAGCAACTCCATCGACTCCGCCCATTTGGCTGCTTCCGGTTCCTGCAGTGACTTTCTCTAGGTGCAGAGATGTGGGGATAGCAAGAAGATGCAGTTACCAATGCTTGTTTGCTTCTAGGATGGGGAGGGCAGGATCAGGAGTAGGATAAAGAGCCACCCTGGGTTGAAATGAAACCAAGGCAGGAGTGCTACTGCCTAATTCATATCCCGACGGCTCCTAAAAGTCATTAGATATGATAGCCAAGCCCACAGGCACAGCTCTTTCCCTGAGGGAAATTCTTTGTAATGTCATGTCCATCAGGAATAAGACTGTGATAATTGCAGATTTTGTCACGGACTCCTTGGTGAAGCCAGTATGCATTACAAAGACCTGGCTGGGTGACGACTCTGGCCCTGTACTGGAGGCAGCTGTTCAATGGGGCTATATGTTAGAGCACTGCCCTAGGCAGGAGTGCATGATGAGGGGTGGCCCTCTGTTTTAGATGTGGCCTGAAACTTGCAGCCTACCCAGTGATTTGAATATGTGGCCATCAAGGGTGATGCACATGTGGCGTGGTAGGATCCTTGTCATTTACCATCCCCCTGGTTGCTAGAGTGAATTTCTGGAGGAATTTAGGGAGTTCATCAGCAGCCTGCCAAAGGAGTATCCTAGGTGGTTGGTGTTGTGTAACTTCAGTGTTTGGGCTGATGATGAATTCCTTTTGCGTGGTCAGCAATTTCTCCAGCGGATGGTACTGTTTGACTTCACACAGGTTGTTACCTCTGCTACCTCTGCTGCTCATGAATTTGGCCACACCTTGGACCTCTTTTTTCTGCTGAGGCTTGACTTTTTTAATGTCAAGGTTGGCCCAGTCAATTGGTCGGATCACCGTGCTGAAAGTTTTCAGATCAGGGCCCCCTCAAAATGTGTTACACCTCCCCATTGGAATTAGTTCGATACTGACCTTTAAGAGACGTGGACCCTTGTAGGTTCCTGTCATTACTGGACAGCTCAAGCCTGTTGCAGATGTGTTCTAACAGGGTTGAGAATGCAGTGGCAGCTTATAATACCACTTTTACTGCTCTTCTTGACTCACTTGCACCTTTTCGTGTATGCAGAGAGTCTCTCAACAGAGCCCCCCTACTTTTTGAGTAGTTCAGACTGTTGAAGACCAAAGGGTGGAGAATGGAGTGTTCTTGGTGGAGATCTGGCTTGTTGAGGGATAAACCCTGAGATCCCATTATAAGGATTATCGGGGGCAATCGCTATGAGAAAAGCAGAGTTCCTGCCATGGGTGATTGCTACAGGGGTTAATAAGCCAGCCCAACTTTTCTGTACTGTGGACAGGCTGTTGCATTCAGCCTGTCTACAGTCAGGAGGAGTATTGACACATGAATGATGCAGGGAGTTTGGCCAGTTTTCCTTTGATAGGGCATCGTTCATTCATTCCTTGGTCTCCTCAAGTGAGCTATCATGGCCCAGCATGGTACAATCTGTGAATAACTGAGGCCTTTGGTCACTCTGGGAGGATTTTCACTCTGTGTCAGCTGAGAAGATTCTCTGAGTGATTATGAAGCTGTGTCCCACCTTCTGTTTGCTGAATCCTGGGGCTGATTCAACTTTTGTTAGTCTGTTGGGAGTCTGTTGGTCTTGTGATTGCATGAAACTGTTTGGTGTTTGCTTGGTTAGGGTGAGTTTCCAGTAGAAAGGGCTATTGTGAGTCCCCTTCTCAAGAAGCCCTATTTGGCCCCAGATGTTTTGACAAATCACAGGCCTGTCTCTGATCTTCTGTTTTGGAAAGGTTATTGAGAGGGTGGTGGTGATGCAGCTGCAGATGTACCTGTAGGATTTCTCTATGAGCCATTCCAGTCTGGATTCAGAGGGCATCATAGCATGAAGACTGTGGTTACCAGGGTGCAGAATGATCTTATTCTGACTGGAGATATAGGTGAATGTTCCATTCTGGTTTTCCTTCATCTCTTGTTAGTGTTTGACACCATGGATAACAGGATTTTAACAGCTCGACTAAGGAACTTTGTAGGACTCGGTGAGGTTGTGCTGAGGTGGTTTGAATCCCTCCTTTCCCATAGGGTGCAGCAGGTACCATTGGGGGAATTTTATGTCTCAGCCAGCTTACATAACCTGTGGAGTCCCTCAGGGTTTGGTTTTGACTCCCATGCTTTTTGCAGTGTACATGTTGACAGTGGGAGAAGTGATACAGAGGTACAGTTTGCAGTTTCACTGTTATGCAGATGATATGCAGTTGTATATGTTTGTCCCTGGCAAGACAAATGCAGTTGGCATGCTTAATGATTACCTATCCGTGATCAATGATAGGAGGTTTGATGTGCCATGTGCAGCTGGTGCAGAATGCCATGACTAGGTTGATTACTGGAGTTTCTCGCTCCAAGCATATCTCTCCAGCTCTGCAGACATTGTACTGGCTACCTGTGAGGTGGTGTATCTCCTTCATGATTGATTTTTTTAACCTACAAATCCCTACATGATCTGGATCCTGGCTACATAAAAGAGCTCATGTCTCCATATGCTCCTGGCCACCCTCTCAACTTTTCTAAGGTGGGCCTCTTGAAGGTCCCCAGATCTCATCTAAAACTGTCAGGGGATCATGTCTTTGTGGTGGCAATTTCAGTTTTCTGGAACCAGCTGCTGTGAGAACTTCAGGGGGCCCCCTCAATTGAAAGTTTTAAATGGGGGCTAAAGCATTACCTTTTTATATGAACTTTCCTAGGGAGTCCTAACTTGTTTTTTATAATGTATTAATAATTATCGGGGAGTGTTTTCTCCCATAGGAAAACTCAGTTATAATTTGCCGTTATAACCAGATGGTTATAACGGCAAACATGCACCAGGTTTCCCTCACTCCTTGCATGCGCCCGCTGGCCATCTTTCCGTGGTCCCTCTGAAGACTGCATCATCACCCTGACTGCCATTTACTCTCGGCAGTCTCTCAAAACAAAAAAAGAAATCGAGCTGTAATGATGGTTGAACTTTTTTTTTAAAACAACCTTACTTGAACTTAAAACTGAAAGGTTTCAGAAGCTGCAGACCACGCTATACACAGACAGGACTGTGGCTGAATAGGAATGTGCTTTTATTTTATACAATTGCTGTGGTGAAAAACGCTCCCCAGTAATTATATAAAATAAAAGCTGGGTAGGTGTGTAAAACTTGAATTTTACCCTTCCCCCAGTGTGGGATGCCTTTAAAAAAACATTGAGCTTCACTCTAAGGGTTTATGAGGCATCCCGCACCTCGGTGGGGTGTAACATTCTCATTATAACCGCCTACTCAGCCACTATTCTGTATTTTACGTATGGCAATTTATTATACTGCTGCTATTGTCTTTGCACTGATGTGTCAGTCACCCAGAGTCTGTGGGACTGGGCACCAAAGAAATGTACTACTACTACTACCAAGTGGAGTGATGCCAGGCATCATGCTTTGTGGGGGCTGTATTTTTCCATTTTAGCTGCCCTGCTCCAAACAGATAGATTGGAACCCCTTGGCACTGTTCCCGTTGGTGGGGGAAGACATCCATGGGGCACCCATGATGCAAGTGCCCCTCCCATTCCACCATAGGAGGTCTTGTATGAGCAGATCAGCCTGCGTTCTTCCCCGAAGGCCAGAGCATGATGCCTCTGTATTGCTCTGGGCCCCACTGATCCAGTTGTGAGATTTAAGATTGAGACTCAGTCTCAGTTTCCCATGGGGCAGTGCAGTACCTGCTGGCACCACCAGGCCATGTACATTATTATACAGTAGCTGAAGTATTATAAAGTAGCAGTGATCATCAGACATGTTAAGAACCCCTTCCATTGCTTCCACTTTAAGAGACACATTTATTATTACAGCAAGCAGGCAAACTACCATCAGTTCAACAGTTATCTCCCAACTGTCTCCCTCTGCCATCAAACCCCTGGCACTAGTAGGAATACCACCAGCCCCGGTTCAATTGCTGACCTTCTGCAACTGTATTAAGACACAGGGCAAATTTATTTTCATGAAATAACATCCAGGTGTACATACACCCACAGAGTAGTTTCAGGCAATTAGGAGGCAGTCAAAATCTGCATCGTAAATGCATTATTATGAACTGGGTGCCGAGAATCAAAGAAACTGATTGGCCGAGAGGTCTTCAAAGCCGTGTTGATATCGGGCTACATCATCACGGCTTCATAAAACCTACTGTCATCAGCCTCCTCACTTACCGCGCAGTGTGCCTCATCTTGAACAGTGAGAGCCAGACCTCCAGTTCGCCGCTATTAAAAAAAATAAAAACTCAACTGTGCCCGTAACGAAACGCAGCACCACTCAAGCTGCTAGAAAGACTGACGGTCGAGCTACCCACAACATCCTCCCCTTGCGTTCCCCAAATAAATCTTAGCCAACAGCCAGCACTTGCAGACCACTCGGCGTATCTAACTACAACACAAACTGGCGTGAGACGCGCCTTGAGCGAGTATTTAAAAATAAAAGAAAATAAAAATGTAAAGGATCCCAAACTGGCCCCCAACTTCTTTTTCAAACACTATTAATGTCCAGCCAAGCAGTAGTTTCAGATTTCGGGTGACCTACTGGGAGATGTCCTTCCCGTTTACAACGCTGCTTCCTGCTTGCCACATATAACGTTTAAAAAATAAATGCACACATCTTCACTGACCCTGTGACCCAGCAGCACCAAGTCAAAGGCAAGAAGAACACAGTTCGCTTCCTGGTACTAAGAGAGACACATAGTACATCCCTCGTCCAATAAACTCGACTTATAACAGTGCCACCTGCAGTCCAGAGCTCTCCAGGGACTATTTTATTAAATAGTACTCCTCCACCACCTCAGAAAATACGTTTTCAGAAGGATTTAAACATTTTGTTTTATTTTTTTTACTGCTAAAACTTGTATTCCAGTTCATAATAGCAATAAGGCACTCCAGGTTGTGGTATATCATGGGATATCATCACTTCTCGGATGGTTGGACGCACTCGGCCTGCGGCCTCGTACTCAACCACCTGCGGCGTGATGATATCCCATGATATACCACACCCTGTCGTGCCTTATTGCTTTATTATACAATGGCACTTTAAAATCCAGACTTGTGATTGGCTAACTGGCACCTTTGCAGCATGGTAAATCCTAGCAATACCCATGCAAAAAGTGCCAGCCAGCCATATCGAATCCCTACCATTTTAAATCACTGCGCACCCCCAAGACACAAACGGCTGCAATGGACAAATCAACTCCCAGTTTTCGGCGGTGCCCATGCGGGCAGAAGATGTCCAGGATGGATCCGCACTCCACGTGCATCTACTGCCTCGGACTTGACCACGACCCGCAGGCCTGCGAGTTGTGCAGGTCTTTTTCAGCCAATGTCCTTGAAGACCATGCTGCCCGGCTACAACTTGGGTGCCTCGAGAAACATTATCCGCCGGTGAAGTCCAAGGAGGCCAATTGGGCAGTGTCCATGGCAGCTGGCTCGGCTGAGCAACTCGAACAGATGATTTCCCTCGAGGAGGAGGCGGCCCAGGCCGCATCCTCATCTTCCTCGGTCGTGGCATTTATCCCACTCTCTTTGGGATCCTCCTACACAGCTTCTTTTAAGGAGCTTTGCCTATCCCTCTCCACGAAGGATGAGGAGCCATCGGGACACTCTTCTCAGCCTAAAAAGAAGGACTCGAAGGGTAAGTGCCACCATCGATGTTCGTGGGAGCGGAAGAGGTCCCCTTCCCCGGACAGTAGACACTCGACTTTGGTCGAGGTTGTGGCTAAGGCTGCTGGCTTCACGGTGTCCCCGTCAACTCAGCCGTCCGAGACATTCATCGACGTGGTCGAGATTTTTTCTGACCCAGTGGACGGGCTGTCGACTGGTGAAGCCGACAACCCTTCATCACCAGCTCCCCTGGTGGAAACCGAGGACTTGCCTGCGCCTCCTGTGCTGGAGTCCCTGGTTAAGGCTCCCATGCTGAGGGAGGAGCGGGAGTCCCCCGCTCCCTCCCAGATCCACCCTTGGAAACACTGAGGGTCTTGGTCTCGGTCTCAGACCTCAGCTCTGTCAAGCCGATCCCGCCAACACCGGCGGTCTCAGTCTTGGCACCAAGGAAAGCGGCGGCGCCACTCGTCCTCATCTTCCTCCTCAGAAGAGGAGAGGCTTCGGCGCAAATTGCTTCGACACTACGAGGACTTAATGTGGCAGCAGCTCCTTTTGTCCAGGAACAAGCCGACTCCGTCGCCTTCCCCAGCCATTAAGTGGCTGTCACCTGAAAGGCCGAAACAACCCCTCGCAGTGGTCGAGGTGCCAAAGCCTGAGCTGGTTGTTCGGCCGAAACCAGCTGCCCCACTGATTGTGGTGGAACCTCCGCCTCTACAACTGAAATACGGGGCTCTGACCAAGGATTCTCAGTCGGGTCACGGTCTGCACCATTGGTTGTCGGTCACCCTCACTCCCGACCGTCCTTGGCAGGTGGTGGGTGGCTCAGGCCCCAGGCAGCTCTTTGCAGACTCCTTGGAGTCTGACGATGACTCCTTCCTGTTTTCCAGGCCCCTTGACCTGGAGTCCTCCGGGGCCAGTCGATGGACGAGAGCCCATCATTGTTCATGGGTCAGCTTCAGCTCATCTCGGAGTCCACCAGGATGCAACTTGAGCCCGTATCCAAGTGGGCCAAGTATCCCCTCACAGAGATACTGGACCGAGGGGATTCTCCCACGGAGGCCTTTCCGGTGGCTGAACTCATTGTTGACCCAGCCTTGGAGCTTTGGCAGCAGCCAGCTTCCTGTCCTGTGCCTTCGGCCAGGATGGCCAGGAAGTATGCAGTCCCTACCGGCTCTTTGTCTGGTTTTTTGGAACACCCCTCTGTGGAGGGGTTGGCCACTGTTAGTGTTTTCCGGCACTCCGAAAATGCTAGGGATGTGGATAAGCCCCCCGACAAGGAGTCCAAAAAGCTGGACTATGCTGGGTGCAGGGTGTACGCTGCGTCCTCCCTCAGCCTCTGTCAGGCCAGTTTTGCCGTACTGATGGCGCACTTCTCCCTCGCCCTCATGGGCTCCCTAGATGAGGTGGTCCCTCATCTCCCAGCTGACCTGCAGACTACGGTCAAGCAGGTGTGGGATCAGGGAAGGACAGTGGCAAAACAGCAGCTCCAAATGGCTTTAGATAACGGAGACTCCTGTGCCCGGGCAGTAGCGGCCGCGGTGGCCATGCACCGCAGAGCCTGGCTGAGGATATCAACCTTTACAGCGGATACCCAGCACAAGTTGGTGGACATCCCTTTCTTGGGGAACGACCTGTTCAGCCCTGTAGTGGAAGGCCACCTCCAGAGCATCAAAAAGTCCAATGCCATCTTGGACTCGGTCACGTCCACTCAGAAGGACAAAGGCCATCGACAGCAACATAAGTCCTTTCAACTTTCTGCCCCTGCAGCATGTCCAACCCAGCAACACCAGCATCAGGGTCAGCAGGCTCACATTTGACACCCCAAAACCAAGCCTGCAGCTTCCTCCAACAGGAAGCAGGGAGGAAATGGCCCAGGAGGTCCCTCGGCCTGTCCTTCCTTCAAACCTGCCCAGTGAAGGGTTGAGAGGTGTTGCCCCCAGCCACATCGCTTCCCCCTGGGTTACCCCCATGGGGGGGATGACTCCGCCACTTCTGTTCCATCTGATCTGCTATCACCATGGACCATTGGGTGTTGGAGGTGGTAGGAAGGGGTCTGCCTCTGGAGTTCGAGCAGGCCCTGCCTTTCCGAGCCGTCACCCCACGGGGGGCTACGGGGTCCACAGCCTCTCAGTCAGCTCCTCAAGCTGACATTGCCCTGCTCCTTGAAAAGGAGGTGATCAGGAAGGTGGTGGATCCTCCACCAGAACCAGGGTTTGTGTCCGGGTACTTCCTGGTCCCGAAATGGACAGGGGGCTGGTGCCCCATTCTAGACCTGCACGATCTGAACAGGTTCCTAAGGTCTCAAACCTTCAGGATGGTTACTCTGGCTCAGATCATTCCATCCTTGGAATGAGGCATGTGGTTCTGTTCTCTGGACCTCCAGGATGCGATCTTTCACATCCCAATCTGTCCGTCTCACCAGCGATTCCTCCACTTCACTGTAGAGGAGTCCCTCTACGAGTTCCGGGCCATGCCCTTTGGCCTTTATCTAGCTACCAGGGTCTTCACCAAATGCATGGCAGTGGTAACAGCATTCCTGTGGCGCCGAAGGGTCCGGGTGTACCCCTACCTGGATGACTGGCTGATTGAGGCCTCCTCCAGAATGGAGGTGGAGCGGTCCAGGGATCTGGCCCTCCAGGTTTGCTCTCAAGTTGGCCTCCTTATCAATGAGGCCAAGTCAGAACTCGTGCCAAAGCAGGTGATCCAATTCATCGGGGCAGAGTTTGACTCTTTGCGAGCCAGAGCATGGCTCCCGGTGAACAGGGTTGAGGTTCTTTCCTCCTTTGACCAATCATTTCAGTTTGGGCAATTGCGCCCTGCCCGGGACTTCCTGCACCTCCTGAGCCTCATGGCAGCCTGCACCAGCATGGTCCATTGGGCCTGTTGGCACATGCATCTCCTACAGTGGGGACTGGCCAGCCAATGGTTACAGTGCTCTGGTCCTCTGGATCAGCCAGTGGTAGTGACCCAGGAGATGTGAAACGCTCTCCAGTGGAGGATCATTCCAGCTCATCTGGAGGAAGGCATCCCGTTTGTCCACCCCGAGCTGACGGTCTCACTATCGACCGACTCCTCTCTGATGGGTTGGGGTGCCCATCTGGGGGAGCACAGAACGCACAGCCTCTGGTCCCCTCAGGAGTCCCGTTGCCACATCAACCTGCTGGAGCTTTGAGCGGTTTGTCTAGCCCTCACCGCCTTAGCTCCGTTTGTACGGGGTCAGGTGGTCCAGGTCCAGACGGACAATACCACGACCATGTACTATCTAAACTGCCAGGGTGGGATGCGTTCCATGCCTCTGTGCAGGGAAGCTCTCCACATTTGTTTCCTCATGCGCAGCCTGGAGGCGGGTCTCCTTGCCATCCATGTGGGCAGGAGCCTCCAACATTCTGGCTAATGCCCTAAGCTGGATAGGAGCTGCGTCCCACGAGTGGTCTCTCCTGCCAGAGGTAGTACAAGATCTGTTCTCCCACTGGGGCATGCCTCAGGTGGACCTGTTTGCCTCCAGGGAGAATGCAATGCTGAGACTGTTTCATGCCCACTCTCCCCTCAGCAGGGCTCGCTGCAGTGGGATGCCTTCTCAAGGCCGTGGACCCCTGGCCTCTTCTACGCCTTTCCCCCATTTCCTTTGATCCACATGGTGCTCCTCAAGGCGAGGAAGGACAAGGTGCAGGTGATTCTGGTAGCCCCAGACTGGCCCCGCCAGTTCTGATATCCAGATCTCCTCAGTCTCAGCTCCAGGCTCCCGAGGCGGCTTCCAGTCTGCCTGGACCTGATCTCAGTCAATCAGGGGAAGGTATTCCATCTGGACCTTCAATCCCTGCACCTGACAGCCTGGTTCCTGAGTGGCTAGAGTTCCAGGCCTTGGGTCTTTCCGATGAGGTCCTTAACATTGTTGAGGTTTTAACATTGTTGAGGCTTCCCGTAAGGAGGTCGACCAGAAAATACTACACCTTTAAATGGAAGAGATTCTCCATTTGGCTTCAGGGCAAGGGCCTGGACCCTTTCTCCTGCTCCTTGGCAAGTATTCTGGACTGCCTGTGGTCCCTTTCTTAGCAAGGGCTTTGGTCGACGAACCTTAAGGTGCACCTGTCAGCCATCTCTGCTTACTGGGCGTGGGCCGGGAAGCAGTCGGTGGCACAGGAGAAGGTGGCCGGGAACTTTTTCTTTTTTTTGTTTTTATAATTTAAAGTTTATTGATACATTTTCCACCATAAAAGGCAGCATACAGTGAAAATGACTGAGACTCACTGATACATTGTAAAAAAGAAGCTGCCCACCCCCCAACCTCCCCTTATTGCAGTAACCCATCCCAGTACCTGTGTCTAACCAAAAGCTGTGCAGAAATAATAACCCTAGAATAGGTTTAGCTTGGAACCAGAGAGATTAGTGAGTGAAGGGGATCCCAAATTCTAGTATAGACTGCCAGATTATTGTGAAGACTGGCTACTGCTTTTTCTGTGCACAGATTAGCTAATATTTCTCTTACCCATTCCTGGAGAGAAGGGGAGGACCTGTCTTTCCAGTGATGAAGAATTATTTTCTTAGCCTATAGGGCAACTATACAAATATGGAATTTGCGTACCCTAACTCCAATAGAAGACAGGTCCCCTAACAAGTAAATCTCAGGAGTAAAATATTCATGGAGGCCCAACAGGGGGTCTAAGGAAGTTTGGATTGAAACCCATAAAGGGGAGATCTTTGGACAAGACCAAAGCATGTGAAAAAGTGTGCCCTCTACCTGTGAGCATTTATTGCACATGTTTGAGCCTAGGTAGCACCACCTGTGGAGTTTGGCCGGGGTATAGTATAGGTTGTGCAATACGTGGTATTGCATGAGGCGCAGTCTATCTTGAGAAATGAATTTATGACATGACTTCCACAGAGAGTGCCAATCCAACTGAAGGTGAGGGAGAAAATTACTCCAAAATCTTGATGACCCAAATGGACCCCCAAACTTTTTGTAAAACAAAACCTGATATAGTTTAGAGATTGCACCAAGAGAGCCAGAAAGTGGGGATACTTCTGATATCAGAGAAGAGATATTCTGGGAAGGGGCAGTACTACCCAGGGTAATTACAAGTAAGTGTTTCAGTTGCAGGACTTTAAAGTAAGAAGAAGCCGGGATGAGAAATTTCCTCACTATCTCTTCCACTGATAACCAATGCCCTCCACCATCAGTAAAGGCCAGGAGGTTTCCCTCTCCCAGTTGAGGCAACCAAAAACGGGAAATCTGAGTCTTGTTAATAGTAAACGATGGAGAGTTCCAGATAGACTGGTCCAGGTCCAGATGGGGGGAATATTGTAAAAAGGAACACATCTGGGAGTAGATCTTTAGAGAGGTCCTTATCATGGGACACTCTACAGTCACACTTACTTGGGATAACCTGAGGAAAAATAATGTGAGAGGGTCAAGGTTTTAGTCCTTGACTGCATCCAATTCTATTTTGAGCCAAATAGGTTGCGCTTCTTCTGGGCTGGGAGATACCCATCTCAAGCATTTCGCAAGGTGACTAGCCCAGTGATATATATCTAGATGGGGAATTCACAACCCCCCCTCCAATTTTGGGGCTGCCAGCTTATGATAAGCCAAACGAGATACCTATCAGCCCAGATGAGTCTAGTGAAGACACCATGTGCCTTTTTAAACCAGAGTAAAGGAATAAAGGTGTTGAGAAGTGACAATGGGTAGAAGATCCTAGGAAATATATTCACCTTAATTATGTTGATCCGGCCCCATAGAGAAATAGGGAGTTTAGACCACCTCTCAAGATCATGCATAATCACCTGCAGTAGGGAATCCAGATTCTCCTTAATCCATACTAGGGGGTTACGGGAAAGTTTGATACCTAGATATTTGAATGACCTAGAGGTCCAACATAAACCAAGAGGTCTGATTTCACTTTTGAAAACTTTATGGTTTAATGGGAAAAATAGGGACTTACTGGCATTCAGTTTGTAATTGGACAGACCACTAAACCTTGCTACTTCCCTTAGCAAGGCCAGGATGGAGGATACCGCGTGGGACAGATGTATTAACAAATCATCTGCATATGCAGTGACTTTAATTTCATGCCACCCAGTTCTCACCCCTTGTATGGAATCGTTATTGAGAATATTTTGAATAAGAGGTTCCAGATATAAGTTAAATGAAAGAGGAGAAAGGGGGCACCCCTGCCTCGTACCTGAGTGGAGCAAGAAGGTATGGGAAAAGGCCCCATTTGTGGAAATTCTTGCTGTGGGATTTTTATAAAGGACGGTGATCCAGGAGATAAACAGAGAGGGAAAGTGGAAGGCCTCCAGAGTGTGGAACAAAAAAATTCCAATTCACACAGTCAAATGCCTTCTCGGCATCCAGGGAAACCAAGCCTGCAGGGAACTCCGCATCTCTGGTAGCCGAGAAGACATGCGACAAGGTGCATAAGTGATCGGAAGATGAGCGTTCTTTCATAAATCCAACCTGATTTGTACCTATTAACCCAGGAAGAACCACTGCCAGCCTATTAGCCAGAATTTTAGAGAGGATTTTAACATCCTGATTTAGAAGCGAGATAGGTCTGTAACTTTGAACCATTTCGAGATCTTTGTCAAGTTTAGGAAGCAGGACAATCAGGGCCTCGTAGAGATGCGGATCTGTCTCCACCCCAGATAGGATTTGCTGAAAAAAACAACCAAGTATTGGTAAAAGGAGGTCCCAAAAGACCTTATAAAATAAAGAGGAAAATTCATCTGGACCAGGGACCTTGTCAGCTGGGAGTTCACGAATAACCTTAGCAATTTCCTCCTGGGAAATAGGGACAACCAGAGCATCTCTAGACTGACCAGCGAGAGGGGGCAAATGGGAATCCCTTAAATAACCCTCTAAGTCTTCAGGACAAGGGGGGTGCTCCATGTCACTATACAAATTTGTGCAATAAGTAGCAAATTCTTGAGCTATGTCAGTAGGAGACACCTTATGAGATCCATCTGCCATTGACCTGATGGGAGGGATAGATCTAATTGATTCCTGTTGTTTAATACGCAGTGCCAGTAAACGTCTGGCTTTTTCCCCCCTGATCAGTGTGGCTAGCCCTGGTATGAATAATGGCAAGTTCTTCTTTGTCACGAAGTAGTTCCAAGTATTTATCCTTTAGCTCCAGGAGTTTTCATGTATCCTCGTCTAGAGGATTGGCCGGAAGGTTAGCTTCCAGGGATCTAATCTGGGTTAATAAGGATTTTAGTTCCTTCTCCCGCACTCTTTTCCTACCAACTGCCATGCTAATAAGTATTCCTCTCATGAAGGCTTTAAAGGCCCCCCACAAGATATCAGGTTTTGCACTATCTAAAGGATTTAATAAAAAAAAGGATTCTATTTGTTCCCTAATAAATTTGCAATATTTAACATCCTTGAGGAGTTGGTCTTTAAGTTTCCATCGAGTTTCCCTATTGGGTAAATTAAGCAGTACCAAATTGCATACTACTAATGAATGATCGGAAATTGGGCCGGGTTGAATCGAGGAGGTCTTCACCCTGGGCAGGAGGCACTGAGAAATGAGTAAGTAGTCAATGCGGGACTGCAAGCCATGTGCCACAGACCTAAAGGTAAACTCCCTAGAATCTGGGTGTAAAACACGCCAGGCGTCACAGAGCCCACATTGGTCTAATAAATCCTTGAATGCCTTCTGCCCGGGGGTGGCCCCTTCCGGACTACTGCCCAGTCTGTCTAAATTAGGGTCAAGAACATGATTGAAAGCTCCCCCAAGAATAATTCTAATGGGAAGCATTGGGAGAATGATAGATATAAGCCTCATAAAGAATCCTGGATCGTCCAGATTAGGGCCGTAGATACAGCCCAATAATATTGGGACAGACCAGAGGGTACCTTTAGCAAGGATAAATCTTCCCTCAGTATCACTGATAACCTGTGTGGAAACAAACAGAGTACCCCTGTTAATCATGAGCATGACCCCGCAACTATTTGTGGTGCCTTGGGCACTGTAAATCGATCCACCTATTGCCTCCTTAATTGCAAAGCTTCCGCTTCTAATAAATGGGTTTCTCACAAAAAGGTTATCTGCAAACTGAATAAACTTAAATGTTTGAGAACATGATATTGCTTGTGCTTCTTTCTGATCCCCTTAACATTCCAAGAAGCAAATGTTATCTCATTAGCCATTTAGAAAAAGTAGTTGTATTAAAACAATTACACTCAGCACACAGGATATATATCCCCTGTAAACCTATCCCCAGGGTTACTGCAGTAACACCCACCCTCCTCACTAACCCCCCCAAGAATAGAATCCACCCATCCCCTCTATCCTCCCCACCCTCGAACCATGCCCCAAAACCCACCCACACTCCCTCCACCAAACTGTCACAAGCAATGTTCAGCACAGTACTGGTTCTATTCCCTCTACTCCTGCCCCCCAATAATGACCCCTGATAGTTAACACTGTTACACTCAGATAACAATCTATAGAAACCAAACACTACTAATTATACCCCAAACAAGAGAGAACAGTCCTGGGCTTTCACCTTGATCCCACCAGAACATAAGCATAAGGGAATTTGTTTTAGAGGGACCACAGAGAGACCCATACACCACCCAAGTGTTCTTGGCAACCAAGACTGAATCAGGAAGGAAACAGAAACCCTGTTTGCCACACAAAGAGAGCCTCACATAACCAAAACCAGACCAGAAACCCCTAAAGAGGGAGACAGCTACAGCACATATTGAGAGCGGGACTAGCGAAAAGAGAAAATGAGATCACTCCACCGGAGGGGAAGGCATAGCAGATGCCTCTACCCACAGCAACCCACCATCCAATGTACAGGTCCTCCCTGTAAAATTGAGAGTACTGCGCACCAGCCGAGTGGTAAAGCACTGTTAAATCCTCCTCGAGTTGTGCTTCCTTGCGAGTCCCCTATGATTGGAACACCCTCTAGTGGCCAGTTTCCTGTCCTAGCTAAATGAGAGTCAGGAATGGAGAAAGCCCAGGACCATCCTAGTACTAATCCAAGCAAGAAAAATGAAAAACTGGTCCACAGCCAAACTAACTACACTCTTTCAGCCCCCAACAAATGTAACTGCCAAAACTTGGCACACAATTCCCCCCCTTAAGAAGGCCCCAAACCCAAGTGTCCACTGCTTCAGACCAGCATGGGCCCTTTGTGAGGCAGAAAAAAGAGAAAATTTGAGACAGCCTGCAGTGATCCCCCCAGTCCAAATCAGCAGATGCAATTTCCCCAGGTCTTCACGCTTAGAAGATTTCCCTAAGAGGAAAAATGAAAGTTCAAGCTCTCGACTCCGTGTAGTACTCCATACTGCAACACATCCACTCAAGAGTCCTTGAAGAGATCTGGCAACGTGGACTTAAGACTCATCAAAGCCGCTTCGGGGTCCTCGTAGCTTTTCCAGGATCCGTTAATTGAGATCTGTAGTCTGGCCGGGTAACCCATCCTGAACTTCAAACCTGCTGCGATTAGCTTAGAAACTGTAGGATGGAACGCTTTGCATTTCAAGCAAACCGAGGCGGGTAAATCCTGTGAGATTCTCAACTTTGTATTTTCCCAGCGAACCTCTTGCAAAGCTCATACTTTTTGCAGGAAATGTTGTCTCTCAAAATAGTTCAAAAACCGGCACACAATGGGGCAGGGGGGATCCTCCGGGGAAGGTTTAGGCCGTAAAGCCCTGTGGGCATGCTCTGTAATGTAGCTGGAGCTGAATGGAGATGGGCCAGCTACTTGCACAACCAGCTTCTGGACAAATGCCACAACATATTGGCCTTTCTATCCCTCTGGTAATCCGAGGATCACAACGTTATTTCTACGGCTCCGAGCCTCTAGATCCTCGAGCTTAGCTTCAAAACGAGACAATTTCTGGCAGATTGAGATCAGGTCAGGGTCAATACTATGGAACTTTTTCTCAATGGAAACAATTCGAGCTGTGTTATCAGACACTGATAGCGAGAGTTCATCCAGCTTTCTAGATAGCGATTTCAAATCCATCGCCATATCATTCATTTCCTCTCGAAAGGGTTTAAATTCCTCAAGGAACCTGGAAAGCATTAAAGGCTCCTGTTCACCAAATTGGCTTGGAGGATCAGGCCCAGAGCCACCCGAGGCCCTGGATTTCTTAGAGGCCTTCTCAGGAATTGCTGGAGGGGTATGCTTCTGAGGGGCTTTCTTCATGTAAGCCTCCATCCGCCCGCGATATAGCCAGCCCAGAGTGCAACAGCAATTACACAGCATTAAATCTCAAAAACAAGAGAAAATAGTAGATTAGGATGTCAGAACGAGATGCATTAATAATCGGGAGGCAGGAGCTTCTGGAGGGAGCTGCTACTCAGCACTCTGCATCACATGATCGCCGGGTGCTTTTTCAAAGGCCATGATCACATATCCCCTCTGGTGCGAGAACTTCCACCTCCATGGGATCTACTGCTGGTATTGGCTAAGCTCATGGGCAAGCCATTTGAACCGATGCACAGGTGTGACAACTCTCACCTGTCATGGAAGACCACCTTCTTGGTGGCTATCATGTCAGTCAGAAGGATAGGAGAGCTCCAGGCGCTTTCCATCGAGTCTCCTTATCTGGTCTTCCACAGGGACAAAGTTGTCCTGCGCCCCCACCTGAAATTCCTTCCGAAGGTGGTGTCAGAGTTTCACCTTAACCAGGTGTTGACTCTGCCAGTGTTCTACCCCAATCATACCTCAGAGGCCAAATATAGACTCCATACTCTGGACCCTAGAAAAGCGGTCGCTTATTATAAGGAGCAAACGGCTAAAGTTCGGGGAGAGGTTCACCAGCTGTTTGTCACCTACGCTGAAGCTGCACCTGGCAGACCTGCAGCCAAGCATACGACAGGCAGATGGGTCACCTCCTGCATAGATCTCTGCTATAGGTTGGCAGGCATGGAGCCTCCCAGAGGGATAAGAGCTCATTCTACCCCGCCATACTGCTGCATCGGTGGCTGCTTCCAGGGACGTCCCTATCCAGGAAATCTGCAGGGCTGCTACCTGGAAGTCAGCACACACCTTCATTACCCATTAGCACATTGACCTTGAGTCATGCCTGGATGTTGGTTTTGGAGCCTCGGTTCTCCAGTCATTATTTCCTAAGTAGGGTGAGTGCACCTTGCCTCCCTCCTCCTGGAGAACTGCTAGGAGTCTGCCAGACAGTGTGGATGAACAACATATCCATGTCCCTAGAAATACAGGTTACTCACCTGTAACAGGAGTTCTAGGAATGGTATATGTTGTTCATCCACACGACCCACCCGACCTCCCTGGCTTTGATGCACAACCTGGCTTCCAGCAGGCTAGATCTGGCATCATGGGGTGGAGCTGAGAGTTTTACCACCCAGGTGGGTGGGAGGAGCCAGCTTGAAGACCTTCCAGCAAGATTTAAAAGTGGCAAGGAACCTGCCAGACAGTGTGGATGAACAACATATACCATTCCTAGAACTCCTGTTACAGGTGAGTAACCTGTATTTCTTTATTTTTCTTACAAAAAGTATAGAAGGACATTGTATAACTGCAATAAACCACTCCATACCTCTCAACCTCTTTACTCATGAATCAGAGACAAGGCTTAAAAAAATTCAGGGACAGAGACCCCAAATCAGGGACACATCTTAAAAACTGATACTATTCACTCAGAAAGCAGATAGAATAAGGAGATTAGTGTAAGATGCATTTTCTGAAGAAGAACAACTCTGTAACTTTAATGTTTGGCATTATTTTGTACTTTCAATCCCCACTGTTCTGTCACAAAAACACAAATTTTACGAGGGACAGAGGAAAATTCTGAGTCAAAATCAGGGATGTCCCTGAAAATCAGGGACAGTTGAGAGGTATGAACTCCAGAGTGTGGTTTATGCTGAGATTTACTCACTTCTAGTGTGGTTTGGTCACTCGGCCTGCAGCCTTGTGACTGAACCTCACCAGATGTGGGTAAATCCCAGCATAACCCACACCCTTACGTGGTTTATTCCTTAAATAGTGACATTAAGGTTGGGTTGTACACTTTTAATAAGACATTTGAAGACGCACATTAGAACATAGACACCTGTCTCTCACTGCACACCGGGTCACCTTTTCCTCAGGCACAGCAGTCTAATCTGACACCAGTAGTGCTGTACAGCAGAGTGGCATACTTAGTGCCAATGTTACATACAGGGAACACATTGCAGTCAACGTATGTAATGCTCTAGGAAAATGCTATGAAGAATTGATACTTGCAAATTAATTTCATGTAGGAAGGACAGTGACAGATAATGAGCCTAAGGCAATAAAGTGCATTGTTTTCAGCTACAGTGACGATAACAAAAGAGTTGAAAGAGTATGTTCACTACTTTACATACACATTATCTGCCAACACTGCAAAAAGATGACCCTCTAAAAATTTTTTTTTCAAATTATACATTTTGGCCTGGATATTCAAAGCAGCTGTGCAAGGCGCAACTGAGTTGTGCTGGCACAAGTGCGGACTTGCACCAAGGAGCAATAGTCAGCGGGAGCCAGTGCACAGCACAAATCTCATTGCACCAGTGTGCAACTATAATGAATGCAGGCACAAGTGCAGGGGGCATGCCCATGAATATCCAGCTCAGTGCGATATTCAGTCATGAAACCATGGTGCAAGTGCCGAGCAAAGCAGAGATACGCCGAGCAGGCTTGTTCCTATAAATACAGGGCACAAGCATGCAGAAACATTTGCACCATGTGAGAGGGAGTGAGAGAGAGAGACAGAGAGAGAGAGAGAAAAAGAAAGAAAGACTGACAGAAAGACAGAGAGAGAGAGAGAGAGAGACAGAGTGAGAGACAGACAGGCAGACTGAGGCAGACACAGATGAAGACAGACAGTGGTGGCAGTGGAGAGGGAGACGGGGCAGAGAGAGTGTGACAGACAGGCAGACACACTGCCAGGCAGTGCACCAGGGTGGAACACAGCCTGCAGCAGCCAACTGCCCAGGGGGATATAGGATTGCAAGGGTAATGGATAGTGCGCCCTTCATGATGGAGCCATGATGATGGATGTGAGGGGCAGCAGGGTTTTCAGCGACATGGCGGGTAAGGGCCCGTCGGCATGCCCAACACAGGTGGTTCTGTGCCTACATCACCTTCAAGCCGTACAGTGACTCAGACAAAGTGGGCTGGTACTGCCTGAACAGGGGCATTCTGAGGCAGCTTTGTGAACTGTGCAGTGAGGAGATGCAGGCACCCACCAGACGGAGCCACGCCATGTCCGTGGAGACGAAGGTGACAGCCGTCATGTGCCTGCTCACCATGGGCACCTTCCAGAGACCAACAGGGGACACCACAGGCATAACCCAGTTGGCCACATCCCGCCACCTCACACAGTTCCTCAACTCTCTGGTGCCATGTGCATTGGAATACATCCATTTCCCCAGCACACAGGCGGAGCATACCTCAACCATGCAGGACTTCCACAGGGTAGCACGTATGCCTGGTGTGATTGGGGCTATTGACGGCACCCACGTGGGCATCCACATGCCACCTGGCCCCAAGGGTGTGGCGTACATCAATAGAAAGGGGAGCCTGACTGTCAACTGCCAGGTGGTGTGTGATGCCACAGGGCACATAACCAATGTCTGCACCACACACCCTGGGAGTGCACATGATGCATTCATCTGGCACAGCTCTGCACTGCATCACAGGTTTGAATGTGGGGATGTCCCCATGGGCCACCTAGTGGGTGAGCATGGCACAGGCAAGAGGTGATGGGCAGAGCATACCATGGGATGGGGGAGGGCAGGCTGCGCATGTTGCCATGAGCACCAGGGACAGGCAAGGGGCACAGCAGAGCATAGCATAGCATAGGGCAAACCATGTCATTATCCACACAGGGGACAGTGCCTATCCACTGTGGCCCTGGCTGCTCACCCCCTACCAGCGCCCGTCATCCCCAGCAGAGGAACGCTACAACGAGGCACACGCCAACACACGCAACATCATCGAGCAAGTCTTTGGCATACTGAAAGCCTGGTTCCATTGCCTGGAGGAGGTCAGGCAATGCCCTACAGTACAGCCCCTAGAAAGCCTGTGGCTTATTCCTGGCTTGCTGCATACTGCACAACATGGCCATTGACCGTGGCATAGCTGTCAAGGCTAATGAGGGTGACAGTAGTGGGGACAATGGAGGCAATGGGCTAGAGGGAGGCTAACAGCCTCCCCCTGGGTGGAGGGATCCGCGGCTGATCCAGCAGGCAAGATGGCACAGGGACACCACAGCACGGGAGCACTATGGTGCAAAAAAGGTAAGTTGTGTGAAACACATTCATAGGCCACACACAGCTACAGCACACATGCAGGGGTGTGCATGGCACTGGGCATGCACACACAGAGGCAGGAAGCAGGGGTACAAGTGACAGGGGCACACATCCACACACAACCACACATAGCACCCCTCACAGTCCCCCCCACACACACACATACACGCACCCACACACACACAGGCTTGGGCATGTGGTGTGGATCAGATGCATCAGACCAGTGCACAGGTGCAACTGGTGCAGGACTATTGTCATCACACCCATGCCGCATGGCCCAGAGGCCTGGCAGGCATGCACACAGGCAGCATGTGGCGTGACACACAGGTGCCACACCTGCATTAGGCACACACATACTGCCTAAGTGCACACTGGGAAGCAGCTGCAGATCACAGGTGGAGTTGGCTGCACATTAGGTCCGCTGCGCAGAACCATGTCCACCATGGCCACAGGGGTGGCCATGCCTGGGCTGATCGGCAGCCACAGGTTGCGCATCAGCCATGGGGGGGGTATGCAACAGGCCCCTGGGGTGGAACTGTGGGACCATGTCTGCCCGGGGGTGTCGAGACACCCAAGCAGCCCAGCCCCGGGTGTGCCTGGGATGCTGATATCTGAGCCCAGCGTCAACTGTGCAGGGATCACCCGATGCCGGGTACGCAAGGTGGACAGCACACTGCGGGGGGGTCATCTGTGCCCGGCCATGCCCCATGTCAGCACCTCTGCACATAGTACACGCATCCCACTGGCGAGCAGCACCTGTTGCTGAACTGACTCCCACAACAAACGGGTGTGGTCAGCCAGCGGGTCAGCATCCTGGGGCTCCTAAGCCAGACACCGATCCCCATGTGGTGACTGGCAACGCTGCACAGCCCCCCTCTCTGGTGGACGCTGCACAGTGGGACCAGCAGGGGGATTGGGCACAGCGGGCACACTGGTGGTGGACTCTGTGTGCAGCCCGCTGCTGTTGCCCGTCCGGCCACTGCATGCCACCCAGTGCCTTTGCGGCCACTCCACCTCCACTGCAGGGCAGAGCCTGGGCAGAGCACACCGCTGCGCCCACAGTGGTGGTGGGCAGCTGTTCCGCCACTGGTAGGGCGCTGGGTATTCTGCCTGTGTCAGTGGCCAGTAGGGGTGTCTTGCCCACAATGGTGGCCATGCTGTCCAGAATGAGCATTACATCATCATCGGTGTCGGACCCAGCCTCAATCTGTGTCTCTGCACACAGGACGCCAAGGCTGGCTTCTTGCAGGAACACATCCAGGGCCTCATCCAACCCCAGGTTCAGGACATCCACCTTCACAGCGGTGGTAAGCTGTAGCCTGTCAGGCCTCTAGATGCCCGTGGAGGTGGAAGGCTGGTCCTCCAGGGCCGGTCCAGTGGCCATGGCTGCTGCTGCTGCCAGTGCCCCATCATCTCCACGGAGGCATGCTGGTTCTGAAAGAGAAAGAGAGGTGTTTTAGTGATGCATTGCCCACATGTGTCCCCCCATGCTGCCACTGCCTGTGTCCTGCAGCATGGCATGTGTGTGGGCACACAACTTGCACATGACAGGCATGCTGGCTGCACACATGCCAGCATGGCCATGTACGCACCCTCCAAACCCCCAGCTGTGTGTGGCTGACATCCTTATCCTGCAGTGATGGGCTGCCACCCATCTGGAATCCACTGCCAGGCACATCCTCCACCAAGCGGCGGTGCATGGTGGCTGCCAACAACTCCTCCTACACTGTGAGCACTGGCGCAGCTGTAGGCCCCCCCAGTGGCATTCTGGGAGGCATGGATGGCCGCCACCCTCTCCTTGATGCACCTCTTGTCTGTGCCCATCTTCTTCCTGCGCTTAGCACTAGTGGCTGCTCTGCTGGTTGACACATGTGGCCACCTCCACCCAGGCCCCAGCCCTGGCCTGTGGTGTGCCCGTGTTACCACTCAACAGGGGCTTTCTGTCAAGGTAGGCTTTGAACAGGGCCTCTGTCTCTGCATTTGTGAAGTTAGGCCTGCGCTTGTGAGCAGGCCTACACTCCTCACACTTCTCACGTTCTGACCTGTCGCTTCCTGTGCACGTGGACAGCACAGTGTGTCAGTGGCAGCATCACCCTATTCCATCCCCCCTGCTGTGCTGGCTGCTCCCAGTGAGCTGCAGCAGCATGCACAACTTACCCTGAAAGGATGCAATACTGGTCCATGGCCTGTGCTGTTCTGAGGTGGTTATATAGCACTTCACATGCAAATGAGCTTTGGCACAACGGTAATGACATGCTAATTTCCCCCAGTACACCACACATTGGCTGATGAGCTCATTTACATGCGGCATCTGAATATCCTGATTTTGCTCCGTGCACAATGAGATTGCTCTGGAGCAAGTCATGGCACAATGTGCATGCATGCATGGTGCACAGGACCTCAGTGCGCATGCACTGAATGGTATCATGTCATCAGTTGTACTCTGTGCGCCGACTGCATGATGGGGACATGGTGCATGGTGCTCCAGGCATGTTATTGCGCACTTGCACACTGTGTGGCGTTAGCCGACTCCTGACCCTTGCTGTGACCTCCACCCCTGGGTGACCCCCGCACCCATGACCCACCCAGCTATGCCGCACATCTCCGAGACTGCACAATGGGTGGACACAGTACATGTCCCCTCAGATCTCGCATCTGGCGCATGTGGTGGCCATGTGCATTTACAACTGCCATTTTGCTCACCAGCTACAACTTGCAGCATGGTGCAGCAAAGGGCACCAAGGACAGTAAACTGGATGCAGGTGGAACTAGTTAACCTGGTTGCCTGCGTCCAGACCCACACACCCCAACCCTTTGGCCGGGCACCCCTGTAGCAGCCCCAGGTAGCGGTGTGGCAGGGCATTGCTGCCATACTTCAGCAGCACACAGGGGTGGCCAGGATGGGGGAGCAGTGTCGCCACCACTATGGTGACCTGGCAAGGAGGGACCCAGAGTGCCTTAGGAGGGTGGAGGCATGAGTCAGGCATGGGGCTGTGCCATAGCCAGGTGAGTAGGCCCATATTACATATGTGCTCTGGTGCTGTACTGTGGTGTTGGATAGGCTGCCTGGCATGCCCTGCACAATGGTGCACTGCCATCATGTGCATTATGGGGTGGCATCGCCCACCACCATTTGCCTTGCAATGTTGCTGTGTGGAACATGTTGTTTAGAGGCTCACCCTGTGCACAGGGGTGGGGGTGGTGGGCAGCTGCTGTGGATGGTTACTGATGTGCACCTGTCTATGTTCCATTCCCAGGGCCTGAAAATAGGAGGAGAGCAGCAGCAGCGGTGACAGTGGCAGGACAACAGGCTGCAGCGGACCAGGGTGGTGGCGCAGGAGCAGCTCCGGCACCAGTGGGGCCACAGAGGGCCAGTAGGATCTGTCATGGTCCTTCACACTATACATGGGGGGTGGCAGGATCACTGATGTGGGCATGGCCCCCTGTGCCATGTGCAATGGCAGCTGTGTGTGTGTGTCGCACTGTGTCTAGTGCCTGCCACTGTGGCGCATCCATTGGACACATGTGCCAGCTGTTGGTGGGGTGGGTGTGCGCCTGGCTGCCACTGACATTGCTGTGGTTCTGCCAGTGCACTGTGCCATTTGACTGCCATTGCGCAGTTGGGTGGCCACTGTGCTGTGGGGACCACTGCTGTGCACTGTTGTGGTGTGCTGTGTAGCTGGCAGACATTGGCCCACCCCCCTATGGGTGGCTGGTATGGGCCCTCTGGGGGTGTGTGATCCCACTGCCCATTGCGCATTGTGGGTGGGCATGGTTCCTTGAGACATTGCACTGATAACCTGTCCTGTCCCTTGTCCTAGGTGTGCAGTGGAGGCATAGGATGCCCCTTTACTGCCGGCTTCAGCAGCTAATATTGATCGCTTCGACCACCATAGAGGCAGTGCTGCAGGTACTCAGGATGCTGCTTGCTGACCGAAAGCGGCGAAAATGGCAATGGGGCGCTGGAGATGGCCACCGCTAGTTGGGACCCTGCATTCCCCTGTTTCCCCAGCTGTACCTCCCCCTACAGTCCCCCTTCCCACTGTACAGTCCCTGTTCCCTATCCCCTTCCCTCACTTTTCTACCCTCTCCCACACCCTTGTTTTGTACATAGTTCAGTTCTTTAATATATCTATCTTTTGACATACCTGCCTGTGTCTGTTTCTGCTTTGCAGGTGGTGTGAGGAGCCATGCTGCAGTGACCCAGTGCCTGTCCGTGTGATGTGCATGTGTTGGGGCACGTATTGTGCTTCTGTGGTTCACTGCTGTGTGCTGTGATGTGTCCCACTGTGGTGGTTTCCCTTCCCTCAGTCAGTAGCTGTGCCTTGGGGTGCCCATGGAGCAGCTGTCAGGAGTGTGTGGTGGGTGTGTGTGCTTGGCTGCATGGTCCTGGGTGTGGCCTGCTCTGGTCTGGGTATGTGGGGGGGGGCATGGCCTGCAGCCTGTGGGTGAACCCCCTTGGTGGCCCTCCATTGGCTATTGGCACCTCTTGTTGCCTACTGTCTCTGCCACTGTTGTGTTCTGCTGTGGGGGTCTGGGTGCCTGTGTGCGCCCTGCTGTACCCTGCTGGTGGTGGCCTCCTGTGGCCTATCACTGTACTTTCCTAGCTCTGTCCCTGGGTCACTTCTCTGTGCCATGCCCCCTTCTGTTGCTCTGCTACTCTGCTCCCATGGTTGCGCTGGGGCATCTCTTTCTGCACCATGGCGCAACTGTGCCATATTCAGCCTCTGAATATGGCTCCTGTTGCACCACAGTGCATCACATTTGAACTGCGCCAGACTTGCGCCGGCCTTTGGCGCATTTCTGAATATCTGGATCTTTATCTTTAAAACAATTCATTTTGAATTGCAATTATGAATTACTTATAGAACACAGAAATTAGCCCAGTGTCACAGTGAGAGATGATAATTAAATTCATGCTGCCCTAGTACTCGGTTTCTTTTTTCCTGGTTGGAAAATGGAAAAATGCCTCATGTTTTGGTTTTAACTGCATTAATTTAAAGGCTCATTGCTGCTGCTTGATCCTTCTTCAATCTGTGCTTTACCATCATTGTCACTGATAGCTGTAGTGATCCTGGTGCAAAAAAGTTCAATTCTGAGACTTTGAGAGAGACTTCTCTGTTGTATTCCACATGAAGTTTGTTACAGCAAATATCAAACAATATTGACAAGTTTTAGTGAGATGTTCAAAGCAGATGATTAGATGGTCTATCAGTATCAAAAGACTGGACTCAGTAATGCCCAGAAAATCAGCAGAAAATGATGCATGTATCATATTTTATACAAGTGGGCATAAACTGTGAAAAGTGACACACATGCAGGATGATCTTTGAAAATGGGGTACCTGGATTTGAAAACATTCAGACTGATATAGATGTGGGCTGATTATGCTCCCACATCTGCTGCAGGACCTTTTGAACCCCTAATTATAGTAGGGGTGGTGAGCTGTGTTCTTCTTGCCTCATCCTGATCCCCAGGGAACCCTCTAGAGTACGGGAAGGTAGCAGAAGGTCCAGCTACTCCAGCCTCTCCTCCTTGTAGCATGGTATGCAATACCAGATCCCTGAGGAATAAAACAGACATGATATTGTATCTGACCACAGACTCCTGTAGGGATCTGGTATGCCTCACTAAAACCTGATTGTGTAATGACTATGGACCTGTTCTAGAAGCAGCTTTCCTGGCTGAGTTCTCAATGGTGCACTGCTCAAGGCAGGAATGTAGAGGAGGTGGGGTGGCCATCTGCTTTAGATTCTGCTTGAAGCTGATGACATACCCACTGAATGTGAGAAAGGTTCCACCTGAAATCTGTGTCAGAGGGAGAAGGCATTTATTTATTTAAGAGATTTACCAGATAAGCATACTATGCGGGGACTGCTCATTTCCAGATGCGACCTGTGGGTTACATACAATACAAATAGGTGCAAAAACAATGGTGCTTACAAACAGGTTCAGAGTGGATACGTATAGGGTGATAACATCAGGTCCAGAATAGTTACAGGCTGGACGATGCATTAGTTAGTGATATACAAGTTTAGATCTACATACCAGAGTGCATGAGTTGCTATCTCATAGTTAGGGTCTATGACCACAGTGTATAACAGACAGTAACAATAAGTAAACAACAATTATAGTAAGTTGCTGGTCAATTGTACAGGTCATGGCATGTTACGATGCCTCGTGATATCAGATCTGGGCTGCAGGTTGCAGTTACATATGTCTGAGAAGTGGGCCTGGAGGAGAGATTTCAGGGGCCTTGAGGTGGAGGACTGCCTAATAACTGCAGGGAGGTCATTATAGAGTTTGGGCAGCCGATATTTGAACGCAGAATGGCCCTTTGAAGTGTGCATGAAAGGGATTTGTAGTAGCTTGGAGTCTGAGCATCTTAGGGAGTATGCCGGGGAGGTTGAGTTGACAGGACGGAGCTGAGATGGGGGGAAGTAGTTGGTCCAGTGCTTTACTACGAGATTTGAGCAATGAAGCTGACACCTGAAGTGCAGAGAGGGAAGAGCTAGAGCGCTATATAGGTTGCAATGGTGGGTGGTGGGGGGGGCATTCTAGGATGAGCTGACAGAAAGAATGAAAAGGGGTCCAAGCTGGCCAGGGTGGATGGGGGGGCTGCACTGTAGACCACATCTCTGTAGTCAAAAATTGGGAGAATCATTTTGTGCACTAGTTCCCTCCTGACCAAGGTAGGTAGGCAGCCTTGTTGCGGTATAGTGCGCCTAGTTTTGGGTGTAGTTTTTTCTGTAGGGAGTCAATGTGGATGCAGAAATCTAAGTGGCGATCAAGCCATACACCCAGGTACCTAAAGAAAGGTGCAGAATTCCAGGGCGCATCTGTCCAAGGTATGGAAAGCGGGGGGAGCAGCTAGCCAGAAGAGTCTAGGCTGTGTGCTGAAGGTTATGGAGACGGTTTTCTTTGCGTTTAGGACAAGTTGATTTGACCTGAGCCAGGTTTGAACGGCATCAAAATCCTGTTGTAGGGCAGAGTTTAAGGCCCCACTGGATGGGCCGGAGGCGTACAGAATGGTGTCTTCAGCGTACATTTGTATAGCTGAGTTGGAGCATGTCAGTGGCAGGTCATTTGAAAATATGGAAAAGAGAAGGGGGCCCAGGACAGATCCCTGGGGGACCCCCATGGAGACTGAGAGTGAGGGGGGATACGTGTGGGCCAATTTTTACTGCTTGTTTCCTGCCTGTCAGGTAGGCTTGAAACCAGTTGGTGGATGATTTTCTTTACATTACTGAGTCCAGTCTTTGTTTTGTGCAGTTTTGTCATTAGCTTAGGGTGGGAAATGGTATCAAATGCTTTTGCCAGGTCAATAAATATGGCCGAGGTGAAAAACCCTTTGTCCATGCCTGAGGCAATATCATTTGTGAGTCTTAGTAGCACTGTGATAGTGGAGTGTGATTTGCGAAAGCCCGATTGATAAGGGGTGAAGAAGGAGGTAGCATTGAGGAATTGTGTGAGTTGGGAGAGGGCTAGGTGTTTCTGTAATTTGGCCAGAGTTGGTAGAAGAGAGATAGGGCGGTAGTTGCCAGGCGCAGATGGGTCACCACCCTTTGGTAGCGGGATGACTGCTGCCTCCTTCCAAGCTGTTGGAATTTGTGCTGAGGAGAAGGAAAGGTTCAAGAGGTCAGCTAGGGGGGCTGCAATGGCAGGGATTGATAGGTATAGGAGTTTGGGGTCAAGTCCTAAAGGGCATTTGCCTTTATTAGGGTCAAGGGAACGTAGGGTGGCTAGGACTTCTGTTGTGGTGGCTGGGCAGAAGGAGAATGTGGTGGCGTGGGGGAAATGCTGGGTGGACACAGGAGGGTTGGGTATGGGTGTAGTGATTTATAGGTTTGTTAGGAGAGATTTAGCTCAGTTGGTAAAAAGGGTATTGAAAGCTGAGGCAACTTCACTTGGCTCAGATACATTTTCACCCTGAATGGTTAGGGTAGGGGTGGGTGGCTGGACAGGGGGAGTGAGCAGGGTTTTAATGGATTTCCAGAATTTGGATGGGTGGCTAAGATTAGAGGAGAGGGCAGCCCGGAAGTAATTCTTTTTAGCCTGTCTTATGGCTTTAGTACAGTTGTTGCGGAGGGTACCGTAATGCTGCAGGGATTCAAGGGAGCCTATCTGCCTTTGTTTGTATCAGATTTGTTTGGCATCCTCCCGTGAACTTGTGATGTTTCTATCTGCTTCTAATTGTATCTTGGGTGTGGAAAGAGGAAATAATGCCACATGCTCATTCAGCTCCCTCAATGCAATTGTTTCCTTGCGCACAGACCTTTCCCAACACTTATTCTATTTTTAAGATATATAGATCTTAGCAAACATGCACATATGAAGATATGAAAAATATAATGTTTGATTCATAAACATTGTTTTTCCCATTTAACATAGCACCTATTTTGATATAAACTCTTTATAACACTTTAATGTTTTCTTACTGATGCATGATGCTGCAAGCTGCATATCATTTATGAGAGTCCTTAAAGAGAAGACTGGTCCTGAGACCTAAAATTGTCATTCTTCTGATATTTTAATATCTCTAATTTTTCAGTATGAATGCATGTTGCTACTTTTGTGTGTGTGTGTGTGTGTGTGTGTGTGTGTGTGTGTGTGTGTGCGTGTGTGTATTACAGTCTTCTGTATGTGTCTTGTGTTCTTCATCTCTCTGTTGGTACTACTGCAGTATGCAAACACCAGTGTCAAACTTGTTGTCATTGTCACTGAGAATACAGAGATGACAAGGTGCCAATAGTCTTTAGTTAGCCCCTGAGAAAGAAACATTCTGCTTCTGTCTGCTCTGTGAAAGTCTTCCATTCTTTTATTATAAGAATTTAATAGGACTGAACTGGCCTACGTAGTTCAACTGTGTGAAAGTACCCGTGGAACAGGAAAGGTGGGATACAAAACATGGAACACAAAATGAAGTCATTGGTTCACACTGACCTTTTCAGTGTAGCAGATGTAGAGCTGCTATTTAACATTACTGTGTTTTTACATTAATTGCAACTTTTTGTATTTGTCACATATTTGGTTATTGTTCTGAATGCCCTACTACTCCCTGGCCAAACCTGTCAGAATTAATAAAACCCCGTGAACATGCCCCCCAGAGAAACATTTTAAAAATGAGTTTGGTCAAAGGTCTATCTACTTTATGCCTCAGTTTCCTCACCAGTCATTGTCACTGATATTTTTCTTGGCCACGAGTTTATCTAGACCAGTTTTGTAACTCGGTATACTATTTTCCTTTACTGCCATGTCTGGCAAGTCATTCCACAAAGTGACCATCATATGTATGAGTAAGTTATTTTCCTGGTGTTGCCTTTTATCTTACTTCCCAAGAGCTTATGATTCCATCAGCGTGCTCCGCTGTCTTGTATTACATATTAGAAAATGGGACTATAGAAAGCTTCATTTTGATTGGCTTAAAGTGCAAATCAGCCGGTCCAGTATGAGACAACAGAGACCGGGAAATATCTAGTCCCAGTCTCTGTTGCCTCATATAGTTCTAATAATATTGGGCCAGTAGAACGCTCAAAACGGCAACTGCAGCCATGTTGTTTGTCTCACTTAGAAAGACTTAAACAGTCAGCTGATCTCCTCCTGTCCCGTCTACCATGTTCCTGAACTTGCCTCAGTCAGGAGCGAGTAAATGAATGCAACATTTCTCTTTTTTTTTTATCCTGTACCCCATTACCAAATGAATTGCACAAACAAAATGTTTTGTAAGAAAAAAAAAAATCAGCCCTGTCACGCCATTTCCCAATCACTAACTGCCATCCCATGATCACCATGATCACCGTCACACTCTCCGACTCTGTTTTTTTGTACATTTAACTGTCACAACTCACATTTGTAAAAAAAGATGTCTAGTAAAGCAGAAATTGGCATTTTATTTTCTCCCTGCTCTCTCTCTCTCTTTCTCTCTCTCTCTCTCTCTCTCTCTGTCGACTAGATTGTTGTTTGAAATTCCTCTGCTCGATTTTCGGCTCCCTGCCCACGTCATGCCAGCAAGGTTTAACTTATAAAAAATAAAAAAAGCCTCTGTCCCTAGTGCCAGTGTGCCACAACTTTCCCAGTATCACCTGATTTAAAGAAGTACTGTTCCCGACTGTGCTCCGGTACCCCACAGCTCCTGGTCCTCGCTTGAAAGAAAAGTGAAAGTATACTGCCACTGTCTAAGGGGGTGGGGGGGAGAGAGACGACACAGACAAACGAAGCAAAGTGCCTGCATGAGGAGCAGCAACAGCTCCTGATCTCCATCACTTGCCCATTTTCTAAATGAAACAAAATCAAATGGGAGTACCTTCCTACGCATGACTGCCATCGTAGAAAACATTTACTGAAGTGCGGTACACAACTTACTGTGATCACTGATGGGGCACTACAAAATGAAGGTGATCTATCTACCTCTAAACCACTCCTAAGAGGTGTACCGCAAGGCTCCATCCTGGGTCCCATCCTTTTTGCCATTTACATCAACAATATTGATTCCAATCTCTCACTTTCTAATATCCACCTTTTTGCAGATGACACTGTACTATATGTGAGCAATCCCTCACCATCAAAAGCCTGTGAGCTCCTACAGTCTGAATTCTCCATCCTTCAGCACAACCTATTAGAAAAGAAATTATTACTAAATGCCAAGAAAACCAAAGCTATGTTCTTTGCCACTAAGAACTGTTCTTCCACTATCCCACCATTCACCCTCCCACAACTCTCTACCATCCTTGGTGAAAATCTGGAATATGTTGACAAATTCAAATACCTAGGAGTATGGATAGACAATAAACTAGACTATACTACCCACGTTGAAGAGCTCCTGAAAAAGCTGAGACAAAGACTTGGTCTATTCTATAGGATCAAACACTACCTGACCAAAGATTCCAAACAAAGATTAATCCTAGCATCATTCCTGTCCCTCATTGATTATGCTGACTTCCTCTATGGTCATTGCTCCCTCTCCCATCTAAACAAATTAAACACCCTGTATCATAGAGCTATTAGATTCATTACTGACCTTCCCTCTAGCACCCATCATTGCTCTCTCTACAATGCAATCAGTTGGACATCCCTGCAACATAGAAGAAAAAAAAATGCTGCTATCTGGATCTACAAAGCTCTGACAAACAAACTCCTTCCTACATCTCAGACTGCTTCAACGGATCACATCCAGGCCCTACACCTTGAGGATCAACAAACTGATCCTGCTGAAGATTCCTATCACCTGCACCGGTTTGGAAGAACTGCAATCAGTTATTCCCTGGCACTTATCTGGAATTCTATCCAAAAGTCATTGAAAATGGATACACTGATTCCTCTTACATCCTTCAAAAGCTGTATACCAGCCTAATCCCAGATTCGTGCAATTGCTTCCACAAGGCCTAGTCCTCCCACACCCCACCCTCCCCCCCCTCTCTCCTCCACCCCCCCTCTTTTAAAGCTCCTCCCTATTCTTCTATCATTCCTCTGGTCCTTTCCCCATCAAACCTCATACATATATGCCCACCCATGTACCATTATCCAAGCCTTATCCCTACTAGACTGTTTGTTTTCTCTCCTTTATTAGGTTTTAGGTTTACTGTCCTTTGCCTTGTATTTATGTAAATATTTGTACATCTATCTCACTCATAAATGGTTGTATTTGTGCTTATTCAATATCATGTTTTTGTATACAATCTGTAACCTTTTTGTTATGACCACTCAGGTCCATCTTGTAAATGAGCTATGCTCAATGATGTTCACCTGAATAAATAAAGATTTTGATTGATTGATTGATTGATTGACTACAGGGATCATACTCTCTGCTCTCACACATTGACTATTGCAGGTATCGCTGTCTTCGTTAGGAAATGGGCATCAAAATCCTCATTGGCTGAGACCCCCTTGACATCCGCAATCTATCTAGCAACAGACCTCAGCCAATAAAAGTTGCCAGTGTTTTTGTCCCCATCATGACGATCCCACAGCTGATCGAATGTTAAGTTTCTGACAGCTGTCAAAAGCTGCCATTTTTCTTTTCCGTGTGCCCTGAAATTTTAAAACCAAACTGACAATGTCAGATAACGTACCAGTGTTCTTTGAAATACTAAATGAGGAAAGTCTTAAGAACTGTTCCTGTCATCGGAATCAGCCATCAGCTGCAAAAAAACGAGCAGAGAAAAGCGGACACAGTCCCTCGAGACAAGCTGTCATATATCGGTGAGTGAACAGGAGCTCGCTCAAATAGAAAGTGATAGGGATGAGTGTAATACAAAAAAAAACACTGTTTGGGCTGTGGGAGTGTTCAGCGACTGGGCATCCAGGCAGGGTTTGGCCGTTAACTTTAAAACAGAAACTGCCGAAAAGCTCTGCAGCTTACTGAGGCAGTTCTATTCTGAGGTGCATACCAGTGCTGGGACCGAGTACTCTGTTTCTGGCTACTGTGCCATCCGTGCTGGGCTAAATCATCACCTTAACAGCAGCACAGTAGCATGTAGCCTCAACGTAATAAGTGACCCAATTTTCCATCCTGCCAACAATGTTTTTATCAGTATCCTCAAAAAATATCGCAAAGCAAATAAAGACAAGGCTACCCACCACCCTGCAATAAATGCAGCAGATCTAAAAAAAATCTGTGAGTCTGATGCTATGTCACTCAATACTGCGCCGGGCTTAGTGAAAAGGCTCTGGTTTGAAATACAAATCCACATGGCCCGGTGAGGCGGGGGGGGGTTACGTGAGCTGACACCCAAGTCATTTAAAGTGAAGGTTGATGAAAGTGGTTGCAAATATCTAAGCCTAGCACACAACCAGCATTCAAAAAGCCACAACCAACCCAGGGAGTCGAACAAAGAAAACACCAGAGGCAGTATTTTTGAGGAGCCTGAGAATGAAAACTGCCCAGTCAAACTGTACCTGAAGTATATTTAAAAATCCCAGCAGACGCCAAAGCCCTGTACGTGCATCCTAGAAGACTCCCCCAAGCATTCCTAGATACTCAGCAGACATGGTACTCGAATGAGCCTATGGGAAAAAATTATTTAGGCTCACTAATGGCACTAATAAGTAAAGACGCAAACCTTTAAGCAAGATATACCAGCCACAGTATCCGTGCCACCTCAGTACAGACCTTGTCAGACGCAGGTCTACAAGCCAGGAGATAATGTCAGTAACAGGGCACAAATGTGAGCAGAGCCTGAAAGTTACTGAAACCATCTACAAATGACAAAAGAAATGGAGCAATGTCCTGGTGCACAGGAAACAACATTCAAGACAGAAGACCCAGAAGAACCAGAAGAAAAGCCATGCTGCAGCTCAGCCATGCCACCTACTGGAACCTCATCAACACCATTCAATCTCCTGAATTGTTCCTTCACAGCACCAGTGAGTTTTATCAACTACAGCAATTAAAAGGGCACACATTTTATTGTTTTCTCCATCCCAAAGCCAAAGTGCAACGTGCGGGTTATAAAAGCGTTTCTTTATTTTCCCCATCCCAGTCCCAAAAAGGGACTACTTTTTCTCCCAACAGTTAAAAGTTCATATATCTGAATGAATAAAAAAAAATTTTAACTGAAAAACTATTTTGTGTCTCTGTCTCATTAATGTTACCCATTTCCCATTTTCTAAGCGCAATAATACCCTCCAGGGTGGGTGGTATTGTGCTATACCGGACCTTCCAGGGGCTATAAGGCCCTCCGCCTGTGGCGTCGGGCCTCACTACGCCTCTGGGGCAGTCCGGTATAGCACAATACCGCCCACCCTGTTGGGTATTATTGCTTACATATATCAAGAAGAAGAATACTGTGGATTCAAACATTCTGATACATATCAGTATAACCTCTCCTGTTGGTGTCATCATGCTGATGCACTGTTTTGTACATGTCATAGTTTGTCACAATGCCATATCATGTATCACCATGCTCCTGCTGCAACTGTATTCCATTGTGGGACTCCTAGGCTGTTCACAAAATAGCAACATGTTTAGACAGAAAAGAAACTTTGCAACCACTGTATTTTCTTCCACCAATATTCATAGTAATACATAATAACAGATGGTGGCGAACATAGCATAGCACTGGTTGTAGGTTCTCATGAAGTGATTGCAAAGCTGTCCCTCCTGAGCTTCACTCTTGAGGGTTGCTGTGGTAACCACTGCTGTTGAACCTGCAGCAGTACCATTTTTTACTCTGGCATTATTTTTGCCTTGCTATGGTCAAAATTTTCACTACAAGTGCTTGGATACTCTGTGAGCATTTCAGAATATCACCAGATTTCATGTTTATGTCTCGAGGGTAATATGGATAAAATGTATACTGCACTGGAGTGAGAACAAAGTATTTTCTGAGAGCAGTTAATCACTATTTTGAAATACTGGGACTCTAGAGTTCCAGAGGTTATGAGCACCAGACAAAAGAGGTGGGATTAACCTTCCCAGAGGGGTTTCCATGTCAAATTTCATCAACTAGTATGTCTGAGCATCAATAGCATCACTCATTCCTGGGAGACAGAGAGAAACAGCTGAACTGTTGTAGATTGGCTTATAAAAGCACTTTGACAGAATCTGGCAGCATGTAGGGAGTTTATTTATGAAGTGCCTTTTTAATGCCTTACTTTTAAAATTGAAATAATAGTAATTTTAAGGGCTGTGATGTAGGCAGCAAATGGGATAGAAGGTATACATTTAAAAAGCACCTGTGAAGGTTAGGGGTTAAGATCAAAACATTGTCACTTGGGGCAGGAACTTTAAAAAAAGATTTCAGTCATTTTATGGGCTGGGGCTGGGATCTAAACTTAAATCCCTTTGAGAACCCGGGGCTGGCAAATTAAGGTTTGAAAGGCCTTTTAGGATGGATGATGAAATAGAAATCTTGCGGTAAGAAATGGGTAGGTAGACATATATGAGTATGCATTCCTAAAACTTACAGTACATGCCCCAGTGGACTGGTGAATTTGTTTGTGAATTTCATACCCTGTCCAACAGACTTTGACAAAATTGAAATATTGCTATGTATTTCGCTACAAGCTATACCCTTAATTAAGCCTAAAACTGCGCTCCTCTGGATTACAGGCACCAATTTAACAGATCTACAAACTAAAGATCACACAATAAACAGCTTATGATCCCTAGGGCTAACACTAACAAAAGAGATGGTTACTTTACTATGCAGGCAGCAAAAGCATGGAACAAACTACCTTATGAGCTTTTTAACCTGGCTGCCATAAAGGTATTCAAAAACGGACTCGACAAACATTATTACTCAAAACATATTTTGGTATAATTTACCCACCTTTTGGGTGGAAGACAATCCTGATGGGCAAACTGCCTACTTTTGTCTTTTTAACCTAGTAAACCTTTTCACGTATATGGTTATGCATTGTTATATATAATTACTTTGTTCCTTCTTTTTTTTTTTCCTTTCTTTTTCATAACCTTGAAAGGCACACTGAGCCAAGACCCATTTCCAGGTGTAACCTGGGGAAAGGGTACAAGGGTAACAGTACAGGCATCACAACAGTGGAAAGCACAATAACACATAAAGTGCAGTTAGGAAAACATCGTAAAGTGTAACGTGCCCATTCAAAACCTGCAGTGCATGTTTCAAAGGGCATACTGTTGCAGCAATTGACTTAGTCAAATGTTTCCTGAAATTTCGGTGATGTCTCTAGAGAAATTTCCCACCTGCATGCAGTACTATTGTAGGATCAGCAGAGAGAATCTCTTTAGAAATGTTGCAGAATATCTGGAAATATCTGACCATGTCTGTTGCTGCATCTGTAGTACCCCCATGGGAGGCCCAGTGGGCACTTCCCCAACTAGTGGAAATAAGCAAGGACCTTGAGGAGATAATGGAATAGCAAATAATAAGGCTACAGTGGGGAATCTTTCAGGGATAGGGTGAAAAAGCAGGGGAAGGAAGTGAAATAATCTACTAAAGTATGACTAACTTAAAGGGAACAGTCAGCACAAAAGGCCACGCACGCAAGTGTGGGGCTGGTCGTAATGTGCACTTTGTGTGCAGACACCTTTTGGTTTATAGTATACTTGTAATATGACGAAGTCAGAGGTAACCCCTGCAAGTCTCCAGTTCTCCCTAGCTTCACCAGATACCCAGTAAGGCACCCAGTGTACCCCATACATATTAAAAAAAATAATGATTTTAATGCAGCACAAGCAACAATGGTTTGGATGGAATGCTGTGCTGCACTGCTCATGCACAGCATTCCACTCCAACCATTCTAGAACCAGAAGCTCTGGTTTTAAAATGTTTAACTGTTTTAGTGGCAGTTCCTGCCAGCTGTGGAGAAGAGAGGGCACAGACAGTTAAGGGGAACCAGGAAAGGCTTACCTGGTGTGCTGAAGCCATTTCCTGAGGGCTGTGCTACATGCCTGCTCTGGCCTCAGCTGGTGAAGCCATCCAGAGACTGCTGTGTGGTCCATGGTGCCACTGGTACACCAAAAGTGCAGAGAAAGTGTCCATTGTGGCAGTTCAGCTGAGAGCCCCATTCGTTTATTTATTTTGTCCCTTAATTTAATTTTAAATAGTTTTCTCTGTCCCTCATTGGCGGCTTACCAGTGCCACATCACTGTCCTGCTTGTCAGCCTTCCAGAGACCCCTTGAATGCCCTCTGCATTGCCTGTTCACCCTCCCACTGCCAGTATACCTCCCACCTCCCGATCCTGGTCCAGCAGCCAGTGGAGTGGTGAGTCGGCGGCAGTATGTCCTAATGTGCTGACCACCACCTTCTAAAGCCAGGACTGCCTTTTATTTATTAAAAAGAAATGCACTGTAGGCACAGCAGGAGTGGCTGAGTGCCACAGGGGAATTGGGTGAAAGGACCTTCATTTGGTATTCGGGGGGGGAGCGAGTGACACCCACAGGGAGGGGCTATCAGTTCAGGCCATATAGAAGGTCTTTAAATATTCATGACAAGGGTGGAGAATAGGGCAGAGACAAGTGACAGCAGGCTCAGTGAGCCATACAGATTTAAAGGGGCCCAGCCAATTAAAAGGGGCAAGCCAGGCCCTGTGGTAATTAGGGTACCAGGCCCAGTAAAGCAAAGGGTACCAGGTCCTGTAGTAATTAGGGCATGAGACCCTGCAAAATGAAGGGCACCAGGCCCTGTGGTAATTAAGGCACCAGGCCCCAGTAAACTGAGGGCACCAGGACCAATAGTAAGTAGGGCACCAGGCCCAGTAAAGTGAGGGCATCAGGCTTATAATAAGAAGGGCAAGTCAGCCCCACAAGTGGTACTAAAGGCACCAGGCCCAGCAAAGTGAAGAGCACCAGGCTCTGTAGTAATTAGGGCACCAGGCCCAATAAAGAGAAGGGCAACAGTCCCTGTAGTAATAAGGGCACCAGGCCCAGCAGTAATAAGGGCACCAGGCTGAGTGGTACTAAAGACACTAGACCCAGTGGTACTAAAATAAGGGCATGCTTAGGCTGACTGCTTCCACAGAACTAAAAAGGGGCAAGTCAGGCCCAGGTTTACACATCTAATTTAGGCCCACCTATCTTAAAGGGGCCTGTTCAAGGGAAGGCCACTGAGATTTAAAGGGGCAACACAAGGCCCAGGACCCATAGCTAGCCATTTAGGCCCACAGATGTGATAGGGACCCAGTGATGGAAGCGACCCCAGGTATAATAGGAGCCTACCTTGCCACATAAGCCCTCCAGTGTTAAAGGGACCTGGTCACACATCTTTTGTATAGCTTTCCAGAGAGCCTATTTCCCACTGTAGTGTGCCCACAGTAACAGGAGAACCCAATTTAGTTAAGGGACCCCATTATAGTTAGGGCCACTAGACTTAGGGTTGAATCAGTATAATAAATTGCCTGTATATTTACTGTGGTCTGGACATTGAGACTATATATTTATTGACCACTGCAGTAGGAAATAAGACTTTGTTTGCATTTGCCTGCATTATCATGCATCCTACGAACATTATTGATAGTCAGAACTGTCTTGCATTGCTTTGTGCCAGCATTTTGGTGCTGGAAAACACCTGAATCCATCTTTAACTGTCTTTGGAATCATTTCACCCAGGTGCAACCCTGTTAGTCTTCACCTATTCTTCAGGAATCATCCTCCAGTGCATCCAAGAGCAGCCAACAGCCAATCCACAAAGAGCCATTCTGCAGTCATCTCGAAGTTGCATCATCCTATTTGTTATTTTCCTCTTACTGTTTCCCAGTATGGCTTGGCCCAGTGCAGAAGTTTGCTGTCCATTTCTTGTTTTCACGTCTGCAGTGGAGTACCATTCAACTTGTCAGTGTCAGTTCAGTTCTTCAGTTTGTTGTTTTAGTGTGTCCTGGCTCATCTGGCCATGGACTCCAAGTTTGGTCGCAGTTTGACATATGATTTATTGTTTTGGCGAGTGTCTTGGCTCATCCAGCCTTGGAACTCAGAAGACCAATGCACTTTGATGCCCAGAGAAAGTGGTTGCCTGGAGTGGAAGAATAGTCCAGAGGTCCTGATCCAGTGGGAGCGTCAGCCTAGTGTGTATTTTCAGTCCAGAGTGAGTGCTGTCCTGGAGTCCAGGAGTGTTCCAGAGGTTCCAATTCTCCCAATCCAGTGTGTTCATCAGTCCAGATTGCATCTTCAGTCCAGAAGCAGACTGTTGGTTCTTCTTCTTCATCTCTTCACCTGGCAATCCAGAAGCGGATTGTGGCCAGGTGGTTTGCATTGCTTCTTCTTTCTGGGCAGTCCAGAAGTGGACCACAGTTGGATCTTGTGTTACTTTCTGGCGGCCCTCAGTGGGTTCTTAGTCGAAGAAATCTTGCACGTATATTCCGGCTGCCCTAGAGAGGTGGGGTGTGGCTGAGAACTCATGGTCTGTTAAATCCTATCTGCATCTTTCAGTTTTCTACAAAGGTTTCCAAAACTTCACTGGAATGGCAGTGGAGTGGTTCCGCATTTCTTTTTGACGACAGAGAAAACTTACTTGCACCAACTGCCAACCGTCTACTGCATAGACTTTTCTTGTGGCATGAGAGTGACTGTAGTTTAAAACCTAAGTATTAGGGAGAGGTGCACCTTGGGGTTGAAACAGGTGTCTGAGTATAGGGAAGATGCTCTTACAATGTAGCTGTTACAGCCGATTAATTCATCTGACCTCCTGTGATAGAGTTCCCCTCTTATAGGGAAATATACTGTAGATAGGACGCTCTTACAGCGTAGCTGTTACAGCTGATTAATTGAGTGTTTCATTTGTATAGAGTGTTAGTATAGGCCTCAGGCCAGTAGAAATATAGTAGTAGTTTATGTTATGGTCATTCCCTTTTTCCTGTTCCCTACCCTGTGGTCAGTTGCCATATAAACTAGTTCCTTTCTCTAATCGTGCCTCCTGCCTCTCCATTTTGGTGAAGAAGTACATCATGTAGCCAAATAGGAAAAGAACAGCCTTACCACCTGGGTGGGTGTATTTGAAAAGCCTGACATTCATCTCTTTGGCTCAGTTCATCTGGCATCATGGACAGGATATGTCTCTTCCATGTACTCAGTTCTTTACAAGCCCCCTACTTTTTCGGCTCACATCATACTAGACTGTATCAGACTAATTGGGATTACTTCTAGGCTGACATCTTCAGTTATTACAAATACCAGAATCCTCTGCATACAACATCAGAGCAGTATGCAGCAGTGTGGAAATTTAATAGGCTGTGGTGCATGTTAGAGCTTGTATAATCTCTGATCAGATGTTTTTTTGATTTTGCCTTTCTTCAGGGGTTAAGTACAGTCATCTGTGACTGCACTTAGCCCAGGGAGGACAGCAGCACCAGCAAACAAAAGATTAGAGTTTATATAAACTCTAACATGCACTGCAGGATATTGAATCTGTCACTGCTGCCTACTGTTCTGATGTTAGTGGCAGGGAATTCTGGGATTTCTAGTAACAGAAGATGTCAACCTAGAAGTAATTCTAATTAGTCTGATACAGTCTACTACACTACAGTAAACAGTATGTAAACCAAAATGTTTTTGCACACAACAAGCACATTGGGACCAGCTCCATACATGAGTGAGGGAAACTATGTGCAGGCTGTTCCTCTTTAAAGGATAGGAGCCACAGAAATAATATGGGGGACATATAGGCATGGCAGAAGAGGAACAACTAGACATCAAGGCAGTCACTGAAACATGGTCGACACCCAGCCACAGTTGGGACCTTACAAACCTAGGATATGCCATTTTTAGAAAGGACTTGGATACTGTATAAAGGGGAGTGGTGTCACTGTGTATTAGGGAAGGTATCATAGCCTCACAGGAAAAGGTATTAGTAGGGGAAGCAGGGGTAGAATCAATCTGGGTACAGCTGATAGTGCACAGAGGCAGCAGTATCAGATTTGAAGTGGTCTGCTAGCCCCAAACCAATATAAGGAGGGGGTTAGGGCTTCTGAAAGGGAATTAAAGAGGGCAGTTGCACTGGAGAACATGCTCCTGATAGACAAGTCCATTTCCTCCCAATAGTGCTTTAAGAATTCTGAACAATCTATTGCTTAACCTTGATACTAAATGGCTACTTCAGAGGGGCTGAGTTAAAATGCCAGATGTGGATTGAAATATAGTGGGTGCGAGAACTGCCCAAAGCCAGCCCCCAGCGGACAGCTTCCATGACTGTTTCCTCTCCCAACATGGAAGGGAGCCAACAAGGGAGGATCAGGCCCTACTTCTCTGAAACCAGGAACTCATAAAAGATGAAACTGTTAAAGCTCCATTTGGAGTAAATGACCACAATTCTGTGTGGATTAAAAGTAGGGTTGATCTGATACTGTAAAATCCAGTCCATTAACTTGATTTTGTGTTTTGAACTATCCTCTAATAGTCAAGCATGAAATCTGAATTTGTTTCTGCTGTTAAAACAAAGCCCTCCCTCCCAATGGTAAGTATATACACCTCCCTCCACCCTGTCAATTACCTCTAACCCATAAATGTATCAGGTAACCCTCCACCCAGTACCCACCCTATAACACCCCAAAGCACCAAGTAAAGTTTCCTTTAGGTATGATGTATTGTAAAAAAAAAATTCCCCGCCCACATCAAATTACAAACTACCCACCTCCCCTAACCTCTCCTGTACCATAACCCCTTAATTCAAATCACAATCTCCGACCCTACCCACCCTCTTGCACCTAACTGCCCTGCTTCCCCAAAATCCCCAAATTATACAGATACAACAGGGTGGTGCACTTTGGGTCCTGTGGTGGAGTGATTTACATAAGAGAGAAAGTTGAGGTCATGTCAATAAAACTGTTACATTTCTTTGACTGGGTGACTAAGAAGTTAGAGCAGGGTGGAGCAGTGGCTGTGGCCTAACTAGATTTCAGTAAGGCTTTTGACACCGTTCCACATAAGAGACTCATAAGGAATCTGGGTAGCTTAGGGGTTGATCCAAAGAAGGTAAACTGGGTAAGAAATTGGTGGAGGGATAGGCAACAGAGGGTGGTGGTAAATGGAGTTCACTCCAGAGAAGGATAGACCCTGTAGCCAGCTTGAAGGCAGCTGTGAAAGATGAGAAGCTGGAACTGATCCAAGGCCCTTTGATTTTGGTGTCACCCATACCAGACTGAGGAGAGAAACTCCAGATCAGTCCCCATGATGACAAAACTTTTCATGAAAGGTATCAAAGACTGGTATTGACAGACATAAACGATGTGAGGTGTCAATTTCAGGAATTGTCAGCAGCTGGGATCAGTAAAGACTCAATGAGGTCATACACCTCTGCCACTGTTGTTGTATGTGCTGTAAGAAGAATGGCAGAGTCCAGATGTGTGTGGACTAACAAACACTACAGAAAGGATGATCATGGACCAATACACCATGACAAGAGTCAAGATGCCTTGGACTGCATGAACATAATCAAGTGGTTCTCCATGTTTGACCTTTACAGTGTGTATTATCAGATACCAATGGCTAAGGAAGATCATGAGAAGACAGCCTTCATCTGCCTTCTTGACTTCTGTAAATTTCTACAATTGCCACAAGGGATTTCAATTGTCACAGCCACTTTCTAATGCTTAATAGAATAAGATATTGTAGAGCACAATATAATATTTTGGACTGTGCCTAGAAGGGCACTAGAAGACCAGCAAAATAAGAGAGTACTTATTGCTGGAATATATTTTGTATAGCTTAACCTTTTTCTTCCCCAAAAACCTGATTCTTCCTACCCTTAATAAAACCATAGTTATCTGCTTGCACATGGTGTCTTGTGGACGCAGTATTAGTGGAGTTCTAATGTTTGTGCTTTGGGTACACTGTTACAGGACTGTGTGGAACTTGCATGTGGTGTGCCAGTAGGAGCACAGTGGATTGGTACTGTTTCCCAGGGAGCAGTATTAAATTGCAACCTAGCTCATTTAATCTTTCCCTGGGTGGAGGCACCATGAAACTTAACATCTGAACTTGTATTATCACACCTTGAGTCAGTGGTAGTATAAGGTCACCAAATGTGACCCCATAAATAAAATTGAATAGTTATTATATACTTACGCAGTAATCAATATTATTTTTTATCAAGATTTTTAAAAGACAATACATAATAAATATTGTTCGGCACGTAATATGGACTCCACACAATACATTTAGTAAAATGTTGTGTATTAACAAATTATGAAGATGATAATCAATGACTACTTGAACTATAATGGAGAGTGCTGTTAATGCCTTATATCATAGTAAGTTAATAATTAAGCAGCAATTAAAAATTATCATTACCTTAACAGCAAGTATACTAAGTAACTGTTTATGTAAGTTATTATCCTATTGTCTTGGCAAATTTAGGAAAGTATACCATGTTTGATTAAATATATCCAACTTATCAAATGCTAAATGGCTCAGTCTTTTGTTCTCAGCTAATTTGCCCATATGTTGCAGCCATTCTGCTATAATTGGTACAGTAGGTTCCCTCCATTTAGCAAGTAGTAATCTCTTTAATCACAAAAAGGCTGACAGAAGACACAACTGTTGCTATTTTGGGAAATGCTGAAGTTTTTCATAATCTCCCAGCAACTTAAAGCCTGAATCTAATAGTATATTATACTCTAATTTATCTTTAAAAAATGAAATTAGTTGAGACCATAGTGGGGCAGTGCATGGAAATTACCATAACAAATGCAATACATTTTCCTCCTGAATGCCACACCTTCAGCACCTGTTATTTTTATCGTCTCCCAGTCAATATACTGAATATAAGCAAAACATAGTAAAACTGGAATGAACAACAAAGGTAGGAATAGTGCTAATATTTAAGCAGCACCTCTGTTGAAAACAGCATTGAAGAAAGACAAACAGGATCCAGTGCTCAACCCCTCCCGACCCCAACATGACAAATCTGAGAAATTAAACATGTAAACTGCCTGAATTGGCTTTTCTTATTTTAAATTCCATGAAAAAGGGGTCTTCTTAGTTATCAGATTGGAATTCCAATGTGAGCAAGCTAAAACACCCTGGAACGCTGGACTCACACATGGAAATTAAATTTCAATATCACCAAGTGCAAGGTGTTGCATCTTGGGCGGGGAAACCCTAAACACAGGTACAACCTGGGAGGGGAGGCGCTGGAGGCCTCAATAGGGGAAAAAGACCTAGGGGTCATGGTGGATGCATGTATGAATAACTCTGAGCAGTGCAGGAGAGTGGCTAGCAAGGCAAACAGGATGTTGGGATGCATTGTAAGGGGGATCACCTCTAGGAGCAAGGAAGTGATTCTGCCGCTGTACAATGGACTGGTTAGACCACACCTTGAGTACTGTGTACAGCACTGGAGACCACACTTGAAGAGGGACATACAGCTCCTGGAGAGGGTACAGAGGAGGGCAACTAAGATGATATGAGGGCTAGGGGATTTGACATATGAGGACAGACTTGAGGAGCTCTGCCTGTTTTCATTGGAGGAGAGGAGAGACAGGGGGACATGATTGAGGTCTTCAAGTACCTCAAGGGAATAAATATGGTAAACATGGAGGGGATCTTTAGACTAAAGCAGGGAGGTATCACCAGAGGGCATGATTTGAAGTTGGAAGGTGGAAGGGTGAGGGGGGAAAAGAGGAGGAGGTTTTTCACTGAGAGGGTGGTGGACCCTTGGAATGCACTGCCTGGTGAGCTGGTTCAGAGATCCACAGTGGAGGGCTTCAAGAGAGGGTGGGACAGACACAGAAAGTGGATGTATCAGATAATGGCCTGTCCCAGGGGGGTGGGGATGGATGATAGGGGTGTCTGGAACACAAGGGAAGGGAGGGCCTCGGCACCCAACTAGGGATCTGAGGTTCGAGCAGACTCGATAGACCGTAAGGCCTAATCTGCTGGAAAATAGTATGTTAGTATGTTAGTATCAAGGTGGGATCCCATGGTTTGGTCCCTACTTCCCCAACTCTGAAATGCCTGCAGTGGCTACTCTTATAGTGTATTGCCTAATTGGCTCCTTTATAATAAAGTGCTTCCATCCAGGAAATTTCACAGGTGATCAAAGGGAGCATGCTAAAAGGAAAACCACAACTCCCAAAGCTCAAAACACATACCAAAACTAGCACGCTCTAACCTTTGCATTGCTCACAAAATATAATTCACATTTCTACTGAGGGGTTCTATGGTTTGTGGCATGTAACAAACAGGTTCTCCTTTTAGCATGCTTTAGTAGACAACCCCAAGAATACCAGGAGGGAGGAATGAAAAGAGAGCTTACACAGGATGAGTTTATGTGAGATAAGAGTGGAGGATTAACGTATGACATAACAGTTGAGGTTGTCAGTAGAATGGGAGATCCAATTAGTATTTACAGTAGGTCTCAAAGGAGTGGGAGCTCACTTTAAGATAAAAGGGTTGAAAGGGAAGATCAAAGTACAGGAAGATATTTGGGTTTGGTGGTAATGCAGTAGTAGACACCCCCAAGAATACCAGCTGAGAGGAATGAAAAGAGATCTTACATTGAAGGAGTTTATGTGAGATGAGAGTGGAGGATTAATGTGGCGTAACAGTTGAGGTTGTCAAGATGGATGTAAAAATTCCATGACACATTTTGTAAAAAACAAGGCATTACCCTTAGTGTCCTGGCTAAATGATCCCACATCCCTTCATACAACAGGCTTAAAGCAATTGTTCATATCCCTGTGTGTCTGTCAAGTGCTTAAATGTACTGCAAATATGTAAGCAACTTTATATGTGCTCATGCACAGTACACTCTTGTTTCACTGGAATCATTTATTTGTACTCGTGTTCTTATATTTATGTACTGTTTGGTGATGCATTTAAATGAATATCTTATGCATGAAGATATACTTTCTTTTGAATATGTGCTTACCTGGTTAGTAAAAGTTAAATAAATGAATAATTACACACAGTACCTGCAGTCCTAGGGCCAAATATATAAAGTTTTGCCTTGGTGCAAAGTCTGTGCACTTGCAGTGTGCATGTGATTGTGCCTGTTCCCCATACTGAAAGGATAGCACTGTGGTGTTACTTGAGCTAGTGCTGTTGTGCAAAGTTAATATATGCAGTGCCGAAACTGAGGGATAGGGAACTGCATATCATGCACAACATAATCTTCAAATATATAGCACTGCACTAACAGAATAGTGCAGCACAATAGGGTTGCACAAATACCAAGAGGTAGGGAGAGATATAACAGAGTGCACACACACACGAAAACAAAATGGCTCACATTGTGTACCTGATACATCTAGTAATGCTGAAGAGGAAAGGGCTTCCCCCAGGCCTAGGCTCTGGAGGTGCTATGCTACAAATAGATGGCACCGTCCACATGTCACATTCAGATTCCTCAGTGATAAATAAATTGAGCGGGAAAGAAAACTGGGAGCCTATTGGCCGGTATTTGATTTCTCAATTCAGAATACACAAAATAACCTAAGTAGGAGAAATACATTTACAAATAAATGGAGGCAATGGAACCAGCATGGCAAGAAAATAGTTTTGAATTCTTACAGTTTTAATAATGAAATGCAGTGGAAGCAGGGTAGTGTTGCCTTTTTAATGAACATTAGGAGGGGATGTAGAAATGAATCCTGGGCCTGATGTTTTTTAAAAAAACTAGGGTTGTGCATGATAATGCTAGAAGTTTAAGAAACTAAATGGATACTTTAAAAGTAATGATTGAGGAACAAGTTCCTGAAATAATTGGATTAACGGAGACATGACTGACAAAAGAAATGGATAATGAAGAATTTGGTATACCAGGTTATACATTTTTTCACCAGGATAGACCAAAAAAAGGGGAGGGGGGTAGTCTTGTATATGAAACGTAGTCTAGATCATATTGAACTGTTAAACAAAGGAAGCCTAACTAATATAGAAACTACAACTGTAAAAGTAAATAAATTGAAAACGGTCTTATCAGTAATTTACTCTCTACTTAAAACAAAAGTAGATCTGATAGAGGAAACTACTTATACAATACAAGAAGCAGCTGGAGACAAGCATATTGTTTTAATGGGTGATTTTAATTGTAAATGGGGAGAGAAGAGGGGCACATCCCTAAAAGATGATGTGTCAGTCCTGGGAGTAACTCAGCTAATACATGACTTTACTGGATATACTAATGCAACAAAAAGAGGAATGATACTGGATTTACTATTCGTATCCCACTATTTAACAGTTGAGGCTTCAGGAGTTCTCTCACCCTGTCTTGGAGACCATAATCCAATATGTGGTGACATTTTAACTAAGTCGGAACAGGAGACACCTGATAACGATATTATTTGGGTTAGAGACACAAGAGTTTTCTCAGAAAGTAGATTTATATTAAGTGTTGAAAGAGAGAAATAGGACAGGTGTAAACTTATACCTGACCTAGATTCAACAGTACAATTTTTTACTGAGGCATTTAATGAGTTGTGCGATATGCATGCCTCCCCCCCAAAAAAGTCCAGCCAGATTACCTTGGATAAATGATAACATTTTAAAAAAGTATCAGAGTTAAGAATAGGTGTTGAAAAAAAGAGAAAACAACAAAGCAGGACAGTGATTAGGTCCTGTTTAAAAAGAAAAGTAATAAATGCAGACAACAGATTAAGAAAGCAAAAATATTCTGTTGTAAGGATAAAATGAATAATGAGACATCCCAGAAAATTTTGGAAAAATATACACCATTTAACGAGACCAGGGCAAGGAGCAAATGTGAATTATAGTCTCAGGATTAACGGGGCTTTGATTGAAGATACTTATGAAATAACAAACTCTTTAAATAATTTTTTTGTGGACTTGCCTGGCCTCGATATAATGACTTCGAGTCTAGGATCCCAAAAACAGCAAGGCCTAAACAATTTTAGTGGATCGCATCCACTCTTTCGGTTCAAAATTTCAAGTGTATCTGAAGTACACAAGTGATTAACAAAAATAAACATTCACAAATCTATGGATCCTGATCATGTTGAAGGGAGATTTTTGAAAATAGCTGCTAAACGATTAGCACCTATAGTGACATACATGTTTAACAGAAGCTTACAAGAAAATTACTTTCCACAACTACGGTGGGTAAGTAAAATTGCTCCCATACTTAAGGGGACAATCAACAGAGCTAAATAATTACAAGCTGATTGCATTACTGTCTGTTTTGGCCAAATGCCTAGAGAGGCACGTACATACCCAATTGATGGGATGCTTAGGAAAATACAATTTAATTACACCATACCAATCAGGTGTTCAAAAAGGGCATTCTACTACGTCAGCCCTATTAGAATTTAATGATCTTGTGAATACATCATTGCACTGGAGTTTGGAAACCACAGTAGTATTTGTGGATTTATCTAAGGACTTTGACCTGGTGAACCACTCCCTCTTGTTACAAACTGCATAAAAAATTGGGTTTACTGATGGCCCCAGGAATTGGTTAAAATTCTACTTGGAGGGACATACACAGTTTGTATCAATACATGGGGAAATTTCCCCAAAGAGGACAGTGGTTAGAGGTGTGCCACAGGGGTCCATACTAGGACCCCTGTTCTTTTTAATATTTAACAACAGCCTTCCACAAGTAATACAGCATTCACAGATACGGTTGCACGCAGACAATACTGCCATAATAACAACAGGGCAAAATAGTAGTGAACTAGAAAAGAAACTGCAGTTAGACTTCAGTAGAATGAGGGGGTGGTTCACTAGGTCAGGCCTTGTAATGAATACTAAAAAACAAAACTACTTTATTTTAGGCTCAAATCCAAGGGTAATAAACAATTAAATATCAAGGGAGATAACAACACTCCCTTGGAACATGTGCCCCACAATACCTATCTGGGAGTTACCTTTGATAAAAGTATGACTTTTGGGGAACATATAGGGTCACTAATCGACAGGGTAAATAAACGAGTGGGAGCCCTGCAAAGAACAACACACTAAAAATAGCAGGAAAAAAATTGCAGAACAACTAATACTATAATAACTTATGGGGATTTCCTATATCGTACTGCTAGCAAAACATTATTAAACAAATTAGACAGGATTTATAATAGAATCGCAAGATATGTCTTGCATTGTGATCTATGAACACATCACTGGGTATTACTATCCTCTTTATAGTGGCTACCACTTGAAACAAAAAGTGCCATGAATTGGCAAAAGTTAATCTATAAATATTACACAGACAGTCCAGAGCATTATATAAACAAAAATGTTTTTGGAGGGTGTGATTGAACAGATTAAGTCCTAAGAGACTTAGTCAAATAAACAAAATGTCCACTCTAGCTGTCCAAAATAAATATGGAGAAAATACATTACGCTACCAGGCTGCAAAACGCTGGAACATCTTGCCTCATTTAGCATGTTCATTTCCAGTGTATAGTCTGTTTCTGCAGGAATTACTCAAATCAAATTCCTTTAATTGTTTATGTCATAGATAATAAGGTATGATTGGATTGTTTGAGAATTAGAGATTGCTGTTGGAATAGGAAGAGCCCTATTATGTTTAATACCTGTACTGTTACGCTTTGTCTCATCATTATTGTGGTTATTTATTTTTAATGTACAGTACAGGCAATATGTAGTAACAGGACTGTCTTGTAAACTAGGTCAATTGACCTAAAGACATGTTTTCTCCTGTATAAAAATAATGTTTTTTACTACTACTACATGATGGGCTGGTACAAGCTCAACAGGTCCATCCATGATCATGGAGCTGTATGACCAGCTTCAGACAGACACTCAGAACAGCCATGCAATGTCTGTAGAGCTCAAGGTGACAGCTGCACTGTGCTTTCTGGTCACCAGAACCTTTCAGACACTGGTGGGGGACACCACTGGTATCTTGCAATCTGTTACCCTGTGGCTGTTGGGCCAGTTCTATTGGCCTATGCTTTGGAGTTCATCATATTTCCCACCAAAACATCAGATTGAACAACCATGCAGCAGTTTTATCGAATTGCACACCTACCCTCTGTACTTGGTGCCACTAACTGCACCCATGTTGCCATCTGGGCACCTACCGGTGATGGAGTTGAGGCCTATGTGAAAAGAAAAGGTACCACTCCATGAACTGTAAGGTGGTGTGTGATGCAACAAGAGGCATCATCAGTGTCATGGCACTGTTCTCTGGCAGTGCCCATGACTCCTTCATCTGGCACAGTTGCATCTTGTGCCAGAGGTTTGAAGGTGTGGACATTGCATCTTGTCAGTGAGTATACCCCAGATGCATCTCACCCCACCCCATGTTGCCAATGATAGCACTAACCTATACCCTTTACTTACACAGGGGACAGTGCATATACCCTGCATCACTTGTTTATTACACCTATCCCATGACCAGCATCCAGTGCAGAGGACAGGTACAATTCAGCACACATCACTACACACAACATCAATGAGCATACGAACTTATGAACATACACAATTTGCCTGCAGATAAAGGCCTAGAGGTCTATAAAGTCTCCTCGAATGTACAGCTAGCACCCCTTATTCTGCAGCTGCCCCTCCCTTCCACCCTTCCCTTTCATTGACCCTCCCCCTTGTCCTGTCCCTTCCCCTTTTGAAGCAGTTCACTGTTCTACTGGATACCACTTTTGCAGGTAATGCATTCCACCCAGCCACCACCCTCTCTGTAAAAAAGTGTCTCCTCATCTCCCTCCTGAACCTTCCTCCCTCCAGTCTCATATCATGGCCCCTGGTGTCCCTCCCCTCCCTTACTTTAAACAGCCTGTCTGTACCTGTCTTGTTTATTCCTTTCATAAAAGGTTTCAGTCATGTCCCCCATCCCACCTCTCCTCCAGCGAGTACATGTTCAACTCCCTCAGCCTCCTCTCGTATGATAAGTCCCCCAGCCCCTTGATCATCTTTGTCGCCCTGCGCTGCACCCCCTCCAGTAACTTATAGTCCCTCTTCAGATATGGGCACCAGTACTGCATGCAGTACTCCAGGTGCGGTCTAACTAATGACCTATACAGTGGCAGAATCACCTCCTCCCTCCTCAAGGATATACCCCTTGCAATACAACCCAGCATTTTGTTGGCCTTGCAGCTGCCTTCCTACATTGTGCCGAGTTGTTCATTGACCCTGTAATGAGCACCCCCAGATCCTTCTCCTCCTCTGTCTGGGCTAGCTGCACTCCCCCCAGCTGATAACTCCTCCTCGGGTTCTTCATCCCAAGATGCAGCACCTTGCACTTTTTGGCATTAAACTGCAGTTGCCAGGTGTCTGACCAGGTTTCAAGCTTTGCCTGATCATCCTGCAACCCCTGCCATCGCCCTAGGTCATCAACCACCACTCCTAATTTGGTATCATCAGCAAACAGACTGATCTTGCTCTTGATGTCCCATGGTATGTCTGCAATGAATATCCCAAACAACACTGGTCCCAACACCGAGCCCTGTGGAAAATTGCTCGTCACTACCCTTGGGTGTGAGAGTTCCCCACCCACCACCACCCTTTGTTGCCTTCCCTGAAGCCAGTTCCCTACCCATCTCACCAGCTTTGCACCCACCTCTGTGCCTTCTAGCTTACTTCCCAGCCTTCCATGCAGCACCGAGTCGAATGCCTTACTGAAGTCCAGATACAGGACATCAACTGCATGGCCCCTGTCTAGTTGCCTAGTTACCAGTCATAGAACTCCACCAGGTTGGTTTGGCAGGATCTGCCACATATGAAGCCATGCTGTCTGCTGTCCTGTAGTCCTTGGCCTCTAGGAGGGCCACCAGCTCTCCTTCAGGATAGTCTTCATTAGCTTACCCACGATGGATGTGAGGCTCACTGGTCTATAGTTTCCCAGTTCATCCTTGGGGTCACTCTTGTGGAGGGGCACCACATGAGCCATCCTCCAGTCCTGAGGTACACACCCCGAATGTAGTGAGGCATTAAATAGGTCTGCTGGAGGTCCTGCAAGGACCTCTGCCAGCTCCTTTAGTACCCTGGGGGTGGATGCCATCTGGGCCTGGTGCCTTGTCCACCCTCAGTGCCTTCAAACCCTCCTGACCTATGCCCTCCATGATTTCCCCATCTGTCACCCCCCCCCCCATTTCTGCCATTCCTCCCCCCTTGGGTGTCACCCCCCTTTTCTCCTTAGTAAATACTGAGCTGAAGTAATCATTTAGTGCTTCTGCCTTATCACACCATGCTTCCACCCAAACCCCCTCCTTCCTAATCCTTACTATCTGGTCCTTACAGCTCCTTTTCTTCTTGATGTACCTAAAGAAGTCCTTCTTCCCCTTCTTAATGCCTTGTGCCAGCCTGAGTTCCATAGATGCCTTGACTCCCCTTACTGCCCTTGTCACCTCCTTCGATTTCGTCAAGTACTCCTCCTGTCCCCCATCCCTGTTTTCTTGTACCTCCTAAAGGCAGCTCTTTTCCTCCTTACCTTTTCCATGACCTCCTTGCTCACCCAGCTTGGTTTCCTAGCCCTAGCCTTCTTGCTCTGGGCCTTGCAGCAGGTTTTGTTTGCCTCCACTATCCTTAGCTTTATGAGCTCCCACCTCTGGTTAGTGTCCATACTAGATTAAATGCATGTCATTGGAATGCTCAAGACGCAGTAAAGTGCCTCGATCATTTCGATGGTGCTCTACAATACATTCATCATAAGGCCTGTGGCATATTCCTTTCCTGCTGTACACTACACAACATAGCACTTAACCATGGGACAGGCTTGCCAGTCCTGGAGGTGCTGAGCCACAGGATCAGGGGATGAGGGAGCAGCTCAACAGGTGTGATCCCAGGATGGCCATTAGGTCACAGGCATACAGGAGTACCTCATCATAGACCTCTTCAGACCCAGAAGGTGAGTATAGACCACACAAGAGACTGTAATGTTTTTCTGAAAATGTATTTTATAACTAATATACATGAAAAAGAAATATAAGGCCATACAGGCAAGGGGTGTGGGTGTGAAAGTGGGCTGAAAAGAAATAACATGCCATCTAGGTGGGGGGTATTTAAAGGGGGATGAAAATAAATGAGTTGCCATCCCAGTGGGTGGGGGGTTCAAAGGGGATGAAAGAAATGAGTTGCCATCCCAGTGGGGTGAGGGTTCAAAGGGAATGAAAAGAAATAACACATCATCCCGTTTGGTGGGGTTCAAAGGCAGATGAAAATAAACTAGCTGCCATCCCAGTGGGGGGGGGGATGTTGAAAGGGGGATGAAAATAAATGAGTCACCATCCTAACATGGGGGAGGAGAACAGATGCTTTAAGCCAGTTGGGTAGGGGGTGGTGAAACATAGGCAATGTGAGATGGGGCTTGAGGATGGGGGGCAATATGCACCCTAGGTGCATTCCCCACCACCTCCCTGGGTACAGATGGTATGTGTGTGCTGTACCTAGGAGGGTAAAGGGGTCCTCATCAGTGGAATGGGGGATGAGCACTGGGACAGTGTTAACCTCCCACAACCTCGTGGTGTACTGACCCTGCCAAAGAGCCAGCTATGGCCAGGGATGCATCGTTTCCTGGATGTCCTGGGTATGCTGGGCATCCTTGGATATCCAGGTGCCAGTACTGTATGGTGTGCTGGTATGCTGAGGTGTCCTTGATGGGCTGACACTCCTCCCACTGCATCAGTAGGGGATCTGGACATCCCCCACAGTGCCTGCCACTGTGGCTACAGCTTTCCACATAATGGCACACAGTCAGTCCATGATGGCAGACATGTCCTGCTGCAGTTCACAAATAGCTCCATAGGGCATACCTCTGCATGCTGATTGGCATGCTGAATGTTGTCTTGTAGCATGCGGCGTATGCATGCCACTTCCTCCTGCCCACTCTCCTGTGTCCCCATGGCTGACTTCAGTAGCTGCTGACTGGCTACTACCTCCTGCTGTTGCACTGGACTGTCCACTGGAAGAGGGTCAGGCTGCACTCTTGGCCTATGTGTGGCCCAGGTTTGCACCATGGTCAGTGCTGTGTTTTGTTGTGGCCAGAGTGACACAGCAGTGGTTGGGCCTGTGGGATTGGCCTGGCATGGTAGGGCCATGTCTGTGCCAGTGGTGGGGACATTGAGTGGCACAGTGGTGGCTGTGACAAGGGCAGTGGGTGGGTGCCCCACTGCAATAGCAGTGCCAGAAAGGGGCATGGCTGGGCCCCACTGATAGGGGGCCAACTATGGAAAGAAACCTCTCCTACTGTGTGGTGGATCCCTCTCTTTCCCACTCTTCCACAGAAGTTTCATCTTCCTCATCATCATCATCCTCTGCTCCCTCCTCATCACAGAAGTCCCTATTCTCCACAGGATGGGCATCCAATAGGAACAGCCACCACTGAGATGGACCTGAAATATCTTGGATGGTGTCCACTACAATGGACTGAGCCATTGAGAGAGGAGAAGAGAGCTATATAGCAATGTAGTATATGTACTCTACCTGTGTTCTGTTCTTGGCAGCATGCATGCTCAGTGCAGTGTGTCTTAATGTAACCCCCTTGTTACCCGGGGTTACTAGAATCCCAGTAAGACCTAGTGGTAGGCAAGGAAGGCAGCTTGTGAAACTCCAGTTAAATGGATTTCACACTGTCTCACTCTGTTCTCAGTCTCAGCTGAGACTGAGGGATGACATCACCATAGAACTATCGCAGCTGCATGAGCCACAATGGAATCTGCAGCAAGGGAGTTGGAATAGAATGTTGGGAGGTTTGAACAGTAGTGTTCTGTTGTCTCTAATCTGCATTACCAGGAATGTAGCCCCATGGGGGTCCATCTATGCTTTGTTTGTTCAGCTTGGATGTGAATAAAAGCCACACTAGAGAATCCCTTCCTGGTTCTGGACATTACAGTTATTGCTTCATGTGTTCGGATTTACTTGGGTGCCCCGTGCAGAGTAGCCAAACCTAGGTCCCCTGTGCCAAGTAACCTTATCATCCCTGAAACCCAGTCCCCACCAGGTACTGCTGTCAGCTTCAACAGCATGCCACCTGTCGTTTTGCTAAAAAGGCAGGGGTGAGGGGTTACAAAAATGGAGGCACCGCTTTGGATTTTATTCTGGGAAGAAGGTGCTTGGGCAAGGGGCTAGCGTTTTGGCTATCTGGCAGTGGGTTGCCCAAAAATCTGAAGCAAGTAACTAGTGTGTTGCTGTGTGCCGTGGATCTTTTGCTGCTATTTAAAATGCCAACTGTTTACCAAGGAGCAGTAAAGCCAAAGAGTGTGCCCTTGTCGTGCATCAAATTGTTTACAGCGTTTTGCCTGCTTGTTAAAATTAACTGTTGTAAAGAAAAGTGTGGAAGACTAGAGGTAGCAACAGGAAAATTGTGCCCTGGATGTTGGAAATGATTTTTGAAAGAACTGAGAGACTTGCAGGTGTAAATGGCTATGTTAAATGGCTGAAATGGCCTCCCGCCGTGGAGTCAGTTGGAAAAAAAAAAAGTTACATACTGCAGGTTAAATTTGCCTGCTTGATGATCACCGTGATGAGAAGAGCCCTCACGAGGAAGAAGAGGCTCATTTGCATGGTGTTGTGTGATTGGTCAGGCTGCAATCAGTCCTACCCCTCAGCCAGCTCTACAGTGACTGCCCCAGCATTCGAGAGGGAGTGTGAGTGGAGTGCGTGTACTGGCTAGTGGAGGAGCGTCACGGAGTGTTAAAATCGCTGTAAACCTTGTAAAAATAGACTATTTTGTTTAAAATCGGGCTCAACCCGCTAATCGATCGTCGGAACTGCAAGTATGGTGGTCGAGAAGACGATTGGCAGGACTGCCCACCTGTTTCTGTTCTGAGGCCTCCAAGAACTGGCTGCAGGCCGCTTTTCCCCATCGCAGCAAACTGCTACTGATAACAGTAAGTAACAACATTGAAAAGTGCTCAAACAGAGATTTTCTGCCCTATGCCATATAAGTGTGTGTGCAGCAGTGTAGTCGCTTTGCAAGTAACGACTGTGTCAAGTCCTGCCTGTTAAGCCATTGTCTGTGTGCATAGTAATAAGTTCAGCCTCAGTTTAAAGTTTGAAGCCAGAGAGAGACTGTGAGTTGTAGCCAAATGTGCAGCACTAGTTATACAGGCAATCCTGTGCTTAAAAACCTGAAGCTTTAAGGGGTTGTGAATCAAAGAAATGTTTCCAGCATGTAAAAAGTCCATGAAAAACCATGTAAATGTGTTTAAAACAAGAACAGAGCAAGTCAGTGCAGTTTGAGCAAAAGTTATCAGTAGTGTGTGTAAATCGGGTGCGCAGTGGCTTGACCCAATTTCTGAATGTTGATGCACAGGAGTGCTGCCGCCGCCGTTACAGGGTGGGGTAGTAAAGTAAACACAGCAGCAGAGGAGCCATTTTAAAACTAAAGAGAGTGTTCAATAAAGTGGGACTTTCAGTTACAGTGAACTTTGGTTTGTTTTTCTGCAGTTATGGCCTCAGGACCAGCTCGTTACCCGGATCATGCCAGGGTTGCAGTAACAGCAGAGTGAATAGACTGAGGGATATTGAAAAGTGGTGCTATGGAGGACAACTGCCTCCTCATGTGGCGGTTCCTGGTTATATCCAGACCATCCTCCAAACACCCATCACTGTGTCCTCTACCAATCCTTGGACCTCCCCTCTCTACATAACCACCGATTGCTCCACTGCGCTAGAACCACTGCTAAATTCTGGTCACAGACACTCCCCTCCTACCTGTCCTCCTCCCTAACCGCCCTCTCTCCACCTGCCTACGCTCTCAGAAACATAGACGCCAGGCTCCTGTACATGCCTCACAGATGCACCCGGTCTGGCCAGGATGCTTTAGCTTCAGGTTGCCCAAATTGTGGAATTCCCTGGCAGCCAATATAAGACACTCCACTAGTACTCCACAACGAAATGCCCTTCTCAAAACGCACTTCTCTACCTACTGCTTCTGTTATTACCACCCCCCTTAGCTTCACCCTCAATCCGCCTCCTTCCAACTGTTAGCCCAGTCTGGCTCTCCATTTATTCAGGCTGCTCCTTTGTAGTAAACTAAAAAAAAAAATTTTAAGATCCTGTACCTACGCAACTGTGTTATAACTGCTTCATCCATTGCTTGTCCTAAATCACTGTATGTATGTTTTTGTTTCCCGCTGTATTTACTGTACTACTGTAACTCCCTCCCCCCAGGGCACATCTGTAATCAAGCGGTACTCCACTCAGCATGCCTTCCTGGTAAATCTCTTAAATAAATAAATAAATAAAATCCAGTGCATGTACGTCAAACATGCTTGAGAGCTGGAAGGGACGTCTTCATGATTCCTCACTGTGCTGGATGCCTAGGAAAAATATGGCTTGTATAAAGCACCTCAAATTCGTTTGGCTCCCACATGGACAAAGGTTCAGGAATCTGCAGTTGGCAGCACACAGCACCAGGCGGAGCCTGTGGAGGAAGGCCCCTCAGGGGAGTGTGGCACAAAGCTAGAGGGTGCAGAGTTAGAGACAGAACCAGAAGTTGAAGTTTCGGATGCTGGATCCCAGAAGGAAAGTTCAGATAAAGCATCAATAGACACCTGGGGGGGCCTAGCCCAAGTCTCTTAGGCGAAGATGAGATGTGGGAGGCCTTTGAGTGGGAGGTGTCGACCTCCGCACCTAGTGATGAGTGGATAGTCTCAGGAGTGAGAACGACTGCTCACTCCAGGGCTCAGATCCTCAGTGAAGAGGAAGATGAGGGGAAACCTATGTGGCCTTGTGAAAAAGGAACGGGTACACAGCCTCAAGATCTTGCCTCGGAGGAATGCATGGAAGAAAGTTGTGATGCCACTGCCCTGGCTTTGCAAGAGGAAGAAGTCAGGGATCCGTTTTTAATTTCTTTAAGGATGCGAAGCTGGCAGAACTAGGACTGGCCACCCCCAAGCCAGGCCAGCGGTGTCAGATTGACCAAAGCAAGTAAAGAGGAGAGACTGGTTCATAGAAAGGCAAATGAGATCTATGGTATGACCTTTTCTACCTTTCCTCGGAAGGTCTGGGAAGAGATTGAGAACAGCAGGAAATCCTGGATCTGTGACGAAGCAATGAAAAGTGTGCATCCTGGGGCCAACAAGCATATAAAGAACAGACTGTTTCACGAAAAGTATACCCAGTGGAAGAGAGGCAGGACACTGTTTATAGACAGAGTGCGAATAGTGGATGGAGAGGGACGTGAAATCTCCCACTGTCTGAATTATGTGCACCCAGATGGGGTAATAATTCAAGCTCCTGACCCCCGGTACTATTGGCCTCAGTGCAAGGACATCCCAGCAAATGTGCCCGTGCCTACTAAATGGAAAGCCGAGCAGTGGTAGTCAATACTGCCACACCAGACTGTGAAGTGCCTTTATTGATCCTCCAATATGGACATCCAGGACTCAGGTGCCCCACATTCATCAGTTCTACAGTGTACTGGCCTTTCCAGAATCTGTCGACTGGCCCACTAGATGACTTCAGATCCAGAGAGGACACCAGCCCAGCTGTATCCTGAGCCATCGCCTGGTAATCGGATGATGTCGGACCAGCTGTTTTCTTTTTGTTCCTGTTCTAAGGTTCCATCTCCAGAGATGGCATCAGCCCAGCAGTTCCCAGATGTACCCTCCTATGGTTCCCGGAAGATGTCCGCCCAGCTGTATCGGAAGAAATGCTGCCAGGGAGAGTCTTCGTCAGAGGTGCAGGTCGGTGCAGAATTTTCCATACTACAAGGGGCTGGTAAGTCCGAACTTTTCTATCTTTATGACATTGCAGTACACACCCTACACTAGCAGACTCCAAAATTTGTGAACTGTCTGCAAAGACTCTCCCCTTTGGGACTTTGGCCTGTTAGAACTGTACTTCACCGGGCTCCGGCCCAGGACAAACTCTTTATTGGACTAGCCTTCGGGCATTGTGGTCACTAGTTGGGACTTTCAGGGCACTCCATCCCCCAAATGTGTATTGTAAATAATGTTGTTGTTTTCTAATGTACAGTGGCGTGAAAAGTATTTGCCCCTTCCTGATTTTCTCTATTATTGCATATTTGTCACACTGGATGTTTTCAGGTCTTTAGACAAAATATAATATTAGATAAAGGGAACCTGAGTGAACAAATAACACTTTTTTTTTTACTTATTTCATTTATTTTAATGAAAAAGTTAACCAACACCAACTGGCACTGTGTGAAAAGTAATTGCCCCTAGTTAAATCAACCCACTAAAAGGATAATTAGAGTCAGCTGATTGAACACAGCCAGGCTTGATTACAGCCAGCCCTGCTCAATATAAACCTCACTTATTTTGACCCTTACCATCAGAGTCACGTTGCCAGCACAAAGATTCAACCAGCACATTATGCCATGATCAAAGGAAGTTCCTGAAAAGATCAGAAAAATGTGTTGCCCTCATCAGTCTGGAAAGGGTTACAAAGCTATTTCTAAGGCTCTGGGACTCCATCGAACCACAGTGAGAGCCATAATCTCAAATGGAGAACACTTGGAACAGTAGTGAATCTTCCAGGAGTGGGCGGCCTGCCAAAATTACTCCAAGGCGCAGTAAAATCATCCAGGAAGTCTCAAAGGATCCTAAAACAACAGCCAAGGAACTGCAGGCTTCTCTTGCCTCAGCTAAGGTCAGTGTTCATGACTCCACAAGCAGAAAGAGACTGGGCAAAATGGGCTTCATGTGAGAGTAGCAAGGCGGAAACCACTGCTAACCAAGAAGAACATAAATGCTTGTCTCACATTTGCCAAAAAGCACCTGGATGATCCACATGCCTTTTGGGAAAATGTTCTATGGACAGATGAGTCCAATGGAACTTTTGGATGACATGGATCCCATAATGTCTCAGCAGAAGCAAACACAGCATTCCACAGTAAGAACACCATACCAACAGTCAAACATGGTGGTGGTAGTGTGATGGTGTGGGGATGCTTTCTGCTCAGGACCTGGATGACTTGCCAAAATTAAAGGAACCATGAATTCTGCTCTGTACCAGAAAATTCTTAAGGAGAATGTCCGTCATCCTTCCGTCAGCTGAAGCGTGGTTAGGTCATGCAGCAAGACAATGATCCAAAACACAAAAGCAAGTCCACATCAGAATGGCTAAAAGAAGTAAAATTAAAGTTTTGGAGTGGCTTGGTCAAAGTCCAGACTTAAACCCAATAGAGATGCTGTGGCAGAACCTGAAGCGAGCAGTTCATGCTCGAAAACCTATCAAATGTTACTGAATTAAAGCAGTTCTGCAAGGAAGAGTGAGTTAAAATTCCTCCACAGCCCGATGTGAAGACTGATATTGAATTATAGGAAGTGTTTGGTTGCAGTCATTGCAGCTAAATGTGGCATAACCAGTTATTAAGTGTAAGGGGGCAATTACTTTTTCACACAGTGCCAGTTGTTGTTGGTTAACTTTTTTCATTAAATAGGTGAAATAAAAAAAAAAACAAGTGTTATTTGTTCACTCAGGTTCCCTTTATCTAATATTACATTTTCTCTAAAGACCTGAAAACCTCCAGTGTGACAAATATGCAATAATAGAGAAAATCAGGAAGGGGGCAAATACTTTTTCACGCCACTGTATATACTGTTTTTCTACCTTTTCTAAAAAAAAAAATCGTTTTGCGATTCTTCAGTGTTTTGCTGGTAGGGGTTTTAGGTAGACTGTGTATGCAGATTAGGAGGTGTGTTGTCTTTCTTTTCCTTGCAGGTGTTCCCGGAGAAGACAGAAGAGAAGACAAGAAGAAGAGGAGGAGGGGCTCATTGGAGTTACTCACTAGTACTTTAGTGTGTAGTGATTTAAAGTACTGTGGTGTTGTTATTGTTGTTGTTACTGTATTAACCCTTTTCTTCCACAGGTGTGGTTGTGGGGGTAGGGAGGAGGCAGTAAAATGCTATAAAATGTGGTATTATTCTTGGTGTATAGTTGCAGGTTGCCCAAGGTCGGGGAGGTCCCCAGGTTGTTTTGTTTTTTGGGGTATTAATTTAGAGGTAGATAGATTTTTCCTAGAGGGCTAGGGGGATAGACAGGCTGTGGCCCTGACCTGCAGTAGGAACCGCAGTGCTGATCTATCAGGGCTATGCGCTGGATAGTTCTACCAGAGCCACTAGGTGTCCATAGTAAGTGGATAGTGTAGAGGCTGATATGTCAGCTAAAGGCCTCTAGGCCCTTAGTGTTGCCTGCCTGTGCCTGCACATGGTGGGAGGGGGCCTGATCACCCCCTCCATAGGTAGCACATAGGGTGATATCGCCTAAAGCCAGGTAAACAATGACTGCGGACAGTCATTTTCCTGGTCAAGGGCGAGTGTAACCCCCTTGTTACCCAGGGTTACTAGAATCCCAGTAAGACCTAGTGGTAGGCAGGGAAGGCAGCTTGTGAAACTCCAGTTAAATGGATTTCACACTATCTCACTCTGTTCTCAGTCTCAGCTGAGACTGAGGGATGACATCACCATAGAACTATCGCAGCTGCATGAGCCACAATGGAATCTGCAGTAAGGGAGTTGGAATAGAAGGTTGGAAGGTTTGAACAGTAGTCTGTGGTCAGTTGGTGTTGGGAGCTTGCTGAGGAAGCAGCACCGCAGCTCAGTGTAGGCTCTTGGAGCCTCAGCCCTGACAGAGGGCTACTTTTAGGTAAAAAAGGTGTGTGTCTTCACCAAAAGAGAGACACAGAAGATAATTGAAGTGGTGGAGACCACTGTTTCGGGTCTCAGTGCCCCCTCCCTCCGGGGATGGGAGCAGGAAAGGGTTTTCCTGCAAATTCCAGGGACAACCCCCTGGTTCTGCTATTAATGGAGAAGCTGCCTATTTGTTCCAGAGTTTTTGGGGTCAAGAAGACTTGTGAGTCACCTGTGGGGCACCTGCAACCGGAGGGTGAGTGTCTGCTCTTCCTGAAAGGGCCTATGTTTTTTCACCCTGGGACTTGTGTGACAACGTGGGGATTGAACTACTGAAATAGTGGGAGGCCTAGAGTAATAGGCTTAGCTAAAGAGTAAAAGTAGGTTCAAGTCCAGTGCTTATTGGGATCAAAATGATATGTAGAGATGTGACATACGTCTACCTAGGAATCTACATTTGCAAGTTTTCAGTAAAGGAATTGTTTAGTTTCCAGAGAAATGGCCGGGTATGGATTGTGGGAGCTGGAGGTGGGAGAACCCCCATCTTTAGTGACCAGGTCCACCTCTACGGATTTGCTCTGTGGATTTCTACTTTGCCTCAGGCACTTGGCCAGTGATGAGGGAAGTACCCAGATGTGGGATTGGAAGGAAAATTCCCTCTAGGAGTTGAAGGCTCTAGTGTGGTTTGGGGAGCCACAACAGGATAATTGGTTCATTTCCCAAAATGGACCGTGGATCAAGTGGCTGGTGGGGGAGCCGGGCCCGTGGGGAAAACCCAAGTAGTGTACAAATCAGGCTGTGTACCCAAAGCTGCATGCAAGTCCAGGCTGTGTGCCTGGTGGGTTCAGAGCCTGAGGGCTGGAAATAGTGAAAAAGTGTTCTGTTGTCACTAATCTGCATTACTAGGAATGTAGCCCCGTGGGGGTCTGTCTATGCTTTGTTTGTTCAGCTTGGATGTGAATAAAAGCCACACTGGATAATCCCTTTCCTGGTTCTGGACATTACAGTTATTGCTTCCTGTGTTCGGATTTACTTGGGTCCCCCTGTGCAAAGTAGCCAAACCTAGGTCCCCTGTGCCAAGTAACCTTATCTTCCCCGAACCGGGTCCCCACCAGGTACTGTTGTCAGCTTCAACAGCATGCCACCTGTCGTTTTGCTAAAAAGGCAGGGGTGAGGGGTTACATTAACATTCATGAATACAGCATTTTAGAAGCCCATTTTCTAATTGGCATTAAATCCTTGCTACCAGAAGCATACTTGTGCAACAGTAGGGTATGACATGGTACAGTAGATGTAGCCCAGTACAGTGGCTGGTACAAGAGTGGCAAACCCTGTGCAATACAATAGTGCACCATGTATTATTTGACAGATGCATACCAGAACCCATGCTGCATAACACAGACATTGTACACAAAACAGACACTGACCACATCCAAGTACTGTTGGGTACACCTACCATTACAGCTAAATGTAGAACACGTTACATCCTCCCGGGTCATACCTGACAATAGGCATTTAACTGTGTAGTGTACCTTACCTGTTAAAAAAAAAAAATAAGATAAAATGAATAAATACATACCATATCACTGTGGTAGCACACAAACATGCTGCCATGACAGGTGAATGCCTCAGTGATCCACTGAATATTCTGTAATGTACAGAGCATTGGTGGACATCCATCGGGGAACTATTCCTACACAGCGGCATTGGTATGATCAGACTATACAGTGGAGAGGGTCCCACAGGACAGGGGATACAACAAAGAGACAATAGCCCTGTGCAAGTCCCTCTTGCACATGACTCCGGGAGGTATATTACCCTGGAAGCAGTACTGCACACAGGTGACCACGAAAAGCATAGACAAAGCTGTCTGAACTCACCTGGCCTAGGTACCATGCAACTCTCCCCCACCACCCTGAACTGCTTCTGCAGGTGGTAATATTCCTTCCTGGACAGGTCATTCTGTCTGTGACCGCACTGGTGACCTGTACAGGTGAGACCTGTCCTGCAGGTGAGCCTCCTACCCACAGATGCCCATATTTCCCTTTCTAGGCCGATCAGTCTCCCTTTCACACAGCTATTTTCCACTTGATATTCCTTTGTAAAACAGGCCTCCTCTTATCTGCCATTGTTCCTGGGTCTTTATTTTGGCAGCAGTACCATAGCACTAACAGTTGTGTCCTGGCTGTATGGATGTGGCCTTTCTGTTTGTGCAACATGTTTCACTATTAGCACTGCGCTAATGTAGTTTTGCACAGTGCAATGTGTACTTTCCATGGGGGGTGAGTCCTTCAGCATGTGGCAGGATTGGGTGTGACACATTTACAGTGTGCGCATGTAGTCTTGTGCAGACCTGCACAATACCACTGCACAACAGCACAGCATGCATGCCTGCGCTATATGACTCGACTGCCCCGCCTACCCTCCCACCCAAGCCAGGCCCTCAATTTAGGACCACCCCTGTCACATGACTTCCAGTTGTTCTAATAACTAAGTTCCCACTTTCGGCTTATACTGACTGCCCACTAGATGGGGTTCACCCCTAAGTACTCCTAACAGACAAGCCTCCCTAATTCCCTGTTGTAGTCTACTTCTCTACCTGATGTTCTACTAGGTTTACTACTTCCACTCCCCTTGATCTTTTCTCATTTCTTGCCTCACCTAGCCCTTTTCCCAACCCAGCTATCCTTACACCCCTCCTCACCCCCTTCAATCCGTTCTCTGTATGTCCACTATGAGTCACTGTTGCACCCCTCTTTTATAGCCTCTGGACCACCCCCCTAGTGGTTCTCCTGCAGCCACCCGGGTATATAGACTAGGCTCTCAGACATTCCCTCCCCAGGTTTCAAACCTGGTACCATCAATGCCAAAGTCCACAGCCCTACCACTGCACTGTTGTGGTTGACTCCTTTCTGGTAGGCTGCTTGTCAGTCTTATACCAAGTCAAAGCTGTCCTCACACCACACACCATGGGTATCCTTGCTCGCCCATACAGTCTGGCCACACTGATCCTACTGGTGCTTGCCATCCGTCACCTTGATCCTCCACCCCCTCCTCCCAGTGACACCTCTGTGCACCACATCACCCCTCCTCACACACACTCACCCCCCCATAGTCACACCCACTGCCCCCACACCCCCCCACCAACAGACATTCCCCACCCTCTTTCCTTCCTAACCCCCTACCACCTCTCTTCCTCACCATCCCCACACTTCGCACCTTGCCAATCCCTTGCTGCAAGGTCCATGTCCTCCTACACCACAAAAGGTACTAGACGCCATCTTGCCCTGATAAGGGTAATCTCCTTGCTCCTCATACTATCTGGGAATATTCACCCAAACTCTGGTCCCATGCCGCCAAACCAAGCTCGGTCACCACCTGCATCTGGCTTATGCATAGCTTCAATGAATATCTGCAGCCTCCTGAAAAAATTGGCAGCCCTCCAGTGCTGGATTGTACAGCACCAACCTGATATGCTAGCTCTTGTGGAACCCTGGCTTTCAAAATTGACCCCAGGCTCCTTTATCACCTTCCACGAGTACACTCTTTTCAGGGAGGATCGAATGGGCAAGCACAGGGGTGGGTGTGCTTTCTATATGCCTGACACCCTGTGGGGTCATGCCCTCCCAGCACCCAAGTTGGACCATGGAGCACAAGCCATTGCCCTCAAAATCACCCCAGATCCCTCTAGGGCCCCGCTTATCCTCACTGTTGCCTATGTTCCCCCATGGAACCAAACCCCAGACATTCTCTCGCTCTCGGACTACCTCGCTAACCTGCCACATAAGTCTGAGCAGATGATTCTGGGAGACCTCAACATCAACTGGGCTTGCCAGTTCAGGATCCTAAACCAGAGACACCTTCACTACCCTCGATATGTTCCAACTAGTGTCTCAGCCAACCAGGTACAACCCCTCTAATGGGATCAATACCCTCTTGGACATTATTCTAACCAATCGCCCCCATAAAGTCCTGGATATCAATGTCCTCCCAAACTCTCTTAGTGACCATTCCCCAGTTCTTTTCACATGGTCTGCCCTCACTTGCAAACCAGTGCCCAGGATAGTCCTCTGCTGGTGCCTTTGCCCTGGTAGGCTTAAAAAACTCAGACTGTATCTCACCCAACTGGATTGGTTCCCCATCAACTTCACTCCAAATATTGACCTGACACTTGACTTCTTCACTTGCTCCTTGCTGACTTTAGAGGTAGTATGGTGTAGTGGTTAAGGGCACTGAGCTGCAAACCAGGAGACCTGGGTTTGAATCCCATCAGCCCCCACTTGCATATTGTGTGACCCTGAGCAAGTCACTTAACTTCCTTGTGCTCCCAGGTCGCACCTGGAAACAAGCTCCGGCTTAGTGTGCCTTTCCTGGTTAAACAATTTCCCCTTACCTTCCTTTCCTAACAAGGCCTGTGACATTTTCACACCCCTCTCCAAGACCCATACCAAGAAACAAATGCACCATGGGTTACCCCATGTCTCATTTGGCAACTGAGATTAAGGGACAACCTATGGCACAGAGCTGTTGAGTCTGGTAAGCTAGCAGATAAACAAGCATATAACACAGAGCGCAATAAGTGTACCTGGGCCATTTGCAAGGCCAAGGCTGAATATTACCGAGCCGCACTTGCCTCCTCCTCCTGGGGCACAGTCTGAAAGTTCTGGGATAACATAAAAGAACTGAACGGAAAGTCACACCCCCCCCCATCCCAACTCACCGTCAATGGCTCCATCACCTCAGACCCCCAAAGCATCATGGACTGCCTAAACACCACTTTTTCTGACCTCAGCTCAATCCTTCCCAGCAACTTCTTTGACCCAGTCACCCCCTCACAGCCTCCCATGCTCCACCATCCACCTTTCTACCTCTGCACTATGTCCCCACAAGAAGCCAGGCCATATCTAACTAAAGCCCTCAATGGCACCAGTCCCTGCAATGACCACTGGACACCAGACTTCTTTGTCAGGTACTGGATGCAGTACTTGGCCCATGCACTGACTTGCTCAGTCACTCACTGTGTCTGGGTCAGTTTCCCCTTGTCTGGAAAATGGCAGTCAACATACTCATACTCAAAAGTGGAGGCTGCTCCTCTCCAGTAACTACTGGCCAATCTCCATCCTCCCCCCACTCTCAAAAGCATTGGAAAAAATAGTAGCAGATCAGCTCATAGAATACCTGACCAAACATGACATTATGTGCAGGGAGCAGTATGAATTCTGCTCAGGCCACAGCACCACCACTGCTCTCATGGAGTTCTCCAATTTCCTGCACTCTGCCTTAGATTCTAGCAACCTTGCTGGAGCTGTTTTCATCGACCTCTCCAAGGCCTTTGACATGGTCTGCCATCCCCTCTTGCTTGACTCACTCATCCAACTTGGTCTCTCCCCAGGGCCCCTTTCCTGGTTTAACAGCTACCTGTCCTGCAGATCCCAGTGCATAAAAATCCACAGCACCCTGTCCAACACCCAGTCTGTCTGCTCTGGGGTCCTCTAGGGCTGCATTCTGGGCCCTCTTATCTTCAGCCTCTACCTTAATGTGCTACCCAGCTCCTGTGCTGGTAGGGTACTTCTCTATGCAAACGATGCAGTCCTATTTGCTTTGCACCCAAATCCTGCCTCCCTTCAGGTCTCTCTCCAGCTCTCTTTCAACCAGATAGAGCAATGGTTCACAGACCACAGGTTGGTCATTAATCTGAAAAAACAAATTCACCCATCACCAAAGCAGGGCCAGAAACACCCCCTTCATATATTTCCCAGCACTCAGCACCCCCTTGAACAAGTGTCCTCTTATAAATAGACAATATACCATTGTAACAGCGATGCTGTTACAGCGACGGCAACCCGCTAACACCCACAGTGTCGACTGGGTTGTTGCAGCGATGCTGAAGTAATTGACTCTGGAGTTCAGTCGCGCTCCCATGAGATCCGTCCCCCAGAGTTTGGAATCTTTTAAGTCTGAGGGGCAGGGGAAGAGCCCCCAACATGGGTGGGCACAGGGGGGCACAGCCCCCCCTGCATTAACACCGATAGTGTGTCAGTGCATTTTCTGGTTGGGGACTGGAGTTGGTGGTGTCAGGGATGTCAGCAACCATGTGTCACTGTAGTGGAGGTCACCGACATTCCTGTCACTGTGGCAACATGGAACCAAAATAGACTATAGGCGCTTTTACAGCTGTGAAGAAGGAAACCATCTTGATGGGTTTATGGTCTTCCTCTACCTAAATCCTTATGTCCTTTTGTCTTTATGAAAGAAACTCTACATACAATAAATTAAATAAAAAGACAGTAATTCAGTAAATTATTTATAGCACAATGCATACAATGTAGACACACTGCTCTGGTATAAAATATAAAATTCAGTGAAATTCTATGATTTTGGTATTGGTATGCACACAAACAATGCGTGGAAATGTGCTGCAGTTGTGCATGCATGGGATTTCGGCACCAGCTTTGCAAAGTATTTTGCGGCTCAATGAGTGCTCATTTTTTCTTTAAAGATTCCAGAAATGCTGTAACATAACATGCTGTAGAGGATTAAATGTTTTTTGTAATGGGGATGGTAAAATGTGCACGTTGGGACAGCGCTCCCAGTAGAGGCGCAATCTCAGCGAGGATCTGCTTCCGGTGGGCAGGGGATTTAACTGTGGTATGCAACAAATGAAAATAATGAAAAATATTAAAAAATAAGTAAACTGGTTACTTTTTGTTATATGCAGGGGCATTCTTGAAGAGCATTCTTATAAGTATGTGCCTTAAGACCCACTAATAAAAATTTACAGAAAAACGAGGGGCAAAGCTGACAGTGTCTCTTTAAACCCAAGTACTGCAGCTTATCTGACAGAGCAATTTCACTAAACTGTCCTTCAAAACATGTTTTCAAGTCATTTGGACAGTGTAAGGGCATGATTTGAGTTTTTTTTCCAATTTATTGTCAGTCCTGATACTGAACCAAAGCTATGTAGGATATTTCTAGGAGCACTGTAGAAATTAAGGGGCCCACTGAGTGTTAAGAGTAGGTCATCTGCATAACTGAAAACTGTTTGAACTGATTTTCTAACTTTAATTCCACAAATTGAAGGAGAGCTGACAATAAGACAAATCAGGAGTTCTAAAGAAAGAATAAAAAGGTAAGGGAATAGGGGTCATCCCTGCCTTGTTCTGTGAGATAAATTTAAACAATGGAGAGATCATATCATTATGATGGTGGCAGCAGAATGATTGTTTGTAGAGTATCTAAGCCCTGACTCCTAATGAATCACAAAACTTTGTGAGGCCAACATCTAAGCAATTCCAGTACAAGGAATTGAACATCTTCATCGTGTCCAAAGAAATTACAAAACCTGGTATCGTATGTGTGTTAGATGCCCAGATGGTATTAAGTAGCCTTCTGAAATTGTTCACACCAGATTTGCCCTTCAAAAAAAAACCTTTTCTCATCCTAGCAGTTTATTAAGCACAGGGTGTAGTCTGTTTGATAATATTTTGGCCAGAATCTTTTAATTTTGTTTCAATAAGGATATGGGTCTGTAATTTATGCAGTCCAAGAGATACTTCCCATTTTTGGGTGTAAGGGAAATAAGGGCCTCTGACATGGATGGAGGAAATACATCTTGTGTCCAAGAGGACAAAAAAGTTTTGTGTAAAGTAGGGGCTATTCATGGGGCTAGTAAGTTGTAAACTTCCCCAGGAATGCCATCTGGTCCTGAGGCTTTCCCATTCTTGACATTTTGTATGACATAAGTGACCTCCTTAAGTTGAATAGGTTGTCTTAAAATATGCATCTCCTGATCAGGGATACAAGGGAGATCAGTTCCATCCAGGATGTCATTAATTTCCTGTCCAGAACATGTCGATTTGCTGTTGTAGATATTTTCATAAAACTTTTTGAAAACTTTATTGAGCTCACTGCTTATCCATCCAGTGTTGCCAGATTTGTCTTGAATGCTAATAATTACATTGTTATTTTGCAGTTTTATCAATCTGTATGACAGAAGCCTGCTGGCCTCTTCTTCAACTCTTAGAGGACTTGTTTAGTGTGGCATAAGGCATATTCTGCTTTTGTGTATAGATCTGATTAATTTCATAGTTGAGGTTTGTTATACATCCTAACAGTTCTTGTCTGCCCCTGGGGTTTCTATTGTAGAGGGCTTCTGTTCTCTTAAGTTGGTCTTCTAAGTCTGTTAAAGCTTTTTGTGTTTTTCTGTCTCCTAGAGATGATCTAACTTATCGTCCTTCCCCTCAAATATACCTTAAGGGTTTTCTATAAACTGGACCGTGTCACTTCCCCTGTATCATTAATACTAAGGAATACAGTTTGCTATTTCTGAATCCATTCATAAAACTCCATGTCATGGATCAACGAAGTGCTTAACCTCCATCTGAATGTTTTTTCTCCCTCATTGTTTAGGTTCAGACTTACACTAATAATTGCATGGTCCAAAATCAGTATGCTAACAATGTCAGCAGAGGAAACTGCATTTATTAAGCAGGGTGAAAATGGAAATAATTCAGTCTACTGCTGGAACCATATCTATTAGATACAGAAGTGTAATCTCTACCATTAGTGTGGGAAATTCACCATGAAACAATTAGTCCAGAGTCCTCTTGTATCCTAAACAGAGCTTTAATTGCCCGGGTAGGAGTTGTATCAGTTATTAACCTAGAGGAGGATCTATTCAAGATGGGGTCAAGGACCTTGTTGAAGTCCCCTTCAAGAATAATTTCATATCCTGCGAGATTCATAAGTAGTGACACCACATAATTAAAGAACTATGCTTGATTTTTGTTGGGGGCTTAAATGTTACAGAGTGCTATAGGGATGCCTTCCAGAAGCCCTGTGAGCATTTAAAACCTACCTTCAGAGTCAGTATCATGTTTATGTTTGACAAATATAATTCCCTTTTTTATTAAAATACTGTAGCTCTTCCTCTATTTTTTAGAGCTGAATGAGCTGTACTCTAAGTGGGTCACCTATCCCCTTTTAAGTTTTTCTGCCTCTGGAGGTAGCAAGTGAGTCTTCTGGGGGAATACTATATCTTCTTTTTACTTGTAAAGATAGGCGTGCATCTTTTTCTTTTTAATAGGTGACCCTAAACAGTGAACATTTCATGATGTTGACCTAAAAGGCTTAGACATGATAAGATATTCCTTCCTGTCTAGCAAATAACCAAGAAATAAGACTCAAAGGAAATAAAGTACAAGTGTCATATAAAAAATAAGATAGCAGTAACAGATATTAGCCTAAATGTTACAGTAAAATTAAAGAAATAAAAGGAACACCAAGCAATATATTTCTAGCTAGTAGCTTCCTATGATAATAAGTAATCAGATGACTAATTAGAAAACAAAATTGATCTGAACAGTAGTAAATAAGTTCACTAAACAAATTAACCACAAAAAAGTGAACAAGAAAAGAAGACTAAAATTAACAATAACAAAATCATATTCTTTTGAACAGGTAAAAGTCACTATATAATGACATATAAGTAACTTGCCACAGTATTAAACTTTAAATTAATGAGCTACAAAGATATTTTAAATGTTTCTGTCAACTTTTGTTTGGCAGCAACTGGAATAGTGCTGCTTCACCCTTTCAACCATAAAATATCACACCAAGATAAAATTAACTCATCGTTCTCAAGTGTAAAGATTAGTATATTGCCTGCATTAGGGGTCGTGAAGTAAGAATAAGTAAAAGATAAGAATGGATGACTCCCTTTTACATCCTGGGCAAGTCAACAACACTGAAAAGAATGAGAAGTATAAATTAGGTATCACACTTGACCCTTCGAAAACAAGGAACTTGTCATTAGGTTTCACATCAGAAATATTGCAGTGGAAACATTATTAGTTTTTCCATAATGGGAGAATGAATGGTACACTGAGCCATCACAGCACCATGTCATTTTCAAGTGCAGCATTCAAATCAGGAGTTTCCCTTTCTCTTGACCCCTATTCTAGAAGAACGCCTGTCCCAGCTGCACACCCAGTGTCGCCTCATGCAGGTGGACTGGCGAGACAACCCTGTGGTCTGAATTAAGTTGGGTGCCAGGAAACACCCTTTAAGAAGAAGCTGGAGACAATCTGAAGTTTGATGCCCAGCAGGTTTTTATTTACACCTGGGAAAGTAGACACGGTCTCAAGGGAAAGTCTGGGAATAACTCTTACTTATAGATAATAGCCAACAATTACCACTCTATTTCTCTATATGTACATCGACCTAAGACTCTACAGTATACTTATCTATAACTCTTACAATTCCCTACCCAGAGATCTATGCATTAAGTGGACCTTATTACGTTATCATACCATGTGCTAAGCATACAATATACAATCAGCAAACAGTCTCACAGTCTCAATTATTCCATAAGATGAAGATGTCCATTGTCTTCATGCACCTAAAGAATAGGGGTCAAGAGAAAGGGGAAACTCTTTCTTGGCACCAAGCTCACAAGGAAACCTATGAGAGGTTGCAAAAGGGCATGGAGAGATTGGTAAACAGACCATAGGCATCGGCCAACCCACTCTCCAGGGTTGCCGGAACACAAGAGCGTGAACAGACTAACTTGTAAAATGCTCTTTTCTTGGCACAAAAACCCGCAAACTGGGCTGCCAAGGCTGAAGAACCCAAAATGTGGCAAGGAATCCACCTGCAGGATTGTCACAGGAGAAGAAATCTGCTGTGTTCCTCTCAGCACCAACCCTCGACCAGGGTCGCTAAGGACGAAGAAGAACTGCTGTGGGTTTTTCTGGCACCTACCCCCGACTAGGGCTGCCAAATGAACACTGGTCTTGGTGAAGAATCCAGATGAAGGACTACCATGGACGAAGAAGAAGAACTGCTGGGCTGCTTTTGGTGACAGATCCACTTGAAGGACCACCAAACTCGAGCTGCTACCCTGAGTATTGCACTGGCAATGCAGGATGACACAAGCAAGAAGAGGTAAAAGATTAAGATCAGGGTTCCACACGGATGAAGAACAAAATAAGAAATGGCGGCCATGAACATACTTGGCTACGACGGACTCGTCTAACGGCGGGCATCTGGGAGGGATGGACAAGACACTTTCCAGTCCTCTTTCTTCCAAGCTGATTAGGAACTGGCAGCCACAACCACTCAAAGGATGTCGATTTAGACTATGGGCAAACAAAAGGGCAAAAAGTTGCTGAAGCCTTCTGCTGGCTGAAGATTGCTACAGTGAAAAGCTGATGGAGGCTGAAGATTGCAATGGTGAAAAGCTGATGGAGGCTGAAAATTGAATCAGAACCTGCTGCTGCACAATGGTTCTTCTATTAGCAGGTTATACTGAAATATTTACTTTTTGGGGGGAGCAATTTGCCTGGAGCAGGGGCAAATTGCAACAATTCAGGGCAGTTGTTCACTGGCAGGGGCAGCTTGCCTGGAGCAGGGCAAAATGCTACAATCTGGGGCAATTGTTCACTGGCAGGGGCAATTTGCCTGGAGCAGGGGCAAATTGCTACAATCCAGGGCAATTGTTCACTTCCCGGGCAATTGTTCACTGTCAGGGGCAAATGACCACAGTCCTAATATAGTACAATACAGTCTCGGTGCTTCATGCAATATACACAACACTTGAGATGCTGGAAGAATAAACAATTTGTGGAAACAGTACAAAAGCTGGTAATCACTTTGTAACAGGTTGTGTACTTAAGCACCCCCTTGGTCAAACCCTTTTCCTCGTGGGGTCTGTCTTCTTTAGGATCTGGCTACCCCTGAGCACTCTAATGTAATTACCCCAGCTATTTAGCTTGGTTATGCTAATTACCCGCACATGTGCTGCCCTATTCCCTATGGGCTGGGATGCCCTACCTTTACTGGGCCTGGTGCCCCTTCATTATGATGAGCCAGGTGCCCTTGCTTCACTTGGGCCTGGTACCCTTTACTACAATGGGCCTGGTGCCCTTCCTTTACTTGGGCCTGGTGCCCTTTACTACAATGGGCCTGGTGCCCTTCCTTTACTCGGGACTGGTGCCCTTTACTATGATGGGCCTGGTTCCCTTCCTTTACTTGAGCCAGGTGCCCTTTGCTACGATGGACCTGGTGACCTTCCTTTACTTGGGCCTGGTGCCCTTTACTATGATAGGCCTGGTGCCCTTATATTATTCTGGGCCTAGTGCCCACTTTACCTTGGGCCTGGTAACCCTAATTTATATCATGGGCCTGGCGCCCTCTCTTTACATCATGGGCCTGTTAGCCCTTTTAATACTCTTGGGAGCTGAAATATGGCTGGGCCCCTTTAATTATGCAGCTCTCTGAGAGCTGTCACTCTTTTTTGCCTGTCGCCTCCTTGGTCCCGCCCCTCTACTTAATATTTTACAGGCCGTTAACTGGCCTTGCTTCCTTGGCCCCTCCCCATGGGTGTCACTAACCTGCCCCTACTGAATATTTAATCTGGGTCCTTCTGACCTACTGCCCTGCAGTGCTCGGCCACTTTCCCCAGCGCCTACAGCGCTAATGATTTAATTAAAAAAAAAAAAACTTCTTTCTTTATTGTTGAACAGCCAGCACTCTTCTCTGTGCTGCCGTCTGACTCACCGCCCCGGCCGGGGTGAAGATAGCTGCAGTCCAGAGGTGGGAGGCATTCTGGCAGTGGGAGGGAGCACGCAGGCAGCAGGGAGGGCGACAGGGGGCCTCAGACAGCCGACAGTTACACGGTCGTAATGCGGCTCTTCTGTGCCGCTGACAGAGGACCAAAATTAAACTTTTAAAATACTTGGGGGCCAAAACAAATATACAACAGGGCTCACGAGCCCAAACTGAAGCAAACAGACGATTTCGTTACTTTCGGTGCCCTGATGGCACCGCGGACCAAACCGGAGCTTCACTGGGTCTTCACCAGCTGGAGACCAGAGTAGGCACACCACTAACCCCTCAGGGAAACGGCTTCAACCACCAGGTAAGACCTCAACAGGTTCCTCTTAGTTTGTGGTGTCCAGTCTTCTCCACAGCCTGGCAGGAACTCTTCAAAAACTGTTAAAACTTTTCAAAAACTAAGCTTCTGATTCTGGAGTGTTTGGACTGGAATGCTGTGCATGAGCAGCTCAGCACAGCATTCCATCCAAGCCATTGTCTCTTGCAGCTGCATTAAATCTATCTTTGACCATGTTTTCAGTGCACAAGGCACTTTTCTATTATTTACAGCATTTCCCTTTACCAGGAGGGTAAACTTTACTTAAGAGGGGCCCCTTTGTACTTTACCCTGCAGCCCACTCCTACCACAGGCACCCTGGGCACCTGTAAACCCCATGACTTTACTTTTATACTGTGGTACCCCAACTTTGGGGCATTACACCTGCAAAACTGCATTCTACAGCAGGGTTCCCCATCGGAGGATGATCTCAACAAGATTGTGCACCTACCAAAGACGGTCAAGGATTCGCTGGCGTGGTGGACGCACCACCAAAACTTTGAGAGGGGTTGCCCACTGGAGTTGTCTTACGAGGTGACAGCGGAGACCGATGCCAGCCTCAGGGTCTGGGGATCTTGCATGCATGACTCCACAGCACAAGGCAGGTGGACAAAGGCAGAAGCACAGTTGTCCGTCAACGTCCTAGAGATGAGAGCGGTGTTCCATACTCTGAGGGCTTTCAAGGACAGCATCCTAGGTCAAGCAGTACTGGTAAAATCTAACAACAAGGTCACAGTAGCATACATAGCAAAACAGGGTGGAACACACATCAGAGCCATGCTCCGGGAGGCAGCCAAGGTGTTAAACTGGGCTCAGTCGAACCTCGCCCATCTCCATGCTGTCCACCTGGCAGGAAAGCTAAACATCAGAGCAGACTAGATAAGCAGACAACAGGTGCATCCGGGGGAGTAGCAACTACGCGTGTACCTATTCACCCTGATACAGAGGAGGTGGGGCCATGTTCCAATAGACCTCATGGCCTCCAAAGTGAACACACAAATCAAGACATACTTCTCAAGATACAGGAAGAAGCAGGCCCTGGGGTAGATACCCTATCTCAAGCATGGAACCAGGAGCGGTCTTATGTCTTCCCTCTGATCCCATTGATTACCCAGGTGTTAGTGAAGATCAGGTGTTCCCAGCTTCAGATCATTCTCATGGCACCATACTGGCCATGGAGGGCATGGTTTGCCTCCGCAGTAGCCATGAACCCGGACAGATGATCCCTACCGTATCGGAAGGACATGCTGTTCCAGGGTCCCATGATCCACCCAGCACCCCACACCCTAAAGCTCTCGGCCTGGCTCTTGAAAGGCAGAGACTGCTAACTGGCGGGTATTATGAGTCAGTTATATCGACCATCCTACAGTCCAGGAAGCCGTCTACCATGGCTATGTATGGCAGGCAGTGGAACATTTTTGCAAAGTGGTGCAAGTCCACGCAGCTTGATCCAATGCAGGCAGATATGTCCATGATTCTACTGTACTTGCAGCAGGGCCTGGACAAAGGACTGTCTACTTCCTCCCTAAGGGTACAGTTGTCAGCCATTGGTGTGGCCATGGGGAAGGTCGGGCATTCACAGCTCATCCAGATGCAGTTTGGTCCCTTAGGGTGGTGCAGAACATGTGCCCTCACTTACGGACACCAGTGGTCCCCTGGGATCTGACCATGGTTCTAGACTCCTTAGTGGAAAGCCCATTTGAGCCCATAGAAACATAGAAACATAGAATTTGACGGCAGATAAGGACCGCTTGGCCCACCCAGTCTGCCCATTTCCCTACCTAATGGATAAGCTGCAGATCCTAGTTAACCAGCAGCCTACTTCTTCCTACCCCCACCCCCTAGAATTGCCTTATGACTGTCCCATGCATGCTTGAATTCCACCACTGTTTTTGACTCCACAACCTCCTCCAGAAGGCCATTCCATGCATCCACAACCCTCTCTGTGAAAAATACTTCTAAAATTACCTCTGAGCCGCCCCCATCTTCAAATTGTGCCCTCTTGTTCTTGCACACCTCTTTTTTGAAAGATGCTACCCTCTTGGACTTTGTTGATTCCTTGAGGTACTTGAAAGTTTCTATCATGTCCCCTCTCCCTCCTTTCCGAGGCTTCTCCATATTAAGCCCCTTAAGTCTCTCTTCATGTCTTCCGGTACAGACCCTGCACCATTTGGTTGCCCTCCTCTGGACAGCTTCCATCCTGTCTATGTCTTTGCGGAGATTGGGTCTCCAGAACTGCACGCAGTACTCCAGATGGGGTCTGACCAGCTGTCTGTACAGAGGGATGATAACTTCCTGTTTTCTACTGGTGATGCCTCTCCCTATGCATCCCAGTATCCCCCCAGCCCTCCTTGCTGCCCTCTCACATTGTTTGCCCACCTTTAGGTCATCTGATATGACTACCCCCAGGTCTCTTTCCATTTTTGTTGTTGTTAGTAGCTCACCCCTCATTGTGTACTCTTCCCCAGGGTTTTTGTTTCCCAAGTGCATTACCTTGCACTTCTTAGCATTGAATCTAAGCTGCCATAGATTTGACCATTCCTCTAACCTTGCCAAGTCCCTTCTCATCCTTTCCACTCCACCTTGTGCATCAACTCAGTTGCAGATCTTTGTGTCATCTGCAAAGAGACATACTTCCAGTCCCTCTGCAATGTCACTTATAAAGACTTTAAAGAGGACTGGTCCTAATACTGAACCCTGCTCTACCCCACTAGTAACCCCCCTTTCTTCAGAGTGGACTCCATTTACTATTACTCTCTGTGTCCTATTCTCCAGCCAATTCTTTACCCAGGCTATCATCTTGGGACCCACCCCCAGGCTGGCTAACTTGTATATTAATCTTTTGTGTGGGACTGTGTCAAATGGCTTGCTAAAGTCTAGGTAGGCCATGTCCACAGCCCCTCCCTGATCTACTACTTTGGTCACCCAGTCAAAGAAATCTATCAGATTTGTCTGGCATGACCTTCCCGCTGTGAATCCATGGTGCCTTGGGTCCTGTGCCCCTCTAGCCTTTAGATACTCGACAATTCTTTCCTTCAGAAGTGATTCCATCATTTTCCCTACCACTGAGATTAAACTAACAGGTCTGTAGTTTCCTGCTTCTGCCTTGCTCCCACTTTTGTGAAGGGGAATCACATCTGCCCTCCTCCAGTCCTCGGGTACCACCCCATCCTCCCATGATTTGTTAAAGAGGGTAGTCAGTGGTGTCACTAGTTCTATCCTTAGTTCTTTTAGAATTCTGGGATGAATCCCATGAGGCCCCCATTGCTTTGTCCACCTTCAGTTTTAAGAGTTCTTTCAGAACCCTTTCTTCTGTAAATGGGCTGGTATCAACTTCTGTATCCAGAGTGTCTCTACTGTTTGTTTTAGGTACCTCCTCTTCCTTTGTAAATACTGAGCAAAATATTTGTTTAGTATCTCTGCCTTTTCACAGTCACCCTCTGCCCACCCTCCTCCCTTTATTAAGCCTCACTATCCCTTTCTTGGTCTTCCTTCGCTCCCTGATGTACCTATAAAAGGTTTTATCCCCCTTCTTAACTGAGTTGGCTATCTTTTCCTCGGTTTGGGCCTTTGCTGTTCTGACTGCCTTCCCAGCTTCCTTTGCTTTAACTGATACAGTTCTCTGTCCTGCTCCTTTGTGATTCCTTGTACTTCCTGAATGCTTTCTTTTCTCTTGAACCTTCACTGCTACTTCCTTTGAGAACCATAGTGGTTTCTTACATCGTTTCGTTTTGTTTATTTGTTTCACACAAAGGCTTGTTACCTCTGTGATGGCAGTTTTTATTATTCCCCATTGTTCTTCCACCCCTTCTTCCTGCCCATTTGCTAGTGCATTCCTTAGGCACTCACCCATTTTGGCAAAATCAGCCTTTCTAAAGTCCAGTACTTTTGCCTTTGTATGGCTTGACTCCATTGCTGTGTTTATTGTGAACCATACTGTTCGATGATCGCTAGTTCCTCAGATGGCTACCCACTTCTACATCTGTGATCCTCTTCATCTCCATTTGAGAGAACCAGGTCTAAGATTGCTTCCTCTCGAGTGGGCTCCAATACTAGTTGTCTAAGGCATGCCCCTGTAGGGCATCTAGAATAGCCCCATCAAGTGGCTGCTGCAACTGCACTCCAGTTAACATCTGGCATATTCAGATCACCCATCAGCAATATCTCCCCTTTTTCTGCCATTCTAAGTATACTTTCTATCATTTCCTTGTCCATTTCCTCCCCCTGAGAAGGGGGTCTGTATACAACCCCTGTGCGGATTGTGGTGCCATTGCCGGTCTCCAAATTTACCCACAGTGCTTCTTCTCCTCCCTGTTGTCCCTTTTGTTCTGTTGCTTTGATTCCTTCCCTTATGTAAAGAGCTACTCCTCCTCCTCTTTTACCCTCCCTGTCCCTCCTGTAGATAGTGTATCCTGGTATGTTTACGTCCCAGTCATGGTTTTGTGTGTACCATGGTTCTGTGACTGCCACAATATCCAGATGTTCCTCCTCCATCAAGGCCACTAATTCAGGAAGCTTGTTACTCAGACTACGGGCATTGGTACTCATTGCTCTCCATTTCTTGATGGCTTTACCTTCTGTTGCAGCATCCCCCACTGACCTTTCTACCTCGGTCTTTTTCTCATTTAGTACCCTGTTTTGTAGGGAGAGGCTGGGATTTTCCTGCTGCTTATCAGTGCCTCCCCCCTTGCATCAGACTCCACTCTCCTGGTTAGGCCTAAAGACTTGTTTCCTGGTGGCAATCTGCTCCGCTCACAGAATTAGCAAATTAGGGGCCCTATCCTGCAAGGAACCCTACACCATTTTTACAGCACAAGGGGTCTTCATGAAAACAGTGCCAGCCTTTAACCCCAAAGTCATGTCCATGTTCCATAGGGAGAAGACTATGGAGCTGCCAACATTCTACACACAGCCACAGCAGGGGGAGTTAAGAACCCACCACCCCCTGGATTTAGGTAGTGCTGTCTCACAATACATTAGAAGGACACAAACAATTTGTAGATCAGAGAGACCCTTTATCACAGCCCAAGGCCACAAGCAAGGAATGGCAGCCTCCAAAACCACCATCACCAGCTGGCTAAAGAAGACAATACAGGAGGCTTACAAGGCAAAAGGCCTCATCCCACCAGAGGGAATAAAGGCCCATTCTACAAGGGCAGTAGCTACTTCCTGGGCAGAAAGAGCTAGTGTATCCATGGAAGACATATGTAGAGTGGCAACCTGGACATCCGTCCATACTTTTACAAGACATTACAGACTTGAGACTCTATACAGACAAAGAACTGATTTTGCCAGATAAGTTTTATCCTCAGCGTGTCACACCAGTCTCCCTTCTGATCGACCTGTCCCGCCCTGAAGGATGTTGGAACTGCTTATTATAGTAACCCAAGAGGTAATGTCTGGAGTGTCATGGATACAACATAACACAATGGATGTTTACACACCTGGCAAAGGTGATTGTGTTAGTTATATCCATGACACTCCATGGCCCACCCTTCAGGAAGTTCACAGCAGAAATAACTCATGCTGGGGAGGAATATGTCTACAGATGTATAGGAGGTAGAAAGTGTCCGTGTCTTGGTCTGAAGGTACTATTCAATACTGTCAGTAACACTAGGTGATCGAATTTAGATTTTACCTATAGGAAATAAACAAAGGGTGATGGTTAATCTGTTGTCTATAATTGAATTCATACACGTATGGAGTTCAAAAGGTGGGAGTCAAAGAAGCAGGTGTTTTTTTGGTCAAAACATTTCCTTTTCAGCTATGGAAGAATCGAACTAGGGAATGGGAATTCCTGGGAGCAAGGTATGCTGCGTAATTTGGTCTGGGTCACATGTGTATCACTAGCCTATCAGGTGGGTTGGGAATCCAAGAGGTAATGTCTGGACTGTCAGGGATACAACTAACACAATCACCTTTACCAGGTGAGTAAACACCCAATCTGTCAGTTTGACCTCAGTGGTAGGGAAAATGATGGAATCACTTCTGAAGGAAAGACTTGTTGAGTACCTAGAGGCCAGTGAGGCACAGGACCCAAAGGCAGCATGGATTCACAGCAGGAAGGTCATGTCAGATGAATCTAATCAATTTCTTTGACTGGGTGACTAAAGTAGTAGACCAGGGAGGGGCTGTGGACATAGCCTATCTAGACTTTAGCAAGGAATTTGACACAGTCCTGCACGAAAGATTAATAAACATATTAGCCAGTCTGGGAGTGGGTCCCAGGGTGGTAGCCTGGGTAAAACATTGACTGGACAACAGAACACAGAGGATAATAGTAAACGGAGTCCACAGTAAAGAAAGAGGGGTTACTAGTGGTGTACCACAGGGTTCAGTACTGGGTCTGGTCCTTTTTAATGTCTAAGTGACATTGCAGAGGGACTGGAAGGAAAAGTATGTCTGTTTGCAGATGACACAAAGATCTGCAACAGGGCTGATACACAAGGTGGGGTGGAAAGGATGAGATGGGACTTGGCAAGGTTGGAGGAGTGGTCAAATGTATGGCAGCTTAGATTCAATGCAAAGAAGTGCAAAGTAATGCACCTGGGAAACACAATGAGGGGTGAGAAACTGATAACAACAAAAATGGAAAAGTTGTATCAGATGATCTAAAGGTGGGCAAGCAATGTGAGAAGGCAGTAATGGGGGCTGGGGTGATACTGGGATGCATAGGGAGAGGCATCACCAGTAGAAAACAAGAAGTTGTTATCCCTCTGTACAGAGAGTTGGTGAGACCCCATCTGGAGTACTGTGTGCAGTTTTAGAGACCCCATCTCCACAAAGACATGGACACCCAAATGGTGCAGGGTCTGCACCAGAAACATATGAAGAGAGTCTAAAGGAGCTTAATATGTATACCCTCAAGAAAAGAGGGAAGAGGGGGACATGATAGAAACTTTGAAGTACCTCAAGGGAATCAACAAAGTCCAAGAGGGTAGTATCTGTCAGAAAAAGAGATGTGCAAGAACAAGGACAGCTGATCTGGCTTGCATCACTGAGACCTGTCTGGATGAAAAAGTTGTCCACATGCTGGAGGCTGCTATTCTAGCTGGGTACTTGGTGATACATCGCTTGAGATTGGACCATGGGAGTGAAGGTTGCAGTCTCTTTTAAGACCAGATTGGGCCTCACGAGTGTACTGGTTGAGGAGGCTAGGTCCTTTGAGTGTACCGTAGTGGCAGGTGTAGGCTGTAGGATAGCCCTCATCTAACATCCACCTAGAGATGAGAAGCGATTCCTCCAGGAAGTAGCAGACTTCATCATATATATGGCATTTAGGTCACCCAGGCTGATGGTCCTGGGCGACTTCAACGCCTGGGTCGATGACAAACTCTCGCAATTTGGACAACACTTCCTCCAGTTGATGATATCACTGGGACTTACACAGATTGTTACCTCTGCTACTCACAAACATGGTCACTTCCTTGACCTGGTTTTCCTCCTTGGGGTCGAAGCCTCTGATTTGGTGGTGGAACATGTCAGATGGTCCGATCACTATACCGTGGTATTCAATTTTTGCACCCCCTTTTGTAGGCCTACCCCTGTGGAGATGGTCAAATACTGCCCTTTACTGGATGTCAGCCCTGAAGGCCTAGCGATGGTACTTGACCTATCGGAGTTTCCTGTGGCAAGTGGGAATCCAGAGGCCTTTGTACTGTCCTGTAGTATGGTCATGACCATAGCCCTTGATTCTATTGCTCTTGTCCGTGTTCATCCTCTCCCTCTTTGCCCTCGGTCCCCTTGGTTTGATGGGACCTTGAGGGAGCTGAGATGACAAGGACAAAGGTTAGAGTGTTGCTGGCTGAAATCTGCTCTGGTGGCCGACCATCTTAGATTGTTAGAACATTATCAAGTCTACCAATCAACAATCGCCCATAAGAAGGCAGAGTTCCTGTTCGGGGAGATTGCTGCCACCCAGAACTGACTGGCACAGCTCTTTCGAACAGTGGACAGGCTGTGCAGCCCAGCCTGTCTGCAGTCTCGAATAGCCTTTTCGCAGTTGGAGTGCAATAAGCTTGCTCAGTTCTTTGCGGATAAGGTGGCTGACATCATGGCGGAGATCCAATCATCATGATCTCTGGGGGATGCTGTTGATCAGTGCTTGGTCACTGTCCCTCATTTTTCCTGGAGTACCTTTGACCAGATGGAGCTCACAGATGTCATGCGGATTGTCCAGGTTATGCACCCTATGTGCTGCAGTTTGGATCGGGGCCCAACCTCCCTGATTATGAGTTGTTGCGACATCATTGGCCTGATCTTGGCACAGATAGTTTGGTGCTCCCTTGACTTGGGTGAGTTTCCTAGCTCCCTGAAGGAGGTGGTGGTGACAATCCTCCTGAAGAAAGCTTCACTGGATTCAGACTCTGTTGCTAACTACAGACCGATCTAGAACCTTCCCTTTGTGGGGAAGATGATTGAGAAAATAGTGGCTGTACAACTGGAGAACCACTTGACCTTCCTTAACATCCATGAACCTCTCCAATCTGGTTTTCGAAAGAGGCGCAGTACTGAGATTGCTCTGGTTCAGGTGCTCAATGATCTCCTGATGGCGAGAGATCGGAAAAGTCGTTCCATTCTGGTGCTCCATGATCTCTCTTCAGTGTTCAACACTGTGGACCATGGGGTGCTGCTTGAGCATCTGAGGTTCATCTGTGGCCTGACTAGTATGGTCCTCAGGTGGTTTAAATCTTTCCTCACTGGCAGAACTCAGAGGGTGGTGTCGGGGAATTTTTCTTCTGACCCTCTGTCTCTCTGTCATGTGGGATTCCCCAGGGCTCTGTGTTGTCCCTCATGTTGTTTGTGGTGAATTGCTGCCCCTCGGAGACATTGTAAGATGGTATGGGCTGAGGTTTCACTGCTCTGCTGATAATATTCTGCTCTACCTGTCTTTTGCACTTGATCAGGATAGCACACTTCCGGTGTTTAATAACTGCCTCACTGAAATCCAGGATTGGATGAATTACAGCTGGCTAAAGTTGAACTCAGGAAAGACTGTGGTGATGGTTGTGGATCCGGGTCACTGGATGGGGGGGTCGGGGGCTGGTCATCCCACAGGGCTCTTTCTGGGGGCCTCTCAGCTCCTTACCTCTGAACAGGTGTGGGACCTAGGAGTAATTCTTGACGATGGGCTGACTCTGAGAACTCAAGTGTCGGCAGTCATCAAGTCATCCTTTTACCATTTGAGGAACATCACTAGGATCAAGTACCTTATTCTGTCCAGTGACCTTTCTACAGTGGCCCATGCCTTTGTGACCTCGCACCTTGATTACTGCAACTCCCTTTACTTAGGGCTACCGGGGGTTGATATCTGCCACTTGCAGCTGGTGCAGAACGCTGCAGCCCAGTTGTTGATGGGGACTTCCCGGTCACGTCACATCACACCAGTGCTGCGCGAACTGCACTGGCTGCTGATTTAGTGGCAGATCACCTTCAAAGTCAGATTACTGTCATATAAAGCCCTACACGGACTTGGCCAGGACTACCTGAAAGAGCTTCTGTTCCCTTATTACCCCGAGTGACTGCTCCGCTTGGCTGATGAGGGGTTGCTAGAGATTCCAAAGGTATCTTTCAAAGCTTCAGGGACCCTTGCATTTATGTACGCGGCAAAGTCCTTGGAATTCTCACCAGTCAGTTTCGGGAGTAAAGCATTAGGGAGCTTTAAACAGCCACTCAAAACTTATTTATGGTGCCAAGCCTTTACCAGTTAATTATACCTAATAATAGATTTTACTGATTATCTTTTATACCTCTGTTTTATGTCATTGGTCATTTAAAGAGCAGCCCACAGCTACTAACAGGATTGAACTTAGTGCTGTTTGTCTTTCAGACCATTTGACTGCACTACTACTGCTCCTGAGCACTGATTAGGCATAATGCAATTCCCCCATCTCTTATTGGCTCTTGACTGTACCCTTCCTGAGCTGTCTATTTTTCTAATACAAGAACAGCTAATGCTGAGTTTATTGGTACCAACTGTTTAGTGGAACAGGATTGTTAATTTTTCTAGCTTTTTTTTTGTCTACTTTTCCATTTGCAAATTATACTGCAAAGCCACTAGAGGGCAACAACTCTTGGAGACTGCATTCCTCTTCCCACTGCTCTCTCAACACTTTTCACCCGGAGTCCTTCTTACCTAAAGCAAATTACTACACCGTAACAAACCATAGTCTGTCACCCTACTGCTGAGCCATAGAGACCACCACAATTATGGGTATCAGAATGCCCTCCTTATATGACACTGGTCCACTGCCCCCTTATTGCCACTTGCTGGGCTTCTATTGTCACGCGGACCACCCAGGCCCCTATGGATCACTCTTACTATCCTACTTCTTGGACCCCTCAGACCTCCCCTCTAGGGCCTTCTATCCACACCTCCCACTCCCATGAACCATTACCGACTGCCACCCACACTGCCACTGCCCGTCATGCATGCCCCACCTACCACATATCTCCCTGCAGTCATGTGCCACCATCAGCCTCCATGCCGGAACACAGTCCTATCCTTTCCAACCCTTATCACCCTGCCATCCCATGTACTACCCACACTATATCTAGGCGGCAGCTATCCCTGACAATAATGCAACAATATTTTGCTCTCCTTAGAGTCTTTGCCATGCTCCTACTAATTCCCTGAAATGTTCATCCTAACCCGGGCTCCGTCTTGCCCAGCCCTAGCCTCTTGCACCACAGGCTTAGAATAGCTGCAATGAACATTTGCAGCTTACCCACAAAGACGGCAGGTCTCCATTGCTGGATACTGCAACATCAGCCAGATGTGCTAGCCCTCACAGAAACCTGGCTGTCCAAAAAAATATCTGACTCTTTGGTCATCCTCCTTGGCTTCACCCTTCACAGAGCTGACAGAATGGGCAAACGTGGTGGGGGGTGTGCTGTGTATGTCCGTGACTCCATGATATGCCATGCCCTTCCAACACCTCCACTAGACCATAGTGCCCAAGCGTTATCGTTAAAATTTACTACAGATCCCTCCAGAGCCCTGTAACTCTGTAAATAAACCCTATAAATAAATAAACTCTTTCTGTCACATATGTCCTCCCAAGAAACCAAGCTTCTGCTATACAATCCCTTGCTAACTACATCTCCGGCTTCTCCCCCATAACGGAACACATCATAGTTGGAGTCTTTAATGTGAACTGGCTTGCCAGTTCAGCTTCCCACGTCAAGGACACCTTCACTGGCTGGACCTGACCCAGCTAGTCAGCCAACCTACCATGGTGAACCCTACTAGCGGCTCTAGCACCCTGATCGACCTTCTCCTCACCAGCTCTCCCTACAGAATCTCTGACCTGGTGGTCCTTCCGAACTCCCTAAGCCATCACTCACCTATCCTCTTTTCCTGGTCATGTCTTCAGCAGAAACCCAAACCAAACTATATTGCCCAGCAGCGTCTCAAACCCGAAGGCCTCACAAAACTAAGAAAATACTTAACTCTGTGGGATTGGTCCCCCATATCCCAGGCCCCTACTATAGATGAAGCCCTTAATTATTTCACCTGTTCTTTTAATAAAGCATGTGACATCTATGCCCCACTAGCAAAAGTGCAATCCAAGAAACATAATGCCCCCTGGGTCACGCCTACACTGCTCCAACAGCTAAAGCACAGAGATGATCTCTAGCATAAAGCAGTTGCATCTGGCACAAAGGTGGATAGGCATGCCTATAAAGCGACTCGTAACAGATGCACTTGGGCCATAAAACAGGTCAAATTGGGCTACTATAAAATGACCCTTGCCTCCTCCTGGGGGAATGCTCGGTTGTTCTGGGACAATATCAAGGAACTCAACAGCAAATCCCAGCCCCCCCCCCACTAACTGTCAACAATGTCCCTACCACCGACTCGCTGGCCATCGGCAACTGCCTCAACTCATCATTCTCTGACTGTAGTGCAGTACTACCAAATAACTTCTTCGGCCCCACTCCTACAACCCCGCCCCCTAACACCCAGCATCCCCCCTTCCATCTCAATGTGATCTCTATGAATGAGGCAAGGCGTTATCTCATTAAAGCAATCAGTGGCTCTTGCTATTGCAAAGACTCTTTTGATATCAGAATCCTACATCTAGTACTAGATACAGTCCTCTCCCCACTGACTGACCTCATTAACCGCTCCCTAAGCCTGGGGCAGTTCCCAGCAGCCTGGAAGACTGCTACAGTCACCCCAATACTGAAGAGTGGTGACAGCACCTCCCCCAATAACTACCATCCCATATCCGTTCTCCCACCACCCTCGAAATCCCTCTAAAAAATTATAGCCACCCAACTCACTGAGTACCAGTTTGCTCATAACCTACTTTGCAGGGAGCAGCATGGCTTCAGATCTGGGCACAGTACAACTACAGCTCTCACTGAGTTCTCTAAATTTATTCACTCTGCCCTGGTTAGAAAACACCTAGCTGGAGCTGTCTTCATTGACCTGTCAAAGGCCTTTAATACAGTCTCCCACCCCTTACTCTTAAGCACACTTCGCCACATAGGTCTGTCCCAAGGACCAGTCTCCTGGTTTACCAGTTACCTCACAGCTAGATCACAGTGTGTCAAAATAAACAACACCCTATCAACCACTCTGCCAGTCCACTCTGGGGTTTCCCAGGGCTCCATCCTCGGCCCTCTATTATTCAGCATCTACCTAAACACATTGCCCAATTCCTGCTCCAGCAACCTACTAATCTACGCAGACGAGGCAGTTCTTATTGCCTCGCACCCAGATCCCACAGTATTGCAGTCCTCCTTCCAACACACATTTAACCAGATTGAAAACTGGTTCATAGACCAAAGACTTGTCGTCAATGTAAAAAAGATTATGGGCTCACTATCTACTCGGCTGCTGACCACACAGCCCTTAACAAAATTCACCTGGCCATAAACAAAGTGTGCAGACTCCTCTCTGGGGCAGACAAGCATACCCATACTTGTACCCTGTATGCCCTGACAAATCTCCTCACCCTGGATGAAAGGCTTTTTTGTCAAACATTCTCCTCACAAAGAAAATACACCTGGGGCTTACCCCTTGGGGGTTTCTGCCTCTCTTCTATCCTCCCACACCTTGGTGAACACCCGCACTGCCAACCGACAGGTGTGGTCCATCCCAAGGGTTAGAACCTCCTTAGCCCAAAAGTCATTCCCACACAGGGCCCCAGTTTGGTATAACAAACTCCCCACCAATGTCTCCTCTATCTCCAAATTAGGACCTTTCAAGTCAGCCCTCAAAGAGCACATTCTCGCTTCACGGCACTGCCAATGTACCAGCTAGTGCCAGGTCATCTATCATCTTATGGGACCACCCTGCCACTGAGTTCCTACCGATAGGGCTACCAGACATTACCTATTAACAATGCCTCCTTTGGCTGCACTCACAAGTTATCTGTCCAATTCTCTACTTCGCTGTAAATATCAAACCTGTTACTCCCTCCCTCTATCAACAAATTTATTGTTCTCTTGAAAACTGTAAAATACAACTCTCAGTAACATGTTCAATGCAATGTATAGCTGATCTTGATTCTGCAATTTATTGTATAACTGAAAAAAAAATGTATCCTTTAGCTACCATTCTATGTCTATATGTATTAAGTGTTTGTTTTTGTTTTTTCTGAAGCAGGGCCTTTGTAAATGAATCCCTGACTCAAAGGTTGTAATCCTAAAGTCTGTTAAATAAATAAATAAAAATCTTTCTTTGATTAGCAGCATAAAGATGATAAATCTAATGTTTTAGACACTTTATTATGTTATCTAATTATCATTATTTTTATCTTTATTGAGTCTGGGAAACAGTCCCTTAGGGACTGTTTCCCAGACCCAATAAAGATAAAAATCATGATGATTAGATAACATAATAATCCCTTGTTCGATGAGTGCACCTGAATTTTGCCATATCCAATATCTCAACCCAAGAAGTGTTGTTGGACTCTTAAGTTATACTATGTGTTGTCTCATTTTGTTGTAATTTTGTGTTAGGAAGTTTCTTTTTCCCACTATATGTTCCCCCCCCAACACTCACAGCCCTGTCACCAACCTTCTTAATGATTTATTGGTTAACCACAACTTATTCAGGACCACACACGGTGGTCAGTGGCCTGCTATGTTAGTCATGATGTGCCTGTGGCAGGTGCCAAAACCCCTCTTTATCAGTGTTACAAAACATTAACAGCTTTATAGCATATGCCAGCCATTGGCACAGTGGTAGGACTGCCAACCATGATGCCAGTGATTTAGGTTTGGGAATGAGCACAGATCATCAGAGGCTGGCCAGGTGAGGGAGGGTCAAGCATCCCAGAGACAGCTCTTCTGCATTAGTAGGGACTCTGTATCTCACTTGAAGTCTGTCATTGGGTAGAGGTCAGGTGGTTATGCATGCAAGTGTATAACCAGGGGATAGGCCGCAATCAGTCACCTTCAAACATGCATGCCATTGCAGATGGCTTACTGAGAGAAAAAAGCAAAGGAAAAATGCACTGGTCTATTTTGGCACCTGCCACAGGCACCTCAGTCGCTTTGAGGATGCCATGGCGCCAGCAAGAGATCAAACAAACAAGCATACAGAGCAATACAAAACTGCTCCTTACTGCTCACAAGGTGATTTAAGTGATTTCAACACTTATTGATTGGTGCTAATTGGAGCTAATTGACAGTAAAAAGCTCTGAGCAGGGCCAAAATCACCCCATTTAAACGAACACAACATCCCCATTAAAGGGAAATGGCAGCCATAGAACAACATGGGCTTAAAATCGGTGCCCTAGCAATCGTCCAGATTAAACGGCTGTCCCGTTTAAGCAGGTCTCTTATAAATGGCACCGACTGTACATGGATCTAATACATACACCATGGATTCTTTATAATTTTGGTCTGGTGTATGATTTACTACAACTCACCCTTAAAGAGCTAGTGGAGTTCAAAACAGACAGACAGGAAAAAAATACAAATGTTAAAAATTAGTCAGTTGTAACTTTTTTATTTCTGAAGTATTTTTTTCCCTTTTGCTTATTAGAAAGCTTCCATGTGATAACACTGTGATGGATGTGTGGAAAGCTTTTACCCTGGAAGCTGACATATCTATCTCTCCCCCCCCCCACTACATCATCAATATTATGATTTAAATGACAGTGGCATCACCTGACCTTGCAGCCACTGAGTGGCTGTTCCATAGCAGCAGTGATGTCACAGTCAGTGAGGTCACAGTGCTGATGATGTAATGGGGGGAATAGAGATGGATATGTCAGCAGCCAGGTCGATTGTGTCGAGACCTACTAACATTAGGTATGCAATCTTTTAATTAAACAAAGGGAAAAGGAAAAGTACCTTAGATATAAAAAGTAATGGTTGACTGCTTTTAAAAACTAATATTAGTTTTAGGCAGTACACTAGCTCTTTAAATGGACATATATGACTGTGACTTTTAATAAAATAGTATACATAGTAGGGCAACAAGTGGTAAACTGGATATAGAGCTGGCTTAGTGGAAGGGTCCAGAGGGAACTAGTAAATGGCTCACTATCAGAAGAAAGAGCGGTAACTAGTGGCATGCCACAGGGGTTGGTACTAGGTCCTATCCTCTTTAAAGTTTTTATTAGCAACATATCTGATGGCCTGGTAGGGAAAGTGAGTCTGTTCGCAGATGAAACAAAGTTATGCAATATGGTAGACACTCCATGTGGACTAAAAAAGATGAAGGCTGTCATAAGGACTCTGGAACTATGGTCAAAGACATGTCAATTAAATTTTAATGCAAAAAAATACAAGATCATGCACCTTGGAAGAGGTAACCCAGGAGAGGAATACTGCCTAGGAGGAGTAAAACTGGAATGCACAAAGCAGGAAATAGACCTGAGGATAATTATAACGAATGACCTGAAAATGTCCAAGCAATGTAAAAAGGCAGCACTATGGGCGTAGAGGTGTTGTGAAGTAAAACTTCGCCTATGAAGTTCATGCGAATTGCCTAAAATTCACACTTTGTGGAATTCGAGGAGTTTTCAGAACACTCCAAAACTTTGAGTCACATGAAATTTTCAATGAAATGTGCCTTTTCCTGTTGCAAATTTTGTAGGCTGAATGAGAAATTTGTGGGCGAAATTTCACACTCCGCGTCAAAATCCGCAAAATTCGTGGCCGTGAATTTCGTGAAATCACTCTGCGAATTCCACTAAATGTGCAAATTAACTCATGGAGTGAATTTTGTGAACTTCACACACCTATACGTCGGCAAATGGTATGTTGGGCTGCATAGAAAGGGGGATTGCCAGCAGAAAAAGAGAGATCATCCTGCCACTGTACAGATCACTGGTAAGGCCACACCTGGAATACAGCATGCAGTTCTGGAGACTGCACCTTAAAAAGGATATCAACAGAGTGGAAACCGTGCAAAGGAGAGCTACAAAAATGATACAAGGACTGCATGCCAAAACATATGACGAATGCCTGCATGACTTGAACATGTATTCTCTCAAGCAGCGTAGGGAAAGGGGAGACATGATCAAAATCTTCAAGTTTCTAAAAGGAATAAACAAGGTACAGGTTCAGGACCTGTTTATGATCAAGAGCCAAACAAGAACCAGAGGGCATGACATGAAGCTGGAGGGGAGCAGATTCAAGGGCAACACACACAAATTCTTCTTTAACAAGAGGGTGGTCAATACATAGAACGCCCTTCCACAGGGAGTGGTGGAGCCGAAAATGGTGGGAACCTTCAAAAATGCATGGGATAGGTGCAAGAGCATCTTAACACTGATTTGCAGTTAAGGGAGGATGGTAGGCTTAAAGATAGACTAGATGGGCCATATGTCCCCCTTCTGCCATCACTTTCTATGTTTCTATGTAAATACTGATCGTACTTCGAGGAAGGCTCTTGCAGCAGGCCACATCAGTAGGACTATGCTGCCAGGCACTAGGACCAAACGGAAACCTTTTAGCTAGCAGTGTACCATAGGGGACCGCCCCCTGCTGACATCAGTCATCTGACATTAGTACAGGCTATATAGGAGGGTGGTCCTCACACCATCTCAGTTCTTTTCCTGCTGACAACTCTCACCCACCCACTCCCTGTGTGCTATTATATAGACACGTTAGCACCACCTACTCCCATTCCTGATGAGTTTCCTGCCTTCTCTTTCTTACTAAAACAATTTGTTACTGCCAGAGTTCTGCCAGGGGAATTCTGCAACCAGCAGCTGGCAAGCTACCCTTGTTGTCAAAATTCCCTCATTTACCCAACAACTGCAATTGTACTAACATACTAACATACATACTAAAATACCAGCAGAATAGGCCTAACGGTCTTTCGTGTCTGCTCATTTGGTCAGCCCCCACCCTGGGAGCTGACCTTGCTGCCCCCCTCACCTTCTCTGGCTTCTCCCTTCCCAGTTCTGGATATTCTTGCTGCACTGGATTTTACTTCCAGAACCCTTCCCCTATATCTGTCCCACCCTCTCTTGAACCCCTCCACCGTCTCTGCCTCCACCAGCCCCTTGGGCAGTGCATTCCATAGCACCACCACCCTCTCAGTGAAGTAGCACCTCCTCCTTTCTCCCCTGAATCTTCCCCCCTCCAGCTTCCACCCATGCCTTCTAGTTGCCCCCTCCTCCTTCCTTCGAAGCACCCTTACTGCTCCTCCCCTATTTACCCACTTCATGTACCTGAAGACCTCTATCATGTCCCCCCGGTCCCTTCTCTCTTCCAATGTGTACATATTTAGCTCTTCGAGCCTCTCCCCATAGGTCCTGTCCCCCAAGCCCCAAATCATTTTGGTTGCCCTCCTCTGGACCCTCTCCAGGAGTTTAATGTCCCTCTTTAAGTGTGGCTTCCAAAACTGCACGCAGTACTCGAGGTGTGGCCTCACCAAGCAGTTATACAGAGGGAGTATCACTTCCCTCCTTCTGGAGGTGATCCCCCTAGTGATGCATCGCAGCATCCTGTTGGCCTTGGCTGCTGCCCTCCTACAAGTCTCTGAGTTGTTCATCATGACATCCACCACCACTCCCTTGCATTTCCCTGCATTGAACCTTAGCTTCCACTTTCTAGACCATCTTTCCAGAGCCTCCAGGTCCCGCTGTAGGGCCACCCTCCCCTCCTCCCAATCCACCACCGCCCCCAGTTTTGAGTTATCTGCAAAGAGACTCATCTCACTCCTGATACCTGTCCTTATGTCAGAGACGTAGGTGTTGAACAGGAAGGGCCCAAGGACTGATCCTTGTGGGACCCCACTAATGACCCTCCTTGGGGATGAGACTATTCTGCCAACTACGACCCTCTGGCTCCGGTCCTGGAGCCAATTGTCTATCCTTCTGATCATCTGGTTACCCACCCCCATTTCTCCAAGCTTATCCAACAGGCCTTCATGAGGAACAGAGTCAAATGCCTTGCTGAAGTCTAGAAAGAGGACGTCCACTGGTCTACCCAGGTCCAAGGCACTCGTCACCCAGTCATAGAACTCCACAAGGTTTGTCTGACATGATTTCCCTGGGATGAATCCATGCTGTCTATCGTCCAGGCACCCTGACTTTTCCAGGTCCCCCCCAGCCTCTCCTTGACAATGCCCTCCATCACCTTGCCCACCACCGATGTCAGGCTGACAGGCCTGTAGTTCCCTGCCACCTTCCTTGATCCCCCCTTGTGGATAGGCACTATACGCACCACCTTCCAGTCCTGGGGCACCCACCCTGTCCTCAGGGAGATGGTGAAAAGCTCCGCCAGGGGTTTCGCCAGGACATCCGCAAGTTCCTTCAGCACTCTGGGATGTAATTTATCTGGCCCCAGTGCTTTCTCCATCTTAAGGGACCTGAGGGCTTCCCTCATTCTCTCTGCTGTAATTTACACCTCTGCTACCTCTTCTTCCTGCTTAGCCTTCCCCCCTCCTGCCAGTGATGTCTCCCCCTCTCCCCAGACCCGCCAATCGGTAAGGGTCCCTCCCTCCTCAGTATCACTGTCTGCTCCCATGTATGATGCAGCACCCCCATTTCCTTGGTGAAAACTGAGGTGAAGTACTCATTTAGTACCTCTGCCTGCTCCCCTGGGTCTTGTGCCCATCTTTCCCCTGTTTTAATCCTGCTAATCTGCCCCTTCACCCTTTGTTTTTCCCCAATGTATCTAAAAAAAACCTTATTCCCTCTCCTAATTTCCCTGGCCAGGTTCCGCACCTTCCTTGCCTTAGCTGCCCTCACCACCCTAGTGGCCCTTCTAGCCATCAGTTCATACTCCCCTCGATCCCTTTCACTCCTCGATCCCTTTCACTCCTTGAGTGGCAGTCTTGTGGCAATTCCTCCTCCTGACTGCACTGTGTATCATAACCCTTACTGGCTTATTATCCAAAAAATTTGAGACTGGGGGTTCACCACATCCTCATCCTGAAGACTGCTCACCCAATCTGACTCTACACATCACATGTTATGCCAAGGCTCCTTGCCAACTGATCCAGGTGGACTACCTTCCTCGAAGAGCAACTATTGCAGGTTTGTCTACGCCTCCTTCCTTATCTCTAATTAATTTGAGTCACTCCCATTGGCGTTACACAGCCAGAGTATTAGCCTCAGTGTCCTTAGGCTTGCATAAATTAAAAAAACAAAGCTTGACACCCTGGTTCCTCCTCCATGCCAAGCCAGAAAAAGCCTCGAGTTCATTGCCTTTCACTTGAATCCCTGAAAAAATTGCTACTCCTCTTCTTACTCTGCTCTGGCAATGTCAAGCTTAATCCAGGGCCCATAAATAAACTTACCTCCCCTTCTGAGTAACTATCTCTTAAAGGTATTAGTTTTATGCACATTAACGTGTACAGCCTGCTGAAGAAATTCACCCTTATCAAGGCTTGGACCGCCCATACAATGCCAGATGTGCTTGTTATCTCAGAATCCTGGCTTCGGCCCTCTATGCCAAATAGCGTGATTAATATACCTAACTACCAGATCTCTAGATGCGATAGGCAATCCAGAGGAGGTGGGGTCGCCATCTATATCAAAGATAGATTTGTGGCATCAACACTTAATTCTAAGTCACTGGTAGCAGGATTTGAGTGCCTGGACATAAAAATCAACCTATTCCCATCGTTAGCACTCCGAGTCATAGGATGCTATAGACAACCATCTGCCGGTCTTGTCCTATCTTACAACTATCTTGGACACTAGCTCCCTGGAAACAATTATCCTCGGGGATCTAAACTACGATTAGCTGTTGGAAGCCAGTCACCCGCTTAAATCTTTCTGCGACTCTCTTGGTTTCACCCTACTCAACGAAGAGCCCACCCGTATCAACAAAAAGAATACAGCCTAAAGTACCCTTCTGGATGTCCTGCTTGTGAATAAACCCCATTCCTTCTCCTACGTCGGAAACTTTGATGCGGATATTAGTGACCATTGCCTAATAGCTGGAGTTTGGCAGCCAACAAAGTGCCAACCATGGCCAAATTCTCCACCAAAGGTCAACCAGGTCATTCGACCCAAAGGCATACCTACTTGACCTAAAAAACTCCCCCGTCTGGAACAGTTTTTACCTTGCTAAAACAGTGGAAACTGCATATTCTATACTACATGAAATCATTACCTATGCCATGAATCTACATGTGCCTCTGTCAAAAATACTCATAAAGGCTAGGAAATGCTGTTGGTTCACTCAAGATCTCAAGGCTACACTACTGATCAGGGATAAACTCTGGAAAACTGCCTGCAAATCCCAAAAAGAGGAAGACTGGCGCCTCTTTAGAACAGCCAGAAATCGCTGCACCAAACTGATTAGGGAAGCTAAAGCCTGCTATTACCAAGCAGAACTAGATACTGCAGCCAATTGTCCCTCCAAATTCTGGGCCACAATCAAAGAACTGGCAGATGCCATGTAACAAAATATGCTCCCTACAAAAATGTGACAATACAGTAATCAATGACAAAAAAGAGATACTGCAGGCATTCAACATGCACTTTGCCACAGCAGGCTTAGCCTTCGCTAACTCGCCTGCATGTAGCCTGTGCATCCAACTTGGCATGACCCCACCAAATGTTGGTTCCGCTAGTCAACATTTCTCATTCTCATTGGTTTCCCTCAAGGAAGTAGAAGACTTGATTCTCCACCTGGATACTAAGAAAAGTGCCGGCGCAGATGCACTTGAACCATACTTCCTAAAGATAGCATGCCACGTATTGGCAGTGCCTATTACTCATTTATTCAACCTGTCCCTAACACAAGGTACCCTCCCACAAATATGAAAGATCGCACTCGTTATCCCATTATTTAAATCTGGAGACTCTTGCGACCTTAATAACTATAGGCCAATTTCTCTCCTACCCACACTCTCGAAGCTACTGGAAAAAATAGTAAATGGCCAACTGAGATCCTTCATCGACAGAGAAAAATTACTAAACCCCCTTCAATCCGGTTTCAGAGCCAACCACAGTACAGTCTCGGCATTAACTAAAGTAACCAAAGACTGGCAACTGGAGTTGGAGCATAAAAAGTCAGTATGTGCTGTGTTTCTTGATCTCAGCAAAGCATTTGACATAGTCGACCACGACCTGCTCCTCGACTCACTAAAAACACTAGGATTGGATGCTACTTCTCTAAACTGGTTCTCTGAATATCTGACAGAAAGATACCAGCAGGTGAAAGCAGATGGTGAACTATCTGCCCTAAAACTCTTACAAAGAGGTGTCCCTCAGGGATCCATATTAGGTCCCCTCTTCTTCGCGGTGTATATCAACAACATCGATGAGGGAATCAAGAATGCAAGTATTCACTTATTCGCGGATGACACAGTGCTGTACCTGAGTCGTCCCACACCAAAAGAAGCTTGTACTGACCTACAAAAAGATTTCAACCTCCTGCAATTCCAAATAATCAATAAAAAACTGCTATTAAATGCTAAGAAAACTAAAGCCATGTTATTTTTCCCCGCAAACTACACAAGCGCTACTGACTGCCTCCCCCCAATAACCACGATGCTGGAAAAGTGCTTAGAGCATGTTCCGAAATTCAGATATCTTGGGGTCTGGATTGACTGTAAACTCTCCTTCACTTACCAGCTGGAAGACTTGCTGAAAAAAATTAAGGCAAAGCCTTGGTCTTTTTTACAGGATAAGAAGACTTCTTACAGCAGACGCAAAGAAACGACTAGTCCAAGCCACGTTCCTGTCCTTAATTGACTACGCAGACTTCATATACAGTAGCTGTGTGGCTTCCTATCTTGGAAAATTGGATAAGCTCTACCACAGAGCTATACGCCTCATCACTAACCTCCCCATCTCTACCCATCATTGTGAACTATATGCCACCACGGGCTGGCCCTCACTTCACTATAGGCACAACTTTAATGCAGCACTCTGGACACTTAAAGCCCTCAGTGGCAAACTCCCTCAATACATCGTTGACTGTCTGTCTCCCATTGTGCCCAGGAATTATTCCCTTAGAAGCTGCTCACAACTCCTGATAAATATACCTAGGGCACTCACACGAGTCGGGAGAGCCACCTTTGGATTCGCACTCCCATCAATATGGAATAAAACCCCAAAAATACTTAAGCTGAAAACCCAGGTAAGTACCCTTTTGTTCAAAAGGCTTTACCATGATGGCATTACGGAAATTTGCAACTGCTTTACTAGACACTAAGTAACCTCCCTCCTTCAAACGGCGGCCCACAGATTACGACCCCCAGCTGAAATGTGTGCCTCTGCCTCTAGCATGCCCACCAACAGATCCACAGGATTTATTGCCGAACTCCAATATCTTATTCTTTGACGCTCTGAACAGCTGCAGCCTGATTCTAGCACATGCTACCGCACTTGTGGATAATTATCGTCTTTCGTCAAAAAAAATATTCGGTCCCTCTTCCATCCAACACCTCCCTCTGCCCCAACTTCCAGGACCCTCCCAGTTATGCCCCTGCTACTATATTCCTCCTCTTGCACTTAGTACAGCAGCAGCTTTTCTCCTCCATATGTCGCCACGTTTTGGGACAAAAATCGCTTTGTCACCTTTCATACGTTCCTCTGCCCTCCCAATCCCTCACTCTGCTCTAACAATTGGGTCCTCTTCGCTTGCGCCCCTATTCCCCACCTCTCCCTACATTATGTGCTTGGTATCTTCTATCTGGTATGCCTACCCTCTCCCTAGCATTTCCCACTACAAAATGCATAGTTTTTGGGCTTGGATCCAGCACAAGTTCATTATCCATGACTCCTCGTAGTTCTATGTTCAATGTATATTACCTGTAAATGTGCATTTTTACTATAATAGCAGTGATTTTTACTGTTTGTACTATTGTAACTTGTCTTTCTGTTTTATTACTGTAGGACCACAGGTCCACCTTGTAAATGAACTTGCTCAATGGTGCCTGCCTGGATAAATAAAGATATTGATTGACTGATTGATTGATGTAAGACCTCAGTCAACATTGCATCTACAGTCGACGACCATGTTCCACGATTACTTTTAGTGTATAACATCAAATTTTTCAGTGTTTTTTTGAGGAGTTTATGTCTTCTACACCAGTCTCGTCTATTGATCACTTCATGAAGTGTGCCTGGGACAAACAGATTCCTGAGAAGGATGATCATTCTTCATGCCTGATCTGTCTAGGCCTCAGCCAGCCACAACACCGAAGCCTGACAGTTCTGCCAGAAGTTCAACCAGGCCACTTGGAAACGTCATTTGAAAATGCTGGAGAGCCATCATCTTAAACAAAACCTGCTTGCCATTGAAAAGGAGCTGCAAGCCAGAAACTCTTCTGCCTCACCTGCACAGTCCTTGAGGGCCTCTTCTTCTTCTTCCTGCTGGGAGAAGTCAGGGAAGCACAATCACTGGGATAAACACCGTGAATGGGCCTGGTCAGCTTCCTGGTCATGCTTGCCCCTTAAATCCTTGACCGTGATGGCATTGCCTTCCAGCCCCACAAGCCCTCACTCCCTCCGGGCTTTTGGTAGCTCTGCATCCACCCTCATCTCTATTACTGGTGGTGGCTCTTTGGGGCAGGGATCTTTGTCTCCTGCTTCCCAGCTCTTGACACTCAGGCCCATCTCTTTCTTGTGCTTTCAGCTGGGTGGCTTGGCTAGTTCTGGGCTCTTGGGTGGCTGCTCCCATCACCTCCCCAGCCACAGCTCTGCCTTCGGTGGCTCTCATCTCTGGGACTGAAGCCAGTTCTGGTAGGCAGTGCCAGCAGCAGGCTATCGCCAGCTCCTCTTCACCAGTATCACCTCTGCCTTTGCTCAGGGGATCCCCTTCCCCTCAGGCACCAGCTTCCCCTGTGGAGCCAATATCGGTGGACCCTTCACCTGGATGCTCTAGGGCTTCGTCCACCATGCCTTCGCCTATAAGGCTATCACTGGATCTGCTGATGCCCCAGCTAGTGGGCCAGGTGCTGGCATTGCTCCTGCCACCACTTTTGCCACTGCTGATGCTGGATGGGCCATCAGTGGATTATTTGCTGGCACCGCCTGGACCTACACCGGGTTACCTGGCCCGGCCCTGCAATAGACATTCCCTAACCCAGAGCCTGGGCTGCCCTTCCTACCTGTGTACAATATTGCTCCACAGGTGGACTATAATGCCCTATTCTCAGCATGGTGGTTATTTATGCAGTGGCAGACCCCCGGCCCTCAGGGCCCACCAAAGGCAGTATCACGTCAATAGCACATTGTAATTAAAGCGCAAACATTCCCGCATAGCAATATATGTGCAAAGCAATTACAGCAAAAGGTACAAATGAGCTGAACACTTTTACAGTGCACAGCTAATCTTGCATTTCAGTCATTTACCTCCTGTAACCATTCTACAATTTGAATGAAAAGAGCTCGCTTTAGTTGTTTACTGGTTGCACTTTTACAATGCTTTTACAAGACCTAACTAAGTGCTTGGTTTAGTGTATGCACAAAAATAAACTCTGATTACTACAATTCCCCATTCTATGTTCTGCGTATTTGCTGACAGGTTCAATATGCTTTTACAAGACCTACTGAAAAACTGTTTGAAAAAACAGTACAGTGCTGATACAGTGCTTTAGTTGCTCACTTCCTGTAACCATTCCACGTAGTATGCTTTAGCTGACAGGTTCAAAATGCTTTTACAAGACCTACCTAAGTGCTGCTAGCCGACTCTGATTCCTGGAATTCGCCATTCTATGTTCTATGTATTACGTGCTTGCTGACAGGTTCAAAATGCTTTTACAAGCCCTACCTAAGTGCTCGGTTTACTGTATGCACAAAAACAAACTCTAATACCTGCATTGTTTACCTTTACCTTTGGAGACGGTAGTCTAGCTTCTAAACCTGAAGCTGGAAATTATTAGCAATTCCATGGAGATAATCCATTTCAATACAGCTTCCATAGTCACAGTAAGTAAAATACGCAAATGTCAAAGTGTTTGGCAGCAACTAGCTCTCTTCATAACCAGCTCAGCTTGATGTTGCAAGTAATACTGAGGCTTGCTTACTTTAAACTAATGTGTAAAATGCTTTTTCTTTCCACTAGCAGTAGTGCTTTCATCTGATGGGAACATGGGGAGGATTGGAATCAGCCGACGCTTCATTTTTTATTACACAAGCTGCCCTGTAATGCTTGCAGTAACCAGCTCTCCTGCTAATCAGCTCAGTTTGATGTTGAGGGTAATACTGAGGCTTGCTTACTTTAAATAGCAGTGTATGTTTCAAAGATTTATTACCTGCAATGCTAAAAGCAATCACTAGAATCATGTTTAAAATAGTGGCATCAAAAAGAGCATCACAGCACAACGAACAAACATTGCTGCAAAATTGCTGTGTGCACTTATTCATTGTGTCTAAATGACCATTCTGCTATTTACAGCAACAGGATTTCTTGCGCATTTTTGATGTGAAACCCCATCGGCATCTCCCCTTCATCCACCCAAAACCCCCAGCTCTGAAATACGGGTGGGGCTGGGTCTCAAGAGCCCCACATGTCGGGTTCTTCTGGGACATGACCGGACGCAGGTGCAGACTCCAGATGGGATGATTGCCAGCCTCTGATGTCGGTCCCAGACAGACAGTCCTCCAAGGATGACTCTCATTTCTTGGGGTCTTCCTCTACTCCAGGGGAGTCCTCTGATGAGGAGATCCAGGCTAAGGAGGTGTCTAAGTCCTCTCCCGATGACCCTTCTTTTATGGCTGTTATGCTCCACATCCAGTCCATCATGGGATGGGAGATAGAGAAACAGGACCTGAAGAGGCGCTGCCTAGTTATTTTTCTCAGGCAGAAGGATACTTTGCTGATGGTGGTACCACCCTTAATTGATTCCTATGAGGATGTCACCAAGGCAGCCTGGTCTCACCCCTCCACTGCTCCTCCTCTTCCTTAAAAGTAGATCGCCTTTATCATGCCCTGTCAGGTTAGCCCTTTTTGGCGAACACCCCAAGGTGGATTCAGTCATCATTAAGGCAGCCCATGACTGGACCAAAAAGCCCAAGCACCTTAGTGCTCTGCCTTCTGACTGTGAGTCCCAGCAGCTGGACCAGATTAGCCAACAGGTCTTTCCCTCTACTACTTTGGCTATTAGTGCCATAAACTAGTTGACACATATGGTGCAGTACCAGAATGCCCTCTGGGACCAGGCCAATGACCTGGTCCAAATTTTGCCAGAGGACCCCACCACAATACAGATTTCCCCAGCTTCTAAAGTCTAGCTGGATGTGGGTAACTACGTGCTCTGGGCATCTTATGATGCTGTTGATGCCTCTAGGCATGGAGCTGCAGTGAATATCTGTATCTGATGCCATTCCTGGCTCTGAGTCTCTGGTTTTACCCATGATGTGGAGGTCAGCATTCTGGACACTCCCTTCATGGTTTCTGTCCATTTTGGGGTGATGTTCAAGACCTAATTTCCTGTCTCTAGTAGTCAGGGTGGTCCCTTAAGTCAGTCCATTCACTCAATCACACTCAGCCTAGAGTGAACCAACATCAATACTTTTGTTGGTCCTTCCACAAACAAGCTTGAGGCCAGCCTCCCAAGAGCCGGAACAAGTGCAAGGCTGCTACCCCCCCAGCTGTAGCCACTCAATCCCCCAAAGGCCCCATGATCCCCCTGCCTGCTCCTGCTCCTACCTACTGACTCCTTAGCCTATCCCTCACCTCTGACCAAAGGTTCTAGGGAGGCAGTCGGGGGTCAGATCTCTCTCCACCAGGCTGGGTGGTGAGGAGTGATCATGGACAATTGGGTGCTCCAGCTCATAACTCAGATTCACGCTCTTGAGTCATTAGAGTGGCCGCCCCAGAAACCCCCTCATCCACTCTACTTACCCTTGTTAGGAGGTCTAAATCTCACTTTCAGGTTCCTGACGATATTGGGAATTCAAGTAATCACAGACACGTTGCATAAGAGTAATAAACAAGTTTATTACTACCAAAAGGATAACATAGAAACATAGAAACATAGACTTTGACGGCAGATAAGGACCACTTGGCCCACCCAGTCTGCCCATTTCCCTACCTACTGGATAAGCTGCAGATTCTAGTTAACCAACAGCCTATTTCCTGCAACCCCCCACTATAATTGCCTTATGTCTGTCCCATGCATGTTTGAATTCCTCCACTGTTTTAGACCCCACAACCTCTCCAGGAAGGCGGTTCCATGCATCCACCACTCTCCATGAAAAATAATTTCCTCACATTACCTCTGAGCCGCCTCTAACTTTAAATTGTGCCCCTTGTCCTTACACATCTCTTTTCTGAAAGATGCTACCCTCCTGACTTTGTTGATTCCCTTGAGGTACTTGAAAGTTTCTATCATGTCCCCCTGTCCCTCCTTTCATCAAGGTATACATATTAAGCTCTCTCAGTCTCTCTTCATATGGTTTCTGATGTAGACCCTGCACCATTTTAGTTGCCCTCCTCTGGACTGCTTCCATCCTGTCTATGTCCTTGCTTAGATGAGGTTTCCAAACTGCACGCAGTATATTCCAGATGGGGTCTCACCAACTGTCTGTATAGAGGATAACCACTTCCTTTTTCTACTTGTGATGCCCCTCCCTGTGCATCCCAGTATCCCCTGGTTTTCCCTACTGACTTCTCACATTGCATACCCACCTTTAGGTCATCTGATATGACTACACCCAGATCCCTTTCCATTATTGTTGTTGTTAGTACCTCCCTGCTATTGTGTACTCTTCTCCTGGATTTTTTCCCAGGTGCATTACTTTGCACTTCTTTGCATTGAATCTAAGTTGCCATATGTCTGACCATTCCTCCAACCTTGCCAAGCCCCTTCTCATCCTTTCTACCCCCTTGTGTATCAACTCTGTTACAGATCTTTGCGTCATCCGAAAGAGGCATACCTTCCTTCCAGACCCTCTGCAATGTCACCTATAAAGATGTTAAAGAGGACTGGACCCAGTACTGAGCCCTGAGGTACTCCACTAGTAACCCCCCTTTCTTCAGAATGTATTCCATTCACTATTACCTTCTGTGTCCTGTTGTGCAGCCAGTTTGCTACCCAGGCTACCACCCTGGGACCCACTCCCAGGCTGGCTAACTTGATTATTAATCTTTTGTGCGAGACTGTGTCAAATGCCTTGCTAAAGTCTAGGTAGGCCATATTCACAGCCCCTTCCTGGTCTATTACTTTGGTCACCCAGTCAAAGAAATCGATTAGATTTGTCTGACATGACCTTCCTGCTGTGAATCCATGCTGCTTTGGGTCCAGTACCCCGCTGGCCTCTAGGTACTGAACAATTCTTTCTTTCAGAAGTGATTCCATCATTTTCCCCACCACTGAGGTCAAACTAACAGGTCTGTAGTTTCCTGCTTCTGCCTTGCTCCCACTTTTGTGAAAGGGAATCACATCTGCTCTCCTCCAATCCTCAGGTACCACCCCATCTTCCCATGATTTGTTAAAAAGTGTGGTTAGTGGTGTCACTAGGTCCTCCCTTAGCTCTTTTAGGATTCTAGGGTGAATCCCGTCAGGCCCCATTGCTTTGTCCACCTTGAGTTTTAGAAGTTCTTTCAGTACTCTTTCTTCTTTAAATGGACAGGTATCAACCCCACTATCTAGAGTGCTTCTACTGTTTGGTTTAGGTAACTCCTCCTCTTCTTCTTTTGTGAATACTGAGCAAAAGTATTCATTCATTATCTCTGCCTTTTCACTGTCTCCCTCTGCCCACCTCCCCTCTCCTTTAATAATCTTCCCTATCCCTCCCTTAACCTTTCTATGTTCCCTAATGTACCTATAAAAGGTTTTATCCCCCTTCTTAAATGAGTTGGCTATCCTTTCCTTGGTTTGGGCCTTTGCTTTTCTGACTGCCTTCCCCACTTCCTTCTGCTTTAATTGATACAGTTCCCTGTCGTGTTCCATCTGTGATTCCTTATACTTTCTGAATGCAGCCTTTTTCTCCTTAACCTTCCCTGACACTTCTTTTGAGAGCCATAGTGTTTTTTTATTCTGCTTTGTTTTCTTTATTTGTTTCACACAAAGGCTTGTTGCCTCCATGATGGCAGTTTTGATTTTTCTCCATTGTTCTTCCACCCCTCCTTTCTGGCCATTTGCTAATGCATTCCTCAGGTATTCACCCATTTTGCCAAAGTCAGCCCTTCTAAAGTCCAGTATCCTTGTATTTGTATGGCTTGTCTCCATGGTTGTGTTTATTGTGAAGCACACTGTGCAGTGGTCGCTTGTTCCCAGGTGTCTACTGACTTCTAAGTTTGTGATCCTCACTCCATTTGAGAGTACCAGGTCTAGTATTGCTCCCTCCCGAGTGGGTTCCACCACTAGCTGTCTAAGGCATGCTCCCTGTAGGGCATCAAGAATGACCCTGCTCTTGGATGTGGCTGCCGTCCATGTTGCCCAGTTAACATCTGGCATATTCAGGTCCCCCATCAACAGTATCTCCCCTTTTTCAGCCATTTTGAGAATGCCCTCTATCATTTTCTTGTCCATTTCCTCCCTTGAGACGGGGTCTGTATACAACCCTGTGGATTGTGGTGCCATTCCCTGTCTCCAAGGTGACCCAGAGTTCCTCTTGTCCTCCCTTTACTTTTTAGTTATGTTACTTTGATCCCTTCCCTTATGTAGAGAGCTACTCCACCTCCTCTTTTACCCTCCCTGTCCCTTCTGTAGATTGTGTACCCTGGTATGTTGACATCCCAGTCATGGTTCTCCGTGTACCATGTTTCTGTGACTGCCACAATATCCAAGTGTTCCACTTCCATCAGGGCTACTAACTCTGGAAGCTTGTTTCCAAGACTATAGGCATTGGTACTCATTGCCCTCCATTTAATGTTGGCTTTATCCTTTTTTACCCCATCCCTGCTCTTATTGCCCTTGTCCATTTTTCCATTTACTCCTGTCCTACCCTCTGTCAAGCTCTGTACCTCAGTGTTTACCCTACTACCTGCCATGCTTTGCGGGGGGAGGCTTGAACTTTCCTGTTTCCTATCAGCACCTCCCCCCTTGGCTAGTTTAAAAGCTTGCCAAGGAAGCCTTTAAACCTGTCACCTAGGAGCGTGGTTCCTTCCTGGACAGATGCAGACCATCATGCCAGTATAGACCTTCATCTCTCCAGGTGGACCCCCAGTCCCCAATGAAGCCAAAGCCCTGTGCTCTACACCAGTTTTGCAACCATTCATTAAACCGCATGGTGTGCAGTACCCTAGCCTAACCCCTGCCATAGACTGGCAGCACCTCTGAGAAGGTTACCGTGCTTGCTACCTGTCTGAGGCCCCTCCCCAACTCCACAAATTCATCCTGCACTGCACTGATCTCATGCCTAGCTAGGTCATTTGTCCCGAGGTGGACAATGATATCTAGTTTCCTCTCCTGTGATGCTGCTTCTGCAATCCTGAGGATTCGCTTCCTGTCCCTCCAAGCCATGGCACCAGGCAGGTACCTTACTTCCCTCTCCTCTCCCTTCCACAGGTCTACACCCCTAAGAGTGGAATCCCCTATCAGAAGCTGTTTATTTCCCTTGTGTTGTCCCTTGCCACTCTTTTGTGGGTCTCCCTTGTGGATGTCCCCAGCATTCTTCTTGGTCTCCAATGAGGGTGTCATCATAGAGGAACCTTGATTTGCCAGACCGACATATGATTTGTGTAGAGGTTCAACTTGGGGGCTACGCCTCTGTTCCACCACCCTCACCCTCCCAGAACCTACTGTGGTCCATCTGCTCTTCACACATGGCAACCTCTGAGGCAGTGGTTGTGGAACTGGTGCTCTTTGGGTGGGGAGTCCTCTTTAGTCCTTGCCAGTTGCCCTAAGCAGTTCTTACCAATACGAACCGGGAGCCAGTGCTAAGCGTTCCAAATGCCTCGAGGTTTCTCTGTGTCTCTTTGGGGTCTCTCCTGAGGTCTCCGAGGTATAAGACTAGTGTATTACATTATATACCTATGATAATTACTATGGTTACTCTAAGACAGAAACATTTCTAGTTACAGAGATGAGCCCTATTGGCTAAACTAGAGGTGGCTCCACGGTCCAAGATAACATTATACAATTTTGTATAGTCATCAGTTTATGAACAAAAGAGTTCTTATACAGAGTCTTACATAACTCAGCATAGTAGTACAAATCATCAAAAGGTGGCAGTGCCTTCTTACATATCATAATTATTCCAAGGACACAAATGTCTTGGCATCTTACAAGTAAGAAATACACAGAAAATACATAGAAGAATATATGTATTAGCAAGCAAAGTGTATTACAATGATATGCATTCATATCCTGACATCTACTCTTATACGGTAGATGCCCTTAGCCCTATGTGTTAGTATAACATATACTTAAGTGCTAGCTGTCTACAGTGTACCTCTGAAGGTACCAATTAGGGTGCAGGGGCCTCATGTAACACCCTTCAGCACGGCTATCCTTAGTTTGGGATGAAATTCAAGCTCTTCTTCAAAAATGAACCATAAAGCCCATCTCACAGGCTCAGTGAGGAAGAGGGTTTTAGTCCCACTTCTTCCTTGTCCCCAAGAAAACCATGGATTTCCAACCCATCCTGGACCTGAGCAATCTGAATCTGTACATTGAGTACAAGCACTTCATGATGGTGACTCTTCAAGGGTTACTACCCCTGCTGCACTGGGGGATTGGTTCTGTTCGCTGGACATGCAGGATGCCTATTTGCACATTCAAGTATTTCCTGCCCATCGTCACTTCCTCTGCTTTCACTTTCAGGGTGCTAATTTCCAATTTTGGGCCCTCCCATTTGGCCTTTCCTCTGACCCCTGGGTATGTACCAAATGCGTGGCAGTAGTGGCAGTGGCATTAAGGAGGCAGAGCTTTTATGTGTTTCTCTAGCTGGATCGATCAATCAATCAATCAATCGATCAATCAATTCTTTATTTATAAAAAGGCACCTTTCCAAAACCAAGGCGCCTGTACAATAAAACCAAGCATATTAATAAAATAACAAAATAAAATTAAAAAACTAATAACTACAATAGCAGCTTTAATAATTGGAAAATACCAAACTAAAAAGATAAGTTTTCAAGGCAGCTTTAAAACTCTGGACAGTCAGGCTATCTCGCACCCGATGAGGTAGAGAATTCCACAGGGTTGGGGCTACAAAATGGATGGCTGGCTGTTAGCAGCCCCCTCCAGGAAATGCCCGGATCAGACCCTGGAATGCACCCTGCACCTTTTCCAGGACCTGGAGATCATGGTAAATTTGCAGAAATCCTGCCTTTCCTCTTTCCAATGCCTTCAATACATAGGGGTGGTTCTGGACACCAGCCAGTGCAAGGTGTTTTTCCCAAGGACAGAGCAGAGCAGCAGATAGAGAAGGCTCATCAAGTTTCCTCCAGTCTGCAGGTTCCTGCCGGGGTTTTCCTGTGACTTCTGTGCCATATGGCAGCAGTCATTGCCATGGTTCCCTTGGCCTGCCTGGATATGTGGGTCCCTCAGTGGACCTTGAGGGTCCAGAGGGACCAGCGCACAGATAACCTAGACTAGTTGGTCATGGTTTCCAACTTGGTCTGGAGGATTCTGTCATGATGGCATGATCCAGGCAACCTCCTCTGGGGTATCCACTTTAAGCGCCTGAGCCCTTGAAAAATTCCCATAATGGACATACCCGGCCTGGGCTGGGGTGCTCATCTGGCTGATCACTAGACCCAGGGCACCTAGATGGATGTAGACCAGGATCTACACATCAATGTGCTGGAGATGAATATGGTCCTTTACACCCTGCAGGCGTTCCAGACTCACCTCCTCCACGGCTCACTGCTGGTGGAGATGGACAACAGGTGTGTGGTATTATTACATTAACAAGTGGGAAGGACCCATTCCTACCCCTTGTGTTGGGAGGTGATGAGAGTTTTGTACTGGGCCATTGAGCACGGTCTGAAGCTCCTGGCCGTACATGTTCCAGGCATACAAAACATCTCAGTCGACAGTCTCAGCTGCTCCAGATCATGGTCTCATGAGTGGTAACTTCTAACCTCATTGGCTGAAGATCTCTTTGACAGGTGGGGACTACCAGAGTTGGACCTCTTTGCATCCACACTCAACACAAAACTTCTGCTTTTCAGCTCACTAGATCCCAAGCCTGGAGGGGGAGGTTTCTGTACTCCTTTTCTCCCTTCCACTCCTGCAGATGGTTCTGCTGAATCTCCAGCTAGAGTGGGGAGAAATGATTCTCATAGCTCCCTTCTGGTCATGCCAGATTTGGTTTCCCTTGCTGCAATAGCTGGCGATGGAACCTTCAGTGGTCTTGTCCCTGAGCGCAGGCTTGCTCTCCCAGGATCAGGGCACCCTGATACACCCAGAACTCAAGTCCCTGCAGCTCCATGCATGGCTCCTGTGGACCTAGTAATTGCTCACTTTGGGGTATCCTCTAGGGTCACTGACATCCTGGTGGCAAGCAGAAAACCCTCCACAAGGGCCACTTATGCTACGAAATGGCAGTGTTTTTCCATTTGGGCCACTGCTTGCCACTTGGATCCATTCACCTGCCCAGTGAATCAGGTGTTGAAGTACCTTCTTTCCCTTTTGCATTCAGGTCTGGGGTACTCTTCCCTTAAGGTGTGCCTTTCTGCCATCTCAGTGTACCATGCATCTATTGAGGGCTAGGCTGTCACCCAGCTTGAGGTGTCCCATTCATTCCCATGAGGCATTTTGCATATGATACCTCCCATTCAGGACCTGGTCCCTCCATGGGACCTCAATTTATGTTGGAGACCTCACTCTACCTCCCTTTGAAAAAGCTGCGAGTTGCAAGCTGTGCTGTCTATCATGGAAAGCACTATTTTAGCTGCTGTTACTTCTGTTTGAACAATTTCCAAGCACCAAGCTGTAATGTGTAAAGAGCATTATTTTGTTTTTCACAAAGACAGGGTGTATTTGCTTGCCAATCTTAAGTTTTAACCTAAGGCAGTGTCTGAGTTTCCTTTAAATCAATCCATCCACCTTCCAGTTTATTTCCCTGAGTATTCTAATCAGGCGGAGGCCTTCCTCCATACTTTGGATGTTCACCGAACATTGCGGTATTACCCGAAATGCACCAAATCTTTAAGGAAAACTGACCAGGTATTTGTTTTGTTCTCCTCCAAGAGAGAGGGTTCACCTGTTTCTCAACAGTGTTTTTCTAAGTGGTTAGCAAATTACATTGTTTACTGCTACCACAAGTGTAACAGGCCCATTCCAGGGGTGGTTAAGGGCCATTCCACTAGGGGTATGGCTGCCTCCACAGCTTGTTTCAGGAACGTGTCTGCTGCTGACATCTGGGTAGCAGCTACCTGGAGTTCTGTCCACACCTTTACCAAGCATTACAGTCTGGGCATCGACTCTAGGTGCAGAGCCAATTTTGGCCTGGCAATTCTTCAGGGCCTTCTGTCATGAGCTCTTGACTGCTGACTTGTCCTCCTCCCAGTGGTGTTATCCTGGTGATAACTGGTACTGCTTGGGACTCAGTCCTACCGGAGTGGCCTTCTGGAAGAGCCTTCCTCAAAGTAAGATAGTACAGTAACATAAAAACTTATTGCAACAGTAGATCTTTGAGAGAAGCTCTTGCAGCAGGCCCTGCTTTCCCTCCCTTCTTTCCTTGCTTCTCTTTTTCTATCACATCTACTTCTGCATTTTCTTTGGCTCTCGGGATAACCTTCTTGGTTCTCCATCAACTGGTCTGCAGAGTCTTCAGCAGGAGAACTGAGGCGGTGTGAGCGACTTCCCTCCTATATAGCCTGCATTGACATCAGATACACTGCTAGCTAGTTATAGTATGTGTGCTGCATACAATAAGTATGAGTTCTATGCAGTTTCAGCAGCACTTTAATAAAAGAGTGTGGTCTCTGTGGCTAAGTTTTTTGTATTTGATGGTTGCGTGTGCCAGATTTTCTTTTATTGTAGTGATGTTTGCTCCAGTCATTGATTCTGACATTATCCATTTTTATGTTTGCTTGCACGCTTGTGCAAGAAACATAGTGCCATCATCCGAGTTTTCGGAGGTGTGGCAGCCCTCTTCCAATTCAGTCAGTGTGTTTGCAGGCGCGGCCACAGTTCTCCAATGGCTGCTGGAGCTGTCTATGACAGCAGTTGAAAATGCAGTGGAGTACAGTTGAAAGGGGGAGCTACGCGTCAATGAGCAGTGATAAGATATCACCTGCCTGCGTGCGCCTCCCCCACACACACACAGACACGCACTCATGCTGCATGCTCGCCCCCACACACTGTATAGCTGACGGCAGTGCCCAATCCCTGCCGGCTGTGCTGTGCTCCCCAAACAGAGTTCCACATGCCATGCTGGGTGCCCACCCTAACGTAGCTACACATCGTATAGCCAACAGGGGTGCCCAATCCCCAATCAGCTCCACTGTCTCCCCCAGAGAGTACCAGGTGCTGCACTGGGGAGCCCACTCCAGTAGTAGCGTCAACAGATCTTATCACCAACGAGAAGTTCTAACTCTCATTGGTTCCATGTCCCCCAAACAGCCATCCTTATGCCATGCTGGGCCCACCCTAGCGTGGCAAGCGTCCAACGTCGTCTCCTTTTTAAAACAAAACCGAAACACAAAACGGTTCCTCATTGTCTCTACCCTCACCGCACCCACCCACTGCGCACCCTGCTTCACACACCTCATCACCCCATACTTACCTCCGGACTCCAGCCGACGATCTTCGTGGACCGGGAACACATCTGCACTCTTCAAAGCTGACTGCAAACTGAGGAAATGCCGGTAGCTGTATAATGGATAGATAGGGTTTTTCAACTTTGCTGCATATCTCAGGCATTTTGGGAATTTTGCACCAAATTTTCAACATGGGGTTTTGGGACCCCTTCTCATGAATGCTCTCACTGTCATGGCATTAATTGGGCCCGAAGGGTGATTTCCACAGTCACTGCACAAAATCACCTTTCGGGACTGAAATCAAAGTACACTGCCACTGTTTATAAGGTGGGCTCTCAAAAGCCTATCTTGAAAATTGGTAAAAAAATTCCTAAAAATGACTTTTTCTGCGTCTGTTGCCGGTTCCTCATGCGCTCATAAGTTTGTGAATTTTCAATATTTTCACTCCAGATTTTCAACATTGCCATTTTATTACACTTCCTTATGAACAGTACAGCTGCCATTTTTCACGTCACCCAAAATGTGTTTCCGCACATGTAGCGCACAATGGTGCAGTCGGTGTGCAAAAGCAATGTTTTGGACAGATTAAGAAAATCACAGTTAATACTGTTCATGAGCAGAGGTCTTAAAATGGCTATGCTGAAAATTTGGTGACAAAAGTCCATAAAATGACTGTGTTACGAGTGAGCATTGCGCAGTTTCCACGCACCCTCGTAAGTTCATGTCTTTGTAATATTTTCAGTCCAGATTTTCACCAGTGGCATTTTCCACACTTCCTTATGAACAGTACAGCTGTCATTTTCACAACATGTCCGGAAATGTGTTTCACACTTTCAGTGCAGAGATGCGTGGTTCGCTGTGGGAAATCATTGTTCGGGACAGATAAAGAAAATCACAGTGACACTGTTCATGATCGGAGGTCCCAAAATGCCTGTGTTGACAATCTGCTGCAAAAAATCCCCAAACTAATTACATTACGGGTGTGCGTTGCACAGTTTCTATGCACGCTCGTGACTTCACCAGTTTTTTAAATATTTTTACTGCAGATTTGCAACATTGCCATTTTTTCCACCTCCCCATGCAGTACAACTGTCATTTTTCACATCCTGTTCGGAATGTGTTCTTGCACCTGTGGTGCTAAATGCCGTAGTCACTGTCCATAAGCAGCTTTCGACTAACAAACTGGTATTGCCACTGTTCATGAGGTGGGGGTCACAAAAAAAACATGTTAAAAATTTGGAATGAAAATACCAATGAATGCCTGAGGTGTTAGGGTTTCCAACCATAACGCCCCACCCTGTAGAGAATGACAGGCATCAGGGGTGTGGCTTGAGATTCTTGCCTGTAATGCTCATACCATTCCACACCCTGCAGCCAGTGAGAGGCCTCGAGGTATGCCTTGGACTCTTCGGCCCCAAAGTTCACCCCATCCTCCTATACCACACCCATTTCACCATATTTCCTGATGGAATGTGGTGCGCATAAGGGCCAAAGACCCCAAGGCACACCGTGACACTTGTCAGTGTCTGCAGGGTAGGATGTGGTGAAATGGCATGGCCATTATGCCTGACGATCCAAAGGCACACCCCAATGCCTGTCACTCTCTGCAGGGTGGTGGTGGGGTTGGCTTCAGTTCAATACTTCACTGCCATTCCTATTATGCAGCTCTGTAACTTCTACGCTACGAATGACAATGCCAGCAAGCAAACATTCGGCATTGACAAATGCTTGTTTATATATACTGTACCATTATACAAATCTTAATAAATCTGTTGCAGTATCTCTTTATAGTCTATAAACCTAGATAGTGCACCCATCATTTCCATGGGATTTTCTGACTGCTATGCTTTTATTGCATCTAAGCACAATTTACAATCCTTTCAACTCCGAAAGTGTCAACTGAAATGGATATGGAAACATTAATGTCTGGAAGTTGACATATTAATGTCTGGAAGTTATCATATTAATGTCTGGAAGTTACCATATTAATGTCTGGAAGTTATCATATTAATGTCTGGATAGTATAAGCCAGTTTGTATGCCTGTACCTTGCAACTAGTGTCATTTGTTCTCCAGTCAGTGTTATCTTTAACTGTGTGCCTAATCTTTGTAACAATTGCATTCTATTCTCAAATCACTACTTGTATCATAATGCACTATTACTGTTTGAATCATATTACCATGGGCTGTTACCTGAATTTGTTTTAGATCATTGTATGTAATTAATTCCTTGTCACTCCTGAAAAGGGGACTTCTAGTCTCAGTAAGCCTACCCAGTTAACAAAATTCAAATAAATACATACATACATAAATGAATGAATGGACACATCTACACATACACACATGCATACATACATACATACATACATGAATGAATGGACACATCCACACATACATACATATATATATACATGCATATATACATACATAAATAAATAAATAACTATTCAGGTTGAGAAGGAAGGAACTGAACTTTCTCTTCCCCAAAAGGAGAGCAAGAAAGATTAGCTGTCAAAGTACCACATGACAAACACTATATCTTAAAACTGAATCTTAGAATCTTACAAGTCTAAATCTGATATTTTTATGTTTTATGCAGAGGATGACATTTTGTCAAGTCTAAACTGACAGTTCTTGTCTAGAGAAAGCTGGAACTGTGCAATCTCAATCAGCAACCAGAGTAGTGGGTGACTAAGAGATTATGCACAACTAAGCATCAGGGATCTCCCTGTCGGATACTGGCATGGAAAGAGGAAAGTTTGGCCAGCAGTTTGTAATGCTGTTATTCGATCCTTAAGCTTTATGCCAGCTAGACTGTATTTAGAAAGAATGGTCAACACTGATAGTAGTATCATTACAAACTGCAGAACCCATTTGGCAAACAGAAAGTGTGGAAAGTTGGCGTTTATTAAACTGAATCTAGGAGGAAAATAACAACTGTAACACAGTGCACAGCAGTGTTAAACTGCAGCACAGTCCAGGTGGGGTGTACAATATTTGAGGATTCAAATCATGCAACCAACTGTGGTGCAAACACCAATTTATTGACACTGCTCACCACCAGCCTTAGTCCCAAGTGCTGAACAGCCAATTACACAGCATAACTTTTATTTATTTATGTTTATTTGTGTGCTTAAACAGATATATTTCCCATCCCATGTGTAAACAAAAATTAGTACTGGTCATTACAAGTCCGTAGTCCGATTCCTTGCTTTCTGGTTGACATAAATCAATGAAACAGTCCAGGATGCTTTGCAATGACAAGCACAAAAGCATGAGCTAATGTTTCACCATGAAGGCTTCTTCAGAGCGCCCATTATTGAAGGACAAATAATGTTATGGTAGAAGGGCAGCACATTGGAAAACATTTCGAGTAAACACAAATTGAAATTCGTTACTTATCTCTTCTATACCACTAGTGGTTTGCAAAGATGGAAACCTTCACTTTAAGAATTAATTTGTGAATTTGCCACTTTTTGGGAAGTTAATCTGCCTTGTAAAGTGCCAATTTTCAGAATACGAATGGCTTTGTAAATTGCAAATTTGACAACTTCACCAGAGAAGTGGGACCCACAGGCAAAGTTCACATTGTACTCTGTCATTGGGGGTCACGTGGTACTGAAATGCTTTGTATGCCATATGGAGGCTGGGTTGAGTGCAGTCTTCTGAAGAAAGAGTGGGAGAAAAGTATGTCCCCTCTTTTCTGAGCAAAGAAACCTTTAAAAGCAGTCCAAAAATGGAGTATTTTGAAACCAAATTGTTCGCATAAAGATCTAGTGTGCCTTGTGCAGCTAGATTAGTGTTGTTTGTTTTTGGCTGCCATCTGTCACCCATGGCAAGTGAGAGTTGGTCTGGGAAAAAAGGGCAGCCCCTAGTCACTGGTGGCCAATACAGATACCTAATGTCCAGGCAACTGTTTTGCTGGACTCAGCACCAGAAGGAAGTCTGTGCAGGAGGTCCCTCTCCTTGTCATCTGCATTTGCCAAGGCATTGAGAAGTGGCAGAGAAATAGACCCAGTGGAGGGAGGGTTGAATGAGGAGGACTACTGCAGAGAAGAGGGGAAGTCAGTGGGATTGCCTAGTAGTGGTCATGGTAGCAGTGATGGGTTGAGTACTAGCATCCAAAGGCACCAAAGTATGGAAGCTCTACTGCAGAAAACACCCTAACTCACTGCTTTCATTCGAGCAGTACCCCTGAATCCCCAGGAGTCAAATAGTACCCCACCAGCCATGCTGCCAAACTGAGTCTAGCAGTTTGGTAGCCCAACACCCAGAAAGGTTCAAGATACACTGCATAGCACGTTTGAGCATCATGCCAAATACCCACCCAATCGTGCTATTGCACATGAACTAAATGCAGCAATAGCTGAAATGCTTGCAACTGAGCTATTGCCATTCTCTTTCATGTAGAATGTGCCATTTAGAAGGTTGATGGTGTTTGCCTGTCACAAATGGCAGATTCCCTTCAGAACATATTTCTCCACATGTGCCATTCCTAAACTTGATAGGACAGTGTCACGCATGATAATCCATGCCCTGCTGCATTCTGCATCACCATACATACATCTCAGTATGGTTATGTGGACCAGTGGCCAAACAACACATTGGGAACAGGTACCTGGGGTAGGATTTGAGTCTGGTTGGGGGAAAACAGTACTAGGCTCAGTTATGGTGGCGGCAACACTCCATGTATTCGAAAGCATGCCACGCTGGCAGTGAAGAGTGTAAGTTGATCACACATGAGTCAGAAAATGTTAGAATTGCTCTTGACTGAGATGGATAAGTGGCTGCATCCTCAATTCACTGAAATGATTATACGCCATAATGGTTAGAATGTAGTGAAATGCATCAGTGATGGGGGTTTCTCAGGGTACTATGCCTGCACACTGTCTTAATCTCATTGTGCAGGAGTTTCTATCATATCTTGATATCAAGCGCATGTTGGCAATGACCCATTCAATCTGTGCCCACCCTTGCACATTTAGACAAGGCCTGTGACCATCTCAGGCACCTGCAGATACAGAACAAACTGCCTCAGCACCATATGATACTGGAGGTCATCACCAGATCAAACTTTCAAACTTGATGCTGTTCATGATGGAGCACTTGTATGAGCAGTACAAAGTTATCTCTGAACATCTGCTGCTACATACAAGCCATGACAGTGCTGGAGTATCCACATCTCTGAAATAGACCAGTGGCAACTAATGGAAGGCCTAATTATGATTCTAAGGCCATTCGAACATACAACACAGGTACTGAGTGGGAATACTGCCTGTATCAGTCAGGCCATTCCACCTCTATGGGTACTAAGGCAGATGCTGTTGAATGTACAGCAGGTGCTGGAGACAGGTGGTGATAAGGGAAGATGTGCCTTAATAGAACACATAGAAACATAGAAAGTGATGGCAGAAGGAGACCTTTTGTTCCATGCAGTCTGCCATGTAGTAGCCCTGCTTAGAATTTCACTAGCCTCATACTATCTGTTTTGTGTGAGGGCTCCTTTGTGCCTATCCCATGCAATTTTGAATGCACTCACCATCTTGGCCCCAACCACCTCCAGGGGCAGGCTATTCCATGCATCCACCACCCTCTCTGTGAATAAGAACTTCCTGCTGTTGGTGGTGAACCTGCCTCCTTTTAGCCTTAGGTTATGCCCCCTAGTCCTACTGTCTTCTTTGATGAGAAAGAGTTTGTGTGCTTGCACCCTATTTACTTCTTTAATGTATTTGAAGGTTTCTATCATGTCTCCTCTCACTTTTCTCTTTTCCAAGGAATACGTGTTTAATTCCTTCAGTCTTTCCTCATTGGACATGTCATGCAGGCCCTGCACCATTTTATTTGCCCTCCTCTGTACTGTCTCCAATCTGTTGATGTCTTTTTGAGATGGGGACTCCAAAACTGTACGCCGTACTCCAGGTGTGGCCTGACCAGTGCTCTGTAAAGTGGCAGAACCACCTCCCCTTTCCTGCTAGTGATTCCCTTCCCTATGCATCCCAGCACTCCATTTGCCTTGAGTGCTGCCTTCTCGCACTGTTTCCCTACCTTCAAGTCATCTGAGATCATGATGTCCAGATCACATTCCTGGTTTGAGTCAGCTAGTTCCTCTCCTCCTGGGAAATATGTTTTCCTTGGATTAGCTTTGCCCATGTGCATCACCTTGCACTTTTTGGCATTGAATCTCAACTGCCACACTCCTGACCACACCTCGAGTTTCCTTAGGTTCGATTACATCTTTCCCACTCCTTCTGTGGAGTCCACTCTATTACATATCTTAGTGTCATCAGCAAATAAACACACCTTTCCTTCTAGCCCCTCTGTGATGTCCTCTATGAAAATGTTGAAGATTGGTGGCCCCAGTACTGAGCTCTGGGGTACTCCGCTGGTCACTTTTCCTTCTGGTGACACTGCTCCATTTACCCAAACCCTCTGAGTTCTGCTTTGTAGCCAGTTCTTCACCCAGTTTATCATTATCTGACCTACCCCTGCATGGTCTAATTTCTTTACCAGCCTTCTGTGTTTTACCGAATCGAAGGCCTTGCTAAAGTCGAAGTAGACCACATCCACTCCCTTCCTTGGTCCAAATCCCTGGTAACCCAGTCAAATAACTCAGTCAGATTGGTTTGGCATGATCTGCTCACTGTGAAACTGTGCTGCTTTGGGTTCTGCTGCCTGCTGGCTTTGAGGAATGCTACTATCCTCTGTTTGAGCAATGCCTCCATCAGTTTACCCACTATGAATGTGAGACTTACTGGTCTGTAGTTTCCTGCTTCTTCTCTGCTACCTGATTTGTGGAGTGGGACCTCTGTTGCTATTTTCCAGTCCTCAGGTACCACTCCACTTTCCAAGGAGCTGGTGAATAGTTTTGCCAGTGGTGCTGCTAGTTCATTTCTCAGTTACTTCAGGATTCTTGGATGTATCCCATCTGGTCCCATGGCTTTGTCCACCTGTAGTTTATTTAGTGCTCCATGTCTTGGACCATAGTAGCCATATTTCCTGTATTATGTAGACTGCAGATTTCGGGATTGCCACCGTGCTGAACCTGCAATATAAATGGGGGTCTATCATCAATACTTGAAAGTGGGCATGATCAGGTTCAATATTTAACCCATCAGTTAATAAAAAGGGTAAATGGGGCACAGATGTTAAAGTCACAGTTATATAAGGCACAACATGAAAGTGAACAAAAACCAATTGCAGATGTCACCTCAAATGGTAACTAGCCTGATAAAATATGCATGGTAACTGAAAAAATATCCACAGATTGACATGGGGATGTTCTGTGCCAGGTGGGAATTGAAGATGTGGAGAAAAAGAAGGAGGCAGTAGGATTGCAGGCAGCAAAAATGATGGATGCATATTTGGGGGGACACCTGGCACCTTGCCATTATGGAAGAGCCCTTACTGTACTGGAGTAGCAAGGTCACTGGCCAGCGATGATCTTCAATGCAATCAAATACCTGAGCTGTCCACCCTTGAGTGTCAATGTGGAGAAGGTTTTCAGTTCAGCAGGGGCCATTGTGTGGGGCAGGCATACAAACCTGTCCTCTAGAAATGCTGGTATGATAAGATTTATTAAAATGAATGGGAGGCAGTATAGCGCATTGGTTTAAGGCTCTGAGCTGCAGACTTGGAGACCCAGGTTTGAATCCCACAGCCCCCACTTGCATACTGTCTGACCCTGAGCAAGTCACTTAACTTCCTTGTGTTCCCAGGTTGCACCTGTAAACAACCTTTCAGCTTAGTGTGTCTCTCCTGGTAAAAAAAAAATATATATACCACATGAAGGTGGTGGTGTTGGTTCAGATGAACCTAAAGAGCCTGGTGTTATCAGCAATGTCAGATTGCCTTCTACTGCAGTAGATGAAGCATGGATAGAGTAAGAATCCCCATATGGGGACAACTGCAGTCTGGAAAACTGTGAGGACATCTTCCTTGATGAGAATGACTGAAGCATAAAAAGAAATATGTTGTGGTGATCCTTTACTCCTCATCTGTTGAATCCTTTTCTTTATGATTGAGCTGTGTTTTACAGTCATAGTTTTCCTCAAGTTGTGCTGCTGTTCCATATGTCCATCTGATTACCTCTCTCCATCCTCTCCTTTATCATGACTACAGGCAATCTAGAAAATCGGTGAACACTGCATAATTCAATCCACCACATGCATACAGACTGAGAAATCTGGACTTTTAAGTAGGCATCAATGCCATTGCCAGCCATGCACACCATGCATCCTCCAGAAATCAAGACACCACCTAATTCTCCTCCTTTGACCTGCTTGTGTTCTCCACATCCACCAACAACATGGACCACTGCTGCCTCCACCACATGTATCCAGACTGAGAAACATGGAATCATAAACCAGCATAAATGCTGTTGCCAGGCAGACCTCCAACCAGTCTCAATCCAAGCTTTCAGTCAGCCAGCCCATTAAGCCAGGGAAAACCTGAGGTCCAACTAGGCCCATGTTTGCCTGATATGATGGTCAATTACTGTCACTGTTGTTCACACTCCTTACCCTCACTGTTGGTGGTAAGTCTGTCCTTGCTCAGGAGCAGGGGATTCCACCTTGCTTACAAGGCATTAAATAGAGATGTGTGAAGCTACAAAGTTGCAAAGTTGAGAAAACTTCATTTTGACATAACTTCATGATGTTGGCCAAATTTGCCAGTTTGAAGTGCTGACTTCACAACATGTTTGGCTATGCGAAGTGGCACTTTTTTCCATGAAGTGACCAAACTTCAGTCACGAAGTTGCCACTTTGTAGAAATATGTGCCATATCACCTGAAAAAATGTTGTGAATTTGAATTCCGTGATGCCAGTAGGAACTTTGCAAAGCTTCATTTGCACCATCATGCCAGTACATGGCATGGCCCTCACTGATTTGATGGTCAGTATCATTACATGATTTTTTTTTTCTTTTTTCCTGTTTTATCTTAAGTTTTCCTTTTACAGTGATACAGTGGCCAAGTCAAGCTAAATAATTTTTTCATTCTTTTCTTCACAGGTGACAGATATAGCAAGACTGGAAGTGAACAGTGAACATAGAGGGTGGGCAGGGGTATAGCATGGAATTTAAAAATTGTATACAGAGTTGTCCATACTGCTCCCCCCCCTCAGCTGGCTCTCCTTCTTATGTCCCCCCAACTCTGCAACATCAGTGGTGTGTACTCAAAATGAAAATATGCAATAGACACATATTCATAAAGTAAGAAAACCTTCTAATCACCAGCAATGTCAGACTAACAGACTGGCTTTTAGTTACAGTGTTACACTGTCACAAGCCTCTGTGCCACATCAAGGTAGCCAGCAGGTCCAGTCACACCAGTACTTCTGCTCACACCCCTATCTACTCACTTATTCAAGCATGGACACAAACATACTAAAGCTGAGTGTACCCACATCAGCCAAAAATCATTCACGTGCTCACTGATGCCCAAAGTACCCCAAAACACCCAGCCAACAGAACACAATGGTAATGTACCCACAACAACTATCAATTATTATACTTTAAAACTACTGTAACAGTGGGCTGGGGTGAACTAAATTATGCTGTGGTTTGTGTTCACTTGCTGTAACTACTTAAACCACTCCTCACCAAATAGCCCCATACCACCCAAACTTTGGTATGCAACCAGTTTACAATTTAAAATTGAATACCAATAAATGCAAATGCAGCACAATAATACTGTGGTGTGTACACTGAAGACAATTCATACCAGTACAGTACTTGTGCTCACATACTTTTTACTCTCTCATAAAAATTGAGCACCCAAACCTGCCAGAATCATTCATCTACTCACCCATGCCCAAAGTACTTGAAATCACCCAGTCAACAGAATAAAATGGTAATTTACCCACCAACAGATTACAATTACTGATTCATTGCCTTGAATTTACATTAACTCTCTAATGCGCCAATGGACCACAGAAACCCAAACCAAAGTATGAAGCAAAACATATTACAGTACTTAGAAACAAGTTATGACAACAACATGGTTTAGTCTGGTTAGCTTGACTACCTAAACCACTCCACACCAAATAGCCACAAGCCACCCAAACTATAGAACGTCAACTGTTCACTATTTTAAAATTGACCAACAACTAGATACATCAAAATAAAATGAAAATTTAATCATATTAATTCTGCAATATATACAGACCTTTTTCAGTCTCACCGTGAAACAAACTTTTTGCAATGATCATTGCACAGGTCAATATATTTCGACAATTGGCCAACATCAACTTCGATATTCTGAAGGACATTTAGTAGAAACAAACCAGTTAATTGCATTTCACTCATGGCGTTCCTTAGCCAGGTGTTAAAGAACTTGTGTACTGCCCAGAATTAATAGTAATTTTTAAATGCATTTAGCATTCGCTTCTTGTATCTGAATTATTTTTTTTTCTGTTTGCTAATAGAAGATTTTCCACCTGACAGCACTGGGCTTATGCATGGAGCAGCACTCTTTCTGGAGGCTAAAAAAGGTCAGTTCTGTTCCTCCCACTAAATCATCAGAAACGTGATCAAACACATTGAGGCACCACAACTCTTGCAAGCCTGTGCAGTGACTTTCACAAGTTACCTATCAAAATGCAGGAGATTGCGACATCACTAGTAATCAAGAACAGCTAATCCCTGCTGCTTCATGTGAAAGAGAATAATCTGGCAGTGAGAAATGGTTCTCCTTGGTTACTAGTGATTTTACAGTCAGTGTGGTCTCAGTGTTCATGATGTAGTGGGAGGAAAAGAACTGACTTTTTTTAGCCTCCAGATAGAGTGCTGCTCCACCCATTACCCCAGTACTACCAGGTGTCAAATCTTCTAATTAGCAAACAGAAAAGAAAAGATACTTCAGATATAGGAAGTGATAGCTGACTACATCTGAAAATTACTATTAATTCCAAGCAGTACACAAACTCTTTAATTCTTCTTAATGCACTGAATGGCCTCTCTGCCGATGCAGCACTGAGTGGCATTGTGGCTAAAACGAATAAAGCAGTGTTGGTTTTCAGAGAGAATGCAAGGTTCAGTTGCTGAAGAGTATCAAGGATGATAGTTGGACTCTCTTTCCTCAAGACCATTTTCCATTCTGTATTCTGTCTCTGCAGATCTGTTTTCATGTTTTCTAGACTAGAAAGATTCATCTTGAAAGCTTCATACAGTGCAGTCAGGTTACTGATTGCTACAGAACATGCAGTGCATTTTGCATCACATATTGTGCAATGAAACATAGGTAGCATTCAATTGGTTGCTCTTGTAGTTTGAATATAGCATGATCCAGGAATGGCATGAATGTGTTCTAGCAGTAGTACTCCTGTGGATCTGTAGCAGTGATGTTGCTCCTTTGAGTTTGCCTCTCACAGATCCTGGGACCGACTCTTGAAGTAGGGTACTCTCTGCTAGCTGCTTCACCTCTTTATACAGGCTCTCAAAGTTGGTTTCTACATCATCCCTCATACTTTTCACTGTCTCAGTGATGACATGTGCTTCCTCTGATGCCTGAATTAAATCAGTTTGTTTACAAAGAAGGTACAAATTAAGAGGCTTTGTAACTACAGGTACCGATTCTACACACACCAAAGTGACAATAAAATCAAACTTCAGAATGGAGAACAAAAATCAGCCTGCATCAGTGTCAAACTCTGCAATCTTCTCTAAGGTGCTTGCAATTACAATATATTTATTCTTGAAACTGTGAAGGGAATCTGTCTGACTCATCCAGAGTGTGATACCAGGTACTAGTAAAGATATACTTCTATCCTACTCAAAGTATTTATATTCTTTAGCAGTATCTGGTCAACTTAGCGTGGGAATAATCGCGCTGCAAAAACTATGCCATTAAAATAACGTCAGAAAAAACTGCAAATGGTACAAAAGAGCATCAGGATATTATCACACCCCCCCCAACTGTCACCCTCCCGTGGTTAGTACTTGTAAATCCCTGCCCCCTGACTGTCACCTTCCTGGGGTTAGTAATAATAAATCCACCCTGACTTTGTCCCCCACCGAGTTGCATCCTCCCAGAGTTTGTAATAGTAAATCCCCCACCCCACTGAACTTCTCTCCCCAATTTCCCCTCCCAGATGCGTGGTCATTGGTTCATGCTGTTTTACCAACACACAGTTGTTGCTGTCGGCATTTTGTCTGCGTGACAACTGACCGTGCATTTTTGGTCCCGCTGTATTGACCTGGACCCTCATTTGACAAACTCATGAATTCCTTCAGTTCTGATAAACATACATTGTGACATTTGCTGATGAATTTAAATAATAAATCACTTTTCTGCATGTGTCAAACATGTTAGTCACATGACATCTTGCACAAGAGTGAATGATGGCTGGCTTAAGGTTATGTGCCTTACAGGCACTGTACATGGCTGCTCACCATTAAAATGGCCACTCATATTGCTTCCTCTGTCATAATCTTGCACTCTCAGGTATTCTCTTTCAACATCCCAGGCTGTCAGCCACTGTAGAAGGAGATCTGCAAGGGCTTTTCTAGTGGCGTTGAAGGCCTCAACAAATCTGATAAAGTCCTCTCAGAGTTCAGCATTCTAATATTCACTTCTGTGCATAGTACAAGTCACATTAAACTGTTCCTCCAATGAGTTGTTCTAGCATTTCTGAGTTGCATAAGTGTTGTTGGATCCAACTCAAAGCCTGTACAAGCCATTATTTAAGAGCTGAAATGTAGTTTTGCAGTGCATTGTGGCTGAACTGCAGATGCATTCCAAATGGGTTGAAAAAACATTTTACAAACATTGCTCTTGAGCTGCTTAAGCATTGAAAAACAATGCAATCTGAGTTGCCAATGCATTGCCAACTATAAAAAAACAATGTAAATCAACTCATTGGTGGCACAGTTTAATGCGACTTGTACTGTACATAGCACAAAGCCAAGGTAATCTGTTCCTTGTGTGAAAGATCCATTTTTACATCTGCTATTAAACTGAAGAATTGTTCTTCTTTGACTCTGTTCAGAATTTTCTGTTGAATCTGCAAATTGAACAGCTGAATCAGTTCATTCTGGATGTGTGCCAAGATGTACTATGCATTGCCTAATGTTTTCTTCAAATGTTCTAATACTGGGTCCAGTTCTGCAGTGTAGTCCAGCAAAGCCCTGAAATTTCCTGTATTGTTGAGTCGTCCCTGTAGTGCCAAATTTTGTCTTCCATGATGGTCTTCATAATCTATCTCAAGGCATGCCATGTGCATTCACTAACTTTTTTATCCTGTTGTATGCTGGACTGATATGCTGTTTTCATTTTACCTCTACACACTTCAAAAAATACCTCAGACTTTTTAACTGAATTTCCATACTCCTTCAACTTGCTGTGTGGTTCCAGTATCTTTATTCGATTGGACAATCTGTGTACACACCAAAACAGCTTCTTTACTAGTGTTAACCATAAAGCAGGGGCCACAGATGACAGTATCTATTTTTTTGGAGTACTGTGCAAACTTGAATTTGTGAAACTGTTGTTGACTGACTCTTCTGTATTGTTGGCTAACAGCTGATCCCATTAGTCATTTTGGGGACTGGAAATCTGAAGATGGTTGCCACTGTCTTGCTAGTATGGATTTCCTTTCCATCTTCATCTCAGTCATGTTTGTGTGTTTATAAACAATGATGTTGCTGTTATCCTGCAGTGTGACATCATGACTCTCATTTGTTCTGCTCCTTTGAGGAGCAGCTGGCTCTTCACACACAGTGTAGTTGCTGCATGGAGTGGTAGCAGGTTATTCATGGAATGACACGGTTGCATCTGAAGCGGTATGGCTGCTGTATGACATAGTAGCAGTTTCCTCATATAGCAGCACTGATGCATCTGAAGTGGTCACATTCCTAAAAGAAGAGAGAAAAAAAAACTGTTAAAGATTAGCTGCATCATGTAAAAGGTTGCACACAGAAAGAATAGTCTCTCTAAGTTCATATTTTACCAAGGAAATGTTCCTAGTGTAAATTGGGCTTTAAAGTCCCTACAATAAAACAAAACATCATTACTGAGGTACCACCATTGTCAATATGTTTGTATACACAAGCATGCAGCAAGAGATATGTAACATTCATAGTTGGACTGCTTTTCAGTTATATGTGGTTCATAGCTCAATGCTTATGTTACATACTGTAGCTGGATTATGTAGATGGTTGTAGGATACAGAGGCCAGCTGGTAAATAGACAATGGTTGCCAGGTACTAGTAGTATGGAATGATTTGTGCTTAGGTACTTCAGCATGAACATGATCGAGTCAGTGATTAATGTATGTATGAATCGGATAGTAGGAGCAATGTGCTTAGATGCTTGAACTGAGAATTGTTTGTTATTATTTGATGGATTTGGCCTTTCTCTGTATCCCACCAGTAGGGAGGAAGCTTGGACCAGTATTATGAGACCCCCCAAAAGAACATGATATCAACGATTGTTCCATATCCGACTGATGAAAGAGTTGAGTAGGAAGATCCTTCAAGAAATGAGTAGTAGATGATCACCTCCTCCAACTCTGAAGAGAATGACCACTAGCACGCAGGAGAGGAAACCCCCCCTTGGGGGGAAACCTCTGAGGACCCATGGCTACTGACCCACCCGTCCTTCTGGGCATACTAAAGGAGCGTAATCCTATATATTTTAATTGGCCGGTCTGAACCCTGAATTTGATGAACCCAATCCATAGAGATTGAAGACGGATGGAATCGTGACATGTCAGGTGAATAGAGCAAGCATCCGAGTAGTAAACTCCCAGGTTCAAGAATCCATGATCAGGTCGGAATGAAGTCAAGTGGAATCCATAGCTGATAAAATTTGAAGTGACAAACTGCAGGTGATGAAATGCTCCAACAAGTGAGGATAGCTTTGCAGGAGAACCAGGTTTCCGCTGATAGAGGGCTTATGCATGACGTGGAGTGGTAGAAGGCTTGTAACTAGACTACTGACTGACGAATCTAGTTCTGGTAAAATACGATAGGTAGAAATATACTTAAGTGATGAGATAAAAGGCAATGGCTGTAGAACTGGACTGGAATCATGGCAGGCATAGAGGATAGCAAATCTGAAGCGCTGGTGCGAGTTTAGGAAGCATTCATGAAGTATGACAGGGCACGCCCAAAATAAGTATGAGCAAGCGGAGTGAATAACTTAAGATAAAGTAGCGAGTAACACATCAAAGTACAGTAGGCAGGTGAGCTGGAATAGAATGTGGCAACTAGCCCCTCGGTGATGCACAACTTAACTGACAGCTGGTGAGGTAAGTAGAGAGGCGGCTAGTTCCTGGTAACGAGAAAGTGCAGCCGGGCCTATGGAGGTCTGCTGGTAGTAATAGAGCATGGCAGCTAATCCCTCAGTGATATGCGCAGCTTACCCATCAGCTGGTGAGATAAGAGAGAGGTGACTAGCTCCAGGCAACATGAAAATGCAGCCAGACCTATGGAGGTCTGCTGGTAGGAATAGAGTGAGGTAGGTAGCCCCTAGGTGAGATGCATAGCCGATCCGCCAGCCAAAGAGGTAAGGCTATGAGAATGGAACTAGCAAGGGAATCAGAGCTTTGCGTAGATCCAGATGATTGTATGATGAAGTTGAGATATACAATTCAAACTAGAATGATACCTAGCTAGAAGTGATTGGAGAAGAACAGTCTGAGAAGTCTTGAGTAGTAAAGTGAAGAATCCTAGATGGTGAGAACTGAAGAAGCTGATTAAATGAAGTAACATAGTCACAGGGTCCGTGAAGCCTTAGAGCAGAATTCAGGGTAGTGAAGGTCTTCGGGACAAGCTCTAGTAAGTGTCCTGGGAAGAGAGTGGAAGTAGCAATTCCATATGGAGAAAGTGGAAGGGCAAACGCAGAATAGATGATGGATCTCGAAGCATTCAGATGTGAGTCCATAGTAAGGGAGTTCCTGGCTGGCTGACACGGCAGCACATAAGCGTATAGTGGAATATGTGAATCTCCAGGCACCGAGCTCGGCCAGGCAGGTATGAAGTAAAAGTAGGTAAACCCCCAAGTGAGGAATGAATTGTTTATTGGTATCAGAATGGTGACATATCCTAAGTCAGTGTAGGGCAGAGTAGTACTGTAGTTGTAAGGCAGACTTAGAAGAGTGGAATGGTGCTGTGGGCCGATGTATCCTGTAGATCAAGGATGGAAGGGATTGCAGTGAAGAGACCATGGCAGAAGAGCTGGCAACTTGACAAGAGGCAAAGCATCCTGAAACTGTAGTAAGTCAATGTTCAAGGCATTTGTCCAACTAAGGAAGGCAATATGGAGTAAGTCAGCAGGGAGTCATGATGGAGACTATAGAAACAACTCTGGGAAGGTAAAGTAGCATGGCGAGGAGCGTCCAAGAGAACTGAAGCAAATATCTTGATGTACTCCAGAATAATCCAATGGAGACGGAAGCTGCAGTGAGTGTACTTGGAAAGGTAATTCTGAAAGCTGCTCCGAAGGAAGCATCCATGGAAACAAAGAAGAGTTAGCCAAATAATACAAGGAAGTGTGGCTAGGCTATGTGTAGGTCAGCCAATGACGTAGATGGCATGATTGAATGAGCATGCAACCGGAGTGGAACTAGAAGTAGTAGTGAAACCCAAAGCCAGTATGCAACTGGACCAAACGAGGTCAGTAGTAAGGTAAGTAAGACTGGCTGTTAGCCCCACGTAAGCTAGCATGCACAGCTGGACCCCACGAACATCAGCTGGTAATGGGAGCTAGGTGGCAGCTAGACCCACGTAAGCCAGTATGCACAGTTGGACCCCTCGTAGGTCAGTCGGTAAGGTAAGTAGAGTAGCAGCCAGCAGTACATAAGCTAGCATGCGCAGCAGACCCCTCGAAGGTCTGCTGGTAAAGTAAGTAGAGTAGCAGCTAGACCTGAGAAATATCTCGGAGGCCACTGTCAGTGCCACATGAGTGTCGTCTGTGTCATTGGTGACATAATTCAGTAAATGGTAGAGACATAGGCACACAGGAGCCGTTTATACAGACAGGCTTCAATAAGGATTGGAACGAAGGAAGGAATGATGAGGGATAGACTGATATCCTGAATTTGGAACTAAAGGATCGAGGACACCAATGGGTTGGATTGAAGCCCAGCGTAATAGCAGATATAAGTTGCCAGAATTTAGGAGCAGTAGAATATGGCCTTGGGTAATTAGAAAATTCAGCAATCTATGATGCTATCTAGTGGCGTAATGTAGAAGGCACATACGTTGCATAGATGGAATACATACAGAGATGAGGAGTGGTGCTGGGGCCAATCAGGTACGAAGTATCCATCAGCTATAAGGCAAGAAAAGGGGGCAACAGCAAATGCTTGTCCATTTGATATGCAAAGAAATAGTACAGTTGAATCCGAGTGCCGGAAGGCTTATGCATCGTACAGCATGAGGTCATAGATCTGAAATGGGTAGAGAGCAGGAATGTATGCAGGCACAAAATAGGGTTATAGCTGTTGAACAAAAACTTCTAGCAGGCATTTAGGAGTCAGGAAGCAGTTTAAAGCAGTAGAAGTAGAACTTCTGGCAGGTAGGTATCCAGCCTTGAAACAGTTTGTTACGGCCATAGAATGCCTGGGAGGTATTTAAGTAGTCAGAACACAGTTTTGTTACAACTTTAGAAATAGAACTCCCGGCAGGTAGTCAAGCAGTATTTTAACAGTCTTTTACAGCTTTAGAAGTTAGGACACCCGACTAGTACTTAGCTAGGAGAGCAGGCGGCAGCATGACGCTGTGGCAGGGGAAGACAGGACCGGAGGTAGGAGCCAGAGGAGAGCAGACAGAAATCAGCTACAGCACACCAGTGTCCTTAGATGTGGTGCATGGAGCAGGAGGAAGGAGCCAGCAATCCGAAATGCTCCGAGCGGAGGCAGGCGGCAGACAGTATGGCAAAATGGAGCAAACGGAGTAGTGTTAGGCTGAGCCCCTAGGAATTAGCAGTAAAAGGGGCCAGCAGTGGCTGGCAACTGTGAGGTACTTGTGTGGTGAGGTAGGAGTCAGGAGAACGGAATATGCAGAGGAGAAGGCGCAGGTAAGAAAAGTCCAAGGCATTCGAGATGGCGGCAAACTGAGGCACAGTAGGCAACCCCCCCCCAAAGAAAAGCAGACAGCAAGATGGAGGAATGGAGCGGGGCAGGAGGAAGGACAAGGAGGGAAGGGGCCAGCATGGCAGCAACCAACAGTGGAGCAGGAGGCAGACAGATGGAAGGTGGGGAGGAACCAGCTGCACCGCCGAAGAGAGTGCGACTCGCTGTGAGTGCGACTCGCTCTAAGCAGAGCGGAAGTCTGCTGCTTAGTTTATGTAGGATGTGGGGGAGAAGCTCTTCCCCCACATAACCACGGGCTTGCGCCCTTCAATTATGGACTTACCATATGTGTTTGATTAGAAGCTGCCCTCTAATAGAAGCTACCCTCTATTCCAAGCTCACAGAAAAAAAGCAGACTTGTAAGAGAAGCCATCCCCTATTACAAGTTGTGGCTTGTAACTGGCAATACTAAGTAGTATTCGAAGTGTTCTGGGTGCAGTGGGTAATGGTTCCTCTCTCTGGAAAACATCAAATAGTTCCTTCCCAATGTGGACCAATCATTTCTTCAGAATTAAAAAAAAAATGGGAGGAGTCAAAACTTCATCTTCAAAAACACTAGGCTGGGGCCTCATCGTTCATCACAGCCTTTATCCAACTTGTCTGAGATCCTCTTTTGCCAGTCCTGTTCCCCTGACCCACCTGTGTTGCACAAGCATGGAACCCCCCCAGTCATTTGTTGCTGAGGGTCAGCTGGGAAGGGAGATGGATAAGCAACTGTAGGCCTGCTCTCCACTCCCAGGGAAGGGAAATGCAGGCTCCGCTGAATGACAGGTCTAGGAGGGCAGTAGTAGGGAGGTGCTGCAGGACTCCACAGTATGTGCATGACTCTACACATGTGTGCTGATGTGTGTGCCCCAGTGTGGGGAATGAGGGAACAACCTGGAGGGAAAATGGCAGGACAGGCATTTATGATGCCTGCCTGTGGGCCCTCACCTGCCACATTTTCGGGAAGCCTTGTCTGTAACTTAATTCAGGTGCTGCTGTTGGGGGCAGGATGGCCCTCCCTCCTAACCCCCATGGGGGAATCTTTGGCTCGTGGAACAAGGTAAGTATCTGAGAGGTGTTGATGGCGGAGCTCGGTGGAGCAGTGCTAACTGGGAGCCCAGCCTGTCCTCGCCAAGGTAGAAAAAAATGTACATGAAAAAAATAATGGTAAATATACAAAGTTTTCCTCAGTGGCATTTAGCACCTTTTGGTATCAATTTCACATCTGTGATTTGACCAACTGCATATTACACATTAGCTGGCTGCTAACGTGTTGTCAGCTTTCTGTACAACACAGTTTAGCTGACTGTTAATGAGTTCTCAGTTTTCTGTACAACACATTCAGACATTTTTATGTTTGCTCACGTGCATGCTCAAGAAACATTATGTGGCAGCTTAGGAGAGAAGCGGGTTGTGGAGGTGGGGCACTGTGGCAGTTAACGCTGGCACTGCATTTGTGGGCTTGGCTCTGTTCACCCAGTGCAGACCCAGTGTCCTGATGACACTGGTTCTGCAGAAGTGCCACCAACTTGAAACAATTTGGCCGCTGCAATGAGGGGCCACCTCGTCATTGCAGCATCAGCCATTCCGCTGCAATGAGGGAGTGACCCATCATTGCAGGGCAGTACCTTGTCTGGTGAAACATTTCCCTAAACATGGCAGTGGCTTATGCCGCCTCCTCAGAGCCCCATGACTGATGATTGAAGGGGTGCCCAATCCCCCTGTCGACATGCCCCCGACCCAGTTCATTTGCTGACAGGGGAGCCCACTCCCCATTGGCATAATGCCCCCCCATTTGTTGTGTGCCAAGGAGGGTGCCCAATCCCTGTCAGCTACAGCCCCCGAAAAAAACATTCAGGTGGCACATGGGAAGCCCACCTCAGCGTGCCAAAAGTCCCTGTAAATAAGAAAACCTTCCTATGATGTTATAACATTTTTTTAAAACCTGTAAACTAGAAAACGGTCTCTCATTGAGTCTTCCCCAACCCACGCTCACCCACTGCACAACCCACCTCCCCACACCCCCCTCACCCCATACTTACCTCCGGAGTCCAGCGCGATGATCTTTCGTGGACCGAGAACACGTCTGCACTCTTCAAAGCTGACTGCGAACTGAAGAAATACTGGTAAGCGGTATAATGGCATAAATGTTTTTTTTTCAACTTATGTGGATATCTCGGGACTATTTTGGGGACTTTTGGCACCAAATCTTCAACATTGGGTTATTGGGACCCCTCCTCATGAATTCAATCACTGTCATAGCGTTATTTTGTCCCGAAAGGTGATTTCACGGTCACTGCATGGAATCATCTTTCAGGACTGGTTAACAAAATGACAATGCCACTGTACATGAGGTGGGCTCTCAAAAAGCCTAAGTTGCAAATTTGGTGAAAAAAATCCAAAAAATTACTGTTTTATGAGTGTGCATTGCACAGTTTCCACACACTCGTAACTTCGTGAATTTGGAAAATTTTCACTCCAGATTTTCAACATTAGTATTTTTCCACACCTCCTTATGAACAGTGCAGCTGTCATTTTACACATCCTGGCTGAAATGTGTTTTTGCACTTCTGGTGCAAAATAGCGCTGTCGCTCTGGAAAATCAGTGTTTGGGACAGCTTAAGAAAATCACAGTGACACTGTTCATGAGCAGAGGTCCTAAAATGCCTATGCTGAAAATTTGGTGACAAAAGTCCGCAAAATGACTGTGTTATGAGCGTGCATTGCGCAGTTTCCACGCACCCTCGTAACTTCAAAAATTTGTAATATTTTCATGCCAGATTTTCAAAATTACCATTTTTTCACACCTCCATATGAACAGTACAGTTGCCATTTTTCACATCCTGGCCGAAATGTGTTTTTGCACTTCTGGCGCAGAATAGCGCGGTCTCTGTGGGAAATCAGTGTTTGGCACAAATTAAGAAAATCACAGTGACTCCATTCATGAGCAGAAGTCCAAAAATGCCTATGTTGAAAATTTGGTTGCAAACGTCCATAAAATGACTGTGTTATGAGTGTGCATTGTGCAGTTTCCACACACCCTCATAACTTTGCCAATTTGTAGTATTTTCACTCCAGATTTTTAACATTGGCATTTTTTCAGACTTCCTTATGAACAGTGTGACTACCCACCTCTCCCTCTGGGCTGAAACAGCTTTTAGAGAGGTGTCTGTCCTCAGGTATTCGCTGCCACCAGCTGGACTGTCTCCAGCAACACCTTCAAGCCTACAAACTTGAATAATTAAACTTGCAATTGCACAAGTTAAAGTCTGGTAGTGTGTCTCTCTCAGGTGAGTTTACCTCAGCCAGTGGAAACCAAATATTACCTTAGAAAAATGACATCACAGTCACAACTGTTGAGCAAATAAATAGCTTTTTACTTAACAGAAAGTGCACTGAGCATTTACAGGACATATATTTACAAAACAAGAGAACAGCATGTATTACGTATAACAACATATGTCGCTATGCCTTTTTTGCTCCTCGGCTTAAACACCACTGTCAACTTTATAACGATCTTGGTTGGCTCTCTTCATAGCTGGTAGGAAATACTACCTTGGCTCTCTTATTGATTCGATAATTCGAAATCAAACCCCCTAGGTGTCTTGCAGCTATGCTTGTTCCTCAGGACGCACTCCATGGTCTACGATCAGCTGATAAATCCTTTCTGAATTTGCTGAGGTGCCACACTAGGAAAGGAACTGTTGCATTTGAGCATGCGGCTCCACAGCTGTGGAATTCCCTTCACCTCGACATTAGACTTTCTAGCTCCCCCACATGCTTTAAGAGAAAATTGCGCTCAAATCTGCTGATTGCTGATACCTGTTCCTGCTTTCACCCTACCTAATGACTGATGTCTCTTGCCATACAATAATATTTCCTCACCTCTATATAACCCTCTTACTGCCTCAGCCTGTCCCGGATCCCTTTCCCTGCCCATATACAATCTTGCACTGCAGGCATCTCCCTTACACTTACATATACTCATATAATCTAATTTCATGGCTTGCTCCCCTTTTCCTCACTTACCGACCTTTTCCTTAATGACACCCCCTGCTCTCAGTGGTTATTTCTTCCTGTTGTATTACCTGTTTTTGTGTACCTTGTTCTGTTTATATGATATGTCACCTGATAATTTATTGTCCAAGGTCCTTTCTATTCATTGCATAGGTAGGCACCTATGAACTTATGAATGGTCAACTCTGTATGTCTCTGATATATTGTATCCTCTTTAACTCATTGTATGTAAAACACTTATAAATTGTTATCCTAAATTTCTGCATGTCTGTACTCTTCCGGGTCGTGCCTGAAAATAGTCATTTTATGGCTAGTGCACTTACCCGGTTAACAAATGATAAATAAATAAAATAAATAAACACTCATACAGGAAAAGAAAACAAATGTTTTAAATAACAGATGGCAAAAGAAGAAGGCTATAGTTGAAATATGCTAGTACTAACTTACCATTCCCTGTCCTTTCAAGAGACCACTGTGCCCTATGCTAACTGCCAGCTCCCATGGACCTAGCTAGAAGGGTAAGCTCTAATCTTAGAATCTTCCTCCAGCTTCAAAGTAAGAAGAACACCCTTCTCTGTCTTTCAGAAGGTTATATACTCTCTTTAGAATAGGTCATTCCTATTCTCTCTTTGAATGCACCAACCATCTAACATGTATGTATTTAATTGTCCCAATCAGCGTGGACACCTATCAGTGACCAATTATATTCCCTTTTAACCTTAAGTTTATATTTGAATGAACCAATCCATTCAAACTGGCCTGTGTATGTGGACAGGTCTGTGTCTGTGTGTGGAGATGTCCACTCAAGATTTATGACCCAGCTCTTATCTAGCAGCTAGGGAGGACTGAGAATTCTAGCTTCTCAGCTTGCATGAGTGTTTTTTTTCCAGACTGCTAAAAAAATGTGTTTGGAAAATACAAACATTAACTCCTTCTTTACCATTTCTGTCACAAACAGTACAGCTGTTATTTTTCACATCCTGGCTGAAATGTGTTTTCACACTTCCGGCACACAATAGCATGGTGGCTGTGTGAAATCGGTGTGCAGGACAGATTCAGAAAATCATAGTGACACTGCTCACGAGCAGAGGTGCTAAAATGCCTGTGTTGAAATTTTGTGACAAAAGTCCATAAAATGATTGTGTTACAAGAGTATGTTATGCAGTTTCCACGCACCCTCATAATTTCATGCATTAGTAATATTTTCACTCCAGATTTTCAACATTGGCATTTTGTCACACCTCCTTATGAATAGTACAGCTGTCATTTTTCATATCCTGCCCAAAATATGCGATTACACATCTGGCGCAGAATAGCGTGGTTGCTGTGGGAAATCAATGTTCAAGACAGGTTAAGAAAATCATAGTGACAGTGTTCATGAGCAGAGGTCACAAAATGCCTATGTTAAAAATTTGGTGAAATAATTCCACTAAATGAATGTGTTATGCGCATGCGTTCTGCAGTTTCCATGTACGCTCAGAAGTTCGAACATTTTTTATATTTTCACTATAGATTTTCAACATTGCCATCTCTTCATACTTCCCTATGAATGGTACAGTTATCATTCTTCACATCCTGCCCGATCTGTGCTTTCATACATCTGGCGCAGAATGGCACGGCCTCTGTGGGAACTCGAAGTTCGGGACACATTAACAAAATCACAGTGCCACTGTTCATGAGAAGAGGTCCCAAATGCTTTCATGAGGTGGAGGTCACAAAAAGGCCATGTTGAAAATTTGTAGTGCAAATGCCAACAAATGCCCAGGGCATTAGGATTTCTAACCATAACATCCCACCCTGTATAAACTGACAGGCATCAATGGTGTGCCTTTGGATTGCCGACTGTAATGCTCATGCCATTCCACCCCCCCACAGCCAGTGACAGGCATCGAGGTGTGCCTTGGACTCTTCGGCCACAGAGTTCACCCCATTCTCCTATACTGCACCCATTTCAGCATATGTCCTTATGGAATGGGGTGACCGTAAAGCCGAACACCACAAGGCACACCTCAACACTTGTCGGTGTCTGCAGGATAGGGTGAGGTGAAATGGCATGAATGTTATGGGCAATGACCCAAATGCATACCCCAATGCCTGTCCATCTCTGCAAGGTGGAGGTGGGGTTGGCGTGAAGTTCAATACTTCACTGCCATTCCTATTCTGCACCTGTCTAACTCCTGCATTTCCAATGCTAATACCAGCAAGCAAACATTCGGCATTGACAAATGCTTGTTAGCTTGAGTAACAGCCTCACCATCCATTTAGTTATATTTCAAACAATACCTGTGGGGGGGGAGGACTTTGATATAGTGGCACTGCTTTTTATCAGTGCTCTCCTGGGCATTACAGTGAGACAATCTTACAGGCCCAGCACAGATTCCCTCCCCATACCAATTTGTATTTTGTCTGGGTCTCAGCCCTATACCATTATTCAACTGCAAACTGTGTTTGTAAAGGCTACAATATTCAAAAATATATACCCAAACACAAATCAGTAAGCAATAAATAGCATACAGAAGGCTGCATTCCATCATTTCAGCAAGCTTTCATCACACAGATAATCATCGCTACACCATCTCTTAGCTGGAATGACTGTCTCACCATCCTTTTTCAAACAGTGCTCACAGGGGAGAACTTTGACACAGTGGCACTGCTTTCTACCAGTGCTCCCCTGGGCCTCACAATGAGACCATCTCACAGGCCCAGCACAGATTCTCAAATGAATACAAACAAACCAATAAGTAATAGTTTGCATCTCTAAACCGGCAGGACATTGTTTCAAAAAGCCTTTGGCACACAGAGATATTACTCCCCCCCCCCCTTAGCTGGAACCATTGCTTCACCATCCTTTTTCAAACAATGCCCACAGAGGAGGACTTTGACATAGTAGCACTGGTTTTTATCAGTGCTTCCCAGGGCCTTACAGAGAGACCATCTTACAGGCCCAACATAGATTCCCAAATGTATACAAATACAAACACAAACAATAGTAAATAATAGTTTGCATCACAAAAGCTGCAGGGTATCATTTCAGCATACAGCTATCACCTCCCCTGCCCCTTAGCTGGAAAGACTGCTTCACCATCCTTTTAGTTATATTTCAAACAGTGCCCACAGGGGAGGACTTTAAGGTAGTGGCACTGCTTTTTACCAGTATTCCCCTGGCCCCTGCAATAAGACAATCTTACAGGCCCAACCAAGGGCGTAACTACCGATACTCCAGACACACCACGGCGTGCTGCAGCCATCAGCTGGGGTAGCAGGAGCCAGCTGTTCTGCCGCATTCCTTTGTTTTTTTTGGTTTTTTCGTGGGCTTTCCCGGACACTTTTTGTACTTGCCGAATTTTGAGAAAGGAGGGGTGGGGGGTCTCTGAAACTTAAGCGCTGCTGTCTGTGAGGCACAGTGACACGGTTGCGTACTACCCCCAGCCAGAGGACCTGATTGAGAAATATGTTTGATCTCTCAATCAGGTCCACTTGCCAACAAAGGATGCATGCCAGTCCTTAGTAAGGGTCGGGGTCGGGGTCTAGTGGGCTCTTTAAATGCCCTGATGAAATTGCAGTGCAATCTATTACAAGTTGGACTCGGGTCAGAGAGGAGAGACTAGAGAGAAGACAACACCAGGATGGGACGGGACGAGGCGCGACGCAAGACCAGCCAGCAGCACAGCAGAGTCGGTCCGTAATTTGTAGTGGGTTGGGACTCCAATTATTCTATCTGGAATCTGGCATGGCTAGTTTGAAGGCGTTTGGAGGAATTGTTCATTGCTGCTGACTCTGTGCACTGCTGCTTGCTGCCTTAGCCTGCCTAATCTGCGGTCGACCACCGAATGATCCATTTGATTTCAGTCTCTGAAGTTCGATTGGAGTCTGAGAGAGAGCAAGCCGTGAGGTGGGCAAGGAGGAGGAGGAGGAGACAAGTGTCTGGACTTGAAGGAGAGCTGCCGCGTCGCAACCTACACTTAACACCAGCCGGTTTTGGACTTGTGCTCGGTGTCTGGAGTCTGGAGAGACTAGGAGACTGACTGTGACTGCCCTGCTGAGACTAAACTGCACTGCTGCAGCCAGGAGAGTCCCAAACTCCAAATCTTGACTTCAGCTACTTGAGGTAAGATCAGATAACTAAAAAAGGATATTTGGGCACTTAAAATGGCTGCTATGAGGATGTTGAGATTTGCCATTTTCGGCAGCTGGGCGCCATCTATGAGCATCTCTATGTGTGAAATTAGTTGGTCCGGCGTTAGGCTCCACATCCCCAGATATAGAAATCAAAAATTGGATAATCAGGAAAGAAGTTCCTCTGAGCTAAAAGGCCCTGGGTGGGAGTTTTTGTCCTTTTGATGAAGTACACACTCCCAGATCATCTACAGCCTGTTTTGACAAGCAGCCCAAAATTACTAAGCTATTTTCAGTTGAATAACAGGATTTAACCAAAAGACTGAAAAGCTGAATAGGTCAGTTGGGCAATTCTGTTTACTAATCACAGCAGGAATATGAAATGTTCCAGCATCCAAAAAGACAAGTCCCATGAATATAAGCAATAGGCTGACTTGTACTTTCACCATGATAATATTAACAACCAATAAATTACTTAAAAATAAGGGAAATTATTTTGCTAATAAAATGCCTATGATCAAAGCATGGGCTATCTATACCCACATAAAAAATGTTTAGTGTGAGAAAGAAAAGAAACAATGCCCCACTGAAGGTTAATCACTGTATTCAAAAAACATTAGATGTGGTTGTTTGCATGGCACAAAGGAGCAAGACAAACCCTGCTGAATAGATGATAAAACAAAGTGAGTTCAAACAAAACTGTCAGTATTGTAAAGCAGTGTCTAACTTACCAATGCACCAGGCAAACACAGGGAAACAAAATGGCAGTTGCTATGATTTTCTGTTAGGAGTGGCGCTCGCACCACTCAGGCTCACGGTCAGCGAGCAGCATGGGCTTTTAGTGTCCTTTCTCTGTCCTAGGTTTGCTGCTACCCTCCATCCCTGGCTTTTGGCCTGTCCTGTTGCCCTCCCTGTGGTTTCTGTCTGTCCTCCTGGGGTCCTCCTGCCTTCTTCTGGTTTGCTGATGCCAACCCCTACCTGCCCTCCTGGTCTCCCTCCATCTCTCATTTCTGCCCCTTGGTTCTTGCTCCATAGTTCTTTCTTTTGGAAGCTTCTGCCCCTCACACCGCCATTCCATCTTAATTGCCATTCCTTCCTATTCGAACAACCTTGTGCAATGTTTCACCTCATCTAGCACCTGAAATTCCTCAACACATATCGTACCATGTGCTTTATCCCACATGACCTTTCCCTGCAATTTGCCTGCCACAACTACCACTCATGCCTTTCTCCTGTTTGTACCTATCCTAGTTTTAGCATCCCTGTACCCTGCTTGGCCTATAGTTTCTAACTTTACCCAATTGTGCTCCCAAGTAATTCATACCCTTCCAGCCCTCATAATCACCTGCTGGAGATGGGAGTCTCTTTCAATCTATCTACCATCTTACCCTGCTGGATTCTTGATCATGCAGCTTAGATTCAATGTAAAGAAGTGCAAAGTAGCTGCATACATGCTTACTCTGGGGTTTGAGGTGGGGGGATGTAGTTTTTCAGGAATGCTCTTGTAAAGGAGATGGGGGTTGACACCCCTAGTATGCTTGTGGACTTCACACAAATGCTGTTGTCTTATCTTGCTACCTAGAAGTCCCCACATGCCTTGTCCACCAAGGTATAAATGGGATGCTGCATCTTTATGATGCTCAGTTCGGGGGAGGGAGGGGGGAGGAGTCTTTTGGACCTACTCATACTGGGAATGTTAACAGTCAAGCTATTTGCTCCATGTTGTGGGATGGGAGGTGGGGGTATTCTGTTCTCAGTTACAGGGTAAAGAACCATTTAAACCAATTGTTTTGTATGGCTATTATGGGTGTGTTTTATTGTGCATTCTAGGGAGGGGTGGGTTTGGGGTTTAAGACTGGGTTTTTCAGGCTAACTAAGGTCAATGAAGAGTGTTGATAATTGAGCTTGTTGCTACTGGGTTACTAGTAAAAAGGGTGGGGGGGTAGCTTTCAGTTTTATGAAAACTGCCTGAACAGTTCCATGTCATTATAGCGATCGCAGAATAGCAATCGCTATTTTGGCAAGTGTATACCGCCGAAGAGCAAATCGGCAAAATACACTTCCAGGCAACCTGACATCCAGAACAGAAAAAAGTGTTTTTGCAGGTGAGGGCTTTGCCCCCCCCGCACCCCCCAAATATAGATCATTAACTCCAGGGGGGGGTACATGTCAGGGAGGGGGGAAAATCCTGTATTGCACAAAAGTGCCGCAGCCAGCTGCCAAATTTCTATGCACCTGGTCCCATCCCAAACCCTTTGCCTGGCTGCCCTAGAGCTAGCCACCCACACCACCACACACCACATGGCTAGCTCAGTGACAGCAGGTACACCCATCCCTCAAAACACCTTCCCTGTCCCTCCTCTTCCTCTTGTTATCCCCCCCTTCCTGTCAATGTCCACTACCCTCATGGTCATGTACAGTCGTTACCCTTGCTGGGTAGCTTAAGAGTATAACACTCAATATGAGTTGCTGTTTTGACATGGCATCCATATTCAGTCACTATGCTCATGGTAACCACTTGAACAAGTCATGTGGTGTTAATAGATTAAAAAAAACCCTGTACATATGTATACTGCAGTTGTGCAGAGGATGGGGCAGGACTGTCGTGGGTATTGTAGTTTGCAGGTTTTTTTCAGTTATGTCATTCAAGAAAACAATGGTACAGAACAGTGGATTACTCGATAGATACAGTATATCATTCAGTTACATTTATGGCTAGAAGAAAATGGACGGAAGTACACTCAGTGTTCATTCCTGGAATGTCAATGGGATGACATCACATATAAAAAGAAAGAACATTGTCAAAACTTAAGGGCATGGAAATGGACATTCTTTGCTTACAGGAGATGCATATGTGGAGAAAGAAGGGAGTTATGAGCAAAAACTGGGGGGGGGGGAGGCAGTGGTTTGGATCATATTTCTCCTCCAAGACTGGGGGGGGAGAGCTGCCACCTGGGTAAGACCTTGCTTCCTGGGCACAGTAAATAAAATGTATGCAGACCAGGGGGTAGATTTGTCTAGGCTAGGATGCTCCTAAACGCATGCTAAAAACTTGCTGTAGGTCTATGTATGGGTCTAATGTAGAATGTCTTGAATTTTTCAACAAATTAAAAATCCAAATGGCAGACTTTAAGGGACCATGGTTTATGTGTGGGTATTATAATTGTGTTGGACACCGTCTTGGACAGATCTTCAGAAATTGTCCCTTAGACTAAAAATGCTAAGGCTTTTAGAAGCCTTTCAAGTGATTACAACTTAACAGATGGAGACATGTTAACCTTCAGGGAAGAGAGTACACACATACTATATTTCTATTCTGCAGTGAACTATGCGAGGCTTGATAGAGGTCTGATCTCGATCTCCCTGGTAACTGATTCAGTCCATTGTGCATGGATCTATCACTATACCCGACCATGCCCCAGTTCTCCTGGACCTACAGGGGTGGGGGTCTCCTAGAGTGGCTAGAACTTGGAAACTGGATCCATTATTTATTAAGAAAAAACAGGATTTTATCATATACAGTACAAGAAAGACCAAATTCAGCAGTTTTTACAAAGCAATCCAAGGACTACAATAGCTTTTATTAAATGGGAAGCACCGAAGGCAGTACTACAGGGAACTATCATCTCCTACACAGCCCATACCAGAAGTAAGGAAGCTGAAACCCTCTCAGTTGTAGAACAGCAAATATTTCAGGCAAAGAAGCAGCAATAGAGAACCAACGGTTCCAGAATTTAAAATGATAATTTAATCAACTGGGGCGTGCAAAAATAGAAGGCACTATTTTAATAATCAAGCATTCAACTATTTTGGTGGAGATACTGGTGGGGAGTGGATTGCCTAGAAGTTAAAACAAAGTGAGCATTAAAAATATAGCACACATCCAGAATGCTGAGGGGACATTACAGTATGATAGGGACATTGGCGACAGTTTTAAAGAATACAATCAAGCCCTCTATACATCTGAGGTACAACCATCTGAGGCCGAGTTGGAGAGCTTCCTGTCAGGTGCCCCAGTAACACCGGTCAACAAAATTGATCAGCAGATGCTTGAGGAAGGTACAGGCTGGGAACGGATAGTGAAGGCTATACAGCACTGAAAAGGGGAAGGGAGGCCCCAAGACCAGATGGACTCCCAATTGATTTTTATAAAATTTTAAAGGAGGATATTGGGGAATCCTTCAGGAACAGGAGAGGAGAGTTTTGCGGCTGGTGGTCTGCCTCCCTCCACTCAGTCCGCTGCTATAAAAGTCCTACCCATGCCCAGGAAAGACCTGACACTTTGTGGGTCATATAGCCATATTTGCCTTCTTACAGCTGATACAAAATCTATGCGAGAATTTTAGAGGCAAGATTGGAAAAGGTACTGCCCAACAACAATACAGTGGGACCATTTTGGATTTTATTCACTCCCGTAAAGTGAAACATAATGGCAGGAAAGCAGCGAATATAATTTGGATGAGAATTTATAATTTTTTTAATACTGGAGTGAAATGGCTTTCCTTGAGTATTGGCTTCATTGTGGTTCTGAAACGTGCTCATATAAAAATATTATATGCAGGTAAGGGTAGCTGTTATGAGCGATATTGATGCATATTTCTTGAATGTTAACATACAGTATATGCCAGCTTACTGTATATTATTGATTGTCACTAGCAGTCCATTCTTGCATAAGTAAAATGGTACAGTAAAGCCTTATGGTAACGGTGATTGCATCCCACAAAAGAAAATATAGTTTTGTACATCTAATTCAGTGGCATGTGGAATCCCATGGAATGTTTGTGGTAAATGGCTGGTCTGTTTTTTTTTCTCTATCAACCACCTGGAACACTGCTGGGATATCTGCATTCTGTAACCATGGCAAGACTGCAGTAACCTCTAGGTAAATTTGTTTAAAATGATGGTAGTAAGCACCCAACTAGGGATCTGAGGTTCGAGCAGCCTCGATAGACCATAAGGCCTAATCTGCTGGCAAATAGTATGTAGTATGTTATGTAATTAAGGCAGGTCAGCAGTGTTATGCACTGCAGGTTAGTGTTGCTTAATAATGGTCAGGTCAGCAGTTTGATTCTATGGTGGCAGGTCAGGATGTAACTTAAGTGCTGATGCCTGAGGGTAGTATGTCTAAGCAGTAATGCCAGACAAGGTGTGTGTCGTGCTGGGATAATGTCACACCTCAGGTGGTTGGGCATGAGGCCGCAGGCTGAGTGCATCCAACGACTGAGGTGAGACGTTATCCCAAACGACACACACCCTGGAGGGCATTATTGCTATTATACAATGGCTCGTTGTTATACAGAATAAAAAAAATCATTTTAAAGATGTTTTTCTGTGGAAAAATATTTTCGTTTCTTAAGAGAAGATGAAACAATCCAGCTCAAGTAGCTCAAGCTCATCTACAGGTTGCCAGTGAGGCTGAGACTAGACCTGTGATGTTGTACTGGTTTACATCACGGGTCCAGCCCAAGACTGACCGATCAGAGACCAGGATTTTTTCTTGCCATTGTATAATTAACAATATTTATAAAGGCAGGTCATTAGTGTAATGCACTGCAGGTTCTGAGGAGTCCCAGTAGTTGGCTTGGTGACATGTAATGTATGTTTCTCTGCATTAACTCCGGCTCTGCTGCTGGTGGTTGTGCCACTGAGGTGATTGGGGTCTGGGGAGCGGTGTAAAGATTCCCAAGTCTGTTGCAGAAGTGTGCATTTGCCCTAGATTATTCTGGGGAAGGGACTCTGTTGGTGTCCAGATGGTGAAAAGAACATCTACCTTGTACACTCCTGTTGACAAGTGACGTGGAACAGTTGGACTGTATGCATGTCCTTTATTTCGAGGCAAGGGGTGTGATGCTTGGCCAGCTGGTTATAATTGTATGATATTGGTATTATGAATAAATGGTCAATGTATGAAATGTCAGTCTGAGATTTGGGCTTTGGATTACAAGGTCAGCAGCTGAAACCACAGGATGTAATTACACTGACCAGGGGAACAAGTTAATTAACTTCCTTCCAGTGGGCATATTACTCGTTATGACAAGCCAAGTCTTTTGAAGTTGAAACAAGTAAGCATTAATCACTGATGAAGGTGGCAACTAATGGGGAGTTAATGCATGTTTGGGACCGTTGTGTACGAGGCGGCAAGGCAGGTCTGCGGTCAGATCATCATTAACTCCCCATTAGATGCCACCTTTGTCAGTGATTAATGCGCTTGTAACATGGTCTCTCCATGGGTATAGATTTGACACAAATAATTTTGGTGATCTTAAAGAGCAGGCAATGACACCAATAAACTTAATGACTTCTTTTTAGTGTTACTTTTTGCACTGTTGCCAAACCTCTCTTACATATATATGTGAAATTTTTATGTTTTGGGTGTGCTTGTACAACTATCCAATTGTTCACAATTGCAGTACTTTTGGGAGATTTCTGAGCGGCTGTTCATTTGCTACTGCTGCTAAGATGACCTACGCATTGTTGTTTCACTCATTGACCCTGTAGGTCTCTATCTCATTTGCATATCGTGGCCGGTTCTTTGGTGCGCACTGCTCCTGCTGTTTCCCTGCTGACACTCGCTGTCTAATCACTCGCTATTTTCACTACTCACAGTTGCCGACTCTCTCCGGTTTCCCGTATGTCTCTGCTTCGTCCTGCATAATTAAAGGTGCTGGTGCCATACACGGTACAGTTCTGGAACTTGAATCCATTTTCTGATGCTCTCGGTGCTGTTCCCTCTTCCGGTACATTGCATCCTCTGCCCCTCTCTACTTCTGGAGGTTCCTCTACTGTGTGTGGTGACTCCTGTGTTTTCTGGGCTGTCCGCTGCTGCATCCCTCTCCACATTGTCCGCTGTCTTTCTCGTCTGCAGACTCCTCGTCTACCCATTGCTCCTCTCCCGCATAAACTACTCATTATTTTATCTCTCTCCATCACAATGCTTTTTCCTTCTCCCGTTCTCTGTTTTGCCCCAGTCCCTCGTTAACACTTGTCCCACTACTACTACACCATTCCTACTTGCCATTTCAAAACTTGCTCGCTCCACTTTCTTCTCCTGTGCTATTTTCTCTGCTGCTCTTTTTGCTCCTCTGGCTACTTTCTGCAATACACAAGCAACACGGCATTATCATGCCATAATGCCGTGTTGCTCTTGTAGCATGTGATGCACTTCAGCCAGTTGCCTCCCTTATTTGACCTCTTCTTATTTTTGCCATGTTACAAAATCTAACGTTTGTGTCAGGAAAGAAAGGGAAATCTGGATGTTATATCAAGTTTAACACCTAAATGACAAATGCTGGGATTGCTAAGCTCAAAGGAAAAATGGTTGAGTCATTTTAGGAAATGTGTTTTTTTGGCACATTATTTAACATGCCTCCTGGTAAGGTATGTTTATAATCCTATATTGTAAAAGGAGGAGCTAGCTTACTCAAGTGGCTGTGGTTTGAGCATTGCTATTTGCTAGCGTGAGATGTTTCTGACTCATTTTTGAGCACCCAGGCCAGTAAAAAAGGTTGTCAGTGCTATAGAGGTTCTTAATTTTATGAACCTGCAGAGGCCAGCAGGCCATTTGGTCTATCCCGCCTGCTCATATTGCAGGGGACACCACTTGAGCTACTGTTAATGCTCCCAACCTCAAATCCTCCCTAAACACTATCCTTGCCTTCCTCCATGCCTATCCCCAGCCTCTCCTACAGCTAAAGCTGACCACTGTCTTCAACAGGATTACCGCTTCTATTCTGGCCATGCTATCGAAGTGTCCACCACCCACTCTGAAGTGCTTCCTAACTTCCCTCCGACCTAAACCTCCCGTCCATATGCTTAAGACTGCACTCTTATGTTATGGTTGCAACTCACTCAGCATAAAGACTCCTCGTCCACCGTATTTATCCCTCAAGTACTTGAGGTCAAATCATGTCCTCTTTCTCATTGCTATTGCATCTCTTTAGGGAGTACATGTTCAGTGCCCTCAACCTCATCTCCTATACCCGTGCATTCCTTCATCTTTGTAGTCCTCTAGACATTCACCAGCAGGTTAAAGTCCTTTTTAAGGTGTGGATGACTGAACTGAACCCATGCCAGGGGCTGAAAGTAAGTTGTTGTTCACTTACTTTTGTTCCCAAAAGCCAGAATGGTTTCTATTAACCTAAGCAATGCATTCTCTTGCTTACAGTGCCTGCTTCTGCTATGCTGCTAACCATTACTTACTGTTGTCATGGAACCTTGGTCATTTTATTTTAAAATAAGTTGCACAGGGCCCAGGCAGTTGAATACTGACACACAAGACTGCATCATTCTGTCATGGGCTAATACTATAAAGAAATATGCAGTCTTTAATTCAATGGGGAACTTTCATAGCATTACAACAGTCACACAAACATCATCCTGTGACAATAACAATTGAAAATGCAACATATTACGCAGTCTGGTGCTGGCTGTTCATGGGTTGACTGGTAGGAGTTTCACGGGCAACAGCACTGCACAGGCATCCATGGATTTCAGTTGGCACAGGCATGTCCAGCAGATAGCAGCCATTGTAGACACTGTAAGAGAAAACTAATTTCAGTCATACAGAACTGTTCATTTTGTATACTCATTGGAGGAGTCTCTAGGGACTTGTGAAAAGCACTCTCAGAAAAACGGGTCAATAGTTTTTTTAACCATGAGCAAACAGGGCTACTGACTGGGGAAAACCCAATAGGCCCATAGACATTTCCATCAGCCAATCTGGTGTATTTACTGAAATGTGTTCTGCTGTACAAAGCGCACAAGGCTAACGTAAACTTACTGGCTTAATTCAGAATATACCAGCATTTTGACCTCTGAAAAAGGAATCCTGATTGTGCTGATTTGTTATGCCATTGACATTCATGAAGCATTAAAAACCAACGTCATCATATCGTATAACATTGTAAAACTTTGGAATGCAGTTGGTAATAAGGGCTTCCTGTACCAGCTGTATATTATAAACTCACAATTGGTAATTGTGTTGCCACCATCATTTCACAAAAACATGCTGCTTAATTGGGGCACGGTACCCCCTTTGGATTAATCTATGTTACAGTAGTTACATACCTAAAATTGGAATTGGCTAGCTACCATTATTCACAGTGGCGGGAGCCGACCGGCTTGATCCCTCTACATCTGGTTCGCCTTTTCGCATCTCTTGTTAGACATTCTTGCTTTGTACTAGTCAGGCTATTAATTAGTTTTTTTTTGCCTTATTAAAGGCTGGGGTCAGGTGTCTTTACACAGGAGCAGCGTTGAATACACATTGGTCAGAAGCTCCACGTCAGTGAACAATTTATCCACTATATCAAGGTACAGTACAGTCCTTCAATCTCCCTTTCAAGTATCTGCTGTATTTACATGTCTTTCCAACAGTCCTATTCTAGCATTTCTAAGGCTGATCTCTTCATTGACAAGATGGAGGCTGGAAAACACAAGCAACCATCTGGAGCACATGTCCGAAAGGCAAAACGTGCCAGAATGGAGGAAACTGCAAAGATGTGTAGGGTGATGCAGTCCTTCCTCACTCAAGGTTCATCAACCTTTGGGTAAGAAATGCATACTTGACAATGCATTGTATTATAAAGAGCACTGGCAGTTGTTTGGCGCAGTACATTTAAAGTTGGAACATTTGTGTGTTTCAGGGTTGGCAACACGGAGCCACAGCCCAGGAGTGCCAGAGAATGCATTGGATAACTGTGCACCGCTCATGAGAGATGACAGTGAAGTTGAAGATTCAACATTGCATGCCATTATCGAGGAAGCTAACATTACCTGTAATTTATTGGACACCTCCAAAGAACTTGCCCTTGACAGCTGTTCCCTGGATGAACCTACCTTGATGGAAGCTGTCCAGAATCGGAGCAGTTTCCAGGAAGAACACACCGTTGAAGCTTTCCAGACAACCAGCTGTCCACTGGAAGTAGTAGTCACCTGACGCCCCAACTAAGAGCATCCCCCAGGAACTGGATCAGAATCCCTGCAGTGCTGAAGACCTTGGCTGTTTTAATTGGGCACATCTTACAGATGCTGAAAAGAAGCAAATTCTGGAAACACAGTGGCTACCAACACCAGACTTTAACTTTCCAGGGCGTCTGATGGGTCCTGAAGGCCCAAGCCAATGTTTCAGATGTTTTAAAGCACAGCTGTTGAATGATTACAGATTTGCAAGGTATTCAAAGATGTTGGATGATGTATTCTGAGCTCCATGCTTTGTATTCAGTTCCAGTTGCATCATTCTGGTATCTACACCAATGAGGGATTGGTCCAATGGGAAGAAGACTCTGGAAAGGCACAGCAAAGCAAAGGACCATGGGAATGCTGTTGCTAGAGCAGATGCATTTCTTTCAGTTTGTGCTGGGAAGTTAAGAACAGCAAGCCAATCTCTTCTGGAGTGTGCCAACAAAACGACAGAGAGGACCATGCATGTCCTACGTTGCATAAGTGTGATAATTCTCTTCTGTGGAAGGCAAAACATTGCACTAAGAGGAAAATCTAGTGTGCTTGGCAACTTTAATGCCATGGTACAGTACACTGCAGCGATGGATCCAGAGCTACAAGAACACATCACAACAGCTCCAAGGAATGCCACGTACATGTCACCGCAAATTCAAAATGAATTGATAAGGGTAATGGGACAACAGGTGCAGAGACAAATATTGCACAATGCAAAGGAAGCAAAGTGGTACAGCTTCATAGCAGATGGTATTACAGACATTTCCACAAAGGAACAGATATCTTTATCTGTGCGCTATGTGCATCATGACACTTCTGGGAATGTCAAAATCCATGAATACTTTGTGGAATTCACAGAAGGATTTGACAGCACCAGTCAGGGTCTCGCAGAACTGTTTATACGGTGGTTAACAGCTTGGGGCATGGATCCAACACTGATGAGAGGACAAGACTATGACAAAGGCAGCAACATGAGTGGTAGATTCAATGACGTGCAAGCAAAGATCAAGGCAGTGGCCCCTGAAGCAATGTACACTGTTTGCAAGGCTCACAGCCTGAACACTGCAATTGTCCACTCATGTTCCACAAGGCAAACAGCAAATATGTTTGATACTACTAAGAAAATAATCTTGACACTGAATTTGTCATAAAAGCGCCACAATGCCTTTCTGTTGGAGCTAAGAGAATTCCGCAATCTCCCATCTGACTACGATGATGAGCCAGCAGACCATTATGTCATCAATTCCTGCAACTGGAAACACCAGATGGATGAGCCAAACTGATTCTCTGTCAAGATTCAAAGACAAGTTTTTAGTAGTAGCCAGCACTCTAGAAAAGATAGCTGAATATGACAGTGAAGGGGACAGACTGTTGGCTGCAATACTGAAATTTGATTTCCTTGTGACACTGTGTAGTGTGGATTTTGTTTTGACCAGAACAAAACCATTCCATCTTTACCTGCAACGGGTCAGCATTGATCTAATTCAGGCCTCTGAAGGAACCTCCACAGTTATTGAAAGACTGAAGGACATGAGGGAGAGTTCAGAGAAGACATTTGGGGAGCTGTATTGCAAGATCATGGCTTTGGCAGATGCTGCGTGTATCGAAGAGTTGGTGCCCCGGACATGTGGAAGGCAAACGCAACACAATAATATCAATGCTGCCACTGGTGAAGAATACTACAGGCGTAATATATTTATTCCATTTTTAGGCCATGTGATTTCTGAACTGCAGGAGCAGTTAATCGACTGCTGCCCTCGTTTCCTTGCCCAGTACCTTGTGCCAAAAAAACGTAGGTTTCTGCAGGAGGTGCAGCTGGCAGACTTGTTTGCTGCCTACCAAACGGACCTAAGCAGCTTGGAGGACCTTGAAGTGAAGTTGTAACTATGGAACACAAAGTGGTGTGGTGTACCTTTTGCAGATAGACCAGATTCGATTCTGATGACCTTGCAACAACTAAATCCAGATATTTATCCGAACATAAATGCCGCCTTATCGGTCTTGGCCACCATGCCAGTCAGTGTGGAGAGTGCAGAATGATCATTTAGTGCCTTGCAGAGGATCAAGACCTGGCTCAGAAGCAGCATGAGTGAAGAACGCCTTACAGGACTTGCTCTTCTGCATATACATCAGGATATTGATATTGATGTAGATCGGGTGCTCAAAGACTTTGATCCGTGCAAAGACAGAAGATTTTCAAACGCATAATGGAATTCAGCAATTGAGCTGTGCCACAGAAACAACTGGCAAGCTTGCATGGGGATCAAAACCTAGGGTAACATCTGGAATGGTGTGGATCAAGAACTGAACATCTGGTGTGGTGTCTGGAAGGCTGAAGGGAAAGAAGAGTGGAAGAAATTCCCCATACAAGCATTGTGGATTTACGTCGCAATGCACAAGAGGCAGCATTCTATGTATGTGACCGGAAGCAAAACCCGAGCACCACTGAGGTTACCTTATCCCTCTTTTACTGTAATCTACTGCCTGGTATGTTTGAGTTGCTGACTTGGCTGTGGCTATTCCTGGGCTGCAGCAGTACAATACTACATTTTGATCGGATTTTGAGCTTGGCTCTCTGGTGTGTGTGTGTGCCTGCTTGTGTGGTTTTCAGTGGAGTAGTGAACATGCTATGCTTTTGTGGTACGGGGCTCTTTGGGGCGTAGCAGTTTAAAAGTGGTCCAGAACAAACCCCAGAGGTATGGGCTCTTTGGTGTGAACGGTTTAGGTGATGGTCACAGTGCCGGAAGCAAAATCCGAGCACCACTGAGGTTACCCTGTCCCTCTTTTACTGTAATCTACTGCCTGGTATGTTTGAGTTACTGACTTGGCTGTGGCTATTCCTGGGCTGCAGCAGTACAAGACTACATTTTGATTGGATTGGGAGCTTGACTCTCTGGTGTGTGTGTGTGTGTGTGTAGACCTCTGTGGCACTGGCTACCTTGTTGTGGTACAGAGGCTTTTCACAATACAATATTGTAACCAAAAGTCAGTCTGTGTCTGAAACCTGTTGGTGTGGTATGTCTGGTGTGGTGGGAATGGACCTCTGTGGGACTGGCTACCTTGATGTGCTACAGAGGCTTGTCACAATGCAATAATGTAACCAAAAGCCAGTCAGTGTGAAACCTCTTGGTGTGGCATGTCTGGTGAGAATAGACCTCTGTGGGACTGGCTACCTTGATGTGGTACAGAGGCTTGTCACAATGCAATAATGTAACCAAAAGCCAGTCTGTGTGAAACCTGTTGGCGTGGCATGTCTGGTGGGAATGGACCTCTGTGGGACTGGTTACCTTGATGTGGTACAGAGGCTTGTCACAATGCAATATTGTAACCAAAAGCCAGTCTGTGTGAAACCTGCTGGTGTGGCATGTCTGGTGGGAATGGACCTCTGTGGGACTGACTACCTTGGTGTGGTACTGAGGCTTGCCACAATGCAATATTGTAACCAAAAGCCAGTCTGTGTGAAACCTGTTGGTGGTGTGGCTAGTGGTGTGCTGGCATATAATACAGAAAATAACGCATTGGGTGAGGGGGTATGGATGGGGGAGAGGTAGCTCAGCCAAAGGGGGGGTATGAATGGTGGAGGAGTAGCTCACCCTAAGGGGGGTATGGAAGGGGGAAGGGTAGCTCACCCTAAGGAGGGGTAGCAGTGACTCCACACTTGGTGTGCAGTTCAGAAATTCCTGGCTACACCCCTGGGCCCAACACAGATCTCCCACCCTCACACCAGTTAGTTTTTTTGCCTCAGTCTCAGCCCTATAGTGTTATTACCCAACTGCAATCTATGTTTGTAAAAGCCTATAATATTTAAACTATATATATATATATATATAGAGAGAGAGAGAGAGAGAGATAGTTTTATACACACACACACACATACACATAATAACTTGCATCCTGTTGGTTGCAGGGCATCATTTCAGCAAGCTTTCAACACACATCATATATTCCCCGAGCCAAAATAATTTCCTCACTATTTTTGATGTCATTATGCTAAGGAACGCTCTTGGGAGAATGGGACACTTTGAGGTGTGCCTCTCCTGAACAATCCCCTGCTCCTTTGAGCAGGCGTGGCGGTCCTGCACTAATCTGCACCAGTGCTGTGTATGACAGCGGTGGTCTTCTCTTCAGAGAAAACCACCGCTGTCTGCTTGCACCGCATCACCCCCCCCAAATCTTTGCTGCCACACTGGGAGCCCACCTCAGCATGGCAAACATCCCGTGCCGTCTGCTGATGGGGGTGCCCAATCCCCCATCGGCTCCACGGCCCCCCCAGCCATCCTTCTGCCACTGGGAGCCCACCCCAGAATGGCAACGTCCCACGCCGGTCTGCTGATGGGGTGCCCAATCCCCGTCGGCTCCACGGCCCCCAGCCATCCTTCTGCCATGCTGGAGCCCACCCCAGTGTGGCAAATGTCCCGTCATCAATTATTAAAAACCCTGTAAAGTAAAAAGTCCCACGCAGTCTCCCCACCCCTCTCACAACCCGCACCCACCCACTGCGCACTCCTGCCTCCCCACACCCTCACCCCATACTTATCTCCGAGCTTGGCGCGACGATCATCGCTGGACTGGAAGACGCCTGCACTCTTCAAAGCCGACTGCGAACTGAGGAAATGCCGGTAAGCTGTATAATGGACTAGATGAGGGTTTTCAACTTTGTTGCATATCTTAGGCATTTTTGGAATTTTGCACCAAATTTTCAACATGGGGTTTTGGGACCTTCTCATGAATTCTGTCACTGTCATATAGAGATTGCTCAAGGGTGATTTCGCAGTCACTGTGCGAAATCACCTTCGGGCCCAATTAATGAAATGACAGTGCCAGCATTCATAAGGTGGACTCTCAAAAGCCTATTTTGAAAATTTCTGGAAAATTCCTAAAATTACGGTTTTATGAGGTAGCATGGCGCAGTTCCTACAAGAGGCTCGTAAGTTCACAAATTTTCAATATTTTCACTCCAGATTTTCAACATTGCCATTTTACCACACCTTCTTATGAGTAGTACAGCTGTCATTTTCACATCTCACCCAAAATGTGTTTCCTTCCATGTAGTGCACAATGGCGCAGTTGAGTAGCGTAAATCAATGTATGGGACACATTAAGAAAATCACAGTGACACTGTTCATGAGCAGAGGTCTTAAAATGGCTTTGTTGAAAATTTGGTGAAAAAATTCCTAAAAATTACTTTTACGAGCGTGCATTGTGCAGTTCCTACGCATGCTCGTAAATTCGCGAATTTTCAATATTTTCACTCCAGATTTTCAACATTGCCATTTTACCACACCTCCTTATGAGCAGTACAGCTGTCATTTTCCACACCTTGCCCAAAACGTGTTTCCACCCATGTAGCCTACAATGGCGCAGTCGGTGTGCGAAATCATTGTATGGGACATGTTAAGAAAATCCCAGTGACACCGCTCATGAGCAGAGGTCTTAAAATGGCTATGTTGAAAATTTGGTGAAAAAATTCCTAAAATGCCAGTTTCTGGCGTGTGTTGCACAGGTTCTCACATGCGGCTATCGTGGGTTTCGCTAATTTTCAATATTTCCACTCCAGATTTTCCAACATTGCCATTTTACCATACCTCCTCATGAGCAGTACAGCTGTCATTTTCCACATCTTGCCCAAACGTGTTTCCGCCCATGTAGCGCATAAATGGTGCAGTCGGTGTGCGAACTCAATGTATGGGACACTAAGAAAATCACAGTGACACTGTTCATGAGCAGAGGTCTTAAATGGCTGTATGAAAATTTGGTGAAAAAATTCATAAAATGACTTTTACGAGTGTGCTTGCAGTTCCTATGCACACTCGTAAGTTTGCAAATTTTCAATATTTTCACTCCAGATTTTCAACATTGCCATTTTACCACACCTCCTTATGAGCAGTGCAGCTGTCATTTTTCACATCTTGCCCAAAACGTGTTTCCGCCCATGTAGCGCACAATGGCACAGTCGGTGTCCGAACTCAATGTATGGGACACATTAAGAAAATCACAATTTTCACTGTACATGAGCAAAGATCTTAAAATGGCTATGTTGAAAATGTGGTGAAAAATTCTAAAATTACTGTTTATTTAGCGCAGCTGGCGCAGTTCCTATACACGCCGTAGTTTGCAAATTTTCAATATTTTCACTCCAGATTTTCAACATTGCCATTTTACCACACCTCCTTATGAGCAGTACAGCTGTCATTTTTCACATCCTGCCCAAACATGTTTCGCCCATGTAGCGCATTAATGGCGCAGTCGGTGTGCGAAATCAATGTATGGGACACAGTAAGAAAATCACAGTGACACTGTTCATTAGCAGAGGTCTTAAAATGGCTATGTTGAAAATTTGGTAATAAAATTCCTAAAAATGACTGTTTTACGAACGTGCGTTGCGCAGTTCCTACGCACGCACGTACGTTTGTGAATTTTCAGTATTTTCACTCCAGATTTTCAACATTGCCATTTTACCACACCTCCTTATGAGCAGTATAGCTGTCATTTTTCACATCCTGCCAAAAACATGTTTCCGCTCATGTAGCGCACAATGGCACAGTCGGTGTGCGAAATCAATGTATATGACACATTAAGAAAATCACAGTGACACTGTTCAGTAGCAGAAGTCTTAAAATGGCTATGTTGAACATTTGGTGAAAAAAGTCCTAAAAATGACTTTTTTACGAACGTGAGTTGCGCAGTTCCTACGCACGCTCGTAGGTTTGTGAATTTTCAATATTTCCACTCCAGATTTTCAACATTGTCATTTTACCACACCTCCTTATGAGCAGTACAGCTGTCATTTTTCACATCCTGCCCAAAACGTGTTTCGCCTCATGTACGCATAATGGCGCAGTTGGTGTGTGAACTCAATGTATGGGACACATTAAGAAAATCACAATGACACTGTTCATGAGCAGAGGTCTTAAAATGGCTCTTGTTGAAAATTTGGTAAAAAATTTAAATGACTGTTTCAACAGCGTGCATTGCGGAAGTTCACACACGTCAGAAGTTCCTCGAATTTTCAATATTTGCACTCCAATGAGTTCCAAATACCTAAACAGCACATAGAAGCAAGCAACATTCAGCATTGACAAATGATTGTACTTCTTTGTCACTGATTTTTTTAAGCCATGTCCAAGTGCCAAATACCACTGCAAATACCTGCAAGCGAACGTTCGGCAATGACAAATACTTGTTTGTTTTATTTCAATCAGTGCCCACAGGGAAGGACTTTAATAAGTGGCACTGCTTTTCACCAGTGCTCCCCTGGCCCTTGTAGACAGACCATCTCACAGGCCACAGCATCTTAACCCCATATAGCTTGCATCCTGAAATCAGCAATGATGTTGTTTTGGCAGGCTTTCTTGCATTGCATCCTCCTATGTTCTTGTTAGGGTGGTCTCAATCTGTTCCAGTCCCCAATTGGACAGAATATACAGGAACTCCCTACAGGAGCTAAAGTATGGATTACATGCTTTCCAATTAATAGCTGATCTGTAAAGATCTCCCATCATGATCAGGGGTGTAACCAGGAATTTAGAGCACCAAGAGGAAATACTTTTTCTAATTACCGCATCACTGCATTTTTGTACAGCCTATCACAATTTGGTGGCCTAAAGGCTATAGCAAATGCTTCTAATTCCCAATCTGTTATACTGATCCATTGCTTTCATCAATACAACTTTCCCCACTAATAAATAATATGGGAATACAATTCCAGGAAATCAATGCAATATAAACTGAATTTTATGGATGTACTCTATTTTAAAGGTTTTACAGGATACTAAAGAAGCTCTTTGAACATATAGGCACAGTATCTTCAAGCAGTGTGATGTATTTTGTAAGTGGCTTACTTCTCTAGACAGTTCCCCAATACTAAAAAAATTCTCTGCAGCATGTGAGGTACTTACACTCAACTATAGAGGACTCTTTCCAGGCACAGAGTATTATCCTACTGCTTACCTAGCTAGTATATTCCATTTGTTACTATTTGGCCAGCATGTTCTGTTCTCTGCTTCTACAGACATATGTAACAGTCCGTAAGATCTTTGCAATGTATCCGACTGTTTTAATGTTTGTATCGTCTTAATAAGTCAAATCAATAAAACTTATTAACTACAACTATAGAAGACTCTTGGAAAGCTTTCCTCAAAATAAATTAGATATACTGTAACAAAATAACAAATATGCAGAAAAGTCAATTGCTGTATATAATGGTAGCGTCCTTTGTCTCTGACTAGGGCCATACAAATTATAGAATGCTTTGTTATGGCATTTTACTTCTCAGAAGTATAAACGATCATTGTCAGAATCTCATTTTTAATGCTATGTCTGATAAATAGATACTATACTTTGTGTTTGCCTCCTCTGCATACAGCCATAAGAGAAATACCTTTGGTTATGTAACAGGACACTTACTACAGCACACAAAATGACAGCTTTCCATGGATGGTTTTGTACAATTTTTTTCCTTTTGGTAACCAGGTAAGGCCCACTTTGCAAAAGTGCCTGTTTTCAAGGACAACCCTGGAGCACTGGGGAGGTTAAGTGACTTGCTTTGAGTCACAAGGTATGCAAGTGGAGGTTGTGGGAATCAAACCAAGGTCTGCTCCAAAACAGATTAGGTACAATTTGAATATGAGCCCAAATGGTGCACTCTGGCTCATCTAAAGGCAACAACTGCATCACTGTAGATTTAAAACTAAGTCATATATGCAAGCATCACACAGTGCAGATAATGGGCCTGATTCTAGGACTTTGTATGCAATTTACGCCAAACCCTATGGTGTAAATCGCACCTTGCGCCATGTGATACACGAGTCCCAATTCCAAGATGCGACTTGCACCATGCTGCATGCGGGTTGCGCCTAAGGTGGGCTATGCCACCCATTATGCCTGCAACCTGCTGCAGCATGGTGCAAAGGTGGGTTACAGCAGCACCTGCACCCTATTCCAAAAGGGCCGCTGCTGTAACCCATTTACTGGCAGTATAGCCTAGAGGTTAGAGGAATGAGGTGTGAACAAGCTTGGTACATCCAGCAGACAAGACCTGAGTTTGATTCTCACAACCTCCACTTGCATACTGTGTGATTCTGAGCAAGTCACTTAACTGCCCAGTGCTCCCAGGTCACCCCTGAAAACAGGCACTTGTGCCTAGTGGGCCTTACCTGGTTACCAAAAAACAGATTTATGTGATTACAAGACCTGCAATGGTGCTACGGGTTAGACCAGCATGAAGGTGGTTTAAGGGGCATCTGTCATGGCAAAACAATGGATGCCCCCCCGCAGCACCACAGAAAACACATTGCCATGCCTCATGCACCCCCCAACACAGTGCTGCCCCCACTACCTGGTTTTTGGGAAGTCCATGGGTCCATTTAGTGATGTACCCCCCATGCACCTGTGCCACCTGGCAAGCCCTCCCAAGGCCCCCAGGGGATTGCGAAAGTGTTACTGGGTGGGTAGCTCCGGGAGGGCAGTTAAATGTGGACTATGACTTGCGGCACCCAAGTCCATTGCACCATTCCCATGGTGCAAGCCTGCAGTTGCTGCAAGTCATGGGTCATAGCAGTTCTGGGGACCCTGTCTGTCTTGGAATAGGGTGCAGAGTCCCTGGCATAGTGCCGCATGGCACAACTTGCATACACCCATGAGTTGCACCATGTGAGTTTGAATCGGGCCCAATGATATTAACATTGATGAAACAATTGCTTCAGATATCATAATCTTTCATTTCTCTGGGCATAAGTAACAATAAGACATACACACTGAAACAGCATCATACATTAAAGGGCATATAATGCCTTTATAAATTAAATAAAAAAAACAGCATGTTAAAATGATAGCAACAAGAATATGCTTAGCACGAAAGGGATGGAAACATTATGATCTTGTAGCAATAGATAAGGACAGTGATTGATTTCAAAAGCAAAAACTGATTTCCAAAGATGTGTGTCTGCCAGAAGAAATATTATACAGCATCTTGTGCATATTTCTGCATTGGATCTTTGTGGCCAAACAAGAAACAAAATGAAACACCAAATACTTTAAAGCTTCAGATTTTAAGTGAAGTGTAAAACTTGAAATAAAAAAAACAAAACAACGGTAAGCCCTTTGATCAGCTGACAACTTGCACGTGCCACAGTAACTCCGATCTGGATGATGACAGTCTACAGCTCCGACTGCTTGTTGTGTCCACTCTGTCTCTCCCTGGCTCTCTGTCCACTTGCTCCCTCACTCTCCACTGGTCAATGAACAAAACTGATGCCTTATATCAGCCAGTATGCAAAACTGCTGTATTGCCACACCAAATGCTATGACCAGAAGTATAGTGAGATTTAGTCACTTAGGGATGTTTATTTATGTAATTCTGGAAAGCCCACAGTTCAGCTGTTCCTTTGCCCCCTCCCCACTGACCAACAGCTTTGGTGACACATACTTGGGCATGCCTCTCAGCTACCTACTGCATGGAACCTCTCATTGGCAAGTCACTCTCTCTCTCCCTCCCAGCCCTCCTCCCTGCAGGTAGCCATTAGCTACTGTAGGTAGAAGTCAACCAGAAACAAGAAATTAGTTGGGTCAGGAAAGCAGCACGGTGAAGAAGAAAACAACAAAGTAAAATGGTGCTGGTGGCTCACACAAAGACACCCCATGGTATAATTTTTTGTGTGCAATAGTGTACATTGTGCGTGCCTCCTAATGCCAGGGCATGCAGCCACCACAGTAGCCAAATTAGGCTTAATAAATGTTCTTTTTTCTCCACAGGTGACAGGTATAGTAAGACTCTAAATGAACAACAGATATACTGTCTATGCATTCACCCACCAGTTGCTAATTGAGTAGAGTCTAAATAATTGTCTTTTGTCTTCACAGGTCTCCTGCTGTGCTTCCTTCTCATCCAGCAAGCAAGACATCTTTTCCTCCACTGCCTCTTTCTTGCCTGTCTTTTTGCCATTTTAACATTAATGAGATACTTCCTGATTCTACATTGTCACACAACTAAACAAGCATTTGTCAATGCCGAATTTTTGCTTGCTGGCATTGGCATTGGTAGTGTAGGAGTTACAGGGCTGCATAATAGGAATGGCAGTGAAGTATTGAACTGAAGCCAACCCCACCACCACCCTGCAGACACTGACAGGCACTGGGGTGTGCCTTTGGGTCATCAGGCATAACGGCCATGCCATTTCACCACACCCTACCCTGCAGACACTGACAACTGTCACGGTGTGCCTTGGGGTCTTTGGCCCTTATGTTCACCCCATTCCATCAGGAAATATGGTCAGATGGGTGCTGTATAGGAGAATGGGGTGAACTTTGGGGCCGAAGAGTCCAAGGCACACCTCGATGCCTCTCACTGGCTGCAGGGTGTGGGTGGGGGTGGAATGGTATGAGCATTACAGGCGACAATCTCAAGTCACACCTCTGATGCCTGTCATTCTCTACAGGGTGGGGTGTTATGGTCAGAGACCCTAATGCCTCAGGCGTTCATTGGTATTTTCACTACAAATTTCCAACATGTTTTTTTTGTGACCGACACCTCATGAACAGTGGCAATATCAGTTTGTTAGCCGAAAGCTGCCTTTGCACAGTAACTAGGCCATTTGGCACCACAGGTGTGAAAACACATTTTGAACAGGATGTGAAAAATGACAGCTGTACTGTTCATGGGAGGTGTAAAAATGGCAATGTTGAAAATCTACAGTGAAAATATTAAAAAAACTAGTGAAGTCACGAGCGTGCATAGAAACTGTGCAACGCACACCCGTAATGTAATTAGTTTGGGGATTTTTTTATAGCAGATTGTCAACACAGGCGTTTTGGGACCTCCGCTCATGAACAGTGTCACTGTGATTTTCTTAATGTGTCCCGAACAGTGATGTCTCACAGCGACCACACATTTCTGTGCTGGAAGTGCGAAAACACATTTCGGCCAAGGTGTGAAAAATGACAGCTGTACTGTTCATAAGTAAGTGTGGAAAATGCCAGTGGTGAAAATCTGGACTGAAAATATTACAAATTCATGAACTTACAAGGGTGCGAGGAAACTGCGCAATGCTCGCTCTTAACAGAGTCATTTTATGGACTTTTGTCACCAAACTTTTAACATAGCCATTTTAAGACTCTGCTCATGAAAAGTGTCACTGTGATTTTCTTAATCTGTCCCGAACATTGATTTCGCACATCGACTGCGCCATTGTGCGCTACATGCGCAGAAACACATTTTGGGCAAGATGTGAAAAATGACAGCTGTACTGCTCATAAGGAGGTGTGGTAAAATGGCAATGTTGAAAATCTGGAGTGAAAATATTAAAAATTTGCGAACTTACGAGCATGCATAGGAACTGTGCAATGCAAGCTCGTAAATCAGTCATTTTTGAGAATTGTTTCACCAAATTTTCAACATAGGGTTTTTGGGGGCCTACCTCATGAACTCTGACACTGTTGTTTCATAAATCAGTCCCAAAAGGTGGTTCAGTGCAGTAACCGTGAAATCACCTTTCGGGGTCAATTAACGCCATGACAGTGCCAGAACTCATGAAAAACCCCATGTTGAAAATGTGGTGCCAAAATTCCAAAACATGCCTGAGATATGCATCAAAGTTGAAAAAACCCTATTTATTCCATTATACAGCTTACCGGCATTTCTTCAGTTCGTGGTAGGCTTTGAAGAGTGCAGACGTGTTCCTGGTCCACCGAAGATCATCTTGTCGGCCTCTGGAGGTAATTGTGGGGTGAGGTGGGGGTGTGGGGAGGTGGATGCGCAGAGGGTGGGTGCGGGTTTGGGGCAAGACAATCAACGAGGTATAGTTTTTTTTCTTTTCAGGTGTTTGTTGTCTTTTTAGGAGGATGACGCAAGACTCGTGCCATGCTGGGGTGGGCTCCCAGCGTGGCAGCTGGAAATTTTTTTGGGGGGGCAATGGAGCCAACGGGGGATTAGGCACCCCCATCACCTCCTCCTGGAAAGGTAGTCCTAGGAAAAGTTCACTTCAAACTGAATTTATGTTCCAGGAAGAGAAAGCAGACACATATACAAGCAGGATTGCCAGCAATATGCCAATCAACACTATCTTATCACTGCTACTGAAGTGGAGCTCTCCCTTTCAACTGTATGGCACTGCATTTTCAACTGCTGTCATAGACAGCTACAGCATTTATTGGTGAACTGTGGCTGTGCCTGCAAACACACTGACTGAATTGGAAGACAGGGTGCCACACCTACAAAAACTCGGATGATGGCACTATGTTTCTTGCACATGGGTGCAAGCAAACATAAAAACACCTGAAATGAATGACACAGGAGCAGAAAACAGAGAGTGACATATGAATAACTTTAAGAATTTAAAAACGAAAATGGAAAAGAAATAATTACCTTCCCTGGTAGGAAACATAGCTGAATTAAATGACTAGATCCCGACTGGACCCGTGCAGCAGCATGATTTCATCACCCTAGTGATAAATACCTGAAAAGAGAGAAACAGGTGAAAAAGATAGTTAGAAATACCCCCATGGACATAAAAATAATAATAATAAATAAATGCTTACCTTTACTGGTAGAACACACAGAAATAATCAAAGCTCATCATCTGGATCTGCACCACCAAACAGGCAATATCATTTCATGAGAAAATATCCAGAATTTCTGGTCACTACCATTCATCAGGAGAGGTGCTGTGGTGGGAGACTTATATAGCACAAAAGGAGCATATTAATTCAGGGAGCACATCTTATTTTGTTTCTTCATTTCCAGACAGGATCATGTATTAAAATGAGAGTTTCTGGGCACCAAAGTTCATCCCCTAAAGTGCATTACAACAATTGTGCTGGTGTGACTGACATACAACGGGGCACCATGTATCATCATGCAGCAGCCTGCCTTTGTTGTCTTGTCACTGAGAAACATTCTTGAGCACAGAATTTATGCAACTCATACTTTTCACAACATTTCCCCTAAAGTGAATTCCAAAGTTCATCCCCTAAAGTGCATTATACAATGGCAAGAAAAAATCCTGGACTCTGATAGGTCAGACTTGGGCTGGACCCATGATGTTATCCCAGCACAACATCATGGGTCTAGTCTCAGCCTTACTGTGATCCTGCAGATGAGCTTGGGCATCTTGATCATCTTCTCCTTTAAGCTTGATTGTTTCATCTGCTCTTGAAAAACAACAATATTTTTCCACACAAAAACATCTTTAAAATGATTTTTTTATTCTGTATAACAATGAGCCATTGTATAATAGCAATAATGCCCTCCAGGGTGTGTGTTGTTTGGGATAACATCACACCTCAGTTGTTGGATGCACTCGGCCTGCGGCCCCGTGCCCAACCACCTGAGGCGTGACGTTATCCCAGCGCGACACACACCCTGTTGGGCATTATTGCTTAATTATAACAATTGTGTTGGTGTGACTGACATACAATGGGGCACCATGTATCAGCATGCAGCAGCCTGCCTTTTTTGTCTTGTCACTGAGAAGCATTCTTGAGCACAGAATTTATGTAAATCATGCTTTTCACAAAATTTCCCCAAAAGTGAATTAGAAGAAATGTGGCAGGGGAACTGTCATGCAGTGCAGCACCTTGTAGCAGCATGCAGCAGTCTGATGCATTTATTCTGGTAGTTGAGAACAATTCTGGGAGCATACACTTTAAGAACAGTATATTGTGTTTTTTGCACCATTTCTCCTAAAGTGCATTACAAGAATTGTGTTGCTGGTATTGACACACAGTGCCGCACATTGCAGCAGCCTGATGTATTTATTCTGGTAGTTGAGAAAAATTCTGGGTACACAGAATTTATGTAAATTGTGCTTTTTGCACAATTTTCCCCTAAAGTGCCTTACAAGAAATGGGGCAGGGGGACTGACACACAGCACAGCACTGCACCTTGTATTATCATGCAGCATCCTGATGCATTAAATCTAGTAGTTAAGAAGCTTTCTGGGATTATACAGTTTATCTATATTGTGCTTTTCACACCATTTCCCTTAAAGTGCATTACAAGAACTGTATTTCTGGGATAGGTACACAGTGCAGCATCTTGTAGCAGCATGATGTATTTATTCTGACAGTTGAGACAATTCTGGCAGCACACAGTTTATGTAAATTGTGCTTTTCACACCACCTTTCCTAATGTGCAGTACAGGAAATGTGGCAGGGGAACTGACACACAGCACAGCCCATTGTAACATCATGCAGCAGCCTGACACATTTACTCTGGTAGTTGGGAAAAATTCTGGGTGTGTACAGTTTATATACATTTTGCTTTTCACACCATTTCCTCTAAAATGCACTATTAGAAATGTGTTGCTGAAACTGACACACAGTGCATCATTGTGTAGCAGCATGCAGCAGCCTGAGGTATTTATTCCGATAGTTGAGAAAAATTCTGGGAGCACAAAATGTATCAATATTGTGTTTCTTGCACTATTTCCTCTAAAGTGCATTACAAAAACTGTGTTGTTGTGACTAACAAACAGTGCAGCACTTTGCAGCAGTATACTAAAGTATTTATTCTGGTATTTAAGAAAACTTCTGGAAGAACACAGTTTATGTATATTGGGCTTTTCACACCATTTCCCCTAAAGTGCATTACAAGAACTGTGTTGCTGGGCATCACACACAGTGCAGCACCTTGTAGCAGCATCATGTAGCAGCCTGATGTATTTATTCTGGTAGTTGAGAAAAATTCTGGGAACACACAATTTACTGTGTGTCTGTTGTGCTTTTCACACTTTTTTCCCTAAACTGCATTATATGAAATGTGGTGGGGGCACTGACACACAGCGAGGCAGCATGTAGCAGCATGCAGCAGAATTCTGGGAGCTCAAATTGTGATTTTCATACCATTTCTGCTGAAGTTCATTAGAAGAAATGTGGCAGAGGACACTGACACACAGCATGGCATCATGTAGCAGCATGCAGCAGAATTCTGGGAAGTCAGAATTTATGTAAATTGTGATTTTCATACCATTTCTGCTAAAGTGCATTAGTAGAAATGTAGCAAGGACACTGACACACAGCACGGCACCATGTAGCAACATGTAGAAACATATATATTATGGTAGTTGAGAAAATTTCTGAACACACACAATATGTAAATAGTGTGTTTTGCACCAGTCTCCCTAAGGTGCATTACAAGTAATGTGGCAGGGATTGACACACCGTGCAGCATCTGGTAGCAGCATGCAGCAACCGGGTGTATTTACTCTGGTAGTTGAGAATAATTCTGGGCGCACATAGTTTATATATTTTGTCCTTTTCGCACCATTTTCTCTAAAATGCATTACAAGAAGCTGTGTTGGTGGGACTGACACACCGCATGGCACCATGTAGTAGGGTGCAGCTGGCTGACATATTAATGTTGGTAGTTAAAAAAAAATTTTGAGACCATACAATTTATATATATTGTGCTTTTCGCACCTTTTCCCCAAAGTGCGTTCCAGAAAATGTGGTGGGGGAACTGACACTCGGTGTTGCACCATATAATAATAGCAACAGTAGTACATTACCACTGTTTATAATTTTTTGTTTGTTTAGGAGAAAATTTAAAGATGTGTCAAGTATATATATTGTGCATGAGCACTTATGTCACCTAACATGCTTGACAAATACTTTACAAAAGGGAAACTTGAACAGCACAGCAGCAGCTACCGGTGTTAATAATTTCTTGTTCGGGAAAAAATTTCAGGACATAAGAAAAGTGCAAATAGTTCTCTGAGGAGGGAGTGAATCAGTCCAGCAGAGTGACAGGGATGACTGATACAGCACAGCATCATCTTTTGGACTGAAAAAAAAACCAAGGAACAGACGAATTTTAATATGGTGCATTTGAAATGCACTATATATGTAAACAACAGTGCTTTACAATACAAACAGTACAGAGAGAGAATAAAATGATATGGCACATAAACAGCACCAGTAAATATGGATAGAAAATATCATTTTTTTAAGAAGAGCAGAGCAGTGAGACAGAAATCACAACAAGATGGTATGGAGTAAAACAGTAAAAGAGAATGCCAGGAAGACAGAAAAAGAGTTTCACATTTTTTAGGAGTTTAAAAACTTTTATTTTATTTTTGTAAACAAAGAGGGGAAGAAAGACTAAGAGGAAACAAGAAGAAGAACTATGTCTGATAGAGAAAAGGATGGGATGTAAAAGAGGGAGGAGCAGTGAAAAGGACTAGAGATGAAAGGAGTGAAAAAGGCAGGATGGAGTACATTAATGCCCAGATGGTACAGCACCTGCACTGCCATGACAGAGCTGGTTTATCCCCTCTGTCAGCACCTGCTGACTCTCAGGTAATTTTGTTGAGAGTTTCTTCCATCGAGGAAACTCTGGCCAAGGTCCCCCTTCTCCACTCACAATTGTGCAAGATGCCTTGTGGTGATTGTTGGTGGTGGAGGTGCCAGTGCAGCTGGTGCTGTATAATGCTCCTGCCCGTCGATGCACCACATCCATCACTGACAAGCTGTAAGCTGCTCCCTCAGTGGCACAGAAGGACCACCTCTGCAATGACTACTCACCCCCTCCCATTGTCTGGTTTCCCACTGGCTCGGGTAGCAGACTTTCAAATGAGTATGTTTCCCACTGGTGCCTAGATGACTGTCCTTCTTCCCCCCCGACTGACTAGTGTGTTGCACAGGTTGCACTAGACAACACTATAATCACTGAGGCCAAGAGTGAACATTTCCAAATGAAGGAAGACCTAGGTTGTTTACACATGGCACTGAGCAGTCAGTAGATGATGAAATGGGATGTGGCTCCCTAGCCTGTGGCGGTGGTACCATGAGTGGCACAGGGGGTTCAGACTACTGCTATAGATCTGAGGGCTGCTGCTGGGGAGCTGGGAGCTGTGTTGCCAAGAGGGGGCTGCAGGATCACCCCTCCTGCTGCCCCTACCTCCTGCGTCCAGGCTAGACGCTGTTCAGTGCAGGCATATGATGTTGCCACAGGTCTACACATTACCCCTAGACTCTATTTTTAACAAGAGAAAGAAAGAAAGAAAGAAAGAAAGAGACAGAAATAAAAAGCCAGATGGAAACAAATAAAAAAAAGGAAAACAGAGCTGTCTAAGTAAATTTTATAACTAAAAAATATAGGCAAAATATAGAAGAAACAATTAATAAATTTCTAATAAGAACAGAAAAAATTCTATAAAAATGAAAAAAAGAATAAGAAAAAAGTTGTTAAACTACTGAAAATTGGTATTGAATTCAACAATTTTTTCCAGAAAAAGCTGGACAGGCTCCTGTCTCCTCTGCTAATACTGCAAAACCAAAAGTGAAGCAGTCTTACTGTATAGAGATGTGCTATGTGATCTGCAGATACTCTTCCATATGAACTTGAGACATTTACTTACCGGTAGTATCATTTTGACAAAACTTTGCCCAAATGTACCCCAAGGGCAAAGTTACAGATGAAGTTTACAATAGACAAATTTCCTACTAAATGCCAAAAAGTCATGAACTGATTCATGATGGTGAAGTTGGTGATTTCGCCTTAACGTCGTTGGAGACATGAAACTTTCCAACATCTGTAATAACCACACATCTGAGATGCTAGCTATCTTGTGATGATTATCTTTCTTTGATTAACATCATGAAGTTGATAATTCTCATGTTTCAGACATGTTATGCTATTTAATCATCAGGATTTTATTTATTTATTTTTGAGTGTGAGAGTGTGTGTGTGTGTGTGTGTGTGTGTGTATGTGTGTGTGTGTCTGTTTTTCCCCTGCACTGACTGGCCCCCATCCACCAGTCTACCCAGCCCTGTCACCCCAACATCTTCCATGACTTAGCTCATCCAGTTCTTCCCCCAGGGCTTGCCCACCCTGGTGAAGTTTAGTGGAGTCCCCTAGAACTCCACTGGAGACAAGATGAAGTCAGCTTAGATGTCCACCTAGATGGGTGGGTGCAGGTCCTTTGGGAGACTTATGTCATCCTACTGGTTGGCACCTATTTTCCATGTTCTTCCATCCCCTGGTGTGGAGGAGGTGGTGTGCAAGGATGCCAGTGGCTGAGCTGCACACTGTATGCATGCAGTATGCTGGGCATCTGCCCTGTCTCTGCCCCCCTGCATGTAGTCGCAGCATTCTGACACCCAGCTGCCACAAGAGGCCAAGCTAATGTAAGGCAGCTGGCCCCACCCTTTCTTGGAGGAGGAGAGTAGTCCCTCAGATGCTCAATTCCCCCCCCCCCAGCTCTCCAGCTCCTGGGTTCTCTTCTGATCTCAGGTCATCAGTGTTATGAGCAGTAGCACTACCACTGCACTGTCAGGCTGGCTAATTTGATCTTACTGAATCTGGGAAGCAATCCCTTGTAAGATGAATGTACATACATTTTTCTGTGTCCAATATCACAAGACAAAAAGTGTTTTTCGACTCTGAGTTATAGAAACAGCGAAACTTAGACAATGTTATAGAAACATAGAGACTTAGACAATGATGGCAGGAAAAGACCATTGATCCATCCAGTCTTCCCAGTTACCCTATTCTGCCCTGTGACCTATTGTCCAGTTGGGGTTTTTATCCTCCTCCTCTGCCTCCTTGCTGCTTGCCTTACTGTTACTTCCCCTGAGTAACTATTAAGCCCTTTACACTGTCCCAGTGTGATCCTTGAACCCATTAATGGGTTTGGGCTTATTTACTTAATGTTCACTGTTTTCATTTCACTAGGTGAATTTTGGGAGTCTGGACCAGAGCAATTTGGAATGAGAAGGTGGTACCAGAGCAGGACAACAAGATGGGGCAAAGTAGGGCTAAATTGGAAGCCTAGGGGATTTAAATTTTGATAAGAGGAGGCACTCATGGCGCATTAAAAGGAACAAGTACCAACGGGTGTTTGCCTGCTCAGTAAAACTGTTGTGCTGACTTACTTACAGTTTGCTGTTTTTGTTTCACCAGGCAAATTTCAGAAGGCAGGGCTGAAGCAGTTCTGGGTGGGAAGGCATGAGTCAAGCAGAACAACCAATCATGGCTAAGCAGGGCTAAACAGGAAGCCAAGAGGGTTGGAGAATTCACATTTCTTTTTTTTTTTATACTTTATATTTATTATATTTTCATTTGCAAAATTATAGGACAGTTTTTACAGTGTATAAGTTAAGACCACACATAAATACATCAGTCAGATACGTAGCAATACATTAGTCAAAGGTCTCAGGGCAACTTACATATTTTACAAAGCAATTCATATAATGAGCACTAAGACATTTATAGAAACCATCATCTGGGTCAATATATTTCTAAGGTACACAAGTAGGATCGAAAGATGAAATATATAGAATCCATTTCCTCCTTTTAAGCTTAAATGCAGACCATTTATCTGTGCTTTTAGCTATTAATCTCTCTAATACATAAATTTCTCCCTTAATTCCCCGCCAGCTGTGTATATTTGGAGACATCTTCTTCCCCCAGTTTCTAGTAGTTGCTTTTTTAGCTGCCAGTATATATGTGATTAACAGTGATCCTCTGGGTATTGGGAGACCCTCTGGCAGAATTGAGAGTAATACTAGCTCAGGGGTCAACACAGCTTCTGCATCTACCAATTCTTTTAATGCCCCTAAAATATCTCTCCAGTAACTTGCTAACTGTGGGCATGCCCAAAAAATATGGAACTGACCAGCAGATATTTCTCCACAATCTCTCCAGCAATTGCTTGGTGTTCCTGATGAGAACTTGGCCAGTCTTGCTGGTGTATAGAAAAATCTATTTCTAGCTTTCCAGGCACAATCTCACCAATAGGGGGCTCCCAAAAGTGCCATTGAGAATTTAGTATACTTTTCCCAAACCTCCTTTGATACCTGAAGTGGAAGCTCTTTATTCCAGGCATTCAGAATTCCCTGAGTTGAATGTTTTGATAATTCTTTGAAACCCCTATATATTAGTCCCACAAAGTGGGGTCACATCTGACCTCTCCCAGTGGTCATGGCTAAAGTAAGCAATGAAGGGGGGGAATCTGGGAGCCTACTAAAGGCTGGTCCTTTACGTTCAACACCCTCTCTTAAGCTTGTATAAATTGGAAAGTCTTGTTGTGGAAGATTATAAGTTTCTGGAAGTTCAGTAAATGAGAGGACCCCCCTGGCATCCACCAAGTGGAACATAAATTTAAAACCTTTTTGTCTCCATTGAACCAAAGTACACTCCTGTTCTAAAGTAAGAGATTGGGTTCTGAAGTGGGAATTTAAATTTTAACATAAAAAGAAACAGTCCTAACATATCCCACCCATGTTTGTATCCCAGTACATGAGTGGAACAGCACAGGAATGGAACAGGTGTAAGATTGGCATCTTAGGCATCAGCAGGAATCTACTGGAAGAAGCAAAGAAATTAGCGACTCTGCCAGTCGACTAAGATGAGGTACATGTTCACTACCATGTAACATTCACTGTTGGTAAGGGCAGAAGGTCAAAGATAAGCCAAAACTGGGAACAGGAGAAAAACTCTGTCTAGGGTAGGAGTAAAAAGGGATTTAAACAGTTTATGGGGAACAATAACAGCAACCCATCTAGGGTCAGGTAGCAAAGGGTTAGGGGAAGGTGAAAGTGCTACTACCACAACAGGAAAAACAGAGAAAGGTAAAGTGATAAAGGAAGGAGGAACGCTTTTCAGACAAGAGAAAACTACTTGTTGAGTGGTGCAGAAGGGGAAATCCCTATCTAGAGTAAAGGTACAAAGGGGCATGGCAAACAAAAATGGGGAAAACTAGAAACACCTTATCCAGGGTAAAGGTGCAAAAGTATTTCCATGTATCACAAGGAGAGTAACAATTGGGGATGATGAAAGTGGTGCAGTACAGTGACAGGTTTCTGTGCTGCCCCATCTGCATGCACCTCTCTGTGTTGAGGAAGGAGGTTGCTTGACTGCAGGCCGAGTTGGATAGGATTCAGTGGGACCTCTTTTCCCATCCAGGGGCCAACAAGCCTGCCCCCTTTACCTCAGAAGATGCCTGTGAAAAGGAATGTATGGACTATGGTGGCTCTGAAAGGGTGGGGGTGGTGGCTCAGAGGCACATTTCCCAACAGGTACCACTGCACAATTGCTGCACCACTCTGGTGGGGGTAGGACTGCCAGGAGGAGTCACCCGTGGAAGTGACCAGGGAGGATGAGGGTGTCCTCCATAGTGGAAATCCCAAGGAGAGTCTTAGAGGACCCCAGAGGAGGAAGAAGCAACTTCTGGGCAGGACTGGATTTTGAGGGGGATAGATTTGACAGTACAAAGGGATGGAGGGAGGGAAGGGGAGGTTAGGTGCCTATGCAGTGCCAGGGCCTAGAAGGATGAGAAGCAGATCCTTAGGATCACTAGAGTAGCAAGATGGGAGGGAGAGCTGGATGTCACTGTCCACTGGGTGAATAGTGACCTGGCTAGGGATAGGGCTGGAATAGTGCAGGGGGAGTTTAGGGGGCTGAAGAGGGGTCATATAGATGTAGTTCACTCAGTGACTTTCACTGAGGTGCTGCCTGTCTATGACAGTGGGGAGGAGAGAGATCTCTGCACCAGGAATGGTGCAGAGAGGGGGGGGTTTGGTACTGGGATCCACCTGGAGGGATAAGGGCCTATGCATGGGTGATGGCTTGCATCCATCCAAAAGGGGAACCATAGTCTGCAGTGGACAGTTTAACTATCACTTTGATGAACATTTAAACTAGCCAAGTGGGTGGTAGAAGAAATAGGGGAGGTAGTAACTGCACTCCCACAGGCTGAAGTAGAGAGTAAAGTAACAGAATAAAGGAAACAGGGTGGTAGAAATGAAGCAGGATGGGAAGAAGAGCATTAAGAAGAGAGTGAGGAAGGAAAGATGGAGAGCAAAAAGGAAAAAATGGGGGTAAAAATCAGTATGGTAACAAAAGTTGGAAGGCTATGTGTGTGAATGCTAGAAGTCTAAGAAAAAAGGTTCCATACCTAGAAGCCATCATGACAGAGGCCAGCCTGAATATTGGAGCAATTATTATGTCATGGTGCACTGAAAGCCATAACTGTGACATGGCCGTAGCAGGCTATACTCTGTTCAGGAAGGACATGGTGGGAAGGAAAGGAGAGGGTTTGAGACTTTATATGAGGGAAAGTGTAAATGTGATGAAGATACTGGAAATAAGGTGGCAGAGGTACTGTAGTTCACTCTAGAGATGGGCAACAGAGCCACTATTTACACTGGTGTGATCTACAGACCTCCAGCACAGGTGGATGAGTTAAATAAGGTGCTGGTAGAAGGCACTGGCAAGATGACAGAATAGGGGGAGGTGCTGTTGTTGGGGACGTTAGTCTGCTGGACATAGATTGAAGCCTCCTAGCTGTGGCTTCTGCTAGAAGCAGGGACATCCTGGATTTCCTGCAGGGGGTGTTCCTCAGGCAACTAGTCAGTGAATCCACTTGTGATGGAGCAATACTGGACCTGGTACTCACTAACAGGAACATTGTTGAAGACGTCAAGGTGAGAGGCCACCTGAGGACCAGTGATCAACATACAGTGTTGTTCAGTATAAGAACAGCTGCAGAATCAAAGCACAAAAGGGTGAGGGTCCTGGACTTCAGGAGGACAGATTTTATGAAGCTGGGTGAATGCCTCAGGGATAACCTGGCAGGGGGTATGACCTGGATGGGGTGGAGAAATGGTGGGCAAAGCTAAAAAGGGGTATAATGAAGATAACAGACCTCTGCATCAGGCGAGCAAAAGCAAAAGGAAAAAGAGATTGCTATGTTTCTTGAAAGAGGTGGTTGTAAAGGTAAAAACTAAAAGGATAGAAACATAGAAGTTGTTGGCAGATAAGGGCAACTTGACCCACCTAGTCTGCTCTAAATTCCCTACCTGTAGTGCCACTGGAGACCCTACTTGGTCTTCAGCTTACACTCTCCTCTTGCTTCTAAGATTCCCTTGTGTCTGTCCCATGCATTCTTAAATCCTGTGACCATTCTAGCTCCCACCACTGCTACTGGGAGGCTGTTCTAGGTGTCCACCACCCTTTTTGTGAAGAAGTACTTCCTTGCATTTCCTCTGAGCCTTCCCCCCTCTAGCTTCATATTGTGACCTCTTGTCCTTCAGCATCTTTTTCTTTGGAAAATGCTCCCTTCCTGTGCCATGTTTATTCCTGTAAGGTATTTGAATGTCTCTATCATATCCCCCTGTTCCCTCCTGTCTTCTAGGGAGTACATATTTAAATCCTTAAGCACATCCTTTAGCCTTTCTTTGTAAGGCTTCTGATGCAGGCCCTGCATTATTCTGGTTGTCCTCCTTTCCACTGCTTCCACCCTATCTACGTACTTTCAGAGATGTATAGCATTCAGAAGGTATAAGGAGACACAGAGGGAGGAGGATAAGGAGATGTAGCAGGGGAAACAGAGGGAAGCAAGGAAAGCTGTCAGGAGTGCAAAGGTACAAACTGAAGAGAGAATAGGCCAGGCAGTAGAGAAAGGGGACAAGACAATTTTTAGGTATGTAAGTAAAAAAAGGAAGACCAGGGGAGGGATTGTATGGAGAAAAAGGAAAGGGGAGGACTATGCAGAGGGGACCAGGAAAAGGCAGACATGCTGAACAAGTGCTTCTGCTCAGTGTTCACAGAAGTAGGAGACGGGGTGGGGAAGCAAAAAAGTGACAGGAACTTTGGAGGGAGAGTGGTTGGCGCTAGTCCTTTTTTGGAGGAGAGAGTCCTGAAGGACTCACTAATCTGAAAGTGGAAAAAGAAATGGGGCCAGATGGGGTGTATCCTGGGGTATTGGGGGAGCTCAGGGAGTTACTGGCTGCACCTCTGGCAGTCCTGTTTAAAAGCTAACTGGAAACAGAAGTGGCTCCAGAGGACTGAAGGAGGGCAGATGTAGTCTCACTTCACAAAAGTGGTAGTAGGGATGACGTTGGGAATTATAGGCCAGTCAGCTTGACATTGGTGGTGGTAATGTTAATGGAATCACTGCTGAAGGAAAGAAGTGTGGAATATCTTGAATTCTATGGGTTACAAGACCAAGACCCAAGGCATCATGGATTCCATGGGGTTCGGGAGTCATGTCAAACAAACCTGATGGATTTTTTTGAGGAGGTGATCAAGGAATTAGATCGGGGTGGAGCGGTGGACATGGCCTACCTCGATTTCAGTAAGGTTTTCAGCACTATTCCACATAGGAGACTTGTAAGCACGCTGGATAGCTTTGGAGTGGGTCCAAGGATGTTAATCTGGGAAATAAATTGGTTAGGGGATAGGTGACAGAGGGTGGTGGTGAACAGAGTTCACTCCTAGTAAGGAAGAGTGACCAGTGGGGTGCCTCAGGGACCAGTGCCAGGACTGGTCCTTTTTAATGTCTTTGTAAATATCATTGCAGAGGATCTGGAATGGAAGGTCTGCTTCTTTGCAGATTACATCGAAATCTGGAGTAGTGTGGAAACTGGGGGGTGGAAAGGATAAGCCGAGACTTGAGAAAACTCGAGGAGTGGTCATGGGTATGGCAGCTGGATCTCAATGCAAAAATGTGCAAAATAATGCACTTAGGGCACAGAAACCAAGGAGCAGAGTACAAAATGGGGGGAGTGATACTGGCAACATCCAAGTAGGAAAGAGACCTGGGAGTAATCGTATCTGATGACCTAGAGGTGACCAGACTGCTACAGGGCAGCTGGCAGAGCTACTGGGATGCTGGGATGCATAGGAAAGGGTATCATTAGCAGAAAGAGGGAGGGGGTGTTGCCCCTGTATAGATAGTTGGTAAGCTCTACCTACAGTACTGTGTCTAGTTCTGGAGAGCAAATCTTTGGAAGGACACAGACAGAATGGAGGCAGTCCAGATGTGGGCAACTAAAATGGTGCAGGGTCTGCATCAGAAGTCCCATGAGGAGAGACTAAAAGACCTCAATATGTACACCACGGAAGAGAGGAGCAGGGATATGATCAAGACCTTTAAATACCTCACCAGTGTAAAGAAGATACAGTAAGGAAGTGTTTTTCAGAAATAAATTTGCCCAAGAACAAGAGAACATACCATGAAGCTGGAGGGAGGCAGATTCAGGAGAGATGTTTTATTTATTTATTCATTGATACTTAGATTAAGACCTTTGAGCTAAAAGCCCATTTACAGAGGTTCTGCATCCAACAGTTACACCAAGCAATACAACAACATATACAGACAAAACACATAGTGGCATAGCATGCAATACAACAACTGTAGGTAGGTTAATCACAACTTAACATGATGGATAAGCATCAAAATTTATAGTTACATAAAAAAATAACTGGTGCAGAAAGTACAGTGATAGTTTAGTTCCTAATAACATTTCAGTAACTTTATCAAGCAGTCTTGAAAAGGGCAGCTTGTCTGAGGCATTGTCCTGGAACTGAGGGGAAGGGTTTAAAGTGCAGCTATAAAGTAACATTGTTATAAGTAGTGGTAGAGCCATGTTTAAGGAAGGCTAGGTAGGGTGAGGGTGAAAGGGTGGGGGGATGTGGAGAGGAAAGGAAGTGAGAGGAGGGGGTGGAGGGAGGGGAGAAAGCTGGAACTGCCATGTTAGGAAGTACTTCTTCATAGAAAGTGTGGTGGATTCCTGGAACAGCCTTCTGTGTCTTTTTGCTCTTCCATCCCCTCTGCTATGGCATCCCCATCCCTTCCACCAACCTTCTTATATACTTATCGGTGAACCACCACTTATTCAGGATCGCATATGGTGGTAGGCAGCCTGCTATATCAGTCCTGACTTTATGAGGTGCCTGCAGCAGGTGCCAAAATAGACTGGGGCATTTTTCCTTTGCTTTTTACCTTTCAGTAAAACAGCTGCCATGGTGTGCATGTTTACAGGTGACTGATGGCAGTCCATCCCCTGGTAATGCACTTGCAGGCACAACCACCTGGCCTCCACCCAATAGCAGATTCAAAGTGAGATACAGATTCTCCTCCTCCCTGATGAAAGAAAGCTGTCAATGGGATGCTTGATCCTCCCTCGCCTGCCCAGCCCCAATGACGTGCGCTCTTTCCCAAACCTAGGTGCCTGGCAAAAGCTGCTAATGTTTTGTGATGTTGATAAACTTAATACATGGGTCGCTGATATTTTTATGTTTTATATAGAGGATGACATCTGGTCACATCTAGACTGACAGCTCTTATCCATAGAAAGCTTGAATTGTGCAATTTCAATGTGTAACCAGTATGGTATGTAGGTGACTAAGAGATCATGCACAACTAAGCATCAGGAGTGTCCTTATCAGATTCTGGCATGGAAAGAGGAAAGTTTGGCCAGCATTACGTAAGGTTGCGAGTTTATACCTAAGCTTTATGTCAGCTAGAGTGTAGTCAGAGATAATTTTATATTTAGCACTGATGGTGGTATCATTACAGACTTCAGAACCCATTTGTAAACAGATAATGTGGAAAGCTGACATTTGTTCAGTTGAATCTAGGGGGCTTTACTGGCCTCTGTCATTCAATGCCAAAGCATACTTCTGCTAAATTAGATACAAGTAATGAGTCACTGTAATGAAGTTAACATTTAAAAGGGCCTGTGTGCCCTGTTAGACTATGGTGTTTTGAGACTTGAAAATTAAGCAAGAAGTAAAATATAATTTCTTCTAGTTTGTTTACAACGTAAGAACTAGGGGTGAGCAAAACTGGGAGGTTCTGGTTTTGGCAAATCCCCCCTGGTTTTGGTTTTGGATTTGATTTTGGATTATTGGCCAGCTGGAATGATACACCACCACCACAATCAAAAAACAGTGATTATAAGCCACTGGCTACTTAACTGTCAAAATACTACACAAGCCAGATCACTAACCCCCACTCCAAGCTTAAAGCAAGCCTGTATTTTGGGTTATGAAAAAGTACTGTTGTATGTAGGCAGCCACTCAACAGTTTGACAGAACATTTGTCCCTTGTTTTAGGATGAGAGTCAAAACAGTGCATGTGACTTCATTTGTTACAGCAGCAGCACAGAGTCAGCCTAAATGATTAACTCCCAAAGTAAGTTCAGTTGCCCAGTAATTTTTTTTTTTTTTTTTCACTTTTTAAGGGCTGGATTGCTTTTTGAAGCTGAGAGGCAAGAGCTGCTGTTGAATTTGTTGTGCGCCTCAGTGTTTAGCAAAGGGCCAGCCCACCCTTTCCCACCCCCATTTGGTTATTTTTGTATTTTCGTAGTTCTTTTTAAAATATTTGTTTGTCCACCCCCCCACCGTAGCCTACAGTCCATCACCACTTGCATCATTTGCCCATAACCCTATGTCCCATTTTTTTTTCTTTTTTGTGGGAAGTTTCAAAACTTTCAAAAACTCATGACTGGGGTAAAGATGGATTGAGAAAAATTATCACATATCTCCACATTTCCACCATGTACTTCATCTTGGAGCATAAATCATCAGTAGCTCTGAGAAGGGCTGCCAGATTTAACTACAATAAAAAAAGTAAAAGTAAAATCAGAGAGGATGTCATAGGGAGTCATGGGCAGAAGCAACAAATAAACCAAGCAAGCTGAGTGACATATATATAACGTTTTCAGGTGTGGCTTTCTCTTGAAAGTTCACAAATCCCTTCCATAACTTATAAAATGTATGCAGTTTTTTCTATAGTGCAAAATGCCCTTTCAAGTTTTGGGTGCTCAGGTATTAAGTTTAACCACTGAGGATGTGATGGTGAAGAGTTCTTCCAATGGAGAGTGGAATCACCTTCTGCACATTAACCCGCATAATGTTTATGAGAAAAAATAAAGAGGTACAGTAATCAGTTCAATGCTACTGGAATTCTTTGGGCCCAATAGAACAATGCCTGGGTCAAAAGGCAAGTCGATTCCCACCACTGATCCAATGATTCTAATTATCTTATTCTAGACCTCCTTCAATAAAGTACATGTCGGAAATAGTGTGTATGTAGAAAACTGCATTTTGAGTAAGGCAGCTAGGGCATCTGTCTAGAAATAATTAATTAAATGTGTTTAGTAATGCCAGTGTATGGTAGTTTCTTTGAAAACGTGTTGTATTGGATTTGTCTAAGTTTACTTTTTCATTAAAGGTCTTTGGGGGATTAAAACAGGGCTGACCTAGTTGAGTCTTCTATCAGGAAGTTTTAATCCTTCTGCCAAGATTCTTTCAATCTTAAGAAACCTGAAGGCTGTCCAATGAGTAAATCTTTCCTACCAGTTTTTCTATAGCTAATGCTTTCAGGGAAGGAGTTCTTATGACATGTGTATCACGTGATGTCTTACGTACAGTAGAGGGTCACTGATTTGTAAGTACACTATTTAGTGGCACTGGGAAAGGTTGAAAGAATTGTATCAGGTCAAAAGATTCAAAAGTTTGCTGACATTAAAATATTTTATTTGAGTCAAGCCTTTCTTATGCCATGTCTGAAAAAAGGTTAGACCCAGACAAGGGTAAATCAGAACTATGCAGTATGATTGTAAATTGTGGTATATTTACCTTATAGCCTGTTAGAGTTTTTGTATTGTGCAAAATTCTTATGGTAAGTTTAGTGAAAGATGAGCAGGTACTGTATCTGGCACAATTATGGAGACTGATGAATTGTGTGTTGTTAAGTTCATGAAAGGGCATGGTACTCATGTCTTTACTCATACAGGTATAATCTGAGTTTTCTGGATTGAACAAAAATACACCTGCTCACCATGATTTTTTTTCACTTATTTTATTTACTGTATATCCTCGGCTGGGGGTAGTACCTTTGGGTCCCCCATCCAGCCTACCTTCACAGCCCCTGCCCTGGCCACGGCCAGAGCTCACCCCCCCACTGCAGCCCTTCCCAGGTTGCTTCACAGTGGGTACTTACCCCACCACTGCAGAGACCTGGAGGGCAAGCATAGGGGGGAGCTAACTTAGGCGCGTCCATGGCTATGTCATCGGGATAGCCGTCATGCCACAAAGGGCTTTTTCCTTGTAGTGACAGCCCCCCCGATGCTGGCATGCAGTGGTTTCAGTAATGCTGCAGTGCATGCTTCCATATGTTGCATGTCAGATGCAACCAACACCATCCCCTTCTGTTAGCCCCAAAGTTGCACAGCCCCCAGCCACTGCTAGGTGCTGGCACCTTGGCGGTCTTCCCCACCCACCCTCCCCAGAGGAGGAGAGCTGTCCCTGGGATGCTCAATCCTCCTCCTCCTCCTCCTAGCCAACCCCTGGTGACCTGTGTCCACTCCCAAATATGGGCGCTGGTGTAGCATGAGGTGTGGTGTCCAGCGCCTCAACCCTCAGTGCCACCAGGCCGGCACATGATTTTGTTTTTAATTTTCTCAGTCCTTACACTTGCCAAATCTACAATGCTATTTCAATGCCAAACATGACAGCCTCTTTTTATGTTTGCTTGCACGCATGCGCAAGAAACATAGTGCCATCATCGGAGATTTTGGAGGTGTGTCACCTCCTCCTCCAATTCAGGCAGTGTGCTGGCAGGCACGGCCCCTGTATCCAATGCATTTGGAGCTGTCTGTGACACGCTCAAAAATGCAGCTCAGTGAAAAGAGGGAGCTACACTTGAGTGATCAGCGATAAGGCTGCTCACGCACAGCTCCCCCAGCCGCGAGGCATGGGCGTCAAGACGCAGTGTATAGCCGACGGGTGCCCAATCCCCGCCGGGCTGAGCTGCATCGCCTCCATCCCCCTCCCAGTACTTGGTGCCACGCTGGGAGCCCACCCCAGTGTGGCAATCAGTGTTAGCGGCGGGGTGCCCAATCCCTGTCGGCTGAAGGCCCCTCCCAAGTCCTTGGCACGCTGGGAGCCCACCCCAGCGTGGCAAATGGTCCCGCAGGTTTTTTTTTTCCCTTTGTTGACGTAAGCTCTAATCCTTACTGGCTGAACGCCCCCACGACGCCTTTTTAATTTGTTTTACCTAAACAAAACTGTTCCGCTGCCTCCCGATCCCTCCCACAACCCGCACCCACCCACTGCGCACTCCAGCCTCCCACACCCCCCCACCCCATACTTACCTCCGGACTCGCGCGACGATCTTCGGTGGACCGGGAACACGTCTGCACTCTTCAAAGCCGACCGCGAACTGAGGAAATGCCGGTAAGCTGTATAATGGGCTAGATAGGGGGGTTTCAAGTTTATTGCATATCTCAGCCATTTTTGGGAATTTTTGCACCAAATTTTCAACATGGGGTTTTTGGGACCCCTTCTCATGAATGATGTCACTGTCATGGCGTTATTCGGGCCCGAAGGGTGGTTTCGCGCAGTGACTGCGCAGTGACTGCAAAATCACCCGCCGGGCCTGAATACCGCCATGACAGGACGTGCAAATTGAAAGGGTCAAACAGTGAAAATTGGTGCCAAAATTCAAAAAAGACTGTTTAACTACATGCTATGCAGTTCCTACGCAGGGTCGAAGTTCGCTGAAATTTCAATGTTTTCACCCACATTTTCAATATTGCCATTTCACCACACCTTCTTATGAGTAGTACAGCTGTCATTTTTCACATCTCACCCAAAATGTGTTTCCAGCCCATGTAGCGCAGAATGGCGCAGTCAGTGCTGCAAATCAATGTAGGGACAAATTAAGAAAATCACAGTGACACTGTTCATGAGCAGAGGTCTTGAAATGGCTATGTTGAAAATTTGGTGAAAAATTCCTAAAATGACTGTTTTCTGAAGCGTGCGCTGCGCAGTTCCTACACGCACGCTCATAGGTTTCGATTTTAATATTTCACTCCAGATTTTCAACATTGCCATTTTCCACACCTTGTTATGAGTAGTACAGCTGTCATTTTTCACATCTCACCAAAACGTGTTTCTGTTTGATGTAGCGCGACAATGGCACAGTCATTGCGCAACTCAGTGTATGGGACACAATAAGAAAATCACAGCGTCACTGTTCATGAGCAGAGATCTTAAAATGGCAATGTTGAAAAATTGGTGAAAATTCCTAAAAATGACTGTTTCTGATGTGCGTTGCCAGGTCCCACGCACGTCAGTGGGTTTACAAATTTCAATATTTCACTCCAGATTTTCAACATTGCCATTTTTCCACACCTCTGCGAGCAGTAATAGCTGTCATTTTTCACATCCTGCCCAAAACGTGTTTCTGCCCATGTAGCGCATAATGGCGAGTCGGTGTGCAAACTCAATGTATGGGACACAGTAACAAAACCACAGTGACACTGTTTATGAGCAGAGGCCTTAAAATGGCTATGTTGAAAATTAGGTGAAAAATTCTAAAAATGCTTTTACGGCGTCGTTGCACAGTTCCTAGCCATGCTTCGTAAGTTTGCAAATTAATATTTTCACCGATTTTCAACATGTCCTTTTATTCATTCCTTATGAACAGTACAGCTGCAATTTTTCATATGTCACCTAAAATGTGTTATTGCACATGTAGCGCACAATGGTGCTGTTGGTGTGCGAAAGCAATGTTTAGGACAGATTAAGAAAATCACAGTTACACTGTTCATGAGCAGAGGGCTTAAAATGGCAATGTTGAAAATTTGGTGACAAAGTCCATAAAATGACTGTTATGAGTGAGCATTGTGCAGTTTCCACGCATCCTCGTTAGTTCATGACTTTGTAATATTTTCAGTCCAGATTTTCACTAGTGGCAGTTTTCCACACTTCCTTATGAACAGTACAGCTGCCATTTTCACAACATGGCTTAAGTGTGTTTTCACACTTAGTGCAGAGATGCGTGGTCGCTGTGGGAAATCATTGTTCGCACAGATAAAGAAAATCACAGTGACACTGTTCATGATCGGGCACCAAAATGCCTGAGTTGACAATCTGCTATAAAAATCCCCAACCTAATTATATTGATGGGTGTGCATTGCACAGTTTCTATTGTACGCCGTGACTTCAGCATTTTTTAAATATTTTACTACATTTGCAACATAGCCATTTTACACCTCCCCATGAAAGAGTACAGCTGTCATTTTACATCCTGTTCGAATATTTTTGCACCTGTGGTGCTAAATGCCATAGTCACTGTGCATAAGCAGCTTTCAGCTACCAAACTGATATTCCCCTGTTCATGAGGTGGGGTCACAAAACAAACATGTTGAAAATTTGGAATGAAAATACTGCTAGAATGCCTAAGGTATTGGGCTTTTCAACTACATCACCCAACCCTCTAGAGAATGACAGGAATCAGGTGTGTGACTTGGGATTCTTGCCTGTGATGCTCATACCATTCCACACCCTGCAGTCACTGAGAGGCATCGAGGTATGCCTTGGACTCTTCGGCCCCAAACTTCACCCCATTCTCCTATATCGCACCCATCTCACTGTATTTCCTAATGAAATGGGGTGTGCATAAGGGCCAAAGACCCCAAGGAACACGTGCCACTTGTCAGTCTCTGCAGAGTGGGGTGTGGTGAAATGGCGTGGCCGTTATGCCTGACAACCCAAACACACACCCCAATGCCTGTCACTCTCTGCAGGGTGGTGATGGGGTTGGCTTCAGTTCAATACTTCACTGCCATTCCTATTATGCAGCTCTGTAACTTCTACACTACCACTGCCAATACCAGCAAGCAAACATTCGGCATTGACAAATGCTTGTTTTCTTGAGAAACAAAACACAATAAAAACATTTATAAAATGCTCCAATTTTGGTGTAACTAGAACATTTTATTCCCAAATAAAACAGGAAGATGCCTGGACTCTTTTATAGTGAAAGAAGGGTAGGGTCAACATTTTTGCCCAGTTGCATTGCACTGATGCTTTCAATTTCTATGGCATGGGTCTGGTGACATTATTTCAGATTAGGACAAGTTTGTCCTTAGCCAGAGATTTGAGTGAATTGGGATATTAGGTTAAAATAAAGGAGTGAGGATTTCAGAAGAATCTTTTAAATGGACTAGCACATCAATATGGTTTTCAATATGTTCTGGAGGCTGAGGCAGTGAGACAGCAAAGCTCTGGATCTCTAAACGTATTTTTCATTTCTATATCTTGAGCAGTATTTCCATTTATTGAGCACAAATATTAATGGGAACACTTTTTGATAGTTGCCAAGAAGACGTGTGTGTAGAAACAGGAAGTGACAGAGCTAGGAGGACCTAGCAACAGCCTGGGGACAGCAATATATAGCAGCACTTAAATCTTATATTTCTTGAGCAAGAATAGCTGGGCACTGTGCTGAAGAATAAAAAAGCAGCACAACAAAAAAGGGGCAACATTTAAATTGTTTGAAAAGTGCTCGGTTGGGTGACTAGTCACATGATCAGGGGCCTACTTCCTGCATCAATGACTATTTAAAGAGCACCCAGAGTGAGCGAGGGTGAGCTCAAGCAGGGTAAGAGTGCAGCTGCCACAAGCAAAAATACGTGTCTGTGTGTGTGTCTTTCATGTCCTGAGTGGACTGAGGGACTGGGGCCAGGATACTATATCAAGTAAGTAGGCCTTTCAATAAATATCTAGCACTTGTGGACTAGTTGTTCTCCAGGTTTTAACTTGCCTAAAGTCTATTAGATAAACAAATATATATATTTGTATCTTGGGGAAGCACCACTCTATATTGGGAAAGTTAACCAAAAGGTGCTTATACAAGAGGATATAAACCCAATAAAAGCAATAAGTATGGAGGCCTATAACCCCTTGGATGACTTTTGACCATTCTGTGTAATGATGGTACTATAGTCAAATGTTATAGTTTTTTCATGTATACGTCCAGAGAATCGTATTTAACCTTTGAAAGTTTTACATGCCAGAAATGTATAGAAATGGGAAAGCTGCTGAGAGAAGTAAGCTCTGCAAGGGAGCAGGCCAAAGTAAACACTCTAAAAGAAATTAATGCTGTGCGGGAAAAAAAGGAAAAGAGAGGCACAAAAAGAAGGAGATTCTGGGGAATCTGAAAGTATATCAGCTATAAACCCTACTGAAAATGAAGTGGATGGGGATTGGACTATGGTACAAAATATGCCAAAGAAAGAAGGAAGGAGAGCAATGGGCAATAATGAAATCCCATCAACAAACAGATTTGCCTTATTAAGTGACTCAAAACATAAGCAAGCAGGATTCAGGGCAGAACAAGGTACTAGAAATCGGGGATTCAATCCGGAGAAAACAGACTCTATTATTTGGGGTAATGACAAAACAAAATGTTTGTAAGGAACAAAAATCAAGGATGTAAAGACAATCCTACAAAAGGTCATTGAGCACCAGAGACATACACAGACTGTTGTGGTGCGTGTAGGAATTAGTAATGTCGGGAAAGATCATGAGAAAGACATTACAGATGCAATCATGGACTTGTGTGAAAATATTAAAGATCTACAGCAGAGGACACTCGTTTCAGGAATCCTCCCTATTCTAAAATGTTATGAGGTAAAAATCATACCATACAAAGGATCAATACATGTTTGGGGAATAGATGTTCAAAGGAGGGGATCACATTTATTAACACTTGGGAGTCCTTTCATTAGAAAAAGCATCTATATGCTAAGGACAGCACAAGTAGTAAGTAGTGGTAAAATATTTTATTCATATAAAAATCATATGAATTAGGATTGTCTTGATTGAGCTACAGCTCATTTACAGTGAGGTCCTAGGAGTTACAAAGCAGTTGAACAATGTTTCAAGTACAAAGAGAAAACACAAGACAATGAATAAATATGGACATTTAATATACATTGGATACAGGTTACACAGAATCTAATGCAAACACTCAAACCAAGTTGCAAATTAATTAAAACAAAATATCCTATAATAAAACAATAATAAAATTTCAAGGAGAACAACATTGTTTGACACTAATGCCAGATTTCCTAAACCAGGGCTTAATCCCTTTCCAATGTTTTCTCCCTTTATTAACCCTTATAATTGCAGGTATTTTGTTCCACTCAAGAGGGCCCCTGTAAAAGATTGATTGTCAGCCAATCTCTAAATTACATTTTGGAATTTCCAAATCTGGTGCATTAGCTGTTCTTAATGAACTAAGTTTGTCCTGACGGGTCAGATTAGTAGTTATATAGGGAGGGAATTCACCCAACGAACACTTGCACATAAATGCAAGTAAATGCTCCTGTCTGCTTTCAGATAATCTTAACCAGTCCAGGTGATTATATAAGAAGCACTTGTGTGTAGAGCGAGGGGCTTCTAAAATAAATCTGTTAAGTCTGCCATGGCACACCTCCAGTCTTTCCAAGTTGCTTTTGTTTTACTGCCAGCATAAATAAAGTCTTCATATTTTAACATGGGAATTATCATGGCGTTAACTACTCTCCTTCTAGCCTCTAAACTCCTGCAGGATCTAACCCTATACAATGCTCCAAGTTTTTTCCCACATTTTTAATTAAATTGTTTATGTGACCTCCCCAGTTTAATGGTTCATTGAGCCAAAGGCCCAAGAATTTATAGTACTGAACTTGCTGTATCGGGGATCCCTCCAAGGTAACCACATTCAGCATCAGATTTTCCTGGGCATCCAAGGGTCGATGAAACAATAAGGACTGTGTTTTTTTTTTTTTTTTTTGTTTGACTAATCTACTATCATTAAGCTCAAAGTCACTAACTTGAGTAGAAACAAAAATAGAAAAGCAATAAATCCAATGAGTTTATACTGTCTTTTGTTAAATGCTAGGAGTCTTACAAACAACGAGGAAGAATTGGAAGTTTATTGAAACAAATGGGCAAAGCTGACATAGTCTGTATAACAGAGACATGGTGGACTGGGAAAGAAGAGTAGAAAACTGAAATTCAGGGATATAACTTATACAATTTAGATCAGACAAAAAAAGGAGGAGGAGTAGCAGTATATATGCTGTATCTAACCATTTACAGTCCAATCTAATATCAGACAAGATTAAAAAACAGGACAGTAAAACTGAAACTATTTATTAATTTAAGTGTTTTACCAGGGAGGCATGCTGAGCAGACTACTGCTCGAATCCAGATGTGCCCTGGGGGTAGGGGGAATAGGAGAGCATACAAACGTATACAGTAAGATCAAATACATAGTATACATAAAAGAATGGGAGAGCATACAAACATATACAGTAATGACAATTTACATGATTGCATAAAGAAACATTAGCAAGGTAGAATACAATTTCCACAGGCAGGTACCTAGCCATGGCTTCAATATGGTAATATATACAAGGTACATAATTTGTGGTAGCAAGCTTTTACGATAGGAGGAATACAAGACCAAATGACAGGAGACTTTTGGGAGGTTCCAATGTCCAGTAAGTGGACAGAACAGTGAAATTTGGGAATGGTGAGTACCAGTGGTAATTACCCTGATGCAGGGGTTTAAGGACTCCTGGTTGGTGAGCTCCCAGGGGTGAAAGCACAGATAGGGCAGAAGTTTATTTTGAGTAGGGAGTTAAGGTGTCTACCAGGTGTGGCATGCCAGATGTCTGATGTGAGAGCATTCCAGAGGCTGGGCAAGTGGAAACTGAAAGCTGACTGGCCTGCCAAGGTTGACATGCATGGGATGGCCAGTAGACATGAGTCTTTATTTCTCAGTGCATGGCCCTGGGGGGTGTGGGCCAAGAGGACCATGGTGAGATACATGGGGAGGGACTGTGACCAGTATTTGGCAGTGAGGCTCGCACAATGGGTTGGACACCGGCCCTGCAATGAGGGGAGCTCTAGGTTCTGGTACAGGACTCAGTGAAGAGTGCTAGGAGAACAGTCAAGAGCAAAGTGACTGAAGGAATGGAAGAGGGGTTTCAGTCTGGCCAGGGTGGACTTTGGAGTGGCACTGTAGACTATGTCCCCATAATCAAAGATGGGGAATCAGCCTCTGCACTATGGCAGGTCTTGCCGGCAAAGTGATGCAGCCACAGTTTCAGTACAGTGCACCAAGCTTGGGGTGGAGCTTTTTGTGGATGGCATCAATGTGTGCAGAGAAGTCAAGGTGCTGGTAAAGCCAGACCCCAAAATACCTGAAGGTGGAGCATGTTTCAATAGAAGTCCCGTCAAGGGTATGGAAAGTGGGGAGGGTGGCGGTTGCCTTGAAAGTCTCTGCCTTGTGCTGAAGGTCATGGAGGTAGTTTTCTTGGCATTGAAAAAAAGCTAATTAGAGCAAAACCAGTGCTGACCTTCATTGAAGTCCTGCTGGAGACTGGTAGCTACTTCAGCAGTCGAGGCACTGGATGTAAGAGCTTTGTAAACTTCAGCATGGGTAATCTGGCAGAATGCAAAGTGGTTGCCTGGGGAAGGAGTATTTTGGGGGTGGGATGGCTGAGAGGGTTGGGTGGCTTGAGTGTTGGGGGCATCAAAGAGAGACAAGGTACAGTCTTTAAAGAAGGAGAAACTATAGGGATCAAAATGGGACCAGAAAGAAGTAAAAATATTATCGTGGGATTATGCTGTAGACCACTGAACAGCGAAAATGGGATAACTGAAGAAATAATAGATTAACTAGATAAAGCTAGTGAAATAGGTCGGATTGTATTTGTAGGAGATTTAAATTACAATGACATAAAATGGAATCCAATGGAAGCTACTTAACCTTGCAGTGACGCCTTTCTGAAAACTGTTACGCAATTAGACATGAAGCAACACATAACACCAACGAGAGGAGGAAAAATATTAGACATAGTACTAAGTACAGAGGAGGTAAATATTACAAATTGTGAGATCCAGGCGCTGCTAGGAAATAGTGACCACAATATAGTATCCTTCTTGATACAGGAGTGTATATTTTTTATTTTTATTTATTTCATAACTAGGATTACAAATACATTTGAACCTGGGTTTCTTTTACCATGGTCCTACGTCAAGTGAGAAAAACAATACAAAACATAATCGAAGGAAAGAACACAATTATACAATCTGAATAAATAACATAGTAGAGAAACTGATGGGCAGAAAATAACAGAGGTGATATAATCAGAGAAAACAGAGGAATACATAAATTACCAGTAAAGAACAACAGCATCAACAAAGCAGGTATGCAGTCTAATATATTGCAGACTTTGTCAATCTAGGAGCTAGGCAAGGAGAAAGCATGATAAAAAATATTGGTAGGATCAGTGCAGGGGAGGGAGAGGATATATAGTAGCAGCAGGTGAGGAGGGAACAATAGGCTGCTAGTGGAGGAAAGTAGGGAGGCCAGGGGCAGAGCTAGAGTCTATAGGACACAGTCACACTTACTTAGGATTGCAAGGTGACCTCATAGCTTGGCTTTGAAAGTGCAGAGTTTGGGTTCTGAGAGGACTTGGGGGGACAGGTTGTTCAGCCTGGTAGGAGCTGTACAGCTGAAGGTCCACTGAGCTTGTGAGGTCTGGCAGCGAGGGATGTGGAAAGCCAGCTTGGCAGAACTATGTGTATTACATTGGTTTGCTGAGAAGAGAAATAGTGACTGGGTAACAGGAGGAATTAAGGTGAGGTAATTTTTTGGGGGAAGAGACAGATTTAATATTTTATTCTACAATGAAAGTAAAGCCATTCAGTTTAACAATAGAGGTCACAGGTGTGTGTCCATTTGTCAGTACCAATTATTATTCTACATGCCTTATTAAGTGAGATCATCAGCCGCTTGAGTGTGGCATCTGATGCAGCACTGTAAATTAGCAGGCAGTAGTCTATAATGGACAGTAAGGAGCTGGTGACTGCTAGTCTTAGTGCTGCTGGTGTGAGACAGTGCCTATGCCTGTAGAGGACACCAATCCTACTGTTTACAATCTTGGAAACATGGATAACATGAAGGATATAAGAAAGAGAGCTATCCATCATAATACCTAGATATTTGAACTTGTACCCCATTTCCAAGGGTTGATTTATGTTATTACAGATAGTAAGGTGTGCAGATTTGTATTTGTTATGGGGGCTAGCAAAGAGCATTGTTTTTGTCTTTTTGTAGTTCATTAACAGTTTGTGGTTGGCAAACCAGGATTCAACTTTTGTGAAGTTGATTTACAGATCACTAGTGAGGGGGAGTAGGTCTATGTGGCTGGAGAAAAGTACTGCATTGTCCGTATGGAGGACAAAGTTGCTGTCACAGGCTTTGGGTATTGTATTCAGGTACAGGCTGAACAGTAAGGGCCCAAGGAGGGATCCTGGTGGGACACTACAGTGGACTGGCAGACAGCTTGATAGGGAATCAGTAATTTTAACCTGCTGTGTTCTGGTTTTGAGGTAACTTTTGAATCAGTCTGCTATAGCAGGGGAGAGACCAAGCGGGCAGGGAGTTAAGGAGGAGGGGGTGATTCGCAGTATCAAAAGCCTTGATAATGTCAATGTAAATTGACCCAACAGTGTGACCATGGTCCAAGGCTTTGTTAATATAGTCTGTGTACTCCAACAAGACTGTGGTGGTACTATGTGCCAGATGGAAGCCATGCTGCTGGGGGCATCATATATTATATTTGGGGAGAAATTCAGTTGGTCAGCCACCACTCTCTTTAGGACTTTGGATAGAGGTGGGAGAATCGAGATGGGGTGGTAGTTTGGGACTAGTGATATGTCACCAGTTTTGTGCAGAGGCATGACAATCATAGTTCCCACTGTTTGGGGAAATGCCTAAGGGACAGGGAAATATTCAGAATGGTAGTGAGAGGTTTTCACATGACATCTAATGATAGGTGAAGTAGTTTCATAGAAGGGGTGTCACTGCTGTATCTGGTTTTCCTAGCACCCTAGGTATATATTCCAATGAAAAATGAAAGTAGAGAAATTTACAATTTTAATACAGCTAACCAACAAAAAATACAGGAATATATAGCTAAAATAAACTGGGAACAAGCATTGAATAATAAAACTGCAAGTGAAATGTGGGCTATTATAAAGAAGCAGATTTTTACAGTTTGTGATAAATACATATAAAAAATTAGAAAATATAATAACAAATGTGTTAAGCCACAATGGCTCACAAAGAGTCTAAAAAAACTAATAAAGAAAAAAAGAAAACTTTATAATGAATATCAAAGGACAAAACAGCACATAACTGGAGGAATATAACAAGACACTAAAGCAAAGCAAGAGTAAATTTTGGAAAAATAAAAATGGAAAAAAATCTAGCAAGTAATGCACAAAGGATAATATGAGGAAGTTTTACAGATACGTAAATTCCTTACTGACCTCAAATAGTGGTGTGTGCTCAATAATTTCTAATGATCAACAAACAGAAAAGCCCAGGTAATGGCTAACATTGTTAATACATACTTTGAGTCTGTATTCACACAAAGTGAGCCACATGTAGGAGATATACCTGAACAGACTAATAAAAGGTATCACCCCACAACAGTGACAGTTTCACAGTGAACACCACCACAGTGCCGAATCTCACCAGGTTGCTGTGGTGGTGCACTGTACAACAGCACCATGACTCCCAGTGTTCTGCCCTCACCCCAAAAACAACTCCAACTCAGAGTTGTATATTTAGAGATGGGGGTGTGCAGGGGGCACAACCCCTCACATGGGGGGTGTGAGGGGCAAAACCCCCAGCAGAAAAAGACTTTCTCCCAACGGGAGCAATGCCGACAGTCAGCATTGTTCCTGTCACTGTCGGGGATGTCGGCAGCATTACCAATGATGTAAAAGTGCTGGAACCCTAATATAATGGAGCAGATTACCATAGACAATATAAACAACAAAATTCAAGCCCTAAAATATACATATTCATCAGGTCCATATAACATATCTTCTGAAATGCTGAAATTATTAGTAGCACACAAACAGTGACTCTACTAAGACGGCTATACAAGCGAGCACTATCAAAAAAATGAAATCCCAGATGACTGGCTATCAGCAATAGTTGTCCCAATCCACAAAAAGGAAAGTAAATCTAATTATGAATATTAACAATCTATAAATGTGACCTCAGTGCCAGGAAAGATTATGGAATCGATTCTAAAAGAGATGATAAATCAACATATAGAAAAGAATGACTGCAGAGATAGGCAGCAGCATGGTTTTACTACTGGGAAGTCCTGTATAACTAATCTACTATGGTTGTATGAAAAAATATCAGCCTCACTGGTAGGGGGTTCATCAGCTGACTGTATTTTTCTGGATTTTGCAAAGGCTTTTGATAAGGTACCACATAAAGCCATAATACAATAATTAATAGATATAGGTATAAATCATAAAATTACAGCATGGATTCAAAACTGACTCAGTGGAAGAAGTTAGAGAGTTAGTGAAAAAGGGATGCCTCTCTGATCCAGTATGTGTAACAATCAGGGTACCACAAGGCTAAGTTCTTGGACCCTTGTTATTTCAAATTTTTATATCAGACATGGACAGGCTTTTAAGAAGCTGGATAAGTAAATATGCAGATGACACAAAATAGTTAGAATAGTAAAGTCTCAGGAAGATATTGATGCACTACAAATGGAACTAAACAACATAGGTAAATGGGTGAATACAAGGGGTATGAGTTGTTTTAATGTAGCAATGCATCTAGCACATCACAACAAAGAAAACACTTAGTTTTTGAATGGCTGACCCCCTAGAAAAATAACAGAAGAAAGGGATGTAGGCATAACAATAACAGAGAAATTAGCTTATGATAACCAATGTTACAAGCAGATTAGTAAGGATAACAGGCTATTATGGACGATCACAAATATTTTAGAAGTAAGAGATGAGGGAGTGGTGATGCCATTGTACAGGGCATATGTGATACCACTTCTGAATTATAGTAGCCAGGCAGGGGGGTCGCTATTGCTAAGGGGACTAAAGATCAGTTGGAAAGAGTCCAAAGACAAGCAAACAAAATGATATAAAGCTTGAAAAACTTGTCATATGAAGAACGGCACCAGGAGTTAAACCTAATGTCACTGGAGATAAGAAAGATTTGAAGAGATATGCGCTTATGTTATGACATCATGCAGGATAGTTATCTAATTAATGAACATAATCTTCAATTCAAAAATGATACCTTGGGAACCAGGGGACACCCTTTGCAACTGAGACCAAAAAGATTCTTCACAAATAAAAGAAAAGCCTTTTTCACACAGAGGGTGGTTAATCCTTGGAAGATTATAGTTAGCAAGGATAAAAAACCAGTTAAAAAACCCTAGATAACAATATACTAGCAGGAAATACTGTAATTTGTGCTATTACGGTTGAATGGTAGGAGTCCAAATGGGCATACCACCTTCTTGACTCCTTCAACCTTAATATGACCCTTAGAAGTATCATCAGTATATAGTGAGGTAATATCTAATAAACAGTATATTTACTGCCTTAATGTTCTGTGTGGACTGGATAACCTGTACTGGGGTCTGCATGACTAAAATGAAGAGTGGGGTAATGGGGCAGCCCTGCCTTGTAATAATAATAATCTTTTTAAAAGGAATACATGGAACATTGGTGGATACTGGGTGTCATTGAGGCACAGGTCAGGAAGCATAGGAAAACCAGGAGCAGTTGTAAATTTCACCAAAAATATTTATTTACAGTAGCGGTAACATAAAAAAAAACTAAACTTGTTCAGTATAACTATGTACAAAGGCAAAATAAAATAAAGTTTTCTTTCAATCTCTGTGTCCCTTTTTCTCCTACTCATTCTTGCAGTTGCAGCATAGCTCTTATAAGTCTTTTCAACCCCCATCCTTAGCAAGCATCCTGTTTTTATAAGTGTTCTGTTCTTGTAAGTTTCAGGAGCTGCTAGAACACATTGTGCCTCTTGAGGCCCCCTTTGCACAGCTTTTGCAAAAGACTCAAACATTTGCACTCAAGTAACCTCTGGAGTTTTTCATTAGCTTTTTACAATCATCTCAAATGATAATTATATACATTTCAACAGTAATACTATACATTTTCCAAACAAAAGAGATCCCAATATCAGTTACATTTCCATACAATGATTTGCACATATTTTTATATTAGCAGATATGCAAGGGATGGCTAAGACACAGTAACAGGAAACTGAGAGACAGTGAGAGGTAAAGAACTGCAAGCCTGTCAGGTTGATCAAGCCTGAAATCTCACAGGAAAATTTGGTTGCGCAACTAGACAAAGAAGAGACAGAAAAGGAACAGATCCTTACATTTAAACACTTTCTCCATAACAAATGGCACAGGGTCCTATTCCACCCTGTCACACTGGGGAGGCAATCCGGGGCAGCAGCAGAAGGAGTGAAAGAGGTGATCCTGCCTGCCAAGGGTGGACTTGGAAACATCACTATATACAATGCTGCTGTAATCAAAGATAGGCAAAATTATCTTCAAGACAATCTCTCTATGGGCAGGAAGTGGTACACTTGTTTTGTTTCTGTAAAGTGCCCCAAGTTTAGTGTGCAGCTTCTGGCAGATGACATCCACATGAGTAGAAAAGTCAAGATGACAGTCCAGCCATACCCCAAGATATTTAAAGGAGGAGACATCCTCAATCACAACACATTCAAAGGTCTGGAGGGGCTGGAAGGGCTGAAGAGGGGAGGGCTTGGCAAGTCTCTGCCTAGTGCCAAAGGTCATGGAAACCACTTTTCTGGCATTGAGAGACAGCTAATTTTCCCAAAACCAGTTCTGAATGTTGCTGGTATCCAGTTTGGAGTCTGATCATTAGGTCAGATGCAGAGAAACCAGAGCTGTAGACAGCTGTGTCATCTGAGTACATGTTTATTTTATTTATTTATTTAGCTTTTGTTAACCGGGTAAGTGCACTAGCCATAAAATGACTATTTTCAGGCATGACTCAGGAGAGTACAGACATGCAGAAACTTAACAGGATAACAAATTATAAGTGCTTTACATACAATGAGTTAAAGAGGATACAATATATCAGAACATACAAAGTAAAGCACTTTACATACAATGAGTTAAAGTGGATACAATATATCAGAGTCATACGGAGTAGACCATTCATAAGTTCATAGGTGCCTACCTATGCAATGAATAGAGAGGACTTTGGATAATAAATTATCAGGTGACATATCATATGACCAGAACAAGGTACACAAACACAAAATCAGGTAATACAAAAGGAAGAAATAACCATTGAGAGCAGGGGGTGTCATTAAGGAAAAGGTTGGTAAGTGAGGAAGAGGGGAGCAAGCAATGAAATTAGAATATATGAGTGTATGTAAGTGTAAGGGAGCTGCCTGCAGTGCAAGATTGTATATGGACAGGGAAAGGGAGCCGGGACAGACTGAGGCAGTAAGAGGGTTATATAAAGGTGAGGAAATACTACTGTATAGCAAGAAACATCAGTCATTAGGTAGGGTGAAAGCAGGAACAGGTATCAGCAATCAGCAGATTCGAGCGCAGTTTTCTCTTAAAGCATGTGTGGGAGCTAGAAAGTCTGATGTCGAGGGGAAGGGAATTCCACAGCTGTGGAGCCGCATGCTCAAATGCAACAGTTCCTTTCCTAGTGCGGCACCTTGGCAAATTCAGAAAGGATTTATCAGCTGATCGTAGACCATGGAGTGTGTCCTGAGGAACAAGCATAGCTGCAAGACTCCTAGGGGTTTGATTTTGAATTATCGAATCAATAAGAGAGCCAAGGTAGTATTTCCTACTAACTAACAGAGAGAGCCAACCAAGATCATTATAAAGCTGACAGTGGTGTTTAAGCCGAGGAGCAGAAAATGCATAGCGACATATGTTGTTATACATAATATCCCATCTGAGTAGTTCAGTTTTATGACCAGCCCCAAATAAGGGAGCCCCATAGGTTAGGGTGGGGAGCAGAATCCCCCTCACAATGGCCATTTTAGCCGATGGCATGAGTATATAACTAGTCCTATATGCGACACCCAGTTTGGAGTTGACAGCTCTGCAAACAGACTGTACATGAAGATTAAGATCAAGAGATTGATCTAGCAGGATGCCCAGGTACTTGAAAGAGGTCACACATTCCAGTAATTGACCTTCTAAGTTCTGCACCATCAGTGCTGTTGTGCAAGCCAGAGCTTGTGAAGCAATGCAAGCCCAGAACTTGTGAAGCAATGCAGAGGAGCAGGTGAGAGACAGGTCATTTAGGAAGATGGGGACTAGGATAGGGCCAATGTTGAATCCATGGGGCACAGTAGAGTAGATAGGGAAAGGAAGGGAGATGGCATCGCCAATATGGACAGCGTGGGTCCTACACCCAAGGTATGAGTGAAACCACTCAACAAAGGAAGAGGAGAGCCTAGTAGCACTTATCTTGTCTAGAAGGATGAGGTGGGCAACAGTGCTGAAGGCTTTGGCTATGTTGACAAAGATGGCAGAGGTTACCAGCCCCTGATTCATGCAAGAAATGATGGAGTCAGTGAAAAAAAGGAGGTAGGTAGTGGTGGAGTGGTATTTCCTGAAGCCTGATTGATAGGGAGTTCAGAGGTAGGGGGTTCAGAGGAAGCAGTTGTCAAGGGAAAGAGAAGAGTTGGGAAAGGATCAGCTTAATTCAAGAATGCATGGGACAGACATAAGGCAATTCTGGTGGGGGTAGGAAGAAGTAGGCTGTTGGTTAACTAGGATCTGCAGCTTATACAATAGGTAGGGAAATGGGCAGACTACTGTAGGTGGGCCAAGCAGTCCTTATCTGCCATCAAAGTCTATGTTTCCATGTTTCTATATTTAGCCAGGGAGGAGAGGAGGAAGATGGGGCAGTAGTTGCCAGGCAGGGGATGACATTAGCCTGCTTCCACAGATTAGGGACTGAGGCAAGTGACAAGGAGCAATTTAAGAGGAGGGGATAGGGAAGACAATGATCAGGGAAGAGAGAGACAGGAGTAGGTGGTCAAGGCCATGGGGGCTCCTTCCTATGTGTTGGTTAAGAGCTAGGAGGGCCTTGAGGGTAGCAGAAGTAGTGGTAGGGGAGAAGGAGAAGGGAAGGTTGAAGGGAGGATAGGGTTGAGGTAAAAGCAGGGAGTGGGAGAGGGAGAGGGGGAAGGGAGGTGGAGAGAAGGAGGTAGCAGACACAGGTGGTAAAAAAAAGAGTTAAAAGATGAGGTGACTGCTGTGGAATCAGAGATGGTGAGTCCCCAAACTTAAGAACTGGGCAGGTGGCTGGCAAAGTGTGGAAAAGAGGGTGTGAATGACCTTCTGGAATGTTAAGGGGAGGTTACGGTTGTTCTGGAATATGGGTGCAAGGTAATAAACCTTTGCAAGCTTTGTAGCTTTGGTACAGGCAGTACAAAGTGACTTGTATTAAGCAAGGTCTGCTGGGGGCCAGAGGACTTGTGGGTCCACCAGGCAAGTAATTTGCACAGTGGCAGGCCAGCAACTGTGCTGTGATCTAAGTGTAACCCCCTCTGTTCCCTGGGGTTACTAGAATCCCATCAATGTCAGTGTTAGGTAGGGAAGACAGCTAGTGAATAACTAGTTAAATGGATTTTCAACTGGCCCCTCTCTGCTTGCTTGGTCTCAGCTGAGAGCAGAGAGGTAATGTCATTTAGAACTTTTGCAGCATCATAAGTCACATAGCTTGCTGTGAGTGGGTGAGTTTTAGAATTTTCAGTTAGTTTTAGTTCTGTGCTCAGAGAGTGAGCAGTGAAGGAGTGAAGAGCTGCTGTGTGGGCTCTGAGGAGAGCATACTTTTTCTCACCCTAGTCTGAGAAACCATCTGCCTGCCTTGTTGAAGTGGTGGAAGCCATCTTCAGGATTTCCTGATGTCCTCATCCCAAGTGGGATGAGGGAGACTGCAGAGGGATCTGGGAGGCAATCCCCTGTTTGATCCAGAACATTTTGAAGCTCGCTTTGTGTACAGACTGTGAGTACTTCTGTCTGTGAGTTTCCCCGGATTAATGGTCCTGTTTGTGTTTTCTTTGGGGTGTTACTCTGACAAAGGGACCTATTCATCCAGTTCTGTTTGAGACTGTTCTCAAGACGTTTTCCCAAAGTTGGCTGCCAATAGTGGAGTCCCAGGTGTGACTTAGCACTTTGTACAGAACTTTAATTTTACACTCCTTTGTAGTGTTTCCTAATGCTGAATGTACCAAACATTCTGCAGAAGCATAGTTCTACTGTTTATTATCTGTTGAGGTGTAACTCTGAAATAATGGCTGGGTATGGACGAGGAAGCAAAAGGTGGGCAACCCTCCATCTTGAGTGACCAGTTCAGCACTTCCGGTTCTGTAAGGGTGCCTGTTTTTCAAGTCATTTGGCCAATGCCTGAAGATGAAGTTTACCCCTTGATGTGGGTTTTGCTAGTCATGAACTCCTGTGTGCTCCATCGTGGCAATATGCCACATTTTCTACTTTAAAGTCTACTGTATGCCATATATGAATATGTTTTAAGTCGTGGCCTAGTGCCACTAGAAGAAGAAATTATGTGTTCCGTCGTGGTCAGTGTGCCACATTTCCGGATGTTAATCCTATGCTATATGGGAAGTTCGAGTTTCTGTTTTCTACAGATGTTGTTCTACATTGCCTTGTGCCATGAAGTGTAAACCCTTGGGGGTCCATCTTTGGTTTTGTGTGCCAACTGTTTTGGAATAAAGCCACTCCAACCTGGTATGGACAATCTAGTTACTGCTTCCTGTGTGGATTTACTGGGTACCCCTCCAGAAGTGCAAACCTAGCATAGCACTCAGCAAACGTTCTCTCCTCAGGACCTGGGTTTGGTAAAGGTCTGTTTGTGTCTTGTACACACTTTGTGTTTATTGCTTTGTACCCCCTCTCCTCTATTTTCCCCTAGACTGGAAAAAGTATGGGAAATTTGCTTACTAGTTAAACAAGTGGCCAGTGGGGGGGTTACATAAGGGAGGTGTAAACCACAGAGCTGAGTTTTCCTGAGGGGGGCATGACGACCCAGGCCAACAAGAATTTGGAGTTAAAAAAACTCTAGAGCAGTGTTAATGTTGCTGGTAGCTACTACAGGGGACCAGTCAATTGCCATCAGGTCAGCAAGTGAAAAGGATAGATTAAGGGATCAGAAGGATCTAATCTGGACAAATTTTACAGGGCTTTGGGGCAGTGAATCTTATGCACACTACAGAACATATGATGATCACTGAGGGCATCAGGGAGGTACCAGCATCCACAGTACGATTGGGTGGGAGGAGATGATCCAGTTCAAAAGGGAGTTGTTATGGGTTTTGGGGTTAAGTGTGGTGAGATCAGAGATCAGTTGGGTAAACAACTGATCTCTGATCCTACCAAATCAATGAGTCTGTTTTGAAGATACTATTAGCACAGGGGAATAAAAGTTTCTTAAATATTGTTATACTCCCTAGGATCTAACACTAGTCTCTCCTATGCATCCCTTATGGAATTTATTATATTATTTAATTTTTTACACTGGAGCTGGTAGGCCAATAACCTGTTAAATTTATCACTGAAGAAATAATATTTGGATTTAGCTCTGATTATTTCCATTTGGGCCTGGGCCTCCCCAGTCTGACTGTATTCATCTCTAAAAGATAGAACTCTATAGAGCTCCATCTCTGAACCATTTACCTGTGTGTCACACAGCTGAATCTCTCCTAAGGAGTCTCCTTCCTCAGCTTTCAGGTATGTGATTTTGCTCGACTTATTGCATAAGAAATAATCAGATCTCTAAAAAAGGCTTTAAAAGCATCCAAGAAATGTTGATAGTTTTACCCTTCTGTAAACTAGTATTCATAAATTTTGTTATTTCCATTATTTGTGTGAAATTAGGCCCTCATCATTTTATAACATTGAATCCAGTCTCCATATTTTGTCATTTAACTGAACTGAATCTGTTGCTACAGAGAGAAAAAAAGGCCATGACCATGACCAGATATTCTGATTCTTCCATAATGTAATTCCCAACTTTTCTGATCACTATATTTTGAGTTATGCATTACAAGTATGTGTTCTGGAATGTGTGTTATGGACGTTTAAATAGTAAGAGTATTTTTTTCACATGTCCTGTTCCCAAGGCCCAAGTGTACTCCTGACTATTGCAGTCAAAGTTGTAAATACTCCTGTGACTTGATAAAATTGCATCTAGTGGGCATGAAAGCACCTTTTTATTCCAATGGTTGTGCAAGAGCAATTGTGAACTGTGTAAAGTAGACTTGTGCCGAAGTAAAAAAAACCAAAAACAGATATGACTTTAGAGGACTGCATAGCCTCGAATCCCCAGCAGGGCATGGAGCAAGGGCAAACCTGGGCATTTGATTGGTGTTCAGTGTCTGGACCTGTTCATCCCTTTGACATGCCCCCTGACCCTCCACACTCCTCGGTGTTCATGGATCGGGGAAGACAGGGGTCAAAGATGCCACTACTTGCACCACATGTACAGAGGTCTGTTGCCAGATATTTGCCTTTGTAGATCTCGTCCTTACTTTTTTTATTTTATCACTTTTTTTTCTTTAAATGTTATATTTGTGAGCAATAGTAATGTGTAGTTAGAATAGTAAATACATACTAAAGAGAATCAACAGAAACCTAGAATTTATTCATTTTGCTGTGAAATAAACAAAACAGCCCTGGGGAGCTTTTAGACTTCAAAGGAATATGAATGATGAATTGTGTGGATGAGTTTAGAGGGGCATACAGTAAGTGGTGACCTACATGCCTTTTAGTCTATTTACGAACACACGAACATAGAAAGAAGCCAGCAGATGAAGGCCATTTGGTCTATCTAGTCTGCTCATATTGCATGGTACACAGCTTGAGCTACTGTCCCTGCCCTCTCTCTCCACACCTCCCATCCTCCCTACCCATGATTCTTACCTTTCCCCATGCCAATCCCAGCCTTTCTTAAAGCTGCCCACTATCTTCAATGAGTTCACCTCTTCCAGCAGTGCATTCCAAGTGTCCACCACCCTCTCTGTGAAGAAGTGCTTCCCTGACCTCCCTCTTAAACCTCCCACCCTCCAGCTTAAGACTGTGCCCCCTCATGTTATTGTTGCCACTCAGTTTAAAGAGACTCTCCTTATCCACCTTATTTATCCCTTTCAAGTACTTGAAGGTCCCATCATCTCCCTTCTCTCTCTCTCTCTCTCTCTCTCTCTGTTGTCTTCCAGGAAGTACATGTTCAGCGCCCTCAACTTCTCCTCATGTGCCTTATCCTGATGACCTGCTATCATCTTTGTAGACAAACCAGAACTCCACCACGCTGAAACAATTCGGCCATCTGCAAGCACCACGAAGGAGGTGGCTAACCTCCACAAAGAGACACAGTCCAGCAGTGAATAGTGCACAAGGAATTCAACACGCAGTGTTGCTATTCAGCAATTTTTTTACTGCAAATGTGAATACAAAAACCACATACAGAGCAGGAGCGTAGTGAATGGTTACCCCTAGTGCCTCGACTACGCTCCTGCTCTGTATGTGGTTTTTGTATTCACATTTGTAGTGAAAAATTTGCTGAATAGCAACACTACGTATTGTATTCCTTGCGCACTACTCACTGCTGGACTTTATCATCTTTGTAGCCCTCCTCTGGACCTTCTTCAACAGGTTAATGTCCTTTATGAGGTGTGGGCACCAGTACTGAGCCCCATACTCTAGATGAGACCTTACCAGGGACCTGTGCAAGGGCAGTATAACCTCCTCTCTCCTACTACTGATCCCCCCTAGATATGCATCCCAGCATCTTGTTTGCCTTTGCTGCTGCTTTCTTGCACTGTGTGGAGTGCTTCAGGTCGCTAGTGATCATTACTCCCAGGTCCTTCTCCTCCTCTGATGCAGATATTTGGACTCCAACAGTTAGTACTCTGTCCTGGGATTCTTGGCTCCAGTGTGCGTAACTTTGCATTTCTTGGCATTGAAGCCAAGCTGCCAGATCCTGGACCATATGTTTCTTTCTGAACTTAAAGAGCTAGTGGAGACAAAACAGGCAGACAGGAAAATAACAGAAATTTTAAGAAGTGGTCAGTTGTAACTTTTTATTTCTGAAGTATTTTTTATTTTTTCCTTTTGCTCATCAGAATGTCTGATGTGTGATAATATTGTGCTGAATGTGTGGCACAGCTTTTAGCTTGGCAACTGACATGTAGCTCTACTGCCCCACACTACATCATCAGCATTGTGATCTCACTGACTGTGACATCACAGGTGAATAACCTGGCAGTCACTGAATTGCTGTTCCTAAGCAGCAGTGATGTCACAGTCAGTGAGGTCACAATACTGGTGAAGTAGTGGGGTACAGTAGAGCTAGGTATGTCAGCTGCCAGGCAGAGTGCTGTTCCACACATCACACCTACTAACATCAGGTAAACAATCTTCTAATTAAACAAAGTGAAAAGAAAAAAATAACTCTCAGATATAAAAGGTAATGGTTGGCTGCTTTTAAAATCTAATATTAATTTAAGGCAGTACACTAGGGGCGGGATATTCAGACTGTGCTAAGCAGTGGCTCACGCCTGGGCACAGCGCAACTGTGATGCGCTGGGGCCAGGTCCAGGTGACATTCAATGGGACCATTGAATATGGCACAGGCAGCACACACACTGTGCATGGCGCAGTAGCACTGTGCCAGTGCAAGCCACTGATAGGGAGCACGGGGATGCACCAGCGCAAGTGCAGTTGCACTAGGCGCATCACCCATGATATTCAGCAGGGGGCATGCAAATGAGGACATAAAATATGCAAGGTGCAAATGGGGCCATTTGTATGTGATTATGGCTCCATTTGCATGCCTTGCGCAAGGCAGGCCGTCGACTTGCGCTTGATGCCCTACACAACATGACGTGTGCTGTGGGGATCCCGGGGCATCCCCCACCCCATAGCTGTGATTGTGGGTAAATGTAGCAAAATATAGCCCTGGTAGTCTAGTGGCCCCCATCCACGATTCCTCGATGGGTATGCAACATGTCGATCCCTGGTGGACTAGTGGTCCCCTCTCCCACCCGAGTCCCCGAAGCCCCAATGTATGCCAATATGACCACCTTGGTGATCTAGGGGAACCCCCCTAGCCCATTTCCGCAATTGTGGAACCATCCCATATTACAACAACCTGGTGATCCAGTGGCACCCCCCACCCAACCTACCCACCCACACAGTACCCCATTGCCCACCACATCCCTCCCCCATCATCGATGGGCTGCTGCATCCCACCCGCACACTGCCAAGCTGCCCGCCAACTGACAGGTACAGCATGGGCTTGCAGGACAAACTGTATATACAGTCCCAGATCTGTGAATGACTCCATTTACATATTTGGGACCTGCCTAGTATAGTATGCCCTGCAAGCCCATACTGTACCTGTCATTCAGCGGGCAGCCAAGTGGTGTGCAGCCAGATGCAGCCGCCACCGATGATGAGGGGGAGGGTGGGCAAGGGTGTTCTGTGTGGGTGGGGGTGTCACTGATCACCAGGTTGTTGCTATATAGGATTGATTCACGATCATGGCAATGGGCAGGGGGGGGGTTCCCCTAGACCACCAGGGTGGTCATATTGGCATACATTGGGGCATCAAGGACTCGGTTGGGAGGGGGGACCACTAGTCCACCAGGGATCGACATGTTGCATACCCATCAAGGAATCAGGGAAGGGGGGACAACAGACTACCAGGGCTATCTTTAGCTACATTTACCACTTGATCGCGGCTTCAGGCGGGGGGTCCACTAGACCACCAGGGATGTGTGTGCTTGCCTAAGGTGTTCTGGGCGGGCGGGTGGCCACCTATGGCTGGGCTGCTGTGTTGCACCCTGCAATACAGCAACCCACCTGTGGGTGGCCGGGAGTTGCTTCTACTCTATAGGGGCTCAACTTTGAGCCCCCCAAGCAGCGCAGCACAGGGGTGCACCAGCACATGTGCCGCACATCCCAGGCTGAATATCAGAATGTGCCGCATATGCATGGGCACGCCCCCTGCATCTGCACCGCATACATTATCATTGCACCCTGGCACATCGGGATTTGCGCTATGCCAGGCAGCCTTCTGAATATCCCGCCATGGTGCAATGCGGGGTTGCACTGATGCAACCCCATTGCGCCAGGTGCAAACCCTTTGAATATCCGGGCCTAGCTCTTTAAATGCATTTTACAGCAGCAGTACTAGTTATCCTGCAAAAAATTTCATCCTACCTTTCCTTTAGTAGTAACGTATTCCTGATAATCTTGGATTCTTCATTAGGGTATTTTAAATTCCATCAGCTGTTTTTAAGACTGGTTAATTACAGCTTTTGTAATTTCTGTGGCTCTGCAATAAAGATGGCAGCAACCAGTGACTTTCAAAAATCTTCTCCCCAGAGAGCACACACTAACAGCACTCACTGTATTTATAATGCAAATATGTCAGGGTGTTGCCAACACATGTTTCTGATGGCTAGCAGCACAATACCACACTGATTTGCTTACATCCATGATCATTGACATTGCCGAAAACCAACATTTAAAAACTTCAAAATCCTTTTTCTTACTGCTGGAGGTGGAGCAAGATGGCTGTATGCTGAGCAGCTGCTTGCAGAGGCTGTGTCCTGAGCTTATCGTTTTCCTCTCCACATCCAGCTTTTTGTTACTTTTATACACAGGAGAAGTGATTTGCTTCCATGCCGTCTCTGGAGCCTTTGTTTGCCTGGAGCTGGTGGAAATTTTAAGTTTTTTTTGTCGTCGTTGTATTAAGTAAAGTGATAAGCTTAGGGATTTTAGTGTGAGTTAGGGTTTTAAAAGTGAGTAAGAGCGAAGAGATAGTTTTATTATTTTTAGAGTAAGGTGGAGTGCTTACTGTGGTACCTTTTGTTTCCCATGCCGAGAGAGACCTTTGTAGCGTTCCGAATTCCACCTTGCTGAAACAGATGAGGAACCTTATTTGCTATTGACCTGGACTCATTGCTATCGACTTGTGGAGTCATCCAGGCAACATTGCAGCTATCTGATTAGAGTGGCCCCTCCAGTTTTCACAACCATGCCAGTGGGTTTGCGAGGTGTTTCAGAGTGCCATCTATGGAAGGACCTTGCTCCGCGGTTTGACTGTGGGGACTGGACAGGACTGTTTTGAGGCTTCTTGTGGCCAGTCCAGTTTGTGGTCTGTGAATTATGGACTCCTGAGTCTTCACGGGGTTGGAGGTTTTTTGGTTGCCTGTGAGAGGGGCGCCCTTCATCCTCTTCTGTGGCCCAGTGCGTCATTTTCATCTCCTGAACTTCTGCATTTGCTTCGGCTTTGAGTGTGAGATGCCAATTAGACCTGTTGCTGAGACTGTTCTCCTTTGAGGTGGTCTGTCTCTTCTCGGGGACCTTATCTCAGTTTTGTTGGCTGGTGACAGGTTTTGGAGAGTGTGAGAGACTCTCCAGACCTGCTGTTGGGGTTTTGCCCTAAACAACAATTTTGCCTGGCGAACATATCTCTACATAGTCATCTCTAATGTCAATTTCATGGGGAGTGTAAAGAATTGTCTCCCCGTGTTATTCAGCTGTTGTGCCTAGTGAGAGAAGGCTCTACAGTCTATTGTTTCTGAGTTTTCATTGAATTCAGAATTTGGTTAACTTTAACTGTCCATTAATTGCTGTGAACTCTGGACTTTTGCCCTTCTGGGCATTATTAACATTCTAAGCACTCCTGTCTTTCTCCTGTGTAAAAGAAGTTTGTTTTAATTATCTGAGGGGGTGGGGTTTGCAGGTGGTGTGGATTGTATTTTATGGGAGGAGGGGAGTGGAACAGTTTTGTTTAATGTGGTTGTGGGGGTGTATGACTGGGGTGTATGTTTGCTTATACAAATTTTAATTAGAGTGAGTGGGGGTGTTTGTGGTTTGTTTGGTTGGTTTTAGCACTCATTTGAAATCTAATGTGTGTTAGCCAATGGTTGCTCAAAACAGGGTTCTCCTGTTGAACTGGACTTGCCAGGAAGAGATGTGTTGGAGCCATGGCCCAGCTCATATCACCTATGCTGCCACTCTGCTTCGTGACTTCTGCCCCTTCACTGACCTCCCAGTTTCAGCCACCGCAGCCAGGTGCTGCAGGGAGGTCAGGATTACGAGGAGGCAGGTGAGTTGACGATGGCAGAGGACAACTGAGGAGGGGGTGGTGGGCAGCATTAAGGCTGTCCAGTACACGAGACACCCTGGGTTTAAACAGCATAGGGAGATGCCAGATATGTTCAGTCTCCATACACAGGGATCCCACCTGACTGAGAGGGCAGGTAGCTAGAGGGCCGGCTGCGTCCTCAATTCCTCTTTGTGCAGTGCTATGCAATGCCAGGTCGATAGGGAAAAAGACTGCGATTTTTGCAGACTTGATTTTCTCTATTGACCTGGCTTGCATTACATAGACCTGGCTGGGTGATGATGCTGGCCCAGTTCTAGAGGCTGCCATTCCCGTTGGTGACTTCATAGTGTACTGCCCAAGGAAGGATCCCAGAGGTGGGGGAGTGGCCATTGTATTTTGATCCAGCCTGGGCTTCACAGTGCATCCAGTTGGTAACACCTGATCCTTTGAATGCATTGCTGTGCATGGGGGTGCAGGTGCAGGTTGCAGGTTCTACTCGGTTACCGCCCTCCTGGGTTGGAGAGAGAATTCCTGCAGGAGGTGCCAGACTTTGTCATTGACCAGGTGTTGGAGTTTCCCAGGTGTTTAATCTTGGGGGACTTCAACGCCTGGATTAACAATGAATCCTAGTGTTTCGGTTATGACCTCCTCCAGTTGATGTCATCACTGGGCCTGACACAAGTTGTTGCTTCTGCTACCCACTGGCATGACCATAGACTCTGTCCAGTGTTCCAGTTGGGTCTTGGTATTAACAACCTCAAGACTGATCAGGTCTCTTGGTCTGATCATTGTACCGTGGAGTTCACATTTGTGGCACCCCCTGAAAGTCCCTCTCCTGTGGAGATGGTCAGCTACTGTCCTGTAAGGGGTTTGCACCCAGAAGGACTACTGGCATCGGCTGATCTATCTAGGGTTGACGTGGCATGTGCGATTGGCACTGGAGAGGTGGTGGCCACCTATAATAGGGTGGTTTCTGCAGCTCTGGATATCATCGCTCCAGTTCGTATTTGACCCAGATCCTCTCACTTGAGATCCCCTTGGTTTGATGGGGATCTCAAAGAGATGAAGAACAAGGGACAGACGTTGGAGCATTGCTGGTGGAAGACCAAGCTGAAGGCTGACAGGCTGGCCCTGCGTGCTCACTATGTTGAGTACCAGGAGGTAATTTCCTGTAAGAAGGCAGAATTTCTGTCCAGGGAAATTGCTGCGGGGAGAAACAGACCTTTTCAACTTTTTCAGACTGTAGACAGGCTACTGCATCCTGCTTGTCTACAGCTGAGAAAGGCTTTTTCATCCACTTTATGTGAAGAGTTTGCTCTGTTTTTCTCTGACAGAGTATTGGCTGTCCAGTCGGGGATCCCGTTAGGGAGGCAACTGCCTTGCTGTGGCCTGACTGAGAGGGTCAGATACACTATGTCTGCCTGGGAGGAGTTCAGGCCAGTGGAGGTGTCAGAAGTAACTAAGGTGGTCTTAGAGCTGAAGCACACACACTGCGAATTGGACCCGGCCCCGATGCATTTCTTAGTAGGATGCATCAAGGCTGTTGGCCTGGTGTTTGCTGGGATTGCCAGGTGTTTGATGGTGGAAGGGGTATTCCCAGTGGCTTTGAAAGAAGTGCTGGTGAAGCTCCTTGTTAAGAAACCTTCCCTCAATCCAGACGTCCTGGCGAATTACCGTCCGATCTCCAACCTGCCTTTTTTGAGCAAGGTTGTTGAGAAATTAGTGGCACAGCAGCTCGAGGATTGTCTGGCATCCTCTGACATCTATGAGCCATTTCAGTTGGGTTTTCAGGCCAGGTATAGCACAGAAACTGCTCTAGTGAGGGTACATAATGATCTGCTTAGGGCTAGAGATAGAGGAGACAGGTTAGTTCTTGTGCTTCTCGATCTCTCCTCAGCTTTTGACACTGTGGACCACGTCATACTTCTTGATCGGCTCTGTGGGTTTTATGGATTCACCGGTACTGTCTTCAGGTGGTTTGAGTCCTATCTCTCGGATAGGGTGCAGCGGGTGGTGATGGGGATGTTCTCCTCCTCCCCAATGCCTCTTTCCAGTGGAGCACCACAGGGTTCGATCTTGTAACCATTGCTGTTTGCAGTGTACATGCTGCCCTGGGTGAGATCATTCAACAATACAGTGTGGAGTTTCACTGCTATGCAGATGATACCTAGCTGTATTTGTCTTTTGTACCCCCGAACATCCAGCGCTGCCGACGTGCTTAATGACTGTTTGGCTAAAATCAATGGCTAGATGGCTTCCAACTGACTGGGACTTAACCCGGATAAGATGGAGGTACTAGTGATCGAGCCTGGCTGTGGGCATGATGGGTTGCCATCGGGGGCAAACACAGGTCTTATCCTGGGATCTGCTCCACTAGTGGCTTCCCAGAGGGTGCAAAATCTATGCATGATCCTGGACAGCAGATTGACCTTTGAAGATCAGGTGTCATCTGCAGTCAAAATTGTTTTTTACCACTTATGGAACATCGCCAGGATCAAGCCCCTCGTTCCGTCTGAGGATCTGCTGATGCTGGTGCATGCCTTCATTATCTCTAGGCTTGACTGCTGGAACTCTCTATACTTTGAGATCACAGAAGGGACCCTTAGCAGACTTCAGCTGGTGCAGAATGTGGTAGCCCACTTGCTGACAGGCCTTTCGAGGTCCAGTCATGTAACTCCAGTCCTGCGTGCCCTGCACTGGCTGCCTGTCTGGTGGAGGGTCCTTTTCAAGGTGGGTTTACTCACCTATAAAGCCCTATATGGACTGGGCCCTGGTTACTTGTCAGAGTTCCTGACACCGGTGACCTCTGCTCGCTCCCTCCGCTCCTCTTCGAGGGACCTTCTAGACGTTCCCAGGGCACGGCTCAGGACATTGGGTGATCATGCCTTTAGTGTCTCTGGGCCATCCCTGTGGAACTCACTTCCACCTGCAGTCCAGGAGGCCCCCTTGATCGGGGCATTTAAGCTGAGGCTGAAGGCCAACCTCTTCAGCCTGACCTTTGTAGATTGTCGATCCCAGCTTTGATGTCCAGTCTGTCCTTCTACAACCTGAAGCTTATTTTAAAGATGTTAAGCTGTAACTATTAATTTTTATTCTGAAAATGTTTACTGTATTTTCAAATGCATGTTTTTTCTTATTGATGTTTATTAGGTGCCCAAAGCCTCAAAGAATGGGTGCCCTATAAATAAAAATTGCCTTGCCTTGGGAATGAACTAAGGCAAAAAGAAAATGTGATGCTGTATATTGATGTTTTGGTTTGTCCTAACTGTCCACCAAGTTATTAAAATTTTTGTTAACTAGTAATGCTGCTTTAAACTAATAAGGCCCAGATATTCAAAGAGTTAGCTCTGTGCTAACAAGATTACCACTATGCTATCACTATCTATGCTATGTGTAAATAGTGAGCTGACAGCCTGTTAGTGCAGCTGTGACTACAGTATATTTGAGATACACTTAGAACAGCACTAATCTATTAGTACAGTACTAATACCATGTGCCTATGCAAATGACTGCATTGAGTATCCAATGGTATAGTCAATGGTTCCTGGAAGCTATAACAGGCTGCCAGTGCAGTGTTATTTACCACTTTCAGAAACCATGTTTTAATTATGCAGTAACCATGTACTGACTTACTCAGACAATGAAGTACACAAGAAACATTTTAAAAATCACTGATGCCAGGGGTTCCCTCTCATCCCCATTCTGTTGCAGAATGGAAAGTGGTACACCTTTGTACAAATGACTTAGCTGGGAAGGGGGTGGAAGAGGTGCAGAAGAGATTTATAGAACTAGCAAAAGGGTGCAGGGGGATGGTAAATTCCATAGCTTTTTCAGAAGCTTTGCAATCAGCGGCTCCGAAAGGGGCTACATGGGCAGCCTGGGAGAGGTTGATTTGGTGGCTGCATTCAGCGGCACAGAGAGAGAGGAGTGAGCCACGAGTGGTGGCTCGGGAGGCTTTATTGACCAAGGGGCCAGTCGGAAGCAAGGGCACAAAGTTTTAATAGTGTGGCTGGGCTATAAAAGCTAGAGCCCAGCCGCAGGGCTTAACTGCTTTGTGTTTTGAAAAAAGCAACCCCACCCATTCCATAGTTTTTTGGGAAGTTCTGTAATCAGCTGCACCAGAAGGGGCTACATCGGTGGCCTGGGAGAGGCTGGTTTGGTGGCCACATTCAGTGGCACCGAGAGAGAGGAGGGAGCCGCAAGTGGCAGCTCGGGAGGCTTCGGCAACTAAGGGGCCAATCAAAAGCAAGGGCCCAAAGTTTAAATAATGTGGCTGGGCTATAAATGCCAGCACCCAACTGTAGGGCTTAACTGCTTTGTGGATTGTAAAAGGCCCACCCCCTTCACCAACCTTTATTAAATACTCAAACTGCCACAACCACAGGGGGTTGGGCTTGAAGGCTGTGGAGGAGGAACTCGGGGGGGGGGAGCAAGAAGATCTTAGAGCTACAAAATGATTTAGCTGGTTTAGAAAGTTAAAGCTTTTGCTTGTTATCTCTTGAGGTTTAATAGTTAAGTTGTTAATAGTTTATTTCTTAACGTTTTTTGCTTTTGCTTGTTATCGCTTGAGGTTTACTAGTTAAATGGTTGAAAGCTTATCTCTTAAAGTTTAATTGTTAAAAGCTTGGAAACTGACAAGATTGGGTTCAGGAGGAGTAACTGCATACTTGGAAGTGTGGTGCTAGAGTGGCAAAGGAAAGAGAGGAGGGAATGGACCAGGGGGAAGGAGCTCGGAGGTTAGTGGAAGGAACAGTATATAGGGGCATGCCAGGGGGAAGGTCAGTGGCAGCACAAGGGGAAGGTGGACTGGTGGAGGGAGGGGAAGGAGAAATGGAGGAGGGAGGATCGTGGGGCGTAATAACTGTGGTGCAGCATTGTTTATGAGCACTCTGTAGAGGCTGGGGGAATGCCCAGTCTATCAAAGGCTAGGGAGACTGGAGGCTGAGCTAACATGGCTAAAAAGGGAATTGTCCTGGACAAAAAAAGAAATGGTTGGGAGAATCACAGAAGGCAATCAGGTAGGGGACAGGAGACAGGATGACCAAAGGGGCAGGAAGTGGAGGGAGCAGGCCACACTGGGGGCTGGGGGGAAGGACCAGGACAGGAGACAGGGGCACAACAGGCATGAGTGACAGCATAAATAAGCATAGATACACAACAGATTCAGACAGGTATTGGCTCTTAACAGAGATGACAGAGCAGGAGGAAGTAGATGGGAAGGAATCTAAAGTTTACAAGAAGCCATGCCAGGATAGGCAGACAAAGTCAGAGGTAAGGGTGGATCAGGCAATGGAGGTATGAGATAAGAACAGAAGGGGGTGATACTTTGAAGGAGAGAAGAAATAACAAGGAGGGACAAGGTGCAGCAGACAGGGGTGGAAATGGGAATGGGAAGGAGTAGGAGGGGACATCCAAGGAGGGGAGAGCAGGAAGGGGGACAGAGTGCAGGCATCCAGGTAGACGATGGGTTACAAATAGGGAGGGTAACGGGAAGTGGAGTAGACGAGGACTGGAGGAGGCAGGGGGCGGGGGGGGGAGAGTCCGGGAACCATCTGGGAGGGCAGGGGGTGTAAACAGATAGGAGGACAGGAATGGAGATGGAGGTGGCCTGGGGGGCATAAGAGAAACGCAAGAAAAAGCCAAGTAACAGCTGCAGAGGCACCCTTAGGGTTAGTGCATGAAAAATCAGTGGTAGTGTATGGGGACTCTATTATAAAAGGAATCTACTGGTCAAGGAGGGGAGTGGCTTTTAAGGAGAAATCAGTTCTTTTGTGAACCAGGGATGGAGGGGAGCAGGGCACTTACAAAAATTAAGGAGTACATTAGGCTAATTGGGAGGAGCCTCACCTGGTCTTACACCTTGGTACAAATAACCTGGCTGGGGAGGAGGTGGAAGAGGTGCAGAAGAGATTTATGGAACTAGCAAGAGGCTGCAGGGGGATGGTAAATTCCATAGCTTTTTTGAAAGTTCTGCCAGTACACTGTACCAGTACAGCTAGACAATTGAGAATCAAAGACTTTAACCACTGGCTGAGGCAGTGGTGCAAGAGGGAGGGCTAGGAATGTATAGGCAATAGGGGGGACACGTGGGTAGACCAGCATCTGTATGCGAGGGACAGTTTTCATATAAATGATAAGGGGGCTAGACTATTGAGGGGGAAACTGCAGAGATACATACAGTAGATAAAATACTAGGGAGCACTTTAAACTAGGAAAGGGGGAGTGCAAAGCTAGGCATAGCCCAGTGAGAATGGCAGGTGGAAGTGACCTAACTCGCTCTCCCCCACAGTTGGGGCAAGAGGCGCTGTGGGGGGGGGAAGGGAGAGAGGCGATGCTGGTGAAAGGGATTGCCAACTAACACCAGGAGTCTAAGAAATAAGATGGGAGAACTGCAGGCAGTGGTGGCGGTGGACAACCTTGACCTAATTGCAGTTACGGAGACCTGGTGGACTGAAAACCACAGTTGGGAGGTGGAAATACAATGGTATGGACTCTACAGGTGGGAACAGGACAGGACAGGAAAAAGGGGGAGAGGGGTTGCCTTATATGTGATGGAGGGGATTTGGGCAATGGTAAGTGGGGGTTGGGGTGGGGATGGATCAGTGGAGACTCTATGGGTCACTTAAGCAAAACTGGGGAGAAGGCAGTGAGGGTAGGGGTGGTCTACAGACCGCTAAGTAAGGGGGAGGAAGTAGACAGAGAGGTGGTTAGGGAGATACAGGAAATGGCCAACAAAGGGAAAGATGTGGATTGGGAGATCCTGGCAGCATCCACAGATAGAAGTAAGGAGTTTTGGGCAACAGTGACCATAGGACAGTAAGCTTTAGAATTAGAAAGGGGCCAGTTAAGAGCAATTCCCCCACTAAGGTGCTAGACTTTAGAAAGGCAGATTTTAGGAGGATGAGAGAAATTGTGCAGAAGGAACTAGAAGGGAAGGAAAACATGGATGACCTGGAGGAGCTGTGGGGGAAATTAAAAGAGGAATACTGAAGGCAACAGAACTATGCGTCAGGATTTCGAGCAAGAATAAGAGGGGAAGGAAACCACTTTGGTTCATAACAGAAGTGAGGAATGCAGTTGGGGAGAAAAGGAGGGGGTTCAGAGTATATAAAGCCTCTCAGAGGGAGACATATATGGAGGTATATAAGGAAAAACTGAGGTAAGTGGGGAAAGTGATCAGAAGTACAAAAGCAGAAACAGAGGAGCATATAGCAAGGGAGACAAAAAAGGGGGGATAAGACATTTTTCAGATATGTGAGCGACAGAAGGAAGGGGAAGCTCAAGGGGGAAGGGGGCACTTGTAGAGGTGGATATTGAAAAAGCCAATGTTCTGAATAAATACTTCATGTCAGTCTTCACAGTGGCAGAGGGGAAAGGGCTGGAGCTGAAAAGCAGGGGAAGCATAGGTAGGGAGATGGACTCAAGTCCCTTCATGGAGGATAAGTTATTGGAAGAAATAGGAAAACTGTGGACGGGTAAAGTGTTGGGCCCAGATAGGAGTCATCTGAGGATGCTCAAAGAATTAAAACAGGATTTGGCAGCAACACCCACAAGGTTATTTAATCTACCACGGCTCCAGGGGAAAGGTTCCTGAGGACTGGAAAAGGGCTGAGGTGGTGCCATTACATAAAAGGGTAGGAAGGGAGGAGCCGGGAAACTACCGCCCAGTGAACCTTACCTCCGTTGTAGGTAAACTTATGGAGGCACTTATTAAGGAAAGGCTAATAAAATATCTAGAGGAGGAGGGCCTCCTGGATGACAATCAACATGGATTTACACGTGGCAGGCCCTGCCAGACCAACTTGATTGAATTATTTGACAGAGGTATGGAGATATGGGACCAGGGTGGGGCGGTGGACATGGCCTACCTGGATTTCAGGAAGGCCTTTGACATAGTCCCCCACAGGAGGCAGATAGGCAAGGTGAGCAGCTTGGGAGTGGGGAGCAAGCTCACAAACTGTGTAGAACATTAGTTAGAGGGGAGGACACAGAGGGTTGTGGTGAATGGGGTGCACTCAAAGGAAGAAAAGGTGATGAGTGGGGTTCCCCATGGGTCCATGCTGGAACCCATACTTTTTAACATATACATAGGGGACATTACAGAGGGTCTATGGGGGGAAGGGGTGTCTGTTTGCAGAGGACATGAAGATCTGTAGTAATAGGATTGATACAATGGAGGGGGGTAGAAGGTATGAGGGAGGATCTGGCTAGGCTGGAGGAGTGTTCAGAAAGGTGGCAGCTGCAATTCAATGCAAAAAAATGCAGAATTATGCATATAGGGCATAATAAACCACTTCCCATCCTGCCAAAGTCTACCTCTTGAAGTCCAGGACCTTAGTCTTTGTTGTGGCTCCCTCCTTTCCTAGACTGAGGGGTGATCACACTGTGCAGTGGTTACTTCCCACCAGGGGGTCCTCCACGCAAACGTCTTGGACTTGTTCACTGTCCATCAGCATCAGGTCCAGAATGTTCCCTTTGCAAGTTGCCTCTGTTACCTTCTGTGTCAAAAAGCTATCCTGGAAGGCCTCCAGAAGGATGTGCTCCCTGGCACAAGAGGTAGCCGGGATGGTCCAGATTACCCCTGGCAGGTTAAAGTCCCCAACCACCACAATGTGCCTTTGTCACTATGCCTTCTTAACTGTTCTCCCAACTCCCAATCAGTCTCCTCCTTTTGAGTCAGTGACCTGTATACAACCCCCAATCTAACCTTTTTAACCTTTGAGCTGTGGAGATGCACCCATAAGGCTTCCGCCCTGCCTTCTTCCCCATACTCCCTGTTACACATTATCCCTTCTCTAACATAGGTTGCCACCCCCCTTTCCCTTTTTCTCTGTCCCTGTGGTATAGTTTGAGGCCTGGGCAGCTAGGTCCCATTCATGGTATTGGGTTGCTCAAGTCTTAGTGATGGTGGTTATGTCCACCTCCCCTTCCACTATCAGTGCCTGCAATTCTGTTGTCTTGTTACCCAGGCTCTTAGCATTCAATGATACCACCCTCAAATGTGATTCTATCCCCTCAGCAACTTTCAGCTCCCCCATCCCCCACTCCTATTCAAATTCTGCTTCTGCCTAGGTTTGGGGGGGGAGACCCAAAGGACTCCCTCTCCTGGTGACTGCTCACCCCTTGCCCCCCCTTTCCTAGTTTAAATTGTACTTAACCTGAATGAACTCCCCCAACTTCTGCTTTAGGACCTGCAAGCCTTCTTTGCTAAGGTGCAACCAATCCAACATGTACAGGTCCTTATTCTCCCACTTCTCACCCCACTCCCCCACCAATCCATACCCCATGGACCCACACCATTCCCCCAGCCATTTGTTGAAGTCTGAGATTCTCTGCTTCCTGGCTGTACTAGCTCTTGGTACTGGAAGAATTTCAAAGAACGCTACCAACCTTCCCACTTTACTACAATCCCACAAATCCCACAGAGTCGAAGACTGGCATATTTTCAGAACAGCCAGAAACCACTGTAAAAAAGCTAATTCAGGAAACCAAGTCCAACTTCTATCGCTCTGAACTCGACACTGCCTCCAACTGCCCTACCAAGTTCTGGTCCACAATAAAAGAACTTTCTGGTAATACCACAGAAAATACTCTCCCCTCAAAAATTATTTCCGACAATGTAACTATCAACAACAATAAAGAGATACTACAAGCCTTCACAATCACTTTGCTACTGCAGGGCTAGCTTTTGATAACTCACCTGCACGCAACCTACGCTCCCAGCTTACCATGCAACCTTCAGAATCTAGTCCCTCAGATGCAGTCTTTTCATTCTCTCCTGCTTCACTAAAGGAGGTCAAAGATCTTCTCTTCCAGTTGGACACCAGAAAAAGTGCTGGCGCTGACACCTTCGATCCATACTACCTAAAGATTGCCTATCATGTCTTGGCCGTACCTATTACGCATCTATCTAACTTGTCCCTTTCTCAAGGGACCCTCCCCAAACTGTGGAAGACCGCACATGTTATTCCGTTGTTTAAATCCAGAGACCGCTGTGATCTAAACAACTACAGGCCCATCTCCCTTCTCCTGGTACTATCAAAACTTCTGGAAAAAATCGTGAATGCCCAGCTGAAATCTTTCATAGATGATACTAACTTGCTAAACCCAATGCAATCTGGTTTCAGAACTGAACACAGTACAATCACGGCCCTGGCCAAGGTGACAAATGACTGGCAGTGCGAGCTAGAGAACAAAAAATTTGTCTGTGCCGTTTTTCTAGACCACAGCCTCCTTCTTTCTTCATTAAAAGCTATTGGTCTAGATTCTACCTCCTTGCGTTGGTTCCACAACTACCTTTCTGATAGGCACCAACAGGTCAAGGCCAAAGGTGAACTCTCCCCCTCAAATCTGTTAAAAAAAGGCATCCAGCAGGGATCCATCCTGGGACCACTCCTATTTGCCATCTACATCAACAGTATAGACTCAGGCACCAATGAGGTGAAAATTCATCTGTTCGCAGATGATACAGTGATCTACCTAAGCCGTGCAACTCCTGAAACTGCCTGTAGCGACCTGCAAGCTGACTTCAACAATCTTCAATACCAGCTCCTTAGTAAAAAATTGCTACTTAATGCCAAAAAGACAAAGGCGATGCTATTTTCACCTATTAACCTTGCAGCCTACCCTGCTCTACCCCCCATCACCACCCTCCTAGGAGAAACCCTGGAATTTGTGCAGAAATTCAAATACCTGGGGATCTGGCTAGACTTCAAACTCTCCTTTGCAGACCACCTGGAGGATTTGTTAAAAACTGAGGCAGAGACTAGGTGTCTTCTTCAGGTTAAACCACCTACTAACTACAAAGGCCAAGAGACAGCTAGTTCAGTCTACGTTCCTTTCCCTAATTGATTATGCTGACTTTATATACAACCAATGTGCTACTTCATACCTTGGTAAATAGGACATACTTTACCACAGAGCCCTGCGCTTCATCACTGGTCTCCCCTTCTCCACCCATCACTGCTCTTTATATGCGGCCGTAGGTTGGACCTCCCTACACTACAGACAAAATAGAAATGCGGCTCTCTGGACGTACAGAGCTATCACTAGCAAACTTCCACAGTACATTGTTGATTGTCTGACTCTCAATATGCCTGGAACCTATGCCCTAAGAAGCTGTTCACCGATTTCTCTGAAAGTGCCCAAAGCCCTAACGCATTTTGGAAGAGCTGCCATAGGATTCGTTCTACTGTCACTCTGGAATGTGCTACAGAAATCACTGAAACTGAGGACTTGCTTAAGTCATTATACTAAAAATACATTACAGAAGCCTGCAACTGCTTCCAACGATCTTAGCTCTGGAATGTGCTACAGAAATCAGTGAAACTGAGGACTCCTGTTAGGCTTACTGTGTTTAGGACCTCATACTCAAAATGCATTACAGAAGCCTGCAACTGCTTCCAATGATCCTAGCTTACTTACACCCCCCCTTCCACATCCTCCCTGCTTTTCCCATCCTCCTTCCTTCTTGTATCAGTGCATAACTTGTCCCTGAGCCACCTACTTATCTACCGCCCTAAATATCACCCTCCCTCACCCACCTATTCCTTGTATACCCACAGCATCTCATTCCTTCGCTCCTAGTATTGTCCCAGTTCCAGCCCCCCACTGGCTACCCACTTCTCCCGACACATGTCTCCCCCTTGATACGCCTGAGTCTTTTTAAACTGACTATGTATGTCTCTTTGCTTGTAGCATCCACTTCAACTAATCTCTTCGCTGGACTATAATACCTTTACCTTACAGGAACACTAAACCATGTATGTTGTTGTATCTGGTATAAATTTTTACTGACTTGCTACCCTATTGTTATGTATACCCTTACCGACTGTCTTTTACCTGAACCCAAATGTATTTTTACTTATCCTGTCTATTGCAGGCCTACCTGTACTGTTGTAATCTTGCATCTACTGTCTATTTGTCTGTATATAAATGCATCATTACTCAACTTGTGTAATGCAGGTCCACCTTGTAAATGAGCTTGCTCAATGGTGTTCGCCTGGATAAATAAAGAATTTGATTGATTGATGGATTGATTGATTGACTACATTGTCTTCCCACTTCCCGGAAACTTTCCCACACCTCTTCTGCCCTTCTCCCCTCCAGGTAATTCGTGCCCAGGTGCACCACAATGTGTGATTTCTCCCCTACCCTCTCCACACACTTGTTTATATACTGACACACTCTGCCTGCCATCATGCCCGGCATACACTCCATCCAAATGTTGCTTTTCCTGGCACCCCTGCCTCCCCATCTAATACAATTAAGTGCTGAGTCCCCTAGAATGGTGACCCTTCCTCCTTTATCCTTATCACCTACCTGCTGCATGCTATTCCTCTGCCCCTCAACTCGATCCCCATTCCCTACTTCCATGCTTGTGGACCCCTGTGCTTCCAATGAACCTCACTGATCCCCTATCCTTTGCCCCCTCCTCTCTATCTAACACCCCTGCTTGATCTTTTTGATTCCTCCCTCTGGCCATTCACCATCTGCTCTTCCTTCCCTCTTCCTATATCTGCTACCTTTTCCTCTACCATATCACACCCCTTGCCACTGTCTCACCATGACCCCCCTGATTCATGCTTTTCCTTTTGACCCCCCTTCCCTGTACTTTCCTTGCCTGGGCTGTCTGTTATGCCCCCCCTGCCCATTCACTACTTGCTCCCCTCCCACTACCAGTAACTGCTGCTCTCGTCCTACCTTTATGCTCCTCTTGCCTCTGCTGCCATCTGGACTACTGGTCTTGGCTCCTGCCTCTCTGCTGTCTCCTCTGCCCTTCCTACTCCCCTCCTCCCCTACCTTCCCTGAGACTTCCTGCCCCCCCTCCTGCTCCCCCAAGCTAGTTAACACTGAGAATCTGTTCTTGTACTCATTCCCTATTTTCCGAGCTGCCCAAGCTGCCCTTCCCTGTGACTTATGTCCCTGTTCTGCCTCTGTTCCCATTTCCCCTAATATCTGACCACTCTCCAGTTGTTGGCCCCTGTTCTCAGCTGCTCCCGAGTGTTTGCTCTATTTAGCCTCTCTCTCTCTCTCTCTGTTTACCCCTATGTTCACTTGCTGTGATATCTGGGGAAGCTCTCCTCAGGTCCTCTAGTACTTGTTCTTCCCACCTACCCTACCCCCTTCTTCTGAGTTCCCTTCTCAGCCATCCAAGCTCCTCTCTCAGTTACCCCATATGCCTATACACCATACACCTCCCTGCCCTCCATGCAACCCAAAGAAGATGGCTGCCCCACAAGCATTACAGCTTACCACCTGTCCTGCCACCCCTACCACTTGGCTACCCACAAATAACCTCCATCACCTTGTACCTCCCCATGCCTGCTTACTGCCCCAGTCCCTAGGACTCTCCATTCTCCCTGTTCTCTCTTTCAAGTATTAATCCTGCTCTGTACCCCCTTTGCTACAAACAACCCACCCTCTGCTTAAAATATATACTCCCCGACTCCTTCTCTCCCCTCTCCAGCATGACCTATAGTCTTCCCTGTGGACACCCTGAAAATGCCACCTAGTCAGGTGCCACCTCCTGCTTTGTGGCACTCACATTTCGGGTCACTCACATGAGGGGTCGCTTGGTCCACTGGGAAATATAACTTGGCCCCAGCCTCAAGATAGGCCCATCTGGGTCACGTGCTCCTGCTGTAGACAAAATGTACCTCCCTCCCTGAATCTTCTCCGAATGGCTGCACCTCCCATCTAGCCCAAACTACTAAAATGGCTGCATCATATACAAGGCAGCCCCAGCCTCCTGATAGGCTCATCTGGGTCACGTGCTCTCACTGCTTCCTCCCCTTACTGTCCCTCCCTCTCTGGCATTCTGCTGTCCTCCCAGAGCCCTGTTTTCCCCAACACTATATTTTAGAACATCAGCTCTGCTCCAGGTCCCCACTGCATCCACACAACAGCTCAATGACTCAAAAAATGTTGACAAAATGTACCTCATCCTCTCTGATTGGCTGCACTTTAGTATGCACGGACAAATGTATTAGGCGTTGCCATGGCAAGGAGTTTTTTATCTGTGGCTGACAGCACTGAACCCCATTTTAAAGTTCAAGCACAATCCTTAAGCAATAAGGCTTGATGAGGTGTGCGTTAGACAGTTCTTACACATGCTGAGGGGTAGTGAAACACGAGACCGCAGGCCAGGTGGGTCCAGTCCCCTAGCTGTGAGTTAGAACTGTCTAACACACACCTTGGAGTAGCTTATTGCACTAATAAAATGGTCTTTTGTACATTACAAGCATGTAAATGTCATACGTTTTTGTTTAAATAGAAAAGATTTAATATCTTTACTGTGTTTTGTTGTAAAATAGTTCCTCCACCTGCAATACATTGTTTTTTAATTTGTTTTGCCCTTTGGACATTTTTTCCATTTTGGCCACCATAGTTGAACATGGTTGCTATGGTTAGCAGGTGCACCCCCCACACACACACACATACTGTTATCTGGAGATGGGCAGCAGGATGTGTGTGCGTGTGTTGTTTATTTTATTTTACTTATGTATTTTTTTACATTTTCCCAGTTGTACTGTAAGCTCCATTGAGGAGCCAGTTAGGAGCGAGTGAGTCCATTTGGGTGAAGCAAGAGACACGAGCAAGCGCAACGCTGTAGTGGAGTGTTGTAAGTTATTTGAAATGAAAAGGAAAATAAACAGAGAACAAAAGTTAAACCAGCTTGTGGCTGCTACAGCATCTGTATTAAAGCCCTTACAGTATGTGTAATGGCTAGGTGAGGAGGAGTGAGTGGAAGACTGGTGATCTGGAGTCAAATGAGGAGGTAAGAGGTTTCACACAACTAAATGAGTAAAGAGTTTTCTCCCTGACTCATGTTGCTGGGGCACGCATGTTAGCGTGCATATGTGGATGCATGTGCACACCATAGAGTCCTACAGTACCTCACACTTACTTCTTCTTCCATCCCGCACTGTCACCAGGTCATTAGGTGGAGCTAGCAGTCCTTCCTCCTCAGGAGAGGAGAGTAGTTCCTGGGATGCTTGATCCTCTCCCTCTCAACCCTGGCATCCTGTCCTCATTTCCAAACATAGATTGTTGGTGTGGAGGGAGGTGTAGTGTCCAGTGCCTCAGCCCTCAGTGCCAATGGGTCATGGGGCCCATACATTTTTATTTGGCTAAGTCTGTAGTCTATATGACATGATGTGCACTGCCCATCAAATCCACCAGGAACCATTGAAGATCTTGGTACTATTAAACTGCTGAAACCCCTCTAGCTGTAATTAGGTTGTATGCCTATGTTTACACAATGAGATCATGTCTTAAACATAAACTGCATGGCACTGTATTTCACAAACCACTAAACTCCTACTAGCTGTAATTATGTTACTTATAGATATGTTTATGCAAAGAGATCAACAGCACTATACTGTATGTCATATTCCCCACAGGCTATAATTAGGTAATATTCTATAACAATAATACAACCAGATCATGAGCCTGAATCTCAAAACACGACATAGTTTTAAACATTAAGTATTAAACATATAATGCTACATTCCAACAACTATTGAAGATTCATTAGCTGTGAATGAGTCACATATGCCTATGTTTATACAAAGAGACCATGAGCCTGATGCTTACTTGAAAATACTGGCAATAACAGGTTCATGTGATCACTTAATACCAGCAGTAACATTGAGTGCCCACAAGGTTATTGTAGGTGATGTAGAATTTGGGCAAGAGTTGCTAAGCAAATGGTTTACTAAGCCATGTGCAAAAGCATGGCAGCCCTGGCAGGCTTTACTGCACACATCTGCACCTCCACCTAGTTGTAGCATGTTAAAAGTAAGTGATAAGGGGATGCAGTGCTATGACCAGGTGTATAAGAGCCAGGAGTGTGGATGTGTTCAGGAGAGGGAAGTACTGTGACTCTATGCAGGATGCTAGGGTTGGAGAGAAGGAATCCCTTGATGAGCTGCCTACTATAAAGCTAGTGGATGGGGTGTCCACTGGATTACCAGGATGACTGGTCACTGGGAAAGAGGGGGATACTAGCCTCACTCTAGTTATAGAGCTCTAAAGTTGCTGTTAAAGGAGTACTGCATTGAACCTGTAAGTCATGTGTTCTGTTAAAAGCTGTTTTGTTTTAATATTGGTTTTCATTCTGTTACTGATCTCTTTTTTGTGAACTTTTAGTTACCACAATTGATTTGTCTCATGTACTGGTGGTAAAAACTACTTTAAAACTATATAATGTAGCCTATGTTTCAACCACAGAGTACTACAGTAGAACACAGATGCACTGGAGCAACAAAATAATGTGGACATAACTACAGAGCATCATGCAGGTCTACAATGGCCTTTACCACTAGTGTCAACTTGAAACAAACTCTGGTCAGAGCCAACAAGGCTGCCTCAGAGCAGCAGGTCCAAGTGAAAAGAACTAGGAGCTTCTGTCAAAGCTGATGCCATACTTGTGGTACTCATGCATGCAGTGACTGATAAGCACTGTGCATTTGTGGGAAAGAGGATGCTGTGACCACACTTTGACCTCTCTTGATATACATATATATATATATATATATATATATACACAATACCGTGCCACTATAGTATATATATATATATCATGATACAGTTTATACAGTATCTACTGTATATGTGTATCAGTTACATAGTAGGTTCTAGTCCAACACCAGGAACTAGAGCTAATACATAGTGCTGATACTGTTGCACAGCCTAGAGTGTGCTGCATTGTTGAAGTGCCATTCCTTCAGATGAGATATTAAACTGAGGTTTCTTCTGCCCATTTCTGGTGGGTATACAGGGGGGTGTTTAGCAATCCTATGGCTTTTATCCTAAGTGTAAAAGATTTTCCCAGTGTCCTGGCCAAAATTGCCCCCTGAGAATAAAACAGGTCCATGAAACCCACCTCATAGGGTTCACCTGGAAATGAGCTGTAACAGATCTGTGTCTCTTTTTGCTGAAATATTACACATATATAGATATTGAGGGTTCTTAATCTGGACTTCCAGATGACTGGGAGTCAAGCACCTGTGGTGTTATACTGATTAGTGTTTATTGGGGATAGCAGTATGGCTTCAAGGTTAGCATGACAAGTTTTGAATGAACTTGGTACTTCCAACAGACCTGGATTTGATTCCCACTACCTCCACTTGCATTCTGTGTGACTCTAAGAAAGTTAATTAAATGGGGCTTGTGCCCAATGGCCTTACCCAGTTATCAAAAACAAGAATTACACTAACAGGCTGCAAAAGAATTAAACAAATATACACAAACAGGCTGCAAACTTTGACATTCAATAATAAATAAATAAATACATAAATAAAAAATCAAGCACAACATGAAGAAAAGAGGTACCCATCTTCACAATTGCACAAAAGAATTTCCTTAGCTTAGCTAAAAAAAAACTTTATTTAATTGCATTGATTAAAAGCACCAAAGACAGTTCCAGTGACCCTTTCATCAAGGAGGGTGCACAAGACGTCCAACTTGATATAACATTTTACTTCTCATATGGGAAGCTTTGTTAGAGATGCCCATTAGTAGATCCACCTATGTAATGAAGTAACACCCACTACCTCCTTAGGCCAGCAAACAGCAGTGTTTTAGCCATCTGACTATAAAAAGGAATATTTTAATTTTTTTGATCAAAGTGCTATCCGCTTGACAAACTTTTCTTTTTTTATTATTCTTTGAGAACCAGGTAAGGCTCACTAGGCACAAGTGCCAGTTTTCAGGGGTGACCCAGGAGCGCTGAAGAGGTTAAGTGACTTGCTCAGTATCACACAGTATGCAAGTGGAGGTTTGGGGAATTAAACCCAGGTCTGCAGGATGTACCAAGCTTATTCACATCTCATTTCTCTAACCTCTATGCTATACTGCCAGCTGGTACAGCTGCAGCCGAGATTGCAGGTGGAACACAGCACTGTCCACCATGTCCAAGATGGCATCTGGAATTTTTTGTGTATGCACAACAACTCATACATGCACACTGAACTCTGATGGCATGGCAGCACAGTCCACCATTTCCAAGATGGTTGCTGGAGCCCAGTGCGCATGTGTGAGTCACCGCACATATGCAAAGAACTCTGGTGGCCATCTTTGAAATGGTGGACTATGTCACTGTGCTGCTGGAGTTCAGCGTACACGCATGAGTTGTCATGCATGTGCAGAAAACTCCAGCCACCATCTTGGACACATGGACAGTGCTTGTTTTGCTGGTACCAATGGACAAAATAGTGTTGTGAATGCACAGTGATTGCTGTTCACCTCTGCTATTTAACGAGTCCATTCGGTATCCAGAAAACTCCCTTTTCTCTACTGTGCTCGCAAGACATCTGCAGGGCTACACCCACTGCAGCTGTAAAAAGAATCCATTTGCAGCTCATATTTCCACAGTGAGGTTCATGCTGAAACTGAATATCCTCTGTTTTGCTTGCCACTGCCTTCTCTCCACTCAGTGCTGCTTGCAGCACTTGAAAAAAAACATCCTATTGTGGTTAGAAAATGAGTTCTGTTGAGCCTAAAAAGCTCATTTTCTATGTGCAGAAAGAATCATCAGGATGTGGGTTGTTGAGGGATAGCTGGCCTTCTGGGGCTGTAGGGCCCTCAGCATGAGGCATTGGGCTTCACTGGGCCCTGAGAGAGCAGGTATTCTCCTGCACTCTAAAGTGTCATAATTCTCCTACATATGCAACCTTATTACTTGATACACAACCTTAGTACTTTATATGCAACCTTAATGCTCTATATGAAACATCAGTATTGTACTCTATATGCAACCTTAGTATTGTAATCTAGATACAATCTTATAATACTATATGTAGCCTTAGTACTCCATTTTTGACCTTAGTATAGTACTCTTTATGCAATTTTAGTACTCTATGTGCAACTTTAGTACTGTACTCTATATGCAACCTTAATACTCTGTATACAACCTTAGTATTCTGTAAGGAACCTTAGTACTCTATATACAACCTTAGTACACTGCATGCAACCTTAGTACCACCCTAGTACTCTATATATGCACTCTTAGTATTCTATATGTTCGGGCCAGGAGCAACTTACAGTAACTCTACAGATTTAGGCTCTATTTCTGGCATATTATTACCCGCAGCAGTTAGTAACTTGAATGAGGTTGCAGTGGAAGGGAGTTTGGCTTGGCTTTGCATTCCTGAGTGCCTCTGATGGGGGGACAGTCCAGAAGGAATGGAGATTAAAGTCGCACACAGTTTGAGAGGTTGCACCTTCTAGGGATCCAAGATGGTCAGCTAGGCAGGCTGCTGCAATGGGGCGCTGAGATTCATGGAATGTAGGAACAGGTTCAGACACTGTGTTCTCATTGTGTGAAGAACTAAAATGCTGCTTGAACCACTGATTTAGTGACTCACCTTATGCCTTATTAATCATGATTGGAGAAACAGGAAAACGGAGGGTGAGAAAAGGATTACAAAGAGACTCTTTTAAATCAATACTGCTGCCGCTGATTTCCACCTTCTCTATTGCTCACCTGTAGCATGGCATGAGAGTGGTCATCTCCATTTCTTTAGCATACCTCATATAATCCAGTACTGCTTGCATAGCAAGTGTCCAAATCTGTGAGACATGTGGTGAGACAGCGGAGTTATTCTTTCCAGAATGCTGAACAAGACACAACACAGGGCTACTAAAGCCACCAAACTTGCAAAATGTAATTGTAACTGTAAGAAGCCCTTATCACCACTCCAAGCTTCTCTGACATGCGAAAAGACTGATGTTTTTTGAGAACTTATCATAATGTAGTAAAACTCCCAAAACTGAACAACAGAGTGTCAAAATAGTGAAAACATGCATGCTGAAATTGGTTTGGATGATAAAAAAATACCTTCTAGAAGAACAACTCAAAAACTTTTAGATAGTCAAGGTTCTTGGAGGAACAAACAAACATATTCAATGAACTGTGTGTTGTGTCCTAATACTGCTGTTGTAGCTCTGTAAATGTGACGTGCAACCTTTGTAAATGAGCTCCACTCAAAGGTGTTTCTGAATGAACAATAAATAAATAAACATTACAAGCCACCATTTCTAGTTCCAGAGTTAATACTAAACATCAAGCCACAGAAATTGCTGCTATATTCTCTGGGAAACCATCTGCTAAAACCTGTGAGCAACAAATACAACATTTGGATAAGAATGCTCAGCAAGTTATAGGGGCAGTGAAAACTGGAAATACATCTGAAGCTGAAAACATTAAAACACTTGCACCTCAGAGGGTGAAGAGGCCTCAGGAGTCAGTAACAGATAATATGCCAGCAAACATGATGTGCACTTGCATCTGTAATAATAATACAGACAACACAACCTCAAACCCCTCTGCAGATTCTCCAGTGGCCACTATGGGAACTAATGAAGTACAGTTATCTGCATTTACATCAGTACATCTACCTAGCCCCTCCACTAGCAAGTATTTTATACAAGCCATATCTTTATTCAGAAAATATATGGTTGAGGCACTGTATGAAATTAAAACTAATAATTACAGTAGAACTACAGCATCACAGTCCACCATGTCCAAGATGGCCAACAGAGTTCAGTGTGCATGCATGAGTCATCAGGCATGCACAGAAAACCCCATTGGCTATCTTGGGCATGGTCGACTGTGCTGCCATGCCACTAGATTGCAGTGTGCATGCGTGAATCATCGCACATGCACAGAAAATGCTGATGCCCATCTTGGTGTTCTATGGACCCGACTTTTAAATAGTGTGGTGAACACGCAGTGATTGCCATTCATCTACACTATTTAGAAGTCCAGTCAGTATCTGGTAATCCTTCTTTTCTCTGCTGTGCTCACAAGATGTCTATAGGGCTATGCCCACTGCAGCCATAAAAATATAGGATTTGCCCCTAGAGATGCATGCCCATCGGAGCATACCTGCTTTTAAACATGATTCTGAAAGCTACAGTCACATATTATTGGTTATTATAGTGAACAGAGCTGTAGATAAAAGTTTGTCTAACTCTAGGCAAAAAAATGAAAAAATTGCTAATTTCACATTTGCAAAAGTCTACCACATTTTCTCCTTAACTTCACCAAGTGTTTCAAGCTAGCTCTTTTTACATTGTATTGAAAGTGTGTACTTTTTTGCACAACCCTTTTTTCTTATAAATGTGTAATTCAGACAGCTGCACTTAAATCCAATAAACTACTCTGTACAGTAGCTGAATGTTTGCATTTTGCAGTTGTAAATGTTCAAATTTGTTTGCACAGATCTTGTTAAAAATGCAGTTTCTAAGCAAGATGCACCAAAAAATGTACAATTTCCCAGCAGGATGCACCCAGATTGGCCAATCTGTGCAATCAACAGTAACCACTTTTTTGTACAGTTGCTTGTTAAATGGAACGTAATGCATAGTGGCTGTTATAAAGTTTATTTACATACCGGAGGTGTGTGATGACCCATAAACCCTGACAGCAAAGCTCAAGAGGTTTATGAAGTCATCACACACCGAGGGTGTGTAAAGAAATCCATAGACACACAGTCATCTATGTTTTATATGTTATAACTATTGGTGCAGGGAGTTTAATGCATATTTACTTGTGTGACTTTTCTTTTTACACACAATATCGACAGCATTCAAACTGTCATTCTAAGGATGTTAGCTTTAACTAAGAAAAAATATTTTAAACACTGTTTTCCATTTGCTATTTTCTGATACTGCAACGCCATTGCTAAGATCAGACTGTTTTCCAGAATGAGTTAGTTGCCATATTGGTTCTTGTAAGAACAGATCCAAAAACAGATGATTTGATACCTTTTATTGGACCAACATAGATGTTACAAAAGAAAACAGCGCTTAAGCTTTCAGACCAACCAAGGTCTTCCTCGGAAGCTTATCACAGTTGTGCAGAAAATCACTTTCCAGGAAACAGAGGTCAGCAGCTGGGTGAGGACCTGTAAGAAAAAAATCCAGGAAGTGAGAGTAAGTTGTGGTTTTCATTTATTCTCAGCAACAACCACACAAAGCCAGTTTGAATGTTGTCAGTTGTCATGTTTTGGCCATGTCACACAGGCTATGAGAGTGGAGTCGCAGATGAAGGCAGAGTGCTGCGGAAAGGGCTATGTGGTGCTGACGGTGAGTTGCCTTTCACTGACTGTCTGAAGACTGCAAATGCCAGCTCATTAGGAGACAGAAACAAAAGTTGTTAGGACACTCTGTAATAACTGTGTATGACATCATACCAGGTTATTATGGAATTTGAAAGGAAATGTAAACCATGTATAATGTATGGACAGTATCTATTAACCCCTGTTTTCAATCGGTTTATAACCTGATAATCCCATTGTTATGGCATCAGCATGCTGTAAACCTTGCTTAACTATCTCATAATGATGAGATTACAGGATAAAATGTCATCACCTGTCAAACTTATTGGAAACAAAAGGTGATCTGCTGCCTGGACATTCATTTAAAATACACACATTCCAGTCAGACAGTTACAGACCCGCTGTAGTATAGATTGCAATGGCTAATTTTAGTACTTAGTTGCTCAACATTCAAACCAGGAGGCATTCATAGCCGAACAGGAGAACAAACGCACATTGAAAAAAAATTTTTTTTCCCCACAGTGGCTAGTTTTTCCATATACTATAAAATATAATGCCTGGTGGTCAACCACAGATGTAATTACCTTCTGCGGTTGCCATGAGAACTGTAAACCTCTTGAGCTGCACTTTCGAGGTTTACTTGGCTGTCCTGGAAACTGCTTAAGGTGATTACATCATGGTTAACCACTGTCACTCAGGCATTATCCTCTATATTAAAGTGGGTCACCAGTAATTATAAATGTACAATATTGCAAAAGATTTATTTATGTATCCGAAGCCCTAGCTGTAAACATGGTTCAAATATCAAATTCTAGAGCACAATACAAATCAACGCACAACACTGACCAAATAATTCAGTGCATAACAATTGTCCAAAGTATGCAATATTTGCAAGTTTACATTTCATAATTATACTGAACACTGTGCCCTTTCAAAATAGTCTCTTCTCATGAAAACCATCTCTTCATGAAATGATGAGTGACATTTTTTCAAAGCTTAGTACATTTCATAAAAACCATGTGAAGTGAAGTGCACAAGCCTGAAGCTCTATTAATGAACATCTGTTATATTGTGCTGGCGCTTATAATGGACTTCCATATCACTGAGAGTAGGGATAGCACTTTAGCTAGGTCTGCGAGAAAAATATTCTCTTCACGTGAAATTGAAGAACAAAAGATGAGCAGTAGCAGTTTGTGAGGTTTCTAACTGTGGAATATTTCAGATTTTTCTTTTTGTGTTTTTTTTTTCATTTTTATTCTCACAGAAAAATGATGCACAGTTGTGGACCATTTCTTCTTGCCATGGATTTTATTGTCTTAGCTGTGGACCCTGTGCCTAGTCATGAATTGTTCATACTTCAAAGTGTTGCATTTACTAAATGCACATTTTTACCAATGTTTTGCAGTTTTCTCAAAGTGCAGTTCCAAATGTTTGCACAGCCCTAACACTGCTAACTTTTCATTAGACAGAACCTAAAAACAGAGCACCTTAAAGTGAGGGTCCAATATGCTTTCATTTTTATTTCTATCATATTACGACATGTTTACAGGAGCACTCAGGTTAGCAGATGGTAGAGCTTACTAATCAACTAGTGCATAAACATAGATTAATGTACTATTAAGTGAATCAACAACACTGTCTAGAAGATACATGGAGACTGTCAAATGATAGCAGTTGTACTCTATGAGCTTTCTAATGCTATTGTGAACAGAAATGTAGCTATTAGGTTCATGCCCTAATGTATGGAAGCAGAATGAGCATTATGAACTCCATGCAGAAGTCAGCAGAATCCAATTGAAAATAATGGTATAAACAATCTCATCTCATTACACACAATGTAATTCAATTAAATAGCCTACAGTAGTGCTGTGATACCAAGAGAGACACAAACCCATTTCGGTTTCTCATTAACACAGGATATTGAAGTGGCTGTGTTTTCTTATTGTCTTTATTTTTTTTTTTATTTCATTTAATGGATGTTTATATAGGGCCTACTGAATCAGTCTTTTAAGAGCAGGCAATGCCTATTACCTGATTAAGCAGCAAGCAACTTTGCAGTAGGACCACTGGTGTAGACTGAGAGAGCAAGACAGAAAGAATTAGACATACAGTATGTGTAAGAAGATTGTTTCACCCACAACTACAGAGGTGATGAGTGAAACAAAATAGTGCCCCGGGGATTCCATGGAAGGGAGGGGAGGTGAAAAACCAATGCTGTGGACATGACCACAGCACTGTAGAAGCACGCCAAAGAGGTATCTGGTCATATGCTTTCATAGTCCTTTTTCCATCTCCTAACAAAACAAAAAAGATGGAACAATAACACAATGTTTGAAATACAGCTACTACAGAAAGCATAGCCTTATGATGTGGATTAATCACAATTGTCTTCTAAAAGATGCAGCATGGTAGCCTTTTAAAGATGGTGGTGTTACGGTTATGGTTTTCTTCAGACATAGTAACACACAGCTTCAGATTAAACACCAAGAATAAACTATGCAAGGAGTGATAGAACAGTTTACTAAAATACTATGGAAAACATGTTCATTTCAAATTAACCATCTTTCCACTAGCCACAGGCCTTAGCACTAGGCAAGAGATATCGTGACTAGTCACAGAAAAAGTGTTTTTTTTTATGCACTGTACTATTTATTCTGCCAAAAGCACTGGCTAATGCATTGTGTAAACAGATCTGTCACCTCTAGCATATTACTTTATCTTTTTATATAGGGCACGTAACAATTTCTCTGCATAGAATTATAAGTACATTTTGAAAGCCTGATGAACAGAGATATGTAATTTGAATATTTATGTTGATGGCAGGTGCAGTACTGTTTTAGAGCCTTAGCTGTCTCAGGCTTGTGGTAGAAAAATGAATGAAATAGCAGCATTAAACAAGAAAGTGTTTGAATCTACTGCCTTTCAATCCATAGAAAATGCTTTCAGAATAAAGACAATTCTGAGGGTAATGGTTATTTTATTCAAGATTCTGCCAGTCTATCAGACATCTATCCAGCTCACCTTAGAGAACCAGAAATCAAATGATTCTAGGCAGAGCAGCAGTAGTATTTTTACCTATAGTCCTTTACACCCACCCCCACCTTTGAATTACCAGATTGTAGCATTTATTTACTTGAATTTAAACCCATTATATGTCATTGTGTATTTCAACCAATTACATCATCACACTAATACACATTTCTTCCTGGTGTCTGGTGGCATTCCACTTGCTCTCTACATCCCTTTCCAAGTACTCCCTGGTGTTCAGTGGCGCCCTATCCCATCCTATTCCAAACACTCTCAGATGTTGTGTTGCTGTGGCCTATGTCTAACACTTCATCATGTCTGGTAACACCCCTTCTTTCTCCTTGTACCATGCAACATACTACCTGGTTGTTGTCCATGTCATCCAGAACTGTGACACTGTTTATGTCTAATGTAATGTGTAAATCAACACAGTTGAACTAAATTATTTTTCTGCTATAGACAGGATATTTGTTCCAACTAAATGTTCAGTACTTCAGGGTTCAGTAAGGCCAAGGTAAATCAAAATGGCACTCTTAAAAAAATAGACTGGTACATTTCATTAAAAAAAAACTCATTCTGAAGACAGTATCAAGAAAATACAAAGTGGGTTGGAAATTGTTCTGCTTGCTGATTAGCTAAGTAAGTTAGGTGACCTATATGTTAATTCCTTAGGAATGCACGGGTTGTAACAAGTTTGGGCAGTGAGTGTCAAATTTGAGAATTTGGGTGAACCATATACAGAATTTATGACCCAAATCTCATGTCCCTGACTGCCATCATAAACATGGCTACCACCTTTTCTCACCGAAAACCTTCAGCAAGCTCCTAAAAGGTAAAATACCCTTAAATTAAAAATAATTCTTTCCTCTCAAAGTCACAGCCCTCACTTGAGACACATACTGTAAGCACATTTAAAAAAAGGAAATACTGCTCACAGTTTTAATTTCTGGTGTTTCTTTAGTGACCATGAAAAGTCCCACTCCTATTCTAACTAGTAGGTGATCTTTTCTACTTCTTTTCTGCTACAGATAAAACTGAGACAATGGATCCGTGATGGCTGTGAACATTTTGCCACAGGAATTCTGCAAACATTTGGAATTTATGCATTCCATGATAAACATTCTATCTACTGAATGTGTAAAAAGACTACTTTTTGTGTTCACTGTGCGCGCAACAGCAAGCAAACATGTTGGTATGAAAGTGTCCTTTGGGGGTGTGTGACACTGTCCACCCAATGCAGAGCAGTGTTGCAGGGGCATGACAGTGCCACACCAATCAGCAGTCAGGCTGACAATAGTGGAGTTTGTGGGTTGCTGGGCGGGGATGGCACCAATTTCAAAAGAAGTTGCTGTCCCTCTGATCCACGCTGTCCAGCAAGCCAGGTTGATCTGTCATGGTCTTCCTGGAATGTGTGCCTGCAACAAAAAGAAAACATCCATTGATGTCTGCTGTATCCCCCTCCACATAAATCAATGACACAGAGTGCATCAGGCTAACTAAAGATGGCGGCTGTGCTGAGCTGACCGTCTGTTCTGAGGAGGAAAGAATATCTTTTTAAGCTATTCTAACTGATTTTTAGGTAGTTTTATGACAGGGCTGGATAGTACTAGCTAGGGTTTCTTAGTGAGGTAGAATTGTAGCCTAGGTTTTACTTTCCAGATAGTGTAATTTGTATTGTAACTGTTCTCGGTTGGGCTCTGAACATTTACTTCTTACAAAACCTGATGGCGTTAGAAGTCCTGCTGTCTTTACAGACTATTGATTAATTAACAGAGCTACCTGCCTCATTTCCCCAAGGACCTGCAGCTTTGTATTTGAGTGCAAGAGAGAGTATCTTGTGTTGATGTCTTGGACTTGTGGATGTTTTGCGGTTTGCTCTTGGTGTGTGTGACTGCTTCAAGTGCTCCTGGTTGTAGAGGCTGATTACCTCATTGGACGGTGGTGTTGCTCTTCTGGGTCTTGCCCACAAACCGGGTGTGTTCTGCGGTGATGCCTATCCTTTGGTGGTTGCTGCCGGAGTTGTGGCCCAGTGAGCGAATGGGACCTCGGGACTGCCCCGTCTTTGACTGTTTCTTGCTCTGTTCTGTTGAACTGTAGTGGTGGTTCTTCCAAGACTTCCTTACGACTTGGGTCTGTTCCATGTGGCTCTTGCTGTTGGTGGGTCTCACCGTGGATCTGAGGGCCTGAGGAGGTGGGTAAATTCCCGGGGACCCACTATGCTTCTGTGACTCTGCTGGTGGTACAGCTGAAACATGGACTAATTTATGGCTGCATGGTCTAGATAGAGAAGAATCCAGACCTATTTGGAGCTGCCCAGAACATGGATAAGTGGATGGCTGCCTCAGCTGAATGAAACCAGGGTAAGAAAGGACTCAGTCCATCTGTGAGTAACTCTGCCATTTCAGCCTGATGGAATTCGTGGCAGGTTGATCTCTTGCTATCCCTGGCTGGCTCCCATTGATATTATCAAGTAACACAATTCTTTTATCTGTGGGTTCGACAAGCTGGTTTATAATGTGAAGTGACTTGGGCAGTGAGGGTGCCTGGCAGTGAGAGTGCTGGTCTACATTTTGATTCCACCTGTTTTGTTAAACTGAAGCACTGCTCTCAGCAGTGAGCATGCTTTGAGCTTTGTGAATACTTGACTTTTCCCTCAGGGGGTGAGAGCGCCTGAGGAGACTATTATCATTAATACACTTATTTCTGTGTTTGAGCCCTTCATACCACATTTACCTTCATAGAAAAAGAAGCCCTCTTGACTGTGGATCTAGACATTTTGGATCCCTGAGTTATTAGTTAGAATTGTTGTATTAGGGGATACAAATTTTTAACGTTTTGTTTTGGGAGGATATTGGGAGGGAAGGGATATATGTTTAAGTGATTGTATGAATGCTGTGAGCGTTGTTGTGGGTGAGTGTGTGTGTTAGCAGGTTAAACTACTTATTTTATTGATACTGTAGAATTTTGTAAGGTAGTAGGTTAGATAATGGGTGGTTTTGCACAGTCTTCTGGTTTATTTTATACCCCTCTCCTTTTCAAAGCCCTGTGCCCCTTTGTGAATCCATCTCTCTACACTACAACCCGGTATAGATGCTGGGAGTTAGGCCTTGCAAGGGGGGGGGCAGGGAGTAGAGGTGAGAAATGTGATAGGGCTGAGGAAGGGCCAATTCAGGTTGTGGGGAGCAGGAGACACCCTGGGCTGAGAAGGCAGTTGGAGTAGGGTCCTCCTTGCCTCATTCCTGTGCCCAGGGATTCCTCCAGACTGAGATGACAGGTAGATGAGGGGCCAGTCTCCGGGCTTTGTCCTCTTTTGGCAGTGTTATGTAATGCCAGGTCTATGGCTAATGAGACCACCATAATAGCGGAACTGGTGGCTTCCGCGGACCTGTCTTGCATTACTGAGACATGATTGAGGGATGCCTTTGGCCCTGTGCTGGTGGCGTCTGTCCCTGATGGCTTCTCAGTGGTACACTGCCTGAGGAAAGACCACAGGGGAGTGGAAGGATGGCAATGTGTTTTAAACTGGAACTGGGCCAGATGGTGGTGACGCTAGCTCTTTAGAGTGCATGGCAGTGAGGGGGGTCCCCAGCTGGATATAAGAATTCTCCTTGTTTGCCTGCTTCCTGGCTGGGACAGGGGTTTTCTACCAGAGTTGATGGCTTTAGTCACTGAGAGGGTGTTGGAGTCACCGAGATGGCTTATCCTTAGCGACTTCAACACCTGGGTGGACGACAAGAGTTTGTCTGGTGTGATGGACTTCTTATCCAGCATGGAGTCCTTTGGCCTTTCTCTTGCTTCCATGTTCGGGACCCACTGCTTTGGGCATACCTCGGGGGGTTCTCACTGGGCCTTGAGGTTAACACTATCAAAACTGACCCGGTTGTTTGCTCGGATCACTGCACCATGAGGTTCAGTTTTAGCACCCCCCTGTTGTCTCATCCCCTGTGGAAATGATCCAGTTCCATCTTTTAATAGGGATTCGGCCTGAGGGACTATTGCTGGAACTGAATATTTCATCTGTGCTGGAGGCTTGTGCTGGTGGCCTGGAGGAGGCAGTGGCAGCCTATAATAGGATGTCACAGGGGCCCTGGACCACTTAGTGACAATCTGTGTATGCCCCCTGGTTTCATGCCGTGGCTCAACATGGTTTGATAGGAAGCCAAAGACTATCAGAATGCAATCACCAATAAAAAGGTAGTATTTATGTTGAGGATGACTGCAGCTGGGAGGAATTGACCAGCTCAGCTCTTTCAGGTTGTAGACAGGCTATTGTATTCTGCCTGTTTGGAATGTGTTAGAGCTTTTTCAACTTAAAAATGTAAGGAGTTCACTCAATTTTTCTCGGACAGTGTGTCATCAGTGAGGGCTGGGATTTTGACAAGCAGAATACCAGCATCCAACAGTGGTGGGCCTTGGGATGGCAGACACGATCGGCCTGCCTGGAGGGAATGCAGATCTGTGGGGTGCTCTTAGGACTTAAACCAAAATCTTGAGACTTGGACCCAGGCCCGAAGCACCTATTAGTAGGCTGCATCACAGTCCTGGGACCGATTTTTGCAGAGATTATCTTGAGTTCTTTAATGGCTGGGGGTTTCCCTGAGCCACTTAAGGAGGCCCTGGTAAAGCCCCTGCTGAAAAAAACATCCTTGGATCCTGACATCTTGGCAAATTATCTCTCTATTTTGAACCTTCACTTCCTTGAGAAAGTTCTGGAGAAGGTAGTCGCAGAACAGCTCGAGATTCACCTCACAGAGTTCCAGATTTACGAATCCTCCAATCCAGGTTTAGGTCCATACACAGCGTGGGGAAGGCATTAGTCAGGATGTAGAATGACCTGCTCATGGCAAGGGATAGAGGATAGTGAACTATTCTCATTCTCCTCGATCTCTCTTCTGCATTTGACACTGTGGACCATGGGGTGTTATTGGACAGGCTGCAGGAGTCAGTAGGATTTACCAGCAAGGTCATTAGCTGATCTGAGTCCTTTCTGTGGGTTATGTCTCAGAGGGTCATTCTAGGGAATTATTCCTCTGACCCAGTGGCCCTGCCCTGTGGAGTGCCCCAAAGCTCTGTCCTTTTCCCCATGTTGTTCGCAGTGTACATGCTGCCCCTGGGTGAGGTCATTAGGTGGTATGAGCTGAGTTTTTATTGCCACACTGATGATACTCAGCCCTACTTGTCTTTCACACCCAGAAGATCCAATGCCATCAACATGCTGAATAAATGCCTGGTCGAGATCTGGACTTAGACATTATCTAACTGGTTGAGGCTCAACCTAGGCAAGACTGAAGTATTGATGGTGGAACGGGTCAAAAAGGGGGTGTGGGGACCTCTGGGGAAAGTCTAGGGCTCTTTATTGGCCAGACTGAACTAGAGGCCTCCCCCAGGGTTAAGAAGTTGAGCGTTGTTATGGACAGTGGGCTAACACTTGATTCTCAAGTGTCATCCATGTCGGTTTCTACCATCTCTGCAACATCTCTCAAATTAAGTCCCTTGTTCGTCCTGAAGATCTAGCCACCCTAATACACATGTTTGCCACCTCCAGGCTTGACTACTGTAACACACTCTACCTGGGAGTCAGTGGGGGTGCGTTGAGGTGCCTACAGCTGGTGCAGAATGCTGCACCCCGATTATTGATGGGTCTGCCAAGATCCTGTCATATAATGCCAGTTCTGCATGAACTGCACTGGCTGCTTGTGTGTTGGTGCATCTCCTTTAAAATAGGCATTCTTACCTATAAGACCCTAACAGGTTGGGTCCAGGTTACCTGAAAGAGCTCCTGCATCCTTACACCCCATGTTGTTCCCTTAGGTCAGCTGGGGAAGCCCTCCTGAAGGTGCCTAAGATGAGATTAAAATCATCAGGTGATCGGGCCTTCGAGTCTGCTGCCCCAGTTCTTTGTTACTCCCTGCTGGGCTTCCTCTGCAAGACACCATCCCTGGAGAGTTTTAAAAGGGGTCTGAAAACCTTTTTATTTCATGCTGCCTTTGACTCCTGATATGCAGAATTATTTATATTTTTAGAAACTTGTCTCTGAGAAATTTTCTATAGCTGATTTTATCGAATTGGCTAATCATGTTTTATGTTATTGTCTGCTTATATTTGTAAGGGCACCATGAGCCTCCGGGGAAGGGCACCCAAAATAAATAAAATCTACTACTACTACTAAAGTGGGAACAAAGAGGAAGTGGGGAACTACAGGCCAGTCAGCCTCACCTTGGTAGTGGGGAAGATCATGGAAGCACTACTGAAGGAGAGATTGGTGGAACATCTGGTTGTCAATGGACTACAGGACCCAAGGCATTATAGTTTCACCAGGGGGAGATCATGTCAAACCAACCTAGTTGAATTTTTTGACTGGATGACTAGGGAGGTGGATCAGGGGAGGGCAGTGGACATGGCCTATCTGGACTTTAGCAAGGCCTTTGACACTGTGCCACATAGAAGATTATTACACAGACTGGGGAATATGGGTGTGGGCAGGACAGTAGTGTGGTGGGTAGGTAACTGGCTGGGCAGCAGGACACAGAGGGTGGTGGTAAATGGCTGTCACTCCACAGAGGGAAGAGTGACCAGTGAGGTACCACAGGGATCAGTGCTGGGACCGGTCCTATTCAACATTTTCATCAGTGATATTGCGCAGGACCTAGAAGGCTGAATTTCACTGTTCGCTGATGACACAAAGCTCTGTAACAGAGTAGACACACCACAGGGTGAAGACATAATGAGAAGGGACCTGCAGAAACATAAAGAATGGTTAGGGGTTTGGCAGTTGAAAATCAATGCAAAGAAGTGCAAGATAATGCATATGGGGCACAAAAACCCTGGCACAATATATCAGTTGGGAGGTGAGAATATAGCATGCACCAAGCAGGAAAGGAATTTTGGGGTTATCATCTCTGATGATCTCCAGGTAGGGAAACAGTGTGACAAGGCAGCAGGTAAAGCAAATAGGATGCTGGGATGCATAGGCAGGGGCATCATCAGCAGGAAAAGGGAGGTCATAATTCTACTATACAATACACTAGTGAGGCCCCACCTGGAGTGCAGTGTACAGTTCTGGGGTCCTTACCTACGTAAGGACATAGATAGGGTAGAGAAGGTTAGGAGGAGGGCAACAAATATGGTACATGGATTGCATCACAAGTCCTATGAGGACAGGTTGAAGTAATTGAATATGTACTCCCCGGAGGAGAGGAGGGAGAGAGGGGACATGATAGAGACATACAAGTATTTTACAGGGAGGATCAGTGTGCAGGAATACACTATTTTTAAGTGAAAAAGATATTCCAGGGCTAGAGGGCATGGGATGAAGTTGGAGGGAGGATGATTCAGAGGAAACATGAGGAAGAATTTCTTCACAGAACGGGTGGTGGACAAGTGGAACACCCTGTCAGACGAAGTGGTGGAGACTGAAACAATCATGGGATTTAAGAATGCATGGAATAGACATAAAGGAATTCTGGCGGTCAGGGGTAAGGGACAACAGACTTCTAGGAAAACATAAACTGAACTTACAAGCTCAAATGGGCAGTCTGGGTGGGCCATAGGCCCTTATCTGCTAACACTGTCTATGTATCTATGTATCTGTGTACACTGGGGTGCCTAATCTGTTACAAAAAACAATGAAGTTATGAGCCTGCATTGAAATTTGCAAAAGTAGGCTCTTAACTTTGGCAATTTTCAATATTTTTACCCCAGATTTTTCATATAGCCATTTCTTCACAGCACCTCATAAATGTGACAGCTGTCATTTTTCAGATCTTGGCCAAAATGTTTCTTATTTTTTTATATCCTGAAAGGTGATTTTGCACTTGCTGCACAAAATCGCTTTTTGGGCAGGAGTTGACATTTTTCTCTGCCTTTGCTCATGAGGTGGGGTCATATGAAGGCTATGTTGAAAATTTGGTGTTAAACTATTAAAAATCAACAAAGTTATGAGGCTGTTTTGAAATTTGTGAACACAGGCTTGTAGCTTTGGCAATTTTCAATATTTTGACCCCAAATTTTCAGTATAGCCATTTCTTCACAGCAACTCATGAATGTGACAGCTGCCATTTTTCCGATCCTGGCCAAAATGTTTTTTTACATCCCTAAAGGTGATTTCGCAGTCACTGCACAAAATCACCTTTCGGGCAGGAGGTGAACATTTTCTATTTTCTTGTTCATGAGGTGGGGTCATAAGAAGGGTATGTTGAAAATTTGGGCACAGATATTAACAAAAGACAGTTACACTGCCTGACATCATCACTTCTACTTTGCATTCATAAATGCTAATATAGAGAATACTGGATGGGCGACTATGCAGAACCAGTGTGTTCTGCCACAGAGGGATTCTGATTCCCTCTGACCTCGAGAGCGAAGCTCGAGAGGTCCATGAGAATCAGAACCCAGAGGTGGCAAAACACACTGGTTCTGCACAGAGTTGCTCATCCTGTATTTTTTATAGTGTATAGTACTGTGTGAGAAATGTGTTTTGTGATTTCTTCTGCTTTCAAAATGAAACTGACTCATGCAGTTTCTAGAGGTTCTAGAATGCTGTTCAACCACAGTAGGGTAGAACAGCATTCCATGACCTTGGAACTGTAGTAGAACAGCATTTTGAAAGAGATGGAATTCTATATGGAACAACACTCCACTATACACTATATAGAGAATACTGGATGGGCAACTGTGCACAACCAGTATGTTGTGCCACAGAGGGGTTCTGATTCCAGATGACCTCGAGAGCAAAGCCTCGAGAGGTACCTCTGAATCAGAACCCTCGAAGAGACAAAATACTGGTTGTGCAATTTAGTTGCCCATCCAGTATTTTTTATAGTGTATAGGTAATCATTTCTTCTAAAGAAAACAGTTTTGATTTAAAATTATTCGATCGCTCTCGTCAGACTGGCTGCTAGAACCTTGGTGTGGTTACTGAGAGATGGATGCTTTGCTATTGGGTACATTTGCAGTGTGGGCGGTTACAAGCAAAAACATTTATGGTGCTAAACGAGATGCTCGCTAAACAATTTCACTTACCCACAAATTAATTCCAGAATGAGGCAGAATGTAACAGGCAAAAAAAAATTATTTAAATTCGCTTCAGTGACAGATAAAGAATAAACTGCTCGCTTTTTTCGGCTGAGTAAAGGGACAGTTTTTGAGTTGCTGCTATGCTGCACACACTGTCACGGTGAGATTGCTACTTGTGTACAGCTGCCATTTGTGATTCACAGCCCATCATTGAGGTACGATGTCACTATTCTGATATTGTTTATTGTGTTGTTCGTTTGTTTGCCTGCTCCTCGATGAAGTGCTTACGCTCCCCGAAGTCTAATTTTGAAAAAAACGCCGCCGTCATTCTGACTCGCACTGCTCTGTGAGGATCGCTAGTAGGCAGTTTGACTGAGGCACAGAGCAGCGCATGGTGCTCTAGAGCATTTCAAGATGTTGTTGTACTACAGTGTGGTACAATCACGTCCCATGAACTTTTGCACTGTGGTACTACAACATTTTGAAACGCTCTGATTTCTATGCGCAATAGCCCCCTACTATACACTATAAAATGGTTAATTCAGTGAAGCAAATTTTAATGTCACTTTCAGTGGTATCAGCACCACACAAACTCTATGACTCCAGTGCACACGGCAAACACTCGGCATTGACAAATGCTTGTTACTACTTACGTTTAGCAAAAGAAAATAACTGTATTTTTTTTTAAGTTGTTTCTCAGCTTACATATTTTTAAAAGCACAGTAAGACACTCTAGGTTGTTCGTTGTCTGTGGAAAATGCACTTGACACAAGTGCCTCTTGCCTCACCATGCATTCAGGCATGCATTAACCCCAAACAACCAAAGCCGTGTCATGTCTTACTGCTTAGTTTTTGCCCCAGAAAGGCACATTTTTTGACAACTTGTTTCCAAATGGGTTGTGAGGGTTAGGCTAAATGAACCTCTTGCATGAAGGGAACTATTGTCCTTGGCACCAGGGTAAATAAGCCCTATTCTTATGACAAGTGCCATGGAATCTTTCCCTTCCACCTGGACAGCCCCCAGAGATGGGTAGAATGGACCATGGTTTAACATTTCATCTGAAAGACAGATTCTCAACAGTGTGGAACCCCCTAGTGCTGCACTGCAGTGCAAGTGGTGTGTATCCAGGAGTTTTTCATCAAATGGATTCAGATTTAATCAAGTGATGAGGTTCAGTGCCACATCAAGCAAGCTGCGGCAGTCTCTATTCAGTTGGAGAGTCCTCACTGATACAGAAGGTTGTGATGTTTGCTATTTATCAATACTGGATTTCTGGAATCACTATATCTTGGCCTGTTATACCTGTTAAAGTTTTAGGACTGTGTGAATACCTTCTCATGCATGCTCTAAATATTTTTATTCAGAAACCCAAATTATTTGTTACATTGTATTCATGTTCATTATTATGCAAAGCAGTAGGTTAGAAAAACATACTCCAACATACACAGGTCTAGTCACCTGACACAGTCCTTTACTGACCTCCCCCTAACCTGACCCCAAAAAGCCCTCACCCTTACCAGTGGAAAAGATCTGTCTTTGAGAATCTCCTTGTTGCTGTAGCCCCACCTGGAGTTCATCTGCTGAATCCCCAAAAACCAGGGTGATGTGGACTCATAAGCCTGATGTTGCCTTGGGCAAGGGACAGCAATGCTTCAGCCATCCAGATTTCTCTTAGTCCAGCCAGACAAAATGTTATGATGAGAGATGTTTGACATGGCAATGGAGGCTCATTTGCTGAGATGCACGGTGGGATAATTGTGATCCAAGAGTTGGGCTATGCATCAGGTCACTAGAAGAGCTCATCCATGGAGCAAGGTGGCATGACTAATTTTACCTGATGAGTTCCTCTTTTTTTAAATGGATCACAGATGGGAACTGCCTGAAGTCAAACTGCTGAGTCCTTGTAAACAACGATGATGAGGACTCGTAAGTCCGATGTTGCATTGGGCCGGGAACAGTGATGTCACTGCTGTCCAGATCTCCTTCACCCTGGCCAGAACAAAAGCTATAATGGGAGATATTTCACCATTTGCTGAGATGCACTGGGTGGGATTTCTGACCCAAGAGCTGGGCTGTGCATTGGCTCATGAGTGGGGCTCATCCATGGCAGCAGGGTGGTGGGACTTTAGTTTTACCTGACAAGTTCCTCTTTTTTTAAGAAGATTACAGATGGAACAGTACAATGTTTTGCATTGCCCTGACAATCGACATAATAGATCTAAATTCATATTGTGTTTTCAGATGCCTCCTCTCTGGATTTGAGCTGCTCATCTCCTGTGTAATGCCCCAAAGTAAGGGGTTAAAAGAAAGGGGCATCACAGAAAAGTATAGAGGTATTCAAACACCCTAGGGGTCCCTTATTGTGCCCATAGAAAAGCATTAGGCAGGGATAATAAAATAATAAAACTAAGTTTTTTCTCTCTCCCTGCTGCCTGCCTGCTCCATTCCACCCCCCTCCTAGAGCAGGCAGCAGGAAAATGTGCACCCATGCACTTGGACCACTGTCCCTGGCTAGTACGTGGTGCCATGTTCTAGCCCTTGGCATTTGTGTTGCGCGAGCTCGGGGTTCCAGAAGTCAAACCTCAAGTGCTTTTTCAAATAGGGATTTGGCCGTTTGGGTTAGTTGTCGTGCTGAGCTGTGGAGTGGTAGGACCTGTGGAGTGCAAAAGAGACTGGGCTTACCTGAGTTTGGTTGAAGGCGTCCTATTGACTCTGCATGGTGCCTCCTCCAGCCAGTGAAGATCCTTGCTGCTGTTCCCAGTGCTCCTCCTGTGTGTGTGGTCGACGGCAGGCTGCCCCCAAAAAGAAGATTTTGGCTTCTACTGCGGGTTGGGCTCTATTTAGCCCTGTCGTTTTATTTGTTTCGGCCCCCAAGTGTTTAAAAGTTAGTTTAGGTCCCATGTTGGCAGCTGTCCCCAGAACCACATCGCCAGTCATCCTGATGGCCTCCGGAAGCCCCCTTCCATCCTCCCTGCTGCCTGAGTTCTCCCTCCCTCTGTCAGCAAGATCTCCAGCCTCCCGTGTGCTCCCTCGATCTCCCAGTGTGTGCGGTGAGTCAGCGGCAGCATGTAGTCTCGTGCTGCCTGCCCAACTGTTTTTTTTATTTAGTATGCTTTATTGATTTTCTGCAAACAATAATTGTAGCATAGATCTGAATAAAACAGAGATACAAAGTAGCAGTTGAAATCAAAAATATATGTCACTAGCAGCAGATAACATACATTTTTTATTAGAAAGCATTAAGGAAATAAGGTTGCTTGCTTATCTTATTCACCCACCCTCCTCCCTCCCATCCCACCCCAGTCTGCCACTAGTTAATATGGGTAATAGTTATGCTAAGAAAAAAAGAAAAAGAAAAAAACAAAGTAGAACTTACTAAAAACAAGAAACAAAAACGAAAAAAGGGGAGAAGTTACTGGGATTCTCCCAAGTGAGAGAAATGCAATAATTGTAGAACATAGTGGGTCTAAATCTAGCTAATTGAAATAAGGGTATAGAGTGGTTCCAGTCTTTGTTTGTATTTACCCATACCTTTTGAAAGTCTTGCGATCGTAAGCTCAGCTTGTAGGGCAAACGTGATTTCTTTGAACCATTCTACGTAGCTGGGAGTGGTCGAATCTAACCAATGCCTCAAGATTACTTTCTTAGCACATGCTGAAATTAAAGCCATTTGGGCCCTCTGATTACTCCCTAGTAGTGTTTTGTAGTCACCTAGAATGCAGATTTACTGGTTAAAGCTATCTGTCAGCGTAAACAATGGATCCAACCTAGTTTGAATGCTATACCAGAAGGGGGCAATTTTTTTGCATGACCATAACATATGAATGAAATCCGCAGAGGCCTGGTGACATTTAGAACACTGATTAGAAGATAGAATACCAATGTAATGTAGTTTAACAGGGGTATAGAATAGATTGTGAATAATGCAAAACTGCATATACCTATATCTATCCCATTTAATATAGTTACATAGGTGAGTCCAAATAGAAGGCCAGTCTCTTGTAGCAGCAGACAGTGGTAGGATACTATCCCACTGATAAAACCTCTAACCCTCTAAAGTGGCCACCTTTGATAGAAGAAATTTATATGAATAGGATGTCAAATGGGATGTAGGAATGGATTTAAAATATGCAAGCAGAGTGGTTGTGAAAGAGCTGGTCCATTACCCGGATCCAAAGTGTTGTGTCAACATGTGTGATAACTGGAAATATTTGAAGATAAAGGTAGTCTGCCAGTTAAAAAGAGAGCTGCCTTCCTTAAAGTGAAGCAATTTTTGTTCCTGAACTATCTGGTCCACACTTTCTATACCTATCTGTGGCCAAAAGAGATGAGCTTTGACTGTTTTACCCAAAATTGTTAAATTAGGGTTTTGAAACAGGGGCAGTGCTATATCTCTGTAAACATCCATTTTGAGGAGAGCATTTAGCTGATATTGTACTTGAATTAAGGAATTTAAAGGAGTGTCATGTAAAGGCTTAGGAAGATTTCTTTTTAAGATAAAGGGACCCACCCAACTGTTTAAAAAGACAAATAAATAAATTGTTTGGCACTGTTGATGCAATCTATGCGGATGAGCGCCGCCTGAGTAGTGGGTCACAAGGACCCTAAATTAATATTTATTTAGGAGGCAGGCTAGCGAGGGGCCAAGATAGCAAGGCCATTGGAAGGCCTATAAATGTTCATTGAGGGGCGGGGCTTAGTAGGTGACTTTCCCCAGGATTGACAGCAGGCTCTCTTGGAGTCACCAGATTTAAAGGGACCATGCAGATTAAAAGGGCGATGTCAGCCCTAGTGTAAAGGAGCAATCCAGTCCCAGTGTTAGGAAGGGCACCAGGCCCAGTTAAGAGAGGGGCATCTGGACCAATTGAAAAGGTCATTAGGCCCACAGTTTAAAGAGGGCACCAGGCCCAGTTTGAAGGAAGAGCTACCAGGCCCAATATAAAGTGGGCTACCAGGCCCAGAATTGAGAGGGCACCAGGCCCATAAGTTTAAAGCAGGGCACCAGGCCCATTTCGGAGCATGCCAAGCCCACAGTATTTAGGGAGCCAGGCCCCAAGTAATAAAGGGCACCAGTCTCGAGGTAATGTAGGGCACCAGGCCCGAGGTAAAGCAGGGTTTCCCAGCCTGAATGAAAGGGGCCGCCGGCCTAATGAGTTAGGGCAAGCCAGCCCAGTAGTAGTAAAGGGAGCCCCGGCCTAGTGAGTAAAGGCAAGCCAGCCCAGTAGTAGTGAAGGGCAGCCCTGGCCTAGTGAGGTAGGGTAAGCCAGCCCAGTAGTAGTAAGGGCAGCCCAGGCCTAGCCAGTAAAGGCAAGCCAACTTTGTAGTAAGTAGGGCATATAGGCTCCATAGTAAATAAGGCATTTAGGCATTTAGTGTTCAGGGTAACTAGCATAGGGCAAGTGATACCCCCTAGTATAGTGATTGGGGCATTCATAATAAAACATTCAGGGGTAGCCAGATCCTATTCCAGTAGGCCCTACAGTCAGAAAAGGGTCCATTTAAGGGTGCTTAGCTCACAATATGCTACAAGAGTAACTGTAATGTCTGTACTGTTTATGCGATTGTTTATTGCTCCAGCATCTGAACAATTGTGTATTGGCTAGAAGCACCAAGACTGCATTGTGACATTAGGATTGTGGTTATTTGCCTCTGGTTGGATGAACTATTGCCCTGTGCATCTGAACTATTGCCCTGACATCTGAACTACTGCCCCATGCATCTGAACTGTTGCCCCACCAGTAAACAATTGCCCCAAAATTGATAATTTGCCCTTCTCCTGACAAATTATCTGGTCAGTACACATTTCTCTTGGCATTGCAGAAAGGTGTACTTAATAGCTACATTGTTACCAGCGTATGGGGACAGTCTCAATCTTCTACCACATTGATGTTCCATGGTGTGGTCTGTTGTTCTACAAGTCCAGAATCAGTCTCTACCCGGAGGAAGACATCTTCATCATCATTCCTCACCAGAAAAGTGTCCGACCATCAGATCATCTGCTCCGTCCATGTCGTTTGCTGAAGTTGAGTTTGTCACCATTCGTACAAGTCGCACCCACCGTTTCTTCTGTTCTGCAGTTCGAAGTTACATTCGCCGCAGTTCAAGTGCATCATGACCGCCGTGTTAGTGTCATTTTGTATGGTCCCTGTTCTGATGTCCTGAAGTTGGTCACCCTCCGCAGAAGAGTGTGCACATCCTGGAAGAACCTTGTCTGTGCCCCCTGGTCGTTCATCGCAAGTCAAGTCAGTCGAAGCCCAGTTCAGGATGCATCTGCCATTTCCTTGTTTTGTTTTAGTTCATTGTGATAAGGTTGCAGAATCAACCATCTTCACTTCAGATCCTTCTGGTTCCTGGTTGCATCAGAGATCCATCTTCTCCTTAGATCCTTCGAAGTCTTGCTGGTCCCTGGAGTGCTGCAGCATCATCCAGGTCATGGTAGTCCTGCAGTGGATTCATCACCACACATCTCCTGGTTTCTTTTCTTCCTTGGCAGCTCTGGAAGTGGATTTTGGCCAAGGGATTCTTTGCATCCAGTGTGGAATCTGACAGCCTGTAAGTGGGTTCATTCCAGGAAACAGCTTCTCTGGTTCGTTCTTTCCAGCAGCCTTGGAGAGAGTGGGCTTTTGCCGAGAAATCTATGGTCTGTTCACAAAACCTCTTGCCACTCCAGTGTCCTTAACTAGGTCCTTGCTGGGAATTGGGTTTAGGGTTCTACAGTTCTGTTTTACTTCTCTTGTAGCTACCAATGAAGAACAACGGTGTGTACGAAGACAGCAGACTTTTGGACTTTGTGATAAATCTGTGGTCATTGAAAAAACAGATATTTTGTTGTGGGTAGTGAATAACACTTGATTTCCATCTAAGTATTATTTTTGCTTACAGGTTACTGCTAAGGAATTTTAGAAGTAGAGTGGCAATAGGCCAAGGTGCATATCAAATTATTGTTTGTAATCATTTTAGCAGTGTTCAATAAAAGTAATTCTGTCCTGTCTATTTCCCTGTCATTGTTGTGGGGCTTACCTTCTCTTGTGACTGTGTCTTCCTACCCACTGGTAGTAAATAAACGCCTTGCGGGTACTGAATCTCTTGGACAACTCCTGCCTCTCCTTGTCTGGGTAACTGTTATCTTATCCACAATAGTTTGGACCTTGGTGTTCCTCTTATCTCATTTCACCATCTTTAGAGTAGAGCACCCTAAAGACCATCGCATACATTTTTGGCGTAGTCAGCAGGATACAGATGATTATTTATCCAAGGAGTCCAAAGTTGGAGTTGCCTAGAGAGAAGTAAAAATGGAGCCAGGTTGTAGTAGTGGACTGTCCAGTGGAGATAGTGAGTCAGTTGGAAGAGACTGAGATGTACCTCAAGGGAGTAACTATGCTGTATTACTTTGGAGCACCATGGCTTCCACACTTTTCTGGAGAAAGAGATGGAAGTGGAGCCAGGAATTTAGGGGAGTTTCACTCAAAGATGCAGGCTATGTTTAGATTATATCAGGTCCCCAAGCAACAGAAGGCTGAAATCCTAATTGGGCAACTAAAAGGAGCTGCTCACCGAGAAGTACAGTCCTGGCCAAGTGTAGTAAAAGTTAAGGCAGAACAGATTCTATAAAGGCTGCAGCAAATCTTTGATGCTCGAACTGTGTCTGACTTAAAGATGAAATTATTTTCTCGCACTCAGAAGCCCCAAGAGACCCTGCGTGAGTCTGCATTGAGCCTGCAAGAGCTATTGCGAGCTATAGAGAGGGTAGATGCTGTGGAGTTCTGAGATGCGGACTGAGTGCTGGTAGAGAAGTCGGTTGAAGGGGTGCACAGTGAAGCCCTGAGGAGAGAGCTCCACATGCTACATTTGCAGGACCCCAAGGCTGATTTCCTAAACTTTAAAGATAAAGCAATTAGGGTATTCAGTTTTTGACACTCTATAGATGAGGCTCAGGCCTATCCGCGGATGGCAGCTGCAATGGGAACTGTGTGGCCTGGATATCCTAAAGGAAGATGGAAGGAAGACAACACTTGGAAAAAGGGATTTCAACCTGAGGAAATGTCCCTACAGAGATTGGAGTATGGAAGAGAACCTGATGCATATCCGAGCCGGTATTTGGAGCACGAACAGACGTGTGGACCAAGGATGCAGACACCGATCTGTTCTGTGCGGGCCAGTGCCAGTCAACACTATGAGCTGACTGAACAGATTGCCACCCTGGCCAACCAGATGGTGGAGATGTGCAAAGAAATGCAAGGCCTAAAGACAGGGTGGAAAAATGAAATATCCCTTAATCAGTCTGGAAATGAAAGGAAGGGAATTTATCATATAAATCATCCCAGGAGGGGTGAGGGAAGGCACCCCATGGATCAGTTTGATAACCAGAGAAGGCCCATTTGTCATCAATGTTGTATTAGTGGCCATATAGAGTGAAGATGTAGTCAGCCAGCAGATGACACCCTTACTTTAAACAGAAATGCTACGGGGATGAGGACTGACCCTTGAAGAGCAAGCGACCAGGTCCAGCAGCCCCATTAGATCAGTCTTGTTTCATTGGCAAAGGTCCGATGGTACCGGTAAAGGTAGATGGTATCAAACTTATGGCTTTGTTAGTTACAGGATCACAGGTCACCACGATACTGGGACGAGACTTCCGGAGGTGTTGGACGCCTGATGAACTTAAGCCACCTCCCAGATCTTGGGTGAAGTTAATAGCAAGCAATGGAGATGAAGTGCCGTATCTGTGATATCTGGAAACTGATATCCAAATGGGAAAAAACACTCAAAGCAGACAAGGCATCATCATTAGTAACCTGGAAAGTGATCATTTGCCACCATTAATCTTGGGGATAAATGTTTTATAAAATTGTTTCGACGAGCTAGTACACATCCTTCAACAGAAAGCCAAGCACATACCTCAAGTGGATAAACATGCTCTGCAGCAAACTATCCATCATCGCAGTGCCATCAATGGTTTGCCAATGCTGACAGGGAGACTGGTAAAGTACGAGTGACCGACACCAGGCCAGTAACGTTAAAGCCGGGCACAGAAACCACCCTATGGTGCAAAGCAAAGGTGGGCCGAGGGGTCAGGATTATGATGCTTTGGTAGAACCATATCCTTCAAAAAAAAGAAGAGCCTATAATAGTGGCTCAGATTATAGCTACCATGACCAGAAGTCAGATTCCATTTAGAGTGTTAAACTATGGGACACACAGTGTGCAACTTTACCGAAATCAGCCGGTTGCCCAAATCCACACTGTGCATGCAGGACATTATTGAGGCTGAGGAAGAGATAAAGTAGTACCTGGGGCAGAAATAAAGAATGTTGGTATACCGAAATGGGCTGAAGAAATCAATTTGGATGATCCTAAGACCACTGCAAAACAGAGGACTGATGTGCTAGAAGTAGTTCTACGCCATAAAGAAGCTTTTAGCCAGCACCCTTTAGACTTTGGCATAGCTCGCTGTGTTCAGCACCACATCAGTATAAAGGGACATCCGCCCATCAGTGAGCGATTCAGACGTATCCTGCCAGCAGTGCACCAACAAGTAAAGGAGATGATCAGAGAAATGAAAGAGGCTGAAGTGATCAAAGAAAGCCACAGCCCATGGGTGGCTCCAATTGTGTTGGTTAAGAAAAAAGATGGTAAGATTTGATTCTGTGTCGATTACAGTAAATTAAATGCCATCACTCATAAAGAAGCATATTCTTTGCCCCAGATAGAAGATTCCCTCGCAGCTCTCCAATCTGCCACCGTGTTCTCTACTCTGGACTTAGCCAGCGGATACTAGCAAGTTCCTATGGCACCAAAAGATCAGGGAAAAAACAGCCTTTATCACCCCCATGTGTCTTTTTGAGTTCACAAGGATGCTTTTTGGACTGTGTAACGCCCCGGGAACTTTTCAGAGACTTGTTGAACATTGCCTTGAAAGTCGAAATTTTGATATCCTATTATTATATCTAGATGATATCATTGTATACTCAAGGACTCACGAAGACCATTTACTACATTTGGGAGAAGTATTTCAAAGACTAATTTGATACGGTCTTAAGCTAAAACCATCAAAATGTCATCTATTACAATCTAAAGTAAGTTATCTGGGACATATAGTTTCCTCTGAGGGAGTATCACCAGACCCAGAAAAGACAGAGGTGGTAAAGGATTTGCCTGTCCCTACTACTGTCAGAGAGGTATGCAAGTTCCTAGGTTTCGTGGGATATTATCATAGATTTATCAAGGATTTTTCCAAAATTGCTGTGCCTCTGCATGAACTTCTTAGAGGATCGACAGAGGGTCAAATCCTGAAGAATCATCCTGTTGTATGGGCAGCTGAACAACAGAAAGCATTTGATCAGTTAAGAAAGTACTAACTGAGGCTCCTATTTTGGCTTATCCTGATTATGCAAAGCCTTTTCTTTTAAATATCGAAGCCAGCAACAAGGGATTGGGTGCCGTACTCACACAGGAACAAGATGGTGTAGAAAGAGTTATAGCCTATGCAAGTCGAGGTCTAAGAGGCTCAAAGCGAAACAATGCCCGCTACAGCTCTTTCAAACTTGAGTTCCTAGCACTGATATGGGCCATCACACAAAAGTTCTGAAAATATTTGGCTGCTACGCCTTTTACAGTTTTCACAGATAACAATCCATTGGCGCACTTGAATACTGCAAAGCTAGAAGCACTAGAGCAGAGGTGGGCCTCCTGACTTGCAAATTATCAATTCTCCCTAAAATATCATTCAGGTTAGATGAATGCGAGCACAGATGCATTGTCTTGAGTGCCTGGACAAGTGGAAGTAGAAGTAGATGATATCTTGTTGGAAAACATAGAAATGCTACCTTTTCTTCAAGTACCAGCTGAGATTGTCCAAGCTTGTTGTCAAGTTGTTCCAGAGCCAGAATTGGAACCTCGACCTGAAGTAAATGATACAATTGCAAACCAAAAGAGTTTATGGGGGAAATTGCAAGACCAAGATCCTACTGTCAACCAAGTTAAAGCTCTAGTCTCTGCACAGAAAAGCATGACGCAGCGAGAATGAAAGAAGCTAAACCTAAAAGTAATGAAACTTTGGAGGCACAGAACTCATCTGGCCATAGAAGATTGTCGGTTAGTAAAGAAAAGTAGAGACCCTACTACACATATGGAATTGACCCAGACTGTAGTCCTAAGGACCAATGCGTCGGTAGTATTACAGGCATACCATTATTACTCGGGACACTTTGGGCACAAGAAAACTGAGGCTGTTATTAGAAGAAGGCTTTACTGGACAGGAATGCATAGTGATATAATAAAGTGGTGTGAAGAATGCCCAGCCTGTAATTTGAAATGCAGAGAAAGAAGTAACCAAAAAGCTACTCTTCACCCTGTACTTGGTAATGCACCATTGGAATTAGTTGCTGTAGATCACCTGAAGTTGGACCCAAGCACCAATGGACACATATATGTTCTCACAATGGTTGATCACTTTTCAAAGTTTGTGGTTGCTAGTGCAGTTAAGGACCTATCCATTCGAACTACTGCTGAGACCTTTTTGAGATGTTTTGTATGACCTTTTGGGTATCCTACAAAAATCCTTACAGGCCAAAGAACTTCTTTTGAATCCATACTGTTTCATGAACTCTGCATCCTTTACGGAAGCCAATTAGCTGAAAACCACTGCCTATCATCCCCAAAGTAATGGACTTTGTGAAAGAACAAATCAGACTCTACTTGAAATGTCGCGAGCCCTACCAGAATATAAACGTCCCTACTGTCCAGCTTTGCTTCCCGAACTCACGTATCTATATAATAATACCATACTCTGTTCAACTGGTTATACACCTCATTATTTAATGTTTGAATGCTACAGAAGACTTCCAATGGACTTGGTATTAGAGGTACTGCTGGATGAAACTAAAGTAAGAAAGCCAGTTATGAACTGGGTGCAAGAACAGAACCAACATTTGCAGGAAGCTGGACAAATTGTCGGCAAGCACATGGAGTAAGTACGGCAGAGACAAAAAGCAAACTATAATACCAAGGCTAATGCTACACCTTTACTTATTGGAGAAAGAGTAATGTTGAAGAAAACTAAAAAATGCAGCAAATTGGCTTCAAAGTGGGAACCCAAACCGTATCGCATTATTGAGATACCTTATCCTGCGTTACCCCATACAAGATCCAGCAAGAATCAGGAAACAATACCAAGATTGTTCGCCGGAATCTCTTAAAAGCCTGTACTTTCAGAGATGCTGTTCTCACTAAAGATAAGGACAGCTCTACGCCAAAGGAAAGACAGGAATCCATAAAAGACAAAATGTTGGGACTAGAATCGCCAACCAGTTGGTGCAAAGAACCTTGGATTCACACTTCTAATATGAATTCCTTTGACCGCCTGATTGTTGTACCAGCGATAGTTCCTTAAATGCCAGATCTTATAGAACCAGAATGTATTGTCCAAGAACCCATAGGTTTCCAACACCGTAGATCCCAAAGATCTAATGCAGGTGTTCCCCCTAGAAGGTATATAATGGAAGTCTCCCAACTTGTCTCTTGGTACCATATGTAGATATATTTCAAAGTAACTCCCCAGACACTGTCACTTTAGTCTAAGTAACTTAAAGTTTTACAGTAATTATAGATATCTTAAAGAGTTGCATCAAAGTAAGGCTTTATACAGTGTTAAGTAAAATGTTTGTATGTTAAGAAAACATGGTTATAATTATTATAAAGTGTTTAAGGGAATACATGGGGACATGTATTTTTAGAGGGGCCTGAATCTGTAATAACCCAAAGTAAGGGGTTAAAAGAAAGGGGCATCACAGAAAAGTTTAGGGGTTTTCAAATGCCCTAGGGGTCCCTTATTGTGCCCATAGAAAAGCATTAGGCAGGGATAATAAAATAATAAAAGGATGTTTTTTTTCTCTCTCCCTGTTGCCTGCTCCATTCCACCTCCCTTCCCAGAGCAGGCAGCAGGAGAATTGGCACCCACGTGCTTGGACCACTGTCCCTGGCCAGCACATGGTGCCATGTTCTAGCCCTTGCCATTTGTGTGGTGCAAGCTTGGGGTTCCAGAATTCAAACCCCGAGCACTTTTTCAAATGGGGATTTGGACGTTTGGGTTAGTTGTCATGCTGGGCTGTGGAGTGGTAGGACCTGTGGAGTGCAACGGAGACTGGGTTTCACTGACTATGGTTGAAGCCATCCCGTTGACTCTGCCTGGTGCCTCCTCCAGCCAGCAAAGATCCCTGCTGCTGTTCCTGGTGCTCCTCCTGTGTGTGCGGTCGAGTCCGGTGGGCCGCCCAGGAAAAAAAAAGAAGATTTCGGCTCCTACTGCAGGTTGGGCTCTGTTTAGCCCTGTCGTTTTATTTGTTTTGGCCCCCCGAGTGTTTAAAAGTTAGTTTAGGTCCCACATCGACGGCTTTCCCCAGAGCCACATCGACGGTCATCCTGATGGCCATCAGAAGCCCCCTTCCATCCTTCCTGCTGCCTGAGTTCTTCCTCCCTCTGCCAGCAAGACCTCTTGCCTCCAGTTCACTCCCTCGATCTCCCGGTGTGTGCGGTGAGTCAGCAGCAGCACGTAGTCTCGTGCTGCCCGCCCAACTGTTTAAAAAAAAAATAAATAAATAAATTGTTTGCTGCTGTTGGCACAATCTATGCAGCTGAGTGCCTCCTGAGTAGTGGGTCACAAGGACCCTAAATTAATATTTATTTAGGAGGCAGGCTAGCGACGCCCATGGGGAGGGGCCAAGATAGTAAGGCCACTGGAAGGTCTATGAATATTCATTGAGGGGAGGGACTTAGTAGGCGACTTTCCCCAGGATTGACAGCAGGCTCTCTTGGAACCACCAGATTTAAAGGGGCCACGCAGCTTAAAAGGGCTATGTCAGCCCCAGTGTAAAGGAGCTATCCAGGCCCAGTGTTGGGAAGGGCACCAGGCCCAATTAAGAGAGGTGCATCCAGCCCAATTGAAAAGGGCATTAGGCCCACAGTTTAAAGAGGGCATCAGGCCCAGTTTGAAGGAAGGGCTACCAGGCCCAATATAAAGTGGGCTACCAGGCCCAGAATCGAGAGGGCATCAGGCCCATAAGTTTAAAGCAGGGCACTAGGCCCATTTCAGAGGGTGCCAAGCCCACAGTATTTAGGGCACCAGGCCCCAAGTAATAAAGGGCACCAGTCCCGAGGTAATGTAGGGCACCAGGCCAGAGGTAAAGCGGGGTTTCCCGGCCTGAACAAAAGGGTCCCCCGGCCTAATGAGTTAGGGCAAGCCAGCCCAGTAGTAGTAAAGGGAGCCCCAGTCTAGTGAGTTAGGGCAAGCCAGCCCAGTAGTAGTAAAGGGAGCCCCGACCTAGTGAGTAAAGGCAAGCCAGCCCAGTAGTAGTGAAGGGCAGCCCTGGCCTAGTGAGTTAGGGTAAGCCAGCCCAGTGGTACTAAGGGCAGCCCAGGCCTAGCCAGTAAAGGCAAGCCAGCCTAGTAGTAAGTAGGGCATATAGGCCCCATAGTAAATAAGGCATTTAAGCATTTAGAGTTCAGGGCAACTAGCATAGGACAAGTGATACCCCCTAGTATAGTGACTGGGGCATTCATAGCAAAACGTTCAGGGGTGGCCAGATCCTATTCCAGTAGGCCCTACAGTCAGAAAAGGGTCCATTTAAGGGTGCTTAGCTCACAATATGCTACAACAGTAACTGTAACGTCTGCACTGTTTATGCAACTGTTTATTGCTCCTGCACCTGAATAATTGTATTTTGGTTAGAAGCACCAAGACTGCATTGTACATTAGGATTGTGGTTATTTGCCCCTGGTTGGATGAACTATTGCCCCGTGCATCTGAACTATTGCCCTGGCATCTGAACTTTTGCACCACTAGTAAACAATTGCCCCAAAATTGATACGTTGCCCTTCTCCTGACAAATTATCTGGTCAGTACGCAGTTCTCTTGGCATTGCAAAAAGGTGTATCTAATAGCTACATTGTTACCAGCAAATGGGGACAGTCTCAGTCTTCTATCACATTGATGTTCCATGGTGTGGTCTGTTGTTCTACAAGTCCAGAATCAGTCTGTACCCAGAGGAAAACATCTTTATCATCATTTCTCACCAGAAAAGTGTCTGACCATCAGATCACCTGCTCCATCCATGTCGTTCACCAAAGTTGAGTTTGTCGCCGTTCGTACAAGTTGCACCCTCCATTTCTTCTGTTCTGCAGTTTGAAGTTACGTTCCCCGCAGTTCAAGTGCATCACGACTGCCGTATTAATGTCATTTCGTATGGTTCCTGTTCCGGATGTCCTGAAGTTGGTTACACTCTGCAGAAGAGTGTGCACATCCTGAAAGAACCTGGTCTGCACCACCTGGTCATTCCTTGCAAGTCGAGTCTGTTGAAGACCAACTCGGGACACGTCCACTGTTCCCTTGTTTTGTTTTAGTTCATTGTGATAAGGCTACAGAATCAACCATCTTCACTTCAGATCCTTCTGGATCCTGGTTGCATCGGAGATCCATCTTCACCTTAGATCCTTCGAAGTCTTGCTGGGCCTTGGAATGCTACAGCATCATCCAGGTCGTGGTAGTCCTGCAGTGGCTTCATCACCACGCATCTCTTGGTTTCTCTTCCTCCTTGGCGACCCTGGAAGTGGGTTTTGGCCGAGGGATTCTTTGCATCCAGTGTGGAATCCGACAGTCCATAAGTGGGTTCATTCCAGGAACCAGCTTCTCTGGTTTGTTCTTTCTGGCAGTCTTGGAGAGAGTGGGCTTTTGCTGAGAAACCTATGGTCTGTTCACAAACCTCTCACCACCCCAGTGGCCTTAACTAGGTCCTTGCTGGGAATTGGGTTTAGGGTTCTACAGTTCTGTTTTATTTCTCTTGTAGCTACCAATGAAGAACGATGGTGTGTATGAAGACGACAGACTTTTGGACTTTGTGATAATTCTGTGGTCATTGAAAAAACAGATATTGTGTTGTGGGTAGTGAATAACACCTGATTTCCATCTAAGTATTATTTTCACTTACAGGTTACTGCTAAGGAATTTTAGAAGTAGAGTGGCAATAGGCCAAGGTGCATATCACATTATTGTTTGTAATCATTTTAGCAGTGTACAATAAAAGTAATTCTGTCCTATCTATCACCCTGTTATTGTTGTGGGGCCTATCTTCTCTTGTGACTGTGTCTTCCTACCCACTGGTACTAAATAAATGCCTTGCAGGTACTGAATCTCTTGAATGACTCCTGCCTCTCCTTGTCTGGGTAACTGTTATCTTATCCACAATAATTTGGACCTTGGTGTTCCTCTCATCTCATTTCACCATCTTTAGAGTAGAGAACCCCAAAGACCATTGCACCTGATTACTAATATATATGACTAATAATAACTCTTATAAAGCTAGGCTCCCTCCACACTTTAGCACAGTTGGGAAGCAGATTGCAGGGTTTACAATTAGAGTAACGAGTCAAATAATTGTTAGAGTAATGAGCTGTGAATGAGTTTGGTATATCCAGCAGACCTGGATGTGATTCCCACAACCACCACTTGCAAGTCACTTAATCACCTAGTGCTCCCAGATCACCCCTGAAAACAGGCACTTGTGCCTAGTAGGCCTTACCCAGTTGCCAAAAAAAAAAAAAAAATTACAACTGAAAAGTTGCAGTGTGACAGCCACATCAGAGACCAATTGACCTTTAACTTTGGCTCTAACTTGGGAAATCATATGTAAAGTCAGTTGTATCGGAGTGCGCTCTGCTATCTGCCCCTTTTTGAGTATTTGGTATAAGTGGCTCTACAACAGAACTTGCCATTAAAAAAAGCTACCACTGGTGGGATTTATGCAGATCAATTGAGCCAGTTGCTCAGTGAATGGAGTGGTTGGCTCCTTCCAACTACAGAAAGTTTATGCCCCAAAAATAGAAAACTTCATCACAATCAGCCTCAATGTACAGTAAGCTGTCACTGCTGAGCCTATTGAAGCCTGAGTTGCATTGGACCCAGCAGTGACACACCTCTGAAATGTGGTTCATCATAACAAAATGTTTGCTGCACAGGCATGTGCAAGCAAACATAAAAAGTTATGTTAGGATTGAACGGTTACGTAGGTGATTACAGAGGGTGGGGGTGACCATCAGTGTTAGCCCTGGGCAAATGGGGAGTGGAAAAGGCTTTTGAAAGCCATTGTTAGTCTACTGTAGACCAAATCATGAGTAACAAATAATAAATATTTCTTGGTGTTGCATATATATACTTGCAAAATATTCATGAGAAGGTGTACTGTTCACACATTCCTAATACACTACTCACCAGTCCTGGCCACCCCAGTTCACTGCACTAGTGTGGCAGCAATATCCTACCACACAGCCACACGGGGATGCTGTAGTGGTGCCTGGCCTAACAGCTGGGGTGCGTGGGGCTGGACACAGGCCACAAAGTTGGCCAGCTACACCTGCGTGCAGTTAGTCACCTGATGAGACTTGCACTGTGCCATGTCCCTGCTGACAGCTAAGGAGCAAAATGGTGGTCATAGCCAGACATGGCAACAGCATGCGCCAGATGCGTGGGCCAAGGGGATATGTGCTGTGTCCGCTTATTGCGCAGTGGCAGAGATGTACAACATGGGCATGGCTGGGTGGGGCCATAAGTGCGGGGTTAGCTAGGGTCAGAGGTCAGTTCAGGCATTGGAGCATGGCCGCGCATTGAGCTCCAACTGCACAGTAGCATCCATGGCTGCTATTACGCAGTTGGTGCTCAATGCACAGTAGACAGCAGTGCACCACATGGCACTTGTGCACAGCGACAATGCGCACCACGCATGCATGCACATTGTACCACTTCGTGCTCCGGAGCAATCATATGACTTGCTCTGAAGCGATGTCATTGCGCACGGCGCAGGTACATGATATTCAGCTGTCACATGCTAAGGAGCTCATCAGTCAATGTGTGGTGCAATGGGGCATTAGCATATCATTACAATTGCGCCAAAGCCCATTTGCATACAATGCATCATGAAAGCACCACGGAACAGCACAGGCCATGGACCTGTATTGCATCCTTGTGAGGTAAGCTGCGCATGCTGCTGGAGCACACTGAGCACAGAGGGCATGGCAAGGGGGATGGCAATGTTGTTGCTGCCACAGACACACTGTGCAGTCCATTTCCACAGGAAGCAACATGTTGGAACCTAAGGAGGGTGTGGAGCATTGGCCTGCTCACAAGCACAGGCTTAACTTCACAAAAGCAGAGACAGAGGCCCTGTTCGAGGCATAGCTCAATAGGGAGCCACTCTTGAGCAGTGCCATGGGCACACCACAGGCCAGGGCTGGAGCCTGGGTTGAGGTGGCAGAAAGTGTGAACCAGCAGGGCAGCCACCAGCGGTCAGTGCAGGAGTGGTGCAAGAAGATTGGCACTGACAAGAGGCAGATCAAGGAGAAGTTGGTGGCCATCCATGCAGCCTGGAATGCCACTGGAAGGGGTCGCTGGATGCGCCAGAGCTCACAGTGCAGGTGCAGGTGGAGCTGGTAGCAACCACCTTTGCACTGCAGCACCATTGAGGGTGTGCCTGGTGGAGGATTCCAGATAGGTGGCAGCCCATCCCTGCATGATACATATGGCAGCAATGCACAGCATGCTGTGGCATAGTGGGGGGGAGTGGGCACGTGTGACCATTGCTTCACTGACACACCTGTTTTATCTTCCAGCACCGGCACACCTGTGAGCAGAGGATGGGGTGCTGGTAGCAGACGTGGAGGTAGGACCAGCCCCAGACAACCAGCCATCCACCTTCATGGACATCAGGACACCGGACGCAGCACACCACTACTGTCCAGCCAGATGTCCTGGACATGGGGTCAGACAAGGCCCTGGATGTGTTTTTACAGGATATCAGTCTTGGTGTCCTGTGCATGGGGTACACAGATCGGGGCAGGGTCTGACACCAATGACAACGTCACCATAATCCTGGACAGCAAGGGCGGTGTTGTGGGGGAGATGCCTATACCAGGCACAGGCTGGGCATCCAGCGACCTGACAGTGGAGGAACAGCTGTCTGCAGCCACTGCGGGTGCTGCTGTGTGCACTGCCACAGCTGTGCCATGCGGTGGTGGTGGTGAAGCCATGCAGGCACTGGGCAGTGTTCAACAGCTGGAGGGACAACAGCAGCAGGATGCTGGTGTCACAGGACAGCCAGACGCAGGGTCCACTGCCAGGGCGCCAGCACGGGACATACCCCCAAGAGGACCCCACTGTGCAGCTTTCACCAGAGAGGGGGACTGTGCAGCACTGCTGGTCACCTCAGGAGGGTCAGTGTCCCACCCAGATTCCCCAGGATGCTGAACTGATGGCAAAGCACACCTGTTTGCTCAAGGCCTCCATTGTGCAAGTTGATGCTGGGTTGCATGCACTGCACGCAGAGGTGCGCCAGATGGCTGAGCAGTGTGAGATTGGCATTGTGCAACTCCTGGCAAGGATGCAGTGCATGCAGAAGGCCTTGACCTCCATGGATTGCATTGCACTCTGCATGAAGGATGCCAAGACTGAATCCATGGATCACATCGCACAGGCGGTCACAGATGGCTTTGTGCTGCTGGCTGCCATAGGGCATGGCTGGCCATGGCAGACCCCACACAGTGCATTGTCTCCCCCACAATTCCGGTGTCGGGTGACACCCACACTGTCGCCGCTGGGCTCTGATGTTGGCATCCCAGGCATGCCTGGGGTGGGCCTGTTTGGGTGCCTACACACCCCTGTGTGGACCCGGTCCCGGTCCCGCTGGTCAACCTCTGGGGTGCTGCTGCAAACTCCCCCTGTGGCCGATGAGCAGCCTGTGGCTGCCGATTGGCCCTGGCATGGCTGCCCCCATGGCCATGGTGGCCAAGGATTCGTGTGGCAGCCCTGATGTGCAGCCTTCGCTGATCACAGTCTGCTGCTGCTGCCCTGTGCCTGCATGGGTGGTGTGTGCCTGTGCATACCATTGGAGTGGTGCCTGTGTGTCACGCCGCATGCTGCCTGTGTACGTACTTGCCCAGTTGCCAGACCATGTGGCGTGGGCGTGATGAGGTCTGAACTGCACCGGTTGTGCCTGTGCACCAGTGCAATGCATCTGATCCTCGCCACATGCCAATGCCTGGGCTTGTGGGTGCGTGTGTGTGTAGGTGTCTGTGTGCACGAGCAGTGCTGTGTGCTGCTCTGTGCAGTTGTGTGTGGTAGTGTGCTGCTGACTCCCCTGACCCTGCACAATGCCTCTGTGTGTGCATGCCCATTGTCATGCACACACCTGCATGTGTGCTGTACCTGTGTGTGTGTGTGTGTGTGGCTCATGCATGGGTTTAGTGCCACCTACCTGCATGCACCATGGTGCTCCTGTGTGATGGTGTCACAGTGCTGTTGGGCCTGCTTCATCAGCCGTAGATCCCTCCGCCCGGTGGGGGCCTGTCCACCTCCCTCTGACACATTGCCTCCATTGTCCCCACTACTATCACCCTCATCAGCCTCGACAGCTATCCCATGGTCAATGGCCATGTTGTGCAGTATCCAGCAGGCCAGGAACAGGCCACAGGCTTTAGAGGGGCTATACTGTAGGGCACCGCTGGACCTGCCTAAGCAACTGAAAATGTGCCTTCAGCATTCCAAATACACGCTCAATGATGTTCCGCATGCTGGTGTGTGCCTTGTTGTAGCGTTCTTCGGCTGGGGACGATGGGAGCCGGTAGGGGGTGATCAGCCAGTGCCTCAGTGGGTAGGCACTGTCACTTGTGTGGATAGTGATGTAGTTAGCTCTCTTCCTTCCCTTGCTGTGCCCCTTGTCTGCCCTGGTGCACTTGCCTGCTTGCCCACCCTGCCCTTCCTCATTCTCTGGCCTGCCGTGCCCTTCACCCCTTGCCCTTCCCATACTCACCCACTAGGTGGCCTGTGGAAATGTCCCCACATTCAAATCTGTGGACAGCATGGAGCTGTGCCAGATGAATGCATCATGTGGACTCCCAGGGTGTGTGGCACAGACATTGGTGATGCACCCCGTGGCATCACACACCACCTGGCAGTTGATACTCGGGCCCCCCTTCCTACTGATGTATGCTAGCCCCTCAGGGCCAGGTGTCATGTGGATGCCCACATGGGTGCAGTCAATGGCCCCAAGCATGCCACACATACATGCTACCCCATGGAAGCCCTACATGGCTGCTGTATGCTCCACCTGTGTGCTGGGGAAATGGATGTATTCCAAAGCACATGGCGGAAGGGCATTGAGGAACTGTGTGAAGAGGCATGACGTGGCTGACTGGGTTATACCTGCGGTGTCCCCTGTTGGTCTCTGGAAGGTGCCCATGGCGAGCAGGCACATGACTGCTGTGACTTTCATCGCCACAGACATTGCATGGCTCCGTCTTGTGGGTGCCTGCATCTCCTCACTGCACAGCTCGCAGAGCTGCCTCAGAATGGCCCTATTCAGGTGGTACCGGCCCAGTATCTCCGTGTCTGGGAAGTTCTCAAAAGTGGTGCAGACACAGTACCACCTGTGTCGGACATATCGCCAATGAGCCCTTACTTGGCCACATCACTGTTCTGCCTGACCCCTCACACCCCTCATTACAGTCTCCATCATGAATGTTGCACTGTCCATGACTCCTGCTGTCTCATCTCCCCCTGGGCGGTTGGCTGCTGTGGGATGTGTGGCACCCTGGTGTACTGCCTGGCACTGTGCCTGCTTGTCCCTCTCACTGTCTCTGCCCCTTCTCCCTTTCCACTGCCACCTCTGTTCTTCTCCCTCTGTGGCTGCCTCTTTTCTTTCTTTCTTTCTTTCTTTCTTTCTTTCTTTCTTTCTTTCTTTCTTTCTCTCTCCCCTTCTTTCTCCCTCTCTCTTTCTCTCTCTCTAGCCTGGCGTAAGTGCTGTCTGTGTGTTTGCGCCTTGTATTTATAGGCTCAAGTTTGCTCGGGGCATCTTGGTTTTGCTCCACACATACGCCATGGTTCCACGGTTGAATATCGCACTGCACTGGATATTCATGGGTATGCCCCCTGTGCTTGCACCTGCATTCATTATAGTTGTGCATTGGCACAATGGTATTTGCACTGTGCATTGTCTCCCACTGACTATGGCTCCTTGGCGCATTTCCACACTTGCGCCAGGGCAACGCAGTTGTGCCATGCACAACTGCTTTGAATTTCTGGCCCTCTAAGTTTAAAATGGCATAAAGCTTTATTGACATTGCCTTGAAGATTGCTAGGGTACATAAAATATTTAAAATATTTCTAATCAGCTACAGTTGCCTTACTTATTTTAGAAAATAGGTTCATAAGAATTATAACTCTCTTGTCTTTGGGTGGGAAATTCATATTTTTATAAAATGGTCAGAATAAATAAATCTGATTGGCTTATAGCCATGCTTAGAATTGTCTAATGAATGGCTATAAATAGCCCAGGTTGTGGAATCCATGGCAGGCAAATTTCATACCAACTCACTATACTGTTCGTTTTTAGTGATTTAAATTTTAACTTTTTAAATATTTGCCACATTTGTTTACTGATTCCATTGACAGTTAAACACAAAGCTATTTGTTATGTCATTTTACTCTTACTCTGTGAGTTTGTCCATATTTATGAGATGAGATTTTAATTGTAACAGCAACTTCTTCCCACCCACCCACTTGTTCTCTCACTTGCAGCCCCATCCCTTACTTGCCAACTATTTATTGAATGCTACCTAATTTTTTTTATCAAAATTGGTCATACATCTGTGTTTGTTCCTCTTGCTTCACTATTAGATAGTGATGACTGACCTGAAACAGCTTCCACCCTTTCCATTTGAATGACTGGCTACATTTACTTCATGAACACTGCACACTACTGATCAGTTGCATACTAAATCCCTAACCTTGTGGCAGTTTTGTGGCAGAAATTTGAAAAATAAGAAAGTGAATGAAGGAACTCATGAATCTCCTAGCTTTGATTTGAAACACAACATATTTTCCATGTTGTGGATGGGGGGGTTCCAAATTAATGGATACTACAAAACTACAACTATAGAAGCCTACTTAGGAAAAAAGTCGTAAAGTAAACAAGCAAAAAAAAAAAGAATAACTGGTCAGCAGATGCTCAATCCAGCTATAAATACTCATGCTCAGCTTTAAAATATATAGACACAGTTGTAGCTGCAGAAGCACAGGTCTTTGTGCTGTCTATGCTTCTGCAGCCACATATACAAATCCACTAAGGTAGCACATCAGTGCTACTGCATTTGTGTTATCTCAGAACAGTTTTATGCTGTTTGTCTTACCTAAAAATGGCTCTCTGGGATTGCTTGTGTGATGCTGTCCTTTCACTGTCTGTGCTGGTGGTGGGGAGTTAGGGTTAGAAACCTAACACCAGAGCCAGCCCAGTGGCACTGAGGGTTGAGGCACTGGATGCCACACAACACGCCATGCTGTTGACCCAGGATCAGGCGTGTCCTTGGGTTGCTGGGGATTGGCAGGGGAGGGAGAGGATCAAGCATCTGAAGGACTGCTCTACTGTACTGGGAAGGAAAGATTTGTCATCCCACTCCTTGGCTGCTCCCTAGTGGAGGCCAGAGGGCATTGCTGGAGGTCGGGAGACAGAGAAGTGCGGTTACATGATGTGCACTTGCCTTCATGCACAAACATTCATGCTGAGAGGGGGAGGGGTGTATGGGGAAGAAAACAGAAAAAGAAATGAAAAAAGTAATAATGAATAAAAAAAAAAAAGGAAACTCTAACACCGCATTTCCCAACTTTTGTAGCATTAAGTTGAAATCCAACTGGTACATTAACACAGTTTTTTTCAAATGACTATATACTATAGAGACAGACGGAGAGATAGCTAGCTAGACAGATAGAGTGATAGATAGATAGATAGATAGATAGATAGATAGATAGATAACAAATATTACCAGAGTTGAGGGCTATAGTGTGAACATAATGTTCCCAAGGAATGAACTACTGCCTGATAATTGTTATATTTCCCAAAGCTGAAAACTGGGGGCAATACAACTTTTGGAAGGGGCATGGAGTCATAATGTCTATCTCAAAAACAATGCATCAATCAATACAGCGTGCACAGAAACAACATGAGGAAAAAACAGCGACCCCACCAAAACCCCCACCAAAAACAGCACACGCATGGCTGTTTCTTTGTTTTTTGTCAGGGCCTCAGACACCTGCACCCCTGACATGGGGGGCTTCACCCCCAACCCACTCTGGACTACAGATAACATACTCCGAGGGGGTGTGGATTTTGTGGAAGTGAAGGAACTCAAAGAGAGTAAAATGCAAAAGTTGTAATACTCGGAGACCTGGGGGAACCAAACCACAATCCCAGGTCTACATCTCTGCAGTGTGCTGGTACCCTAGCCACTCCACCATGGAAGCAGCTCGGCCAGGCACCAGACCACAGAGCTACTTCACCCTTTCTTCCTTGCAGCACAGAGCGATGGGGTAGTGGTAATTCCCTGCTGCTATTAAATCCCTGTCGCTCTAATTTCTTTCATGCTTTCCACAGCGCGGTTCTTTCTGCACTATTATTGTAGTGCTATATTCACCCAGTACCATTAGGAGGTAATAGTTCATCCCAAGGGGTTAAGGTTTTCACACAATAGCTTGAAACATTCCAGTCAATATCTGTTTTATAAAACCTTGCAACTTGACTGTAAATGAAACATCTTAATAAAGAAATGCAAGAATGAGAGAATACAAAGTTTGACCGACAGATAGAAGTGGTCAATATTTCATGGTACTGCCGAACAGTTTTCAGTACAATTGACTAGTTTTGTGAACTGTTGACCATTTTTTTTTGGTTATTGCTTTTTATCAGTTTTTGTTCCATACAAAGTTCACAGCAGGATAGTGGTATTGAGTAACTCAAACTTTTACACACAACAAACAGCATAACAGAGTTATCTTGTACCTGTGAAATATGTCTACATACAGGCTGACGAGATAAATATCTCATCTATAATGTTATGTGGTGCCAGTCAACAGAGCTAGCATGAAGAAAGCTAAGCATCTACCAGGAATCAACTGGGGTTCCCTCCATAGAGAGCAGATGTGGAGTTTATCTTCATATTCCTAGTGGCATTGGCTTCTCCCTCCCTGTGAAAAGAAGGACAGTACCACAAAGTACCATATACAATACTATTGACCAGTTTTGAGAATAATTGCCCAGTTGTTGGTGCCAAACTGGTCAATAGTTTTATATATCTATATATATATATATATATATATGTTTATTGATTGATTGATTTATTGAGTTCTCTGATTACACCAGTGAGCAGATGTTTATTTATAGGTTCCACATCAATTACATAGACAATACAATACAGATACAGGGTTACATATGGAACAGGTAAGCTACAGGGTACGACAGTATTAAACAGCTTAGGCAGTATAGCAGTTAACTGACGTCAGAGGTGAAAAGAAGGAGGGGTTGCAAACATAGGTGATAGATGGGAGGAGTAAGGTAGTGGGGAGCTTCTGAGGGCTTAAGGAAGTGGGATCGATGTCATGATTGGTGGAGGTAGGTGTAACCCATAATGCTGAGATTGGGGTCCCTCAACCCAAAGAGTTGTCAGGAGGTAAGTGCAGGTAGTCGGTTGATGCTCAGTGAGGGTGCTAATGGTAGCAGCCACATTTATTAGATTTTGCTAGGTGCTGCTGGAGTCTGCCTTTGAAAGATCCAATAGATGTGGCATTGGTAATGTCAGGAGGTAAGGCATTGGTCCGTAGTGAAGCGCTATAGTAGAAGGCACATTGTGCCAGTGCGGTGCAGCATCTGGCAACTTTGTAGATCTGAGTGGAGGAGTTCCTTGTAGGTAGGGTGGTTGAGTGTAGAGTTAAGAGGTTCTGGACCCCAATGGGTAGTTGGTTGAGGGAGCATTTCATGGCGAGGAGGCAGGTTTGGCAATTTATTCTGTCCTTCAGTTGGAGCCATCCTGCCCTAGTGTAGAGCTCACAGGTATGTGTTAGCCTTGCTCCACCTGTGAGCAGTTGGCACACCTTGTTTAGTGCAGTGGTGATGCAGTTTAGGGCTGTGTCTGTCGCCGACCCGTAGATTGCCAGGCCATAATTGCCGAGGGGTACTATAGAGCTGTTGATGGCCAGGTTCAATGCCTCATGTGTTAGACAGTGTCTATGCCTGTATAGGTAGTGGGGCAGAGCCACATAGCTGGAGCACCCATAGGTGATCTTTCAGGAGTCTGGCAAGGGAAGGGAAAAAACAGATTCAAAGTAGGAAGAGAAGGTAATAAGCTGGGCGGCAGACAGCCAGCAGGGGTTAGATACCAGAGAGACAATAGGGGATTAGGCTGATGAGAGTGGGAGATCAGTAAGAGAGAGCAGTGAGGAGTTGTGGAAGGGGGCTGGGTTCCAGTCGGCACCGCTTTCCGAGAGGTAGAGGCCTGGGTAGTTCTGAGTTAGGCAAGGGAGAGCAGAAGAACAGGCAATGAGAGTTACAGATAGTTTGGAACTGCAGTCAGAGATTTAGCAGGAAGGGTTAGCTCTGAGTGGCAGCCACCGGCTAGAGGTAAAGAGCCTTTCTGCAAAATCACAGTTTAGCTCTATACATCTTTAAACTCTAAATATCTTAGCTTAGTCTCTTAATAACTCTAAAACAGTTCTGAGTAGCAGGAAAGGGGAAAGAGCCGAGTACTAGCTGCCGGCTGTAAGAGCAGGGGAAGACAGTTTTGGCTTTAGGTATAGTTCAGCTGTATAAAAGGTGGGCAGCGTGGCCCACTGCAGCTTGCTATTAGTAAACTTTCCTTTTACAATTCAGTTAATTATCAGTGGCCTGGTACAGTTTTAGATTGAACAGTTTAAACATTCAAACAGTCTTGGCGTAAATCTGTCTGTTAGGAGTCTATGAGGAGAGATCCAAAGCAGAACTAGAGGAGACTCATAGAAGGACCAACCAGCACACAGAAGAAATCCTCTGTCCAATCAGGAGGTTGGTGGCTTAGGAGTCGGCCAATCAGCGTTCCATGGCGGGAGCACCAAAAAGTTAAAATTTCAAAAAAGTAGAATGCGCAGCCATTACCTGGGTAGTCCTTGTGTGGGGCAAGCGTAGTCAGATCTTCCCCTGGTTCTTAATGTCAGTGGCAGCAGGAGCAGATATTGCTGTACTGGAGCACCAAGGCTGGTAGTATCCTGAGAGGGGAGCCTGTTCAAGGCTTCCCTCAGAGTCTTCTTCCTGGAAGCAGCAGCAGGGCACAGCTGAACCACTGGAGTGCCTGTAGGTGGTATTCCAGGGGTCTAAATATATTTATATAGGGGCACGGTCATGCTCCTATAGTTAGGGTTGAGTAAGCAGTTTAATGTTAAATGTTAAACCACAAATTTTGCACGTTAATAACTTTGCAACCATTCAATGGATTGCACAAAATTCAGGATGCTTGGTCTTGGATAGTAGATCTCTTGATGCGCCAAGTTGTGTTTCAATCAGATTTACGGTTTTTGTGCAGTGAAGCACCATAAAAATGCATTTTTCACTTTTCTTTGCCCATTTGTGATGTTTTTTGCCCATCGCAGTGTGGCCACACCATTTGGAACTGTGGTCTGAAATGTTCAGGGTAGAATGAGGCTTCCCAAAAGAACAATCCAGAGTTGGTTTGGTGAACAAAAATTAATCTGTTCCAAAGTTATTTAATTTTTAATTTTTGGGTTCTGAGCATGCTCAGTTCAGTCTTTGGAATATATGTATGTTTTGCGAAAGAGGATTTGCCTCGTTATCAAGGATTTTGTCACATCATGAATGGGGATTTATAAAATCCCTGTTCGTGAGGAAAAATTCCCATTTTGCAAGCCACCATCTTGTTTGACCTCCCCAAATAAAACCTTATAATTTGTCCCACGGATGTGTTGTGAGGTGATTGCAGTATGGGTTTTGTTCCGGGCAATGCCCTGTACAAACCCATGGCTTTGGTTTACTTTGGTTCTGTGGAAAAATGGCCATTTTTAATTTTTAAAATCCTTGGATGTCACTCACTTTCGATCCTTGTTCGCAAAGTGACAAAATACTTGTTTGTGAGACGATTGTTGTTCACGAGCTGTCAAACTCCTTGATTGCGATTTCTGGACCAGATGGCCCTATCTTGCAAACAAGGATTGGCTCGAGAACAGGGATTTTGTCAGCTCACAACAGTGGATCAGCTCGAAAAAGGGGATTTTTACAACTCATGAAAGGGGATTGTTTTTTTAAATCCTCTTTCATCAGCTGTAAAAATTCCCTTTCGAGAGCTTTCAAAATCCCCGTTCATACTCTAATGTGGTAATGATCTACTTTTCTTTTTATATTTGTTCATTTGCATTCCACCTGTCTCCCTGAATTCCATGCTCTGTGTTTAGGCTGTACTGGCATCTCGTATATGGTTCTTTAATTTACTGTTATTTCGTGTTGGTATATCTTGTACTATTACTACTGATGTTTATAAATACGTTCTGGTGCTTAGCTTTATCCTTATACCTTGCCCTGTTAGCTTAGAATTAAGCTGAGGTTATTACAGTCCCCTGCCTTTCTTGGTATCATCCCCTTTCAGTTTAGCTTATCAGGAATACTTACTTTATTATATTACTGGGATCAGACTCAGGTTTGGGCCGATATTTATAACTGGTCCTCCCTAGTCTCCTCCCTACATCGATGCCCCAGAGTGTGGTGAGAGAGTCTCTTAGCCAGTTGGCTGACTCATATCTTCTCACACCCATAAAACATTTTCTTTGTTATTTAGCTTACTAGTATTGTTGTTGTTGTTAATGACTTTTCTCCTTCCCCATCCCTATTTTACCTTTAATTAGATATCTGTGCTACTCATGTATCATACATCTCACTTTTTTTGGCTTGAATGTTCCTGCCATTCTCTGCAGATATATAAGCTCTCTATATTGTATTCTAATCATCCTCTGTCTCATTTATTTGTCCCTTCACACTCCAGTGATTATTCCCTTTCTTTAACACTATCAATATGAGTGACATACTTTTATATACATGGAATGTGGAGGAACTTAATTCTCCTTGTAAGCAGAAGCAAATTCTTTCACATCTCAAAAAACATAAAACACAAATTGCTTTCCTTCAAGAAACAAAATTATTAGCAGAGGATGTTCATAGACTTAAAAAAGATTGGGTGCGTCAGATCTACGAATCACCCTATACCTCAAAAAAAGAGGAGTAGCTATTCTTATTCATAAGAGTCTCAAATGGTCCCTTGTAAACTCCATTTCTGATACTGACAGCAGATGAGTGATGGTCAAACTGAATACCAACTCTGGTCCTCTCCTGCTTGTTAATGTCTATGCACCCAACTCCAATTCCCTAGAGTTTTTTAATAATTTAGCTCAACAGATTCTATCCTTTAACACTGATAATACACCAGTTATTCTTGGAGGGGATCTTAACTGAGCTTTAGAAGCCAGCATTGACAGAAGTAGCCCCACTACAGAGGTCTACCCTAGAAGTATTAAAGCCCTCTCATTACTAATGCAAGACGTAGGATTAGCTGATGTATGGCGCCTCCTTCACCCCCCGTGATCGAGAATTTACTTTTTACTCCTCTCTACATAAGACATACAGTAGAATTGACTGTTAGCCTCTCCTGTTATAATGAAAAAAACTGTTGATTCATCCATCTCACCCTTCATAATCTCGGACCATTCCCCTGTCAAATTGCAACTTTCGTGGGGTCCATTACCACCTAAATCTTCTTACTGGTAGCTGGATCCTCTTCTTCTTGAGGATCCCAATTTCTTACCCATAATCAAAGCACAAATTCAGGACTTTCTATTTCACAATACCCCAACCAAATCTTCTATGTGCTCTATATGGGAAGCTCTTAAAGCTACGATTTGTGGGAAAATTATCAGTTGGGCTGCACATAGGAAAAGAGTAAGGGAACAACAGCTGGCTGACTTGGAAAAATCTCTAAAGCCTAAAGAAAATTAATACTTTTCTTCTAATAAGTACTGTCCTGATTCTCAACTTCATCTTGAAATTCTTCAACTTAGAGTTAAAATTAACGAATTAATTTCTCATAAAACCAAACTGGCCTTGTTTAAACTTAAATATAAGTTTTGGAAACACTGCGATAAAAATGAGAAACTCCTCTCTTACCAGCTCAAAGCACAACAAATGGAATGACACATCCTAAGCCTAAAAGATGAACAGGGTACGATTCACTACGACAACCCCTCTATAAACCGTACAATGAAAACCTGTTATCAAAAACTATACTCTAACACAAATCCTCCATCTATTTTACAAATTCAACAGTCCCTTAAATCGTTACATCTTCCTCATCTTTCTACTCTTGAAACAAATTCTTTAGATGAACCCTTCTCGCTTCAGGAAATCCAGAAAGCTTTGTCTTCCTTGAAATCCGGCAAATCCCCTGTGGGTGACGGATTCCCTGTCGATTTCTATAAAATGTTTTCCGACACCTTATGTCCCCTTCTTCTTAATGTTTATCAAGAAGCTTCCAGTACTGGCAGCTTCCCCCATCTTGCACCAAAGCAATCATAACCCTGATCCCCAAGAAAGAAAAAAGACCTTACTCACCCCATAAGTTACAGGCCCATCTCTTTATTAAAGATGGATGGGAAGATGGAGGCAGTATAGGGCAGTGGTTTAAGGCTCTGAGCTGCAAATCTGGTGACATCCAGCAGACCAGACCTAGGTTTGAATCCCACAGCTTCCACTTGCATACTGTGTGACCCTGAGCAAGTCTCTCAACTTCCCTGTGCTCCCAGGTCGCACCTGTAAAAAAGCTTTCAGCTTAGTGTGCTACTCCTGGTTAAACAACTAGATAAAATAAAAAGATATTTGCTAAACTACTAACTTCTCGACTTGAATCCTTGATTCCCAAGCTAACTCATTGTTTGCAAGCTGGTTTTATTAAACAAGATCTGGTTCTGATCACCTACGTTCCTTATTTAATTTAATTCACAAAGGCAAATCCCTCAAGACACCAGCTGCAGCCATAGCTATTGATTTTGAGAAGGCCTTTGACTCCTTAAACTGGGACTACCTTCATCAAGTTTTATCTTATTTCGGTCTTTTTCATACTTTTTGCTGCTGGATCAAACTATTATATAACTCCCCTGTTGCTAAAGTACTTACTAATTCCACCCTTTCCTCTTACTTTCATCTAGCAAGGGGAACTAGACAAGGCTGTACCCTGTCACCTTCCCAGTTTATTTTAGCCATGGAACCCCTGACTGCTTGTGTACGTCAATCTTCTGGCATTATGGGCATACCTATGAGCAATTCAAGATATGTTTCTCTCTCCTACGTGGATGACCTCTTAATCTTACTTGAAAACCTGAATGAGGCTGGGCCCCTGTTGGTTGATTTGCTTAATAATTTTACTAAAATTTCTGACCTTGCTTTGAATTATGGCAAATCACAAATTATGCCCCTTAACGACAACTGTAAAGCCTTTATGAACATACCTCTTGGATTCCGCTGGTCACCACAGGATATAACATATCTAGGAATCAAAATTACTAGTAACTTAGGGAAGATATGGGACATTAACTTCAATCCCTTATTTGATAACATCATAACAATTCTGGGCAGATGGAAGCTTCTAAATCTCTCTTTCATGGGGAAAATTGCAGCCATTAAGATGTACATTTCTCACAAGATTCTTTACCTCTTTGCCAATATTCCTTTGGTCTTACCATCCTCCTTTTTTGCTAAAATTGATAAATTAATAGGTAACTTTATCTGGGATGGGAAACCACCGAGATTTAACCGCAACAAACTTCGATCACATTGGAAAAAAGGGGAATTTGGACTTCCCTGGTTCAAAGGCTACCTCTGGGCTTTCTAAATGGCCCAAACCATTAAATTGTTTCAGTAACCCTCCCCTCACTCACCGCTATGGGTTGCAATGGAATCCACATTGTGCCCGGGAGATGTTCCCACTTCCTTCATTTTTAATCCCATTTCGTCTAAACTAAAATCTCACCTGACTATATCATCCTCTGTTCTTTATTGTAAAATAACCCACAAATTCCTGAAATCCAATCCAACACCTTGGTTTTGTGTCCCCTTATGGGGCAATCCACTGCTCACTCTAGAAGATCACCCAATTTTCTGTTATACATGGAGGAACAAAGGCATTTTCTTCCTTGGAGATATACTGGACCAGAATTTACTCAATCTTAGATCATTCTCAGACTTGCAGGTCACATGGAAACTTCCTAAACAGGACTTCTGGAAGTTTTTGCAAATTTGGGCAGCTTATAACTCTCTCTCTCTAGTCTAGTGTATAGGCATACTTTTCTAAACCCATATATCTCACACTTGACTAATTTATCAGTAAAATTAAATAGCTCCATCTACAAAGACATTATTGTTAATCTACCTGATCAGTCTATACAGGCCAAAAATAAATGTAGTACTCTTCCTAACTACAATATTTCAGATGCACAATGGAGTAACTGTTAGCATATTGCATATAATACCTTTAAAGATGCCATAGTTCTTTAATACAAACTAAAATTCTACATCTTTGGTATAGAACCCCCTCTGTGCTTCAGCAAATGGGCCTATTAAATAATAATAATAATTGCTGGTGCTGCAATTTGGCCAACCGGGATCTACTTCACATCTTGTGGTCTTGCGCTCCCATTAATATGCTCTGGCATAAAGTCTGTTTTCTTGCCTCCAGAGTAACAGGACAAAAACTGTCTTTTGACCCCAAACTATTACTTCTAGGCATCCTTATCCCCAATAGCTCTCTCCTCTTAAATGCATATTTTAGATGGCTAAACATACTTTCTCTTCTGGTCAAACGTCTGATTCTTATGAAATGGAAATCAGCTCTGGTGCTTTCTTTTTCAGATGTTCTTCAAAGCCTCTCTCAGTATGCTTCTCAAGACCAATTATCTCAAGTTACTCATAACCGACTCACTGTATATGACATATGTTGGCAGGATTACTTCAAGTACATGAACCTAGTTCTTCTAGACCCGAATTCTTGGGGATATTTAGCCCTCCTTCTTATTTTGTTCTCAGATTAGGTCTTCTTGAATCTTTTGTGCACAGATTTCTCCTCTTGTTTCCCTTCTTCCCTCTTTTCTCCCTCTCTCCTTACCTTCTTCCTTGCTTTTTTTGCTCTTTTTTCTTTCCTTGCACACTTTTCTCTTATCTTCACCTCTCCATTACTGAACATTGTTCATATTACCACATTTATCACTTTTTGCAATTTATTAAACTGCAATATAACTGCCCATTGGAAGTTTGCAAAAAAAGAAAGAAGCCGGAGCCAAGTAATGTTGGGGGTCTCCATTACTTCAACTGTGCCCCACTCCATCAACAAAAAAAAAAAACAAGACTCATTTCACCATAAAAAAATACATTAAAATGTGCACATTTGTACTGCACAGTAAGTGCACAGAAACATTTTCTCCCACCAACCTTACAGCCTGATACACATAGCAATACTGAGAATGAGCCCTATTTGGTGGTAAACACAGAGACTACAATTCATTTGTAGTCCCAAAACACTGCATTGGGGCTCTAATGCTCATTAATATCATCAAATGACAATACTATTTGCTGGAATAAGCCCCAAAAATATGTACCACTCTACAATGTACTATAAGCAACATCCCGTTTGTATGGGCCATTCTTCAGCCATTTCCTTAGACCTGAAAGTAACAATGGCCTACCTGGGCTCCATGTGGCTGCTCTCAGAACTGAGATGCTGCTGGCTGGAATCTGGGATTGTTTTGCAAGCTGGTAAGAGCAAGAAAGGGTATCCAATGCAAATTCTTGTGATATTAAGCACTTTGAGAGCCTGCCCCACTCTCGGTGCATGTAGGTGCACTAATGTGATTCTCAGTGGGGAAAGGGGGTGGGAGTGAACACACATCTGGGACTTCTGGACACCAGGAGACAGTGGGAACAAAGGTCAGACACAGTGCTCTTTCAGTACAGTATTCTCCAGTGAAACTTAGCACTGTGTCTGTTGCAGAAGCTTTCTGATCAAAATGCAATGCAATTTCTGGAGGATTTATTAAAATAAATACATTTTGGGATGAAGGATGAATGTAACCGCTGAAGACACATGTGGTTCCTTTAGGTACCACATTCACTCTGCTGTGTAAGTGCTATACAGGTGCATTTAACATTAACTAAATGGTCTGAGGACAAAGGCTGGACACAGGACAATAAGTCAAAATAGTTTATTGTGGTAAAGAGCATTATTTTATTAAAATAATGAATACTGTTTACAGTGTGTGCCACAATGTCACAAATTAGGCACAAAAAATTACAGCTTTTATCTCAAGTCATGTTTCTTTCTTGAGGAACTTAACAACTGGCAGCATTCATATTACGTGATTTATCTCTCCACATCACATACTGTCCTACAGCATAATCATTCACTGGGCACAGGTTTTACACAGTTTATAGATGATATGTACATTTTGGGACCCCATTGGTAGCCCCTTTTCATGGAATCACACACACATATAGAAACATAGAAACATAGAAACATAGAATTAGAAGGCAGCTAAGGATTTCTTGGCCCACCCAGTCTGCCCATTTCCCTACCTGATGGATAAGCTGCAGATCCTAGTTAACCAGCAGTCTACTTCTTCCTACCCCCACCCCCTAGAATTGCCTTATGACTGTCCCATGCATGCTTGAATTCCACCACTGTTTTTGACTCCACAACCTCCTCTGGAAGGCCGTTCCATACATCCACAACCCTTTCTGTGAAAAAATACTTCCTTAAATTACCTCTGAGCTGCCCCCTTCTATCTTCAAATTGTGCCCCCTTGTTCTTGCACACCTCTTTTTGAAAGATGCTACCCTCTTGGACTTTGTTGATTCCCTTGAGGTACTTGAAAGTTTCTATCATGTCCCCCCTCTCCCTCCTTTCCTCGAGGCTATACATATTAAGCTCCTTAAGTCTCTCTTCATATGTCTTCTGGTGCAGACCCTGCACCATTTTAGTTGCCCTCCTCTGGACAGCTTCCATCCTGTCTATGTGTTTGCGGAGATTGGGTCTCCAGAACTGCACGCAGTACTCCAGATGTGGTCTCACCAGCTGTCTGTACAGAGGGATAATAACTTCTTGTTTTCTACTGGTGATGCCTCTCCCTATGCATCCCAGTATTCCCCCAGCCCTCCTTGCTGCCCTCTCACATTGCTTGCCCACCTTTAGGTCATCTAACATAATATATATATATATTCTATGCAAAAAACTCTGTTAATACATCAGTTAGGGTTAAAACACAAAAAGTCAGGAAATTAGACCTTTAGGGTTGCCCCCTCATGGATCCACGCATCATCCCGAGATTGACAGCTGATGGAGTGTGTCATTGGGGTTATGAGGCCTAAATGTCACCCTATTCCATGTGTAATCATATTCACAAGCCTCAGTAAAGAAAAATGGGGTGACATTTAGGCCTCACAGCCCCAATGACACACCCCATCAGCTGTCAATCTTGGGATGATGGGTGGGTCCACGGGGGGGACCCTAAAGGTCTTATTTCCTGATTTTTTATGTTTTAACCCTAAATGATGCATTAATTAAGTTTTTTTGCATAGACTTTCCTTACTTTTTGAGAAAGAATAGAAAAGTAGAAAGTCACACAAGTTGGTGGGTGCGTGGGGCCTGAATCAACTTGCTAATTTCTGCCTCAGATAAGAGTACAAGTACTGAATATCATATGTATTGCTCCCACCACCTTGAAACAAAGCAAAGTGTCAGTCATCAGAGTGGCATAATTCAACACCTGTTTACATGTCAGACACCTAACCACTGAAAATTACTTCCATGCCAGTAACGCTAGGCATCCTATAAATGTGAAGCCAGTACCACAATGCAAAATGCCATGCACAAAACATAAAGTGTGTCAAGCAATATGTCTGCAGCAAATTAATTTTCCAACACCTAAACACCATAATTCACATGTACAGCACATCCCCTCAACACCCTCCAAATTTCAATTTAAAAGACCAAACCATTTCCGAGATATAAAATGTGAAAGTTTCAGATTTTCATTCGTCATAGTGGCAGAATTCTACACTTGTTAACATTTTACATACCTAACAACTGAAAAGTACATCCATGGCAGTAAGGCTAGCTACATTAGTAATTTCAAGCCACTACCACAATGGAAAACGCTGTTCGTAAAAGGTAAACTGTGTCACATAATATCTCCACAAAAACTGTATTGTCCAGCACCTAAACACTATAATTCACATCTGCAGGACATCCCGTCAACACCCTCCAAATTTCAAGTTAAAAGACCAAACTGTTGCCAAGATATTTAATTTGAAAAATTGTTAAAATTGAGCTATCTGATCAATCCAAATCTGGCCATCTAGTCCCTCCCTCATGATCAAAGATCGCAATTAAAGAATCTCATGATCAAAGAATTTGCAGGCTCATGATCAAACAATAAAAAGTGTTAAAAGCAATTTTTTTGAGAAAAATGCATGAAACCACTGCCATGACTCAATAGAACGAAGTCCCGTAAGCAAAATCCACCCTCATTTGGCTTAATAAGCAACCCTTGGGCAGAGAAAATACATTTTTTTGAAGTGGCCATCTAGTCGTGCCCTCGCGCTCAAAGATTGCTGTCAAAGAATCTCCCGATCAAAGAATTTGCAGGCTCACGATCAAAGATCGTTAGCAAGCCGCGATCAAAGAATAAACAACTTAAAAGCTCTATTTTTGAACATTTTGAAAGAAACCACAGGCATGGCTTGATAGAGGGAAGACCCCTGAACAAAATCCAACATAGTTTCACTTCAGAAGTCCCCCCTGAGTAGAGATATTTGAATGTTTCAGACCACAAACTGAAAACAAGATGGCAGTCATCACGATCAAAGAATTTCTCTCAATCAATGATTCTTTGATTGTAAGCCTGAGAATTCTTTGATCATGAGGAGGGACTAGATGGCCAAAACCCCATTCTTCTTTCACAAAATAACCATATAAATCTTCCCATTGACTTATAATGGGAATGTAAACATTCAATAACTTTTGAATGGATTAATATTTTTTCATCAAACAAAAAGCGGCATGTTCCTTGACCCAAGCTCTTTCAGAGGTGCCAAGTTACTGAGTGGCACACCACACAACAGCTGTGCAGCACTCCCACAAACACATGCCACTCACCAGTTACATTACACTTTCTCAAAACTAAGGGAAATCCATTGCAAAAAAAGTTAGTCAATGCATCAGTTAGGGTTGATAGTACAGTGACAAAAGTGTGGAAATGTTATATTAGGGTTTGTCCCCTACCACCCCCCAACCCTCCACACACCAACAGACATCGGGGTGTGCCATGGGGTCATCAGACCTAACCCTCACCCCATTCTCCTGTACTGTAGCTTGTCAGCTTGCTTATTTATGGAATGGGGTGAGAGTTGGGCCTTATGACCCCATGGCACACCTCAACATCTGTTGGTGTGTGGAGGGTGGGGGGAATGGGGTGGGATAGTTGGGGGGTAACCCTAACATCACATTTCCATACTTTTGTCACTGCGCTATCAACCCTAAATGATGCCTTAATGAAGATTTTTGCAATGTACCTGTACACACACTTTGGAAAAAAATACATTCATGCACCCTTAATGCCACAAAAATAGGGAAATGACGCTTTATGGTTTTCAACCCTAACTTCCAACCCACCTCCCAAGTAGAGATGCAGCAAATTTAAATTCTGCCAGCGAAGTGCCCGTGAAGTGGGCACTTCGTGTTGGCGCTCCACAATGTGAAGTGACCACTGTGAAAGGCTCACTTCACCTTGTAATTATTATTTTATGTTGTCATTCTGCCTTAATGTGAAGTAAGGTGGAGTGACAAAGTCTATTGGCAGCCCGCCACACATCATAAGGCTTACAGTACTGTAAGTCACATGCTTTAGTCAGGCTGGAAGGAAGGAACTCATGGTCTAGGAAATACTTTCACTTTCTTCTGTGCAGAGGGAGAGAGAGGAGGCAGTCAGAGCAGTTGGAGAGAGAGAGAGAGAGGCAGAGAGAGAGAGAGAGAGACAGAGACAGAGAGACAGGGAGAGATATCTGGGAGGTGAGGCAGTTTCAAAAGCTTTTTTAAAAGTGACATCCATTTGTGTTTTATTATAGACTATTTTGTTACTTAATTTGTTCTAAGAATTTCCTTTTTTCTTAGTTTTATTAGTTGTTTGTGTGTGTCTGACTGTGTGTGTGTGTGTGTGTGTGTGTGTGTGTGTGTGCCTGTGTTGTGTGTGTCTTGTGTGTGACTGTGTTTGTGAGTTGGACCAAGTGAGGGCAGTCGAAATGGAGTAGGGAATGTCTGGGGCAGGTGCAGTTCAGTGGCATGGCCAGGGAGGAGTTTGCAAGTGTGGGGGGTGTGGCCAGTTCACAATGGACTGGAGCAAAATCTTGCTGCCCCTTCTCCAGAAGCAGGAGGAGTTGGTGCAACTGCTGCAGCACCAAGTGAATCACCACCACCACCTCCTCAGGCAGTGGCACCACCACCACCAGCACCAGATCCTGAATAGGATGGGCCTGCACCCCCAGCCCTATGTGTGGAGCCTCACCACTAGGCTGCCAGTGCAGCTGGCACCCCTGACTGTGTCTGGTCCTCCCCGCACCTTCCTGGTTTGGGAGTTCTTTGATTGTGTGGGCAGGACAGCAGCCTGGTGAAGTGCCACGTTTGTGGGGTGGAGGTGCGTCGTGGCCCCCATGGGAGTCACGTGGGGACCAGGGGCCAGCACACCCACATGATCAATCATCACCAGGTGCAGTGGCAGGCTGCTACAGAATGGGACAGGTCTGCACCTGCTGGCCCTTCTGTGGCAGGGGGGCAGCTGTGCATGGTCCTAAGAGGAGAAGGAGGGCCATGCAGCACCTACTGCTCCACCAGCACCATCCCCCCACCACCACCACCACCAGCTGCAGCACATCCGGACCCCAGAGAACTACCTGTAACTCAGCCTGACATTGCAGTTCTCTGGAATGCTGTGGATGCCTCAAATAAGCGGGTAAGTGCTGTCAAGCAGCAGTTGAAGAGGATAACGGGATATCAATTGCAGATGATGGCCATGCTCCAGTTGCTGCACGACCACCATAGGATTCCGCACTCGTTTTTTTTTCCCCTCCACCACGTGCCCCCCACCACCCTCCCTGTGTCATAAAAATGTATTCCCCCAACCCCCCATATCTTATAATTATGCACTTTTTTTCTTGTCTTCTGTTCTGTATGCATTACAGTTTGTATCCTGGCCCCCTTCCTTCTGTTAAGTGTGTGTGTGTGTGTGTGTGCACTGTTTTGGTTTTCCTTGTTTTACGTTAAAATGGGTTGTCCTGGTCATCATTATTTAAACTTAAAGAAGTAGTCCACCCAAAATATGAAACAGCATATGTTATGCAGAACATTTTGATCTGCATGTAAAGTCCCTTCCCTAGTGTGTCCTTCTCTCTGTCTGTTATTAGGAGTTTTTACTAAATTAGCCTTCAAACTTTATGGTATTGCAGTTTTACCACCACTGTGAATTTTCATGTTAAATTGGTTTATTGCCTTTATCACTCTGACAAAGCACCCTGTGTCATGTGACAGTGATGTAGCATGGCCCATTGACTTGGCAAATGCACAATTCACAACAACAGAGCTGTGTAACTGATTAGCAGTTTTTGTACAGAACCCCCACTCACCTTGCTCTGAGGTATATGCTAAACTGTAACAGTTGCCACTTGATCTCACTGCATAACAACAATTACACAGCTCTGCTGTTGTGCATGTGGTAAATCTATGGGTTATTTACATCACTGTCACATGACACAGGGTGCCTTGTCAGAGTGATAAAGGCAATAAATGTATTTGACATGAAGAAGAAATGCAGGGGTCATAAAACTACCATAAGGGTAGCAGGCTAATTTAGAAAAAAACTCCTAATAGCTCACAGAGGGAAGAACGCACTAGGGCTTTATATACAAATCAAAAGTGCTCCACATAGCATATGTTTTTTTTTTTTCAAATTCTGTGTTGACTACTCCTTTAACAATACTAGAAAGCCATAACTCCACATGAATAGATGCCACTAAAATATTTTCACTGCTTCTGCAACTGTATTTATGACAAAACAAGGCACACAGTAATGAGCCTTGCGTTTTGGTGGTTAGGCTTTCAGTGGTGTGTCTCCTAATGAAGGCTTAAGCGGGAAAGCATAATGGTCATTTGTGTGTGCCTTGTTTTGCCATCAATAAAGTTGCAGTATCATTGAACTTTTTTTGAGGCATGTATTCATGTGGAGTGGTGGCTTTGTGTGTTTGCTTTGCACTTTTGGAGCCAGGTATTATGTACCAGCAGCTGTCCACATAGTGCAGTGTGCTTCTTATTGCCCTGTTATATGCCAAGTTAAGAATGTTTACCCTGACATATTTTTGGTGCCTCAGAAATGTTTACTTTCTGTCGTGGAGCGTTTGTTAAAAAGCAGGACTGAGCAGTGAAATTATACTGTGCTAAACTGCATGTGTGCAGTGTAATGTCCTCTGTGTGCAAACACTGTCCAGCTTCTTGCAAACATTTATATGCTGACTTGTTCCAGTGTTTATGGTATAAAGAATAAAGATAAGAATATATAACATATATTTTATTTGTACCATCATCAGCAGTGGGCAAAGTCATATAATATGTTTTCAGAGGTTTCACAGCAGTGTGCACCTCGGTCACAGTGTACGCATGACTTTTTAGAGATCATAGCACAAAAAACTCCTGCTTTTCAACAAATCATGCCCAACAGACATGAAATATGTATTACTGTGGGTTAAGCTGGAAAGGAAAATGGGGCCAGCCATCCACACAGGTGTGATCTATAGACCACCAGCCCTGGAGGAAGAAACAGATAGGGAGCTGATGCTAGCCATCCAAAGGATGGCAGACAAGGGTGAGGTAGTATGGAGACTTCAATATTCCAGACGTGGACTGGAGCATCCCAGCAGCAGCATCAACTAGGAGCAGATTTATCCTGGACTCCCTTCAGGGTGCCTTCCTCAAGCAACTGGTCATGGAACCAACTCAGCAGAAGGCAATACTGGACCTTGTGCTCATAAAAAGGGGCAGTGTGATGGGGGTAACAGTGGGGGAGCACCTGGGGAACAGTGACCACCAGTCATTGTGGTTTGAAATCACAGAAGGAGCAGAGCCAAACCACACAAAAACACGTATCCTGGATTTTAGGGGGGCAGACTTTGGGAAAATGGGGAGATACTTGAAAGAGGCATTAGGGGGAATGGAGCAGGAATCAGGGGTTGAGGAACAGTGGGCAGTATTTAAAACGTGGATTACAAGAGTAACAGAATGATGCATTAAGCAGGTTAGCAAGAGGAAACGGAAGAGGAAGCCATTATGGTTTTCCAAAGAGGTAGCAAAGAAAGTGAAAGCCAAAAAGATTGCATTCAGGCAATACAAAAAATCATAGGCAGAAGGGGATAGGGAGAAGTACCAGGAGAAGCTAAGGGAGGCAGGGAGGTCAGTAAGGGAAGCCAAAGCTCAGACAGAAGAGCACATTGCAAAATCAGTGGGTAGAGGGGACAAAACCTTTTACAGGTACATAAGTGAAAAAAGAAAAGCAAAGGAGGGATAGTGAGACTGAAGGGGGAGGATGGGGGCCATGTGGAGGATGACAACAGTAAAGCTGACATACTGAACAGGTATTTCTGCTCAGTCTTTACTGATGAAGAGGAGGGTAATGGGTCAGAAGGGAGTACAAGGGGTGAGAATGGTGCGTAAATGGACACAAGTCCCTTTACATGAGAAAGGGTCTTGAAGGAACTGGAAGTAATAAGAGTTGATAAAGCAATGGGGCCAGATGGGGTGCACCCCAGGGTTCTTAAAGAACTCAGAGAGGTGGTGGCTGAACCTCTGGTTATCCAGTTTAGCTGATCACTGAAAACAGGAGAGGTACCCAAAGACTGGAGGACAGCAGTTGTAGTCCTCTTATACAAAAGTGGGAACAAAGAAGAAGCGGGGAACTACAGACCAGTCAGCCTCACCTCGGTAGTGGGGAAGATCATGGAAGCACTACTGAAGGAGATATTGGTGGAACATCTGGTTGTCAATGGACTGCATGATCCAAGGCAGCATGGTTTCACCAGGGGGAGGTCATAGCAGACCAACCTCGTTGAATTTTTTGACTGGGTGACTGGGGAGGTGGATCAGGGGAGGGCACTGGACATGGTCTATCTGGACTTCAGCAAGGCCTTTGACACTGTGCCACATAGAAGACTATTACACAAAGTAGGGAATATGGGTGTGGGTAGGACAGTAGTGTGGTGGGTAGGTAACTGGCTGGGCAGCAGGACACAGAGGGTGATGGTAAATGGCTGTCACTCCACAAAGGGAAGAATGACCAGTGGAGTACCCAGGGATCAGTGCTGGGACTGGTCCTATTCAATATCTTCATCAGTGACATTGCGCAGGACCTAGAAGGCAGAATTTCACTGTTCGCTGATGACACAAAGCTCTGTAACAGAGTAGACACACCAAAGGGTGTAGACAGAATGAGAAGGGACCTGCAGAAACTTAAAGAATGGTCAGGGGTTTGGCAGTTGGAATTCAATGCAAAGAAGAGCAAGATAATGCATATGGGGCACAAAAACCCTGGCACAATATATCAGTTGGGGGGTGAGGATATAGCATGCACCAAGCAGGAAAGGGATCTTGGGGTTATCATCTTTGATGACCTCAAGGTAGGGAAACAGTGTGACAAGGCAGCAGGTAGAGCAAATAGGATGCTGGGATGCATAGGCAGGGGCATCACCAGCAGGAAAAGGGAGGTCATGATTCCACTATACAAGACACTAGTGAGGCCCCACCTGGAGTACAGTGTACAGTTCTGGATACCTTACCTACGTAAGGACATAGACAGGGTAGGGAAGGTTCAGAGGAGGGCAACAAAGATGGTACATGGATTGCATCACAAGCCCTATGAGGACAGGTTGAAGGAATTGAATATGTACTCCCTGGAAGAGAGGAGGGAGAGAGGGGACATGATAGAGACATACAAGTATCTTACAGGGAGGAACAGGGTGCAAGAATACACTATTTTTAAGCAAAAAAAGATTTTCCAGGACAAGAGGGCATGGGATGAAGTTGGAGGGAGGATGATTCAGAGGAAATGTAAGGAAGAATTTCTTCACAGAATGGGTGGTGGACAAGTGGAACACCCTGCCTGAGGAAGTGGTGGGGGCAGAAACAATCACGGGATTTAAGAATGCATGGGATAGACATAAAGGATTTCTGGAGGTCAGGGGTAAGGGGCAACACTGTTCTAGGAAAACATAAACTGAAGTTACAAACTCAAATGGGCAGACTAGGTGGGCCATAGACCCTTACCTGCTGACACTGTCTATGTATCTATGCCATGGTATGAATACTGAGGTTGCAGTTCAAGCTGGTATGTGGCCCTCATTCATTTTTTATAAATGTCAGTAAGCTGACATTTGCAGGAGAGAGGCTTGTACGTTGATCCCGAACTATTGCACCCACTGAACTGAATACCCTCTCTACACTTACACTGGAGGGTGGGCATGTCAGGTACTTCAGTGCCACTGAGGTCAGCTCTGGGCATTCACTGACCTTTCCACTCCAGTATAAAAGAGGATCATCAGTTATTAACAGATGCCTGTTTTCAGCCAAATATGAGTCAACCATTCGCTGTGCTGCATGAAGTTCGGTGGCTGATGCATCATCCTGTTCACTGGAATCATTTATGTCACAAATCCCAACTTGGGACAAAGCACCCCAAAGTGGATTAGTGACAACCGCTTTTGATGACCGACCACCTGGAACTGCAGCCCCCTTACAGGATGTGCTTGATACTACTCTGAACTGACCTTCAGCTTGATAATGCTGCTGAGGTTTGCTGACCTTGGCTCGTGACTTCTGTGTCCCATGAACCAAGCACACCAGTTGCCCACTGACATTTTTTACCTATTCAGGCTCTCCCTCCAGTAGTGAGGCAATTCCACATTTGTATCGTGGGTCCAGCGTTGTTGCTATTGCAAAGTCGTCACTCTGCTGAATGCTCAAGATGTTCCGATTGAGCTTGAATAGTGTCAGCATGGGTTTCAGCAACACTCTGCTAGCACAGTGTCCGGAACTATCAAAGCTATGCTGTAGATTCAGCAATGCCTGCCTCAACACCCGCAGCAGTGAAATTGATTGGCTAATGGAGGCAGACTCATCACTCACTGCCTGTGTGGTGTGTTCAAAAGGCCTCAAAATTGTTATTACAAGGTGCCACTGTTCAGTTGTGAGAGACATGGAAGCCCTGGAAGTGTCACGGCTAGTGTACATGACAAGATATTCTGAGATAGCTTTGTATTGTTCATACAACCTCTCTGCCATGTATAAAGTGGAGTTTCACCGGGTGACAACTTCCAGCTTAAGGCGCTGCTGTGGTAGGCTGTTTTGGATCTGCAACTGCCGAAGCTGGTCACGGGCCTTTACAGAGCATGAAAAGTGAGAACAGATACGGCATGCAACTGTCAGCATTTCCTTTATATTAAGGTGCTGCAGAAACTCCTGCACCGCAAGATTTAAACAGTGGACCATGCATGGAACCTGAACAAAGCCACCATTTTTGATGCATTTAACCATATTTGACCCATTGTCACTTGCTGTAAACCCAGCTCTCAGGGACAGGGGTTCAGCCACTCATCAATTTCAGTCAGTAGCAAGTCCAGCATGTTTTCACCAGTGTGTTAACTGGTCACACTGCGCATAGCAAGCGTTGCATGCTGTCGAATTCTGGAAAGATTGCTACCAAGACAGTCCATCTTACTACAGTATAACGCAGTGGTTTAAGGCTCTGAGCTGCAAATCTGGAGATCTAGGTTTGAATCCCACAGCCGCCTTGCATATACTGTGTGACCCTGAGCAAGTCACTTAACTTCCCTGTGATCCCAGGTTGCATCTGTAAACAAGCTTTCAGCTTAGTGTGTTTCACCTGGTTAAACAATTGGAAAAAAAAATATTCACACTACCACCAGCACAAACAACCCCCAGTACCTGCACCCAATGTGCAGTTATACATAGATATGCACTCCCCACTGTTTTGAAACTTGTCCATATATCCATACTTAAATGGATGAATGGAGAGGAGGAATGTTGAATGGCATGCCTTACAGAGTTGGTCACAGTACAGTATAACTCAAGGACAGCACGGGAGGAAAAGTATGTTCTGTATGGGACTTTCCATTTCGGACAGGCGCATGCCGTCAACCACTGGAATCCAGAATTCTCCATGAAGGAGAAGGGAAAAAGATCAATTACCAGCATTTCAGCTACAGCAGCATTAAGTTCACGTGACACTGCATGATAGGGTGGGTACTTCAGGTTACGGGCAAAAACACTCTGCAACATGGGCTGACTTACACGTTTTGTACTGGGTGTGACAAATGGCTCTGCTCTGCGAATGGACGGGGGGGGGGACATGTGATGAAGAGGGCTGCACAGGTGACATATCCACAAATGAAGTTGTTTTCCCAGATTTACATACGGGGTTGATGTACCACTTGCGCTAGACATACTGCATTGACCACCACCACCACTGCTACTCTCACCATCACTTGACAAGATTTCATAATTATTATCCTCCACCTCATCATGCCTGTAGTAATCCTCTGCTGTTATTTCATTGCTACTGCAGACATTCTTACTTGCTCTTACAGTCATGGAAGGGGATGACATGCTCATTAAGGTTGATGACAAGGGTGAATGCCCCACTATGGCATTAGCTGTCATCTGGTGCCGGGTCCACAGTGCCATATGCCTGTTCTTAAGATGTGCATGCTGACCCCCTGTGCCAAGATGACTCCCCTTTTTACCTCAACTCACACACACATGGCAAAGCTGGCATATAGCAACTGATTCATCTTTTGCAGCTTGAGCAAAATAATCCCAAACAAGGGATTGTGATCCCCTACTTTTAAGATGTCCCTGATGCTGCTGATTGGACTTTTTTTAAGCCCTGAAATGGGGGGTGTGCTACATGATTTTTCAGGCAGGACACACTTGGACTGCAACTGACTACCATGGCTACCTATCATTATTACTGGGTCATCATCATCAACATCAACTGGAACCACTAAATCACAACTTTTTGGGGATTTAATGCCAACAGACCCAGACACAGCCACCTTGACTTCCTTTTTCTCTGGTTCGCAACAGGGGTCACTGGCACCATGATCATAATTATCAAAATCATCTGCATCCACATTTTCTGCTTGGATGGTGTCATGTGGACTATGTGATGCAACCACAGCAACATCACCACCATCATCATCACCTGATATTTTTGCACCACACTGTGAATCCATAGATGGCAAAGGCATGACCTCCACCGCAGTGGAAGAAATGTGACATTGTGCATTATCGTTGCCATGATCAGACTCATGTCCAACTACCATGGGGGATGTTACTAGGAATGGGGAGTATGACATCATCTACACTGTCACTCACTGCTTTAGACTCAACTTTATTTTTTGACATGGTTAAATGGTCAGAAGTGGAACTTGAGGCATCAATACTCATGTCAGCAGAAACTGCACTAACACCACCAGCTGGGACTTCATCATCTCCTCCAACTATGAGTGAAGCTACAGATTGTGCTGTAAAAACATTGATGGAAAAATCCCTTTACTCACATCAGCTATGCACTTCTGTGTACTACCACGCCCACAGACAATCTTACTCCTGGCAGCAGTGTCATGGCCAGAAACAGTTTCACTTGCACATCTCTTTGCAGGCATTTTGGGGGATCACCAAGAAAATTTGAAACCTATTTCAGTTTTGGAACTTTCACTCTGGCCTGATGGATGTAATGTGTGAAGCCCAAAAAACAACAGTGGCTTGCAGATGTAGATTGCGAATTAAGCAGATGCAAAGGCAGGCACAGACAGATTAGATTGCACTGCTCCATCAAGAAAAATATGCAGATGCAAAGTCACAACAACACCTTAATGACTGCTGCCCACAACAGTCACAATCCAAATCCAATATGGAAAAGAATACCTTTTGATGGTTGGGGGGCAGTGGACTACAGTAACAGTACAAAATCAGTATACCACAATCCCGACCACAGAGCAGTACAAAATCACACAGCTGCAGTGGATAGCAGGTTCACACTGCTGCAATTACTCTGCAGCACAATAAAAGGTGTCTGTGAACTGTGATTTAATGGCACACATCACACACACAGTACAAGTAATGCATGGCAAATTGAAAACTTTGGTAATATAACCAGTTCTTTTCAACAAACTGCAATTATGCACTGCTGCAACACAAAATGGTGCAAAAAAAAAAGGTCAAGACTTACTGAAAATATTACTGTGTGTACATTAACACAGTTATACAACAAAAATATAAACAAAACAAAAAGACTGCCTTTTTCTCCCAGACAGTTAATCTAAATCTACCTACACCACACTGATACGCCCCTTCCCCAAAGCACACTTCAACTGTCTCTCAGTACACAGACTGAATGTTGAAAATTAACATTCAAAATCCACATGCTAACAATAAACACTCAATGATAGTACAGGAGAGTTTCCTACAATCGGTGTACTATGTTTTGAGCTAAAAAATGGCTCAAAAAGGATTTTTTAACAGCTTTTATAGCGTTTCAGTCGTAGAGCTCTGACAGCAAACTGTCTCCAACTACCACTACACACACACACTACGCAGAACTGAGGCTGTGCAGAACAATCTAGAGCCCGTGTTACCTGCAATTCCATGAATCAATGCAAAATTTGCATTGGAGCCAAAAAACAAGGCGAAGTGATGCGAAGTACATTGAAATCAATGTACTTCACCTAAAAATGGACACAGAAGTGGATGGGGAAGGCAGAGTAATGCAAAGTGCATTAAAATCAATGACTTTGAGGTCCTCATTATGACGTGAAGTACTCCGCTTCGCACTGCGGAGTACTTTGCAGATTCCCCACTACTCTTTCGGTCACTTCACCCAACACTACTCCCAAGTAGCACAAGTAAAAAAAACATTAGGGTTTTTGGTCTCTGGACTCTTGGTGATTCAGTGGTGGGATCTTCTTTGGGGTTGTCAACCTAACTTCCTACCCCCCCCTAAGCAAACAATGTCAGACACTGTCTTTTTTCTTCAGGCAGTGGCCGCAGGGCCCTGCATGAAGAAAGCTACAACACATTCTGTTGCCAGCATGTGGCGCCGGCTTACAGCTGTAATTTGTGCTTTTTACAGGACACTATGGGCTGTGGGGAAGGAGGATCATTAGGGCTCAGAACCCTAATGAAGACCCCACCACTGATTCACCAAGATTCTGGAGATCCAAAACCCTAATTTTGTTTTCCTTTTGCTACTTGGGGGGTGGGGTGGGGAGTTACATACAAACATAGAAAGTAATGGCAAAAAAAGTCCCATGGTCCACCCAGTCTGCCTGAGTTCCTTATTTAGCCCTAGGACCTATTGTCCATCCAGGGTCCCAGCCATCACTAGCCCCCCCATTAGAGCTGGAAACCCTAATCCCACATTTCCTACTTTTGTGATGTTAACTTGAACCCTAACTGGTGAATTAACACAGATTTTTTGCAAATAATTTGCTTTCTTATTTAAAATAAATATACTTTATTGAATTTTCAGAGACATGAAACAGTAACAGAATATACACAAAGGTAAACATAATAGAAACTTCAACCAAATGATGACACTGTCTGGTCTCTCTGTCAACACTCAGGAAAGGCCTGGGTGTTTCAGAAAAAGTTGCATACTGTGTCATATAATTGATAAGAATAAAACCTAATCTGGTGTGTGCCCACTGCAGCAGTATAGCAGCCTTAGGTATAGGGGTCATGAATCCTTAAATGTCCTTCCTTTTTGAGATAGTGGAATCATATCCTCATTCATGCAGGTCCCTTTGGGACCTGCATGAACAGATGCAGACATGAATGGTACTTTGGGCCATGTGCCAAGTGAAGACTTCATCCACCTGTGGAAGTGCAGCAATGGATGTCAAGAATTCATGGGTCTGCCTGGTGGACTATGGGTCCTATGTTTCCATATGGCCACAGACACAGAAGCAGAAGGCAAGGAGTTCATCTCTCAGCTGGTCTGTTTGCAATGTTGGTGACCCAGGTTCTGGAATGGACCTGGGTCACCAGAGGGCCAGCCCGGGGGAGGCGAAGGATCTAGCATCCCATGGACTGCTGTCCTTCTCTGGGGGGGTGCCCCGGTGCATGGGGGACCCCTAGCAGAGGCCAGGGGCACCTCAGTTACCAGCACCAGCAATGTTCCAAGGAGGCAGGATGGATGCTGGTGTGTGCACATTCCTGCCCTTCGCCTACAGGGGAAAAATAGATGCCTGTCCGCTGTCTCAATGAAGCCCACCCCCAGCTGCAATTGGCTCCCCAGGCTGACTCTTGCCCTATCCCATTGTTCATGGCACCTTGGGGAGGGTGCCATGACCCCACCCTGGGGAACAATCCAGGGGGTCCCAGGAGAGCGGCTAATGTGGGGAAGCCACAGCCAAGGGGCCTGTGACTGGGCGGATGGCCTGGCAGTGGGATGGGCACCAAAAAAAAAAGAATCCAGCTCTCAGCCAAATCACAGGCTCCTCTAGCATCCACCAGTGCAGAGGTGCAGGACCATATACCAAAGGAAACATTCTCTTCAGTACATGGTACTTGAGCCCTTGTGGGCAACCTTGTCACCTACCCTTCCCAGTTTAGGGTATGGTGTTGCATGACAGCACCTTTCCCTCCAGCCTCAGCTCATCCAGCTGGGTCACTCAGTTTGCCCCTGAACATAGCTTACTGGCACTGGTTTACAAAGCACTACACATTGGCATAAAGGCTAGTACTGCACACAGTGTTTCTTAATAATTTTTTTTTTTTATTTTGACCCTAAAGTTTTAATATAGTCATTTTATGACTCCCCCTTATAAACATGGCATTTGGCATTTATTGAACACTGGCCAATATGTAATTTTGCACCACATGTACAAAAACATGTCTTGTCCAGGATTTGAAAACCAACACCTGCCAAGTTTATGAGGTGGTGTGAAAAAAATGGCTATGTCGAAAGTTTGGAGTCAAAATCTTGAAAATTAGTGAAGTTATAAATGAGCATTGAACAATTTTAACATTCACTCTTAACTTAGTCATTTTATCATATTTTACACCACATTTTCAACATGACCAACTTATGACCCCACCTCATGAACCTGGTACAGTAGGTGAAAAATTTCAAATCACCGCCAAAAAGTCATTTTGAGCCACAGGTGTAAAAACACATTTTGGCAAGGATTGAAAAATAACAGTTATCATGTTCATGAGGTGGTGTGAAAAAAAATTGCTACATTGAAAATTTGGGGTCAAAATATGGAACATTACCAAAGTTATGAGTGAGCATCAAAAAATTTCAATGAATGCTCATAATGTTGTTTTTTAATATTTTGACCCCAATTTTCAACATAGTCTTCTTATGACCCCACTTCATGAACCTGGTAGCTGAAAATGTTCAAATCCCACCTGAATGGTGATTTCACACAGCGACCGTGAAATTGCCTTTCTGCCAGGATTTGACAAATTTCACTGTCCTTGTTCATGACACTGGGGACCAAAAAGGCAATGTTGACAATTTTGTGTGAAAATGTAAAAAAAATGGCAAAGTTATGAATAAAAGTTTAAACTCCATTAATATACATTAAAGCAGACTTACCTTATTTTCTCATATCACAGTCACCAGTTCCAGCAGCAAGATGTGCCTTCAGTCAGAGGGTGGATCTACATAATGGGACATGTTCAGGTGAGTGAGAGCAGGTAGGGAGTCTGGGGTGTGGTTGCTGAGTGGGGGTTGGGGGTTGGGTGGATGGGGTGGAGCCAGATTGGTGAGGGAACATTTTTTTTTTACAGGTAAAAAAAATACATTGAGGGACTGTTTTCTTTTGTGCAGTGTTTACTGCACTATTGGATCCAACACTGGGGACTGGGCATCCCAGTGTCATCTTATACTTTACAGTGGCGCTGGAGGAGGGCACCATAGTGTCACCACTTATATATTTAGAGGGGAAGGGGTTGGGAAAGTGGTACCAGAGGTGGGCACCCCCTGCTGCTTAATTTAAACTGAATAGTGCAAACTTCCTGAGCTGGGAGGGGGAAGGAAATAATGAAAGATAGATACACAGATAGAAAGATAGATAGATATATAGATAGATATATAGCTAGATAGATAGACAGATAGATAGAATGAAGGTGAGAGAAAAAGAGTGTAATCACAGGCTCACTGCTGGCACTGCATCCAGCAACACATTTCCAGCTACAGATGTCAAGAAAGATCTGCTATTCTTATACAGAGAATGCAGGTGAATGGCTCTTCTTGCTAAGCTGGGCACCCTGTATTTTGAGATGTCCAGAAAAAGTGTCTCTGGGTTCTTACAAAAAAAAAAAAGAGAATCTAGCTAAATGGATCCTGTTTAGCTAGGTTTAAGCATTTTTTTTGTTTAAATATACAATTTTTATACAAGAAACCAAAAAAGGCCTGACGAAGCAGAATTAAAAAAAAAAAATTAGCATGCTCAGAACAGATTAAAAAAAACTTTAAATCCTTTAACTCTGGAACTGCATAATATATTTTCACAAAACCTTTGAAAGACACTATATTGGCTCAACCCACTTCTACCCTGACAGTTTCAGAAAGCAGTTCCATACCAGCTGGGCTGTACATGTGAGCAAAAACCTCAAAACCCTTGTTAAGTATAGGAAAAAAATTAGATAGCTACAGAAAAACAACATACATGGATCTCAGAAACTACACAAGCTGCCATCATAAAATGTTCCACATATTTAGACCTTGCCTCCTAGACAATGTATGCTACATTGAAGCCAGTTTTGTCAAATTATGCCAAGCTATTAAGGTACGCAGTTAGAGGTTTAACATAGAACATGTCAGACAACCCTAACTATAATGGTGCTATAATGCCAGGATAATGTGAATTAGTTAGTTAGTTACAACAGTTAGGTAGTAGTTAGTTAAAGAGCAGCTGATGCCTTCAGGATAACTTAAACAAAACATAAGATTTAGACACAATTCAGTTTATATTTCACATTAGTTCTGTATTTCCTTTCCCCATTATTCATTACTGAGGTCATCTGCATGAAAACAGGATATCTGCTTCTGAACAATTCATCTATTCATGTTGCTTTCTCCCTACCTGAGGTCATATTGCACTGCTTGTGGCAACAGATTGTGATGTCACAACAGAGGATTATGACATGAAGTAGGGAGTAAGCTATAGAGGCAGATGAACTCTAAAAGATAAAGATCATGTATTCATGCAAATTTCCTCTGTAATAAAAGATGGGAATCAGAGATCTATAGAATATATTTGGAATGCATGCTGAACTGTACCTAATTATTACGTTTTTGAAAGTTTCCTTTGAGGTGGCAGCAGCTCTTTAAAGAGCTGCTGTCACGTACCTTGTTTGCTGTCCTCAGTAATGTATTTCATTGTCATCATGGTGTGCAGTGTAATCACATTACTTTCTGCCTGAAAACTGCTAGTTTGATCAAATAATTTAAAAAATAAACAGCCCTTGTTGCCCGCAAGTCTTTCCGCCTGTTTTCAGCTGTGCGCATCCCTGACACTAAGAGTGATGACGTATCATGAGGAAAGGAGTGTCAGGCACAGATTTGAATAATCATCATGCATCATGGCAGAATCATCTCTCGATGATGTCAGTGAGGCTGACACTGTTCTGATTAATTCCTCCAGTACAGATTTCGAGGAGGAAGATGACGATGCAGCTGAACGTCCTGGTGGTGTTTGGCCAAATCTTAGAAATGTGCAGCCTTATATGTTTAAGCCACAGCTCCCTATGACAGTGATGTTGACAGCTTTGAAAATAACACTGATCAGTCAGATGGCACCCTAAATGTGGATAAGGTTCATGATACTGATTGGTATGGTGACACATAAAAAATGTGTTTGAATCAGTGTTCCTGTTTTTAGTGCTGTCTTATGTTTAATTTTTATTCTAATTTTTGGGGGGGGGGGTGGTATGAGGGGGTGGGCTGGTTAGCACTTCACTTGCATTGATGGCTTGTTGGTCCCTCATGACATTTTAGTGCACAGTTTATCCTTACAGTAATGTAGATTGATGCATTATCTAATAAATGCAAGCTGATCAGCAGACCTACTTGTCAATCACTGTGTGTAGTGATCAGTTGGTACCTGCAGTCATAACTAGTACAATCCATCACCACCCCTCCCCCCCTAACATCTCATGAACTAGTCACTGCCTTTGATAGGTCAGTTTGTGTCATCATTCTCCTCTGATCTTCTTATTTGTTTGGCTAATTATTTGTTCCTGATGCAGACTGTTAGCAGCATGCATATTGATCAAGTTGTACCTGCAAAGATGGCTCCTATCCCCTCCCCAGCCCAACCCTATGAACCAGTCACATCCCATGATTGTTATGCATGCTTCTCTATACTCCTCTAATCTTATTTTGTTTGCTCATTGTACATTCCTTACACAGACTTTTAACAGCATCATAGTTTGCTGTAATAATCCAAGAAATGGGTGTCCTGTACTGTATAACCTGGAATCACAGGTTGTTCTTCACTGCTCCTATTTCATACTTCAGTGCATGGCAATTGTCATTTCATTCTGTACCCCTTTTATATATAAACCTGACATTCTCTGATGTGAAATACTTGTGGCTACTTGCAGGTAGTGCTATTATTTCAGTCGGCATATTGGACACAATGCCAGTGTTGCAGGCAACGCATATCAGCAAAGGCCTGACTACACTGAGTGCTATTTGACCATTACACAAACACAAATTGATGGCATTATGAGCTTGATACCTGATCCCAGATAGAGCAGTTGCAATGGAAATCTGTTCGGACTTTTTATTACTGCTGCTACCCTGTTACCAATTGCTGTCAATATCTGGGTATTATATGAATAGTATTGTCCGGTTGTGATTTTTGGTCAGTGTACCTGGAGAAAAGTTACACATGATTTTCTTTATGCGGCTTTATTTTCTAATCATATTCCCATCCATTCATCATAGTGTAGGGCCCCCACTGTTCTGATCCCTGTTCAAATAAAAAAACAGTCACATCCCTATCCATTTCCCATAGTGTAGGGACCTCCCCTATCCCAAACCCTGTTTTTAAAAAAAATAATCATATCCCCCATCCATTCCCCATAGTGTAGGGACATCCCCTCTGTTCCAAACCCCATTCAGATAGAAAACAATCATATCCCCCATCCATTTAACATAGAGTAAGGACACCCCTACCTGTTTCGAACCCCGTTTGAAATACAGATATAGCCCCTATCCCTTTTCCATAGTGTGTTGGCCCCTCAACCCATCCTGAGCCCTGCTCACCATTCACTGCACTAAGGAAAAGTGTTGGGGGCTATTTTTGTCTTTTGGATGTGGTTCAAGATGGAGAGGTGGGTGTCCCTGTGCTATGGACAAGGGATGGGGGTATATGATTTCTTTTATTTCTTACCGAGCTCTGGACAGGGAGGGGTGGGTCCCTACACTATGGATAATGGATGGTGTTTGCTCATTTCAGGAATGGGCCTGGGTGCCGGGGGGTGGGCAGGCCACCCCGCCACATCCTGCTGTGTACCAACATGCAAATTTGTCAGCTCATAATGGTATATTTTATCTGGAATACAACAATGTACCACATGGTCATCCCAGATGTGTAGCTTACTCCATCTCTTCATCTTCTGTTTGAAACTCCCAACCCCCCACACCTATGATAACTTGTATGTCCTGGATCTTGCAGCACTATTGTTTTTCTCCAGCCCAGGAACTGTCAGGATTTTTAGGACTTGCATCTTCTCCAACTATGTTGTTTGCTATTTCACACCACATCCTGGGGAACACATTGTATGTAGTTTATCTAACTCCCTTCCTTGCCCTGCATTTTTCAAAACTGCAGTTTTCTATTTGTATGTGGCCACATCTCACCACAGACAGCCACACTTTTCAAGGCACTTTATGTCAACCTCTAGATCCGGCCTCATGAACACTTATTAGTACTGATGGTCTTCACCCACATCCCACTGCAGGTTGCCACTACCAAACAGGGATCATGGGGATCCTGACCCTCACTGACCCTACCAGTCCATGACTCTGTGTCTGGTGCATTGCTCTGGTCCTACTACGAGGCTGGTTATGGAATATTGGAGCATAAGCCCTTCTACTGGTGCTGCCTGCGTTGCTTTTCCTTATATATGTGCCCTGCTACTGAGAACTCTGGCATTCTATGAGATTCAAGGAGACAGGGGACACCAAGAAGTGCCTCCACTCTGGATCTCGGCCATTGTCCTACCCCCCCCACCCATATAATATGCAGTATCTACAGACTCACCCTTGGTGGCCCTTGTACTGAATATACCACAGATTTCATCCAGTTTATGTCCTCTTCCATCATTTTTATTTTATTGAGCTTGTACAGTCAAGCAAGGGCCGGTGCTACTTAGCCTCACATCCTTGTTGTCCACATTGCTATTGGTGATAAACTAGCAAACATGGATGCTACAAATCATAGAATTTCATGTCATGGATGGCATTTTGCAATGCATGTGTATTTATATTTATGAAGGTTCTGATCCTAGTGGCATAAGTATTTCAAGTGTTGTCAAATATTATAATATTGTAAACAATGTATTCAGATGTCTACCATTGTGATTCCATGATATCACCTTGTATGTATTCCCAGGTGATCATGCACACTTTGCTAGGCAATGTCAAGTCAAGTAGTCAGTGTGTTGCAGAGAAATTGCTGAAGTGCCTCATTGATCTGCTGAGCATGGATGCATCACATCACATCCCGGCTTTGCAACAGTTTGTCTCGATATCTGGGTTCTCCAAACTGCATACTTTGCCTATAGGCAGCAGCATGGAGCACAAGCTGATGTGCCCATAAATGGGTGAGTACTGTTTTATTTAGTAGGCAATTTTAAAATTAAGCAATATACAATAACATGGTGTGGGTTATGGCTGGATTTATCATGCCTGGTGTGGTTTGGTCATGAGGCTACAGGCTGAGTGAGTAAACCGTCCCATAAGTGGTCAATCCTGCCATAACTCACACCCTGGATTGTGTGTGGCTTGTTTTATGACCGGTAAAAGGTGCCAGTCAGCAATAGAAATATCATAACTCTCTGACCCCATTGTATGACATTATATATAAGATAATGTATTGTCTTTGTTTTGTAACAATGTTGTAAACACTCCGAGAGGTTGCCATGAGATCATTGTAAACCTCAAGAGCATAGCTCAATAGTTTTTCCAGATCCCATGGCAACCTGTAGAAGTGTTTTCAGAGTGGATGTTATCCAAAGAACACACATTTCTGTATATTCCATACTGTATGTGCTTCCAAGACTGTGTGATTGCAGATTGAATTATTTAACTTTCCTGAATTGATTGACGGAACATTGATTTTTTAGAGCATTCTGTTTTGTTATACCATTGATATGACATACTCCAGACAGGTTAACAACAGACAGATGTCATATCGATGGCATGGCAAGGTTGCAATATACTTGATTTCAGTTCACAATAGGACTCCCAATATGGTGGGCAGGATTCTCAAAGCATTTGCTCACAGCGCATCTTGGATGCTGCAGTGCAAATGAGATATGCTGAGCACCAACTGTGGTATTCCCAGAAGATGAACCAGGGAATGCTCCCAGCGCATCCCCTCTGTGAATGCCACAGTTGCACCCAGACCATGATGCATCGTCACAACCCCCTGGTTGGGCTAGAAATCCAGTAGGACAGTGCATCACATGTTGCACTACACCCAAAGATGCCATTCAGAGCCATCAATATGCAAATGGGGCCATTAGGCATGCAAGGCGCAATGGGGCCATTTGCATGTCATTATGGCCCCATCTGCATGCGCCATGCAGGGATGTGCCCAGCCAAATACTCCATGCACCCTGCAAGGGCTGTGGTCCACATGTAGAGCCACATGTAGCCACGTTGAACCCTCTTCCCTTCCCTGGCCAGACCGCATCCTGTGAAATCACAAGGATGTATCCCTGGTGGTCCAGGTTCCCCCCACCCCTGCCTGCATCCCCAGTTATATGCTGCACACAGTGGCAGAAGTCCCCACTCCCAGCCTGAATCCCCTGATGTATGCCACTCTTCATGGCAGTAGAGATGTAATAACAGAACCTCCCTACCATCCCCGACCCGATCGCATTCCCTAAGTCACCCTGGTAGCCCAGCAGACCAACCACCCCCCAACCCACCCAAGCACCCCAACCCACCCTCTATCTCCCCATCCCAGCATGTCCCCAACGTTGGCAGGCAACTCAACCCACCTGCATATCGCCACTGTGCCTTCTGACAGTTCTGTCTGCAAATGACAGATACTGTACACAAAGATGCCCATTGGTGGACCCTGGGCTTGCAGTGTGTACTGTGCTCTGCCACCCATTTAAATCTACTTCTTGTAGACTTATCTTCTAGAGGCACATCTCCGGACTTGCTCCCTGCACAACCCCTCCAGATGCGTGCATAACATTATGGGTGGCATGAATGATGCACCGGTGCATTGGCCCCCTTCTAGAATCATGCCAGTGCACAAGTTGGCGATGTGCCGGTGCATCCCTTTTGTGAATCCTGCCCATAATGTTGCCATAGAAAATGCAACCTAAAAAATAAGTTCTGATCAGTGGCTGAATAAGGCATATATGACAGGTAATATGCATGCTCATATTTTTTTTTCTTTTTCTTTCTTTTTTTAAAGGCAATACCAGTATACTGCTTACCGGCAATTTGTAAGATGGTGCTGAGGCTACTTGGGAAGACATGTATCCATCCCAATCCAATTTTGTGCTGTTGCACATATTAGAAACAACTTTCCATTGCAGGAATATTGTGGATTTCAGTATCCAGAACTTTAATCAAGCTTTTCTTTAGCATTTATTATGTTAATATATTTTTCTGTACTGTTATTATCTATATTCATTTAGACATTTGATTGACATGTCATTATTATTCAATAATGACAAGTTTCATATCCTTGGCATGTCAGCTATTTGGATTTGTCTTTTTTACTGAATTGCCAATATTGTTATTAGCTAACATGACAGTTCATACATTGATATTCATAAATAACAGTACTGTTAAACAGAAAAATTCAAAGGAATGTTTCAAAAAAACAGTTTTATTTGAACATTAACTTTGTACAACAAAGGTTTAGACATGAACTCCTTTCTGTTGTATTTCAACATTTCATGTTAATTATTAATTCACACTGTTGCTCTGATCATTATCAAAGGGTACAGGTGTGTCTAAATAGCCTTGTACTAGAAAAAATGCAAATAATTATATACATAGACTAAGATAGACTTTACTGCTGTATAAAGGTAAAGGTAAAAGTGCCCATTAGGGAGCAATGTGACTTCCATCTTAACAGTTCATTGAACACTTAATAAAGGTGGAGTATAGTGTAGGGGTAGGTGATAAGTAGACAACATTTTGCATGTTTGAAATTGCATGGATACGCATGTGCAAGGAAATGTCATCATCAGAAACATAGTTGCTCGGGACAGAAATGACTGAATGTGTGTGTATGTATGTGGTGGAGTGGTTGGTGTAAGCTCGTACAACTGTGGAAACTGTCACACATTAAGCAGCTATTGTGTATTGATGCAGCCATGAACCACTCTGCTTCTAAATGTAGTATAGATTGCTGTGTGCCATGATTGCTAAAGATGATCGTAAGTATCCATGAAACTCACAATTCAATTGGCAGGCAGAGAGACAGGCAGGGGGGACAGTGAGGGTCACCAAACAAGTTCTGATTCTCAACTATTCAAAAGCTTGCCATTAGGTATTGAATGAGAAAAATGAAGTCACACAACAAGAATCAAGGTTCACATAGTCAGATTATCTACCATGTGGCACTTTAAAAAATGGACTGCTTAGTATGCAGCAATACATGATAGATTTATTTTAATTTAGACCAACCCATGCCCCTCCATGTCTATAACCACATAGTTATTGTTGAAATTTGCCTTTGTACATGAAGAAGACATGACCGGGCATCAGGCTGGTAGTATGCTTCATTTTTTGTTCACACTAAGGTGTGACTGGAAGTGACTTGAGTCAACTAGAAACTCACAATTGTTCAAAATTAACTCTGCGCACAATCATGTGACAATAATGGTTAGAAGTTTCAAGGCTTCTCAGACATATGAAAAATACAACTCTAACAGTCTTGTGTGGCATACATGGTGCTAGGCTAGGTGTTGGCAATTGACTTACTTTCTTAGTAAAGCTGCCATGTACTACTGGGTATTGCTGTCCCATCACAATGTAATGGAAATGTTTATCTGCCTAAATAAAAATGGATTGCCTGTCATGAGTGGGATAGAGGTGCTTGGGAATAGTGGGTCAAAATCAAAAGTTAATTATACATTGCATACTAGCTTTGACAGCGGGTATGCCACATATTGATCATTTGCGATACTATGTGCCATACCTTGGGAGCTGATGGGTTATTGGGCCCCAAGAGGATTACTATGGTTTTGATTGTATCATGAGCCTGTTCTGGTCCAAATGGTTGTAACATCGCAGGCCATGCATCTATATCACTGATTGTTAGGCCATAGTGGTTGGCTCAACTATGGTAGGCTACCCCCCAACACCCCATCCACCCCACTGTCATTACTCTGCCTCTTCGGCACTGGCTCCCACTATGGTTAACACCCTTAATCCTTAGGCTGCAAATAGAACATATAGTAATTTGGGACTGATATCTGTCCATGGCACAGCAAGGTTTAAAACAATGAACATTATTAACAACAATCAGAACTGATAACACAATAAAAGCATCTATTTATAGTCCATAAGTTGATTGAATGCAATACATTCCATGATCCATCTTCCATTTCTGAAATATAACAGACTTGAATAGTTTGGTTAGTGCTGCACACTTGCCTGAACTTTGCTGGAAATTCTGTGTTTGGTGCATTCATTTTTAATTAGCATTATTATGCATTTTTTTCCTGCTTTAGAGTGCTTTCCTTTGCCTATTTCTGCCTGTTTTATCTGGCATGCACCCTTTTTGTTACTTCAAGGTGCCTCCACCTGTGTGTATTCTAAAGTAAGACAGTACTAAATTCTTCTAAGTCCTTAGAACAGCTGTCTACACTATCTAAAATGTACAATGTACAAATGGAATAAGTTATGATAAGCGACTCGGATCACACACACTCTGAGAACAAATGCAGTCAATGGATGGAAAGAGGTCCTGATGAAATTAATTGAAATATACTCTGTCCTTGTCCATTGATTTACCAGCATGTAGTATTCACTTCATGAATTTAGATATATGGCTGTTTACAGCTGCGGCCTTCTCAGGATGCTTAAAAGAGGGTGACAAGAACTCAGGTGGTGGTGGTTGATCCATGCTGAGTAACACTTCGTTTGCGGGCTTCCAAAGCTGCTCCTGTGGTCCTGGCTCTCTCCGAGCAGGCCACAGCTAACAGACCACCCGACTGACCCCCGGACAGATTCAGACAGCCCATCTGTGGGCTTCCCAAGCTGCTCCTGTGGCCCTGGCTCTCTCCGAGCAGGCCACAGCTAACAGACCACCCGACTGACCCCCGGACAGATTCAGACAGCCCATCTGTGGGCTTTCCAAGCTGCTCCTGTAGCCCTGGCTCTCTCCGAGCAGGCCATGCTAACAGACCACCCGACTGACCCCTGGACAGATTCAGACAGCCCATCTGCGGGCTTTCCAAGCTGCTCCTGTGGCCCTGGCTCTCTCTGAGCAGGCCACAGCTAACAGACCACCTGACTGACCCTTGTACAGATTCAGCTGAGGAACTGCCACTCAGGCTCCCAGCTCCTAAGCCGCGGGATTCCTGGCTACCGGGCAGTCGTCGCCCCTCTAGCCAATGCTTGAGACTGCAGACACAGACCCAAGGCCCTACAAGGTACAGCAACTGCCTCAACCAACTGGATTGCGAGCACCCTCTCATAGACCACGCTCTGATTGGTCCCTGGCGAAAGCCGGCTTCTGCTGTTTGATTTTAAACCCTAAAAATGTTTATGTTGGGACAAATGTTGGGACAAATGTTAAAAAACTGAAGTGTTAACCCAGTCTGTAATTGAAAGGACTTGAATTGTGGTTTGGGAAAGAAATCTAGTGCTTACAGCCCTTTCTCTGCATACGAGCACTGGCCCTAGACACTTTTGGGCGCCAAAGTAATACACGTTCTTTTGTTCTGCAAATTTTGGACTCCCCGCTGTTCTGTCTAGCCCTTTATGTGAATCCCCTTTATTAATCCTCACTCTCCTTCTCTCCCTCAGCCGAGGAACTGCCACCCAGGCTCCCAGCTCCTAAGCCACGGGATTCCTGGCTACCGGGCGGTCGGCGCCCCTCTAGCTGATGCTCGAGACAGCAGAAACGGGCCCAAGGCCCTACAAGGTACGGCAACTGCCACAACTTTTTTGACCGCCCCCCACCTCCACTGATTATTAAATACAGTAGCTCCCACCAAAATTTTAGTCCACATCCCCTGGCGCAGTGCCCCACCAGTAGAGACTTAGCTCATGATACCCTATTCTCTGTCCAGCCTACGGGATCCAATTCTCAGGGCCTCACCTTACTAAAATGCATAAGCTCTCCTTGGCTGTGCCTTCACCACTAAATATTTTTAATGCTATCAAATTTGGGTCGACCTGGATCAGAATGCTACTGATAAGCTGCATTAATCTAGCAACCCCACTGGCCCCCTCGGCTAATTGAGTGGTTCCTTTTTTAAGGTACCATCATGTTGGGACCTATATTGCTCCTTACACTGCCCATTCTTCTACTGATACCAGATGCCCAGCATTGGACACCTGAACCACCATCATGTTTGGTCTACAATGGCGCCTTGTACTGTATACCACATGGCAATTTATTCTTTAATTGCCTCCGTGATTCCAAGTACCAATACCTTGAACCCTGCTCTTGGACCACACATACCAGTAGTACTTACCCCCACCACAAGGACCACCTCCCACCACGCAGACTTCTATCTCCTCCCCGCCTATTGAGGTAGGGGTACGAGCGCTTGCTACAACAGATCAGCTCTTCTATGGTGGTTACTTTCCAGTCGTTAAAAACATCAGATCTACTAGATGGGAGAAAGGCAGGAATAACAAGCCTATAATTAACGCTCTTAGAAAAATCCTACTTATCCTCCTGCTATGTTCAGGCAACGTAGAACACAACACTGGCCCCCCTGAAGCTATTGCTTTGCCAGCAGAACTAGCAAATTTAAAAGGAATAAACTTCTTGCATATTAACGTATGTAGCCTCCTTAAAAAGATAACCTTAATACAAACCTGGGAAAATCATACCTCTCCTGACATACTTGTGATTTCCAAAACTTGGCTTAGACCCAGCACCACTGATAGAGAAGTAAACATCCCCAACTATGCCTTGTTCAGAGCTGATAGGCATGCCAGAGGAGATGGGGTAGCTATCTACGTTAAAGACAAATTTTCTGCCTTCTGCTTATCCTCGGCATCTGTCGCCAGTGAATTCGAATGCCTAATTCTCAAAGTGGAAATTACACAAACTACTGCACTCTGTATAGTAGGATGCTACAGACTACCATCTGTAGCCTACAGCTTGTGTCATTTCTAAGTGAAAAGTTGGGACAGGGGCTCCCAGAAACTATTATTTTAGGAGACTTCAACTTTGATTGGCTCTCTAACACAGCTGCCCCCCTTGCATCCTTCTGTGATGAACATGGGCTGATGCAACTTATTACTGAACCAACACGCCCAAACATGAAGAACCCCAGTAAAAGTACACTTTTGGATGTGCTAATGGTGAGCAAACCTCATCTCTTCTCCCACGCTGATGTCTTCTTCTCAGGTGCCAGCGACCATTGTTTTATTGTGGGAGTAAGATCCACCAACAACCCAGCACCGATCAGCAAGTTCTCTATCAAGAGATCCAGGCGCAACTTAAATGAACATGCCTAGCTAAACGAGCTCAAGTACTCCCCTCAGTGGCAAGATTTCGACCTGGCCAAAACGATCATGTCAGCTTACAATATCTTCCACGATATTCTATCAAGGGCCCTTAATGAGTATGCTCACCTGATTAAAGTTCGAACTAGGACCAAAACCTGTAAATGGTTCACCCCTCAGATCAAGTCCTTGCTTCTAGAAAGAGATAAGTTCTGGAAAAAAGCACGCAGACTGAACACTGCAGAGGATTGGAACCAGTTCAGGAGACTACGAAATTTATGTACCAAAACAATCGGAGAATCGAAGGCCACCTTCTTCAAATCCCAACTCGACTCTGCCACAAAGAGCCCAATCAAGCTCTGGAACACAATCAATGATCTGCTAGGCCACTCCCCAGGAAATTCACTCCTGACAAAGATTACCTCTGGCAACTCGACTATAACCGAAAAGATGGATATACTTGACACATTCAATAATCACTTTGCTACTGCAGGCATGGGATTTGATAACTCTCCTGCAAACTTACTTTGCTCCCAGACTGCCAACCAACTGCCTGAAACTCCAATAGCTTTGCCACCCTTCTCGCTTCAACCTGCCTTACTGAAAGAGGTAGAGGACCTCTTGCTTCATTTGGATACTAGAAAAAGTGTTGGGGCCGATACCCTTGACCCTTACTTCCTAAAAATTGCCTACCATGTACTAGCAATACCCGTCACCCACCTTTTTAACTTATCCCTGTCTCAGGGCACATTACCACCTATATGGAAGACAGCACATGTCATAACTCTGTTCAAATCAGGTGACCCTGGTGATCTCAATAACTACAGGCCAATTTCTCTCTTTCCGGTCCTGTCCAAGCTCCTAGAGAAAATTGTAAATGCACAGCTGAGGACTCACCTTGAGTCTAGGGAACTGCTAAACCCTATGCAGTCTGGATTCAGAGCTAAACATAGCACTATCTCAGCCCTCACCAAAGTTACTAACGACTGACAGCGTAATCTTGAGAGCAAAAACTTTATTTGTGCTGTTTTCCTCGATCTAAGCAAGGCTTTTGACACCGTCGACCATAGACTGCTCCTCTCCTCCCTTCAAACCATAGGTGTGGACTCCTCCTCTCTGCACTGGTTTACTGACTATCTTACAGGGTGCCTTCAACAAGTTAAAGCCAAAGGAGGCCTGTCCCTCTTAAAAAAACTCTGCAAAGAGGGGTAGCTCAAGGTTCTATATTAGGATCCTTACTTTTTGTAATCTACATTAATAACATCGACTACTGTATAAAGAAGCCAACATCCATCTGTTTGCAGATGATACAGTTCTCTACGTGAGTCGCCCAACACCTGAAGCTGCCTGCAATGACCTACAGTCAAAATTCAACCTTTTGCAAAGCCAACTCCTCCAGAAAAAGCTACTCCTTAATGCCAAAAAAACTAAAGCGATGGTCCTCTCCCCTTTCATCTGTACAGCTAACCCTGTGTCCAGTGGGACAGTTCCCCAAATTACCACAGTTCTAGGTGAAAAACTAGAATTTGTTACAAAATTCAAGTATCTGGGAGTTTGGATAGACCAAAGACTCTCCTTCATTGAACATATCGAGGACTTGCTAAAATGACTTCGGCAAAGGCTTGGCCTGTTTTTTAGAATCAACCAATTTCTCACCAGAGATGCCAAGAAACAACTGGTCCAATCCATTTTCCTATCACTGGTTGATTATGCTGATTTCCTCTACAGCCAATGCTCCAATTCTTACATGGCTAAACTGGACACACTCTACCATCGAGCACTGAGGTTTATAACAGGACTTCCCTTCGACACGCATCACTGCACGCTATATGCAGCAGTGGGGTGGACATCACTAAAGTTCAGGTGCCACAGAAACGCCGCACTCTGGACCTATAGAGACATCTCTAATAATCTGCCTTACTATATCTCCTGCTGTCTTCCCCTGAGTATCATTGGGAAATACGCGTTAAGAAGTTACTCAGCTATTACATTTAAAGTACTCAAAGCAAAATCCCGCTTCGGCAGGGCAGCCATAAGCTTCGTGCTACCTACCTTATGGAACAATCTACAAAACCCCTCAAATTAAGCACTCTAATCAGTATAAATGCCTTCAAGACACTTTTTTTCCGTACAGTCAGAGAAGTATGCAACTGCTTCACCCACTCAGACCCAGTACCGGTGTCTGCACTGGTATATAGCCACGCCTAGACCCAATTTTAAGTACTGACCCCCCAGCTTGCTCCTCACAAGCCTAATTGTTCTCTCTCTTATCCCCCTGTCTTATCAACACTAGGCCCGTCCATCCCCTTATCCTTCCTTTCCCAACCTTGGATAGGAGCTCACTACTCCTGGGTTGTGACATCTTACCATGCCCTGCACTTTATAGCGTTCAATCCCGGGGCTCACACATGCTCCTTTTCTCCATTCACCTTCTCTACATCCCATTTTACCAACTCCTCTCTGTGCACCGTGCCCTCCTAGCCTTTCTCCCCCTACCTCCCTCCCTTCCCCCCCACCTTCGCCTCCACCTGGTGTATATATATATTTTTTTCTTCCATTACTTCCTCCTGCAACCTTAGATAACCTGCTTTATCTTCCTATAGACACTTCTATGTATGTAAATACCCTGTAATCTGTACAACATCTGTATAATTCTATGTACATATGAACTTTTTTTTCTTCCTCTCTGTAAAAAGTATTATCTGTATTGCCTTGTAAATACCTGTGTTGACCTGTATATACAATTGTTCATGCTCCACCCAGGTCCATCTTGCAAATGAGCTTCTGCTCAATGATGAACGCCTGGCTAAATAAAGACTTGATTGATTGATTGATTTGTTATGCCCTGGGTCATGTCCTCAACTGCTGCCATAAGGTCACAAACATATTCTGGAATACATAACATGTTAATTGTACCAATTGTCTTGTTTAGTGCACTTCATTTTGAAATAGGTGAAGTAGGCAGAAATCAGCTCAAGGGTGTGTGTGTCAAGGCAGCATGCTGAGTTCCTCTCTCTACATTCTGATCTCCAGCATCAGTCACTCCAGTCTTGTACTCCCTTGTCTCCCTTTATCCTTACTATACTCTGTCTTACTTTCTTCCTCCCTCTATGTACTGAAAGATCTTATCCCCACCCCTCTTTTGGCCTGCCTAGAGATGTTGTACACCATTTCTGCTTTTGTTGTCCTAATACTCTGCACTGCTGCCCTCAGCGTCTCCATGTAAATTTCACTGTCCTCCTTACCATGCATGCTCTTATAGTCTCTGAACACCCTTTTTCTCTCCCCTATTTCCACCCTCAATTTCCTGTTAAACCAAAGCAGTCTCCTAATTTCTCCGCTCTTCCTTTCCTTCCTTATACAGCTCTATGTGGCCATGTCTCCCCCAACCCTTTGTCATACTACTTAGTTCCTAAACCCCCCTCCCATCTCTTCCATTTAATTCTGGGTTTCCTCCATCATTGTGGGAAAATCTGTTTGCCGTAAGCCTAGAACCTTCACGATGGTTTGTCTTGCTTGTGGAAAGTCATTACCACCATATACCTCCCTTCTCCCCACCCTCTCTCCCTATTATGTTGGGTCTGTACCCTTCTGATTTTTTTGTGTGGGAGTGCTAGTTAGCCTGTTTTGCCTTCCTGATGACCCCTTACCCATTCTTGCCTTATACTCACCCATTACCAATTCCCCTTCCCACCCAAGACCTTAGCAAAGCATAACATGGTCTATCATAACATGGTTCATGTTTCAACAAATGATCCACAAAGGTTTTTAGTTTTTGAAAACCTTTGTCTGGATGATATGTCAATTGGTACTAGCCATGGCAGTACTAAATTTCATCCACTGATTTCAAAATATTACCCTCGCAGTCAGTGCAATCCAACAAATTCAGAATACCAGCACTTTGTAGAATCAATTGCAACAATTGATTCAACATTTAAGTGTGTTACACAAATCCAGAATTAAGGTCTAATTTACAGCTAAAATAAATAAATACAAAAAAACATACTTTTTAAACTTTTTTTTGTATTACTTTATTATTAAGCAGTATCCCACTATCTAGGGTTAGATTGACAGTTTCTGAATCAACCACTAGGGGTGTACTGCGGCAAACATTGCACGACTAGTGGGTGATTAACAGACTGTCAGTCTAACCCCTTGGAGTGCCTTATTGCTTAAATAACATACGAACAAACGAATTAGCCAGCAGAAGCAGGCCACATGATCTATCTAGTCTGTTCGAGTGTGCTACTAACACACTTACATTGCAGCTGCTCCACCCTCCTCCCCTTCACAATTATACTCCATCCTCACCCTGTCCCATACCCATTTGAAACTACCCACTGCCATTTTTTTTCGATTGCTATACATACTTTCTCTTATTCTTGTTACTTTGAGTGCCATGAAAACTCTACCAACGATCTATACCAAGGTTGGAGGACAAGGTATGCACATACTATTACATATATTACATATCTTGAAAAATAATGTAACTTACCATGTGTTGATGCAGAAGGAACCCCAAGCACAACATAAACTCCCTTTTTGAACTTTGGGACGTGTATAGAGTATCTCTTTGTTCCGTCTTTGCAGACCGCCTGTTCTCTCCGAGTATTCTCGTTAAAATGCATTGCTGTCAGGATTGCTCTGTAAAATAGTAATTAACATGCCATGAAGTGCATGGTTCTTGCTTAGCTAATATTTAAGCAATAAGGCACTCCTAAGGGGTTAGATTGACAGTCTGTTATGCAAGCTGCCTTTCTGCATGTTGCCAGTAACATGTAATTTTCAGGCTAACAATAACAACAAACTACAATAAGGAATATGCTAATATACTTGACATTTGTGATAGCCCACTGGTAAATGGTATCAATATGTGTAAACCTCCACACCCCAGATATATGACAGTAGATTGACAATTTAATTGTCGCCCAACGTTACAGCGACTTCTTTATGTTGACCTCATTTGGGAGTTGGCATATTGAGAGTCACTTCAGACTGTGTTTTCTTTGGGAATCCCCCCCCCCTCAAAATCCACATGCACCCTGCATCCCTATGAATAAATTATTTGAGGAGGGGGTCAAATATCTGAAGAAAGCAGTGCCTGGGTCCCGTGCCAACACTATAGTGACCTGGCACTGTTGTCACTGTAGTGTCGGCTGTGATAAAGTTGACACCACAGCCACAGCATATCTTACTCCTCCCCACCTCACTGATATCCTCACCCCCCACAAACTGTACAGCATTAATTCTTAATTCAAATATTGACTTTTATTATATAAATTGGAACATGTTATTTTCACTGAGAATCTGGAAATGGAAAACAAAGAAGAAAAGGGTAGATGGGGAACTTAAAATGGAAAGATAGGGTGTTCTAAGACAAAAAAAAAGATTTTTCAATTCCAGTAAACACACTACAAATGGTATTGTATATATCAAACACACAATGGCTTGCAGTATAGCAACACAGCTAACTCAACACATGAATTGTAAGCCATTTAGTGATAACTATTTACTTCTCCATTAATGAGTCATGTGTCTTAACCCTCAGTAGTGGTGATAACTGTGTTACTCCTCTGCAGTTCATTATGTATTCCATATTATTTATTATATCATAATTACAGTTGTCACTAGTGTACCTGCATTTCATGCCACTGAATAAGAAGACAGGCATCCTGGGGGCAAATTGGTTTAGAAGGCTATGAAAAGCCTCTATTTCTGATGTCTGGTACTTCCCAGATAATCGTCTAATGTTGTTACATAGTCTTGTCCCTGATACGTACTCTTCAAGCTGAAAGGCAGCATTAGATGCTATAATGCAAACTGAACATGGAACAATTAATTTGAAAGTAGTGGAAACCCCAACACCTACTCACAATACTGTTAAGTAAGAGATTATATATTTACAAGATGCAAGCTATGGCATCCGATGCTCTCACCAGGTTAGATCATCATGACAGCATGACTGGTGTAATGGATTACTATGACTGTGAATGTCCTGGACATGCATGGCAACAGAAAGCCATTTTGTGACTACAAGGCCATTGGCACTGCATGGGCTTGATCCAGCAGTCCAGCAGAAGTGATTCACCACACTTGAGCAGATTTCTTGTTGGACACTGCAAGCAATTTCTTCTTACTATCTGCAGAATTCACGAAAATAGCTAATTATTTACATACAGTACAAAACAGTACATAAATGAAACAGTTTATATTTTCACAGAATTGCACAGTTCTTACCACATATAATTGGATTTATGAGGAGGCACATCTTAAGATACATACAAGATTGTGTAGCGATCACATTGCCAGGTAAAGAAGTTAAAATCAGATGAAGAACAGTAAGATTTGAAGGATGTTACATGACATTAAATTGGGAGTGGCATTCAAAAATAAGCAGTCATGTATGAACCTACACATTTAAAGATACTGTATTGTCATCCATACTCAGAGAAACCAATGTGCTCAGATATCGAATGTAGCCACTTTCTGCATATACTGTGATGTAGTAGACCCCGTAAGGTTGTTAGGCATCAAGAACAAGACATAGCACGTTGGTCCATTACATGTATTCATGAGCAACTGGACACAGGTGTTAAGAATGAGGCTACACATGTATGCCAGTAAAGAACAACATACACATCATGAAGCCTGTCAAAGAAAATGGAAATGAACATGACACGGCTACAATGCAATCTTGGTAATGTGTGTCTGGTAATTAACCAGGTCAGGGCATGATGAGAGGCATTATACGACCATTGTTAAATTTTTTGGTCAGGAGATCGTGTGATAAAACTACTCAATGCAAGACTAAATTTTATTGAGGTTTATGGTTGCCAAGACAAACTCCAGAAGTACAGTACTCACATGCGTGATGCATATGTATGACCATAATGTATCCCACGTGTTATGGTGTATTTATATTCAATAACAGTGACAAGTGCAAACTGCTGTATCATGATTTACTGTTAATTTACTCCAGCCATTGACTTCAGTGAGCCCTACCAATGGGCATCAATTCCAAGCTTACCACTTTGAGAGCTCAAAGTTACATGACACAGAATACAGTACTTGTGTAATTTCAAATGTCTATCATGAATAATCATTAGAATTATATCTTTCAGTTGTATTACATTTATAACATTTCAATAATGAATGTTCACAGATACCTTTAGCAACATGCCAAACGTCATAGTGATGACCAGTATCCGTCATGTTCTCATGAATCCATTTAGCGACCTGAACATGCCTGTCAGTGACCAATTGATCAGTGACCAGCCCAGATTCATTGACAGTAGCCACACATGGATTCAGCCCCTCCAGCTCCATGTGTGTGCTTCTTCCATAGTCATTACTCTAACAAGAAATTAAGTTTATATCAGATATATATTAGAACAAACACATTTTATAATAGGCTGAATGTTAACAACCAGTTAAATAGAAATATGTTGTGAGTAAATTTCTAACCTGGACCAGTTGAATGTCATATACAATACTGGAGACAAGTTCCATGATCGAATATGTACCATACTTGGCACAATGTCCCAGACTGTCGGCCCTTCTGTCACCTCCACACACCAATCTGCACTGTCCAGATGCAAGAGATGCAGTCAGCCACTCTTTCTGTTCTTTCCAAACTTTGTTTATTGCTGGTAGCAGTATCTTTGACTGATGCCTGAAAAATGTCCATAGAGTATAACAACAAACACTTATGTGTTTAAGTACTCATAATACTTTAGTTGCCGTAGCACCAGAAAAGAGAATTCCAGCAGATAATAGAATATTTCCGTCTGGTATTCGACCACTGAATGGCTGACTATACCAAATATCAACCACAGAACAAGCACAACAATGTAATGTTATCACTAACATGGTACCTATTGTCTTCTTTTGGAATGTGGTGTCTTGATGCCCACAGTCAGGATAGTGGCACCAATGCAATAGCCGTTTCAGTGCTCCACTAAAAATAATGTATTTCTTGTCAGCACTGGGGCTAACAGATGGGTCTTCTGTGGTTGACATATCACATTCCTCAAGATCAATGTCAATGTCATCATTTTCCAATCCAGATGGGGATGACAGAACATAATCTGGATCGTCCTCTATCTCTATTTCATTGTTCGAATCTTCCATCTCCATATTTCATCTATAGTGTCTTCATCATCAGATAAATCACCAAACTGCGGTTCAGGACCATTAATCAGGTTGCACTGAACCCCAATTTTGTGAGTCTTTGGGACTGCTTGTACACCAGTTTTAATTAAGAAATAATATGAATTCCAAAAAATAAAGGAAAAAAAACATAAAAACCAAGCGACTTAATTACATAAACAGACTCAGAAATGATGCAATCTGATTTTATGTTGGTGTTCCAACAGCCTAACATTAATAACTGTAACAATGTCATGTACAGCCTGATCACCATGGCACAGCATGGCCACTGGTAAGCTGAGTTGAATATCGGAGTCCAATAAAAACTAAGGTCCCTGGCCTTGGGCAGTGATTGACACTATCATAGGTTGTTAGTCAATAATTAGCACACAGCATAATATGTCATCCAGCAAAACAAAATACTTATATTTTATTCCACATTGTAAAATTAAGCAATAAGGCATGACAGGGTATGCGTCGTCGCTGAATAACATCACACCTAGGGTGGGTTGAATCATGAGGCCACAAGCTGAGTGCTTCCACCACCCTAGGTGTGATGTTATTCAGGGACGACTCACACCCTGTCATAATTTATTATGATTATAATATGGCTATAAAAAATCTGAGAAGACTTTAATGATTAATCAAACTTAAGAAACACATCATATGTTATAACTTTATTATAATTAATCTAGACATAAAATAGAGATAAAATAATCCCTTCAAAAGCTTTACTGCATCCCTCCATATTGCTCACACTAACATTTTTATTGCTGATTTTATTACTTTGAGCTTACCAATATTCTTTATAATCTTGCTATTATCTCATTTTTCACTTTGTAGAATTGAACACATTAATATTGACAGTCCCATTTAGTATCCCTATAGAGATCAATCATGCTGCTGCAGAGGCGTCCATATGGTTATTTTCTGTGATTCCATGTTTTTTTTTTCCACAGGAATGAAGACTGTCCCAACAAACAGAAAAAAAAAATAAACAATTAAACAAAAAGACATGACAGAGTATGTGCTATGGTTGGATAGTGGCATACCTCAGGTGTGTCATGAGGCATGAGGCATCTCTGAGTGCCTTCACTTCAACCACCCAAGAAGTGCTGTTACCCCACCACAGTGTACACCCTGGAGTGCACTACTGGGGTTATAAAATGGGTCCAAGATTTTTCTTTTTTTGGGGGTGGGGTGGGGTGAAGAAATGCACAAAATGAAAAAATCAACATTTTTATGGCTTTTTTAAAACAGTCGCAGCACATCCCAGAATTGGCATGCCATCTCAGGTTTCAAGATTATGTACAGCAAAATTCATGTACTTTTAATTAGCTAAACCCTCTAGTTTCCCCAGCCCACCCTCTTTTACTCATTCCCTCACCTTTCTTTCTTCCTTCTTCATTATAATATTCCCTCCCTTTTCTCTGTCTTTTTTTTTTCTGTCTTGCCAACATTCAAGAGATGGTATGTTTGCTACAGATAGAATGTAAGAATTCAAACCTCTGCTCAATTCTACTGGCAGAATGTTTACTCCCACTAGCATACAACAGAAGGCCTCAGATGGAACCAGGGCTTTTGTTTTATCTGTAACAGTTTAAACAACACAGATTTCCCTAGTAAGCAAGTAAGGATAGGAGGGGGATTTTTCATGGTCAGCAAAGAAACACCATAAATTACAATTGTAAGTACTGTAGTACTTAATTTTGTAAGATACTGCATATATATGTGTGTGTAACAAGAGTATTATGAGGGCAAATAACATTTAATTCTTATGTTTATAAATTTAATAAAGTTTTATTTTTAGGGCCTAACTGAAGGTTTTTGGAGAGTAAAGGTGACAGCCACATTTGTGATGGCAGTCAGGAATAGCTGGTACTATTAATTTTATTGTGAAGAGGCTACTGGACCTTCTTCCAGTACTGTGATCATGGGATATCAGCAATGGGTTCCGAGCTCCTCAGCCAATCAAATTACTGGATTTTTTATAGCCATATTATATCCAATAATTAGCCCATGGAATACATTGTCCACAAACAAATTAAATGTTTATATGTTAGACACCATTGTATGTCATTATATTATTTTTTAATTTAAATTTCATGCAGTGTCATATTATGGGGTGCGTCCTTAGTGTGTGTCTCAAGATGGCGGTTACTTCCTTTGTTGTGGGGGGGGGGGCAGCCAGATACACCCACGATATGCATTACATAATGCTGAATGGTACACATTCCAGCAGGTATATTGGATAATGTACAGTGAGAAAAAGATGAAAGTCAGCTGATCATAAGGCAGGATTTATCTGACCAAGAGTATAATGGGCATTATGAACTGAGGATCGTAAATGGAGGAATCTGATTGGCCCAGAGTTCTTAGAAGCTGTGATGATATTGGGCTACATCATCACGGCTTCAAAAAAATTCCAGCACCACCAGCCACCTTGCTCTCTACTGTCTGAGAACTATTTTATCAAAATGTACTCCTACACCACCCAAAAACTCATTCATAAAACATTTTAAAACCTGTTTCTTTTATTTTTTTATTTATAAAACTCAGTTCACAATAGCAATAAGTCACTTCAGGGTGTGGTATGTCATGGGATATTGTCACTTCTCAGGTGGTTGGACGCACTCAGCCTGTGGCCTCATGCCCAACCACCCGAGGCGTGATGATATCCCATGATATACCACACCCTGTTGTGCCTTATCACTTAATTATACAATGAGGTATAAAATATAACCATAATTGTATGTCTTCCCACCCCCTTAGAGCAAAGGAATTAGCTGCCATCTTGATACCTGCTAAGAAAACACCCCATGATATTTCACAGTCTGAAATTTAAATAAAAACAAAATATTGTGACAGACTGTTGTGTAAAATACAAGCATTTTTGATTTGTAAGCTGACAATTTATACTGTGGGTTAATTATTGAATGTCCACCACATGAAGTGTCAACCACTTTCCAAGCCCATGAAACCAACATATTTCTTTGACCCCAATATTCACCTCAGCTGACCAGTGGTCATGCTTGTGCCCTGCTCAGCATGGGGAAAAAATGCACTCACTTACAATTAATGAAACCTGATGAAGGTTAACCGATATTTTTGGGTATTGATGAAAGTCCAGCAAGACCAACCGTACCTCTAGTACATCAGTGCCAACCTTCTTACTCAACTACATATCCTGTAACCACGCTGAGTTCTGAACCCCACAATGACAGTAAAACCTAAACTATACTGAAGTGACGTGCCGGCTCTGTCCTCAAAACCTTATCAATGTCATTGTCCATTCAAAAATAGTTTCCAGAAATGCATAAAGCTATCCACATTTAAAATTGAGCCCTATTACTGCCAAAATGTAGTGTTTGAAAGTGCTGAGTCGAGCAGCTGTGCATGCCAAGAAGCATCAGATGTACTGTGCTAGCCCATATTCACGGCTTGCAGTTTCAGATGCTAAATTCTGACTCTAAGAGCACACACTTTCAAACAGGGAATAAGTTTGGTGAGTTTATAAAAGTGCATTATGGTGGGCTAAAGACCCCACGCTGGAGGTGGAAGCACTAAACCAATACGTGGGCTTCAACCCACCCTAGGTGGGTTGTTATCCAACCATAATGCACCCACTGCCATGCCTTATTACTTAGTTTTAATGAACTGAGATGCCTTGGTTTATGCCCATAGCATGTACTTGTATTCTCTTGGAAGGCATTTTCTTTAGTTGCCAAGGCCACACTTCAGTACATCTTTCACTCTAAGAATGAGGCATGTATTCAGTTACTGGTAGATTGGAGATGTCATCATTGTCATCAGGGTGGCATTTGACGATGGCTGCCGCACGATGATGAGTAAGAAGTTCATTTATCATCTGTAACAAGGAGAGGAATAAAATGAATTTACTAATATAGTTGTAGGACATTGCTCCATTATTTATTTATTTTTTTAAAAATGAGATTAGCCCATCACAAAGACATCGACATCATCACTACAGCATGTGATGACACACACAGTACACTTAACATACATATAAATATGCAAACACTAAATTTGTAAGCATGCTGTCTATGTATAGCTCAGCTTAATTTCATGGATTCTTACCAGTTGGGTGTGGGGAGGGTTGGGGAAATAGTATGGATCCAGAAAAACATTTGTTGCTTGTCCATGTATGGGGTCACTGATGGACTTTTCAAACCACTAAGTCAACGTATCAACATGTCGTGGAATTTAAACATTTTTTGTGATAAATACTGACTGATCATTTGATTTTCAAACAACAGTCCAGTGATCTCATATATTGAAATGTGCATCATTATGAAAATACAAATGAAAATAGAAGCACCAAAAAAAAAAAAACAGAAGCCAAATAACAGTTAAGAACACTGTATGAATTTTTATTTGGCTGTTAGAAAATTATACGTTAAAGTACAGCAATATGAATGGGATAAAGCTCAAATCAGAATGGTACAGGCAGATGTTGGATGTATGTTTTATATTTCCATTACATTTTTCGATTCTCGATCCTATAGCTGGATACAGAGCAAAATAACATAATTACAGGGTGGACAATCTCACGTCTACAAAATGGCAACTTGCAATACAGTAATTCTATAGTCTTCATTTTTTAAATGTAATACACACAAAGACACACCCACAGGCCAAAAAGTGGAGACATAACCTAAAGTTTATCAGCTGCCAGATAAGGAACAATGAGTTCTACGGACGACTGTAATGAGGAGCATGTTGATTATTGGACAGCACCACTCATGCGGCTGTTAAATTTGCGCTTGCGGTGCTCTCCTCCTGGGCTCATATGTGGACTGGAGATGTCAGATGGCATGCAGTGGGAGGGTAAAATTGAGCATCATATGAACTGTTCTCCTCCACCATAAGGAGAGGGTAAGGGAAGTGTTGGATGTGGTTATGACCACCAGTAATCCAAGGTAAATATTGGTGTCATATAACAACAAGGGCTCATGGGACTTGAGCAGACACCTGCTGCAAGCAGCACCAAAGTTTTATGAGCATGGGATGTGGTGTGTTTGCCTGCATGCACCAGTCCTGAAATGGAAACAATAAAAAAAATACCACTACATTACATTATGGATGGTAACCCCAGACCCTAATCACCGGGACACTATGCCTCCTGAGTACCAAGCCACATATGACATATGGCATGGCACTTCACATCTAGAGTTGGGGACACAGGTAAGTGGCATAGGTAAGATGCAGAGGGAGATGGGCACTGAGTCAATATTAAGCATATGACGGGGGGGGAGGAATTGACGATGGATGGCTAAAGGGGGGGGGAAGATGCCTCCCCCTCAGTCAGAGAAGATACTGAAATGTAAATTTTTAAAAAATGGAAGATTATTTAAGGTCAGTGCAGAAACCTCCGCAATATAGTCATCCTGCAGAATCTGGCTGAATTCTGAGTTTAGTTATGTGCCAGACAGCAGCATGCATGTGCACAGTATGACTATCTTTGCTATAATATGGGGTCCCAGGATCCTTCTCTTCAACATGGGTTTCCGTCAGGTACTGGAGTACCCCACATTGGCAGCTCAAGCATCAAGAGGTCAGGTGGTACGGGTGCTGACACCCGGACCTGTAATAGGAATGTATAACTCATGGATCTCATTGCAGAACTGCCATAGGTTAGAGTATTCCCATATTATATGGGTAATGCTAACTGAATATGCTTGACTTCTACCACATGCATAAGTGTTTAGAAAACACTTATTAGAAGTGGAGGGGATGGGAGAATGCCATCTGCAAAGGACATAAAATAGTACATATTAATGTTTTGTGTCATGAGCTGTCAGCCTGACATGTTTCCAACAGATGTGGTAATCCAACTGAGAAAGCCAACACATAGCTACTGTATATGCACCCTTAGACTGCAGAAATTCAGTCTGAACAGTTTCTCAATGTCAACAGCTCTTTATGGGTTTGACTGGTTGTACTGCAGGACGTGTAACACATTGCCAGCTCATCATGGAGTCTTGTAAATTTAGTTTATCTTGTCTATACTGGGGCTAATGCAAGTTCACTATTATGTAACAATTAAGTAACACTGGAAGAAAGGACAGCTGCAATGTTATAGTCAGGAAAAGTATGCAGAACGTGATTTACTTACATAGGTCAGCTCACAGCAAAGGAGTCTCACATAGATAACATATGGATAGCTGTAACACTTCTGCATAGTGAAAATACCCTTCCAGTTGTAATAGCATGGGGCATTACATTTTGCTGTAAAGGATGGAAGCTGGAGGCCCACCCTCTACAGGAACTCCATTACATTATGGCAGCTTATCCTTTTGGGCCCTTCTCCAATAGAATGTATAGTATTTTCCATTCCCCACAACTATTATAATGTAAGGCCGGATTCTTGGTAAGAAGTTTTCGAGGAAATGTACATATGTCTTGGAGCAGCAACTAGTACAAAAAACATTAAGGGAATGACATGATGTGAGTGGGGGGAGGTTTATGGATGTGATTTAGTAGAGGTTAGGGGAGGATGGCACTCACTGCATGTCTACTGTCATTGATTCGAAGCTGCATGAGCAGCAATCACCAGGACAGGGAACACAGGGGACAAAATACACAGGCCTTACCAAACAACTTAGGAAAAATGCAGTTTTATTGGAGTCAGATATCTTGATCACAACCTGCATGACGCATATCACAAATGAATCAATGATAGCTGATAATGTATAAAGTGACGTATGTTTTGCTGCATATGTGATGAAGTATGTAATACAATTATAACCAACCTCTTGCCGCTGACGTTTTTCAACTGCTGTAGATAGCCTTGTTTTTTTGACACTGCTGCTATGCTGCCTGGAATTTGCACTTTCTTGAATTTTGTGGGGAGAGCATCAGGACACAGCCTGCGACACACATGGTTAGATTGCAAACCAAATGCATGCATGAGAATGAATTCTGGTTCAAAGCTGCCTCCAGGAAATGATCACTGCAGAGTCAGCTACTCTCAGTGGCACACTTCCAATCTGCTTGCATCCTACATACTACAGCATCCCACTTACTTCTTAATTCAGGATCACATGGGAATTTATGCAGGCTAACGTTCTTCATATGGGTGTTTGACCATCCGTAGGCAACACATACATCAACCATATTGAACCAGTTTATAGTTAGAAAACTTGAAACACAGTATATGGCACTAGGAAATAACCTATATGAGAATGTAAGGTCAGTAATCCACACAAGTGCAACTGACCAAAAAAATTATATAACAATATGACTGCTTTTTAGTGTACTCAATACATACAAAGAGTATATATGATGGTAGATGGTATAGGAGTAACATACATTTGTGAATAACACAACCTTTGTAACATGCAAGGAGCAGAGCAGATAATTGTTCTCCTCACATCAAAAACATGCCACCATCAAATAGTTACTTACATGTGCCATGATATGTAGCACTTAGATATGGCAACATGATTATCAACTAGCATGAGAACAAAGTCAAACTGCCATGAGCATCAGACTACAGAAAAAGTTACCCCGTCTGACAAGCTGAGAAATATTTGTACAGGTATGGAGAACAATTACTGTTTGGTGTCCTCACATCCAAAACGGGCCTCCATCAAATTACTTTAGCATGTGCAATACAATGCTGTGCAACAATGAGAATTACATGGATGAAAAGTAATGAAACTTTGTTCACTTTTCTCTCTATTTCATAAACACAGAGTTCCATTAATGTACCAGCAAAAACAGTGGCACAACGACAAATGATTGCTAGATAGGACAGAGAAAACAAGTACTTCTGGCGTCACTCACACTCCCACCTTCAACTTGATCTGACAGCTCAGACTGTGGCTGTCAGATCCTCACCAAACGTCATCACGCCCTCCCAGGGAGGGGTGCCCAGACTGCTCAGCCTGTGACTGCTACCAGGTGGAGGCCCAGTGATAGAGAAGGTGCAATGTACTTGAAGGGAGGGGCTCTGGTTCTGGGTGTGTGCGTACCTCATTGTGAAAGTGAGCACAGTGGAAGTAAATTAATAAAATAAACATTTTGGAAATCATTTTTTTAACTTTTGGGACTGCGATCTACCTCAGAGTCACAGTGGGCATGTACTACTGAACTGTAGGTACGTTCATGACAGCAGCTCTTTAACAGTTCCATTAATTCTTTGGTCAGTTTTTTAAGACCCTCAGGTGAATGTTGTCAGGCCCCTCTGATGTATGTACCTTTATACTTAATAGCTTATCAAGTACCTTCTTGCTTGTAAACATCCTTCTGATTTTATCTCTCCCCATATTTCTTGGCTTTCTAACAATGTTCTCAACCATCTCCTTCACTCCATATACTGAACAGAAATACCTATTTAACTCCTCTGCTGCCATTTTATGTTTTTTGATTAGATCCCTATTCACTCTTTGTTGACCCACTGTATTGTTTGTTTTTCATTTCCTACTTTCATACTGTATGTATGGGATTCTTATAAATTCTTGTTTTTTTTTTAACTGGGACAGTAGTGTGGAAGACTGAGGCACTTGCACCTCACCTGCTGCCATGTCAGCAACCTGGGTTAGGGAACTGACTCAGGTCACTAGGAGTCAGCCATGGGGGGGGATGAGAAGGGTTGAGCAATCAAGAGACTATTCTCCTTTCCCAGGGAGGGGTGCCCAGACTTCTCAGCCTGTGACTGCTACCAGGTGGAGGCCCAGTGATACAGAAGGTGCAATGTACTTGAAGGGAGGGGCTCCGGTTCTGGGTGTGTGCATACCTCCATATGCATGCGCCTACGTCCCGCCATGGTGAGGGGAAATGGAATGAAAAACTGAAAAGAGCCAAGTGGGCTACATGAAGCCCTTCCCACTCCCTCTTGGCCCACATCGCTACCAGTCCCCATGCAATTCTGAATGTGTGCCCTGTGGTGGGAGGAGGGCCCACCCCCTGTGGCCATGCCCAGGGGAAATCCATGGGGGACTTGGAATGGAGGGAAGGGGAGGTGAATACTAGATGGGAGAAGCAGGGATGGGGCTGACAGCCTGCCAAGCAGACTCTACAGGAGCAAAGCATTGTGGAAGACAAGATTCCTATTATTTCCTATTGCTAATTTATGCTCTAATCTTTTATTTTCTTTCATAAGATTCTTGCACTTTTTTACCTTCTCTCTGTATTTGTCCATTTCACCCCTTGCACCCTCTGTTTTTGACTGTTGATAGGCCATACTTATGCCATTACAGTACAACTTTGATTATCCAAACTCACTGGGGGGTGTAAGATTAGTTTGGATAATAGAGAGGTTTATAAAATCGAGGGCCCCCTCACCATGTTCCTATTAGCTCGGGGGACATGGTACAAGTTTGGATAATCCAGAGGTTTGTATAATGGGGGGGTCGGATAATCGAGGTTATACTGTATTTGTTTTGGTATTGTACATGTTAGCCACACTGGGGATTTCAATATGCCAGAACTGGATTGGACCATCCCTGAAGCAGCTTCAGCCAGGAGCAGAGACATCTTTGATTCCCTACAGAAGGCAGGCATCAGGCAGCTACTGCTCGATCCCACTAGAGACAGGGCAATTCTGGACCTACTACTAACAAACAGTGACAAAATCACTGAAGAAGGCCATCTGGGGTCCAGCAACCACCACATAGTGTGGTTTTGCTTGGGGACTGAGACTCAGTCAAGCCACACAAAGGCTAATGTCGTAGATTTCAGGAGGGCAGACTTTGAAAAGATGGAGAGGTGTATCATGAAGGCTCTAGTAAGGGGAAGGAAAGAAGGGGGGGTGAGGCCCAGTGGGACCATATGAAAAAGGCCATAGGGGAGGTAACAAACCAATGCACTAGGGTGATAACCAAAGGCAAGAGACTGAGGAAACCACAATCATTCTCTAAATATGTGGCAGAGAAAGTAATGGCCTAGAGGGTGGGATTCAGGAAGTATAAGGGGACTCAAAAGGAAGAAGACAGGAAGGTGTACCTAAAGTGTCTAAGGGAAGCAGAGAAGGCTGTTCGAAGTGCAAAGGTGCAGGCTGAGGAAAGATAGGCACAGACAGTAAAGGAAGGGGACAAGACTTTCTATATGTACATCAATGAGAGAAAGAAAGCTAGGGGAGGCATTGTAAGGCTCAGAGGGGAGAAGAGAGAGTTTAAGGAGGGAGACCTGGAAAAGGCAGAAATTCTTAACAAATACTTTTGTTCAGTATTCACTTAGGAGGGGGAGGGTCAGGGACCACAGCTGGATAGCAGACACGAAGGGGTGGAGGTAGATACAAGTCCATTCACTACTGAGAGAATCCTGGAAGAGCTCACAAAACTGAAGGTGGACAAAGCAATAGGGCCTGATGGCATACACCTGAAGATATTAAGGGAGGTGTGAAGTGAGCTGGCAGTGCCCCTGCCAGCCATGTTCACAAGGTCATGTGACACAGGAGTGGTTCCAGAGGACTGGAGGAGGGCACATGTAGCCACTCCACACAAAAGTGGGAGTAAAAGCCAGCCCAGTGGTGCTGAGGGTTGCGGCACTGGACGCCACATCTCGCTCCACGCCAGTGACCCGGGTTCGGGAGCAGAATTGGGTCGCTGGTGAGTCAGCTGGGGGGAGGTAGGCTGGAGCATCCCATGACAGCTCTCCTACTCTGGGGAGGGTAGAGGACAAAGCCCATGCACTTGCCTGACTCTAAGCAGAGGCTTGGAGTACTGCAAGCCCATAGTGGAAGGGGAAGGGCGGCCGTTATGCAGCGCGATGTCAGCGCCTTCCGCCTTGACATCAGGGGTCTCACACTGTTGGGGAAGGGAGAAAAGAGGAAAATGGCCTGCCATTGAAGGGAAGATGGAGCTTCAGAGACGTGCCCTCAATGTGCCTTTACCCGCCCGATGGCCCAGGCTCGAGGAAACACAAGGTATGGGGTAACAGGGGCTGTGCCCCATCCCCGCTCAGGGGGGGTAAACTGCAGCACCATGAGGTTCCTAGGGTCATTCGGGTAGGGTGGATGGTAGAGGGATGTCTGCCTAGGGGTTCCTGATGGGTCGGAGATGGCAGGCCAGGGCAAAAGTGGATAAATAGAGATTTCAAAAAAAAAGTGGGAGTAAGGAGGAGGCAGGAAACTACAGGTCGGTCAGCCTTACCTCAGTAGTGGGCAAGATAATGGAGGCACTATTTAAAGAAAGAATAGCAGTTCACTTGGAATCCAGTGGTGCCAATGATCTGAGGAAACATGGATTCAAAGCAGGAAGGTCATGTCAGACGAATCTGACAGATTTTTTTTGTCTGGGTGATGAAGGAGGTAAATTGGGGGGAGGCATGGATATCCCTTACCTTGAGTTTAGCAAGGCCTTCAACACCGTCCCACGTAATAAGCTGGTTAAGAAAATGGGTAGTCTGGGCATGGGGCACAAGGCGGTAAACTAGGTTAGGAATTGACTAACAGACAGAAAGCAGAAGATGGTGGTAAATGACCAGCAGGGTACTTCAGGGATCAGTTCTTGAGCAGTCCTGTTTAATGTCTTCATTAGTGGCATTGTGGATGGGCTGGAGGGAAAGGTCAGCCTGTTTGCAGATGATACAAAGATCTGCAACAGGGTTGATACTCCAGACAGGATGGAAAGAATGAAGAGGGACCTGGGGAAGCTTGAAAAATTGAGGTGTGGCAACTGAGGTTCAATTCAAAGAAGTACAAAATAATGCACCTAGGATGGGGAAACCCTGGGAAGAGCTACAGGATGGGAGGGGAGTTGCTGACACTTGCCAAGGAAGAAAGGGACCTGGGGGTTATCATTTCCAATTACATGAAGGTGTCTAAGCAGAGTGCTAAGGCTGCTGGGAGGGCCAGTGGGATGCTGGGGAGCATTGGCAGAGGTATCACTAGCAGAAGGTGGGAAGTGGTGACGCCATTGTATAAAACACTGGTGAGGCCTCACCTAGAGTACTGTGTGCAATTCTAGTGGCTGTAACTTTGTAAGGCAGTTAATAGGGTGGAGGCAGTCCAGAGAAGGGCAACTAAAAAGGTACAGGGCTTGCACCAGAAAACATATGAGGAGAGATTAAAGAACTTCAATATGTACTCGCTGGAGGAAAGGAGGGATCAGGGGACATGATAGAAACATTCAAGTACCTTAAGGGCATAAACAGGGCTCAGGGGGAGACATCTTCCAATAGGAGTACAAGAATGAGGGGGGCATGATATGAAATTGGAAAGGGGCAGGCTAAGCGGAAATGTGAGGAAGTTTTCTTCACAGAGAGGGTGGTGGACACATGGAATAGTCTGCCACAGGTGGTGGTGGGAGCAAGCACAGTGGAGGGATTTAAACATTCCTGAGACAGGCATAAGGGAACCTTAGAGGTGGGAGGAGGGGTGAAAAGCCATTGACCAGGTAGGTCAGAGGTCACAAACTAGTGTAGTGCTTATTGGATGGGCCTGGTGATCCTTATCTACAAACAGTTTCTATGTTTCTGTTTCACTGCTGTCATATATACAGTATGGGTTTCAAACCTGGAACTTTAGCATAATAAGTAAACCACATACCACTAGACCATGAGGTGGCTTAACGTGCAACTTTCTGAGATGAAGTTAAGTACCTCAAAATCAGGAAGGCAAAGTAAGAGTGTATCTGTAATATCTATAATAGTGTGTGGATGTGACTGTTTATACTTGTACATACAGTACAACCTCAAAGATCCGAATCTCAAAGAACCGGACTGACCGGTTAACCGCACCCCCCCAAGCGCTAAGCACAGTTTAGCAGTACCGTAATTGCCACCTGTAGCTCGTTTTCTTGCATGCTTAAAAGGCATTAATCTTCTTCAACATTGTCAGCACTATCAGCATGGCAGGAAAGCAGGCTAACAAATGCAAGCGGGTAACCTTGTGTATCGACACTAAACTAGAAATAATAAGTAAAATCAAACGCGGTGCAATACGAATGCTGTTGCTGAGGAGTATGGAATTGGCAGATCTACTGTTTTTGACTTAAAAAAGTCTCAGGATAAAATTAAACAGTTTGCCCAAGACGCCAGAGATACAGGGTCTGCTCAAACCTGTTGCATTGTTCAAAAAGCAGCAAACGAGGACTTTGAATGTGCCATGCATTTGTGGTTCACCCAAGAACACCGTAAAAATACCCCAATCAGCGGTGTCATTGTTAGCGAGAAAGCTAAACTTTTATTTAAACAAATGTACCCTGACAGTGTTGAAGAAGATTTCAAGGCTAGTTCTGGTTGGTTACATCACTTCAAAAACCACCATGGCATACAACAGCTCAGTATGCAGGGAGAGGCACTTTCTGCTGATTGTGAAGCATCTCAGGGTTTTAAAAGCAACCTACAACACCTAGTGGAGCAGCAACAGCTCACCAGAGATCAAGTCTTTAACTGCGATGAGACTGGTCTATATTGGAGGCTTGCTCCCCAATAAAACACTAGCCGATGGCAGCGAGAGACAAGTTAAGTACTTTAAGTCAAACAAAAATAGAGTGACATTAATGGCAACAGCGAATGCTAGTGGCGATTTTAAACTTCCACTGCTGTTCATTCATAAAAGCACAAAGCCCAGATGTTTTGCAAACGTTACAATGTCAGCACTTCCACTGCATTATTATAGCCAGCGTAGTTCTTGGATGGACCGCAACATTTTTAGCGATTGTTTTTTTAAACACTTCATCCCCCTTGTCAAAGAATATCTGAATTCTAAATTTCTACCAGCAAGGGCAGTCTTGCTGATGGATAATGCCCCCTCACTTATAAACTTAACACAAGGGGCCTAATTCACAAAGGTTAGTGCAAGCTGCATTAAACTCAGCTTGCACCCACCGCCAGTGCACCAGGGAACCTGCACCTGATTCACTGTTGGGTAGGGTGGCAAAGTCCCGCATCTTGTGGTAACCTTATCCCTGCACTAAACAGACAGTGCATCAGGAAGGAGTGCCACAAGCCGTGGGGAAGCCATGCAGTAGTAGTACCATGGACAGCAGTCCCTGGTGGCTAGAGTTACCACCCTCCACAGCCCCGATCCCCCATTGATAAAATAATTATATTTTGAAGAAAGGCAAGGTAACTCACACTCTAGAGCTAAAGTATGAACATGAACAAAGGTTTCCAGACACAGATTCTCTCCACCGAAAGTTTTTTATTTTCAATCCAAAATAGTCAATTTTAATCATACAGATGCTGGCCATGAACCACTGTGATTCAGGTGCCCCAACACCTTGCCACCTAAGGGCTTTATCAAGGGGTGGATACCTGCAGTTAGACCTATCCTTTTAAAGAGTTATCTCATGACATCATCTATATTCATTACATCATGTCCCATCGCATAGTACAGTATATAGCAGTATGTTCTTAATTCATCCAAATTATATGTATTAACAACAAAACACACTTAAAATAGAATATAAATGATAGAAAAATAATAGTCATAAAAATGAAAACATTATTTGAACTTCACTGTAGCACTATAAAACAGTGTATTAATTCATAAGCTATATATCAATTCTTAAGACTTTAAATCAATACTTTTCACTATATGTTGCTTTGCACCAACATAAAAAATACATAGGAAGGTGGCTTAGCCAATGATCATTTCTTCTCTTAGTTTTATAAATATAATCAAAGGATAAATATCTATATAGCGTTGAAAAAAGGGGAGTCCTGGAGTCGGGAGCTTAAACCACATAGGAGCCATTCCATAATATCATACTTCTGTGGAAAACAGCAAATCCTGTGCTCTCCATAAAAACCCCTGGCTGTAAAGAGAAGAAAAGGTCAGAATAAAATGTTCTTGTACTGAAATTTCAATTCAAATGATACAGTATAACAAGCCACCTTATCCATGTGCTTTAATAGAGGTGATCGTTCTCCACCATTGCAGTTTAATAATCAATGAGCATGTAGCCTTAATGCATGGGGGTGGCAGTAAAGGTCAGAAAGCCTGACTTTTAAATGGTAACAAGAGGGAGTGTTTGGGGGGCACATATTGGGAGCCATTATTTCTTTTTTGCAAATCATTTTATCAATTTGGCTTGAGGTCCCAATCCTGGTTAAACCTTCTGGCATTAGAGGCATTGAGAGAGAAAATCCAAAAGTTCTCTCTCTCTGCCAGTCTATTCAACCGATCCCCTTCCCTTCTGCCTACTCTATCCTTCTCCAACCCCGAGAATCTCAGTGTGCTGGAATCACTGTTGTGGTGCAACAAGAAATGTTCAGCCACTGGACTTTCCAGTTGGACATTCTTTTTGTCCCTACTATGCTCCAGAACTCTAACTTTTAGTGGCCGTATAGTTCTACCAACATGTAACTTGTTGCAGTTACACCACAAAGCATAGACTGTGTATGTGGTAAGACATGAAATTAATTGAGTTATCTAAACTTTTCTATTATTAGTTGGTGTAGTAAAGCTATTTCCTTAATTGCAATATATACAAACATTGCAATAACCACACCTAAACATTCAGTGTGTTTTTCAAACCAAGTTTGTTGAGTTGGTTAATTCCTAGAAAACTGGCTATGAACTAGTTCTTTCAAATTTTTACCTCTTTGAAATGAGACCCTGAGTTTGCCACACGTATGCTCTCTCCACTGTGACATTTCAGAATCGAAGTACATTGCAGTGGCAGTTCGCTGTTGCTGCTGTAATGTCCTTGCAGGACCCCAGCATTGCTTTCTTGGGGTCTTGCACCCCCTGCCCGAATCAACTCCAACTCAGAGTTGATTATATATATATTATGTGGATGTGGGGGGCAGAGTCCACCACATGGGGGGTTTGGGGGAAAAGTCTCCCATGAAAAGAAACAAAGTTTCCCCTGGATGGGTTTATGCCTACCACAATTGTGGTTGACATAAATCCCTTGCTGTCGTGTCATGCCACAGTAAATTTATCGCTGCGGCATCATCAAACTTTTGCCACCTATGTATTGAGCCAGTCTCTGATCACTCATCAGAATTGACCAGTATCGAGTCACTGTGTTATCCAGTTCTCCTGCTAGGTGATTGTAGGTACAGTAGTTACAAAATATACTTGTTCCGATTCCCTCAATTCCCTCTCAATTTCAGTATTAAAAGATCTTTGCAGTCCAGCTGAGCTGCTCTATTGTATGCCTCCTCCTGAATGCCGGGATCATAGCCTAATTCGGAGACATAGGTATCAACCCTCAACTTACTTTTATATGTTCCATGAGCAACTAAATACCAAAATTGTTTATCATCCTTAGATATTACTGCATGCCACATTTTTCCCATAAGGAATGTTACATAGATACATAGACAGTGTCGGCAGATAAGGGCCTATGGCCCACCCAGTCTGCCCATTTAAGTTTGTAAGTTCAGTTTATGTTTTCCAGGAAGTCTGTTGCCCCTTACCCCTGATGTTGGTAATCTATTTTCTTCTTTTTAAGAAATATTTTATATAATTTCCTTTCCTTATTTACATTTGTAACCCCTTTGTTACCCGGGGTTACTAGAATCCCAGTAAGACCTAGTGGTAGGCAGGGAAGGCAGCTTGTGAAACTCCAGTTAAATGGGTTTCACACTGTCTCACTCTGTCCTCAGTCACAGCTGAGACTAGAGGGATGACATCATTATAGAATTGTCACAGCTGCATGTGCCACAGTTGGAATCTTCAGCTCAGAGTAGTTCTAGAATCTTGGGAATTCAAAGTGAGTCTTCCGTTTGTCCTTAAGCAAGAAGGAAGCATTATTGTGCAGTGTGATTTCTCTCTCTGAGAAAAAGTCTTCAGTTTGTCCTTAAGCAAACAAGAAGGACACCTGTAGTGTCTGTTTACCCCCCTCCCTCTGGGGGGATGAGGAAAAGTTCTTTGTGGGTTCCAGGGGCAATCCCCTTCTCCCACCTTGGGAAGAAAGCTGCCTGTTTTAATTTAAGTTCAGTCTGTTCATGTATAACAGCAAAGGTTATATTTCTTCACCTGTGGGGCACCTGCAATGAATGGGTGAGTGTTCAGCCTCATTGGAAGGGGCAAACAACTTCTTTTCTTCAGTTGGATTTCAAGTATTGGGGACTGCTATTTGGGAGGACTATGTCAACTAGAACAAACAAATAGAGCAGTCAATTCAGTTTCAAGTTTCAAATGGTTTTATTGGGGACTGCTGTTTGGGAGGACTATATACACTAGGACAAACAAATAGAGCAGTCATCTGTTTAAAGTGTTAAACTTCATTGTAGAGGAGGTGCTTCAGGTCATCCACCTTCAATCTACAGTTTTAAAGTCTAAAGTTCTGTGTGTCCAGAGAAATGGCTGGGTATGGGTTGTGGAAGCTGGAGGTGGATAGATCCCCATCTTTAGTAACCAGGTCCACCTCTATGGATTTCTTCTGTGTTTTTGCTACTTGCTTCATGCACTTGGCCAGTGATGGGGTGGGTACCCAGACGTGGGTCGCAACTTGAAAATCTCTCTAGGAGTCATAGACTCTAAGTGGTGTGGGGAGCCACAGGATGGGAACATACTCATTGTTTGATGGGAGTCTCCCTGTTTGATGGGAGTTTCAAATTGGAAGTACGAAAACAAAATCTCTCTAGGAGTCGCAGACTTCAAGTGGTGTGGTGGGGAGCCACAGTTTGGGAGCCTCCTTGTTTGATGGGATGTCTTTCCAAGTAGAGTTTGGGTTCATTGCCAAGTGGACCGTCAGTCGAGTGGCCGGCATGGGAGCCGGGCCAGTCGGGCTGTGTATCCAATGCGCATGCAAAGTCTGGGCTGAGTGCCTGGTGGGTCCAAAGCCAGACAACTGCTGTAGTGTTCATTCCTCAAATGGACCGCTGTGTTTAACCTCTAATCTGCATTACAGTTATGTAGCCCTGTGGGGGACCATACAGAGCTTTGTTTATGTTCAGTGAGTTAATAAATAAAGCCACACTGAAAAATCCCAATTCTGGTTCTGGACATTACAGTTATTGCTTCCTGTAGTTGGATTTACTTGGGTGCCCCTGTGCAGAGTAGTCAAACCTAGGTCTCTTGTGCCAAGTAGCCTCATCCTTCCCCGAACCCGTAGATACCATATGTATATCCATGCTACAAATGTGGACGCATAGAGGGGTTACAAATTGGAGGCACCGCTGGGATTTGTTTGGGAAGGAAGGTGCTTGGGCAAGTAGGCTAGCGTTTTGGCTATCTGGCAGTCGGTAGCCCAAAAAAGTTGAAGCAATTTCCTAGTGTGCTGTGTGCTGTGAATCTTGTGTTGCTGTTTAAAAATGCCAACTGTTTACCAAGGAGCTGTAAAGCCAAAGTGTGTGTCCTTGTCCTACATCAACATAGTTTACAGCGTTTGTCAGTTTTAAAATAAAGTTCTGTGAAGAAAAGTGTGGAAAACTAGGGGTAGCAATAGAGAAATTATGCCCTGGACATTGGAAATGCTTTCTGTGCAATACTAGAGACTACAGAGTTAATGGCAATGTTACATGGTTGAAATGGGCTCCCGCCGTGGAGTCAGTGGGAAAAAAAAAAGTGCATCTTTTCAGTTTAAATTTGCCTGCTTGACGATCGCCGTGAGGAGAGGAGCCCTCATGAGGAAGAAGAGGCTCATTTGCGTGGCGTCGTGTGGTTGGTCAGTTTGCCATTAGTCCCGCCCCTCAGCCAGCTCTTCAGTGTCTGCTTCAGCATTCGAGAGGGAGACAGAGAGTAGTACGTGTACTGGCAGTGGAGGAGCGTTTGCAAAGTGCTCAAAATGCTGTAAACAGTGAAAAGTGACTTTTCTAGTTCAAAATCAGGCTCAGCCCGCTTATCGGTCGTGGGATCAGTGAACTGTGTGATTAATACTACGATCGCGGAGACTGCCCGCTCGTTTGAAATCCAAGGCCTTCAAAAATCTGGCTGCAGGCCGTTTTCCTCCATCGCAGCAATCTGCTACCATAACAGTGAGTAAATGATTTAAAACTGCTCAAATCAGTGATTTTCAGTAATGCCATATAAAATGTGAGTGCAGCTGTATAGTCGCTTTGCAAGTAGCGATTGTGTGATATCCTGCTAGCAAGTGCAAGTCTGTAAAGCCATTAAATGTGTGCATAGCAATGAAAGTAGCCTCAGTTTAAAGTTTGCAGCCAGAGAGAGACTGTGGGTTGTAAAATAATTGCAACACTATAAAAGCAGGCAATCCTGTGCTGAAACCTGAAGTTTTAAAAGGGACTGTGATTAAATCAATGTTGCCAGCATGTGAAAAGTCCAAGGAAAATCCTGTAAATGTGAGAACAGCTAGAAAAGAGCAAGTTGTGCAGTTTAAATAAAAGTTATTAGTAGCTGATGTAAATCGGGTGCGCAGTGGCTTGACCCAGAGTCTGAATGTTGATGTACAGGAGTGCTGCCGTCGCCATCACAGGGTGGGGTAGTAAAGTAAACACAGCAGCAGAGGAGCCATTTTAAAGCTATAGAGTGTGTTCATTTAAAGTGGGACTTTCAGTTACAGTGAACTTTTGTTTGTTTTTCTGCAGTTATGGCCTCAGGACCAGCTCGTTACCCGGGTCATGCCTGGGTTGCAGTAACAGCAGCAGTAAATAGATTGAGAGACATTGAAAATTAATGCTATAGAGGGCAACTCCCTCCTGATGTGGCAATTCCTAATTATCCAGTGCTTGTATGCCAGATGTGCTTTAGTGCTGGAAGGGATGTCTTCATGATTCCTCACTGTGCTGGTTGTCTACAAAAATATGGCTTGTATAAAGCGCCTCAAATTCGTTTGGCTCCCACATGGACACAACTTCAAGAATCTGCAGTTGGCAGCACACAGCATCAGGCGGAGCCTGTGGAGGAAGGTCCCCCGCGGGGGAGTGTGGTACAAAGTTAGAGAGTGCAGAATTAGAGACGGAATCTGAAGTTGAAGTTTTGGATGCTGGATCTCAGAAAGCAAGTTCAGATAAAGCATCAATAGACCCCTGGGTGGGGGGGCCTAGCCCAAGTCTCGAAGGTGAAGATGAGATGTGGGAGGCTGTTGAATGGGAGGTGTCGACCTCCGCTCCTAGTGATGAATGGATAGTCTCGGGGGTGAGAACTACTGCTCACTCCTGGGCTCAGATCATCAGTGAAGAGGAAGATGAGGAGGAACCTAAGTGGCCTTGTGAGATAGGAATGGGTACACAGCCTCAAAATCTTGCCTCGGAGGAATGTGTTCAAGAAGGTGGTGATGCCACTGCCCTGGCTTCACCAGAAGAAGAAGAAGTCAGGATCCGCTTTTAATTCGCTGAGGATGGCTGGCAGAACCAGGACTGGCCACCCCAAGCCAGGCCAGTGGTCTCAGATTGACCAAAGCAAGTAAAGAGGAGAGACTGGTCTGTGAAAGGCCAATGAAATCTTTGGTATGACCTTTCCTACCTTTCCTCGAGAGTCTGGGAGGAGATTGAGAACTGCAGGAAATCCTGGATCTGGGATGAAGCAATGAAACATGTGCATCCTGGGGCTAACCAGCATGTAAAGAATAGACTGTTCCACCTAAAAGTATACACAGTGGAAGAGAGGCAGGACACTGTTTTATGGACAGAGTGAGAATAGTGGATGGAGAGGGACGTGAAGTCTCCACACTGTGAATTATGTGCGTCCAGATGGAGTAATAATTCAAGCCCCTGACCCCCTCTACTATTGGCCTCAGTGCAAGGACCTCCCAGTAATTAAGCCTGTGCCTACAAAACGGAGAGCCGAGCAGTGGTAGTCAATACTGCCACATCTACACTGTGAAGTAACCTCATTGAACTGCCAATATGAATAAACAACAAATCAGGTGCTCCACATTCTTCAGTTCACAGTATACTGCCCTAATCAATAACCATCTACTGCTACCACCAGATGACTTCAGATCCAGAGAGGACACCAGCCCAGCTGTTTGCCTGTTCATCACCTGGTAATCGGATGACGCCGGACCAGCTGTTTCTCTTTTTGTTCCTGTTCTAAGGTTTCTTCTCCAGTTATGACATCAGCCCAGCTGTTTCCAGATGTGCACTCCTGTGGGTTCCCGGAAGATGTCCACCCAGCTGTATCAGAAGGAATGCTGCCATGTAGAGTTTTCGGAAGGGACCAGGTTTGCTTAGTTCAAATACTTCAAGAGGCTGGTGAGTCACAATCTTTTTATTCTATCTTTATGGCATTGCAATATACACCTTACACTACAGACTTCAAACAGTGTGTGAACTGTCCGCAAAGACTCTCCCCTTTGGGATTATGGCCTTAAAAGACTATGTTCACGGGGCTGCAGCCCAGGAGAGACTCTTTAATGGACTGGCCTTCGGGCCTTGTAGTCACTAGTGGGACATTTAGGGCATTCCATCCCCCCAAAGAAGTGTATTGTTATCAATGTCATTTCTGTACTTAATGTATATACTGTCTTATCTACTTTTCTAAAAAAAAAAATATATATATATTTTTTTCTTTTTGGGATTGTTTAGTGTTCTGTTTTTCCTGTATGGTAAGGGTTGTTGCTGTTTTTGTCACTGTTGTTGTTTAGGTAGATCGTAAATGCAGATTAGGGTGTGTTTTTTTGTTTTGTTTTTGTCTTTTCTTACAGGTGTTCCTGGAAGACAGAAGAGAAGATAAGAAGAGGAGGAGGGGCTCATCGGAGTTCCTCGTTTCAGTGCTTATATGTAGAAATTAAAGTACTGTTTGTGTTTCTAATGTTGTAGTTGCAGGCTGACCAAGGTGGGGAAGGGCCCTGGGTTTTGTTTTTGTTTGGGGTGTTATGTTATAGGCAGATAGGTTTCCCCTAGAGGGTTAGGGGGGATGGACAGGCTGTGGCCCTGACCTGCAGTAGGGGCCACAGTGCTGATCTATCAGGGCTATGCTCTGGACGGTTCTACCAGAGCCACTAGGTGTCCATAGTAAGTGGATAGAGTGGAGGCTGATATGTCAGCGGTAGGCCTCTAGGCCCTTAGTGTTGCCTACCTGTGCTCGCACATGGTAGGAGGAGGCCTGATCACCCCCCTCCGCAGGTAGCACATAGGGTGGGACGGCCTAAGGCTGGGTGCATAATGACTGGGGACAGTCATTTTCCTGGTCAGGGCAGTGTAACCCCTTTGTTACCCGGGTTACTAGAATCCCAGTAAGACCTAGTGGTAGGCAGGGAAGGCAGCTTGTGAAACTCCAGTTAAATGGGGTTCACACTGTCTCACTCTGTCCTCAGTCACAGCTGAGACTAGAGGGATGACATCATTATAGAATTGTTACAGCTGCATGTGCCACAGTTGGAATCTTCAGCTCAGAGTAGTTCTAGAATCTTGGGAATTCAAAGTGAGTCTTCCGTTTGTCCTTAAGCAAGAAGGAAGCATTATTGTGCAGTGTGATTTCTCTCTCTGAGAAAAAGTCTTCAGTTTGTCCTTAAGCAAACAAGAAGGACACCTGTAGTGTCTGTTTACCCCCCTCCCTCTGGGGGATGAGGAAAAGTTCTTTGTGGTTTCCAGGGGCAATCCCCTTCTCCCACCTTGGGAAGAAAGCTGCCTGTTTTAATTTAAGTTCAGTCTGTTCATGTATAACAGCAAAGGTTACATTTCTTCACCTGTGGGGCACCTGCAATGAATGGGTGAGTGTTCAGCCTCATTGGAAGGGGCAAACAACTTCTTTTCTTCAGTTGGATTTCAAGTATTGGGGACTGCTATTTGGGAGGACTATGTCAACTAGAACAAACAAATAGAGCAGTCAATTCAGTTTCAAGTTTCAAATGGTTTTATTGGGGACTGCTGTTTGGGAGGACTATATACACTAGGATGAACAAATAGAGCAGTCATCTGTTTAAAGTGTTAAAGTTCATTGTAGAGGGGGTGCTTCAGGTCATCCACCTTCAATCTACAGTTTTAAAGTCTAAAGTTCTGTATGTCCAGAGAAATGGCCGGGTATGGGCTGTGGGAGCTGGAGGTGGATAGATCCCCATCTTTAGTAACCAGGTCCACCTCTACGGATTTCTTCTGTGTTTTTGCTACTTGCCTCATGCACTTGGCCAGTGATGGGGTGGGTACCCAGACGTGGGTCGCAACTTGAAAATCTCTCTAGGAGTCATAGACTCTAAGTGGTGTGGGGAGCCACAGGATGGGAACATACTCATTGTTTGATGGGAGTCTCCCTGTTTGATGGGAGTTTCAAATTGGAAGTACGAAAACAAAATCTCTCTAGGAGTCGCAGACTTCAAGTGGTGTGGGAAGCCACAGTTTGGGAGCCTCCTTGTTTGATGGGATGTCTTTCCAAGTAGAGTTTGGGTTCATTGCCAAGGGACCGGCCAGTCGAGTGGCCAGCATAGGAGCCGGGCCAGTCGGCTGTATCCAACGCATGCAAAGTCCGGGCTGAGTGCCTAGTGGGTCCAAAGCCAGACAACTGTTGTAGTGTTCATTCCTCAAATGGACTGCTGTGTTTAACCTCTAATCTGCATTACAGTTCATGGCCTGTAGGACCATACAGAGCTTTGTTTATGTGTTCAGTGAGTTAATAAATAAAGCCACACTGAAAAATCCCAATTCTGGTTCTGGACATTACAGTTATTGCTTCCTGTAGTCGGATTTACTTGGGTGCCCCTGTGCAGAGTAGTCAAACCTAGGTCTCATGTGCCAAGTAGCCTCATCCTTCCCCGAACCTGTAGATACCATATGTATATCCATGCTACAAATGTGGACGCATAGAGGGGTTACACATTTTTATAAGTTAGCACATTTTCTTCTCTAACTGCATTCTTTGTCAATTTCAAAATTTCAGACTTTCTCTGTTGGCATTCATGGTCAAACCAACCATGTTTTTGTACATTATTAACATCGATAGACCTACAAACCATAGGTCTGATTAAGGCTACTATTGTCTCAATTTCAGTCCACATGCCTTCAGGTTCATTATGCAAGAAACCATCTGACCTTAGATTTAAAAGTGGGATTTTCATAATTTCTGCTGCAGTGTCATCCAGTTCATATCTACTAACCAGCTTTTTATTAGATCTAATTTCTCTTAAGGGGGCAAATATTATTTCATTAACTGGACTATGATTAAACAATCCCTTTAAAATTATTGGAAGAACCAGCTTAATCTGGTTCAAGGTCAGTTGGCATTCATCTGTATCCCCCTTCCCCGGGTCGTGCCTGAAAATAGGCAGGATTTGTCTAGTGCACTTACCCGGTCAACAAAAACTAAATAAAATAAATAAATAAATAAATGATCACTGTGTCCCCTTGGAGTGACCCTCAGGCTTGTCCAGGCTTCCACACTACCTGACCAAGTGGCCAAGTCTAAAGTAGCAGCACTAGCAGTAGTAAAATGTGTGTAGTTACCTTGTAGGTCTCCTTGAACCCTAGTAGTATTTAGAGGGTATATATTAAACTTATTTAATCATTCAGTTAGGTTACTACTTGTTGTGTTTATATTTTTTTATCCATTGCTTCTCTTGCTGGCATTTCTGGGAGTTCATTTATTTCACCCAAAACAGTGTTATCCCTAAGTCCGTTGAAGGCTCCTATTTTAGCATTCATATCCCCTACTTTAGAATGTCAACATCAGGATAGGCATATGACACTTTTAAGATAATCTCCTCAAACTGAAACCAAATATTATTATTATAGAAGTTTGAGGTTTTTTTGGGTATATACGTGTTAATAATTATGCAAGACTTCCCATCATTCTTATAGAATACAGCTAGAAAATTTCTAGATGTATGAATAAGTTGTATTTGTAGAAAGGAGCCTACTTTAAAGTTTAATATTAAGCCCCCCGAAGCCCTACCTGATTTATTAATTTTTATACCAAGAGAGTCAAAAGAGCAATAACCATTCATTGCAAAATTTAGATTTTCAGTATGCCAAGATTCTTGTATAGCCAGGACATCTGCCCTTTTAACAAACTCTTTCCAATCCACATCCAGAAATTTTTGCTGGACACCTGCGATATTCCATGAAATGAAACAATAGTAGCCTTCTATAGACAATGATTTATCATTATCATTATCAGATCTCATACTCAGTTCTTGCACATTGTTAAAATAACTATTCTATGCCAGACCGGTGGTACTGAGGGCTGAGGCGCTGGTTGCCTCACCTCGCGCCATGCCAGTGACCCGGGTTCGGGAGCTAGTTCGGGTTGCTGGGGTCAACAGGGGAGGGAGAGGATAGAACATCCAATGGATGGCTCTCCCCTCCTAGGGTGGGTTGGGGCACAGAGACCGGCATGGCCTGACATCTAGCAGAGGCTGGGTGTTGGCATGTCAGCCTGTTAGAATGGGGCAGTAGGTGGGGCAGCTGGTGGGCATGCTGTGTGCAGATGCGAGCATGGTACACTCCCTGTCAGGATTGCATGCCCTGCCTCCTAGGTTAGAACATGGAAAAAGGGGGGGGTGCCTAGCTGATGTGGCTTGAAGGCTGTCCGAAGATGTCCTGCGCCAGCTCCGGAGGGGACCAACGAGTGCGGATCTGGTTTGGTGGGGGAGTTGGTTGATCCCCTCTGCCCCACCACAGGGGAAAGCCATGGGGCAATTGGGTGGTTGCCCTCACTGGAGACCGGTGCAGGTCAGACGGTGGCTGGATGGAAGGTTGCAGGGACAGTATGACTGACTGGGGTCCTCTGGGGAGAAAAAGTAAGTAAAAAAAAAATAGGAACTATTCTGACTTCCAAGTTAATTATTGTATCCTGCTAAAACTGCATATCTATTTGATACATGTACGTTATACACATCAGTCCAGCCCATTACTTCAGAATCCATGTCTTCATTTATCTCCCTAGGGAACTCTATCATGTATAGTCCCATAGCATCTAAAGTCTGATATTTTTCCATAATACTGTTCACTATATCTCTGTTTTTTATCAAAATGTCAACTTGATTGCCTTCCACCGAATGCACAGTCCTCAGTACCCCATTTCTACCCAGGGGCACCTGGAGAATGTTACCTAATAGGTTACAAATTGGCCTTTTGAGTTTTACCTAATTTTCTTTCCATAAGCCACTCATCCCAAACATACTAATCCAAATAGGCTCTGCTCAATTTTCAACCTCAGTTCTATATGTTTTATTAAACAGATGCCTGTTTGGAAAAAGCACCTGAAAGCCCTTATCTAACACTCTGGATTCATTATACCATATTGCATTAGCAGTTCTAGGATCCTTGAAATATACATCTATTGTGTCTCTCATTACATATTTTGTCTCTATTATCTCATGTCCCGTGAATGAGACGTCAATTTCAATTTGGATTAATGTGATCAGGAAGGTGCTTATATCAGACGTAATCATCTTTTTTCCCCAATTACATGGGCCAAAAATCTTAGATATGGTCTGTCCTTAAAATCCTCTTCATTTTGTGATGTTCTAGTTTTAAAAATTAATGAACATTCATAATTCTGTGGTAGATGACATTTACTTTTCAAGTTTTCTGGTGACTTCACTGTCCTCTCTGAGACCACACAGAATTACTTGCTTACTCAAGGAGGAGAATCTGCTCCTCTAAACTCCCAAAATCTATTTCTAAGTCAAAATCAATTTTATTTATCAAGTTTCTGGGATCTTTATTAACAAGTTGTCCTGGTAAGACCCTTGTAATTTCTGTCCTTTCATCTTGTTCTAGATCCAATACTACTTGTTGTGAGTCCTTTACTTCTCTATTATCTATACTTCTTTCCATTCCCTTTGATAGCTCATCTTTAACTTCACTTTTTTGTGCATTCTGTACTTTACATTTTAGATGTTTCCCTTTTTTTTTACTTATTTTACACTTTGATGACTTCTTAATCAGGTTATTGTTATTACTTTCCTTATTCTTTTGTTTTCATTTTACTGGGGAATCTGAGATCTGAATGCTTGAAAAGTTTGGCCTAATTAGGGGACTCATGGTTATGGAACTCAAATCTGCTTGTGGCAGTAATTTCTCCAATTTATTTATTTCATCTAAATGAGCTCCATTTATTGCCAGATATCCCTTAATATTATCAGTCTCTTCCTTGAGACTTACACATTGTTCCATAATGATTAATCTAGCTGAAAAAGGATTTCTCATGGAGTCCATTAAATCCTTACTTAAACTAATTGGTATGTATTCAGAATTTCTTTTAGTATAATCATTATTGGTACTATGAATTTCTAGTCTATTCATGCTATCCCATGTCTGTGTTCAATCATCGGGGCTAACCTGCTGAGTGCAATCTATACTTTCGATGTGTGAGCCTATGGAAACAGGTTCTATCAATGAATTCTTCTCATTGGAGGACATCACAGATTTCTATGAATTTATAGATTTTTCCGATCTCTCAGGTATCAGATACAATAATAGCCACAGACATTGCCAGCTATTTCCAGATATTTCACGAAATTTCTAAAGAGTTTCTCTTTGCTGCCCCTACTGTAGAAATGGAGAAAGCATTAGATGTATCTGGAAATATCACAGAAATTTTGGGAAATAGCTGGCAGTGTCTGTGGCAGCTACTGTAGCTAGCCTCAGTATTTTTATAATCAGACAGTTGGGTAACCTCATTAGCCATTAGGGTCTCATTAACTCACCAATCACCCTAATGCCTTCTAAATCATAAACAGCCTCAATTTCAACATCAACCGCTAGGCCACTTTGATGGACTTCTATACTTCTAATTGATCTTTATCAAAAACATCAGGGGAATCAGATAAACCTTTCATATTATTATCTTGTTTTCCTTCCAGGCTGTGATTATTGTCAACCTCTAATGGGCATTTTCCCTTTCTCCTGCTTCCGCTGTCCATATTAGATGTAGAAGTCCTATCAATTAAATTATTGGCCCCACTCAGTTTGAGATGTTCAGTTATTTTAGACGGTACCAGATTTTTGTTTTTATTTCTGCCTCTATTTTTATCACACTTTCTCTCTCTTAAAAGATTCATCTCCAGATCACCTAAACAAGTTCGGCTATTATTGATTTTTGCCTGTGCTCATGTATTAACCATTGCATTAACCACTCTAAATTCAATATACAGATGTATGAATATAGAAATATAGAAATATGGACTGTGCATTAAGATATAGTAATGCTGAGGCCAGCTCACCTAACCTAGCTTTCATCCGACGCAACACAGTACTATATAAAATACTGTACAAAACACAAGAATATAAATAATTCACTATCACATAAAACTTATTTCACAGTGACCATTAATCTATTCAAAGTGCAAATGCAAATGCTAGTGCTAATAAGTGCAAATATGTCAAGCAAATATGGTTAAAATTATACAATGTGGTCCTCACAAAAGACAATAAATTATGTTGGATGACTGTTAGCATGGGAATGGGCCATCATACTAGAATTAATACACATATTGAACCTGATATATGGGTAAATCCCTATAAACATCTATTCTATAGGGAAGACCCAGATTATCTTTCTGGACTGACAAGATATAATTATCCTAGAAGGAAATATAGTTCTGATGATGAGATCACAATATGTGAGTTAGAGGATGCTTTAACTTCATTTAGTAAAAGGAAAGCTCCAGGGCCTGATGGGATCCCATTAGACGTAATAATTAAAACCAAAACATTCTGGATTCCTTTTTTACTTCATTTTTTTGATTACATATGGAAGTTGGGGGATATTCCAAAAAGTTGTAGACTAAATAATATAGTTCCAATTTACAAGAAAGGGGACAAAAAAGATCCTACTTGTTATAGACCAATCAGCCTGCTGTATACCTTGGGCAAGGCTTTCACCAGAATCCTGAACACAAGGTTGATGGCATGGGCAGAGTTAAATGGTATAATTGATGAAGCTCAGACTGGATTCCGTAAAAACAATTCTACTATTGATCACATTTTTGTTTTGTATCATTTGATTCACAAATATAGGAAAGTTAAAAAGCAAAACATATTTTGCATTTTTATCGATCTTAAAGCATCCTTCAATTGGGTTAACAGGACACTATTATGGAACAGACTTGCTGAATTAGGAGTAGATACCACTTTACTGGAAATGATTAGACTCATGTACCAAGAAAATGTCACCGGTATCAGGTATGGTGATTCTGGTGAATTAAGCCCCTGGTTCAAAAATAATGTTGGGGTCAAACAAGGCTGTACTTTGGCCCCACTATTATGTAACTTTTATTTTGGCACCGTTTTAAGAAATATGTACAACCCAGAGTTCTATTTACCAAGGATAGGGTCCAGAGTGATTTTGTTTCTAGCCAATGCTGATGACATGGTATTACTCTCCCTCAGTCATCTGGGAATGAGCAGAAGCATTGATACATTCTTCTATGAATGAAAAACTGCTAACCTAATGGTTAATTACAATAAAACTAAGGTACTTGTCCTTGGAGGCAATAAGAAGGGCCATAACTATTATATGGATGGCACTTGACTTGAGGTGGTCAAATAATTCTGTTATTTAGGACACACTAGCAATAAATTCTTAAAATAGTTGTAATCACTTAGCAATAATGCCTGGGGTGGCTCCACTTCTACACACTCTATGGGCACAATGTAGTCTATAAATATAGTTTGTAAATATTGGACAGCTAGGCTTAACTAGATCTTAGGCAGTAATGTACTTCACTCTAACACAACTGTAAAACTTTGCACAGAATTTGAAATAAATAAATCTGAAAAAAATTTGCAGGAGTAGAGTCGGAGATGTCAGAAATGGTTTAAAGTAAGAATGTCGAATAGGAAAGCAGCAGCTAGGGTGCCAGCCAATCAGTCAGACAGGGCAAAGGAGCATCAGAATCTGGTTGGTCCAAGGAGTCACTGTACCTGGCTTGGTTTCCTAGCAGCAGAGGGTAACGCAGGTGATGGCTTCTGAGGGACCATCTGCACCACAAGATGTCCTGGAGAGATTATAATAGATTACTACTTTTAAAGTAAAATATTTTAGAGTTGCCAGTGACATCAGAATAATTATTTTCAAGACTACATCATCTCAATTGAGTTGTGAAGGATGATGAGGTCATTGGCTGGCACAGATATCATAGGGTTAGCCAACATTGGACAGCTTTGCTTGGTTCCCAGGTCTAATCAGGTCTGTCAAGGTAATCTGCCTCTAGAGAGATTTTCTAATGTCTCGGTATATTGAAAATGTTCTTTAAAGAGTAGTAAAATCATTTGACGTTGCACTGAAAACTATGTGAAGTATTGCATATTGTAGTTGTGCTGCTGATATCAGTAACAGCTGACCATGGGAACAAAGCACAACCGGAACTTCAAGTATACTAGCAGCAGGGATAAATGTAGTGTAATCTGTGAAAGCAGGAGTATGGGTGAAATCTCTATGCTGACCAGTCCAAAACAGTACAAATCATATTGGCTGGTCCAACTGGACCAGGAGCAACTTGTATGGTCCACTTTTTATCATGTTGGCCCTGGCCATATCTGAATAGGGTTACGTATACATCCTGTAGCTGCCTTAAGGGTTGATGCTGTACATATTCCACTGCATATTTCTCATCAGTCCTCACAAATGGAGGGACTCTGTGAAATCAGGACTGCCGGACCACACTGGATCAAAACGGATGGACAGTCAGTCCCTCTTTTTACCATTTTGGTTATACCGAGTCTGGCAGTCCAGATTTCAAGGTCCCATTGGTGTCTTACATCTACAGTAGATCAAATCTGGGCCAGCCAAAATGGATGGACCAAACAATAAAATCCAGAGCGCACAAGTTGCATCTGGTCTGGCCTGAACAGCTGGTCCAGTTTTTGACCGTTTTAGTTCAGTTCTTGTTTAGCGGTCCATATTTCTCCAAATCCCAGTGTGGTCTAATGGAGAGGGTTCTTGCTTGGAAAGAGGAAGATCACTAGATCAAAGCCAGCTAGAGCCTTTTACTTACTGTTTAACCTTGAACAAATTACTAAAGCTTCAATCCATACAGCTGTGGAAGTGGGTAGAAACAGGACCCCACCGTAAACAAGATGTTGAATATCAGCTGAGCTGTCCTAGGTAAATAAATTATTATTGTATTTATTTATTTATTTAAATGAGGCACAGTTGTCATGTAGTCGGGACCTCTGACTGGCGTGTCAGCTTGTAGCTGGCTTGACAATACTCTGTTGACCATGAAGCTGCCATTTTAATCTTATTCTTTACCACAAACTGCAACCCAGATCAAATCAACACACTATCATGTCTTGGATCAAAATGGCTGCAGTAGTCTTTACTATAATTGTGATGTAAACATTTAACACATAACAATTTTCAGTTGATACACACAAATTAACAAATAGTTTCACATGCAGTTGTCTTAACAAATAAGAGAAGAAAAGGGGGAAGAGGACTTATGTGAGACCCCAACATTAACGTAAGCCCCATCTATCCCACTCACACTAAACAGTGACAAATATTCCAAAGGTGGGCTTGGCATTTCTCCAAAACAAATAACCTCTGCCTCACCCCACTATACACCAGGAAGTGGGCCCCCCAACTAGATTGTGACTAGACATACCCATATAAGGTCAAATGATAGTTGGGGAGAAAGACCCAAGCAAGACGAGAGGATGCAATAAGTAAATATGATAACAAAATTAATTTGAAAAAGAAAATACTTTTAAAGTATCTACCATGACTTCAATCAGCTTGGCTCTAGCCATATCGGCTCTGGCTAGAGCTAGTCTGTATTATCAACTGTTAGTAAACTGAAAATGAAACTAGGGACATTCTGCTAACTTCTGTTTTCTTCATGTTTTTTGTTTCAGGCTTTTATGCATCTGGGAATGACAGATCCCCAGGCAAAGAATAATCCTACTGGTAGATCATTGCCCATTGCCATAAATGCACTAAGGATTCTAGATGGAAATAAAATTCATGTAATCTCATTAAGGCTAAAATGAAGCTGAATGAACAGACAAATGTTGCTGTTTTTCCTTTTTTTCTCACAGAAGGGGTTTAGTAAATTAGTTGTATGTGGGATGTAAGTTAATTATCTGCTTAATATCTCCATAAGCTATAACTATTTTTATTTAACATGTATCTAGAAATAAAATAAAAAAACTTTGATTTTCTAAAATAATTAAAATGAAATACAACTAATGTAACATTGATGTCACTGAAATGGGCGTATAGATGTTTGTCAGTTACAAGTAAACTCCACCCCCCGATGAAGGTCAGTGGACCAAACCCCTGGGGCTTTGTTCAAGCCGATTGTGGGATTTACAATTAAATTTGCAATACTAGATTTATTCGTGGATGTGAGCTTTATTTGATCTGTTCCTGGATGGAGTGCACACCTCTGGTCAGTGCTGGCCCAGAAGTTCTGTGCAGGGACTGGCAGACTGTATGCTGCAGCTCTGCACACTCATTCTGGAAAGTTGGCATGAGTCACAGAAGATCCAGCAGATGTTCCGGGACTGATGTCAAAAGCCAGTCCTCAATAAAGTCTTATTTGGCTTAATGCTCACTGCCTACCCTCACAGATGCTAAAAGAGAAGTCCTGGTTGCCCTCATTCAGCCTGAGGAGATTCAGAGGGCCCTATCAGCACTAAGACAAGTAAATGCCCTGTGCAGGATGGTTACCAGGCAGAGTGGTATAAAACCTTTTCTGAAATTCTGATCCCCCATTTAAGGTAGATTTTGGAGTCTGACTCTATTGGTAGTGTCCTGTCTCCTTCATGGTACTATGCCACTTTATCCACTATTCCTAAACTTGGCAAACATCCATTTTGTCCTTCCTCCTACTGCCTGATTTCCATATTGAACAATGATTATAAACTTTATATGACAATGTGGGCAAATAGGATGGAAACTGTCCTTCCCTATTTAATTAATTCAGTCAGGTGGGTTTTAACAAAAATCATCAGACCATGAATAAAATCAGGTGAAACCTGCATGTTCTGGAATTTGTACAACTGCACAAAACCCTGACAGCCCTGCTTAGTCTGGGTGCTGAAACTACTTTTGACAGGTTGTCCTGGAATTTCATTTGAGGCACCCTGTCAGACTTTGACTTCCCAACCCATTCCTAACATGGCTTAAATGTGGATATGGACCACACAGACCTACAACAAGGCACTAGGCAGGGGTGCCTTTCAGTGCTCCTTTGTTTGCCCTCTATATAGAACCTCTTACCACGGCCCTTTGTCAGGATTCAGCAGTTGAGGATGTCCCTCTAATTGGGGTGGAATACACAACAGCACCTATATGTTGACAATATGTTGCTGACACTTCTGAATCCAAATAGTTCCATCCCAGCAGCTTGGGCTACACTTGTTGCTTTTCGTTCCTTAGCATGATTTTTGTTGAATCTCTGCAAAATAAAGGTCTTGCTACTAAATTATTCTCCCCCTCCCACTTTCCAATGTGAGTTACCCCTACGATGGAGGGGTACAAGAGTCTGATATCTGGGTATTTATCTTCCAAGGGACATTCAGAATCTGGACCTTCTTAATTTTTAGCCACTTATCACTGTGATTACAGCAGATATTTCTAGATGGACACAGCTCCCATTGTCTGTTTTTCTAAACTGGAGATGATACGGATGAACCTGTTCCCTCATATCCTTTACCTTCTCCAGACTCTCCCTCTGTTTCCAGCATCCTGTTATTTCATTTCTTGGAATAAACTCATGCCTTGTTTTATTTGGTGGGGCCACTGCCCCCAGGTCCACTTTTCTACTTTATGTTGTAATATCTTTTGCTAAGGGTGGGGTGAACTTGCCAAACTTATAAAATTTTGCCTGGTCATCTGACCTCTGGACCTCTGACTTGATACAAGTATGCTAGCCAAATTGGGTAAGCTTTATTATAGGCTAGCAAGGTTTATATTGGGATGCAGTTTTCACATGCATCATTGTAAATTACTGAGTGACTTAAATTGGTATACATTAGAGGTAAGAAATGTTATGGTCTGGCTTAAATTGCTGCATAAATACATTACAAAATATCCTGTACATTATATTTCCACTAATGTAAAGTCCTGTCCTCATGCTGAAAGAGTATTGACTAGGTCGGTGCATGAAAATAAGATGGTAGCTCCCAGGCAAAGAACAAAATTTACTGTAAAAACTTTAAAATATCAAGCTTCAGCAAGGTGGAATGGATTTCCCCATTCAATGCGTATTTTAACATCACATTATGAATTTAATAGGAATTTGAAATCTATCTTTACTATTGAATGTCAATGTTGGTTTGTATGTTAAATGTAATATGATTTAGAATGTGTTTTGTATTGTAGTATGGATGTGTTATGTGTTTAACGTTTGTTGTAACTTATAAGTATGGGTTAACATCTAACAGGACTGTCTTGAAAACAGGGTATTTAACCCTTATGATATGTATTTTCTCTTCCTGTATAAAAATAAATTATTTTACTACTATTACTACCTCCACATTATCTATCACTGGCTCTGCCCCCAGAGTGTCCTCCAGTGGAAGAAACTAGAGTTCGTGTTAAATGACATTTGACTTTGACCCTCTCTTGTTCTCATACCCCTCAAGATCTCTACGTCTGGTGGGTTTCGCTCCTTTTACAGCTAACATGTTATGAGTCTGGATAAAGCTTTCTCAGTTACCCTCTTTGATCTTGTTCTTCTTTTTTTTTTTTTAAATTACTCTTTATCCACCTGCCTGGCCTGCCACCCCTGACCCATCAGGGGAGACAATGCAGACATCCCACTGCCTGGCACCCTACCCAAATGGACCCCAAGACCCCATGGAGCCATGGCTTAAGCCCCCCCCAGGTGGGGATGAGGTGGGGGAACTAGCACACCATAACTTACGTTTCGTCGGCTCAGGTCTGCTGGGTGGGTGCAGGCACATCATGGGCACGTCTCCTGGCTCCCCATCTCCCTGGCAGTGGCAGGCTCTTTTTCCTTTTTTCTCCCTTCCCCTATGGCGTGAACCCCAGACATCATGGCGCAGTGTGCCGACGTTCATGCCATACAAAGGCTGCCCATCTCCTGTAGTTGGGGCTTGCAGTACTCTGAGCCTCCACTTGGAGTCAGGCAAGTGCGTGGGCAAAGGCCTCTTCCCTCCCTGGAGAAGGTGAGCTTTCGTGGGACGCTCAAGCCTGTCTCCCCCCAGCTGACCCACCAGCAACCTGAGTCCGCTTCCAAACCCGGGTCGCCGGCGTGGAGCGAGGTGTGGCATCCAGCGCTCCAACCCTCAGCACCACTGGGCCAGCCGGTCTTCTTTCTTTTGTATCATGTTATTGACTGACACCGAATTTCTTCCATCACAAATCAATCACACTTTTTTTGCGCTGAAGGCAACTTGGTATCACATGTTCCCGTTCTTGTATGTTGTAGACCTGATTTCCTTTGAGGAACTTCAGTCAAAATATGGTCTCAATCATACATTTAAGGTGCCTCTTTACTTATAGTAGCCATACCCCTCTAATCAGTCATGTTATGCAACTTAGACCCAGATTCCCCTCCCATATATACTTGTTAGCCACCCTCAGGCTCCTAGGGGTCTATGGAGGAATTTAAAGAACACCTCTTTAAATTTATTACAAGCTATTATCCCAGAGTACATAGGGAATGCCGCCCTCCAGTTTACCTTGGAGATATTCCTCCCCAAGTCCTTTTCCCACAAGCTTTTGGCTTTCTCAGTCATATCCGGAAAGTGCTGTTTCCCTTGCTTGGCGGCCTGCCCTATGAACCCCTTGGGGTCCTTCTTGGCCTGGTACACCAGGTGCTCCACCGGGTCTGGCCGGTGCTTCTCTGGCTTTCTCCTGTCCATCCCCCCAATGAAGGCCTGCACCTGCAGATATCTGAATAGGTGATGCCCTTCTAGGTTGAGGCCCTGGCACAGGTTTTCAAAGGTACATAGCTCTCCTCCAATCATGAGGTTACCCACACTTTGTACTCTGCACCCTTCCCATTCCCAAAATCCTCTGTCCTCCATCCCAGGCAAGAAGAAGAGGTTCCTAGCTTCCAGAAGAAGCAATATCTCCCCCGTTGTACCATATTCTGTTTTTTCAGCTGCCCCCACACTTCTAGCACTGTCCCCACCAGTGGGTTCCCACTTCCCAGTATTCGATACACCCTGAGCCCTTTGCTTTGCAAGTATGCAGGCAATAGGTATACTGGAATACCTAGCCTTGTGAAATGTACATATTAATGATCCTTGTTTGTATACAACTGCCTGCACCTGCATGGTTGTCTGTCTCTGTTTGTCTGGTTGTTTGTTGTATTTGCTTAAAATCTTAATAAAAAGATTGTACAAAAAAAAATATGGTCTTACTGGCAGTGAACATTTTCAATATCTTCAGATTTGAACATATCTACTACACAAATCTCCAGACCAGACCCCCATCTACCAGATCTGATGCCAGTGCTCTTAAACATTTTGCAAGAAGCAATTTAGAGCACTATCTAGGGACAATTGATAGGAATTCTGTATGGGGCTAAAGGAACTACTGATCCACTCAAGCCACGCTCCACAAGTGGAATCAAGAAATGGGAATTGTAATTATACTCCACATGTGAGAGAAACATACCCTTCCAAGCCTTGAAAGTGACCTTCTCCACACCATGGAGAGAGTTTGCATGGAAATGTTGATACTGGTTTTTCAGAACCCCAGCTGTTATAGTAGTATTCTTACCTGCCTCACCTGGGCTGTGTTGTCAGAATTGTAGAGTAGTCAGCAACACACATAAGCTCATCACATGCATGTGGAACAGATGCAGGCCCTTTGCATCCCCTTCTCAGCTGTTAGTCCAAGTTGGATCGTGCCAGGAACAAAAATTTGGTGTTCTGAGTGGCCATGGCTAGAAAAGAAAATTAAGTAGCTTTTTCAAGTGCTACAGTGAACTAAAGATGTTTTTCTCCATGGAGTGGATGATGATATGCTGCAAAGTCATGGTAGTAGACTGCTGTATATTTAAATGTTCTATGTTTGCACTGTGGTGTGAGGCAACAATGCTTGAAGCACATTAAAGCTAACTTTTATATTCTCTGGCAATGCATGACCCTGGTGATGTTTTGTCAGGATGTTGCTTCAGAATTTGAAGTCACTCTCTAGAGATTTGCTAGCTCCCACCACGGTATTGATATCAATTCCTCCTCCAGATCTGTGGCTTGGCTCATGTTCATTAGCATAGGTTTACTTGCTGGCAGCAAAGGAGGGTATCACCCAGCTGCAAACTAGGGGTGCTAGCTGCACACTCGAGCAGACATAAATAGACTGAGTGGTCTGTTTCTGCTGGTACATTTGTATGTATCTCTGGGTGAAACCTCATTCACCTACCTTGGATCAATGGTGCACTATTGCGTACATTTACACCATGGAACACCATGTGGTCTCATATCATGACACAGACTCAATTTCAGATAAGGTGGCAACTCTGGGTGACATACAGTTCACAATGGTTAAAGAGGTAGACTTTATTCTTCCATAAGTCATTAAAATGCTTTTTGGATTGTTCAGTCATTTCTCCAGATTTCTACTGGATGGGGCCGGGGTGCCCCCTTGTATGAGTCAGTTGGACTGGTAAACTGCTATCATGAGAGTATTTTATGTGTTGCTGTAGATTTATTATCCCTGCTTTATGACTTACATGTTACTATATGACAACTACATTCTGACTCATTGTGTGTACCTCTGCTTGTACTGTCCTTGCTTCAATGAAATTTTCATTCAGAGAGAAAAAGATTATTAGAAGTGCCGTTTGTCAATGGAGAAGGATGTAGGTTGTGGATGAAGGAAGACTACCAAAGTGTTGTTGGCTTGGTATACTGAATAGTGTGTTAAAAAAATATCACTAGCAACTGGTTCATAAAATTGAATGGTGTTGTCAAAAAGGCTGGTCTGGTAGACTTATAGTCTGAAAAAGCATATTATTATTTTTTATTTTTTTATTTATTGAAGGTCTGTGAATTACAATCTTTTGAGTCAGAGACTCATTTGCAAAGGCTCCACATCATACATAAATGAGGACAGTTACAGAGTATAACAGAATACAGAATACTGCTCTAATACAGAATACAGCACTAGGTACAGAGGCAAAAGATACATAATACATATGTATTAGTCTTCTGTTTATTTGGCAGAGGCTGTTCAAAGAGTTTTAGGTATTAATGTGCACCAAAATTTAGAGAGAGAATACACAAAATAAACAGTACATGTATGTATTGTAAGATCAAGACTTCTTTTCTGAAAATTAGTTAGTGTACTGTGAAAACAAGGTTCAGAGAAATACGTTACATAATTTTAGACTTGGTGTCTTATTAAAGGGTTATTTGCCTAATATTATAAGCACTATGGACAACCGTTGTGTCTCTTCATGCGCATGTAATAGTGAGAATTTAATTTCCACACACTTGGTACTATATTTCCCTGCATTTGATCAGGAAAGATCCAAATGAATTTCTTGTGATTTGCTTAAAAATGTCTCTCTTCAGAACAAGAAAAATTGTTTATTTGCTGTTGTCAGATGAAAACAAGGTCATATTTGCAATTGCACAACTTGCTAAGAGGGATATGTATTGTCTTCTTAAGTAAAGATATAATAACAATATTGTGTGTCAGCTTGGCTCAGTTGGTAGCACATCTGCTTCTGGGCTCTAGTCCCATACTGGGATTAGGTTTGTACCTTAAATTTTAGCACCCGAATGCAGTCCTAAGGGGGTGCTGTACTGTCAGGGTCTGCTGTCCTTCAAATGGGATGTTAAACCGAGGTAACTTCTACCCATCTCTGGTACTGTCCTGCTGGGTGTGCAGGTGGAAATAAAAGAACCCAAGGCACTTTTTGCAAGAGTAGGGAATTTCCTCAGTGTCCTGACCAACATTCTCCTTCCTGTAAAACTGGTTCATGCAATTGTCCAAGGATGTATGTGGCTGTTGATGTGCAAAATGGCTGCCACTACATGTTCAGTCACTTCACTACTAGTCTATCACTGCTTGTAAAGCACTTTGGGATAAAAAATGTATGAAAAGCACTATATAAATGCTGATTCTTCTTCTTCTTCTCAAGAATATATGTATGTAACCATGTCTATTTATGCAACTGTTATTGTAATCTCTTTTAGCATATGGCAAATGTCATGTTCAATTGATTTTTGTATTCCATTTTTTATATTTCATTGCGTTTTAAATGTTATAATTCTTGCAAATTGTTTACATTTGAAAGAAATTTGAATCTGAATCTGAAGCCTCCCAATCAATGGCATGTAACAGAAGTGTATAGCAACTGGAAAACTTAATTAAAAATATTTCTTAAGGGCTACAGAATTCTGACTTTGATCATTTTCTAGTTCATGTCCAGTTCTACCACAGTGCACATATTTAAAGAGAAAAACACTATTTACTAAATGTTTACTTCTTTAACAAGCATAATGAGCTCAAGCACAATTTTTTACTTTTGACTGCATCTTTCTCCAAAAATAGAACACCTATGACAAATTATTTTAGTACCTTATGTTAGGATGAGTAAGTCTATATAAAACAATAAAGAATAATGCTTGCTCAACTAGAATTGTCCTGGAAGTTCAGTGGTGCATGGGTAATCACAGTGCAGTGCTTAAAGCCATTTTACATTTTTAAATGCTTGAGAGTGTTGGAGTCCCATTAGGAAAATATGCGCTTCTAGCAAAAGAGTCCTTTACTGTTGCTATTTATATGTACTGAACATTGACAATCTGACAATCTTCTTTGTTCCAAAAATCTTAGCACTAGAATTGTGCAATATCCTGAATGCAGTTCTAACAGGGGTGATATAAACTGTATTTCAAACCCTGGTCTTGACTGCATTTCCTTTAACCTACAGTAGTCTGGTAGATTAAAGAAGCCAGAACATTAGCAGAAATGATAAACTCTTCTAGCCAGGGCCCCTAGTTCTCAGCTGCACTTCAGTACTGATTTCTGCAGAAGGGATCCTGGGATTTTGAGGCAATGTTTGTTCATTCCTGCAGCATGAATTGTTCATTTCTGTGGCAGGCTGCAATCCAGACATTAACTAATATACAATGTGGTGTGATTGATGACAACACATGTCAACCATAGAGGAGGGGCTTCATAATAAACAAGGAGGGCACAGGAGCCAGTACTATGTAAAACAAATGTGTATTTGAATAACAAATTACCAAGAGCAATGAATTATATTGCACTATGGCAGTTTGTGACATGATGCAAGTTCTGTGGAAAATCTGACATGCACAAAAGCCATGCAAAGCCAGACATTTTTGTACTTCTATCTCTGTCATAGCTAGTATACTTGACATATCCTATAACCTGAACCTAGCTTCAGAGTACTCCTTGATGTTTCTTAAATTATGGATTTCAAACAGGAAACCTGACTCCTCAGGTCTCCATCTGTTCGGTCTTATGTCATATGAGGGAGTGCAATCTATATCCTCTGCAGCTAATATAAAAATAAACTTGCTCAGAGACAGAAGAGTATCATGATCAAACTGTGAACTTAGAGGCAAAAATTGAACAAATTAAGCTCAAACATATGCATAACTGTCTATAACTAGATCAGAATAATACACCTTGTTCGTCTCCTAGTTATGAAAACTTCTTATTCAGTCCTAGAACTATTTTAAAGGGAATAGGGCAGGCACATTGTTTGCCTGTCAGCTTTGCTTGTGTGTTTTTTTTTTTGGGGACAGACAGGCAGATAGACAGAGTCAAAGACAGACATCTATAAAATCCAAAATGAGGACCAATATTTGTGGCTCCCAGTTAGCATTAATGCACAATCTTAACAGTATTGTACAACCTTCTATATTTTATAAGTCCCTCAACTGGGCTGCAACATTTACTAATCTACTATGTTAACTGAGTCATTTATACTGGAAACCATCAAATAAATAAATGTTTTAAATGTATTAAATGTATACAGAATGAAGACATGATTCAAGAAATAAACCTGTTCAATGACAGATTAACTACCTTGGAAAAAAACTATGCTGATACTATTGCCCATTTAAACAGGACTGACTCACTTACTGAGACCTCTATACTTGGTACATGTGCTAGCTCAATACCTACAGCCTCTATTTGGGATCATGGGACACATATAAATGAAAACTGATCTTTTCATCCTGCTAATACCCCTAATAGGAAGCAAGCTAGGGAAGAGGAGGACCATATACATAGTGAGGATTTATGGTATCAGGTCCAGAGTAAAAAAGTAAGTAAAACAGCTTTGATCCTCTAATAAATTTACTAGACCAAGATAGTCGATCAACCCCAAGTGGCATTCCCCCTATTATACAGACTGTTGTCAATGAACAAGTAGTTACTGATTTGTCTGACCTTTGTAATGTGAACATGCAATCCAATCCTGAAAATTTAATGGACTTGACAGATAGGAATGGAGCAGAGTCTGATAATCTCATGGGCCTTACTGATAGGAATGAAATTAAGCCCAGGAAAATGTATCAGCTGGGTGATTCTATTATTAAAAATTTGGACAGGGCTCTTTGTAATCATGACAAAACAAATAGGACTGTCTCTAGTTTTAGAGGAGCTAAGATTTTGAACATTACAAAAATGTCCAGGAACATCTTGAAAACTGGGGGGAAAGCCATTGGTTATAATTCATGCAGGGGTAAACAATGTTTTTAATCAAGATGTACACAGCATCAAAGAAGAATTTGTGGGTATGCACAACCTACTAGTAGACTTAGATTGTCAGATTGCCTTTTCAGAAATTCTTCCTGTCCCTAGGGCTGCCAGCTATATTAATGAGAAAATTAAATCTTTAGATAATTGGCTTCCCAGTTGGTGTCTTAAACAAAAAATACACTGTCTTACCCATTTGGAGGAATTTGTATATAATCCAAACTTAATATGCAAGGACAGACTACATTTAAATAAATTTGGCAATAGAGTGTTGGGAAAACAAATAAACAATTTTATATCATCTAATTTAAACTAACCGGGGGTAAGTATGCCCTCTTAATGTCCTTTACGGAATAGATACCAATGTCCCCAGAGTCTGCAATCCCAAAGCATCAGATACAATAAAAAGTAGTACCCTAAATGTTCACAGTACAGATCTTAATATCTTATTGATCAATACTAGAAGTCTAAATAATAAACTAGATGAATTAAAATGCATTTTATGCAGAGACAATATAGATATAAAAGGTGTAACAGAGACTTGGTTCACTGAGTCAGGCTGGGGTATTGACATCCCAGGCTATTCCGTTTATATTAGGAACTGACAAAATTCCAAAGGAGGTGGGGTTGCATTGTTTATTAATAAATGCCTAGATAGTACACAGATTCCAATACATTCTAATCTAGAAGTTGATATTGAAATTGTATATGCTCAAATACAAACTGACAGACTATTAACAATTCGGGTATGTTATTGTTCCCCAAACCTGGATATTAATAGCAATGATATATTTTTACAAACTATTGAACACCTGGAAAACTATGATGATTTAATATTAATGGGGGATTTTAATTTACCTACCATCTGTTGGCAGACATTTACTGAGAAGTCTCAATTAGATCATAGATTTACTGATCTAACTCTTCAACATAATTTAGATTAACTAGTATCTGAACCCACCAGGAAGGAAAATGTCTTGGATCTCACCCTCACCAATATAACTTACATGGAGGAATTACCCAAAATTATTGAACCCCTTGGGGACAGTGATCATAATATGGTTTCACTGAATATTAAATATTATACAACCACAAACCACGGTGTTACAAAGACAGAGAACTTCCATAAAGCAAACTATGATGCCATCAAAAATCACTTAACTAAGTGGAATTGGAAAGTTGGGCTTAACAATAAAACTAGTGAACATATATGGACCACTGTAAAAAATAAAATGGATTATTGCATCTAAATCTGGGTTCCTGAGTGTAAGAAATATAATAATAAAAATAAAAGAATCCCCCCTTGGCTGAATGGCAAAATCAAAAGATTGATAAGGAAAAAAAAGCATACAACAAATATAAAAAAGATTCTTCAGCAGAAAAATGGCTGCAATTTACCAATTTAACCAAACAATGTAAAAATAATATTAGATTAGCTAAGAAAAATCTGGAACTAAAACTTGCTACTGTGTCCAAGGACAATAAAAAACAGTTTTACAATTATGTTGGCACACTAAGAGGGAAGGAACTCTCCATTGGTCCATTAATTAAAGATAATGTGCTGCTTACTAATGAGTTGGACATGGCCAAAGAATTGAATGACTATTTTCTTGATGTTTTTAAAACTAAAGATGTTCCTTGCCAGAAAATGTAGCCGATGAAGCATCATACCCACTGATCACCCCTGAAGGAGTTAAGACAGCTATACATGCCACTAAAATTGATTCCTCAGCTGATCCTGATGAAATCCCAGCAAACGTCATTATAGAACTGAACACTGAATTAATGGACCTACTTACGCTATAGTTTAACGTATCCCTTCGTGAGGGTTATGCATTAAGGGAATGGACAGTAGCTACTGTAGTGCCCATACACAAGGGTGGTAATAAACATCTTGCTAGTAATTATAGACCTATCAGCCTCACCTCTTGTGTAGGTAAAATAATGGAAAGGATTTTAAAGAAAAAAATGTTAGAGCATTTACAGAAAATAAACTTTCAGGACATTATCCAATATGGGTTTGTACAGGGTAGATCATGCCAACTTAATCTCATAAATTTCTTTGAGCCAGTGAGTGTGGCACTGGACCAGGGCCTTCCAGTTGATGTCATTTTTTTGGACTTTGAGAAAGCCTTTGATTCCGTTCCTCATGGAATTTTGATGAAGAAACTAATAGGGTATGATTTTAACGCAAATATTGTTAGATGGATAAATTTCTGTCTTAGTAATAGGCAACAATGGGTCAGCATTAAGGGGCTACTGTCTGAATGGGGAGAAGTAAGTAGTGGTGTTCCACAAGGCTCTGTTTTGGGCCCTCTGCTGTTTAATTTATTAATTGCTAGTATGCAAACTTCAAATGATGTCTGGATACACAAATACGCTGATGACAGCAAGCTTAGTTGCATTGTTAATGATTCCAAATCAGTTAGATCTTTACAATCTAATCTTGGTAACTTAGTAACATGGTCAGTAAGAAATAAAATGGCCTTTAACCCTGTCAAGTGTAAGGTCATGCACTTGGGTAAAAATAATATGCAAGCATCCTATAATATAAATAATTATATATTACAATCTGTTACAATCGAAAGGGACTTGGGCATTACCACTGCAAATAATTTAAAGTTCTCGACACATAATTTATTTATTTATTTAGTTTTTGTTAACCGGGTTAGGTGCACTAGCCAAAGCTGACTATTTTCAGGCATGACCCAGGAGAATACATACATAAAATGAGATGAGATTATACAATACATAGCATATAGTACAGGTACATAGTATATAGTACAGGTAGGTTAGAATACAGATCAAGTCAGACAGTACTCGAGATAATACATATAGCTATGCAGAGATGACAAAAGTGACATTAGTACATGCAAATAACTGAAACTGGGCTAAGTGGCAGCTATAAAGACATTTTATAGCAAAGCTTGTTTAGAAGTGCAGCAGTGCCTTGGGTGAAATAGGGTGGTTAACTGTGAGGCATTAAGTGGGATCAAAGCATGTGCAGGGATCCTGGGACAGTAGGCGATATAGTTCTTTTTTGAAGATTGGGTGGGAGTTAGCCTGCCTCAGAGCAGGAGGGAGGGAGTTCCAGGTGGCTGGGGTGGTGCAGTGAAATGCTCTAGAGCCTTTTGAAGTAAGACACCTGGGTATGGTGAGTAGAAATCTGTTTGCCTAGCGTAGTCCATGGGCAGGTGTCTGTGGTACAAGTAGAGCTGCAAGGGAGGAGGGGGTTTAGTTACAGATTACAGAGTCTGTGAGGGTCCCTAGGGAATATAGTCAGTAGGCAGTTGGGGAGAGCCAGCCTAGGTCACTATACAGTGTGCAGTGGTGCTTGAGGTGATGGGAAGAGGAGGCATACTGACATATGTTGTTATACGCGACATCCCATTTATGGAGAGCAGTCTTATGGGCATTAGCAAAAGTGGAGACACCATATGTCAGCGCTGGAAGCAGAATACCCTTGGCAATTGCCAATTTGGTGGATGGTGTTAGCAGGTGACAAGTCTTACAGGCGATTCCAAGTTTGGCATTTGTTGCTTTACAGATTGACTGGATGTGCAGACTGAAATCAAGGGATTTATCAAGGAGGACTCCCAGGTATTTGAAGGATGTGACACAGTCGATGAGAGACCCCCCAGAGTCATGGACTAGGAGGGGTTCCTTACAGGCCCTGAGTTTGAGGGCAGTGCCAAATAGCTTGGCTTGAGTCTTTTTTGCATTGAGGATGAGCTTATTAGCATTTAGCCATGTTTGCACATTCCTGAAATCCGAGGAGAGGTTTTTGCTAATGATGTTAACTTTGTCAACGCTGCAGTAGAGGACGAGATCATCAGCATATAAGATAGCTGAGCAGGAGAGTATAGCATAATCTATGTTGTTGATGTATAGCAAGAAAAGAAGGGGTCCCAGGATGGATCCCTGGGGTACTCCGATGTCAGTGCTGGTCACATTCAAAAGAGCGGAGTTGAATTTAACTAGTTGTAATCTGTTTGATAGGTAGTTGTTAAACCAGTCAACTACTGAGGATGAGAAGTTAAGTCTATGCAGGGTTGAGAGAAGCAGGGGATGATCAACAAGATCGAAAGCTCTGGTAAGATTGATAAATACTGCTCCAGTGAGTAGGTCTTTGTCCATGTTGTAGAGTACATCAGTGGAGAATTTGAGAAGAGCGGTTGAGGTACTGTGCCCTTTTCTGAAACCATGCTGAGTGTCTGAAAGAAGGTTGTTCTTTGTGAGATAGTCAATGGTTTGGGTTGCAACAAGCTTCTCCAGTAGCTTGCTTAGCACAGAGAGGATGGCTATGGGCCTGTAGTTGTTGATATCCTTTGGGTCTCCTTTTTTATGGATAGGCATAACTCAGGCAATCTTACAGAGATCTGGGACAATGCCAAGAGAGAGCGAGAGAGACAGAGTGAAAATCTTGGCCAGTGGCGAGGCAATCAATGGTGCCGCTAGCTTCAGGAGTCGTGGCTCGAGTGAATCTGAGCCGGAGCAAGTGTTGTCGGATATGTTTTGCAATAGCCTTTGGACCTCGGATCTAGATATAGCTTTAAAGTGGAAAGGGGGGGTAGTAGTTAGTTGGCAGTGGTCAGCACCAGATACAGATCTCTGGGGTGTGCAGTAAGGCTGAGATGCTGTGGGAGGTGAAGTGAAGAACGAGGTGTACTGAGACAGGTCCGTGAATAATCTGTTAAAGGCATTTGCTATAGTGTTTGAGTCATTGCAATGTACACCATTTAGGATCATATCCCCTGGGGTCGATGACTGGGTAGCCCCAAGAAAGGTCTTGATGTGTGTCCCGAATTTTCTAGGGTCACCAGCAGAGTTTGTGAGCAGTTCCTTGCAGTAGATGCTCTTTGCTGTTCTGATTTGTTTTTTACAGGTGCTCTGAGAGGCCCTGTAGGTATTGTAATCCTCTGGCAGTCCGGACACTTTACACTTCTTCCAGAGTTTGTCCCGTGAGCGCAGGTTAGGCAACAGGTCCTTGTGTAGCCATCTTGTTTGTTTACCCCTGACCCTTCTGGTGACCTTCGGGGTGTGTTTATCCTGAAGTGCTGTGAAATTATCAATGAAGATATCAAGGGCTATTTGAACATCATGGGAGTGATAGATGTCAGACCAGTTGATACAGGATACATCATAGAGGAGAGCTTCCACGTCCAGTTTGGCAAAGTTGGTAATTGTGATGTAGCATGGAGGGGATGGGGGAGCAGTCTCCAGGCTCCATACACAGAAAGTGGGGGAGTGGTCTGTGATAGCAACTGCCAAGATGCCTGCAGTTTGCACATGGTCAAGGCAATTCACCAGTACCCAGTCTATGAGGGTGGAGGTAGTTAGAGAAGGGGTGGTTCTAGTGGGTTCAGTTAAGATCTGGTGCAGGTTATAGCTCTGCGTTAGTGTCAGCAGTGTGCTGTGAGTTGGTCCCAGCCAGTTTAGGTTAAAGTCATCTAAGATTATGACCTTGTTTTGCTTGGCATTTGTGACGGTTTGATTAAGTGAATCCTGAAGATCTGTGATACCTCCAGTGGGTGGGTTGTAGGCACAGATAATGTGGAGTTTTTTTGCACCAAGGGCAATGGTTGTGTGTAGGGACTCACAGACTGAGGGTGAGCCAGTGGGTGGGCAGACCGTAACATCAAGATGGTTTTTATAGAGGATAGCGACCCCCTCTCCACGTTTTGGGAAAAGCCTATCTCTCCGTATCAACATAATAACATAATTAAAAAAATGTCATGGTACACTTTCCTGTATCCTTAAAAAACATCAAGAGTAGGGAACCAGATGTTCTAATCCCTCTATATCTAAGTTTAGTCAGATCACAAACTGATTATTGGGCTCCATTTTGTACTCCAACTTCTGTGGGAAGTAAGGCATCAATAGAAAAGGTTCAAACACGATTTACAAAAAAGGTCAAAGGTCTCTCTAACTTAGATTACAATACCAGACTTAAAACTCTTGGTCTGTTCTCTCTCGAATATGGAGCATATTGGGGAGACCTATGCTTGGCGTACAGAGCATTTCATGATCCTGCCTTATGTGAGGCTCCCTGCCTCCAAAAAACTGAAACAGGTCATAATACTAGAACACATAGCTTAAAATTTAAAGCATTAATAAATAACACCTCAAAAAGGAATAATTTTTATACACAGTGACTAATTTTTACACACAGCGGCTGCCTCCTATATGGAATTCATTACCAACAGAAGTTATCACCAGTAATAGTTTGACCCATTTCAAACATGGACTGGATAATTATATGGGTAATAAGACATTTGATTGTTGCCACTGGGCGACGAGTTCATAATGGGCACGTCCCTCAAACTCGTATCATACCTATGAACCTATAAATCCCTTCTGGCCCTCTCAGAGGCAGCTATAGGCTTCCTACAGCATTAGACAGCACTTGACCCAGACAGGATGCCCATTGAATTCCGTAAGGTTTTCAAAATTATGATTAAAGACCTGCTGCTACAGTATGTTTATTTCAGTGCACTCAGTAAAAAACATGAGTCCTCTCATCCTCCTTGTCTATAGCTACCTAGGCCATTACCATCTTACCCAAGGAGGGGAAAGACCTTTGTTTATGTCCATCTTATAGGTCCATCTCACTCTTTAACATTAACTATTAAATGTTTGCCATGTTTATAGCCTCAAGATTAAACCCATTCTTGCGTCTAATAATCTGGCAGGTTCAAGCAGGCTGGAAGCACAATAATGAAACTCAGATGCATAGATTTAACCCTGTGATGCTGAGAAGGCATTTGTCTTGGTCAAATGTCCCTATCTGGTCTTAATCCTCTAAAAATTACATATTAGGACAGAACTCTACACCTGGGTCCAGAGACACCTTGTCTTGCTGCCGTGTAACTCTTATGGTTCAAATGGTATGACCTCCTTCACTTTCCATGTAGCAATAGGGAATGATAGGGATGCCCCTAGTTACTGTCACATTTATTTCGTACCTACATTGTGCCTGTGGCCATTACTTTTTAGACCCACTGCCACTTCACATGTCTGCTGTCATTGTGGACAACACCAAATGTCATCTTTCACTATGCAGATGTTATCCTGCTTTCTTACACATGACCTACACGATCTACACAGGTGCCCCAACATCCCAGTTCAAGTGCCATATCCAGATTTCTAGTGATGTAAAACTTACACTCTAAACTTCATGTACTTCTAAGTTTTTTAGTGATGTGAAATTTACACTCTAAACTTCATATGCTTCTAAGACTTTTAGTGATATAAAACTTACACTATAAGCTTCATTATCAAAGTATTTATTATTTATTTGTTAATTCAGAATCAACCTCTGAGTACAAAACTCTTTTACAAAGGTTCCACATCATTAAAACAGAACAGACAATACATACAAGCATTACTTGACACATTGATTTGGTTACAGGCAATTTTTACATTCGTACAATGGTTCCTTGGTCAACACATAAGAAGATTACATTACCAGCAAGGGTGTACTTACAGTAAGAGAAAAGAACATTACAGTCCAGAAGGGCCTTGTCTAGAGTAGCAGGTGAAAAGGAGGAAGGTGCTTCGAAGGTAGGGGTGGGGATGGGGGAGGGTGGAGTAGTGAGGTGCAGTGGGATATACAGGATGGGGGAAAAGAGAGGCATCACAAGCGAGGAGAAAGGGATCATGGAGCAAGAAGAGAATGATGGAGGCAGTAGCTTACATTTGGGTGAGATGAGGAAGGTGGAATGAGGAATGAGATAAGGAGAAACCCTGGGAGTAAGGGGGAAGGGTGGGTAGAGAGGATCATCAGACAGAAAGATGATAGTGTCATCAGAGCTACAAAGTGCGTAGGGGGAAGGATTGGAGAGAGGACAATGAGGGGGAGAGAGCAGTCTCAGTTCAGGCCATCACAAATGTTCAGATTTAGTAGATGCTGCTTAAGTTCAGTTTTAAAGGCTCTGAGACTAATAGTGTTTAATGCTGCTGCAGGAATCTCATTGAGCCAGAATGATGCACGGTAAGAAAAATTAGCATTGTCCCAGAGCAGTCCTATGAAATGGGACACTGAGTGTGGTCATAGCTGTGCTTCTGGTGTTGCAATTAGAATTAACTACCTTTACTAGGTCTGAGATGCAAGGAGGGGTCATGGAGAGTATGTCCTTTCTCCCCAGAAGGTAGGTTTGGTATTTCATTCTGTTTCTAAGTGTTAGAAGGTTAGACTGCCCATACAGGGTGCAGGTACGTGAGAGGTTATCTGCATTTAGAAGTAGTGTGCATGCTTTGTTCAGTGCTTTAACTATTCTTTTAAGTGCTGTGTCCATGGCAGCACTGTATACCATCAGACTGTAGTCTACAATGGATAGGATGGAGCTAGAGACCGAGATCCTGAGGGCATTTGGAGTAAGGTTTTCCTGTGTCTAAACAGGACACCTAATTTGGTGTTCGTTGCAATCACCACCATGTCAATGTGCTGCACATAGGAGAGGGTATTGTCTTCCATGACACCCAGGTACTTGAAGGAGTGAACCTGTTCCAGTGGGACTGCCTTGTTTGTGACTGTCAGGTCAGGGTACCTCTTTTTTAGTTAGGGCTCGATATGAGCATTGTTTTTTTTTTATAGTTAAGAAGTAACCTTTGAGAGATAAACCAGGATTCCAAGTGTTGGAAGGATGCCTGCAGCTCAGCCTTTAGGTGCTCAATATGTGGATGACTGATGAGAATGGCATTGTCCGTGTATAAAATAATTTTGCTGGTGCAAGCGTCCAGAAGATTATTCAGAAACAGTGTGTCCAGAAAGACAACACAAAACCTGTCATGGACTTCCTTTCCTGGGACATCCTTTTCTGGGAGTCAGTTTGGACTAGTGGTTTGAGCACAGAGCTATGAAACTAGATAGCAAGGTTTGAAACCCAAAGCTACCACATACATGGTGTTACCCACCCTGAACAAGTAACCTAATATCTCTGTACTTAAAATTGTAGACTAATCAGCTTGACTTCTCTTAGTTGGAACAAATATGGAGTCTTTATTAAGGGAGGAACTGGTAAACTTACTGAAAGGAAATTGGCTACAGACACAGAACACATGGGTTCACAAGGGTAAGGTCATGACAAACAAATCTGGTTGACTTGTTGACTGGGTGACCAGGGCAACAGAGAAGGGATGGAGTAGACATGGTACACTTGGATTTCAGCAAGGCCTTTAACTCAGTCCCTCACAGGAGGCTGGTCAAAAACATAAGGGACTTGGGGTGGGGGGAAAAAATTGGAAAATTAAGTGAAGAACTGACAGAGGGAAAGAAAAAAAGGGTCGCAGATAATAAAGAGATTTCAGGGGTAAGAGAAGTAACAAGTGAAGTACCTGAGGGTTTGTGCTGGGCCCAGTCCTTTTTAATATATTAATTTGTAAGATACTGTATGTGAAAGCTTCAAGGGCAAGATCTACTGTTTCACAGATGACACCAAGATCTGCTCAAGGTTGGACAAGGAGAAAGGGATAAAGAAACTCAGAGAAGATCTGGACAGGTAGGAGAGCTGGTCAAAGATATGGCAGCTGGGCCTCAACATAAAAATATAATGCGATGTACACTGAGAAGAGAAACTCAATAGTGCAGTAAGAAATGGAGGGAGTAGTGCTGGATAGTACCACAGAAGAAAAAGACCCACGGGTCATGATAACAGAGAGCCTAGAAACAACAGCATGCTGTAATAGCTGGGGCAGATCCAGCAGCGATGTAGATTGGGGGTGATGTCATATCAAAAATGTAAACTACAGGCTGGAGAAAATATTTTAAATTTGGTGCCTTCTTGTGTATTTTGGAGGCCATTTCAAACAGAATTTGCTACCCTGTTACTTCCTCCCATGCCCAGTAAGTTGCATCCTAGCCCTCTCCAGAGTCCCCACAGTCCAGTATGTTGACCGAACTACCCTCCCCATAAAATAAATAAATAAAAAAGACCAAGCTAAGGCTCTCACTAGGGAATAAACTAGATTGCATTAGGTCATCTGATTCAAACACTTTATTACAAAGATTACATGCTGGCAGAAGCACATCGAAAATCCCTTTTTTTTGCAAGTGCCATTCCAAGGTAACCTCATTGCATGAGCATTTTTCTAGGGTCATTTATTAGTGCTTCTAATAACTTCTAGGTTTGGAAACATAAAAACATTTAAGCACAAATTTGAAACTGGTAATACTATATTAAATTACTACCATCTGCCTGCAGTCCATGTAGTCATCAATCACCATCTGCAGTCCTGACATTCAGTCAGTATCAGTATTCAAGATGTCAGGCAGTCCAAGCCTTCTTAGATGAGTTCTGGCAAATTCTTCTACAATCTTGGAAGGTGGGTGAATTCTCTTTCAGTGTGCATACATTAAAGCTAAACCTGTTAGTCTCTGTTCTGTCATAGTTGATCTCATGTAAGTCTTGATAAGACGCAATCTGCTGACTAGTCTTTCACATTCACAACTGGTGACGGAGAATGTTGCACATATTTTTAACACTGTGTGCACATTTGGAAAAAGCAGTGAATCACAAGTCTTTAAGGCATCAACAAGGTTGTTTGGAAGTCTGCCACAGTCCTTCCACCTAACAAGCCATTTGTGCAATTCTGTATGCAGAGTATCAAGTTGTGGCAGATCATCCATCAAGTAGCTTAGGCCTAGTGACTGCACACTGCAATTATCCTGCTCTTGTATCATGATGCTGGGGATACATTGTAGGGCAAAGGCAGCTCTCTTATGCAGCTGTGAAAATTTGCTGTCCATCTCTGCAAGGAGGTAGTCCAGGAAGGGAATAGTCACTGTTCTGCAGTCATATACTTCGGGGTTCTCTGCATCCACATTTTCTCTGTGCCTTTGTCTTGCACTTGTTCATGGCTTACTTGGCTCAATTCCAACATACTCAGCAACTGTTACAGCTTATTGGTATCATCTTGAGTGAGTTTCATCTATGTTGTCCCTAATACTGCATCTCTCAGAGCTACAGGAGTATGATTCACATATCTCATGGCTTTCACCACATCTAGAACTGAGCCTTGAAGAGCAACACTTAGTGCATACAAGTACTGGAGGCATTTTGCTGTCATGATAATGGCCACCACAAACTCAAAGCTGGTCACACACTTCAGGGGACCAGATGCCTGCGTTACATGTTTGTATCTTGTATATCGCTGGTTGATCTCTTCTAATGCATTGACCATGTCTAGGTACAAGGAGGTCAACACTAAAAAAACATTATGCCATTCAATCAATCTTGTATGGCAAAAGCACAGCTGATTAACTTTTTTTCCATCCAGCTTTGCAATTTCCTCTGGAAGAATAGTCTCTCTTAGGTGAACATTCAAAAAAACTTTGCAGCCTCAACTGTAGTTCCCATCATGTTGCAGATGACCTGATCTTCTGAAACTCTGACAATACACCTGTTGAGCTGATGGGACCCACATCAAAACCACAAGGCCTTAGAATACTGGCTTTCAGTTCTAGGTCCTGCTCCTTTGTGTTTTCCACCCATGTTGCAAGCTCCATCAGAGCAATGGCTCCTCATTTTGTTGGCATGAAGTCTTATTCTATCAAGCTGGGTGAGGATTTCTTCAGAAATCCATGATCTGAGGTATCACTGCTTACATCAATGTAGCTCACAAAGTTTTCATGGATCTCATGCATTTCATCATCATAATGAAGGGTGAGAAACAGCAGCTTCTTGTTGCCGACATCTCACACCTCATTCACTGACACGCTGAACCATCCACCACCCTTCTTGATCTCAGTGACTATGTCCCTCTGAATGAGATCTCCAATGACTGAAATAATTTAGTTCTGGATTGTCATGGAATGGTATGTAGCATTTCTGTTTCCTGATTCAAAGTGCTATTTCAGGATCTCATCCAACTGTCAATGCAAAAGTTGAGCAGAACCTGAAAGTTTCCTTAAAGATTCCAGAATTAATTGTCTTGTCACTCAGGTATTTGGAGTTATCTCTGTGTCCTCTGAGAGGTAAATGTTGTGTTCTGCAGAGAATTATGGTACTTGATATTAATGTAAGCACTTTCAAGTTCTTGCTTCTTCTTTCTTCGAGCTCCTTACTGCATCTCAAAACAACATTGTTGTCATTGTTCATCATGACTTCTTTGAAAATGTCTACTCAAACAGCACAGGAAGTATGGGGTTCATGTCCTGTTCCTCCATCCTTAGAATTGGTACCATACACTTTGCTGAAAAAAAAATGAGCATCAAAGTCTGATGTAGCCTTTCTCCAGTTTCTGTAGCCACTTGTTACTAATGCACCTCTCTTCCTATTGCTAGCAGCAGAGTTGTCAAATAGTGCAGAGGGTAGACAGAATGCAGCATCAATGGAACCATTATGAACTAGTCCTGGGAATGTGTCTACACATGAGTGTTGAAAGTAGCATGTTTTTGCTTTCCAAAAGTAGTAGCAGGTAGCTTATCAGAATTACTGATGTGATAGTCAGCAGTCAGTAATTTCAGTTTCTCTTAATCATTCAATCTGCAGTATAAATATTTGGCGTGTCATATTCACAAGACGGATTACATGTAGGTACAGACAAGATCAAAGTTTTCTGTGGTTGTCCAACTTCCTCTGGGCTTGTTGGCTCCTCTGGCTGACATCTGACAAAAAAACTGTGAAATGCAAGCATGGTAACAATCTGAGCAAGTAAAAAAATGAGACTCTGTAACCTGACCAGCATCACTTTATGCCTGATACTTTTTGATCAGTCCTATTGCACAGGAGCTAGAGAGAAACCTCCGGGCTCCAAATCATTTATTTATTATTCAAAAGCAGCAACAGCAGCACAGAGAGAAGCACACAGCAAGACAACAAGAGAGAATGAGAATGAGAGTGGCTACAAGCTGTTGTCATCAGTCATAGGCACTGCAAAGTGCCCTCACCACAGACTGAGGGATGGGAACACTGCTGCTGCAGTTGAACATGCTGTGAGAGACTGCCTGAGAAACTGCATCCTTCTAGAAGCATTAGAAGGGCCCATTTTCTGAGCCCTACACCCGCCATGACAGTCAAGAGCTAAGAATCCAATTTGTGGCTCAGGACAGAAATACATTGAAGATGACAGACACAGGGGAAGAAGGCAGTGCTGAAATCAAGGAGAGATCACAGAGTACCTATGGGGCTGGAGAGTGGTCTGGAAAGGGTTAGATTCCAAATAATTCAAAGAAAATACCTTCAGCTTCAAAAACATTCATCTACATGTTTGTGTTAGTTTAGTTTGCAGGCCTCAGAAAGTGTTGTCCCACAGTTCATGGCAGCCACCAAGCTCCAACCACTTTATGACTTGTGCAACCTAATATTAATAAACTTAAACCCTACATCATGTCTTTACCGACCCCATCACTTTCACACCTTCCACCCACCTTTCCATGCTCCCCCAACTATTACTTGTTTAAATACACAATCTCATCTGCTGGCACAGTGACAAGAGCACACTTGAGGATTTACAAGAAACAGTGTGGGAAATGAAAGAGGGGTGGAGGGTTGGGCGTGAATGCTGCGGCTGAGGTGCGGCCAAGGGGACTACCAGAACCATACTCAGAAGGAGGTAATTTTTTTTAACAATTTTCAGAGGGTAAAACTGACCTGACATGTCCACAAATTTCATCTACCCCAAATCAAAGATGAAGGTGGAAAATTTCAGCAGTTTTACTGAATGCAAATTCATCATTGGCTTACCCTTAAAGATCAATGACAAATATAGAGATGTATAGTTTCATTTCAGTGATTTGTCTATGGATATGTAATAAAATGTGCACTTTTAAACACTTTGTTTTTGTCTCCTGTCATTTTTACCGCTGCAGTGGTTGGAGCCTGCAGCCATCTTGCGGTAGTTCTAAAAATGAACCACCATATGGATTCCAAAGAATGGAACTGTTTTGGAGTTGCAGTATGATCATTCTGCAACTCCTAAACAGTCTGCTCACTCTCTGCCCCCCCCCCAACCACACAGGTGCACTATTTTGGTTGCTGTCTGCCTGCCATGCTCAAGATGGCCACTGATGTTTAGTGTGTATGCATGAGTAGTTGCGCATGTGTGACTGCACCGTGGCCATTTTGGGCATGAGGGACTGTTTCGACGTGAGCTCAGTGAGCACAGCTGCAGCTGCATCGGCTCTTGTCAGAGTTTGTTACGCCAGTCATAAGTGCTTAAATATAATTTCAGAACATCACTCAGCACTGATCACTAACAAAACTCCCAGCTTCCTTAATTTCCACTGACTTTCAGCTCTGCTGTTTTATGCACACTGCAAAAACTAAGGGGAAGACAACACATCCAGTTCCTTAGTATTACTAAAGACAAGACAAGCAATTACATTTCAACATTTTTAAGCAGCAGTTCTCATTGCAGTGAATGTAATTTAGAAGCTGCACATCTTCCCCATGTTGAGGCTGATGCTGAAGTATTAGCTCAATTAAATACGATTGCTTCAGATTTTGATCAATAGTCTTGCCATTCACTTTTTACTGTATGTGTTATTTTTAATACTGTATGTAGTTTTGTATTATCTACTGTATTTTGCCATTGTTCCTCCTTTGTACCTTTACTTTGTTTATTCCCCATCCCCTCTCCCCAGGACACATCTTTAAACGAGCATCCACTGCTCAGTATGCCTTTCCCGGTAAAACATTTAAATAAATAAATAAAATGTATTTGAACACCCTAACATCAGTTTCCTTCTAATAATATGTAACAAACAGTTCCCCTATGACTGTGTGACACTGGGTGCATCAGGACTGACAATGCTGATGAGGGGCACCCCAACCTAAACATGTTCAAGCGCTTCTCTTCCCCCCGTACCCTTCTTCTACTGAATATTGGTTTGTTTAGCCACTAGTGAACAGTATAGCATGATTTATTTTGTAACCAGCCAGGCAGACAGCAGTAGCGATTCAAGACCGTGTCTCACAGAGTGGTAGCACAAATTACAGCTGTTTGTCCCTATTCGCAATTTGTATATGCCCAGGAAAGACACATTAAGCTGAAACTTGTTTGCAGGTGTGTCTTGTGAGCACAGGGAAGTTAAGTGACTTTCTCATTGTTACACAGCATGCAGCTGGTGGCTGCTGGATTCAAAGCCAGTTCTTCAGGTCTGCAGCTCAGTGCTCTTAACCGTCATGCTACACTGTCTCCAGTTATTGCTTTTGCAGAGCCCCAAAGATTGGTGGCACAGTGGACAGTTCTTTGTCCCCATTTATTGCATCTGTATAGCCCCACAGAGTGGTAGTGCAAGGTACAGCTGCTTGCCCCCTGTGTTATTTATAGCACCACCATTTTCATCTGTAGTTTTTTCTTCATGGTCCTGTTCCCCCTTAGCTCCTGGCAGCCACCCAGCCCCATCAACCCAACTGCTGGTTTCTCTTTCCAACCCTGAGTTTACTGCCTCAGTGGGACCAGCGAGGTAAATTCCCCCATCAGAGATGCTAATGGGTAGAGTGGAGGGACACACAGGTGCAACGCTTTCCTGTATGTTCCAAGATCCTTTTCATTTTCCATTTTCTAATGATATCTTCTAAAATGTCAATAAAAATAATGTTTAAGGAAAGACATTAGAGACCTGTTTATCCTAGAACAGCAGGGAGACAGGCCAACAACTGTTTGTCCCAAAATAGCAGGAAGATGGGCTAACAATACTAGGTACAATACATTAATAGAAGGAAAAACAATGGCTGAATACACCCAGGCCTGTAGGCACTAGCATGTCCAATCAGAAAATGTTCCCCACGTACATACTATGTGAAGTGGTCTACCTGACATTCTGAAGCCCCTGGATTCCTATTGTGGCAATCAAATGTATATATAAGTGAATGGATCAATTTCAATCAGATTACAAAGGCAGCAGGGCTACGAAAATAGAGTTTTAATTTCTTCACTCTCCTGAAAATTGTTCTGAATTTTAGCAAATGTGCAAGATGTTTATAAAATGCAGAGGAGTTTTAAAGCATTGCATTTGATCTTTAATTGCATTCAGAGCCCAGACTTCCAAGACCTATGAAACCTACCAATCAAATTCATTGTTGCATGCTCTGCTGGGGGCTTAAACTGTGTTGCCACCATATTTTACATTAACTTTTTTCAAGGCTATAGTTATTTATATTAATTTTGTTTTGATATATGTTAGTAGTAGACACTGATTTAGCTGAAGGCAGGGCAGTACTGTTTGAATGGGCTGGGGGCTGTTGGGACCTCAGATCAATGAGTGCAGTGTCTTAGGGGTCTGTACTGTAGGGGTTTGCAGGAGTCTGTCATGCTGGGCCAATCTATATGCTCCATAATGTGTGTGTGTTATTGTGACTTGAAGTATCAAAGTCAGTCTTATTCAGTTGTTTTACAGCAGCTGCCTGAGGGTGTCACATCATTCAGCACTGAAGCAGTGAGTGTCACATCATTTAATTCTGGACTATCAGCATTCAGTGTTTAGTTTCTAGCTGAGTCTGTGTTAGTGCTAACAATGGGAGCCTTAGCCACCCCATCTCCACAGATAGGAATCCTGTAGTCCTGGGGACCAGGACTGACCTACACGTTTATCAGCAGGATTTTCAGAGTGTGAGCAGTGTCCCAGTCTCCTGCATCTGTATTTACATTTTCTGGCTAACGGGATAGTTATTTACGCCTACAAGGATCTTCTGAGTAATGTTAGCACAGGTACTCGTAGGAGTGGATTTAGCAAGCTTGTTTGGTAGTACTAGGTGCTGTACCCAAACTTGTGCACACATTCCCTAGTCAACACTCTGTATTTCTCAGGGCAGTAAGTCTTAGGCTCTCTCGGCATCCCATTGACGTGCTACTGTGGTGTGAGTCAAAGCATATTGAATTGAAGTGGACATAATGCCTTTTTGGTGTCAGTGCACCAGATGCACAGAAAAAATAGGTAATTTTAAGAATTTGAATGAACTTCCAGCTCATGATGATTGCACAGTAGTCAGACATGCAAACTGCTGAGGTCAGACAAGATTGGACATGAATACTCGTATGTGCAGACATGCTCTCTGACTCAAGTCTTGCTGCCGGATTTAACTCCTTCTGTCCTGTGACTGGGAAAAAATGCAATTACTCATTCATAGCACAAGATATGTTAAATACTGAGGGGGTGCTAATGGGGGGGGGGGAGGCTACAGCCCCCTTAGCTCCCCTCGGTAAATCTGCACCTGAATAGAGCTGTGGTTAAGGCAACCAGGATGTTGGGTTTCATAGGGAGGGAGACAAACATTAGAAGTCGAGAGCTGAGCTTAGCGTTGTACAGTTCGCAATCCTAGTTAACGCACTTATTTCCTTCTCTCTTCTGTTTGTTTGGGTTCCATGAACATACACACCACATCATTATGAATGAAAATGTTATTATCTGTGCAGTACTAGACTGTGCATTAGAGAAGGAGTAAAGTGCTTCTGGGAGACCCAGGATTCCAGTTGCTTTGGTGGTGCAGCTGGTAGCACAACCAGAATGGTATTCCAAGCAGCCTGGGTTCAAATCCCACCTAAGGCACTTATTTCTTTGTCTCTTCTGCTTGCTTGGGTTCTGTAAACATGCACACCACACCCTTGTGAATGAAATGTAATTATCTGTGCAGCACCAGAGCGTGCATTAGAAAAAAAGGTAAGGTGCTTCTGGGAGTCCCAGGATTCCAGTTGTCTTGGTGATGTAGCAGGTAGTGCAACCGGAATGGTATTCCTGGTTGCCTGGGTTCAAATCCCAGCTAAGGCACTCTTTTCTTTCTCTCTTCCATTTGCTTGGGTTTTATAAACATGCACATCACACCCATGTGATTGAAAATGTAATTTTCTGTGCAGCACAGATTGTGCAATAGAGAAAGGGTAAGGTGCTTCTGGGAGTCCTAGGATTCCAGTTGCTTTGGTGGCATAATGGGAAGCACAACCAGAATGGTATTCAGGGTGGGCTGGGTTCTGTACATTTAGGCCATGGACACACTACAGAACTGTTTTTGAAAACCATTTTTAAAACTAGTTTAGCTAAACCATTTCAGTGCATCGGTAGCACGTAATTACCATGAATACAGAATAGCGATGCAATAACAGCGTCTCCCTAATAGTGACTGCAATTATAGTGATCGCGGCATTACAGCAACACACACATTCAGCGATAATGGATCCATAGCCTACCTCTGAGGTCCAGGTGCACCTCGGAGGATGTTATTCTAGAAATGGGGCGGGGGTTGGGGTGTAGGCCCCGGTAGTGAGGTGCAGGGGGGCTAGCTCCCCTGCAATAACAAGCTTAAACTCCTTAAAGTCTAACTAGAGTGATGTTCTGTTGCAGATCTGGAGATAGTAACTCAGATGTGCCTTCGTTGTGTTTGCTGGTCACTGTATTGTGCATCGCTATGAAAGACTCGCTGTAATTGCACTCACTATAATGCAGTCGCTGAAATGACATGGAATCCAGTTCATCCACACTACTCAGTAACCATTTTTGATAACGGTTTAGTGTGGCCACACTACTAGTGTTAAACCTGTTCTCCTTGTAACTATTTTGTGTTAAGCCCATCACACAGAACTGTTGTTGCCCGGACACATTGCAGCTAGAACTATTTTAGTTAAACCATTACAGCTTAAAATGTTTTTACTCTTGGCCAGACCTGTGAGTAAAACCATGCTACAGTAGCTCCAAAACATTTTTAAAAATGATTTTAAGACTAGGTAACTAGCAGAGTTTAAAAACACTTTTGTTAAAATGTTTTAAGGGGCTTGTAGTCTGTCTGCAAACAGTGCAAGGGGGATTTAAAATGTTTTAAGGCACTTAAACCATTTTAAGTTCCCCAGTGTGTCCAGGGCCTATATGTCCACTTATACATGGTGCTGGTTTTTGTGACCATGAAGAACCCATGGGGGTCATTTTAAACTCCAGTGCTGATGCTGCTCTCCATATTTCTTCATGCTCTGCTTTTCCGTGTGTAATTCTAATCTTCAATAAAGGAGTTATTTCATAGTTTTGACACATGTGCATCTGGTGTTTTGATTCTAAGGATCTGATTCACAAAGGCCAAGGCAAGCTGCATCAAAGGTAGCTTGTGCTCTTACCAGAGCACCAAGGACCCTGCTCCCAATTCACTATCAAGTATGGTCCTGGTGGCAAAATCCTGCAGCTTGTGGCAAAAATTGCAGTGCGCCAAAGAGGTGGTGCAAGTGAGAGGTTTGCTGTAAGCTGCATGCACAGCCAGTTAGCATTTAGACAGCAGTCCCTTGTGGCTAGCTGCCCTCCCAAGCCCCAATTCTCTTTTATTAAAATAATGATATCCATGGAGTCTAGTGGATCCCCTCCCTATCCCAATCTCCCTTATAAATATTGATTATATATATCCCTGGTGGTCTAGCAGACCCCCCTTCCTATCTCCAATCTCCACTAAAAATATTTATATTTATTTTTATTGAATTTTGTTGACTGGTTAGGCCCACTGGGACTAGAAGTCCCTTTTTCAGGGGCAACCCGGGAGGGGATACAGATGGTAACCAACTGAAAATGAACCAGATTAAGCTGTTGGTGGTATTTAATTAGTGAATGGGGGAAATCTGGCCAGGATACCAGGGAATTTCCCCTACTCTCCAGTAGGGGGACCCTTGGCCTGTTTCAGGTATGGATCCCTTCGGTATGCAGCAGATTGTTGCAGGGGACAGAGGTGATTTTCAGAGTGCTATGGAGCAAGAGCCAGAGCAGGAACCCACTGTTACAATGGCACAATGTGGAAATATGGAAACCATTGGAGGTGAGGCAACAGAAGTATGGCAAAAATGGCAACAGAAAATGGTATGGCATTAGAATCTACACATTTTTTTTTAACTTTCTTTGTACACCTACACCCCCGGGCATTCTTCAGGAGTGCTCACTTGGAATTTCACCCTACTCCCAGCTTGAACCTTCCGCATCTCCCAGGGTCTCCTCCCCTGAATGACCACAGGCAGGCTCGACCCCCGGTACAATCTCCAGGGCTGATTCCACCCTCCCTCTGGTGGCTGACTCCCTAAGTGTGAAGTGCCTTACCTATTGTCAATGGGTCAGCCATGGATAGAGATCTGGGTGCACCTGGGCCGGCATTTGGAATGTGGGCGATTCCTCTGGGGCCACCATCATCTCACCGACGGTGTAGGAGGCATTTCTTTTTCCTTTTCCCCACAAGCATGGTGTGCAATAGTGTCAGCATGCAGGCTACCCTCATAGATGCCTGCCTCGCTCGTCCCTAATTTTTGTCACGCGCATGGTACCCTGATCTCCACAGGGACCACTAATGCCGGAAACCCCTGAATCCCTCCCGGAGGAGAGCAGTCCACCGGATGCTCAATCCATCTCCCTCCCCTGCCAACCTCCAGTGCCTGGGCTCGCTCCCAAACGCAAGTCGCCGGTGCAGCATGAGGAGTGGCATCCAGCGCCTCAACACTCAGCGCCACCGGGCTGGCTAGAATCTACACATTTAATAACATTGATAATGGAATCTGAAACAGAACAGGAGATTGCAGCAGATGAAGAAAAAAAGAGAAAACATTTGGGACACAGCCCTACAGAATCAATACAGAAAAAGGCTTATTTCAAGAGGGGTCACAATTACAAGGTGCTGAGGAGTTCGTATAGCTGGAGACTTCTTCTCCAGGTTCCGATTCAATTCTGCTACCATTTACGGCTGAAGAAGCAACCTGGAAAACTGAAAAGGCCCTGCAACAAGCAGGATGGATTCTACTAAATGGAATATGGGTCCCCGATCCAGATATTTCCTTACCTGGCTCTCCTAAGGATGTAAGTACTGCTGTATTTGATAAAGAATCTGTCAACATAAATGTGAATGTACAAGACTGCACTCTAAAGGCTATCAAAGGACCAAAGGATGACACTCACAGGGTGCGGCTGTACCCTTTGATGCTCCTGCATCAGATACTGAGTAAGACAGTAGTCTGATACTGTCAGAGTCTAGAGATCAGGGGCCCAGGGTACAGCTCCAGTCAAATGAACTCTGACAAAATGCTAGACCACAGAGTCTTCCTTCTACATCAGGTACTTTTTCTGAACATGCTGCTCCTGTTGTTTCACAAGTAAATTCAGGGGACACCAATAGTCCCAGGACAAGGAGTAGGCCAGCTAGCTATGCAAATTTGTTTAAAAAACCTGAGGAGGCTGCAAGATGGAAATTTGTAGTCCGCTTGTACTACAAAGGGGGATTAGACTTCCCACCAGACAAGAATTTTGTAGGCAAAAATTTGCTGATAGATTCTTTACATTTGACATCAGCTGAAGTGTATGCATTGATACATGCATCAGGGGACCATAATTTTGATGTAAGCTTTTGATCAGCAGCTTTACTTGACTGGTTTTGGGCAGCATATTATGGGGTTAAGAATATTGCCTTACGGAAACCATTTGTGGCAATCCCTATAACCAGACCAATGGCAAAAATAATAACTGTGCTATTTCGGAATGAAGGGGTAAATGTGCTAGACATCTTATACTGGTTGGAGAAATGGTGCACAGTGAATGGCTTGCCTGATGCTATTATTGATGATAATGGGGTCCGGACAGAGGGATGGAAGTTTCATATACAGCTTAAAGTTTTTGAAGAAGGTATTCAACATCTGCCTAATTGTTTTTTCTTGGGGAGGGACAGGGGGATATTATTCTACCCAGGGCAACCACGCTCATGCCATCGGTGTGGCTCAACTAGACATTTGAATTTGGATTGCGACCAGATGAAATGCTCTGTGTGTGGGGCCTTGGGTCATTCTGCCACTACTTGTGTTGTCCTTTACATGTAATCTCTGTGGGTCAGAGGATCATGTTTTTTTCTCTTCCCGGTGGGCAGCTCACAACAATGCTGATTATACGGAACATGAGTTTTATGTCAACAAGTCTTCTAAACAGCATAAAACGCATACTGACATTTCTGCTCAGCAAAGATCTGCCCCTAGAGGTAGATATGCTCCCCCTCCACCACCAGCTTAAGAACAGAGGAAGGAACCCCAGACCTTTTCATCACAGACAGGAGTATGTGATACGGCAATAGTGCATCCCCCGTCCCCGGGAACAAGCAAGATGCCTCCCCCTTCCCCTCCATTGATCTTTGCACCAGCAGAGGAGATTCTTGATCCCAATGATACTCCAAAAGATCAAACTGATTTTTTGTCCATGCCACAAAAATGGTCGCAGTCCAAAATGGTTGCAAACTCACAAAATCAGCTGGTGGTAGAAATCTCTAACACTTATGAGCCACTACAAAGTTCGGGAGAGATTATGGATGTGCAGATTCGGATGTTTCGATTCCCTTGACCCATAGTGACCCCCCATGGGGCAGAGAGGGCTAGATCCACCCAAACCTTAATCAGTGGTCACCAGAAGGGTCACTAGGGCGAGCAAGAAAAAAGTGTCCCCATTTCACTTTAAAACCTTAAACTGACTATTCCAGTGCTTCATTTGGAATTCCTGTGCTGCATGGAGATAGTTTTTTGTATGAACTTGCCAGCTTAATTCTAGTCATTTTGTTAGCTTTAATGCTTACTCCTTTATTTGCACTGTTACTGAAATATCCTGTGTCTTACTGCCGAATTGAGTACTGCCTGAGATAGTGTGTAGCCCTGCCCAGATCTGAATTACTTCCCCCACCCCCTTCCCAAATTCAAATTTAGTTTGTTGTACTAATAGCACTGTTCTCTCTCTCACCTCCTCAGAAACAAACTCAACGGCTCCCCCGAGGGTCCGAGAGGGCAGTTGGACGCCCTCCCCCACAGCAGCTCTCCACACAGCTCTCCCAAGTACGCCATTTCAGCAGCACCACCATGATTCTTGGCTTCTGACTCAAGAAAGCCCCACCGATGCATTGCATCGGCTCCCCACTGCCCCCACCACCACCCTCCTTGGTCGGCTCAGTGTATTATTGTCAGAGACACGTGATGACTGAAACCAATCAGCCAAGTTCCACATTAGCAGGCTATCATTAATCCCCACTAGAGGTCACCCCTGCATCCTCTACATTTTCTTCTCACCACATTTGGTGCACTATCCAGTTTAGTGTATTTTCCTCTCTCCTACACAGTGCCTACCTATATTTCTCCCTCCCATCTTGGCACCCTTTTTGACCACCCCTCCCTCTAGAGGCTGCTACACTCTCCTATCCCACTGTCAAACCCTGCAAGCATCATGCTGCTTCTGCTTCTCACCACAATCTGCCAGCTCACTCCCATACTTCCCTCCCTCCTGCTTCCCATCCTCGCCTACCTCCAGACCCCCCTCATTAGGAAATGTCCTTACTCCCCATCTTAAAAATGTCTCCCCAATACTGCCGCTACATCACTACTCCCAGAACGGCTGGATCCCTGGTGCTAGTATCCTGCATCCATCCTCTCACGCAGGCCTCACAGTTCTAATCTCCACCATACTAAATACATCTCCAGAAACATCACATCAGGTGATTACCCCCCACAAGCCTAAATGGAGCATACACACTCTTAAACACTTGGTAGTATTGCTGCTCCTCCTGTCTGGAGACGTAGAACTAAACCCCGGCCCATTCACCCCCAGCACCTACCAGACCCTCACATTACCAAAAGGTCTTAAACTCGTTCACCTCAACATCTGTAGCATCCTGAACAAAATCACAGCCCTTCAACCAATAGTAATGTCACTCCACCTGGATGTAATGATACTCACTGAGACCTGGCTAAAACCCCACAACTTGGACTCAGAAGTATCTATACCTAGCTACTCGCTCATTCGTCAAGACCGCCTCGGCAAGGAAAGAGGTGGAGGCATAGCTATGTTCATCTCCTCGATGCTCCAGTTCACCCTGGTACAGCTCTCCATGTCCACTCAGTCCATCAATTCCCTCCTAATCAAACTCTGCCTTCCACACTCCATCCCACTACATATTGCAGGGTCCTACTGCACCCTGGACACCTCCCAGTCAGACGTGCTGGACTATCTGAGCACCCTAAAAGCTAATTTCTTCAGGGGCGAGTTACACATTCTAGGGGATTTCAATTTCAACTGGCTCGCAAGCAATAACTCCAAACTTAGGAGCCAAATCACTGCCCTAAACCTCACCCAACAGATTTCTGAACCCACTTGTCTAAATCACAAATCTCAGAACCACTCTCTCTTGGATTGGGCCCTTACCTCGCACCCCTATCGGATCATCAAAGTTGGACTCCTCCCTGACTCCCTAAGCAATCACCACATAATCTATGCTGTAAGAAAAATCATCAGACCCAATGCCCCGCCACCAAGGACTTTGTTAACTAGGTCGTACAAAGCTCTCAGTCTAGAGGTGCTTCTAAGTGACCTGGCATAGGCCGGCTGGACTTTCATCTCCCAGGCTTCCTCCCTTGATTCAGCCCTAAAATTCTTTAAGGATACCTTCCTAGCTATATCGAACACCCACAAGCCCCTACTGAGAAAGAGGGTAAGGGGTGTTCACCTGCCCTGGGTCTTGGCTTTTGAAAGCAGCACATGGGAAATCACAGAGTTTGGAACTGTTTGATTTTGAAAGCAGCACATGGGAAATCATCACAGAGTTTGGAACTGTCTGATTTTGTAAGCAGCACAAGGGAAGTCGCAGAGTTTGGAACTGTTTGATTTTGAAAGCAGCACATGGGAAATCATCACAGAGTTTGGAACTGTCTGATTTTGAAAGCAGCACAAGGGAAGTCACAGAGTTTGGAACTGTTTGATTTTGAAAGCAGCACATGGAAATCATCACAGAGTTTGGAACTGTCTGATTTTGTAAGCAGCACAGGGGAAGTCACAGAGTTGGAACTGTTTGATTTGAAAGCACATAGGAAATCATCACAGAGTTTGGAACTGTCTGACTTTGTAAGCAGCACAGGGAAGTCACAGAGTTTGGAACTGTTTGATTTTGAAAGCAGCACATGGAAATCATCACAGGTTTGGAACTGTCTGATTTTGTAAGCAGCACAAAGGAGTCACAGAGTTTGGAACTGTTTGATTTTGAAAGCAGCATGGGGAAATCATCACGAGTTTGGAACTGTCTGATTTTGTAAGCAGCACAAGGGAAGTCTGAGTTTTAATTTAAACCTTATACCTCAGCAGGAGTCAGTGTCTGTTAAGATTAAGTAGACAGATAACTTTATTAGAAGTAGAAGGGGTCTTATTTAGGGTTGAAAAGAAGAAAAAAAAGAAAAAAAGTCAGTGTGTGTTCTGTGCAGGGAAGGGTACTGTATCAGCTAACTTTGCTAAACCAGTAGGAGGAAAGAGAGCTTACCTGGGGGTGTGGTTTAGACACTATAAAAGCAGGAGAGTCAAATTACATCTTCCTTTGCTAGCCTTTTTTCTTACTAATTGCCCTCCAACCCACCCAAAGCCAGTTCTACTTTTATAGCCACTAGATTTGACTGTCAACAGGAACTTCCTGTTTGGCAGTAGGAAGAAAGGATCATAGAGAGCGTTGGTTTGTGCAACCTAAAGGAAAAAGTAGCTCACTCTCCCCCTAGCTGCTGGTGGTCTAATATTAAGCAAGGGAAAGGAGGCTACTGAAGAGATAGGAAGTTGCTGTCCCAGAACAGGAGCAGTGAGAGTTGTAAGGAGAGGAGAAGAATAAGCATCCAGAGAAACAGTAGAGAGGACACAAAATAAGACATGATAGGGTGGTGCAGTGCAATGGCTGTGGCGGCAGTGTTCCGGGAGACATTCTGGAGAGCTCGCGATGCTCCCTATTTGCAGACACCTCTCTGGTCTGAGAGAGGAGGTTGCCCATCTTCAGGCTAACCTGGCTAGGATTGGTGAAACCTCCTCCCTACCAGGGACCACCAGGGCCAATGCCACTACCTCAGAGGTTGCCAAGAAGAGGAGAGGCTGGACCAGGGTGGGCTCAAGGAGGAGAGGTGGTGGAACAGAGTTGCATCCTCCAGCTGTACCTCTCCACAATTCATTCGCTCTTCTGGTGGATAGTGGTTCCTCTATGGAGGCATCTGCAGTGGAGACCAAGGAGAATGCTGGGAACCTTCACAAAGGAGACCCACAGGAGGGTGGCATGGGACCCCACAGGAAGTAAACAACTCCTGGTGGGGACTCAATCATGGGGGGTAGAAATGGGGAGAAGGGAGAGGGTTTAAGGTGCCTTCCTGGAGCCACAGCTTGGAGGAACAAGGCGAATCCTCAGGATCGTGGGAGGAGCTGCACGAGGGAGGGAGCTGGATGTCATTGTCCACCTAGGGACAAATGACCTGGCTAGGAATGGGATCAGAGCAGTGCAAGAGGAGTTTGTAGAGTTGGGAAGGGGCCTTAGACAAGTAGCCATACGGTAACCTTCTCGGAGGTGCTGCCTGTCTATGTCAAGGGAGATGCTAGGGCACTTCTCACCAGGGAATTCAATGAGTGGTTGAAAAACTGGTATGGAGTTCAGGGTTTTGGCTTCATTGGGGACTGGGGAGCCACCTAGAGGATGCAGACCTATACTGGTGTGATGGTCTGCATCTGTCAGGGGAACCAGGATCCTAGGTGGAGGTTTAAATGATTCATTGGCAAGCATTTAAATTAGCCAAGGAGAGGCACTGAAAGGAGCAGGAAATCCGAGGCCTTCCCCACAAAACATGGTGATTAAGTGAGGTAAACACCAAGGTACAGAAGTTATTAGGAGTAGAACAGATTTAAATGTAAAAAAGGCAAGGCATTAAGGACAGAAATGGGGCTAAAAGGGGTAAGGCTATCAAAAAGTGGAGGGTGATGAGTACTAATGCCCATAGTCTGTGTAACCAGCTCCCTGAACTAGTGGCCTTGATGGAAGAGGGTTGCCTGGATATTGTGGCAGTTACAGAAACATAGTACATAGAAAACCATGACTGGGATGTCAACATACCAGGATACACAATCTACAGGAGGGACAGGGAGGGTAAAAGAGGAGGAGGAGTAGCTCTCTATGTAAAGAAGGATCAAAGCAACAGAACTAAAGAGTAAACAGGGAGCAGATGAGGCACTTGGGTCACCCTGGAGACAGGAAATGGCACCACAATCCGCATGGGGTTGTATACAGACCCCCATCTCAGGGAGGAATGGACAAGGAAATGATAGAAGGCTTTCTTAGAATGGCAGAAAAAGGGGAGATATTGTTGATGGGGGACCTGAATATGCCAGATGTTAACTGGATCACCTTTGCTGCAGGCACATCCAAGAGCAGGGTCATTCTTGATGCCCTACAGGGGGCATGCCTCAGACAGCTAGTATTGGAACCCACTCAGGAGGGAGAAATCTTAGACCTGGTACTCTCAAATCGGGATGGAGAAAGAATCTCAGATTTAGAAGTGGGTAGCCATCTGGGAACAAGCGACCACCAAACAGTGTGGTTCACGATAAACACAAGCCATACAATCAAGCCATACAAAAGCAAGGTACTGGACTTTAGAGAGGCTGACTTTGGGAAAATGAGAGTGCCTCAGAAAAGCACTAGCAAACAGGCAAGAAGGAGGGGTGGAGGAACAATGGGAGTGATCAAACAGCCATCACAGAAGCAACAAGCCTTTGTGTAAAACAAATCAATAAAACACAACGAAGGAAAAACTGTTATGGTTCTCAAAAGAGGTGGCAGGAAGGTTAAGGAGAAAAGGACAGCATTCAGGAAATATAAGGAAACACAGAAGAGCAGGACAGAGAACTTTATCAGTTAAAGCAGAAAGAGGCTGGAAGGCAGTCAGAATAGCAAAGGCCCAAACCCATGAAAGGATAGCCAATTCTGTTAAGAAGGGGATAAGACCTTTTATAGGTACATTAGGGAGTGAAGAAAGACCAAAGGAGGGATACTGAAGCTTAATAAAGGGGAAGGAATGTGGGTAGAGGGCGACAGTGAAAAAGCAGGGATACTGAACGAATATTTCTGCTCAGTATTCACAAAGGAAGAGGAGGTGGAGTTACCTAAACCAAACAAGAGAAACACTCTGAAGACGGGGCTCGATAACAGTCCATTTACAGAAGAAAGGGTTCTGAAAGAACTAATAAAATTGAAGGTGGACAAAGCAATGGGGCCTGATGTGGTTCACTCAAGAATTCTAAAAGAACTAAGGGTAGAACTAGTGACACCGCTGACTACTCTGTTTAACAAATCATGGGAGGATGGGGTGGTACCCGAGGACTGGAGGAGGGCAGATGTGATTCCTCTTCACAAAAGTGGGAGCAAGACAGAGGCAGGAAACTACAGACCAGTTAGTTTGATCTCAGTGGTAGGGCAAATGATGGAATCACTTCTGAAGGAAAGAATTGTTGAGTACCTAGAGGCCAGTGGGGTACAGGACCCAAGGCAGCATGGATTCACGATGGGAAGGTCGTGTTAGATGAATCTAATAGATTTCTTTGACTGGGTTACCAAAGTAGTAGACCAGGGAGGGGCTGTGGACATGGCCTACCTAGATTTTAGCAAGGCATTTGATACAGTCCCACACAAAAGATTAATACACAAGATAGCCAGCCTTGGAGTGGGTCCCATGGTGGTAGCCTGGATAAAAAATTGGCTAGACAACAGGACTCAAAGGGTAGTAGTAAATGGAGTACACAGTGACGAAAGGAGGGTTACTAGCGGGTACCGAGGGTTCAGTACTGGGACCGGTCCTTTTAATGTCTTTATAAGTGACATTGCAGAGGAACTGGAAGGAAAAGTATGTCTCTTTGCAGATGACATAAAGATCTGCAACAGGGTTGATACACAAGATGGAGTGGAAAGGATGAGAAGGACTTGGCAAGGTTGGAGGAATGGTCAAATGTATGGCAGCTCAGATTCAATGCAAAGAAGTGCAAGGTAATGCACATGGGGAACAAAACCCTGGGAAGCATACACAATGGGGGTGAGATACTGACAACAGTAAAAATAGAAAGGACCTGGGGTAATTATATCAGATGACCTAAAGGTGGGCAAGCAATGTGAGAAGGCAGTAAGGAAGGCTGGGGATACTGGGATGCATAGGAAGAGGCATCAATAGTTGAAAACAGGAAGTTGTTATCCCTCTGTACAGACAGTTGGTGAGACCCCATCTGGAGTACTGTGTGCAGTTCTGGAGACCCCATCTCCGCAAAGACATAGACAGAGTGGAGGCTGTCCAGAGGAGGACAACCAAAATGGTGCAGGGTCTGCACCAGAAGACATATGAAGAAAGACTAAAGGAGCTTAATATGTATACCCTTGAGGAAAGAAGGGAGAGAGGGGACATGATAGAAACTTTCAAGTACCTCAAGGGAATTAACAAAGTCCAAGAGGGTAGCATCTTCCAGAAAAAGAGATGTGCAAGAACAAGGGGGCACAATTTGAAGATAGAAGGGGGATGGCTCAGAGGTAATGTGAGGAAGTATTTTTTCACTGAGAGGGTTGTGGATGCATGGAACAGCCTCCCTGAAGAGGTTGTGGGGTCAAGAACAGTGGGGGACTTCAAGAATGCATGGGACAGGCATAGGGCAGTCCTAGTGGGGGGTAGGAGGAATTAAGCTGTTGGTTAACTAGGATCTGCAGCTTATCTGTTAGGTAGAAAAATGGGCAGACTAGGTGGGCCAAGCGGTCCTTATCTGCCGTCAAATTCTATGTTTCTATTGGCCAATTCCAAGCTAGGGACCATGCCTGGAAAAAGTACAAGACAACAGGCACCCAGACGGCACTCCAACTTTACCGCTCACTTCATAACTCTTGCACTAGGCAAATCAGACAGGCCAAAGCCAATTATTTCAAGGTATCCTTCAAAACAAACCTAACTCATCCAACTAATTTCTGGAAAACAACCAAGTCACTCCTCACTCCCCCTGCTCACCCCACCCCAACCCTAAATGTAGAAGGCTCCATACTCTCTGAACCAGCTAAAGTGGCCTTGGCCTTCAACAACTTCTTCACCAGCTGTGCATCCTCTCTTCTAGACTCTCTTCCACACTCCCCCAAGAATGCACCTACCCCAATGCCTACAGCATACCAGACTACTGGCTTCTCATTCTGTTGGGTTACTCCGCTCATTGTGTTTAAAGCCCTTCGGTCTCTCAACTCCTCAAAAGGCAAGTGCCTGTCAGGGCTCGATTCCAAAATGTTACATCTATCTGCCCCTGCCATTACCACCTTGCTGGCAGCACTGTTCAACCCCCTCTTTTTCTCTGGCCGATGTACCATCCGACTGGAAGCATGCTACTGTCATCCCCCTCCCAAAAGGGGGTGACCCCTCATCACTGGGTAACTACTGCCCAATCTCCCTACTACCCATCCTTGCCAAACTACAGGAGCGCCTTGTCCTAGTCCAACTTTCCTCCTTCCTCGACTCTTCCTCTTTCTTTACACCCTACCAATCAGGCTTCAGGAAATCACACTCCACCATAACCTCCCTGCTAAGGCTCACCGACGTCATCCTCATGGGTATGGATAAAGGGCACACCACCTCTGCCATTTTCATCAACCTCGCTAAAGTTTTCGATACTGTCTCCCACTCCCTAGTGCTATCCAAACTATCAAGTGCCGGACTCTTTGGTGAAGCCTCCAGTTGGTTTCACTCCTACTTGGTAGGTAGAACTCAATCAGTAAGAATCGGAACTAACACTTCCTCCCCCCCTCCCTATTGCTACTGGGGTCCCACAGGGCTCGGTCCTAGGCCCACTACTCTTCTCAATCTTCCTAAATGAACTTCCATCAATCTGCACTCACACATCCATACACCTTTATGCTGATGATACCGTACTATTCGCCACAGGCCCCTCCACCGATGTAGTGGCCTCTACTCTCCTACATGATTTTAGTGTGGTACAGCATTGGTTTCGGCCAAACCAACTTTTTCTAAACCCAAAGAAAACAGTCTCCCTAACTATTGGGACAAGGCAAAGGCTCTCCAGACTCCCTTCTATTCCCACTTTTTTCACCACTGAAGGGACCCCTCTTGAGACCTGCACCTCCTTCAATTACCTCGGGGTCTGGCTTGATCAGCACCTGGACTTTTCAACTCACATCGACTCGATCCACAAAAAGCTGCACCCAAAACTAGGAGCCTTATACTAGGGTTGCTTACCCCTTGCAGCCCACAGGGAAATAGTCCAAAAAATGATCCTCCCGATTCTGGACTATGGGGACACAGTATACTGTGCTGCTCCCAAGTCTGCCCTAGGCAGCCTTGACCCTCTTTTCCACTCCTTCTGTCGCTTTGCCCTTGACTGCCCCACTTTGACTCATCACTGCAACCTCTACAGCTCCCTCAATCTAACATCGCTCCACGCTCGCAGACATATCCACAGTATCAGGACCACTGTGAAATTCTGAGCACAGTCCCTTCCCCCCCTACCTTGCATCTGCCCTCACAGTCCCATCACAGCCCACCTACTCTCTTAGAAGTGGTAACTCCCAGCTCCTATATGTTCCATGCATGACCACATCAAGGGGCCAAGCAGCGTTCAGTTATCTCATGCCCAAACTTTGGAATGCTCTCACAGAAGACGTTCGTAATTTCACTAACCCAGCTCACCTAAACAACCTCTTCGAGGCCCACTTCTCCCCTACATGCACCTGCACATAGGGCCATCCAAAGGGCTGGTACTCCAAGTCCACTATTCATATTTAAGCCTTCTGGACATGCTCACAGAACACCATCCCTGTGTAGTCTACACGTTTGTTGAGCAAATTGTTAGGGGTCGCAGGAGCAGTCCTTTCTTAGAACCGTGTATAAACTCTTTTGCTTTGTACTTGTTTCACAGCTAATTATACCTATTTGTTAATTGTCATATGCACTATTTCTCCTACTGTTTGTAGTATGTTGGCTGCACACATGTGCTTCCACTTCATGGCTATTACTTGTATGCTCCTGTCTTCCCCTCTGAGTTCTCATAACAACTTCCTGCATAGTGTACTGTTCCAAATGTACAATCTTCCTCTACTGTATGTAAATGTAACTGCATTTCTTGTACAATCTTCTTATGATGTATGTTTCTCATGTCCCTATCCCCCAGGATGCATCTGGAATCGAGCGGTAACTAGCTCAGTATGTTTTCCTGGTAAAACCCTTAAATAAATAAATAATTTAGCGAGTCTAAACATGAACAGTATTTGCTCTGAGTTTAAGAGGAAAGCTGCATATGCAGTATTGCAGTCCTTGTCTTTTGATATTTTTTCTTACAAGATACGAGGCTGTATACTGTGCAGGAGGAGTACATGGCAACACAAGATTGGTTTGTGGGAAAATCTCTATGGTCTCTAGGGCAGGAATTGTATTCAGGGTTAGGCTTTTGCCTCACCAATCCTGATATTCTCATACAAAAGGTGGTGGATATAGCTCCAGGGAGAGCAATGATGTTGGATGTGCAGATACAAAATGTTTTTTGTAGACTAATAAATATATATGCCCCACAGCAGAAGGCCCTTCGGATTGCTTTATTTTACAAAATACTTTCCTATTTACGTACAGATTGCTTCATATTTTGGGGGGCGATTTCAATACAGACCTACGGAAAGCGAAAGCATCAAATAAAATATACTGTGACAGTATTGCATTAAGGGTGGTTTTGAAACAAACTGCATTGAGAGATGCGTTGGCAGAAAATGCAAAGCCTACATTTTTTTAAAGGAGTTCTTTCTTCAAGAATAGATCATTGGTTTATTACTGATATGTTACCTACAAGTGTGACGTAGGTTCTTTTAGTAGAAAAATCTGACCATTGTTTGATTGGGGTAAAGGTGTCCCCACATCCAGTGTCCCTACATCCGGCCACCCTACGGGGAAAGGGGGAATGGCCACTAAATGCTAGCATTCTTCAAGATTCTGACACAATTAAGGCATTGAGAGGAATTGTGGCAGATAGATTATCAGTTCTGTTTTTATATGATTCCTCGATTTGTTGGTGGGAAGATTCTAAGTCCTGTTGTATAGCTTTTTTTAAACAGCATTTGAGAGCTAGAACGATTTCCAAAAATCAGGCATACTTAAATCAATGGAAGACACTACAGGATCTATTGTCCCAGGTAATAGAGAGTAATAGGGGGTTGGGATTCATGTGAGGAAGAGATTGCACTATTAAAATGAGATCTGATCCAGCTCCAATATAACAGACAGAAATCATTGGAGATGGAGCAGAGGTTCAGAACCCAAGGAAGGAAAAAACAAACAACCCCATATGAAGATTGCAAGGGTAGGGCTAAAATTAGACAAATGATGTCTCTGCAGGATGCTCCAGGGTGTCTGAGGACAGATAATTTTGACATTTTATGGGTGGTGGAAGATTTTATTACAACTCAGTTTTAACCTTTCTCTGGTGATTTAGAGGTTGCATCACTTTTACTAGGTGTGGCTATTCTCCCTAGGCTAGAACAAAATACAGCAGAAGGTCAGACAGGGAATTTTTCTACAGTAGAACTAGAGCTAGCAATAAAAAATGTAAGTGATAATACAGCACCTGGTTCTGATGGTTTGCCTGGGGAATTTTATAAAGTTCTATAGGGTATGATGGCATCTGAATTATTACAGGTTTACAATGCATTCTTGAAGGAGGATAGGATTATGGAGATAAATATATCATGGATTAATTATTTTTTTATATAAAAATGGTGACAGGACTTCTATCCATAATTGGAGGCCTATTACCCTATTAAATGTGTACTTTAAAATCTTCTCCAAATTACTTTGTAACAGACTAGGAGCAATCCTTGATCAATTATTGCACCCTTTACAATTTTGTTCCATGCCAGGGAGATCTATTCAAGATGCTCTTGTTTTAATAAGAAAATTGTTTGAGGCTAACTCAATTGGTTATATTTTAAGTACAGACCAAGCCAAGGCATTTGATAATTTATCTCATGATTTTCTCTGGCTTGCTTTGGCAAGGTATGGGATTCCTGCAGTTTTCATTAACTGGTTACAAATTAGTTATTCTTTGGTGTATGTTGCCCCTGTGGTGAATGGTTGGGTAGTGAAGAATTGTCCAGTTGGTAGAGGGGTACATCAAGGATGCCCACTTAGCCCTCTTTCATATGTACTGGCGCTAGATGCTATTCTTAGAATTTTAAATAGGTCACCGCTACTGTATGGAATTAAGGGTTTAAGAAACAAGGATTTGAAAACCAGCTGCTATGCAGATGATCTTTGTGTGGTATTCCCTGATCCCCAGAGTGGAATTCTGATAATAAAGTAATAGTCTTTTTTACCTGTGATGGGAGCTTGTGTCAATATGGACAAAAGCATTTGTTTAAGTCTTTCAAAGTAAACAAAGACCATTGCCATGATAGGGGGTGTTCCAGTTTTAGATTCCTATGGGAAGATCCTGGGGATATATTTTTGGGGGAAGACCCTGCCAGCCATAATTGGGAACTTGGTATAAATAAAGGGAGGGAACAGATAAGTAAATGGAGTAAGTGGAAAATGAATAAACAAAAGCACATTTTATGATAAAATCCTTTTTACTTCCTTTGTTTGTTTATGTAGGTCATATTTTTCCCTTGCCGAAGAGGTTCAAAATGGCCCTGATGGCATTTTTTTTTCTGGGTTTTGGGGGACTAGGTTGAACCCCATTAAGAGGAACTGTTTATATTTAGATATCCCACAGGGGGGAGTCTGGATGATTCATCCAGTGGTATTTTTCTTTACATTATTTTTAACCACAAATTTGAAGTCAATTATTCAGGGGATTCCTAAACCGTGGCATTTTCAGGTACTTTCTATTCTAAAAGAAGTTTTGAAAGAATGGGAAAGTGCCAGCTTTATTCATAAAAATAAAAGGAAATATAAATTATCATAAGGACGGGTTTTGATTATTGACCATATAAAACATTGGACTGTTTCCTTTCAGGATGCTACTCGGCTTACAAGGAAATCTTTATATGCGGAGATTTGGGCAAAACATTTTTATGCGTCACCTTTTGAGGATTTTCAGGAGGTTGAAAGACAAGCAATCTCAGTTCTTATAACTGATAAAAGGATCCCAAGACAAATGTGAGATATTATGTGGTTAGCAGTCCATGGGAGGATTAATATGAGAGACAATCACAAGCATAAAGCATTAAATGATAGGTACTGTTTAAGGAACACATGCATTATGCAGGAAGAAACTGTGGACCATTTATATTTCGATTGCCCCTTTATTCAGGATTTTTGGATAATATGGGGGACCCATTGAGGACAACATCCTTTTAAGGGTTTAATGAATCTACAATTGTATTTTGGAATCTTTCCTATTGAATGGAATGCTTATAATCATGGCACCTTAAATTTAATTACAGTATTTATATTATATTGGCTTTGGCAAGTATGGTGCTGGTTTCTTTTTCAACAACAACAGATAACAGCACTAGAATTGTATTATTCAGTCTTCAATGTGATTACTACACTGAGAGATCAGGAGTTCGTGACACTGAAAAGGGACATTTGGGAAAGATATTGGCAAACGTTTTTTTTAACTATATAGCTGACTAAATTTTGGAACACATAAACTTTAGGTTTTTTTGACATACGAGTGGGGTCAACACAGTCTGGATTTACCTTTTCTCCATTGCTAGAATCTATTATATCTGTCTGAAGTATTAATTTTTCTATGAATCTTGGTGTTAAGGCATAAATAATGGATTCCTTCTTACTCCTTAATGAGGAAGGGGGTTTTAGTACTTGACTTATTTAGGCTTGACATTCATGTATGCTACAATACTTCTTTTTGGTTGTTCCTTGATTCCTTTTATGAATTTGTATGCAGTAATACATTTCTGTATAACTTCATTTTGAAGGTTAGAATAAAAGTTCCCCCACTGTTATAGTGGGGAGTGGGAAGGGGGATTTGTTTACTATGTGGCCTTAAAGTTTGGGGCCACTGTATGAGTCAATACTTATTAAGTCTCTACTTTCAATTTTTTGGATTTGTATGATGGATTATTCTTTGTAGGTATTTTGTTTTTTAGTTCTATACATTCCCTTACTCTTTTGGTGGTGGTGGGGGGGGGCCGGCATGATTTATTTGACAGTAGAGTAGAAAAAATAGGCTTGTAATATTTTCTTGCTTTGTTTTTCTGATTTGGATATTACTTTTGTGTGCCTTAACACTGTTTGATTTGATTTCAAAGTTATAACAATAAAAATTCCCCAACTCTTTTAGTGGGGGGAAGGGGAGGTTTTTTTTTATTTCAACATTTACTATTAGGTTTTGGGGCTAGACAAATGCAATTTTGAATTCATGTATGATTAAATATTTATTTATGTTTCCTTTTCCTTTTATTATGATTTTGTGTGCAGCAACACTATTATGTATGTCATTTGCTTTAAAGTTATAATAACAAAATTCCCCTACTCTTTTTTAACATCCACCTGAACAACCACCAGAACAGGCAGACAGGACTTCAGTTTAATGTCTCATCTGAAAGATAGCACTTCAGGAGTACAGCACACCCCTCTTGATGCACTACAGTGTCAGTATTTGTGATTTACCCATAGTGCCTGGTGTGGGATTAGAACCCACAACCTTTCAATCTTCTGGCCTTAGAGGAGAGTATGCAACCTGCTGAGCCGCTGACAGTAGTTTATATATATCCTTTGTGGTCTGGCAGACTGCCTGCCCCGATGCCTGTTTTATTAAAATAATCACCTCCCTGGTAGTCTAGTGGACACCCCCCCAGTCCTGATCCACCCTTATAATAAAATATCTTTGCCTGGTGGTCTAGAGAACCCCCCTTCCTATCACCTATGTGCTCACATAATAGAAGGATATATTTCTCTGGTGGTCTAGTGGCCTCCCACCCAGGCAGGCAGTGCCCCACCACCCCACTGACCTGGTCCCATCCCTGAACTGGTGACTGTCACAGCCCTCCACTCACCGCCATGGCCAGATGCTGACTGAACTGTCAAGGCACACATACTGTATACAGTAGGTGCTCATTGATTGACAGCTCAGCTACCTGTTGGTCCTGGTGTCAGCGTGGCTCAGTTGGTAGCACATCCACCTCTGGACCAGAAGGTTGTGGGTTCTCGTCCCACACCGGGATTGGACTTGCACCTAAAAATCGCTGGCATCCGAGTGCAGTATTGGGGGGTGCTGTACTGCTGGGGTGTGCCATCCTTAGGATGACACGTTAAACCGAGGTCCCTTCTGCCCATCCTGGTGTTGTCCTGGTGGGTGTCCAGGTGGAAGTAAAAGAACCCAGGGCACTCTTCACAAAGAGCAGGGAACATTCCCAGTGTCCTGGCCAACATTCCCCTTCCCATAAACTGGTTCATGCAATTATTCAGGCTGTGTGTGGGTGATGATGTGCGATATGGCTGCCACCACACATTCAGTCACTTCACTACTAGTCTAGCATTGCTTGTAAAGCACTTTGGGATACTGTGTATGAAAAGCGCTCTATAAATGCTGATTCTTCTTCTTCTTAATCCCACAAAATTACTTATTTCTGTATGTATTTATTTATTTATTTTAATTTGATAATGAGGAAAGGCATACTGGGGTCAAGGCTCATATCCAGGTGTGACCGGGGTGGAGTTACAATACAATAAAGGACAACTGAACATTTAAAGTGCAGCAAGCAACAATAAGTTTCCCAGGCAGTAAAATAGAATGGTGTGACCAGTCATTGCAATTCATAAAAGCAAATCAAGTTATGGTAGCAATGATATGAGAAGCAGACAAAGTGCAACTTACAAATCAATGAGTTACGCAGGAAGTAAAACCAGAAATGAAGTGACCAGTCATTGCAATGCACAGAAACAAGTTTTGGTAGAAACATAATGAGAAGCTGTGAACAGAGTATAGAGTTGCCAAATGTGGTACCCACATATTGAAAGTGCAGGCAGGGAGTCAGGAAAACAGCAAACCCAGGTAGGTGAGTAATAGGATGTAAGCGAGGGAGCATAGGAGGCTACAAAGGGGTAGAGGAGAAGGAATTTATGAGAGGGGTGACAGGAGAAGGGGGTGGTAAGAGTAGATCTTAGCAAGTGTCTGAAAGCAGGGAGGGAAGAGGATAGGCGGAAGGAAGAGGGGAGCTAGTTCCAGAGAGAGGGGGGAGGTGGTAGGAGAAGGCAGCTTGCCCAGCACACGAGTGAGGGTGAGGGATGGTGAAGATTCTTGAGTTTCTGCTATAGATAGATAGATATTTTTATTTATAAAGTGCCCAATTCCTGGGATTCTGCGCTCTGTACATAAGCAAGAATCCACATATCCAACAATAAAACTGTACAGATAGACATATAGTCATACAATAATTATAATATAAAATCATATCAGTTATCATTCCTTAATCAAAAATCTCACAAATCTGAGAATGTCTGTCAAACAGATGCCTTTTGAGTCCTTTTTTAAAGGTTTCTACTGAGGGGACCCTCCTTAAAAACTCTGGTAAAAAGTTCCACAGGGTAAGTGCAGCAAACGCCCTATCTCCAGAATGCTGCAATCTTACCCTGGGAACCCCAAGGAGGGCCCCCTCAGCCGACCAGGGTGCCCGAGAGTAAGAGGAGGAGCAGTCAGGGGAGAGGAGTGAGGAAAGGTAAGATGGCAGCATACCATCCAGTATTTGGCAATAAAGGAGATGCAGTGGGACAGGTGACATTGATGAAGAGAGAGGAAGGAGAGTGATGAGTAAAGTGAGTGATGGTGAGTGTGGAGTGGGGAGTTGGTGACAAAATGACAGAAGGCATTGCAGAGGGTGTTCAGTTTGACTAGAGAAGAAGTGGGAGTGGTACCATAGACCACATCCACATAATCAAACATTGGAAGGATCATTTTAGTTACCAACTCCCGGTGGACCTGGAGGGAGAGGCAGTCCTTGTTGTGGTACAAGGAGCCTAGCTTCGGATGAAGTTTGGTATGGGCAGAGAAACTGAACTTTCTATCAAGCCAGACCCCAAGGTATTTGAAAGCAGAGACAGTCTCAATAGGGGTGCCATTCAAATTGGACACATTGGGGATAGGAAGGGGATCTGCAACTTAAAAGGGGGACAACAGAAGGTGGGACCATTGCAAATAGAGGTTAGTCAGATTACAAATGAACAGAAAATGGCAAATATCTTTAATGAGCATGTTTTTGAGCTTGTTCCAGACTAAAGACACTAGTAATACTTATTTATAAGGATTTAGTGACATTGAAGATTTAAACATGGAAATTATGGAAGAAGATGTAAGGATGAGACTGGAAAAGTGGAATATCAATAAATTCACAGATCCCGATGGTATCCATCCTAGAGCCTTAAAGGAACTAGGGGCTGAGTTAGTAGGGCCAATTGCTAAGTTGTTTGTATGTTCATTGACTAGGGATGAGGTTTTACCAGAATGGAGGGAAGCCAATTTGACTCATATATTTAAAAATGGTTCACAATTGGATTATAAAAACTACAGACCCATAAGTTTAATATCAGTTCTAGGCATGTTATTGGAGGAATATGTCAAGTAGGAAATAGAAAATCATATAAAACAAAAAGGACTAGTAGCTATTTCTCAACATGGTTTTAGGCAAAAAAGATCTTGCCAAACAAATCTATTTCAGTTCTTCGAACCCATAAGCAGAGCCTTGGAGTATGGTCTCCCTGTGGATGTGATATACTCGGATTATTCCAAGGTTTTTGATTTAGTGCTCCATAAAGAACTAATTGATAGACTCGTTGAGCTAAAGCTTAACCATAATATAGTCTGGTGGATCAAAGCATGGTTGTATGATCAAAAACAAAGGTTATGTATTGGGGGTCACTGTTCAGACTAAGGAGAAGTGACCAATGGTGTTCCTCTGGGATCAGTGCTGGGTCCATTGCTATTTAATGCCATTATCTCATCTATGAAAACATCCAAAAATTCATGGATCTGCAGATTTGCAGATGACACAAAACTTGGTGCAATAGTTAACAGTGAAGAAGCTATAAACCAGTTACAAAATGACTTACTTGATACAGAAAACTGGACAAAAGATCATAAACTAGTGTTTAATAATGGTAAGTGTAAAGTCATGCACTTTGTCCCAAGAAACATGATGGCTAATTATAGTCTCAATGGCACTGAACTACAGGTAATGGATTAGGAATGGGATCTAGGAGTTGTTACAAATAACCTTTCATTCGCTGAACACAGCAAGGAGGTTGCAAAAAGGGGCAGCAGAATGCTGGGGTGTATTTTTAAGAATATTAGAAGCAAGAGGCAGGAATGTCAGAATGTCATTGTATGGTGCTCTGGTTAGGCCACAGTTGGAGTACTGTGCACAATTCTGGGCACCCCACACCAAGGGCAAAATAGTGCTGTTGGAGAAAGTCCAAAGGAGAGCAACAAAAAGAACAACAGCTTTGTCTCACCAGTCTTATGGGGAAAGTTTACAGGAGCTAAATCTATTCTCACTGGAATATAAACTTCTCAAGGGGACTTGTGCCTTATATACAGGGCATTCAGAGATGTCGATCTATGGGAGTGCATAGGGATGGAATGGAAGACAACTGATAGAGAAATAAGATCACATAAATGTCAGTTAAAGGGTGAACTGTATAAAACAAGCAAAAGTGGTGCCTGGATAAATCTGAGGGTGGTGACCCTCTGGAACACCCTACTTGAGTATGTAGTGACAAAAACATTTATGGACACCTTCAAAAAGTCACTGGATACATATATGAGCAATAAATCTTATTCACAATGCTATTGAAAAATGGTGAGTCATTATGACTAACACTTTTGACTCGTACCCTTCCTATGATTCCTATGAAAGTGGAGAAGACAAGGAAAGGCAATAACCTTTGCAATTTCTGGCTGGTGCCAAATGTCATGGACACAGTATTCTTAGTGTTCACCTTGAGTTGATTTGCCAGGAACCAGTGCAGGACGCTGTGGAAATTAGGATGTAGTGGGACCTCGACAGCTGCAGCTGAGGGGCCAGAAGAGTAGATGACCATGTCATCCATGTACATGTGGATGTGTGAGGCGACAAGTTGAAAGGAGGTCATTCTGGAAGACAGAAAAAAGGATTGGGCTGAGGATGGAGCCCCGTGGGACCCCTACCAGGACTGGGGGGGGGGCAGGACTTCACCCACCTGAACAGACAGTTGGTGGTCTGTGAGGTATGATCGGAACCAGGCCACAGGGGATGCAGATAGGCTCAACGAGTATAGCTTGTTCAGTAAAAAAGGGTGGGACACAGAGTAAAAGGCCTTGGCTAAGTCAATGAAGATAGCTGCGGTGATGTGTCCCTGATCCATCCCAGTAAGGATTGCATCAGTTAAATGGGGCAGGAATGATATGGTGGAGTGGTTCTTTCTAAATCCAGACTAGATCAGAGAGAGAAGGTTTAAGGAGGTAAGGAAGTTAGCAAGCCTAGAGTAGACAATAGATTCTTGGAGTTTAGCAAGATAGAGGAGGAGGAGGAGTGATATCAGTCTGTAGTTACCAGGGGTGGGGGTCCCTCTGTTTTTGCAGAGGGAGGACCTTGGTAAATTTCCAGGTCTGAGGAACAGCACCAAGGGAAAGGAATAGGTTTAGAAAGTGAGACAGAGGGAGGGCAATATCTGGGGCAGGGATTCGTAGGAGCCTGGGGTCCAGTCCATCAGAACTGGACATGGAAGGGTTGAGAGACATGGGAGCTAGGTAAACTTCTGAGGGGGGACAACAGGTGGAAAGTGGAAGCCTTCAGATGGTTGGGGTGGACATGGGACAGTAGTGTCTGGAAGAGGGTGACAGGTGGTGAAGAATTTGTTAAAACATGCTGCAATAGAGGAGGGGTTTAAGACCAGTAAGTCATCCATCAGGAGAGCGGGAGGGGTGGACTGAGTAGGGGGCTTGAATAGCGAGTGGATAACCTTCCAAAATTTTGAGAGTGAGGAGAGATTTGATTGGGGGTTGGCCTTGAAGTAGAGGGCCTTAGTGGAGTGAACAGCCTTAGTACAGGTGTTCTGGAGTGCTCTGTGAGACTGGAGGTCAGTCAGGAGTTAGGAGGATTTAAAGCATGCCCATGCGAGGTCCTGGGACTTGCAAAGTTTAATTAGGTCAGCTGATACTCATGGGTGGTGGGAGCATTTAACTCTGGCCTTGTTGAGGGGTGCATGGATGTTCCAGATAGTGTTGAAAATAAGGATGAAGAGAGATAGGGCTGAGTCAATGTCAGGTGCTGAGCACACGGGAAACCAGTCAGAGACTGCAAGGTCATTTAGGAGGGCACGAGTGCCTAGTGACCTGAAAGGCCTACTGTATACCAGATGCACTTGGGGGCTGATTGAGGGAGACACACTTTTCTGACACAGTAGATTAGGCAGTGTATGCTGAAGGCATCCAGGAGAGTGCATGCAGCAATGATGCAATGGGGATCAGAAGTGAGCACCAAGTTCAGTAGGGAGTGATTAGAGGAGTGCAGATTGAGATGGGTGGATTCAGTGATGAGTTGAGTGAAGTTCAAGAATTTATTCTTGTAAATAGTAGGCTTGGAGGCAGGGGACAACCAACTGAAGTTGAAGTCCCCTAGGACGATGAGCTCACCGGAGGCAGAAAGCGAGATGACAGATGAAAGGGAGTTTACCAGGGAAAGGGAGGGAGCTTGGTGGAGGCATAAATAACACCAACAAAGATGAGGAGAGTGGAGGGAAGGGATAACTTGGCTAGCATGTTTCATATGAGCAGGGAAGTAACTCACTGAAGGAGATAGCGCAAGAGAGGGTATGCCGAACATAGAGGGCAACACCACCACCTTGTTTACATCGTTCCTGTCCGAAGAGACGGAAGTCAGGAAGAGCTAGGCTGGAGTCAGGGACTGTAGAGAACAGCCAGGTTTCAGTGATGCACAGGATATCTGGGGAGTGCTGGGAGACCCATACTTTAAGAGAGTTGAGCTTAGGAAGGAGACGTCTTGCATTGAGGTGGAAGACAGTGAGGCCCTTAGGTACAGCAGAGAGGGAGAGAGAGAGAGAATGGAGGAGGGGCCAGGGTTGGATTCAATGTCACCTGCACAAAGAAGGAGAAGGAAGAGAAGAAGGATAAAAGAGAGAGACTTCCACCCTTTTGAACGGGGTGGAGAGTGTGGGAAATAGGAGAGTGGAGAGAAGAGACAAGTACGATGGAGGGATTCAATGTTCATTAAAGGAGAAAGTAGTAGACCACAGTGGATGGGGGGGCATAGGAGAGGGGAGGTGGTGAAAGAGGTGGAAGGAGTGGGGTATGGAGAGAGAAGGGAGGAGGAGGGGATAGGGGATGAGAGGAGAGTGAGTAGATCAGAGAAGAGGGGAAGGGAGACAGGTGTGGGAGGGAGAGAAAGGCAAGGTAGAGGAGGTAGGAAAGGAGCATGGTGAAGGGGGCAGCGATTAGAAGAAAACACTAGATGGTAAGAGATAAAAATTACAGAGGAGGTAGGATTGAGACAGTTGAGCAGTTAGCCCTCTCAGAGCCAGGTTGTGTGCAGATACCTCATGCTAACTGGTGCAGTGAAGGTAAACACACTAGAGCTGGGGTTAGACAGAAAGCAGTGGCTAGTAAACTAAGGTACAATGAGGTGCAGAGCAAGTTATGAGGCTTAGGGTATACAAAACACTAGTGATTAACAATGTGTGTACAGCTGAGAATAGAGGCAAATGAGCATTAAGCACAGTGAGCAGGTAGTCCAGTAGTCAGAGAACCAAGGCAAGGGAGCTAATCACAGCGAACTCGGCATACTGTTCGAACAGAAGTAAAATTGATACTGTGGCAGTAAACCAGAGGTTAAAGCAAAAGTTGAGGAGCTTAAACTAAATGGATTAGGTAGCAGTAGCCAGAAAAAAAAGTGCAAATGGTGGCAGGTATATAAGCAAGAGCATAACAATTACAGCAACAAGTTAGAAAGATAGTTGGGCAGCTCTGTGCCTAGCTATGGGAAATGATGCAAATAGCCACTAGGTGGCACGTGAGATGCACAATACATTTGCAAATGTGCCTGGGAAAAGGCAGTGTCGCTTAGTGACCCTGAAGCAGTGATGATAAAACAGTCAGGTTCAGGGCAGACCCAGGAACTAGAGTCAGGTATCAGTGGGCAGAGCAGGATGTGGAAAGGTAAGTGGTTGCCAGTAAACTGCTGGCAGATGCACAGAGGTAAACAGTACCTTTCAGATGTGCTTTGTGGTGGTAAAGTCTGGTAGGAACGGCAACTGGATGGGCTCCGGAGCAGAGTGTCTGGCAGATGGCGGACACTGAGCTGACTCCAGGCAGACCCCAGTTGATATCCTTAACATGTTTCCTTTGCATGGAGGCCACAGGCAGAGTCGTTTGGTCCTGAGGTCCTGAAAAATGGGAAAAAGACCCACCCATTGTGCTTAGAGCATTCCCTGATTGGTAGAGAGGGAGGTGAGTAGCAAGCTAGGCAGTGCAGGGCTCATAGAGGTGGCTCCAGTCTCCAGTGATGACTAGGGAGCTGGAGGTATTCTGGGATGGCTGGGGCTGACTTCTTTGCCCCATAGGGAGGTCCCTATCCAGGTAGGTGAAAACTGCAATCTGAGCGGCAGCTAGGGAACAAAGAGTGATAAATTCCAATTTTCATGGGCTTAGTCTAGCCCTGCATGTTGTGTTCAAGGCACTCCCTAATTGGTAGGGAGGGAGGTGAGTGGCCTGCTAGGCAGTGCATGGCTCCGAAGGGTGGCTCTGGTCTCCAGCATTAATTGGGGAGTGGAAGGTAGACTGGGATGGCTGGGGCGGACCTCTCTGTCCTATAGGAAGGTCCATGTCTAGGTAGGTGAAAACCATGACCTGAGTGGCAGCCAGGAACACCTGCTTCAGAAATCAGTAATGCTTCAGTAAGCCAAATTCAGAAAAGATATGTAGAGATCCATCATATACATATTTTTAGCATTCTAAAATAAACACAATTCTTGTATTACCTTTTTGACTTCAAGAACATTGTTGCAATGTTCAAGGGTGGGACAACTATACTTTCTGTTGCCTTCAATTACAGAAGCTTTAAAACATCTAATTAACAGATACATAAAACTATCACTTAAGGAAGATTATATAATTGTGTGTTATCATTTTGATTACACAATGATCAACTAAAAGTGAGGCCACCAAAAGGTTTGTGTACATGAAAACAATACTTAAAACTGCTGATTGAAAATGGTGAGGTTGTAAAAAACACTGGCATAAATATGTTTATGGAGACAGCATTTGCAAACATTTGCTTCAGAGAAAAAGTCTATTGAATATGCATTTGTAATTGCAGAAATCAGCTTGTGCTCAATGAAAGTCTGTTTTCCGCAATACGTAGCTTACTTAAAATTGAAATCATCCAGTATATGAATCCTAGTATATAACTAATTAGCATATAGGTCAAGGACATGTTACTTGTGCCTAGAAACATTATGATTTCTTCCAAGAGAAAGCTGACAGATGGGATTGTGCTCCTGAGATTACGGGATGGGGAGTGGCATCCAACAGTAGAACTAAGGGTGATGTCGAGATGTTGAATAAATATTTTGGGCCAGATTTTTGAAGGGTGGCACTGGCATTGCATTCACCCCTGCACCACTGGACTTAAGTTCTGTCGGTGCGCCAAACCTCTTCGGTGCAACTGCACCCAATTTTGCAGTCTTGGGCGCTGTTGTGGCAGTTTCCACCATTTATGGCAGCTTGCATCAAATCTGTGGTGTAAGCACTGTAAAAGTGGCCCTCAAGGTTGCCCACAAGCTAGACCACAAAAAGTTGCTCTAGCATGCAGCAATTGTCGCACAGGATAGAAAATCCAAAAGCTGGCCAGGAGAATGCCACAAGTCCTGTGCACCATATGTTCTGCGCACCTGGGGCTTGTGACATTCTTAACATTTTGAAAATTCTGCTCTTTATGTCAGTGTTTACGAAAGGGCCTTTGGTAAGGGGAGAGTAGTAAATGGGAGGGCATATTAGAGGTAGCCACACTGCAGTTCATGAACATATCACCGGCCCTGGTAGCTGACTACCTGTCAAAAGTCAAGCTGGATTAAACGCAAGGGGCAGACGAGATACACTCCATGATCATTGTGAAGCTAAACACAATTAGCAGAGCTGCTTGCTGCGATCCTTCAGCAGTCTGTTCAGAGAGGTATGGTTCCAGTGGACAATAAAGTGCCCAACATCATCCTCAGCTTCAAGAAAGGAGAACCCAGACCCAGATAACTACAGGCCACTGAAGCCTGCAAGTGTGACATTTTTGCTGGACAAGGTCCTCGAAGCCATTATCAAAGACTCAGTAATGAAACACTTGATTGAGGCAAAGATTCTTACCTCACTTTCAGTGTAGCTGTATCAGAGGCATATTGTACCAATCTGACCTAATAACCTTCTTCAAGTGGGTGACCAGGGAGGTGGACTGGGGCAGGGCCATAGATGGTCTCTCTGGATTTAAGTAAGACCTTTGATACTTTATTACATGACAAGCTTCTGGGCAAAAAACAGTGCAGTATACGTGAGACATACTCAAGGTGGATTGCTAGCTGGCTTGGAGTTCAGGAAGTAGAGGGTGGTGGTGGTGAATAGGCACTACTCCAAGTTGAGAGGTATACTCAGTGGCATCCCACAAGGATTGGTGCTGGCACCACTGCTGTTTAACACTGCCTTTAATAATCTGGAAGCTGTGATCTCCAGTAGGCTGCTGAAGTTCTCTGATGATACTAAGATCACCAGGTAGACTCCCTTGAGTAGGGGGACAAACTGTAAGAGGGTCTGAACAAGCTGGGAGTTAGTCAGACTCCTGGAGCCTCTGATTCACTAAATTGGGTTCATACATAGCAACAATGGCACACTGCAAATGTCTGCCCATGGCATAATTCCATACACAGAGATGCATGAGTCAGTTTGGTACACATACACATCTCCCCATCCACCTTATCCGTATCTTTGATCTGCTTGTAGACCCCTTGGACATTTCTATTGTTCTGTCCCTTAGAATCTGTCTCGTAGTCCTGTGGCACATCACTTAACTCTGACCTGTACATAGTCCCTGGTAGTCCAGTAGATCCTACCTCTGTAGCCATGTTTTCTCTCGTATGTTCTAAATGCAATATCATCCCACAGCGATCTCGTTATCAGAACATCAGTGCACACCAGGTGCACAGGTCAGATGTCCTTACTGCCAGCTCAAAATAGTTGTTAGGACATGGTGTATCACAGAATTCTATCCCTGATCAGTTGGGGTTTGTCATGCTTCTGAGTATGAACTTTGAGCAGCTTGCATGGTGACCTCACTCTTTTCCACAAACCAGTAGACTTTGATGCACACTGATGCAGAAAGGTTATGTGACCCCCCCAAGCATTGCTCAGGGGGGTTGCAGGTAAGGGACACAAAATATACAGAACTATCACTAGTGTCTTGTGACTGAGAAATGGGGCCCAATATTCAAATTCGGGCAAAGTAGAGCACAAATCTTTGTGCTGCACCTTGCTATTGCCTGGGTGCCCAAAGATGCTATATTCAGTGGAATAGCGCACTGGTGCTATTCGACTGAATATAGGGCCATGTTGACCCAGTGCTAAGCCACTTAGTGCTGCCCTGACAGGGCTCCCAAAATATGTGGCCAAAATGGATAGCGCTGGAGCGCTATTCGCAGTATTCAAAGGGACACATGCAAATGAGTTCATTGGGCATGCAAGGTGCTAAGGGGTCATTTACATGCCCATTATGGGCTCATTTGCATGGATAGCGAGGCAGGTTAGTGCGGTGCCCCCCCCCCAATTGACCGCTCTAAGCCATGTATACATATCTCTGGTTCTAGTGCCCCCCTTTCCAATCACCGGCCTGTTCTGTAAAATAATACTATCCCTGGTGCTAGTGGTCCCCCCATGATAATTGCTGGCCCATTCTGTAAAATAATACTATCCCTGATGTTAGTGGTAACCCCCTCTCCCTGCCATTGCCAGCCCGGGCTGAAAGAATAATATCCCTGGTGCTAGTGGTAACCTCCCCTTCCTTCAAGTGCCAGCCCTGATTGAAAGAATATAATCCCTGTTGCTAGTGATAACCCCCCTCCCTCTGATTGCCAGCCCCAGCTGAAAGAATGTAATCCCTAGTGCTAGTGGAACCCCCCGCTCCGATTGCCAGCACCAACTGAAAGAATATAATCCCTGGTGCTAGTGGTAACTCCCCTCCCGCTGATTGCCAGCCTGGAAGTAAAACAAAAAAACTCTCTGGTGTCCAGTGGTCCTCCCTTCCCCATGGCACTAGTCATACCCTCCCCAACTAACCTTTGCATTATCGGGAGCATACAGCAACTGGCAGAGCCCTCCGCACACCTCCTCGGTTGGCCGGCGTATGTACAGGCAAGGAGCGTGCCTCTTATTTATACAAACATACGAAGAAGCCAGCAGAAGAAGGCCATTTGGTCTATCTAGTCTGCTCGTATTGCAGGGTCCACAGCTGCTGTCCCTGTCCCTCCTCCCCACTCCTCCCATCCTCCCTACCCATGATCCTTACTTTCACCTTATGCCTATCACAGCCTCTCTTGAAGCTGCCCGCTGTCTTCAGCGAGATCACCTGTTCTGGCAGTGCAGTCCAAGTATCCACAACCCTCTCTGTGAAGAAGTGCTTCCTGACCTCCCTCCTAAACCTCCTCATTCCAGCTTAAGACTGTGCCCCCTTGTGTTATGGTTGCCACTCAGCTTAAAGAGACCCTTCTTATCCACCTTATTTATCCCTTTCAAGTACTTGAAGGTCACAATCATGACCGCTCTCTTTCCTTCCTTTCCTCCAGGGAGTACATGTTCAGTGCCCTCAACCTCTCCTTGTATGCCTTACCCTGCTGACCTGCTATCATCTTTGGAGCATTTCTCTGGACCTTTTCTAGCAGGTTAATATCCTTTTTGAGGTGTGGGCACCAGTACTGAACTCCATACTCTAGATGTAGCCTCACCAATGACCTGTACAAGGGTAGTATAATCTCCTCTCTCCTGCTTCTGATCCCTCTGGCTATGCATCCCAGCATCTTGTTTGCCATTGCTGCTGCTTTCTTGCATCGCATGGAGTGCTTCGGGTCACTAGTGATCATCACTCCCTGATATTTATAGGACAGTGTGATGTGCCCCTAGGGTTGCCTGGTGTTAAGTTGGGGTTTTGTTTGGCGGTATTTGTGCTGCACAAAAGGACTGTGCTGAACCCTTTTGTGCAACACAATGGCACTGAATGTGGGGTAGCATGCATATTGATTGCTCACCCCTTCCCTTGCCCGCATGCATACATTATGTTTTGCATGGGTGCTAACCCTCTTTGCCAGGGCAACAGCCCCTTTTGAATATGGTGTGCCAGCAGAAACCCCGGTTTGCGTGGACAAAGACCCATTAGCATCTGCACTTTTGAATATCAAACCCTAGGTCCCTCATTTTTAATTGGGTCATACTCCTACCTAATTTTCAGCTGATTAGAGTGAAGCATAAGGAGGTCATGTGACTTGATCAAGGTCATGCAGTGAGTCAGTAACTGTGGTAGGTTTAAAACTGGGGACCTGACTCAGATTCACAATTTTGTGATCTAGCCACTGGACAACAGTGTCTTTCCTTCTTAAAGATTAAAACTTCAGCTTTCCCAGGGTATTTATTGCTTCATAGCATCTGCAGAAGTTTCCCAATATCAAGAAAGATTGAATCCCCGGATCCAGTCTAGACTCAAAGGATCACGGGTCTTTTTCTGTCCAAACAGTTCTATGTTTGTAGTATCCAAACTGAATACATTTGAGAATCTGTGCCCTTTCCCACACTCTTAACAAGCACAGGCAGCCACGAGTATGATTTTGTATTTGCTGCTCTCGTTAGGTAGTATTTATTTTCATCCCTGTTGTTTTCATCAATTTAAATTCCTCTCCCTTCAGTTTGATAGATGGTGGAAGCACGATAATGCAGCTGCCTTGCCATTTAGTAATTATGGTAACAGAACATGGCACCTTGGCATTCTTACTTCTCATTAAATGTGTTGTGGTCCCTTCATGCTTTTTTACCACAGCTGCAGTGTACAGACATTTCAACAGAAAGTAGGCTGATGTTTTTGGAATCAGCTTTTAGAATGACTGCTGCATAGAGGGTGCCATGCTTTTATATAATTACTGGGGAATTCATTTAGAAATCCTGAAAGTCAGCCAAATAACTTTCCTTTGTCATTCACAGACTTATTGAGTACAGTAATTGCGGATGAGTGAGGAAGGAAATTTAACCTGACAGGCCGGGTGAATCCATGTCGATTGGATTTTGAAGGCATCATTCAAATACAGAGAATGCTGTTACAATGGACAAGACAGACTAGCTGATAATATCTTATTGCTGTAAAAATATGTGAGGTAAACTATGCTATTTGTTCCGTGCATTTTATAGAAAATTGCCAATAAAAACACAAGGCTGCCCACACCCTTCTGGATGGGCCCACTGTCAGGGAAGTAAGTGGTCTAAGTTTGGGAGTGGTTTCCAGGGAGTAACAGTCCCAAGAAAGTGATGTCTGAGAGTGAGATGGGCTGAATGTGAGTGGAGCAGGGACCCTAGTACTGTTTCTATTTGGGTTTCCAGGGAGGATGTAAGCTCACTAGGAGCACTGCCAGGTTTGTATGATGTATTGTACACCATCCTGCCTGTAGGGGATGGGGTGGGGCTGCGGGTACAGCAGCTGTCTCTGTGAGCTGGACCCTGTTCTGGAGAGGCATAGTGACAATCTAGAATGGCAACTGGCTGTGCCATGGGGGCATGTGAAAGAGGGATCCCAGCTGGGGGTCTCTAAACAGGAGGTGGGGGGAAGAATAGCATACAGGACACTAGGAGGGAAGTTTAACTTATACACTGCCATGGCTGTGCAGTGTACATTATCCTGCCTATGGAGGGCCTGGGGGATACATCTGTGGCCGCTGCTGGGTGATCTATGTTCATAGAAACATTGATGCATGGAATTTGTTGGCAGAAAAAGGAATGCCTGACTCACCCAGACTGCCCAGAATGTTCCCTGCCTAATCTGTCTCAGCAGACCCTAAATTGTCCCTCCTCTCTGCCTGTTTTCTAATACACCCCCATGTCTATCCCACACATACTTGAAGCCTCCCACTGTTTTTGCCCCACCACTTCTGCTTGCAGTCTGTTCCAGGCATCTACTACCCTTACAGTGAAGAAATATATCCTCATATCTCCCTTAAACCTCCCCCTACCAGCTTCATTACATGCCCTCTGGTCCTGGTGCTCTTTCTCATTTGAAGGTGATGCCCCTCCTGCAACATGTGAACCCCTGTGAGGTACTCTATCACATCATGTTTCTTTTTCCTTTCTTCCAAGGTGTAAATGTTGAGATCCCTCAGTTTCTCCTCATAGGGCTTCTCATGCAACCCCAGCACGATTTTAATTGCCTTCCTCTGGACTACCTCCACCCCGACTATGTCCTTTCTGTGGTGCTGCCTCTAAAACTGTACACTGTACTCCAGGTGGGGTCTCACCAGTGAGTGATACAGTGGCAACACTAGCTCCCTCCTCCAGCTGGAGATACCACTCCCTGTGCCCCCAGCATCCAACTAGCCATAACCACTGCTTTGTCTCACTGCCCTGCGATTTTCAGGTTGTCAGATACGATAACTCCAAGGTCCCTTTCCTTTGCAGTGCCAGTAATCGGCCCCCCCCCATCCTATAGTCAACACTTGGGATCCTATGTCCTAGGTGCATGACTTTGCACTTTTTGGCATTGAACCCCAACTGCCATGCTCTTGGTCACTTCTGGAGTTATCCCAGGTCCCTGCACATGCTTTCCACCCCCTCCTGAGTGTTCACCCTTTTGCAGATTTAGGTATCATCTACAAAAAGAATATCTTCTTTTTTAGTTCCTCAGCAATGTTACATGAAGAGGACCAAACCCAGTAATGTGCTCTGTGGCACACTGCTGGTTACTCTTCGATCATTAGAGTGGATGTGTGATGTGACACAATGAGGTGCAAGTTGGTGACACAGTGAGAGCCATTAACCACAATCCTCTGTCTCCTATCTGTTAACCAGTTTCTAACCCAGTTCACCACTTTGGATCCAAACCCAATGCTGATGAGCTTCCTTATTAGCCTTCTGTGTAGCACAGTGTTGAAGGCCTTGCTTAAGTCCAGGTAGGTTGTATTCACTGCCCTTCCCTAATCTGTTTCTCTGATCACCCAGTCAAAGAAAACTATCAGATTCATTTGGGATGGCCTACCCTCTGCAAATCCATGCTTCCTGTGGTATTGCAGCCCCTTTGATTCAAAATATTCTGTCAGTCTTTCCTTTAGCAGGGTTTCCATTAATTTCCCCGCCCCTGAAGTAAGACTGTCCGGCCTCTAGTAACTAGCCTTCTGACTGCAGCTCCTGCTCTTATGTAAAAGAATCATGTTAGCTCTTCTCTAATCCTCTGGAACCATGCCTGTTTCCAGTGAGCTGTTGAATAAGGCTGTCAGTGGGGCATCTAGAACCTCCCAAGTTCTTTTAGAATTCTTGGGTGTATCCCCTCCAGTCCCGTGGCTTTGTCCACCTTCAGAGCTGCAAGTACCTACTGGACTCTTTCTTCTAAAAATGGACTTGTGCCCACCTTCCCCCTGCTCCTGCTACTCCTTGGTGATCCATCCCCCTCCCTCCACTGTGAAGACTGAGCAGAAGTACTTGTTTAGGACGTCTGCTTTTTCTTGGTTCTGCTCTGTGAAGTCTCCCTCTTACCCTTCTAAACCTCCGTATCCCCCCCTTGATTTCCTTGTCTCATTTATGTATCTGAAGAAAGTCTTATCCCCCTTAGTGACCCTTCTGGCAATTCTTTCCTCTGACTGCACCTTTGCTCTCCTTCCCTCTATTTAACTTGGTAAACCTTCCTGTCCTCCTTCTTCTGTGTTTCCTTATACCTCCTGAATGCCACCATTTTTCACTTCACCACCTTTGCCACTTTCTTGGAGAACCATAATGGTCTCATTTTCCTTCTGTGTTTGCTTACTTCCTTCATGCAAAGTTTAGTTGTTTTAGTTATACCCTCTCTTATATTTGCTTACTGTGCCTCCACCACTCCCTGGCAACCCCCCCCCCCACTAAGGCAGTTTCTGAGGCAATCTCCCATTTTTTTACATCTGTCCTTCTAAAGACCAGGACCCTCATCCTCATGTGGTTAACCTCTGTTCCAGTCTTAATGTGAAATCACACAGTATGGTGATCACTGGTACCCAAGGTACTGCTCACTGACATCTGCACCGCTGCCCCTGTTTGTAAGCATCAGGTCCTGCACTGTCCCATCCATAGTGGGTTCTTTCACTAGCTGCTTGAGAAAAGCTCGTTGTAGGGAGTCAAGGATGACCCTACTGTTTGCTGAAACTGCAGCTGGAAGACTCCACTCCATGTCTGGTAGATTAAAGTCACCAACTAGCAGCACCTCCTCCTTATTGAACATTCTGCTGATGGCTTCCTCCATGCCTTATCTAACTCCTCTTCCTGTTCTGGAGGACTGTGCACTATCCAGGTACAGACAGTGGCCTCAGAGCCTTTCTCCAGGCTGACTCACAGCACCTCCAGGTCTTCCTTTTCCCCGTGATGCCACTAAACCTCAGTGGCTTTGATTTCCTCTCACATATAAAACAGCCTCTCCTCCTCTCCACCCTTCCTCCCAGTCCTGTCTCTCCTGAACATTGTATAGCCCAGTATGGCCATGTCCATGTTGTGGAGCTCAGTGTACCGCAACTCTTTTATGGCTGCTAAATCCAGGTCAGCCTCCACCATGATAGCTTTCAGGCCAGGAATTTTGTTTCCAAGACTCCTTGGACTGGCACACATGGCTCTCCACACCTTCTTCCCTGCCTGCTGCCCTGCTTTCCCTCCCACTCCTGATTATGTTTTTCCCTGAAGTTCCCCCTGACATTCCCCATATATTTTTAACTTATATACATAGAAACATAGAGGATGATGACAGAAAAAGACCAAAGGTCCATCTAGTCTGCCCAGAGTTCCCTCTCTGCCCTGGGAGGGTTTTATCCTTTCCTCATTTTTTTTTTTTTTTTTTTTTTTTTTTCCTCCTAGCTGCCGGTCATCCAGGGTATCAGCCCAGTCACGGGCGATGGCTTCCACCCCAGAGCGGCCTTGAGCCCTCCGATACCCAAGGCTTGCAGCGGTGGGGCTACGAGTGCAGGGCCAAACTCCTGTGGAGCCTGTGATAGGTCGGAGGGCCGGCCTGGGGGCTAATTAAAGCCGCAGGCTTCATAGAGGCGGCGGCAGCCGTCCATTTCAACTTTCTGGGAGGCGGACGTGCAATGATGCATGACGTCCTGCCCGCCTCCAAAAGTGTCTTCCGTGCGGTAGCTGTGCGATTCCCAGCCTCAGCTGGGGTCCTCGTGCCTCCGGGCACCAACCACCTCCCCTGGAGAGGAGAGCAGCCCATAGGAAGCTCTATCCCTTCTCCCCAGCCAACCCTTCCAGCGACCCGAGCCCCGTTCCGAACCGGAGTGCGGCGTCAAGCGGAAATCCCACTGCTGCGCCGGCGGGGCGGCTGCCCTTTCCTCATTTCTTGTCTCCTTCAGTCCTCTACCCTTGCTTACTTGCTTCCCCCCCCCTTTCTTCTGTCTTGTCCCCATCCCTTCCTTCCTTTTTATGCCCCTGCCCTAGTGGAGTTTTCTCCCCCAGGCCCTCTCTCCCCCTGCTGCTCCATCATCCAGGGTGGGGACAATTGTTGGCTTCCTTTGTTTTACTGCCTCCCGTCTGGCCAGTATAAATGCTTTTCCAAGCAGCATTTAAACATTTCACCAAGGACTGCAGTCCCCTTCCTGGAGGGATGTGGTCTGTCTCCCTTATAGAGGCCCATAGTCTCCCAGGCATTGTTCCAAGTCCACGATGCTGCTGAAGCCCTCCTCCAAACACCATGCCTTCAGCCAATCGTTAAATGTCCTGGTGCAGAGTACCCTTACATCTCCACAGTTGCACACAGGTAAAGCTTTGGAAAAAGGATCAGCAGATACCAGGCTTGAGCTGCAGCTGGAGGCACCACAAGAATACCAGGACGTAAGTGGAGGAGGATGGAGGAGTTAAGGCTAGGGACTTAGGCATTAGACTTACGAGATTACAGTTGGTAGGTAAAGGTATTCTAGGAAGAAAGGTGGTAGGAACTGTGGTTTCCAGTTGAAGGATAGGGGATCAATCTGACTGTAGAAATAAGGTATCAGGAATTGTCATAAGAGAGCCCAATTACCTGTGGACACTAGCAACAAGTATTTTCATCTAGCTGGCCAAATTAAAGGTGGTCAAAAGGTGACTGGGGCTGGTGGGAAAACCAGTCTATCAAGGAGGAGAAGGAAAAGGTTGGGGTGGGCCAGGACGTAAGTCATGATGTGGGACTCCATAGTTAGGGCAGTTAATGAGATGGACATGTCAGTGCTGGACCACAATGGTAACTTGGGTGAGGTGCTTTGCCTTCCTGTATCATGGGTCAAAGAGTGCTATCCAGGGCCGAGCAACACAACTGGATGGAGGAGCAGACCATCATCCATGTGAGCATAACCAATGCAGGGAGCACCAGCCCCGAGGAAATGAGGAAGTCATTCACAGAACTAGGGATGTTCCAGAAGGGAAAAGGTATCCATGGTGATCTCATCTGAGTGCCTTCAGGTCCTGGGACTAGTGAGGAGCAGCAGTGGACCAAGGTTAGGCTAACACTTGGCCAAGGGTTCAGTGAAATAGGGAAGGTATTATTTCCCTGGATAACTGGATACCCTTCTGGGGCAAGAGAAACCTGTATACCCAGATAGGCTGCTTGCCACTAGGAGGGAGTGGGAGAATTGGCAAGTTAAATGGACAGGGTAATCAGGAGGGATTTAAACAGATTATAAGGTGAGGAAGTCTGGAGCGTATCACCAAGGACAGGAGATAAATCCAGGGATATACAGATGGAAGAACAGAACAACAGGGAATGCCAGTACAGGAGACCCCATGGGAGAGGTGTTAGGAAGTAGAGGGTCAACTATCCTCACTTGTGTGCAAGCAAATATCATGTGCTCCTCCAGCAAAACAGGCAAGCTTGAGGGCCGAATGCACTTTGAAGGCTTGGACTGGGACCTGGAGGGAAGCTGAAAATGACTGTGACACAAAGATAGAGGGATACAGACTATTCCAAAGGGATATGTCAAAGAGGAAGAGAAGTGGGGTGGCTCCCTTTGTAATAGAGAAAGTGGATGAGGAGGACATTACTGGGGCAAACAGTGTCACAGTGTTCATATAGGTTGAGCTTGGGGAAAGGGGGTGTAAAAGAGCCTCCCGTGGGTATGCTGCCGGCCCACAAAAATGTTATAGTGTATGGTTAGCCCCTATTGTGTTTGGATTCCCATACACTCCAAAATGCTACTGTGGTACAGTTCAAAGGTCATGAAAAGTTGTTCTGATATCATTCTGACATCACAATGATACCACAACTTCTCAGCCTTGACGTGCCACCTGATTGGCTGAAGACAACTTTGATGAAAAAACTCATGGAAAATGTCAGCACCATTTAACAAGTGCTGAAAGAGTGACCGGGAAGGTCACTATCTTGTGACCCTCAATGTTGAATCCTTATACACCAATATCCCCCATGGGGGGGTTAAGGTACCTATGCATTATTTGAATCTGAGACATGAAGGTGCTTCTCCTCCAACAGATTTTCTTGTGCTATTGGTAAAGTTCATGCTGGAATGCAATACGTTCTTTTTAGGAGCATTTTATTTTCAAATAAGTGGTACTGCAATGAGGGCAACCTTTGCCCCAAACTTTGCTAGTCTTTTTGTTGGCCTGTGGGAGGAGGGGTTTTTGCATAATGAAGGTGCCAATCCTTTTTAAGATAAAATCATTCTATGGAGGTGCTATATTGATGATTGCCTTATGGTATGGGGAGGGATCACAGAGGAATTAGTGGATTTTCACCACTATATCGAGTCCACGAGTGAATGTTTACATTTTTCCCTTATAACTAGCCTGTCACATATTTCATTTTTGGACATCTGTGTTATCAAAAACAGTGCAAATGGGGTTGACATTGATTTATTCAGAAAGCCCACAGATCATAACACAGTATTATTAGCAAGTTAGTGTCATCCTTGCCATGTGATTAAGGCCATTCCAACAGGTTAGTTCTTAAGAGTGTGACGGAATTGTAGTTCACCTGATGCCTTTGATTGTAATGCTGATGAATTATGTGATGGATTCAGAAGTAGGGGGGTATGGGGGCTTAGATATCCAGTCAGCCAGGACAAGGGCAGAGGAAACTGATAGGGCTACACTTCTGATACTAAGGCAAAGACAGCAACAGTCTAGCAATAGACTTAATTTTGTGACTACCTTCAGTACTGCAAAATGCTAGATTGAGAATTTGATTGCAAAAAACTGGCATATTTTGCATACAGAGCCTAAATTAAGTGATTATGTTAAAAAACACCCTTTGCTGGTGTTTCACCACCCTTGTAATATTGGTAACATTGTCACTGAGATGTTTCAGCCAGTTTCTAAAATCCAGGGTAGTTGGCTACCATCATTGCCCCATTATTGTCATCATTGTTTAAAATGCAAATATTGTGAAGTGAGCAACAATACCACCTCTTTTACTAATCCTAGTAGTGGTGAATGTTACGATATTTGGAAATTTGTGAACTGTGATTCTATCCATGTCATTTACTTTGCCACATGTACTTGTGACTTGTATTGCACGGGCAGAACAAAGTGTAAACTAAAAGAAAGGGTTGGAGAACACACGAGAGCTAGTGCAAAACAAGACTTGGATTATGTTACTGCTGCACATGTGCTTCATTCAACCTTGTCTGGCATGCACAGGTGGACTTTTACGGGCATAGAGAAGGTGTTTGTGAGCCCACGTTGGATATTGATCTTCAACTGGCACAGAGAGAAGCCTTTTGGATTTTTAATCTTGGCACTATGAAACCACAAGATTTAAATGGCAGGATAGAAATAGCCCCTTTCTTATGAAAACTTACTTCTTGAACTTTACTGTGTCTATAGCTTTTTGCTATAGCACATCATGTCTGCAATGTGTCTGTTACTATATCATTTCAGTATGTTATGTCTTCTACGTCAGTTTACCTTTCCTCAATTAGTATCATACTTTTTGATCCTTTGGGCTCTTATATGAGCATATTTAATGTATAATCGATGTACGTTTACTTAATAATGTCACAATAATAGTGTTTTTGAGCTGTTTTTTTATCATCACATTTGTTGAGCACTAAAAAACTCATTAGGCCCAATTCACAAAGGTCAGTGCAGGCTGCACCGAAGGTAGCTTGCACCAACTGCTGGTGCACCAGGGACCCTGCGCCTGATTCACTAACAGCTAGGGTCCCAGTGGCAAAGTCCCATGGCATGCAGCAACCGTGGCACTGCAACAAACAGACAGCACATCTTGAAAGTGTGCTACAAGCTGCAGGGCAGTTGTGTGGCAATAGCATCATGGACAGCAGTCCCTGGTGGCTATTGTCCCTTTAGCCCCGATCCCAGTGAAGTATTAAAAAAAAAATCCCTGGTGGTCTAGTGAACCCCCAATAAGCCCCGATCCCTGTTAGGATTTATAATAAAAAACCATGGTGGTCTAGCAGACCCCTGATCAGCCCCAATCCCTGTTAGGATTTGTACAGAAAAAAAACTGGTGGTCTAGTTGACCCCCAGTCAGCCCCGATGCCTGTTAGGATTTATAATAAAAAATCCTGATGGTCTAGTGGACCTCCGATCAGCCGCAGTCCCTGTTAGGATTTATAATAAAAAATCCTGGTGGTCTAGTGGACCCCTGTTCAGCCCCTATCCCTGTTAGGATTTGTACAAAAAAACCCTGTTGGTCTAGCAGCCCACCCCCAGCCCCGATCCACTGTTATATATAATTAAACAGCCCTGGTGATCTAGTGTCCCCCCCCCCCCACTTTGGTAGGCAGTGTCCACCACCCTGCCCCCACCTAAATGGAGCCGGCAACTGGCACAGCCTTACTCACACCACTGCGTCAGGCCACCGACTGAGCTGTGCATGCATTCCTTATTGACAGCTCAGTCAGCATCTGGATGTGGGTGTGTGAGGAGGGCTGTGCCAGTTGCCAGCTCTGTTTCGGGTTGGGGGAGCGGGGTGGTGGGACACTGCCTGTCGGGGTAGGGGTATGGGGGTCTCTAGATCACCAGGGCTGTTTAATTATACCTAATGGGTAATTGGGGCTGGGGGAGCTGCTAGACAACCTGGCTGATTTTTTATAAATCCCAACATGGATTGGAGCTGATTGTGGGTCTGCCAGACCACCAGGATTTTTTATTATAAATTCTAACAGGGATTGGGGCTGGTCAAGGGTCTACTAGACCATCAGGGTTTTTATTATAGCTCTTAATAGGGATCGTGGCTGATTGGTGGTCTTCTAGACCACCAGGGACTGTATTTTTATTTCATGACTGGGATTAGGGCTGGGGGCGCAGCACATTGCTGCAAATGTCAAAACCTTCCCAGAGGACACATCTAAGTACCCTTAGACCAGCTCCGGATGGTCTAAGGGTACTTAGAATTTGCTGTCTTGGAGGGTTTTATGAATACCGAATTGGGGGACATGGCAGCCTGTGTCTGCCGCAAGCACCCTTGCACAATGTTGCAGCCCATTTTGTGGCAGAAGGCTGGCACAAGCCCCCTTTGGCACATACAACTTGTGTTTGATGCAGGCTGCTTTTCTGAATTGCTCCTGGGGCATCTTTTTGCGCAAGGTGCCACTTGTGTCATTTATGTTTGACGCAGGCACCTTGCATCAATCTAAGGGCTTTATGAATCACACCTGTTATGAGTATGATGGTACTGTCCTTTTAAGACGGTTGTTTAAAAAAGTTGCTACAGTTACTATGTCAACTCCTTCACAAAATGCACACACACAAAATGTTGGGGTTCTTAACTGCTTGTGGAATATTTCCTGCACCATGCTGCCTTAACAATGAATTAAAATATACTACTGGAAGCAAGTTGAGATTGCCTTGGTGGGTTTTCTTTCTGGTGAAGCTTCTCCTCATTGTGTGCTGTGTGGGTGAGTGTATGGCTCTTGCACTTCCTTCTGTTTGCTCACACCATCTGCACCCCCCATCCAGCAACGAGGCCCTTTTGTTTTCTTCTTATGCAAAATGAATACATTCAAATCAAATCAAATCAATCAACTTTATGTATAAAAAGCACAATTCTGATTCTTCCAAATCGCTTGTACAAAATTCTTAAAACATATATCACAATTAAGACAGTATAATGTAAAACCAAGCAACACAATATCTAAAAATTCAGATATTAATTACAAAGATTTTTCTCAACTCACAACTAAGAAAATGTAAATAACTACACCAAATTCATATGTGATCAGAAAAAGCCAAGTTGAATAGATGTGTTTTCAGAGCAGCCCTGAAACTCTGGAGGGTCGGGCACTCCCAAATCCGACAAGGTGGAGAGTTCCACAGGGCTGGGGCTGCAAAAACAAAACAGCGGGCCCCAGAAGTCTTAAGATAAACCCTGGTAACATCTAGCAATCCCTCGTCGGAGGGAAGGAGTGGGCGGGGGGGGAGCTGTAGGGACACAGGAGATCTTGCAAGTACCGAGATCCCTGCCCATATGGGGCTTTATAGGTCAGTAACCTGACCTTGAAGGTGATCCGCCACTGTACCAGCAGTCAGTGCAGTCCACGGAGCACAGACGTGATATGGCATGATCTTGAATTCCCAGTCAACAACCTGGCTGCCACATTCTGCACCAGCTGCAGGCAGCAGATGTTAACCCCCAGAAGCCCTAGGTAGAGGGCTTTGCAGTAGTCAAGGGGGGGGGGTCACAAAGGCGTGGACCAAAGTTGGTAGAACGTCATGTGGGACCAGATGCTTCACCTGGGTGATATTAATCAAATGGAAAAAGAGGTCTTGACAGTGGCTGACACCAGAGATTTTTTTTTTGCATTATTTGTTTATTGCCCTCCATGCTCCTGGTGACCCCCACTCCTTCAGGCTCCTTCCAAGTCCTCACCAATCCCCGCTGACCTTACCCGAGCTCTCTCTCTAACCCTCACAATGCAGCCAGTCCCTGGGATATCCCGGACGTAACCTTTCACCAGGTGGGTGCTCCTCCTCCGAAGGGGAAGGCACCAGGGGAGGAGTCCACTGCACTCTCAATAGGGCCCAGGGATGCTGCTGAGGGAAAGAGGCTCACCGAAGGCACCGGAGGAATCGGGGGATGGAGAGTTGTCATCTGGCAGCCACCACCGAGCAGTGTTTCGGTTTTTTCTAGGTTCCGTCATCGCGCCACTCATGCAGTGCCTCCAGCCTCCACTGGGGACCACTACTGAGCGAGGCAGCCCCCTAACCCACTCCAGGATAGGAGAGCAGTCCTTCGAACGCTCAATCCTATCCTTCCTCTGCTGACCCCCGGTGTCCCGAGTCCATTTCCGAAACCGGTTCGCCGGCGTGGTTTGAAGTAAGGCACCAGTGCCTCAGCCCTCTGCGCCACCGGGCCGGCATGACACCTGAGATTTAAGTGTCGGACCATCATCAAAAATAATGCCCAGGTTACGCACCTGGTCAGAGGTCTTCAGCTGGATGTCCCAGAGCCAAAGTCCTGAGGGCTTTCCTGCCAACATCCCCATACCCTGATGACCTGGGTCCACCACCAGCACCTCAATCTTGTCTGGGTTCAGCCACAGCCAGCTGGCATTCATCCAGTCCTGAATCTTGGAGAGACAGTTATTAAAGACTGAGATAGCTCTACCCTGTTTGGGTACAAAGGACATGTATAGTTGGGTATCATCTGCATAGCAGTGAAAACTCAGACCATACCACCTAATAATGTCTCCCAACGGCAGCATATACACTGCGAACAACATGTGTGACAAGATGGAGCCCTGTGGTACCCCACAGGATAGGGGGAGAGAGGCCAAGGAATAAATCCCCAAAACCACTCTCTGTGTCCTACCCTCAAGGAAAGATCAAAACCAACTGAGGACTGTACCAGACAGTCTGCAGAAAAGCCACAGGCACTCCAACAACACACCATGGTCCACAGTGTTGAACACTGCAGAGAGAGCAAGGAGGACCAAGATCGAATGGGTCCTCTGATCCTTCGCTATTAGGAAATCATTAAGTACCTGAACCAGTGGCATCTCTGTACTATGTCTCTTCCTGAATCCGGACTGGAGAGGATTGTAGACATCATGGATGATCAAATGGTAGTCCAGCTACAATGCCACCACCTTCTCAATAACCTTACACACAAAGTTCAGGTTAGAGGTGGGCCTGTAGTTAGCCAGACAGTCCGGGTCAAGAGAGGATTTTTTAAGGAGCGGTCACACAACCACCTCCTTCAGGGGGTCAGGAAAATCCCCAGTATCCAATGATATCCAGACTATCTTAGCTAGGACCGGACCAATGTCCTTAATACACCCCACCAGGAGGCGCCTTGGGTCTGGGTCTTAACTACAGCAGGTTGGTCGCAGCGTTTGGACGATCCTCACGATGTAAAAGATTGCCACCAGGCTGAAGTCAGACCAGGTAAACCAGGTGCTCACATTCTCCTGCCGACCTCCACAACACCCAATTGAGGTGGTTGAACAGATTCCAGACCTGATGGTAGCAACTTTATCTGCGAAGAACAGAGCAAACGCATCACACTTATCTTGTGACAAAACTCCTTCAGACTGAAGACAGATTGGATTGCACAATCTGTAAACAATCCTGAACAGTTGAGGTGGTAGATTATGTACAGTGGCAATCTTCCTGGACAGGAACTCTGCCTTCTTATGGGTGACGGTTGATTGATAGATTTCATAATGATCCATCAATCTAAGTTTGTCCTCAGCCAGATCTGTCTTCTACCAGTGCCTCTCCAATCTTCGCCCCACTATCCCCAACTCCTTTATGGTCCCAACAAACCATGGGGACCTCAGGTGAAGAGTGAGGGGAAGAACATGGACAGGAGCTATTGAATCCAGGGCCTCACTCTCCAACCTGATGTATGGTCTCCCTTGCACCCCACCAATAAAGGGACACCATGTGGAAGCTCAATAATCAGTTCTTAAAGGACTCCAGAGTGGTCAAGCAGGTAGTTCAGATGGTTGAGCAATACATGGAAACCAACCTAAACACGACAGATAAAATGGATATTGAGTGGGGGGCACTGAAATGTTACCTCAAAGGGGAGTTGATTAGTTTGGCCTCTATTAGGAAAAGGAAGGGGGAAGATAAGATTTATGGGTTATTATCTCAAATCAGGACACTTGAAGCTAGTCTCCCCACGAGGGGAGATGATGGCATTGAGGTCACTTTACTCAAGCTCCATGAATCGTACAACAAGATGCTGAGGGAATAGGTGGAGTATGCTATCGTAAATCTTGATGCATATTGGGGGACTTTACCGGAGTGGGGGCTTCTCAACACAGGTTTCATATGTCTATGATCGCCCTCTCTCTCAAGGTCATTATCCTCCGGCATTGGAAGGATTCTAATGCTGCCTCCTACACCGAATGGCTTCTGATGTTACTGTCAAATCTGAGAGTAGAAAAAATGGTTGCTAGTCTCCACAATGAGGTTTCAGTTTACAAGGCCAGGTGTGAATGAATGCACACTTTATATAGCTTTTAAGTGGATTTTCAGCCTAAAGGCATTGTTTTCTGCTTTGGGTGAATAAGGTAATGAAGATGCCACATTGGGGGGGAGGTAGGAAGGGGGTTAATGTTTATTGTATGTAGCATGAATTTGTGTTGTCCTTATGGTCAGATTGTATTCACTGACCTACACAGCCAGTATAGTGTTATGCTTGTGCAACTGTGTTAGTTTGGTTTTGGCCATGCGCACTCTCTATTCCAGAGGAATTACCACCCTATAGGGGAATGAAGACAAGGAACCCTCACAGAGGGTTCCATCCCTAGAGGTGCAAATGGACGGTTCTCGTGGCTAAAGGTGCAATTTTAGAACTCTCAGAAGGAGAGAGCGCCAGTTGCTGGAGGAGGAGGGGAGGATGGTGGGGCAAAGAAAAAATGCTTCACAGTGAGGCTTAGAGGAACTGCTTATATAGCTCAGGAAGTGGGAGTGGCTGGCTGCTTGGTCACCGAACTACAGAGCAAGCCTTTCATTTTACTGACCTATGCAGCCAGTATAGTGTTATGCTTGTGCAACTGTGTTAGTTTGGTTTTGGCCATTTGCACTCTCTGTTCCAGAGGAATTACCACCCTGTAGGGGTATGAAGGCAAGGAACCCTCAGAGAGGGTTCCACCCCTAGAGGGTCAATGGGACAGTTCCCATTGCTAAAGGTACCTTAGGAATCCTCCCCCAAAAATGTAGTATCATCCCCAAAGAGGAGGCAACATGAAGCAGATGAACAAGCAGTAACTGTGACATAGGAGTAGTAACAGTAACGTAGTAGTAGAAAGTATAGGCAGTTTGATAATGCAATGATATACTCAGTTGTCATAATAACTGCCCAGGTTTGCGTAGCATGATACTGATGGTTTGCTTTGAGAGTAGGGGATCCCCTAAGGAGAGAGGGAAAGGCAGGACATCCTCCACCTCCATCCAACAATGGAACCTACCTAAAGAAACTAGGGAAACGATATGCTAACTAAGTGTTATGACCTAAGGCAATGGAGGAGAGAAAAACCCTATGAGGAGGAAATCTCTGGAGATCCAGGCCTAGGTCGCCTTCCCTCCAGGCTTGGGATAGTTTATTTAGTGACAGCTCTGCAACTGCAATTTGGAAAACCCAATTAAAGGGAGGTGGAAAATATTCCAATTTGGAGGAAGGCTCTCACTCAAACCCTCTAGCAGGAACGTCGTGGAAGGTTGCGAGGAAACTCTGCAACAATACATGAATCCAAGGTGCAGGAGGAGAGCAACAACTGTTGAGGCACTCACCTGGCCTACCCATCCTAAATCAAACCAGTTGAACCAGAGACAGTCGTAAGGAGAATGCGGTGAAGGTGCCTTGCTAGGGAAACCACTAAAGTCAATGGCCAACCGTTATAGTGGAACATCCTTCACCACTAGTCTTAAATTCTACACCAGGAGCTGCTGTCACATAGCAGGCAGCTAAAGCCAAGCCCAGGGTGAAGACATTCCCAGCTATGGGACAGGTGAGAAGGATCCCGACCCAAGTTGGACACGGTCCATGATGCGAACTAAATGCAGAGCGAGACCATTGGCTGCAGGAACCCTGTGCTGGATTAGAATGGCTGGCATGCCCCAGAAATTAATTGGGTGCTGAAAGCTGGTGAGCTGAATGAGCACGGCATGCTGAGATTGTAATGAGCATGGAGTGCTGAGACCTTGCAAGGTCGAATACAGATTGAGTGCAGCTTAATCCCAGGCTGAATCCAAAGGGATGGCAGTATGCATGAAGTAATGGATTGCATAAGCAAGGAGTAACAGCTGTGGAAGCAGGTGTAGACCTGCACGTAGGTCAGTAAGCAGTAGTCGTGATAGGTGAACCAGCATATCAAACTGTATAGCAATTAAACAGCACTGAATTGGGAGCAAACCAGCCAGACAGTTCAAAGCCAAATCAAGGTGACAGACTCTGAGGATTTTCGGTGGTGAAGACAGGACTTAGAACAGAATTAATTGCAGATATAAAGCTAATTTAATAGCCTCAGCAGGAGCATCAGCTAACCTCAGAGTAACACAATGTGCAATAGTAATGGGAGTAAACAAAGCAGTAGCAGGAAGCAATTAGGCCTGTGCAGCAGTAGTGAAAACAAATGAGTACACTGAGTTGCAAGTGCAATAAATAAAAGAAGGCATAATGTACTGAAAGCACTGTCACCAGGCAGTGCAATGAAATTGCTGCAATAAGGTAATTAGAATAAGCATGAGCGAGCTGTAGAGCTAGGTTGTAAATCTGAGTCAGGTGAAAGTAAAGTATGCCATGGAACAGCTAGTTGAGTTGAAACACACAAAATCAGGTTTGCAATTGCAGAGCAAGTAATTTGAGTTGTGAGTAACTGAAAGCAAGCAGTATGAGCTCTGAAATAGCAGATAAGCTAGGAGCTTAGAAAATCCCCCCCCCAAGGAAGGAAGCATACACAGCCGAAGGCAAAATACAAACCAAGGCAGGAATATAAACACAGAAGCCCCGCTGAGATCAGCAGGAGTGGGGGGGGCAGGCCCCAGCCAGGGAGGCCCAACCAGCTCAGAGGACAAACCGGCAGAGCCTTCAGCTGCAAAGAAAAAATGCTTCACAGAGAGGCTTAGAGGAACTGCTTATATAGCTCAGGAAGTGGGAGTGGCTGACAGCTTGGTCACTGAACTACAGGGCAAGCCTTTCATTTGTTATCTTGAGTCCTATTTTGGAAAATTCAATAAAGCATATTATTTTTTTATCATGTCACAATTTTATCACCCCCTGCCAGTCGGCCCCCATCCAACCAACCCCCCAGCCCATCCCCAGAATTACCGGCTCTTACCTGCCCAGCCTGGGAGCAGCACCTGTGGGGGGTTGGTCTTCACCCTGCTGACCAGCATTTTTCCTCCGATTGTTTTCTCCCAGAGGCCCAACAGTCAGCATGCATCGCATGGAGGCGTGCCTGTGCCAAACAGCCCAGGTCACAGCCTCCTTCCCCATCCCCTGGCCTATCTGGCCCGAGCTTCCTCCAGCCTCCACTGGGGGTCACCCATCAGATGAGGGACACCACACTTCCTCCCCAGAGAGGAGAGCTTGCCTGTTGGCAGCTCAATCCAGCTCCGCCCTACCCACATGCCGACCTCCAACACCCCGGGCTCATTCCTGAACCCGGGTTGCTGGCGTGGGTCAAAGTAAGGCGCCAGTGCCTCAGCCCTCTACGCCACTGGGCCAGCTCAATAAAGTATATTAAATAAAATAAAAAAAAAGTGAGGGTGTGGGTTAGTAGGTACTGAGATGGGGGTTAGGGTGGAGAAGTCATCACTGGACTGTTTACTTTTCAGGTGTATCCAGGAAGTGGAACACCAGGGAAAGTGAGCGAGAAGTGGGCTTTTGGGCTTTATGAATGCACAGGCTGGGAATGTTTGAGGAAATGGGACATGGGGTGGGGACAATTGGGAGGTAGGCAGACTGAATGTAGAGGGTGGGATTGTTTTCGAGGAAACAGAGCACCTGAGAAAGCAATCGGAAGATGAACAGGCTCAATGCAGACAACAGGATTCTTTGAGTGAAAAAGGGGAACTATGTGAAGTGAGTGGGAGGTGGGTGGGCTGAACTCAGATGGTGGGGCTTTTTTTTTCCTATTTACTTTGCTTTTTCTACCCCTTCCCAATTGGCCCCCACGTCTGCCCACCGAGTTCCATCACCTGCCATGCCTGGGACTTTCCTGTGCCTCACATGTTCTCCCACGGGTACCCCCCCCATGGGAAAGGTTGCCAGGGGCCAGGCTTTGTAAACTCCCAGCAGAGCCGAAGCTTCATTGAGTGAGGCAGAGAGCCCAGATGGCAATGTGGAGCCTGCGACAAGCTGTGGATGGCATCCTGCAGCAGTTGAGTGATTGTTCCTGTTTTGTTTTCTGTCTGTCCAGTGTTCAGAGTTTATACTTCCATCTTTGATGTGTTCGAGATGTTGAGGGCCAGTGTCCCACATCTTCCATCATATGGACTGTAATTCAGTGACAAAAAGCTGAGCTGCATGGACCTATCTGTGTCAGATCCCCAGAAATCTACTCCTGCTGGCTAACTGATTGTGCATTTGTGCACCCTCACACACCTTGGCTTGGGGGAAGGCACTGATTGGTGGCCGCGGATGATAGCTGAAATGCAGATACCCTGCTGGTACAAGCAGTACTGCAGGACCCTATTACAACAGTCTTATACATTCATGTGAGCATGCAACCCACATAATTATCTGCATACTGGCAAGTAGCGCAATTATTGTTTTAAGCATTGTGTGGGCCGGCCTGCCAGCACAGCAGTAGAGCTTCTGCTTGTGACACCAATGCCCTGGGTTCAAGAGTGAGCCCAGGGAGTCAGAGGGACAGCTGGGGGGGATAAGCATCTCCAAGACTGCTCTCCACCTCCAGGGGGAGGGTGGGAAGCATCCAGTGCCTGACTGAACCCCAGTGGAAATCAGGAGTTTAATAGCCAGTGCTCAAATAGTTCAAGAGGCATGCCAGGTGTCCGGCACTTTGTGCACCACGTCATTGCATGCCACACCTCCCTAAGGGTCAGCATTCAGAAAAAATCACAGGCCGAGCAAGAGGACGTCCACCATCTGCCAGACCCCTCACAGCTAACCATGGCACACCCCAGATCAGGGACCAGTCTCTATTTGGTGAGCACCCCTTCCTGATGGCCCTGCTTGGATGGGTAAGTCAGGGTGCACTCCAGAGGGTAGGTAAGTCCTAGGGAATGAAGTCTGGGTGGCAGGGCAAAGTGAAGGTGACCAACAGGTGGCAAAAAAAACAACAACATTGTGTGTCCACTGAAGTCCCGTGCCAGTCCTTAAAACACTATCATTATTTTCCTGACAGGCACCTCTCATGTCTCGTTAGAAGTAGGGTACCAGAGAGCAGCCACATACAAAGATACAGGTTTTTCACATTTTATTTCCCTGAGGTGCCTGGCTGCCATTACTGATCCCTTCTCAACTCTCTCAACTTCAGATTTGCATCCTTCCCCCCTCCCAATACACCTCTCCCAAATGGAACAATCCCAGAAGAGTGAAAAAAAAAAAAAAAGAACTGCAATGTGCTATTTTCTGTGCTGAACTGGAAACTGGAAATCTTCAGCCAGCTGGGAGGGATGGAAACCTGGAAGCAGGGAATGATTCATTATGGCAATCAAGTGCATTAAAATAACTAATAAGCTCCATTTTTACCCAGCCCTGGGGGACTTACTTTTTACTTGTGATGCCCCATGCAGTGGCTCTGAGCCCTGGAGCACAGTGACTCCCAGCACCAGAAGACTTACTTTCACGTGTTTGTGTCTTCTGTTAGCACCCTGTGCAGACTGTGTGAGAGGCCTTTCGTCACCATGCGTTTCTGCTTAAAATTGAACCAGCATAATATGTTGTGGTGATTTGCATATTCAGCCCATCATGCTTTGCATTGTAGGGGTATGTGTGTTTTTGTATTTCTTTCATATATGTTGTCCAGCACAACAGGGGCTCACAGTGTCTGCCACCTACCTTTTAGCACTCACAGAGATGCACAATGGTGCCTGACAAACAACTGCTGTGCAGCTGTACAGGGAACTCTCTCAACTGGTACTACAGGCAACTGTCTGCAACAACTACGCAAACTCCACAACTGACACACAGCTGACCCATGCACGCAGAAGGTAATACTAACCTAAAAAAATAATTAATTAAAGCATATGCACGATGGCAATCACTGCTAACAAAACCAGACATTTAAAATGTGTGTGTGTGGGGGGGGGGATTGTATAACGGAGGCTGAAGATGTAAATTATTTTGTAATGGAAAACAGAAACTCTATTCAGCATAGAACTGTGGCAGCACAAGTGCCTTAACTCCATCTTGTCCTCCACTCCTGCCAAACAGAAGTGGAACTATGTCCTATTACTGTATTATACCCAAGTACTAACACATACCTAAGTTTATTTGCGGGATTGTACCCTCACTGATGCTGTGTAATCCTCTGTGCTATGTCAGTCAGGAACCTGCCTTGTTTTGTTCAGCTTTGAAAATCTAATTAGTGCTTGCTTCCACTACCTCACTGGGTAGGCTTTTTTCTGAGTCTCATAAAAATGTGCCTAATTTTATTGGGCAAGTCCTTTGTTATCATGTGTTAACTGTACACATTACCTCCTGCTTTACTGTACCTGCAACTGTCTCTGGAACCCTCTCCCATCTCTTCCCTCATTAGCATCAACAAATTGAAGTACATCAGTACTAGGCCTTATCTGGGGAACAAATTAAACAAACATACCATTTATACTTGCCTATTAGTTGATCCCTCCCCTCCCCCCTTTACCTTGCCAATTTTATCAAAATTACAGACATTATTTTGATGGCCAAACTGGATGGTAATACCTGTTTTGTGACCAACATCAAGTATAGAATCTGTTTCTGTGGCTGGAACTAGGCACAAACTCAGGTTACACAGTTACAAAAGTAGTTTACCATTGTAAACTCTGTAAACAGGTCAACCTTGCAGATGTCAAGGTCCCCTTCTTTGGGGGTCTATTTTTAACACAAAAAATAGACATATATGTGAGTATATACAATTCACTTTTCTAACCAAGTGACAATCTGGGTGAAATGGATACAAATTAGTGGGAAGTCACTCACAACATTCTGCATTAGTCTATACCATGGGCATGATTCTACCTATAAATAGTCTGTTGAGAGACTTGGCATGTTTCTGCTTGCTGATAAGATGGGACCAAACAAGGGAAAGATACAGGTACAGACAGGATTCCTTAATTTCTATACACAACTACAGGACATACTGTATAGAAGGCTGAAATAAGGCCAAGTTGTCAGTACGCCACACCACAATGAGCGATTGACTGATTATTGAAACAGATAACAGCAATACATGTGCACATGTATGTTTTGGGTGAGCATGGGTGGATGAATAACATTGCTGGCATCTGGGTAGTTGGGTTTGGAGGGCCTATCAGTAATTATGACATATTTTATGTTCTGACACACTTGTGGGATTGGTGGGGGAACTCAGCAAGGGGGAGTGGCCCATGTGTTCTAGTTTCAGGTGATGTCAGTGGGAAGCATTTTAGCAATGGAGTGAGAGGGTCTGGAGGGCTGAGCGGTTACTGAGCTGGACTTGGGGGGGCACCATTTCTTTTAAAATGTAAAATAGTTTAAGTGGTGGCCTAGGTGATGGAACAAAATGGCTAGCAGCCTGAATTTCTAAACTCCAAAGAAAAGTACAGTGCCTCCAGAGATGTGCTCAGGTCACTGAGATAAGGCTGTGCAGATAGGGATAAGTTGTTGTTAACTGATTGTTAATTAAGCATTAGCTTGTTTTTCTAGTAGATAATTTAAATAAGTATTTTTTTTTCTTGTTGCTGTAGTACATATTTAATTGCTGTAGTATATACAGCAGCTTGCATTACCATGGTATATAGATTTAATTTATGGGTATATGCTGTAATAACTGATACCTTTTTCAGTGGAGACAAGTGCCCCCGCATGTATTATGTAAGACTATATACCATGCCTGCTGGGGTCCTATTAGCAATCACATTCTCTGAATCACTGCACCTATCAACCACTTTTATAAGTCAGGGGTAATACAGGAGGCAAGTCTTCAATACACACCCTTTGGGTGCACTTTTGGGCATTAAGCATTTACACCAAGTACCTTCAACTACCCAATCAGTGTTTATGTACAAACAACACCCTAAAGCATGGTATCCTTCTTTGAAAATCATACTAGGAAGCTGAACGAGGCAAAACAGGCTAAATGCCCATAAGGCCTCAGGCCTATAATTAATAATTTAACAGCTTTTCTGGTTTCATGAAAATATCAAGTCTGTTCTTGAAGATGTATTTGTTATCACTAATGATTGGGCAGACTCCTCCATTTCTTATTACAATTAAAACAGAAGATAAGAAGGGTTGTGGAGTTCTTCTGGCTTTTATACCCAAAATGTGGTATAATGAGTCCCAGGCTGTGACCAACCCCAGCTCCATCCACCACCCCCGTTTATTAGTTTTTACCATCCTCCATATCCCAGAAGCATGCCAGAATTTATAAGATGCCATAATCCCTGAAAACTATTCTCCACCTATTATCTACCTTAAAACTCCAGTTATTAGAAAGCGTATTTTCCTTCTGAAGGTGAACCAAAACACAGTGGCTTTGTATTTGTTTTCCCTATTTGAATAAGCAGTGGGCGGCGCTGGCTCAGCATGGTCTGCTTGTACTGCATGAATATAGCTACGTAAATGGTTACACTTAAAAGCAAATTGAGCTGAGCTACAGATGTCATTACTAATAAAACATCTGTGAATGTATACCATTATACTTTGGGTCAAATTCAAGGAGGTATTTTTTTCTACTACTACTTTAAACCAATACAGCAACTGAAATATCATAAAAAGGAGAGAGTTACAAAATATCGCAAAGCATAATGAAAGCAGGATATGTGCTACAGAAACAATAATGAATTAAACAAACTGACTGAAAATTGTTTTGTTTTGATATGAACTAGATACATGCAGGCTGTGAACGAAACAGTAACATGGCTATGCAAGCCCATACATAATAAGGACCACTTACACCCTTCTTTATAATGAGTGGAGAGCAAAAAAGACTGTTATAGAGTATAATAGATCATTGTTCTGCATAGAATTCCAACCCTTTCAAAATGCTGTTGTACCACAGTTCAAAGGTCATGGATTGTGACTGTACCCTTCTGTGGTACAACAGCAGTCCAGAACCTTTAGAGACTGCATGAGTCATTTTCATTTTGAAAATGAAAGAACTGATATACACACATTCACACAATACTATACACTATAAAAGATACAGGATGAGCAACTTTATGCACAACCAGTGTGTTCTGTCATCTCAGGGTTGTGACTCCCATGGACCTCTCGAGCTTTGCTGTTGAGGTCAGATGGAATTTGGAACCCCTCTGTGGTAGGACACACAGGTTGTGCATAGTTGCCCATCCAGCATTCTTCATGTTTTACAAGTGTAAACATTTGTGAACAGATTGATACATTTAAGCAATAAACCATGACAGGGTGTGGGTGATGCTGGGTTTACCCACGCCTGGCGTGGTTCGGTCACGAGGCCACAGGCGGAGTGACCAAACCTCACCAGGCATGGGAAAATCCCTGCATCACCCACACCCTGTCGTGGTTTATTGCGATTATACAATGCCCCCTTTACTTTTTGTAAAAAACAAACTTAAGATAAATACATTTTTTTGTTAATTTAAATGATTTTTAAGACTGTATTCTTACGCAAAAACATGTCGTCCAATGTTCCTATGCATGTGTGTGAATGCAGAGTGCTCTCCAGAATGATCATCTGTATATCTACATTTTAAATTATTATTGTTGTAGGTTAACTTTTTACCTTTGCAGTTTATGTTGTTTGTGGAGCAGGGCTGACAGTTAAAAACTGTTAAGAGGTGAGCCAGAGATTTAAACTATGGAGCTGGAGTGAGCGTGATTGGTGATGGACATAGAGGCTAGAGATAGCAAGTATAACAGCACCTGACATCCCAGTTCAGCTAAACAAGTATGTGACTAGTTTAAAGAATGCTGAACAAATCATGGTCGAAAAACCAAGCCGTTGTACTAGGCATGCGCCTAAGTATATGCAAGACACATGCCCAGTATCACGGCTACGGTTTTTGGCCATGATTTCCATAACTTCCAGCACTCGTTTTTAATTCAAAAACATGTCTCCCAATTGAGCATTGTTTAACTATTTAAATATTTGTTTAGCTGCAGGGGGTTGGTGCGATGTGTGCGTGTTTTCTGGTGGCCGAACTGTGGTGGCAGGCACGGTCAGTTTGAGTGGTTGTACGTTTTTAGTTGGCAGAGTTTTCGATGCAGTTCTAACTCACAGGTATGCATTTAAATGCACTAACTGATGTAATAGGCAGGGTTTGTCACTTGTGGAGTGATGAGATTTGCATTGTGCCATTTGAGATTACTGGGGACTCTGTTACTCGTGTTAAAAAAATGTGAACTTTACCGCTTTACTGGCAAGCCAATATAGCGGTTTCTTGGTCTGGGTTTGGTGGTTGGAGTGATTTTTAAAATGCGGCTTACTGGCACCTATTCCCATGGGTAATGTCAAAATTTACCATGGCTGGGAGGTGCTAGTCAGCCAATCAGAGAGTGAGAATTTAAAAGCCATTTTATAATATTGTCTATTCTTTTAGAAAGGTTAAACTGAGCCCCTCTGAAGGAATAAACAGAAGTATAGCTGAAGTCACTGCAAATGCCTGAAAAATGCTAGTGTTACACTCTGTGTGTTTGTATTATATATAGAATAAAGTATGGGTCAGGGTGTGTAATGAGAAGTTTACACACACCTGAGCGGTTAGATGCTACATAAACCCGAGCCCGAAGCTCAAGGGGTTATTAAAAGCATCTTATCTTACCCTGAGAGTATGTAAACTTGAGTTTACACAGACCATTTTTATTTATATAATTGCTGGGTTTGCCTTTTTCACCTCAGCAATTATATAAAATGCATGCAGGTTGCTGTGCGGCCTGCCCAGTTCGATTGGAGTATCCAGTCTGTGACTCACGGTGCTGTTTGGAATTTATTAACTTTTTTCTTTGGGGGTGAGCAGTAGAAACAGCTTCTGTTTCCAGCTGAAGATTCTGTTTAAAAATTAAACTTACCGCTGGGTCTGATTCTGAGTGGCGGTTTACTTTTGTAGGGGAAAGCGTGCGGCGCGAGTTTTGAAGGGAAAAGATGCAGTGGGGCATGTGCAGAGCAAAGGAAACCGTGCATGTGTTTGCCATTATAAATGCTCCTTTATAACGGCAAATTATGCCACGGTTTCCCTATGGGAAAAAGGCTAAGCCAGTAATTATACTGAAATTACACAGCATGATAACTGAGCTGCAGCTAGAGGAATTCTAATGAGCTTGGCTTGATTTCTGAGAATCAATTCCTCAAGTCTAGATTTATCAATAAAATTAATTTGAAGCTTTGTCAGCCTTGGTTAGAACTGAATTCAAAGGGAATACAGTAGCTCAAAATATACTTATTTATTTATTTATTCAGCTTTTGTTTACCGGGTAAGTACACTAAACAAGTAATATGCCTATTTTCAGGAACGACCCAGGAGAGCACAACATGAAGAATACATACAAGGCAACTTAGGAGGAACAGCATAATACAGGAAATAATAACAAGTGGGAAAAGAAGATGCACAATCAACAATTACACAATGTATGAGGGGTACATAGATTGACATTTGAGGCAGCAGTATTCAGCTAGATTCATTTCACTAAGGGGGCTTGGGACAGTCACACACCATTGAATGTTTTAGATGAGACCACAGGGAGGTGCGAAAGATCCCATGGGAGGGGGCCGACCAGACATGATCAGGTAGAGAGTTCCAGAGTCTGGGAGCATATGCAGCAAAGTCACGGTCCCCCATAAGAGTGCTGGTGGGGGGGACTTTGAGCAACCCAGCAGTCTGGGATCTGAGGTGGTAGGGCGTGGGGTCCATTTTGGGGAGAAGTTCCGCCAGTCCCAGCGGAATGCTGGTAGAAAGCACTTTCCCGGAGAAACTTCCAACACCAAAGTCCAGGTATTCAGCTGGGGGAAGCCAGCAGAGTTTGTTGTAGAGCTCACAGCGATGGGTGAGTTTGGGGGCAGCTAGTGCAAACCGACAGATATTATTATATGCCGTGTTCCACCTGGCAAGATGAGTTTGGGGGGATCGAGCAAATAAGTGAAGTCTATAGCTGAGGGAGGGAAGAAGCACTCCTCTGTAAAGGCAGAATCTAGCCCAGGGTTAGGTTGTGTTGCTTGTAGACCAAGCTTGCAATTTGTAGTTCTACAGATGTTGAGGATATGACTCCCCATGTCAAGTTGGGGTCAAGAGTGACGCCAAGATATTTGATTGAACCACTATTGGCAGCGAGTGTCCTTACTAGTTATGTTGAGCAAAGCTGATGAGGCTTTGATCTTGGCCGGTGGAACCAAAGAGCATGGCCTGTGTTTTTTTAGGTTCAACACCAGTTTGTGGCTAGTAACCCAAGCCAAGACTTTGTTGAAATCTTCAGACAGGCTCTGGTTTAGGGCAGAGGCATGAGAATGGGCCACTATCACCAGGTCATCCGCATATAGGGTGGCTTGACAATGAGAGATCGCCAGGAAGTTTGTTAATGAAGAGTGAGAATAGAGAGGGTCCTAGCACTAAACCCTGGGGACTTCCATGGTCACCTACTTCTAGGCTCCGAGAGGGCCTTGTTGAAGCAGGTACGCTGCTTTATGCCCTTTAGGTAGCCCATTAACTAATTCATGGCATGGGGAGAGAGTCCAAGTGACCATAGCTGAGCACCGAGTAGGTCATGATTGACAAGGTCGAAGGCTTTTGACAGGTCTATAAATATAGCACCCGACAGTTTGCCCTGGTCCATGGCAGACCTAATGCTTGAAGCTACAGTAATCAGAGCAGTTGTGGTGCTATGACCCCTTTGAAAGCCATGCTGAGCCTTGGATAGCAGCTCATTGGTGTGTAAATACTCTGAGAGTTGTTCGGCCACCACCTTTTCTAGAAGTTTGCTAAGGGATGGGAGAATAGCAATTGGGCGGTAGTTGTCAGGAAGTTTGGGATTTCCTGCTTCAAAACAGGGACTATCCTTGCCTCCTTCCAGATATCAGGGATTATCCCAGAGCTGAGGGATAGATTAAAAATGTGGGCAACTGGGGAGGCAATGTGAGCAGCTCCTAGCTTAAGAAGCCTAGGTTCCAGGTAGTCAAGGCCTGGACTGGAGTGCTGGGAGAGGGCTGCAAGGCATTTCTGAATGTCCAGAACTGATACCGCCCTGAGATTAAACTCTCTCTGAGAAGGCTGAACTACCTGACTCCGGGGGGAAGGGATGAGGGACGAGCTCCCCCCATCAGCCGTGAAGAGTGAGGTAAGGGCCGAGAGGTCAGAGAAGTGAAGGTTAAGAGAGTTGGCTATAGTATGGGGATTATCACATGAGACTCCATCTATAACCATATCCGTGAGATCCGAATGGGCAGACCCACTAACGAGGGATTTGATATTCCTCCAAAACCTCCTAGGGTCTCTGGCAGAGCTAAGTAGTGCAGACTTACTGAAGTCACTCTTAGCTGCCCTAATAGCCTTCTTACACTGATTCCTGCTGTGGCGGTATCTTTGGAAATTAGAAGGATCGGTGGATCCCCTTTTACAGGCCCAGAATTTGTCCCTCTCATGCATCTGGGCTAGAAGATTACCATTCAGCCAGAGAGTAGCAGTTCCCCTCACCGTCCGAGTGACCTTAGGGGCATGTCTGTCCTGGAGGTCACCAAAGGTATCAATGAAGCAGGAGGTTGCCACTGAGGGGTCATGGGCTTCAAGCACCCTAGACCAGTCAGCACGTCTTAAGTCATCCAGGAACCCCTCTGGATCAAACCTAGAGTAGTTTCTGACTTGTATGATTTTGTGTGGAATTTTGGGGGAAGGAATTTTCCAGACACAGAACACCGGGGAGTGGTCTGAGATGGAGTCGGATAGCGTGCCTGCTGATGCAATCCTCTCCGGACGGTTAGACAAGATCCAGTCCAGCAGGGTGCTAGAAGAACCATTCGCCGTCTGTCTAGTTGGGTCATTAATTAGTTGGGTTAGGATTAGGCTGGCAAGTTGAGGTTCAAATTTCTTGATATTGCCACTCTCCCAATTTAGGTTGATATCACCCATGATAATTAGTTCGTTGTCACCTATACTGGGCCTGACAGCATCCAAAAGGTAGGTAAGTCCAGTTAGACCTCCCCTAGGAGGGTTATAGGCACACACCAGATGCAGTTTCTTTGTATCCCCTAACAGCAAGATCACATGAAGTAGCTGACAAGGGGGATGTACAGATTGCGGGTGAGTTACTAGTGAGATTTTTAGATGGTCTCTGTGGTAGATAAGGATGCCACCCCTCTTACCCCCTTCCCTGTAAAGGCGGGTGAACTCATATCCATTAAGGGAGCAGGCAGGGTCAGGAATGGAGGGTTTGAGCCAGGTCTCAGTTACCCCTAGAATGTCTGGTTTATATAGCTCTACCCACGTTAGGAGCTCGTCACGATTGGGTAGCAGGCTCCTAATATTTAGATGAGCTATTTTTAGCCCCTTACTCATGCTCCATGCAGCAGGGATATTAGTGGACGGATTAGGGGGTCCAGGGTTTGGCTGTATATCCCCGGCCATAAGTAATGCAAGAAGGAGGAGCCAGGGAAGGTACCACCTAAAGAGCGGGAGACCACCAGGGTGGTTAATGCTGCGAATTTTCTTGACCCTGGCTGTGTACATAAGGCACCTAATGTCTAGGCTGAAGATAATACAGAGGTACGTCTCGTCAGTTGCCAGCAAATTAGAGGAGAAGTCAGTGTCCCCATGAGAGGAGGGCCACTTCCAAAAATCTCCCAGGGATATTGGGGGAGAGATGGCACATTGAAGAAGGACCAGCCCTAGCGCCAGCCCTTTGAGCAGAAGAGCCGTAGGGATGACCGGCAGCCTGCCCCTGGTCGTTACTTTGGGATCTTCCCTACCTACCCCAGGATGGGACAGAGGGAACCGAACCCTTTTCATGGTTGAAGGCACAATGAGACCAGACGTGGGGGAGCGTGCCCAGTCACCCTGCCAGGGATAGCCTGGAAGAGAGGGTGTAGTGCTCTCACCCTGTAGTTTCACCACGCAGTAAGACTGCCAGCAGACGGAGGCCTGAGTGCATTCGGTTTGCCAGGGCTTTGTCCCAATGGGTTAAGGAAGGCAAGTCCAGGCACAACAACCAAAGTAGCCTAGGCAATAGGCCAAGGCAACAAGAGGTGCTAGGGATGAAGGTAACCCTGAACCGTGGAAGGCAAGTCCAGGATCAGTAACCAAGGTGGTCAGGGCAACCAGAGGTGCTAAAATAACCCTTTGCCGACCCCCAAACTCCAGGAGCTGTGGAGGACAGACTTCAAGAGTCATAAAATACAGCGTTGCACATCATAAATGTGGTAGGGCATCACTAGACAGAACTATGTAACAGAAACTTATAATATTGGTGACAACAGAAAATAGACTTGTAGTGGTCCCTGACTCAGGTTAAACAACAGTTTTGTCCAGCAGAAAAAAGTCACATAATAGTCCCTGAAACAGGTTAAACACAGTACTGTCCAGCAAGAGTAGTAAAACCAGTAGTTCACATAACATGACCAATCAAGTGAACAGAGAGGAGGTTGTGCAGGAGAAACCCCCTTGTTAGACAGGGAGAACCTCCCCTATTGACTGATAGGGTAATGTAAATGTCAAGGGGCGAGGCCAGCATGCATATAAACTCGCCCACTAACCAGGGAGAGCAGGTGAGCCACAAAAGTTTTTTTTCCCTGTAGATTCTCTCCTGCACCTGGGCAGGGGCCACGAGCTTGGGAGTACAGCTGTTTTCGCTGAGGAGGCCCACCTGTGCTCGCAGTAGCTCACAGCACCTCCACTCGGCAATCGGGAAGAGTTCTTGGCCGCGCTGGGTGGGGGGGGAACCTCGGAGTAGTCACCCTCGCCTCCCCTCCTCACGGCAACTGGACTGGTATTATCACCATATCTTATTTTTTTAATGTTATTCCAGGACCACCATGGGCCCTGTAGAAGTGTCCCACAGAGCCATGGAATGTAACAATGACTGTGTTGTATTTAGCTGGTTAAACACACTTTGTATAACCAATAAACATTTTTAAAACATATTTAAGGAGTTTGAGACTTCCTCAACCCTACAAAACATAGATCTGGTAGTGCCATCAGAGGCAAGACTCATCCAATTTAACTTATTTCTAAGTGATCTAGCGACAGGTCAGGAGAGCATCTGGGTACCCAACCACCAACCCCACAAACAATTTTGACATGTTTAGAAATAAGAAATGGTGATTGGCTGAAAAGAATCATAATTTATAAATGATGTTAGGAACCTCATGGTTTGAGAACTCGAATAGCATATCACAGACACAGGTCGGTATCTATAGCCACTGGGCACAGGACACATAAGAAATAACCCCCAACACACACACACACACACACACACACACCTCTTAAATGTCATCCAACTCCAAAGACCCTTTTGTTCATATTGTAAACTTTATCACTGAAAGCTACTGGAAATTATGTTAAACATTACATCCTCTGGTCTGCAAAAAGTCTATCCCCCTTAACTTTAAATCAACTAATTGGACCAGGAAAATAAGGAATCAGACAAAATCACAAGTGAAAAGCTGAGATACCTAGGATATACTACTCACTGCCAATAAAATATTTAGTTTAGAAATACTGACAGATTCTACCGCTGACCCCAGCTATCCTGCAAAGCCATCAGTACCACCAAGTCATACCATCATCATCGTTAGTGGAGGAGGCAACAGGCTGTTCTTGAAAGCTAATTTTACCAAATTAAAGTGTGAATTATTTATTCAACTGTTAACAGTATTAGTAGGGCACAGGCACTCCCTTTGCGATGCTATTTGTCAGCTGACTGCATACACTAAAAATGGATATCAAAAACATAAACCCTCCGCACTCCAACCGGATCGCCGGCAGTGCTGCCATGGATGCTGGCTATACCCATAAACTTCAAGGAACAACAGGAACTGGCATACTCACAAGGAAGAGAATAAAAATGTGTTCAGCTTGGAAAATAAGTTACTTTTTTTGCCAGGACAAGCATTCTGACATACCAGACTACAGTAGTCCCTGGTGCTTTGAACGTAGCTCCTGACCAAAGTGCTGGGTAGTAGTCAGGTGTGTCAGTATGTTCATCCTCGCAAAAAAAGTAACAATTTCCAAGCTGGACTCGTTTTCTTCTTTGTGAGTATGCCGGTTCCTGTTGTTCCTTCACTGAAAATGGATAAATCACCAGTGTTGACGCTGACAGGAATACGAGGTACTGACTGATGCATTCACTACAGTACATATATCCCACAGTCCACTTGAGACATCACTTCTTTCCCAAATGTAAACGTCTACAACAAGCACACAGTGCAGCAACACAGAGCGGCTGTCTGTGAAAAGGACAGGATCGATTCCAGTATTTCCAAGGTAGCCTAAAGAATGATCTCACCTTGAGTATAGAAAATATTATTATTGTCAAACTCACACTTTAAAACTGCACAGAAAATGACTAGCTATTTAAGCAGCAATCGCCCGTGGGTACACCCAGTGCTGGGGAGTAACAGTCTGGTGGGGCCCAGTTGTTCCAGTTCTGATCTCGATCTGGTTCGACTGGTGGTGGCTTGTTGACTGAAGTTGCCGGCGCGGTACCAGTGACTGTGAGGGTGAGTGAGCCGTCCACTGCAAGCACTGGCTGCTACTACGCTAGTAGGAAGTTCAGCCAAGCATGCTAGGCAGCCAGCAGCAATGCATGGACGTGGACTTGGTGGAGGCGCAAGACGGCAAAGGAAATCTACTGTAAGCATGAACAGGATTCCACCTGGACCAAGTAATGGGGGGGCTGGGAATTTCCATCAGGAGTTGGGAGGGAGGGACATCCGGAACCACTTGGCAGGCAGCACAACTGCCAGAGGCCAGGCCAGCAAAACAGGAAATGGATGGGTTGAGACATCTCCACATCTGTCTCAATGCACACTGTTCAGGCCAGAAGAAGAGGCTGCTGCAATGACGAGGTGCTCCCGGACTGGTGCGGTGATTTTCTTTAAAGTTGGTGGCACACTTTAAAACTAGTGTCACAGCCAGCATGCTCCTTTATTGGTGCCAAACACACAAGCCCCAAAATGCAGTGGCGGCATTGGCCACAACACTGCCGCACCTCCACAACCTGCTTCTGCAGCAAGCTACCACGACATGTTTCTTGAGCATGTGTGCATGGTGGGGGGGGGGCTGGCTGCCTGCCTGCAGCACATTCACAGCTTCTGCACTGCTCCACAGCTCCTGTGTGTGGACAAACTTGGCTGCTACAGTTCACTTCGCACAGAAGTACTGTAAGGGTGCCTAAACCCAGTGTGTGTGTGTGTGTGTGTGTGTGTGTGTGTGCAAACATATATTTTAATATCCCTCTAGTTCGAATCTCATCCAGACTTTTGGATAGCCTCCACATGGGACAGGACAGGATTGAAGCCCTCATGCACTGGTGTATTAGTCAGGGACACTGAGTTTACAATGTTCTCCCCTTGATTTAATTTAGTCAGTGTGTTCACTTTGTGACTCTTTAACAGGAGGATCATAGCTGTGATATCGAAATGCTGTCTAACGTCCTGCAAAGGATAAGATGCCATCAATGGCTTTGGTGCCTTCAACATACAATACAATATGCAACCTCCAAAACCCAGGGTTAAAAGGTTCCTGCCACTGTCTGCATATTTTGAAAGGTTAGCAGTGACTCTGCTCTTAGTGCCCTGTTCCTAACCCTCTGCCAGCTGATGGATTTCACCAAGGAAGTCAAGCTGATCAGCTGATGTTAGAGTTCCTTGAATAATTCTTGGGGGGGGGCGGGCTTGGCCTTTCCAGGTACAGTCAGATTGCTCGATTTTCACTTAGAGCAAAACATCTAGGGGCCAGAAGCTGGGTCTCAGCATTGCATGGGCCTGATTCACAGGCATGCCCTCATACAACACATCCCTCCCAGTAATCCACTTGCTGGGTAATAAAATGCCTAATTTGGGAAAGGAACTGTTGGCACTGTACCATTTCCCGCTAGACACAAAATGCTGTGGGAAGCACATTATGTGACCAAACTGTTGGTGTTTTTTTTTTAGTTAACTTTTTTCTGGGTTTTTCTTGGATTTTCTTCTTGTCCACCCCCCAAGAGCCCGGCACATAGCCGTACGTGCATACACTGGAAGCCAGCTCAGCCCCTTCCACCCACCCATACTGCTGCCCTGCCTGCCTACACTGCCCCACCGGACCTCCACCCAGTAGGGAACGGGACTACGGGAGGGTTGACAACCCACTCCCACCACCCCCAGGAGAGGACAGCAGCCTAGCAGCATGCTTGATCCCACTCCTCCCACCACCCCATGCCAGCACCCCCGATGACCCGAGGCCATTCCCGAACCCAGGTCGCCAGTGTAGCATGAGGTGTGGTGCCCAGCGCCTCAACCCTTAGTGCCACTGGGCCAGCAAACTGATGGTGTTTCGTGTTACAGAAAAACAGCACACCACTCACCAGTGGGCCAAATTGTCGGTGGGATGATTCTGGTGGGGGCAGGTGGGCCATAGCCGGTAGCAAGCACGGAGGTGCCCCAGCCCCTCTACCGAAGTGCCAGGTGGTGCACAAACCTGGTTAGCTAGTGCATGCACACTGCTAATGGTGAGAAAACAGACAAAGGTAGTTAGGCATGGGGAGAAGGAAGAATAGTTAGGTAGCAGTAGAAAAGGCTAGGATTTGGAGGGGGGGCAGAGCAGGCCAAAAAGGAGACAGGGGATTGGCTGGGGGAATGTATTTAGGACAGCTGGAACAAAAGGAGAGCCTCTTTCTTCCAGCTGATTTCAAGAAGTAGGGCAGCCTACAGCAGAAGAGAGGAGCAGCAAGATGATAGCCAAACAGCACGTGAAGGCAGCCGTGAGTGAGGAGGTGCAGTGAGCTCCAAAGGAAGTTCCACAGCAGGCAGAGGGGCATCAGCAGCAGAACGCAGAAGCCATTTTTCTACAAGCCCAAACAACGATGCAGCAGCTGCGCCAAATTCTGCAGGCCATGAGGTAAGAGGTGATCGAAGAGAAGGAGGAGAGGAAGGCTGAAAAGAAGGCAGACAATGAATGAAGAAGAGAGAAGAGAGCTAAAGAAGAGCAGACAGGAGTACCAAGCACCAGTGCAGATGGAGGGAAAACTGTGCAGAATGGGGGGAGCCAGCTTCTAGCTATCCCAGGTAAGCCACCAGTTTCTGTTCCTTTAATTGTGGCTGACAGCATAGAGTTTTGTATAAAGGAGGACTCAAAGGCAGACAAGGAAAGAAGGTTTCAGAAATTTTTAAAGTGGAAAAATTGAATAAATAATGCGATCGGGTGGGGGGGTCAACATTTTTACATTGGGAAACACAAAGGGGCAAAAGGGGGGTTTCTGCACTGGATCTGTTGGCCCCTTTAGTGTCCAAGTACAAGGGCTTGAAAATGTGGGGATGGAGGAGCAGCAAGGGAAGGGACCAGAAAAGGGGAAGGGGAGAAGAGGGTTTGGGGAACCCATAACTGATCCCATTATCCAGGCCACAAAGGAAAACGTCTGCAGAGGGGAACTCGTGGATGTCTTTAATTGACAAGAACACCATTAGGCAGGCTGAGGAGAAAGATAAGATTGAAAAAAAGCATTTGTCAATGCTGAATGTTTGTTTGCTGATATTAGCATTGGATGTGCAGGAGTTAGACAGATGCAGAATAGGAGTGGCAGTGAAGTATTGAACTCATGCCAATCCCACCTCCACCCTGCAGAGATGGACAGGCATTGGTCTGTGCCTGTGGGTCGTTGCCCATAATGCGCATGGCATTTCATCTCACTCTATCCTGTAGACACCAACAAGTTTTGAGGTGTGCCTTGGGGTGTTCGGCTTCACAGTCACCCCATTTCATAAGGACATACAGTGAAATGGGTGCAGTACAGAAGAATGGGGTGAAGTCTGGGGCGGAAGAGTGCAAGGCACACCTCTATGCCTGTCACTGGCTTCAGGGTGGGGGTTGGATGGCATGAGCATTACAGCCGGTGATCCAAAGTTACACCTCTGATGACTGTCAGTCTGTACAGGGTGTGACGTTATGGTTAGAAACCCTAACGCCCCGGTGTTGGTATTTGCACTACACATTTTCAACATGGCCTTTTTGTGACCCCCACCTCATAAAAGTATTTGGGACCTCATCAACTGAACAGTGGCTGTGTGATTTTGTTAATGTGTCCTGAACTTTGAGTTCCCACAGCGACCATGCCATTCTGCACCAGATGTGCGAAAATACAGATCAGGCAAGATGTGAAGATTGACAGCTGTACCATCCATAGGGAGGTGTGAAGAGATGGCAATGTTGAAAATCTGTAGTGAAAATATAAAAAATGCTTGAAGTTCCAAGCGTATGTGGAAACTGCACAACACATTCTTGAACCGCAGTCATTTAGTGGAATTATTTCACCAAATTTTCAACATAGGCATTTTATGACCTCTGCTCATGAACACTGTCACTATGATTTTCTTAATCTGTCTGGAACATTAATTTCCCACAGCAACCGTGCCATTGTGCGCCAGATGAGCAAACGCATATTTCAGGCAGGATATGAAAAATGACAGCTGTACTGTTCATAAGGAGGTGTGGCAAAATGCCAATGTTGAAAATCTGGAGTGAAAATATTACACATTTGCGCACTTCCAAGCATAAGTGGAAACTGCGCAACACATGCTTGTAACACAGTTATTTTATGGACGTTTGTCACCAAATTTTCAACATAGGCATTTTAGGTCCTCTGCTCATGAACAGTGTCACTATGATTTTCTTAATGTGTCCCAAACACTGATTTCCCACAGCAACCACGCTATTCTGCGTTGGAAGTGCGAAAACACATTTTGGCCAGGATGTGAAAAATGACAGCTGTACTGTTTATTAAGAAGTGTGGAAAAATGCCAATGTTGAAAATCTGGAGTGAAAATATTACAAATTAGCGAAGTTATGAGCATGCATGGAAACTAAGCAATGTATGCTCGTAACACAGTCATTTCATGGACTTTTGTCACCAAATTTTCAATATAGGCATTTTAGGACCTCTGCTCATAAACAGTGTCACTATGGTTTTCTTAATGTGTCCCAAACACTGATTTCCCACAGTGACCATGCTATTCTGTGCTATAAGTGCGAAAACACATTTTGGCCAGGATGTGAAAAATGACAGCTGTACTGTTCATAAGGAGGTGTGGAAAAATGACAATGTTGAAAATCTGGAGTGAAAATATTACAAATTCGCGAAGGTACGAGCATGTGTGGAAACTGCACAATGCACACTCATAAAACAGTCATTTTTTTTCCCCACCAAATTTGCAACATAGGCTTTTTGAAAGCCCACCTCATGAACACTGGCACTGTCATTTCGCTACTTCAGTCCCGAAAGGTGATTCCACGCAGTGACTGTAAAATCACCTTTCGCGGGCTGAATAACGCCATGACAGTGGCTGAATTCATGAGGAGGAGTCCCAATAACCCCATGTTGAACATTTGGTGCCAAATTCCAAAATATCTGAGATATGCACCAAAATTGAAAAAAAACTATTTATGCCATTATACGGCTTACCAGCATTTCTTCAGTTTGTGGTTGGCTTTGAAGAGTGCAGACATGTTCCCGGTCCACCGAAGATAGTCGCGCTGGACTCGGAGGTAAGTATGATGTGAGGGGTGTGTGGGGGAGGCAGGGTGTGCAGAGGGTGGGCACGGGTTGGGGGAGGGGCCACCGAACTCAACAATGGACCGTTTTCTGTTTTACAGGTTTAAAAATAAAAAAACAGGGATGTTTCTTTTTCCCACAGGAACATTTGGTGCACTGTGGGCTCCCAGTGTGCCACCTGAGTGTTTTTTTGAGGGGCTGTAGCCAATGGGGATTGGGCACCCCAGTGGCACATATGGGGGGAGCCGATGGGGATTGGGCAACCTCGCACACAACAAATTGGGGTGGGACATAAGCGGACAGGGAGTGGGCTCCCCCTTTGGCAAATTGAACTGGGAAGGGGGGACTGAAACCGACAGGGACTGGGCCCCCCCCATTGGCAAAGAAAGATTGTTGGACGCATCATGCCAAGGTGGATTGGGCACCCCATCAGCACACAACAAATGGGGGAAGGGGTTACAGTATGCCAATGGGGAGTGGGCTCCCCATGGGCAAATGAACTGGGTTGGGGATGGCAAGGTACCGCTCTACAATGACGGTTTGCTACCTCATTGCAGCAGTGGATTTGTTTCAAAGTGGTGTCACGCTGGCTGAACTAGTGTCAGCAGCAGCGTGTCACCACATTGGGGAAAGTAGGCCAAGCCTCAAAAGGCACTGGGGCTATTGGCCCCCACAGTGCCACACCTCCAAAACCCTGTTTCTCTCCTAAACAGTGACAAAATGTTTCTTGTGCATGCGTGCAAGCAAACATAAAAATGACTGTGTTACGAGCGTGCATTGCACAGTTTCTGTGCATGCTCATAAGTTTGAGAATTTGTAGTATTTTCACTCCAGATTTTTAACATTTCCAGTTTTTCACGCCTCCTTATGAGCAGTACAGCTGTCATTTTTCACATTCTGCCCGAAATGTGTTTTTGCACATCTGGCACACAATGGTGTGGTCGCTGTTGGAAATCAATGTTCAGGACAGATTAAGAAAATCACAGTGACACTGTTCATGAGTGGAGGTCCCAAAATGCCTATGTTGAAAATTTGGTGAAAACTTTCCACAAAATGACTCTTACGGGTATGCGTTGCACAGTTTCCATGCACGCTCATAAGTTTGAGAATTTTTTAATATTTTCACTCCGTGGCCCAGATATTCAAAAGGGTTGGACATGGCACAACAGTGTTGCACCATGCGCAACCCACTGATGCACCCCGATGTGATATTCAAACGGGAAAAGTGCACAGCACAAATCCCAATGCGCCAGAGCACATCAGTAATGTCTGCAGGCGCAGGTGGGGGGGGGCGCGTGCCCATGCATACTCTGCACAGCCCGATATTCAGCCCAGGATGTGCAGAGCCATGCATGTGCAACCCCTACCTGCGCCAGCACAAAGTTGATCCCCAAAAAAAAGGAACAACGGGATGGCCACCCACAGGTGAGCTGCCACATTGCAGGGCACAACACGGCAGCTGCCACCTGTGGGTGGCCATCCGAGCTCTGGCTGCACCTCCCTGGTGGTGCCCCCCATGCCCGATTGTGGGCATCAGTAGAAAAAGATTAATCCAAAATCCCTGGTGGTCCAGTGGACCGCTGCCCACCCGATCGCAGGCTAAGTAAATAAACGATATATCCAAAATCCCTGGTGGTCTTGTGGACCTGCCCGCCTGATCGTGGGCTGCAGCAGAATAATACGAAACCTATCATCCCTGGTGGTCCAGTGGACACCCGCCCACTGATCCCCACTGCCCCTCTCCCCCCCGGGGTCAGCGGCGGGCAGCAGCACTGCACCCGCCTGTTGCCCTGCCGCCTGCCAACTGACACCATCGGTAGGGCTGTACGCCCATTGGCCCATAGCGTGAGCCAATGGGTGTGCAGCCCATACCGTACTACACATTCCAGATATGTGATCCATTAACATATCTGGAATGTGTAGTACAATATAGACTGCACCCATTGGCTTCACCAGGGCCAATCGGGCGATACAGACCTACCAACAGTGTCAGTCGGTGCGGTGGTGGTGGCAGGCGGATGGTGCTGCCCCACAGCTGACCGGGGAGGAGCGGGCGGTGGGGATCAGTGGGCGGATGGGGTGGGGGGTACACTGGACCATCAGGGATGATAGATTTCCTATTATTCTACTGCAGCCCAAGATCAGGCAGACAGGTCCACTGGACCACCAGGGATATTGAGAATATACATTTATTTACTTAGCCTGCGATCGGGTGGGCAGATCCACTGGACCACCTGGGATAATGAGAATTTACATTTATTTACTTAGCCTGCGATCAGGCGGGAAGGTCCACTGGACCACCAGGGATTTATGATTCTTCTTTTTTTGCTGCAGCCCGCGATCGCACTGCAGGGGGTGTCAGTCTACGGCTGCTGCTCTGGCAGGGCACCAGGTGCAAGTCATTTGCCTCGCACCTGCATGCAATGAAGAGGATGACATGCAACAGCCCCATGCGCGCCTTTGCATACATTATGGCCCCATTTGCATGTCAACGTCTGAATATCGCGGTTGCTGCACCTTGCGCAATGGAACTTGTGCTAGCGCATCCCCATGCTGTACTCTGGCCACTGGCACTGGCACAGTACCACTGCACCTTGTGCACTGCGGGTGGCCAGGGTGCGATATTCAATGATGCTGAGCCATGGCGCAGCTCCATTGAATATCTCCCAGTCCATGCCCCTGCACAGCCAAATTGAGCTGCGCCTGGGCTTGCACCACAGCCTGGCGCAGTTTGAATATCTGGGCCTAGATTTTCAGCATTGCCATTTCTTCACACCTCCTCATGAACAGTACAGCTGTCATTTTTCACATCCTGCCCAAAATGTGTTTTGCACATCTGGCACACAATGGCGCGGTCACTGTGGGAAATCAACGTTCGGGACAGATTAACAAAATCACTGTGCCACCGTTCACGTGAGTGAGGTCCCAAATGCTTTCATGAGGTGGGGTCTCAAAAAGGCCATGTTGAAAATTTGGAGTGCAAATACCAACAAACACCCGGAGCATTAGGGTTTATAATAGAAATTTCCCACCCTGTAAAGACTGACAGGCATCAGGGGTGTGACTTTGGATTGTCGGCTGTAATGCAAATGACATTCCACCCGTCAACCAGTTTGCCACCCAGTTAACCAACTTCTGACCCACCCCAAGTCTACCCAGCTTATTAATCAATCTTCTATGTGGAACAGTATTGAAAGCTTTGCTGAAGTTAAGGTAGGTGATATCAACTGCTCCCCCTTGGTCCATCACTCTGATTACCCAGTCAAAGAAATCTATGAGATTAGTTTGACAGGACCTTCCTGTTGTAAACCCATGCTGTCTTGGATCCTGTGCACCTATGAATTCCAGGTGTTGCACTATCCTTTCCTTAAGGAGTGCCTCCATAATCTTGCCCACTACTGAGGTAAGACTGACTTGTCTATAGTTCCCTGCCTCCTCCCTGCTACCATTCTTCTGGAGCGGGATCACATGAGCCCTTCTCCAGTCTTCCAGGACCTCTCCTGTGCTCTGAAACTCACTAAACAGTTCTGCTAATGGCTCTGCTAGTTCCACCCTTCACTCCTTTAGTACCCTGGGATGTATGCCATCAGGTTCCATTGCCTTGTCCACCATGAGCTTAGTGAGCTCTTGTAGGACCCTTTTTTTTGTGAAGGGACTAGTGCACACCTCCCTCCCTCCTGTGTCCATGGTGCTGAGCTGTGGGCCCTGCCCTGCCTTCTCTTCAGTAAATACTGAGCTGAAGTATCTATTTAGGATAGGTGCTTTTACATGGCCCTCCTCCTCACACGCCCTCTTATCCCCTCTGATCTTAGCAATACCCCCTCTGGACTGTCTCCTTTCACTAATGTATCTATAGAAAGTCTTGTCACCTTCTTTTATAGTTTGTGCTAGTGTTTCCTCAGTTTGGGCCTTTGCCTGCCTTACTGCCTTCCCTGCTTCCCTTAGGGAAGTTTGGTATGCCTCCCTATCTTCATCCCATCATGCTCCCTTATATTTCCTGAAGACCAGCCTTTGGCTCTGACCTTTCTGCTACTGTTTTTGAGAACCAAAGTGGTTTCCTTCTTCTTTTGCACTTCCTTTTCTCTCTAACACAATGGGATGTTCCTTCAAGTATTGCATCCTTAATTAGAGATGCAGCAAATTTAAAATCCACCTGTGAAGTGAACATGAAGTGGCCACTTCGCGTTGTCACTTGGCTACGCGGAGTGCCCCACAGAAAAGGCTCACTTCGCCTTGTTATTATTACTTTGTGTTGTTATTCTGCTTTAAATGTGAAGTAGGATGGAGTGACAAAAATATTGACAGCACCCTACCCACACAGTCACCAGAATTAATGTGCATCCCCAAAGTGCTACTGTCTTGTGTCCAGAAAACTCCCCAGTGCTGATGAAGTGAAATGAGAGCATAACAAGAAATGCAGTCTCCTAGAATTAATGGCACACTCAGTCATGCTGCAGTGGTCACATACAGAGTCACCAGAATTAATGTACATCCCCAAAATGCTACTGTCATGTGTCCAGAAAATTCCCCAGTGCTGATGAAATGCTACTGTCTTGTGTTCAGAAAATTCCCCAGTGCTGATGAAGTGAAATGAGAGCGTAACAAGAAATGCAGTCTCCCAGAATTAATGGTGTACTGCAAATGTGCAGACAGATTAACATTGCGCTGCACACTCAAGGGATGCATACGAAAAGACACAACAACACCTAACTAGTGCACACAAGTCACAAATCCAAATCTGGAAAGGAATAGATTTTACCAGTTGGGGGATTAGTGCACGGCAGTAACAATCCACTACCAGTAAAGATACCACAAAGCAGTATAAAAAATTCATCCAGGTGCAGTGGATAGTAGGTTCACACTGCTGCAATTACTTTATGGCACAATAAAAGGTGTCTGATTTAAAGGCACGTATTGCACACACACTCACGCACACTACAAGTAATGCGCAACAAATTGAAAACCTTTAGTAATATAACCAAATGTTTTAAACAGACAAATTATACACTGCTGCACCACAACAATCAGCAAAAAAATGTGCAGAGTTACTGAAAACATTACTGTGTGCACATTAACACAGTTATACAAGAAAAATATAACCAAAACAGAAAGACTGCCTTTTTCTCCCAGTTAATGTACCTACACCACAAATATGCCCCTCCCCCAAAGCACACTTTACAGTACACAGACTAACTGTTCTTAATTAACATTCAAAATCCACACACAACAATAATCACTCGATGATATGAGCACAGAAGGGTTTCCTAGTAAATTTTGAGCAAAATGAATGACTCAAAAAGGCATTTTAAACAGCTTTTAGAGGTTTTGAATCGCAGCGCTCTGAGAACAAACTGTCTCCAGCTACCACTACACACACACTACTCAGGCCAGAACTGAGGCTGTGCAGAACAATCTAGAGCCCATGTGACCTGAAATCCCATGAATCACTGCAGAATTTCATTTAGAGCTCAATTACAAGGCGAAGTGAGGCGAATTACATTGATTTCAATGTACTTCGCCTTAAAATTGGTGGAAAAGTGGTTTGGGGAAGGCGGAATAATGCAAAGTCATTGGTTTCAATGGACTTCGCATTCCTTATTATGAAGCAAAGTATTCCGCTTCACATTGTGGAGTACTCCATGGGTTACACGTTACTCCGTGTATCACTTCGTGGAGCGAATTGGAGCCACTTCACCTACCACTACTTATAGTACTGTAACTCACATGCTGTACAGGAAGGAAAGCGAATGTCTATGGCTGTACTTCCCCAATGAGCTGCAGCACAAAACTCCCTAACTTAAAAACATTTATTGATAAGCACAATGGTGGGGTGGTAAAGCCTGGAGAGATACTGCAAAACAGGCTTACAATACATCCAAGTAACTACAAAAAAAAGGGATGTTGTGATTCGTGACGTGATCATGAATAGTGATTTGTGACTGCATTTGTGACCATGATAATGAAGAATGTGATTCGGTGTCGATGGTGTGAGATAACCAATATGAAACTGTATTGGGAACGCGAATGCCTATGGCTGTACTTCCCCGATGAGCTGTAGTTTAAAACTTCCCGACTTAAAAACACATATCAATGAGTACAATGGTGGGGTGGTGAAGCCTGGAGAGATAATACAAAACAGGCTTACAATACATCCAAGTAACTAGTAAAAAAATTAATATTGTGATTCATGACATGATCATGAATCGTGATTTGTGACTGCATTTGTGACCGTGATGATGAAGAACATGATTTGTATCACGAGTAACTCGTGTTGATGGTCCTGACTTAAAAATGCATATTAATGAGTACAATGTTTGTGCAGAATTATGCACCACACCTGTCCAGTACTCTGAAGGGAAGCCAAGGAAACAACTGTGACTTTAAGTTACAGATGGATATTGGGGGCCCTAAAGAAATGCAAATGCACAGACAGATTTAGATTACACTGTGCACTGAAGAGATGCAGAGACAAAGGCACAACACCAAACCAATGCCCACCATCAGAAATTCAAATCTGGAAACGAATACCTTTGCCGGTTGTGGCGGGCCGCGGGGGGTGGGCAGTGTACTGCACTGCTGCAGTAACAGAGACAGGGCTATCCTAGATCTAGTACTGACTAATAGGGAAGGGATCACAGATCTCCAGGTAGAAGGTCACCTGGGGGCCAGTGACCATCACATGGTATGGTTCAATTTGGCTACTACATCTAAATCATCCCATTCCAAGGCAAAAATATGGGACTTCAGAGGAACTGACTTTGATAAGATGGCCAACAGAGTTAAGCTAGCCCTGGCAAAAAGAAACACAGGTGAGGGGGTACAGGCAAAGTTGACAAGCATTAAGGATGCAATATTTGAAGCAACATCCCATTGTGTTAGAGAGAAAAGGAAGTGCAAAGGAAGAAGGAAACCACTTTGGTTCTCAAATACAGTAGCAGAAAAGGTCAGAGCCAAAAGGCTGGCCTTCAGGAAATATACGGGAACACAGCGTGATGAAGATAGGGAGGCATACCAAACTTCCCTAAGGGAAGCAGGGAAGGCAGTAAGGCAGGCAAAGTCCCAAACTGAGGAAACACTAACACGAACTGTAAAAGAGGGTGACAAAACTTTCTATAGATACATTAGTGAAAAGAAAAAGTCCAGAGGGGGTATTGCTAAGCTCAAAGGAGAAAAGGGGGCATGTGAGGAGGAGGACCCTGCAAAAGCATATGTCCTAAATAGATACTTTTGCTCAATATTTACGGAAGAGAAAGTAGGGAAGGGCCCACAGCTCAGCACCATGGACACGGGAGGGGAGGGGGGAAGGAGGTGAGCACTACTCCCTTCACAAAAGAAAAGATCCTCCAAGAGCTCGCTAAGCTCAGGGTGGACAATGCAATGGGACCTAATGGTATACATCCCAGGGTACTTAAAGAGCTAAGGGTGGAACTAGCAGAGCCATTAGCAGAACTGTTTAGTGAGTATCTGAGCACAGGAGAGGTCTCAGAAGACTGGAGAAGGGCTCATGTGATCCCGCTCCACAAGAGTGGTAGCAGGAAGGAGGCAGGGAACTACAGACCAGTCAGTCTTACCTCGGTAGTGCAAGATTATGGAGGCACTCTTAAAAAGGATAGTGCAACACCTGGAATCCATAGGCACAGGATCCAAGACAGCATGGGTTTACAAAAGGAAGGTCCTGTCAAACTAATCTCATAGATTTCTTTCACTGGGTAACCAGAGTGGTGGACCAAGGGGGAGCAGTTCATGTCGCCTACCTTGACTTCAGCAAAACTTTTGACACTGTTCCACATAGAAGATTGATAAACAAGCTGGGTAGGCTCGAGGTGGGTCAGAAGTTGGTCAACTGGGTGGCAAACTGGTTGATGGGCAGAAAACAGAGAGTGGTGGTAAATGGTATACAGTCAGAAGAGATGCAACTCACAAGTGGGGTACCTCAAGGATCAGTCCTGGGGCCAATCCTCTTCAATATCTTCATTAATGACATTGCAGATGGACTAGAGGGTAAGGTTTGTCTGTTTGCAGATGACACCAAGATCTGCAACAGAGTAGATGATCCAGATGGGGTGGGCAGAATAAGAAGAGATCTGGATAAACTAGCAAAATGGTCAGAAGAGTGGCAACTGAGATTTAATGCAAAGAAGTGCAAGATCATGCACATAGGGAAGAGAAACCCTGAAGCCACCTATAGGCTGGAAGAGGAGTTGCTGGCAGTCACAAAGGAAGAAAGAGACTTGGGCATCATCATCACCGATGACCTGAAATCATCCAAGCAGACCTCTAAAGCAGTAGGTAAGGCTAGTGGGATGTTAGGGTGTATTAGTAGGGGTATCACAAGTCGTAAGAGGGAGGTAATAATCCCTCTTTACAAGACACTGGTTAGGCCCCATCTGGAGTACTGCATGCAGTACTGGAGGCCACACCTTCACAAGGACATTAACCAAATTGAGGCAGTCCAGAGAAGGGCAACCAAAATGGTGCAGGGACTGCATCAGAAGACATATGAGGACAGATTAACAGACCTCAATATCTATACCCTTGAACAAAGGAGGGAAAGAGGTGATATGATTGAGACATTAAAACACCTTAAGGGCATGAACAAGGTGAAAGAGTCTAACATGTTTAAATATAAGAAAAATAGCAGGACAAGAGGACACAGCATGAGAGTAGAGGTAGGCCGATTAAGGGGGAATGTGAGGAAATTCTTTTTCAGAGAAAGGGTGGTGGATGCATGGAATGGCCTACCTCAGGAAGTGGTGGCTATGAATACAGTGCAGGGCTTCAAACAGGCATGGGATAGGCATAAGGGAGCAATACAGATGAGTATGAATAGATAGGCCACTCACAGAGCAAAAGCCGATGGCCCATTTATAAGGTAGAAAAAGAAAAGGGCAGACTGGATGGGCCTTGAGGTCCTTATCTGCCGACAACTTCTATGTTTCTATATTTCTCTATTACTAGTACCAGTAAAGATACTACAAAGAAGTACAGAAATCACACAGCTGCAGTGGATAGCAGGTTCATATTGCTGAAATTACTGTGTAGCACAATAAAAGGTGTCTGATTTGATGACACGCATCACACACATACTCACCCACACACTAAGTAATGAGTAGCAAATTGAAAACTTCAGTAATAAGACCACATATTTTAAACAAACTAAAATTATGCACTGATGCACCACAACAATCAGCAAAAAAAATGGCAAGAATTATTGAAAATATTACTGTGTGTACATTAACACAGTTATAAGAAAAATATCACCAAAACAGAAATAACTGTCTTTTTCTCCAAGTTAATCTACCTACTCCATAGATACGCCCCTCCCCTAAAGCACACTTCCACTGTCTCTCAGTACAGACTGAATGTTGTACATTAACATTCAAAATCCACACATAAACACTAAACGCTCAATGATATGAGCACAGGAGGGTTTCCTATAATCGATAAACTAAAGTTTCAGCAAAAAAAGATTCAAAAAGGCTTTTTTAACAGCTTTTAGAAGGTTTGAATTGCAGAGAGCTCTCAGAGCAGACTGTCTCCTACAGCTTCCTACACACACTACCCCAAACTGAGGCTGTGCAGAACAATCTAGAGCCCATGTGACCTGAAATCCCATGAATCACTGCAAACTTCACCTTTGGAGCTTAAAAACAAGGCAAAGTGAGGTGAAGTACATTGTTTTTGTAACAGGGTCCTGTTATGAAGAGAAATATCAAGAATTTACAAGATGGGGGGGGGGGGGGGGGGGGGGCCCCCCCATACTTTTCAATTTTCACTCTATCCTGTCTGCTTCTATATTCAGATTCATCCTAATTTTCTTGTCAGGGTGGCCAACCTGGCAATCTTTAAACCTTTCTTTACTGTCCCTGATTATCTTTAAAACAATCTGGCATCCAAATCTTGATAAGCTGAAAAGCAGTCAGCTGAAATTTAGCTGTGAGGAATTTCATAAAACAAGCATTATGCAGCACATATAAAGAAAATATGTTAGAGGAGACTACTGTGTAAAAAGATTTACTAGAATTGTTGTCTTAAATAAATGCATGTTTACTTTCTGGCAATTACATTTAAAAGCAAATAGATCCTGAAGCCTTGCAAGGAAGACAGATAGGAGTGCCTCATCTGTTTTTCCTTGCCAAGGCTGCAGATTTTAATTCAATCTTTAACAAGTGTTTCTTTTCTTCTGTATTAAAACAAAATGAATGTGTACCTGAATGTCTTGCTTCTCCTGCTGAGGCCCTGTTATAGGGATGGCAGCCTACAAAATGGCTGCTTTTATAGTATTCAGGTAATGTGATGTCACAATAGGGAGGGGCTCAGTTCAAGACACACCCCTTCTGAAAGTATATAAACCCTCCACTAGGAGACCTGTGTAGATGTATAGAGAGAGGAGAGTCAGTATTCGACTGACCACAGAGCAAGAAGTTGTGTGTGTGTTTCCACAAAAGTGCTGTACAGACAAAAGGAAAGGAAAAGGCAATTCAAGAGTCTGTGGAAAGAAGTATTTCTGTTTTGGGTGTGAAGACTAACACCGATTGTTTTCCTTTCTATGAACTTTAAGTTAAGAATATTTTTGTTTTGTTTTTGAAATAAATTGACAAACGATACCGCTATGCTTTTTATGCATCTTAAACCTTTGGTCTGGACATCTGTTATTTCCCACGCTTCTACAGTTTTCAATGTACTTCACCTTAAGAATTGGTGGAGTAGTGGTTTGGGAAGGTGGAGTAACACGAAGTCATTGTTTTCAATGGACTTCGCGTTACCCATCATAACGCAAAGTACTCCATATGGCATTAGGGAGCACTTTGCAAATTCCTCTTCACTCCGTGGATCACTTCAAGGAGCGAATTGAGGCCACTTCGCCCATCTCTATCCTTAATGCTTGCCCACTTTGCCTGTACCCCCTCACCTGTATTTCTGTTTGCCAGGGCTAGCTTAACTCTGTTGGCCATCTTATCCAAGTCAGCTCCTCTGAAGTCCCATATTTTTGCCTTGGAATGGGATGATTTTGTTCTAGTGACCAAATTGAACCATACCATGTGATGGTCACTGGCCCCCAGGTGACCTTCTACCTGGAGATCTATGATCCTTTCCCTGTTAGTCAGTACTAGATCTAGGATAGCCCTGTCTCTTGTGGGTTGTTGTACTAGTTGTTTAAGGCCTTCTCCCTGTAGGAAATCCACTATGAGTCTACTTCTGGCAGATGTTCCTACTGGTATTGACCAATCTGTATCTGGCATGTTGATGCCTCCCATTATCAGAACCTCTCCTTTAGCTGTCATGTTACGTATATCTTCTAACAGTACTGTGTCTCTATCCTCCCCCTGGTCTGGAGGCCTGTAGACATCCCCAGTTCGTATGGCTGTCCCATTTCCTGTTTCCAGGATGACCCACAGTTCTTCTGGCTCCTTATGTGTAGCCTGAATTTCTGTAGCTTTGATATTTTCATTGACATAAAGGGCCACTCCACCCTCCCCCTTTTTGCACCTTGGTCTCTACTGAACAGTACATAGCCACGTACTGAAGTCTCCCAAGTGTGGTTACTGGTAAACCATGCCTCACTAATGGCTACTGTGTCCAGTTTAACCTCTGTCATTATTGCCTGCAGGTCTGGGGTCTTGTTTCCCAGACCGTGAGCATTTGTGTACATGATTTTCCATTGGCCAGATTTTGGTGTGTTAGTTGTTGGGTGAGGTCTGGCATTTCCCCTGTGCATCGTATGGAGAGCCAGACCATACACACTAGCTTCTGGCTATAAACAGACAGGCCCATGTGGAGCCTGCAGTTATGTAGCTGGACATACTGTTGAAGTGTGGGTATCATGGTTTCAGCAGTGTATCTAGAAATTGTTCCAGGGTGGTAGCAGTTTTTCAGTTATGCAGCAGCACATAGAAAACCATGGACTTGTGGATCATGCTATCTAGTGAGGTACCCAGCATGCATGAGTACCTCTGTTTGCAGAGCCACAGGCTCCTTAGGGCCTACTGTCTGCAGAAGCACAGACCCCCATGGGGCCTGGGTTTCTGCAACCACACATACTCATGCACAATGCATGACATGCACACATAGGTGTGACTGCATACGCAAAGGCCCATGCAGGGCCTGTGCTTATGCAGCCACAGATACAAAGCCATGAAGGTAGCTCATAAGTGCTACTGCATTTCTGTCATCTAGAAAAAGGTGTAATTTGTTTGTTTTACCTGATGATGGATGGCTGTGGTTGCTTGTGTGGTCTTGTCTTTTTGCTGCTTGGAGGCGGGGGGGTTAGGGTTGGAAACCTTAATCCACATTTCCCTACTTTTGCGACATTAAGTTGAACCATAACTGGTGCATTAATGCAGTTTGTTTGCAAAGAATTTCCTTCTTTTTTGAGACAGTGGAATCATATCCTCATTCATGCCAGTTCTTTTGGGATCTGTGTGAACAGATACAGACATGCAGGGCCCTCTGTGCCCTGTGCTATGTGAAGAGTCCATCTGCATAGTGAAGTGCAGGGCCCTTCTGGGCCTTACACCTTTGTGTGGCAACAGATGTCAAGGATTTGTAGGGCTGTCTGGTGGGCTGTAGAACTGCAGGGCCCAGAGGGCCCTATGCTTCCATATAACTACAGCTACAGACTCACAAGGTAATGAGTTTGTCTATCTGCCAAATTTCAGAACCCTCTAGCAGCCATGGGTACAGAAGTGCAGAGCCCTATGCCAAGAGAATATTTTCTTCACTGTATGGTACTTGGTCCCATGCAAGCAACGCTGCACCTTCCATTCCCAGGCTGGTGGAGTGATGCAGCATAACAGCATCACCCCACCAGCCTCAGCCCATCTAGCTGGTTCACTTAGCTTGCCCCCAAACTCAGCTCACTGGCATGGGATCATGAAACACTACCTATTATACGGGAGTAAAGGCTGGCACTAGACACAACATTTTGTAATAATTATTTGTTTTACTTTTGACCCCACATTCTAAAGCTAAGACATTTTATGACTCCCTCCGATAAATATGATGAGGTATTTATAGCATACTGGCTAAAACACCATTTCACACTATAAGTGTGAAAGCATGTTTCAGCCAGTATTTGAAAAGTGACACCTGTCACATTTATGAAGTGGTGTGAAATGAGCAGACTGGATGGGCATTGCGGTCCTTATCTGCCGTCAACTTCTATGTGTGAAAAACATGGCTATGTTGAAATTTTGGAGTCTAAATGTTGAAAAATAGTAAGGTTATGAGTGAATGTTGAAATATTTCAATGTTCACTCATAACTTGGTCATTGCACCATATTTTTCCACCAAATTTTTAACATAGTCTTCTTATGAGCCCACTTCATGAATAAGGTTGCTGAAATTTCTCATATCCTAGCTGAACCATGATTTCACACTGCGACTGTGAAATCACCTTTTGGCCCAGATATGAAAACTTTGACCTGTGTTGTTCATGAGGTGGGGTCCCAAAAAGGCCATGAAAGTTTGATGGAAAAATGTTGTAAATGTGCAAAGTTATGAGTGAATGTTGAAATATTTCAATGTCCAGGCATAACGTGGTCATTTTACCATATTTTTGTCCACCACATTTTCAACATAGTCTTCGTATGACCCCACCTCATAAACCCAGTAGATGAAAATGTTCAAATCCCACCAGAAAATGTGATTTCATGAAGCAACCATTAAATCTCCTTTTTAGACAGGTTTGAAACATTTCACCTACCTTATTCATAAGGTGGGGTCTCAGAAATATTGTGTTTAAAGTTTGGTGTAAAAATATTGAAAAATGACAAAATTATGACTAAAAGTTCAAAAAGCATTGAAACACATTAAACAGAGTTACCTTGTTTTATGATATCACAGTCATCATTTCCAGCAGCAAGATGTATTTTTGATGGGAGCATGGATCTGTTCCCTTGAACTCTTTTAGAAGAGTGAGGGGGTGTAAACTGGTGGGGCAGTGGGTGCTTAGTGTGGGGTCAGAGGGGTGTGTGGTGGTGTGGGGGGTCAGATTGATGATAGACTGTTTTCTACTTCCAGGTTTCTTTTAAAATACAAAAACATTAACGCAGGACAGATTTCTTATTTTACAGAAAGACTTAGCCAACACTGGGGATTGGATTCCTCAGTGTAAGAATGCCCTTGGTGGTGCCATCCTTTATATCTTGATAAGTGGGGTGGGTGACCTGGTGGGGAGGGAGGTAGAAAAAAGTGATACCGGGGTGGGCACCCCAGTCCACTTTTATTTTATTTTTGTTTTATAATTTACGTATTGAGGAGGTGGAACAGGTGACCTGGAAGGGATGATGGTAGAAAATAGCTCTACCATGGCTGGGCACCCTGAACCATTTAAGATACATAGGATAAATAAATGCATAGATAGGTAGATAGATAGATAGGTAGATAGATAGATAGATAGATAGATAGATAGATAGATAGATAGATAGATAAGCACTTTCATTCAGTTTGTCCTCATTCTGCCTGATGTATATTTTCTATTCAGATACTCATGAATTATGTTATACCAACAGCCATTTCTTAAATTCTGTAATCCTGTATAAATATGTTTTATATACCCTGCAGTGTGGCAGAAAACAACAAAACCATGTCATATAGCTTGCTTGTCTTTCTGCTGTGTTATCTGCCAAAATCATTAGTGGCAGAATTCAAATATCAGCTCCCTTGGAAGTTAGCAGCAGGATTGAAAGAGCCCAACTCCAAAATGAAAGTGCTATCCCTTTAGTACAAGCACCATTGACTATCATACTGCACTTATGCTGCTAAGTCAGCAGCAGGAGTGAAAAAGTCCAACTCTGAAAAGAAAGTGCTATCCCTCTAGGGTTCCATGTGATAATGGCGACCGCGTAATAGTGATCGATGTTTGGGTGAGTCTACATCGCTGAAAATGAATTTCGGTGATTTAGACCTAGAACAAAGCACAAGATGATGCCGAGAGGTAGATGTTCCATTTTTTATGTGGGGGATAGCACCCAACGGCACCCCACTCATGGGGGGCTTCACCCCCCCCCCCTCCTAAAGAATTCTCAACTCTGGGGGTGCATGTTGGAGGGTGTTCGTAAAAAATAAAACATGACCCAGAGCAAAAAGTGTGCCCAGAACCAAAGCTGGCACTCTTCCAACCCCAACCTGCCACCAACCCACCACACCACACTGCCAGCTCAGCAGCCCATTGCCACACTACACCCCACAAACCCTCCCTCCCCTTCCACCCATCATATGGCGTGGTCCCTCCTTATCCCCCCCCACATTTGAGTATATATAGCGACATCTTAGCGCTATGGTCACCGAACCCCCTATCCTGTCGGCCTCCCTTCCAGGTGGCTTTGTGCAAAAGTGTTGAGGTTGAGTCTCCCTTTTTGAAAGTGCTCAGTTGTAGTCACCTTGTGCATGGGATACACCATCTTGTATAGGTACCATTGACTATTATATTGTACTAGTGCTGCTATTGTTGCCATTAAAAATTTCAGCCTACTTTATAAATGCTATTTCATGCAAGTGTGGTTTGAGTCAGGGATCATAAATGCCTTGCTGAGCTAAGGGTTTTAAAATGCATAACATCTCGAATATTTGTTTAATTACTCTATTATTTTTTTATACTTTTATTCAACTAAATAATTGCCAAGCCCTTTTATAAATGTATGCAGGGCTGTTTAGATATTTCTATGTCTTATAATTTATTTTTAAATATTTAAATTATACAGTCTGAATGTTACATTTGGAATAATTGTTTCTGAGTTATGCTGATGCTGTCATTGTATTTTTTTGCTGGAAACTGGAAAATCACTAAAGTTATTGGAGTTCAAGGGCTTGAGTCTCAAGAACATCTGAGATCGGTGCAAGCTGCTGCAAACAGCAGCATGCACTGAAGCCCTGTGCACCAGGGACCCTGCATGAGATTCTGGCACGAGAGGGGGCCCAGTGCCTAAATCCCCACACTTGCCGCAACTCCTCCTATACAGCAAACACACAGTACACAGAAAGGGTCTGAGACAGGCCCCATGCAACAAAGGCATGCAGTCCCCTCATCATAATCCCCATGTAACTTACAGAACACCCCTCACTGGTGGTGAAGTGCCCCTCGATCCCAGATGCCACCTGTTAAAAATAAATATATATATAATCCCCTGTCCCTAGTGGTCTAGTGGCCCCCTCCCTGATCCTGGAAGCCACACACCTGTTAATGTACATATTACATGTAACCCATGCCTGGTGATCTAGTAGCCCCCCATCCCCCCACCCTGGCTGGTATTGCCTCCACCCCACTCACCCATCCTACCCCCCCAAGCTGGTAACCGGAACAGCCCTCCTCTCACCACTATGGCTGACTGCCGACTGTCCTGTCAGTGACTGAGTACTGTATAATACAGTACATGCTCACTGACTGACAGCTGCACAGCTATGTAAGGTATTATACAGTACATGCTCACTGACAGGTCAGCCTTATATCCCTATGAGTGCTTATTCCAATGGCTACCCACCAGCACCAAATCCCCACTCCTCTCCAACCTTACATGTGGGGGGGCAACTTTAGGCCAGTCCATACAATGTAATTAAGGTAAATGTTAAAGCATGTAAAAACATTTTTGGTTAACCAAAAAGGACCAAAAATTGTTTCAAGAGTATTATGCTTTACATTGAAAGAGAAATGAAAAATATTTTACTTCAGTTAAAAACTGTTAGTGTATTTCCTAAAATCACTGACATATCTACTAGAGTAGAGAGAGCTGCCTACCTATTCTTTTCTGGTTTAAGAGCATTAAGAACTGCTTTTGGATTAGGCATGAACACCATGAATTCAGTTAAGATTTCTAAAATAAAGAGTACAGTTAAGGAACTTCACAAAGATATGGGTAACATTAAGGCACAATTCACTACAGAGCAAAAGCTTCTATCAGACATAGGAAGGACTGTACGAGAGACAATAGTTATGGTTAACCTCCATACCACCCTTCTCAGTAATACCATGCAAAAACTCCATAACCTAGCTCAAACTGTAGGTGAGGACCTCACCATTATTCAAGAAATTAGATCAATTGCACAAGAATTACTGAAGGAAGTAAATAGTGGCATAGGAGATTTAATGGCAGGAAGAATTCCACACTATTTAGTTCTCCCAGAATTAATCACAGAAATCCTGAGTGTACCCACTTCAGAGAAAATAGAGCCACTGCATGTGAGTATCACTAATAGACTTCGAAGTGCTATTCCTGTTCACGTCGATTTAGAAAAGATGACCATTGCATTTATATTAAATGTTCCCCTAGTAGAACAGCAAAATGTCTACAGAAACCTTTAAAAATATACACTTTAGCTTGAACCAAGCACATTACCTTAGTGCTTGGCCAATCTTCTGCCTCCAGCTGCCGCTTCTCAATGTTAACACGCATTGCACATGTACAAATTTGCTGAACAAGTGTGAGTGATAGTTGGATCGATTCAATGACCAGCATACAGACAGAGGAAGATATGGAGGGGTGGCAAGAGGTGGCAGAGGAAAAGGAAAGGGCAGGGGATCCGGACCAGGAACGTTAGCGAAGAATCGCTACTGTCAATCATTAACCTAACTGTCATAGTGCTTACATAAGCACAACTGAAGGTACTTTCTAAAGGCCTGTCTTTTGTTCAATCTTTTAGATTGTCTGAATTCTCTGCCTTTGTGGACATTCAGAAATTTGCTCATAAACTTAATTTAAAAATCTTTTTTTTCAGGACAGGATTCTACTAGAGTTAATTCTGATAGCCAGAACACTAGTAGTACCACACAGATTAGTGAGCAAGTTGGAATGGATAGTTCATTTAAACCCCCATCCTCTTTTTGTCCACCCCTACACCCTAGTGTGGAAGCTTTCTTAGAATGCTGCACTAGTGACTTAAGGGCAGTATTTGAACACCCACCCAACTTATCTTTCTGTAGTCTTACTAGTCAGGAAAGCGATGCTATTAAGGAGCTAAAGGATAATAACAAGATAGTAATAAAACCAGCAGATAATGGGGGGGGGGTAGTATTGTTATACAAAGTGTGGAGGGTTACACTGTAGAAGTATACAGGCAGCTGTCAAGTAATTCATTCTACCAACCCCTCACCCACGGCCCCACTAATTCCATCAAGAGAGAAATAGAAATGTGTCTGTTGGAAATTTACCAGGTGGGTCTCATTACCACTGATGAACTATACTTCCTTACAGCACAGCATCCCACCAAACCTGTGTTCTATACTCTTCCCAAAATTCATAAGAACCCAGTAGCACCTCCTGGCAGATCTATAGTCACAGGAATAGGGTGGGTCACAGAATCCCTTCCACAATTCGTTGATTCTTACTTGAGACCCTTAGTCCCTAAGGTCAGAAGTTACCTAAGAGACACTAGCCATGTGCTGTCTATCTTGAACAAAGCACAATGTGAACAAGAGTGGTTATTGGTCACAATGGACATTGAAGCATTGCATACCAATATTCCACATGAAGGAGGTATCCAAGCAGTAGAATATCATTTGTTAAAACACACTAATTTGACACAAGAGAAAATCAATGTCCTCACCAACATCACTGATCTAGTCTTGAAGAATAATATTTTATTATTTGAAGACAAATTATTTAAACAGATCAGAGGTACTGCTATGGAAGTGACCTTAGCCCCCAGTCTTGCAGACATATAGTTAGGGGAACGGGAGGACAAATTTGTCTTTGATCAGAATATAAATCCTTTTTATTGATAAAATAGACTTGTACAAGCATTTTATCGATGATTTGCTTAGCATTTGGAAGGGTACAGAGCTAGAATTGCAGGAATGTGTACACTACTTAGAGACATCTAACAGCAACTTAAAATTTAAGTTTATAGCTAATAGGAATGTAGTACGTTTTCTTGACTTAACAATTTCTAAAGAAGTGAATGGTTCATTGTGTACTGATTTGTACAAAAAGGATACAGACCATAACAGTATCCTATATGCCACAAATTGCCATCCTGGTCATGTGACCTGAAATCTACCAAAGGGTCAATACATAAAGATGAAGCGAAACTGTGGCAATTCTGAACTGTACAAGAAAAGAGCCACGGAGCTCACTGAAAACCTGTTGGATAGGGGTTATGATACTGTTAGGCTGCAAGAAGCTGAGGCCCAGGTTGACAGCATGGTCAGAGATGAGTTGTTTCACCCCAAAAGTAGAAGGATTAAGCCTGATCCTTCTCTCTTGTTCATCGCCACCTTTGGTGGAGAAGTAAAAGAGGTAGTGAATATTGTGAAGCAGAATCTAACCTTTTTTAGAGGGGGTACAACAGTTGTGTCCATTCCTATCCACCCCATTACAAGTTGCCCATAAAAGAGGTAAAAACCTCAAAGACAGTCTAGTCAATAGTTACCAGAGGAAACAGACTGAGAACCCCATTAGGAAAAAAATCAGGGAATAAAAAATGTGGGATGTGCAAAATGTGCTCTACAATGGTGACTTGCATTGAATTCTTGAATCCCAGAATGGGTAAGAATGAAACAATCTGGTCCAGCATTGACTGTGGAATGAGGCAGTTGTGTATCTTCTAAGATGCTCATGTGGAGCATATTATGTGGGCCGCACTAAGCGTAAGTTGAGGCAAAGATTGAATGAGCACATCCAGGCAATTAATAATAAGAACCTGGATTATGCTATAGCTGCTCACATCCATGGAGCACCTGCTGGTGGCACACATAAAGTGCAAGCCCTGGGGATATAGGCAATAAGTAAAAACTTAACGGGAGGAGATCTTGAGAATTTATTGAACCAGAAAGAACAGAAATGGATTTCCCATTTGGGAGCCCTGCAAAAACCATGACTCAATGAGTAATTTGAAGTAAAACCATTTTCGATTAAAAGTTAAATCATTATGATGTACTGGCGCAGTATAGTACCTAGCTATTGAGTCACCTAGACTAATGTGACCTTTTATGTAAAGAATATGGTTGTTTTTCCTGTGACACTTCAGTCTCATGCAGGCACAACCCTGCTAAGTCCCACCCCTGAGGGGTGGATGGATTTGATGTAGTTGTAACAATATGGGATTTTTCTGCCAAAATAGACTATCTTTGAATATTCATAAATGTATATGTATATATTTATATGTCTAACTTTAATACTGGGTTTAATGATATGCTGATGCTGATGCTGATTCTTTATCCTCTCTCCTACGAGCCTTACTGGAGAAATACAGGATGAGTGTAGGAAACCTGAAGTATAAGTGCTGTGAATTAATTCATTACAGAATAACATGCATGGGGACTTTAAATATGGTGTAAGCACTGCTGTGTGCTCTAAGGTTTAATTGAAGAATGATGTGCATATGTTGTAAGCACGCCATTGGTTTAACTTATTTTAAATGCAGATTCCTTAGCACAATGTTCATCCTCTGATGAAGCCTCCTATTGGAGGAGGCAAAACGTAAGGAGATGGTCTTGTTACCATCTGGCTACTGCACATCTACTCACATTGTGGTGTTTGCTTGAAAATAAAGATAATTCATATTTGAACTCTTGAGCCTTTTGTCTCTTCATATGGAGGGTGGGTGCAGCCATTTTATCTGTGCCTGGATTAAGTCTGCCATGCCACACCTCCACACCACTGCTAACCACCAGTTTCACAGAGAGGACACTCCTTCTTTCATCAGCATCTTAGTAAAAGTTAGTTTGTCTAATGGATGCCACTGTCATTCCTCTCAGATTCCAGAACCATGAGGGCCTTGAAGAAGATCTTGGAAAACAAAGAAATGGCACACACAGATGTAATTAGGAATTGCACAAGGCTACCTTTATTACAAAATAAGTGCAGGAGCAGTAGTAGGATGACCTTTGATGTATTTTTGTTCCCTGATATTGGTCGGTCTAATCAGTTTTATTGCTAATGCAGTTCTGGTGGGAGTCAAAAAGGCAACTGTTTAATCTGTTTGTCATATCCTTCCTATCACTATTTCTCCAGTTTATGTTAACAATTTGATAAGGAAGTTTTGGAACTTAGGGGCCATTCATCCTGTGCAGCTTTTCTTTCTAATAAAAGTAGCATTTTTTGCATAATACATTTTATGCTACATTATTCTTTACTATTGTGCAACAGGGTGGACTGAGAAAATATTTTCTAATCTTTTCCCAGTTTGGATGGACTTGCTAATTGGGTTTATTGCTACCAATGCATGTACTTAGCTCTCATTGGGAAGCATGCATTCCAGTCATTGAGTTTCAACCAAAGTTCATTTAGGGAGCTATGGTGGGAGCCATATGACAGCAGTTAAAATGTCATAAGCTATGTTTCAATATAGATAGTTGCAGCTTATTCACTGTTTACTGCTAAGAAACTCTGGCAAGATTCGATAGACCTTTTCACTTACCGACAGTTTGCTCCCTCACAGAGTATGGACCTCTGTAATTGATCTCACACTGAACTTCATATATAGAGTCCTGTACAGAGGTGTTTGGACAGTTTTATAAATTTGTCTTGCCCTCTCTAAGTATATGCACTCCTGACTCGCTCGCAAGTAACTATTAAGCAGCCATGGTGTTTTTTTTTAAGTGACACCCTTTTTTAGTTGGCAATTTTAAATTTACGTGAAGCTGTTCTACAGTTTTGAACTTACAATTAAGCAGGAGCCCTGCAGGATTTGAGTCTCCAACACTTGACTTTTTAATCAGCTTCCATTTTATTCAGGTATTTACTTTGATTATGGGGAACTCATCATTGTTTTTTCTAAACATTCAATAAGCCTGAGTTTGTATATAACTAGTACACTTTGGAAAATAAATATAGATAATTTTAAAAAGCTTTGAAGGCATAAACACTGACCAGGTGTATGTAGATATCCTGTCTTTAAATACACATCACATAATTAATTTATGAATGCCAGCCTTTCATGCTAGTGTATTTTTTTTACCTTTGGACTTCAATAATCTCTTCTGTGCCTGTGTGTTCACTATTCATCACGTCTGAGGTAGAGGAATATAAAGATGTTGAGGACATAAAATTGAAACTTTGATATTGGTATCCAACCTTACCAATTGGAGCCCACAGTATCCAGTGCTAATCAACATGAGGGGGAACAAGCTGCATCTGATTCTGACATAGATACTGATAGTTCTGATTCAGATGACCCAAACTGGAGACTTACCTTGGACTGGTTAGTATTTTTAAATATTAATACCTAATCATTGCTTTATCTGTAATCTAGGGATCATTCTCTGTTTTATTTAGCAACACAAAGGTATTACAGTCCTTCATATCATCTGTGATAGCCTCTCCAGTATATTGTATAGCAACTTATTGACATATGCTGCATCATAAATTGTATATCTAAAATGTTTAATATGTTTTTATATTCATCAGTTCTAAACTATGTAAAGTCATACTGTTTATTGCATATGTGTGTGTGGAAGGGGGCTCTGCAGAGGTGTCCATGTGCACCCATTGTTATCATAATTTGATAGTACTTTATATTAGTTTATTATGGGCTATGTTTGGATATGGTTTCACCTTGTGTTGCAGTACAAGTAGTTTGTGCATTTTTTTCTCATTGTATATGTTACCTATTCTGGTGTGTATATGTGTGTGTGTGTGTACTGTGAGGCTGGTCCTGACTGCCTGTTCCTGTACTGCCACCTGTGTGACCACATGTGGATGTTCATGGACAGGGGTTGAATCTGGCACCATGGCCGCACTAGCCAAATGCTGTTAGACATTGTTTTGGGATAGACAAAAATATTTGTAAGAATAAAAAAGAGCATTGCAAGTCTTTTGCCACTTTGAAAAACAAGACCACGGTCCTAAGCATGCACGTGATGTTGCCACGGGCTCTTGGACACACATGCTGAGGGTCACGGTCCTGTTTTTCAAAGTGGTAAAAGTAAGACTTGCAATGCTTTTCATTATTCTTACAAACATCCCCATGCTCAGAAGAGCACGTACTGTTAACTTCAACTATCACTTACACTTGTTCAGGAAATTCGTACACATTCAATGCATGTCCTCATTGAGAAGAGGCATCTGGAGGCAGAAGATAGGCCAAACACTAAGGTAATGTGCTTGGTCCGAGCTAAAGTATATATTTTTAAAATTTAGGTAACAGATCTTACTATTATTAGTACTGGGGCACATGAATACTTTACTTTGCCATAGATGTTATTACAGGCACACTGGTAACACAAGTTCAATATAACTGCTGAAAACTGACAGTGTCCCTTTAATGTGTGCACTGCTCATGCACTGCATTGATGAACGTTTCCAGAGAGCTGCAAAGTACAGTAAGTTGAAGCTGAATAGCAGCCAGAAACAAACCATTAGGAAACTTTTATTAATGCATTGCAGTGAGCAGTGCACACAAAAGCAACTCACTGAAAAATGCTAAACCAGTGAGTTGGAGGGACAGTTTAATGTGACTTCTACTGTATGTTGTACTGGAATATATATGCATTTATAAAATGGGTCTGAACATAAAAGACACCTGATTGGGCAAAAGAAGTTGGGTGACTGTTTATTATTGATAATAATAAACAATCATCCTGGTAATTTGTAGTCAGTACTATACTGGCAGATCACAATTCTGAGCAGCAATCAATCTCCCATGTGTTCCAAATCATACTCCACAAACATGGCTGAATGTTGCATGATAGAAAAGCTACCATGCAAAGAATGCAATCTGCACAAGTAATCTGAGGTTGTAAAACATTGAAATAAAGCAACCATAGGAAAATATTCACAAATAGCAAAATAACTACCAGCAAACAAATAAAAAAACAGGAGTTCAGGAGCACACACAATATAATGTCATCTGTAGCGTTCTAAGTGAAACTGGCATAAATACTGTTATAAAAGTTACAATTTTACCTCTTTTTACATAGTTTTGCATTCAGAGTCTTCAGCAGTTAAAAGTCACTGTGTTTAGGAGTGAAATACTGTTCAAATTGCACTTTACACACTCCCTTGTGAACGGCATTCCCAACCCAGTTGGAGTTACGACATACCCTACTGAGCACACACCATCGATGAATGAGTAATGCAGTAATCACCATTGTAAAAGTGGGCTGCAGACGTGTGCAAATGCTGCTGGGAACTGAAGTCCCATGGAGCTGTTTTAACAGCAGTAAATGCAAGTGGCACTTGGAATCGTAGTTGCCAGCGAGTGTTAATGTATTCTGCCTGCAAGTCACACTGGGGATTGTAGCACCCCAGGCATACTTAAAGACAAACTGTTCGTGCCACAGAATGTAGAGTAAATTTGAAAGTTCCATTGTAAGCCAACTGAGTACATCTAAATTTCACAGCTGTAGCTGGCTTACAACGGAACACTTAAAAAGGTCAGTACTAAAAATGGGCAAAAATGTAAAGTAGAAAAAACAAAATAAAACATGCAGCACTTCTGATTTTGCTATAGGAATTGGCAGTGAAAAATACCTCACACAAAACTGTATTAACACTTCCATAGGGCTCATCTTGTGAAACTAAATAATTAGAGTATAAATGAGCAAGGAAGTTTCTCCATTAAAAAGGAACAATTCGGAGTACCCTGAAGACTGTCTATTAAAAGCAAACAGAGTTTGTAATGATACAAGTTCACAGCCTCCACTTTCATATTCAGACATTTTTTGAAGCATTTCCATATGGAAGAAGTAGCAACAGAAATAATTATATAAATTTGCTACTGTGCTGATGGGAAACAATTTTTTTTTTTGTAATCTGTAATGCTGAAACCCTGTTGTGTATAATGGAAAGTGTGAAACTGCCTACACAATAGCGAGCCCCATAAAATATAATCATATGTTACTCTATATTGACATTCTGCCTTTGAACAGTAAAGAGTTCAGCTATACCTTTAGTTGTTGATTTTTTGACAGTTGTGTCCAACCATGTAACACAAGAATTTGAATCCACACTCATTGTGTCATTCCTTGTCTATAAGGCACTGTATGTTGTGTCTTTCAGATTTGTAATATGTTTTTCCACTCCTCCACTACATTTCTGAGCCACAGGTAAATTAAAGTGCATAGCAACATAGCTGAAGTATTTGCTTATGTCTCGGGCCCTGAAATAGACCTGAGGCATGCAAAGTGGTGTTGCAGACATCAATAACACACACCTGCAGTATCCTTGTAGACAAACAATATGGCACAACAGGGTGTTTGTTCCATTTCTGTAGTACATGCTCAGATGCATTGTGGCACATTATGGGTCCCAAGCCACAGAAAGAAACCACCTATGTCAACTGTGGTGTGTGTTTATGAACTGATAATGCACATATTTATTTTTTGTGCTATGCAGTTACTAACTACACACCCAATATGTTTAAAGTATAAAACAAGACAGTGTATTCATATGGGATCAAAAGTATACAGCTCAGTTGGGGTTGCAATAAAGTTGTCTCTGGCTCGTGCCCTAAAATGGACCAGAGTTGTGCAAATATGCATTTCAGACTTCAACTGCACACCCCGCAGTGACCTAATAGTCAAACAGTAAGGCACAGCAGGTTGTTCATTTCATTTCTGTAGATCATAGTCATACACAGTGTGCCGCATTATGGAGCTCAAGACACAGCCACACACTACCTATGTCAAAACAGGTGTGCAATTATGAACTTATAGTGAACATTTTTTTTGTGTTATGTAATAATTAACAACATACCCAGTGTCTTTAAGGTAATAAAACAAGACAGCATGTTTATTATGAGTTCATAAGAGTTATGCTCATTTTGTGTAGCAAAGCACTTGTGTATGTCTCAGCCCCAGAAATGTATCAGAGATGTGCAAAAATGTGTCACAGACATCAGTTGCACATCCTACAGTGACCTTCTGATCAAAAAGTCAAACACAACAGGGTGTATATTCTATTTCTGTAGTACATACTCAGACAAAGTGTAGTGTATTATGTTCCCTAGGACACTGGCAGACACCACCTACTGTAAGTAGTATGTACCTAGTTATGTACACAATGTTGCTATAGGTTGGGTCCCATAATACACCACACTGTGTCCAACTATATACTATAGAAATGGAATTGACACCCTGTTGAACCTTACAGTTTGAATATAAGGTCACTGCTGGGTGTAAAATTCTAGTCCATAACACATATTTGCACACCCCGGTCCATTTCAGTGCCCAAGCCAGAGACGGGTGTATTGCGACCCCAACTGAGCCATACATGTATGAACTGATAATGAACACGGAATCTTTGTGTAAATGTTTTCAAGTTAATGGATGTGTAGTCAGTAACTGCATAGCACAAAAGGTTTGTGCATTATTGTTTTATAATTGCACACCTCATTAGATATAGGTCATGCCTTTCTGTGTCTTGTGCCCCATAATGTGCCAAATTGTGTCCAAGTATGAACAACAAAAATTGAATAGACACTGTTTTTGTGCCTCACTGTCTTAATATAAGGTCACTTCAGGGAGTTTAATTGATGTCTTAAACACATGTTTGCACACCTATGTTCCATATTAGAATCTGAGAAATTTTCATGTGTGTTGGGCCACAAATGAGCTGTACACGTATGAACCTGTCATGTACACATCATATTGTTCACTAGCTTTCAAGACAATGATTAAGTGTGGTTAATAACTCTATAGCATGAAAGAGTGTGCATTATCATTTCATAACTGCACACCACATAAGACATAGTTAATGTCTGGCTGTGTCTTGGGCCCCATAATGCGATACACTGTGTCCGAGTATGTACTACAGAAATGGAATATACAACCTGTAGTGACTCACTGCTTGAATATAAGGTCACTGCAGGGTGTGTAATTGACGTGTGGAACACACATTTGCATGAGATGTGATGCATTATTGGTTGATACCCATTTATGTCATAATGATGCTATTATGCATATAGATCATTGTAATGGAATATAAAAAGATAAAAATGTTGTCATTTTTTTGTCCTAATGCATACCTAACAAATAAGTAAGAGAACATTTTATTTGTTTTGCATTTAGCATTGAGCTCAAGCAATTGCTGTTGTAGAGGCAGATAAAGAAGAAGAAAGGCAAAAAAAGTAACAGCTGAAGTACTTGTTTGTGAAGAAAGAAACCATAGATACGTGTGACTTAAGAAGATAAACCATGTCCATGTTTGCACATGTAATAAAACACAGTTCAAAAATGTAAACAAATGACTCAAAACAAAATGACAGTTCACAATCTACTAGTGAGTAAGTGAGGTGTATCCGAGGCACCCATACACCTGGAAACTTCATTCCATATAATAAAACAACCTGTATGGCAGTGGGGGGGGGGGCTTCAAAAGGTAGCTTCATTACATATAATAAAATACAAATAGTGCCTTATTGCTGTTATAAAAAAAGTTTTTAAAAAAGCGTCAAAATTATATGTTTTGAATGCCTTTCTTATATAGAGGAAGATGTTTTAATAAAACAGTTCTTACACCAACACTTTAAGAATGCGGGTTCAAAATCAGAATGCATCATACCAGTCTTTCATTGGTGCTGAAGGATGTAATGCAGACAGTAATAATCTATGTGACAAGGTGATCAGGCTGTACATGACAGTGTTAACAGGGATTAATGTAAGGCTGTTGGAATCCTTACAGCCAATCAGATTGTAGCATTTATGAGACACTTTTTTTATAATGTTTGTTAAACAGATTTGAGACAGCCAGAGCCCACTGTGGAAGTCTCATGAGTTTATCAAAGTCACACAGTATGTAACTGAAGCCTGTCGAGATGAAGCCAATGTCATCTGTATGAGACAGCATATTTCCCAGCATGTTAGTGACATTTTAAGGCCTCACTGTAATAATTTGTGTTCACAAGGCACAGCCAAATGTTTACGAGTAGAATTGAGATTGCGATTATGAAGCTATGAAGCACAAGTTTTGTTCAATTATTGATTCCATATTTGCACACCTCACATTCATAGCACAATGCAATATAACTACAATTTCTATGAATTATTTTAGGTTGCTAGCCTTGCTTGTAGAGCAGAAAGCAGCTAACTAAAAGAAGCTACATTTTCTTATTAATTTAAAACTTATATCTCAGCAGGAGTCAGTGTCTGTTAAGATTAAGTAGACAGATAACTTTATTAGAAGTAGAAGGGGTCTTATTTAGGATTAAAAAAGAAAGAAAAGAAAGAAAGTCAGTGTGTGTTCTGTGCAGGGAAGGGTACTGTATCAGCTGACTTTGCTAAACCAGTAGGAGGAAAGAGAGCTTATTTGGGGGTGTGGTTTAGCCACTATAAAAGCAGGTGAGTCAAATTACAACTTCCTGTTGCTAGCCTTTTTTCCTACTAATTGCCCTCCATCCCATACCTCCACCCACCCACCCAAAGTCAGTTCTACTTTTATAGCCACTGGATTTGACTGTCAACAGGAACTTCCTGTTTGGCAGTAGGAAGGAAAGGATCATATAGAAACATTGGTTTTGTCAACCCTAAAGGAAAAAAGTAGCTCACTCTCCCCCCAAGCTGCTGGTGGTCTGATATTGAGCAAGGAAGAAGGAGGCTACTGAAGAAGATAGGAAGTTGCTGTCCCAGAACAGGAAGGGTGAGAGTTGTAAGGAGAGGAGAGAATAAGCATCCAGAGAAACAGTAGAGAGGACACAAAATAAGACATGATAGGAGTGGTGCAGTGCAATGGCTGTGGGGCGGCAGTGTTCTGGGAGACATTCTGGAGGCTGCGATGCTGCCCTATTTGCAGGCACCTCTCTGGTCTGAGAGAGGAGGTGCCCGTCCCCAGACTGACCTGGCTAGGATTCATGAAACCTCCTCCCCCACCCAGGGACCACCAGGGCCAATGCCACTACCTCAGAGGTTGCCAAGAAAGAGGAGAGGTTGGACCAGGGTGGTTTCAAGGAGGAGAGGGTGGTAGAATAGAGTTGCATCCCTCCAGCTGTATCTCTCCACAATTTATTCGCTCTTCTGGTGGATAGTGGTTCCTCTATGGAGACACCTGCAGTAGAGACCAAGGAGGATGCTGGGAACCTTCACAAAGGAGACACACAGAAGGGTGGCATGGGACCCCACAGGGGAAGGAAACAACTCCTGGTGGGGGACTCAATCATTAGGGGGGTAGAAATGGGGAGGAAAGGGAGAGGGAGGTAAGGTGCTTCCTGGAGCCACGGCTTGGAGGGACAGGAAGCGAATCCTCAGGATTGTGGGAGGAGCTGCACGAGGGAGGGAGCTGGATGTCATTGTCCACCTAGAGACAAATGACCTGGCTAGGAATGGGATCAGAGCAGTGCAAGAGGAGTTTGTCGAGTTGGGAAGGGGCCTTAGACAAGTAGCGCATACGGTAACCTTCTCGGAGGTGCTGCCTGTCTATAGCAAGGGAGATGCTAGGGCACTTCTCACCAGGGAATTCATTGAGTGGTTGAAAACTGGTGGAGCTCAGGGTTTTGGCTTCATTGGGGACTGGGGCGTACCTGAAGGGATGCAGACTATACTGGTGCGGTGGTCTGCATCTGTCCGGGGAACCAGAATCTTAGGTGAGAGGTTTAAATGCTTCATTGGCAAGCATTTAAACTAGCCAAGGGGAGGCACTGAAAAGGAGCAGGGAACTCGAGCCTCCACAAAACATGGTGATTAGTGAGGTAAACACCAAGGTACAGAAGTTATTAGGGAGCAGAACAGATTTAAATGTAAAAAAAGGCAAAGGCAGTAAGGACAGAAATGGGGCTAAAAGTGGTAAGGCTATCAAAAAGTGGAGGGTGATGAGTACCAATACCCGTAGTCTGTGTAACAAGCTCCCTGAACTAGTGGCCTTGATGGAAGAGGGTTGCCTGGATATTGTGGCAGTCACAGAAACATGGTACACAGAGAACCATGACTGGGATGTCAACATACCAGGATACACAATCTATAGGAGGGACAGGGAGGATAAAAGAGGAGGAGGAGCAGCTCTCTATGTAAAGGAAGGGATCAAAGCAACAGAACTAAAGAGTAAACAGGGAGCAGATGAGGCACTTTGGATCACCCTGGAGACAGGAAATGGCACCACAATCCGCATGGGGGTTGTATACAGACCCTCATCTCAGGTGGAGGGACTGGACAAGGAAATGATAGAAGGCTTTCTTAGAATGGCAGAAAAAGGGGAAATATTGTTGATGGGGGACCTGAATATGCCAGATGTTAACTGGAGCACCTTTGCTGCAGGCACATCCAAGAGCAGGGTCATTCTTGATGCCCTACAGGGGGCATGCCTCAGACAGCTAGTATTGGAACCCACTCGGGAGGGAGCAATCTTAGATCTGGTACTCTCAAATGGGGATGGAGAAAGAATCTCAGATTTAGAAGTGGGTAGCCATCTGGGAACAAGCGACCACCAAACAGTGTGGTTCACGATAAACACAGCCATACAATCAAGCCATACAGAAGCAGGAGTACTGGACTTTCGGAGGGCTGACTTTGGGAAAATGAGAGAATGCCTCAGAAAACCACTAGCAAACAGGCAAGAAGTGGAGGAACAATGGGGAGTGATCAAAACAGCCATCACAGAGGCAACAAGCCTTTGTGTAAAGCAAATCAATAAAACACAATGAAGGAAAAAAAAACACTATGCTTCTCAAAAGAGGTGGCAGGGAAGGTTATGGGAGAAAAGGACAGCATTCAGGAAATATAAGGAAACACAGAAGGAGCAGGACAGAGAACTTTATCAGTTAAAGCAGAAAGAGGCTGGGAAGGCAGTCAGAATAGCAAAGGCCCAAACCAAGGAAAGGATAGCCAATTCTGTTAAGAAGGGGGATAAGACCTTTTATAGGTACATTAGGGAGCGAAGAAAGACCAAAGGAAGGATACTGAAGCTTAATAAAGGGGAGGGAATGTGGGTAGAGGGTGACAGTGAAAAAGCAGGGATACTGAATGAATATTTCTGCTCAGTATTCACAAAGGAAGAGGAGGGGGAGTTACCTAAACCAAACAAGAGAAACACTCTAAAAGACGAGGGTCGATACCAGTCCATGTACAGAAGAAAGGGTTCTTAAAGAACTAATAAAATTGAAGGTGGACAAAGCAATGGGGCCTGATGGGATTCACCCAAGAATTCTAAAAGAACTAATGGTAGAACTAGTGACACCACTGACTACTCTCTTTAACAAATCATGGGAGGATGGGGTGGTACCCGAGGACTGGAGGAGGGCTGATGTGATTCCTCTTCACAAAAGTGGGAGCAGGACAGAGGCAGAAAACTACAGACCAGTTAGTTTGACCTCAGTGGTAGGTAAAATGATGGAATCACTTCTGAAGGAAAGAATTGTTGATTACCTAGAGGCCAGTGGGGCACAGGACCCAAGGCAGCATGGATTCACGATGGGAAGGTCATGTCAGACGAATCTAATAAATTTCTTTGACTGGGTGACCAAAGTAGTAGACCAGGGAGGGGCTGTGGACATGGCCTACCTAGATTTTAGCAAGGCATTTGATACAGTCCCACACAAAAGATTAATTCACAAGATAGCCAGCCTTGGAGTGGGTCCCCAGGTGGTAGCCTGGATAAAAAATTGGCTAGACAACAGGACACAAAGGGTAGTAGTAAATGGAGTACACAGTGAAGAAGGTGGGTTACTAGCGGGTACACTTAGGGTTCAGTACTGGGACCGTGCTTTTAATGTCTTTATAAGTGACATTGCAGAGGAACTGGAAGGAAAGGTATGTCTCTTTGCAGATGACACAAAGATCTGCAACAGGGTTGATACACAAGATGGAGTGGAAAGGATGAGAAGGAGTTGGCAAGGTTGGAGGAATGGTCAAATGTATGGAAGCTCAGATTCAATGCAAAGAAGTGCAAAGTAATGCACATGGGAAACAAAAACCCAGGGGAAGCGTACACAATGGGGGGTGAGATACTGACAACAGTAAAAATAGAAAGGGACCTGGGAGTAATTATATCAGATGACCTAAAGGTGGGCAAGCAATGTGAGAAGGCAGTAAGGAAGGCTGGGGGGATACTGCTATGCATAGGAAGAGGCATCAATAGTAGAAAACAGGAAGTTGTTATCCCTCTGTACAGACAGTTGGTGAGACCCCATCTGGAGTACTGTGTGCAGTTCTGGAGACCCCATCTCCACAAAGAAATAGACAGAGTGGTGGCTGTCCAGAGGAGGGCAACCAAAATGGTGCAGGGTCTGCACCAGAAGACATACGAAGAAAGACTAAAGGAGCTTAATATATATATACCCTTGAGGAAAGAAGGGAGAGAGGGGACATGATAGAAACTTTCAAGTACCTCAAGGGAATTAACAAAGTCCAAGAGGGTAGCATCTTCCAGAAAAAGATATGTGCAAGAACAAGGGGCACAATTTGAAGATAGAGGGGGACGGCTCAGAGGTAATGTGAGGAAGTATTTTTTCACAGAGAGGGTTATGGATGCATGGAACAGCCTCCTGAGGAGGTCGGGAGTCAAGAACAGTGGGGACTTCAAGAATGCATGGGACAGGCATAAGGCAGTCCTAGTGGGGTAGAGGAAGTAAGCTGTTGGTTAACTAGGATCTGCAGCTTATCTGTTAGGTAGGAAAATGGGCAGACTAGGTGGGCCAAGCGGTCCTTATCTGCCGTCAAATTCTATGTTTCTACGTTTCTATGTAAAATTTATCATTATGGAAAACTAGTAAAACAATTTTAGCTATTTCATAAATAATTGCTTCGATAGCACAACACAAGTAACTACAGTATATATAACTTAATTTTATTCATAGGGTTAAAGAATGCAGCAAAGCATTTGCCAGTAAGAGTGAAATACAGCCATGGATGACATCGTACTGTCACAATTTGACCTACTAGGAAACACACAGCCAGAAGTTTGGGTAGACAAAAATGTCCCATCAAAGAAGTGTAGAAATCACATCGGCACACATTATGCAGATCTGACCTCAGATCAACTGAACAAGCTTGAAGATGAGAAAAATGAGAAAAACACAGTGAAGCAGACTGACTGGGCTTTGTCTGGATTCACAGACTGGCTGAGTGAAAAAAACATATCGGTACACTTAAAAACAGTATCAATGTTTGATTTAAATGAAATATTGTGGCAGTTTTACGGTACTGTGAGAAACTCAAAGGGAGACCAGTATGGATTCTCAAGTTTCTCATCTTTAAGAGCTGCACTAAATAGACACATAAATTAATCAGAAAACAATCGTCAGGTAAACCTGATTACTGATCTAGCCTTTAGTACAGCAAACAATGTTTTTGTTGCAGTTGTGAGAAAATACAGAAAGGGAGGCTCGGATAAAACAAAACACTACCCAAAAATAACAGATTCAGATCTTTCAAAACTGAAGCGTAGTTCGGCCTTATCTACTGAAACTGCTCATGGGTTAGTGAGAAAGGTTTGGTTCGATGTGCAATTATACCTGGCACGTCGAGGAAGGGAGGCTCTGAGAGATCTAAAGTCAAACTCATTCGTTGTAAAAGCAGATGAGAATGGATTAAAATACATTAGTCTAGCATTTAAAGAACAATCAAAAAATCATAAAGACAAGAATGACAGAAATAAAGAGGATTTAAGAGGGTATATGTTCGAGCATACTGGGGACCAGTTATGTCCAGTAGCAAGTTCCTTAAAATATCGGTCTAAGATCCCAAAAGATGCAATAAGTTTTTACTTACACCCGTGTTGCTTGTCTCAGAACATCTTAAACAACGAGAAAACTTGGTATACTAGAGAGCCAATGGGAGTCAACTTTCTAGGAGGTATGATGGCAAGAATACCAAAGGAGGCACATCTAAGCCAGAGGTACACAAACCACTCCATTAGAAGCACTGCAGTGCACCTTTTAACAGATGGAGGACTTGAGACAAGACAAATTATGTTGGTGACTGGCTACCAGCCTGAGTCATCACTCCAAAACTATTGGAGTGCATCCCCAGAAGACAGAAAAAAATGAAGTAATATAGTGGCAGGTAACAAAGTACAATCAACAAATAAACCAATAACATTTGCTAAATCAGAAGAGTGTGCTGATGAGAAATTGTTAACCGTTGGTAAACCACAAGAATCTCCATATGTTACTCAAATTAATGGTAATGTTGTATTTAATGTAACAAACAATTACTAAAAGTAAATGAATAATAACTATTTTGTCAATGTTAAATATGTGAACAACACGTAGTTCTAGAAGATTGCTATAGGTCAAGATAAAAATTGTATTTCAATCTTAACAACTTTTTTTGTGACTGTAACAAAAGAGGTTGCCCTTATAAGGGGCAGCCCAAGTTGTCACTGGAACCCCTGGGATTAACATTTAGAAGGCAGTGGCGGGGGAGGGGGGAAGGAGGGTCAGGTAGAGGTAGGACAGAGAGGGGGATGACATCACAGAGTGGAGGGGGATGAGATCATGAAAGGGGGCAGGGTTAGGGAGACAATGAGGTGATTGACACCGGAGTTGATTGGAAGAAAGAAAGCAGGGGAGGGGCTAGTGGGGGTAGAAAAAAGGGATGGAGAGAGAAAATCCGTCTTTCTACTGCAGCTGTTGGATTTCCAATTGTTCTGCACAAGCATACCTCTCAACTGTCCTTGATTTTCAGGGACATTCCTGATTTTGCCTCAGAATTTTCCTCTGTCACTCATAAAATTTGCATTTTTGTGACAGAATAGTGGGGATTAAAATCACAAAACAATGTCAAACATTAAAGTTATAGACTTGTTCCTCTTCAGAAAATGCATCTTAACACACATCCCTTTATTCTACCAGGTTTCTGAGTGAATAGTATCAATTTTTAAGATGTGTCCCTGATTTTGGGTCTTTGTCCCTGATTTTCTTAAGCCTTGTCCCTGATTCATGAGGCAAGAGGTTGAGAGGTATGTGCACAAGACATTCTTGAAGTGGGTAGATTCTCTACTGGTATCCAGGTACGATATAGGGAACAGGCCTGGCAGCATGGGGGGCTAGGGTAGGCTGCTAAGCTGAGGCCAGGCCGAGCATGGGTCAACTGGGGTTGGTTGGTGCTTATTTTGGTGCAAGTATCTAATAATGTTTGTCAATTTTATTGCAGTTCTCTTGTTTCCCTATTGTGTTATAGCCTGTATTCTGGTTGATTTGGGTCAAATTGTTGGTCCCTTGGTTGCAGTGGGTAAGTATGCCTCCAGAAAAGTAAGGCATCTTTTAAGTATTGTGTTCTTTTGTGTTCTTGGAGTGAGTAAGCTGTGGAGGTGAAGGAGATTTTTTTTTTTTGTGGTCTGGAGGGCCTAGGCGCATTGCATCCACTGCCAACAGGCATTTCCTCCAGGTTGAGCAGATTTTGCAATAGCAACAGGAGGAGAAGGCAGAGCGGTTATGGTGGCCGAGGTCTCAGTGCAGTTCCCAGTGGTCACGCAGGCCCATGTCATGTCTTGAGCCACGTGGCTCATGCTGGGGGGACCACGCGGGCGCATCCACCTTGCTACCATTTATGGCCCCTCTGAGCATAGTCACAGTAGGTGGTTTGATAGTGATGGGAATGGCAGTGGACATCCCAAGCTAGCAGAGATGGTGTGACCTGGACTGGTATTTTGTCATGGGAAGGAGGTGCCTGGAGTTTCCGTAGGCAATGGCAGCTGCTAGCTGGGGGGCCGATGGCTCCTGCAATACTTTTGGTGGGCCCAAGGAGTTTTTTGGGTTGGGTTCCTTTGTCTGGTCACAATGGGGCAGCTCAGGACCTGGGAGTTGGGCCGGGATGACAACGACACAGGGCCGGGGGGCAGGGGGAAGTCCTCGGGAGCGATAGGTGCATTCACTCCTCCTGACAGGGATGGAGAAGCCAAGAGAGTGGGGGAAGAGCTTTAGGAAAGAGCTAGCACTATTTTAGAAGAAATTCAGGAAGAGAGGTTGGGAAAGCGTGGGCAAGTGGTGAAGGCCCAAGACAGTGTGTGGTCAGAACATGACACCACGTAGAGATGGGGGGGGGGTGCTGCAAGGGTACGCCTCTGGACGTGTGTTCATGCAAAGAAATGGAGAATAGGAAATTGGGATGGCAGCTTGGGTACAGAGGTTAATCGCAAACCACATTGCAACGGGGGGCTTGGATCTGGGTCCTTATTCCAGTTGGGGGTGTTTAAATGGGAAGCTGCATACAAACTGCACATGTCCCTTGGCAGGGCCATTAAGAGGAAGGGCTGGAGTGTGGGAAGGAGCATTTTCAGCGAGTTAAAGGGGGCAATGGCATGGGCCTTGGAGCATGCCGCAGTGGGGGGGAGGAGGATGGCGCTTAGACTAGGAGTATGCAATGCTTTAAAAAAAAATAACAATAAAATGAATGAATGGAAAGAAAAGGTAAAAGAATAGAATCAGAAGCAAGCAGATGGTTAGGTGACCAGTCTTGAGTCCTATCCACATTGAATGGGAATGTGATGGGGGCTCTTCAGCAGCTCTATAACTGGGACACCACTTAGAATTGTGTGTGGGGGGCTCTAACACTATAGTATTTCTGCTTGCAGTGGACTGGGAGCACAAGTCATGTTGCATCTTTCAGCTTCACCTACGGGGGCAGCCCACCATATATCCCTAGAACTGGCACTCCATTACAAGATTTTAATCTTAGGCAAAGGGTCAGAAGACGGCCATTTGAGGACTTGCAGTCTGGATGGCAATATAAACCACTTAAATGAGCAGGCTTCAGGCTCAGCTATTTACCCAGCACAGCACAGCTGCATGTGGCAACAACATCGCATGGGGAATGGATTCTGGGGAGGATAAGGGGGGCAGCACTAACAGCTGTCACAGTGGTAGCAGCTGGGAGAGGTGGCAGGGTGTGGGGCCCGGGGTTGGGAGACCAGAAAGTAAATCCTTTGTTATGTGGTTTCCGGGATGGTACCCAAGAAGGCTCCAAAGCAGAAGGTCAGTGAGGTGTTGGTGCAGAAGGCAGCGGAGCTGATGGAGCAGGCCCAGGCCATTATTAAAGAATCTGGGGAGGTGGTAGAAAAGGAGAGGAAGGTGGACAAGAGGAAGGACCTGATTGCTAGAAAGGAGAGAGCCAACAAGAGGCTGACCAGGAGAAACCTGGATGAGGATGGTGAGTCTGAACCAGAGGAGGGTAAGGCACCGGTGGTGAACCTGATGGTGAAAGATAGTTTAAAGGACTACTCAGCCAGTATTATGGAGAAAGAAGGTGACAAAGGGTGGGAGGAAGTGGACAAAGTTTGGAAAGAGCTGAAAGAGGGGAAAAAGACTGCAAAGGTGGGGGACAGTGCAGGAGGGGGGAGGGGGCAGCAAGGCCAGCTCCGGATGCCTGCCAGGGATAACTTTAGGGGACCATGTGTTACAGGCCCTGAAAGAAAAGATACGGGAGGGGGAATACATGAACATGTTTGTCCTAATCGATAAAGATACGGCTAAGAAGTATGAGCAGAAGGAGTCAGTTGGCAACTCTGAGATGGTGGTAGCCTTGGCCATAGTGGGTAAGACCAGTGAGGGGGTTAGCTATAAGGGTAAGACATTTGGTGCCTGGATGGAGGGGTTCACACATTTTAGTGATATTATGCTGCAGAAAAAGCACAAGTTGGTTATCCAGCTCCTTACCTACTCAGTCATCATTAGGGAAGCCTACAGGGTCAAGAGCAGGTATGGGTGGATGATTCATGATGAAAAGTTCTGTCAGAGGGTGGCATCACATGGGGACATCAGGTGGGATGTTACGATGGCTGAGCTATGGATTAGGATGCTGTCAGCACAAGGGGAAGGGGAAGTGATGGGAAAAAGAGCAGTGGGGTGGGGGGCCAAAGCCTGCTGGGCATATAATAAAGCAAACTGCACCTGGGCCAACTGCAAGTATAAGCATGCTTGCTCCAGCTGCGGTGGGGGTGCACCCCATTTTCAGATGTAGGAGCCATGGGGATAAGAGCATGGGTTTGGTGCAAGGGCAGTCCTTTCATGGTGGCCATGGGGGGCCGAAGGGGGTACAATGGGCAAGGGGGTAACTTTAGATGGCAGAATGGTAGGGGGAGCTAAGTGGACATTGAGCCATGCCAGCTGGAGGTGTCAGGGTGTCTGGGTTTTCCCTTTGCACTATCTCCAGTAAAATCCCAGATGGTGATTGCATGGATGAGGGAGTATTCTGATAGGGAGGCGGGCGTGATTCTGAGGGAGGATTTCACAATGGGGTTTAATTTATACTATTCTGGGTCTAGGAAAGCCATGGGGTGAAGGATCTGGCATCAATTAAGGGGAAAGAAGAGATAGTGGAGACAAAGATCAGGAAGGAATGGGAGGTGGGCTGGGTGGAGGGCCCGTTTGAGGCCCCTCCTTTTGAGAACTTTAGGGGTCTCCCCACTGGGCATAGTGCCTAAGAAGGCACCGGGAGAATTCAGGTTGATATACCATCTCTCATACCCTTAGGAAGAATCAGTGAATGATTCCATTGCCCCAGAGAGAAGTACAGTCTCGTATGCCACTTTAGATACAGCAGCTGACCTGATAAAAGACAAGAAAACAGTCTGAGTAGCTAAAACAGACACAGAGTCTGCTTTTTGGTTACTGCCAGTCTGGGAGCAGGATTGGGAGTTGCTGGGTTTTCAGTTTCAAGGGAGGCACTACTTCGATAAGGCAATGCCTATAGGGTATTTGGTGGCTTGTGCCACGTTTTAGGTTTTTAGTACATGGTTGCAATGGGTATTTTCAGTGAGACATGACAGGGGAGCAGTCATCCATTACCTGGATGATTTTCTATTCATAGGTGAAGCCAGGGAGAATACACAGGCCATGCTCCAGGAGTTTGAGGCTGTATGTGGGGATATTGGAGTGCCAGTGGTGACGGACAAGACTGAGGGCCCCAGCAGATGGTTAGAATTTTGGGGGATAGAACTGGATTTGGATCATCAATGTTACTGGCTGCCTAGGGACAAAGTGGCCAGGTTGAAAGGCCTTATCCAGGGGATGAAGTGGAGGAGGAGTGTACAGCTTAAGGCAGTACAGCAGGTTTTGGGTCATATGAATTTTGCTGTTGGGTGGTGGCACCAGGGAGGGTGTTCACCAGACACTTGTCCAGGGCATCAGCGAAGACCAGGCTTCCCCAACACAGGGTAGACATTAGCAGAGGGGTGAAGGATTACTTGTCAGCTTGGGAGGCCTTTCTAGTGGATTATAATGGGGTAACCTTCTGGAGGGATCAATGGGAAAAGGGGGCAGACCTGGAGCTTTTTACTGATGCAGCCGGGGCATTTAGCATGAGAGCCTATTGCCAAGGGGAGTGGATTTCAGAGGCATGGCTGCCCAGGTGGGTGGAGTTGGGACTGACAAGGGACATCACTTTCTTGGAGGCCTTTCCCATATGGGTAGCCCTGGTTATCTGGGGGTCTCAGTTTAGGAATAAGAGAGTGGTATTTAGGTGTGATAACATGGCAGTGGTGACAGTCATAAACAAGCAATCAGGGTCCACTGAGGATGTGTTGCGGGTGGTGTGCATGATAGTATGGGAAGGGTTGAGGCAGAACTTGTCCTTTAAGGCTAGGCACATGGAAGGGGTGAAGAATGACATCGCTGACAGTCTTTCACATTTACAATTGGACAGGTTCCAGGCCTTGGCCCCAAAGGCGGCAGTCCAGAGAACGCAGGTGCCTCCTCGCCTTTGGGAGATTGGATGGATTGAGCCCAGTTACTCTTTTGGAATTCCTGGGCCCCAAGCATGCTGAGTGCCTATGAAGTAGCATGGAGGGGTTTTCAGGGGTTCTTGGAGTGGGTGGGGTTGGAGGTAAGTGGCCCGGTGATGGAATCCCAGGTCATGAGGTATATGGTGGAGAAGTGGGATGTGGGCATGTCGGGGGCCACCATAGGGATACACCTAGCCAGCATTGGCATGGTTTGCCAGTTGCAAGGATAGGGACACCCACCAGGGAATCAGCCATATGCTGGATTCAGCAGGGGTGGATTCGGGTTGTAGGGACAGAAACTGGATAGGTGCAGGCCAATAGGTGGGGAACTACTGGATAAATTGATGGCTTGCTTGCCCTGTGTGTGCTCCTCGGTGGGTGAGGCACACCTGTTTGCTGCTATTTTTTGGGTGATGCACAAGGGGGCTTTTTGGGTTAGTGAGGTGGTGGAAAAGGGAAAAGGGGACATGTCGGGGGGGCTACAGGAACAGAATATGATGTGGTTGTCTAATTCAGCCACAGTCTGGCTTAGGTGATCCAAAACAGACCAAGCAGGGAAGAGTTGTGCAGTTGAGCTCACCTGTGGAAATGAAGCAGGGGCAGAGTTGGTGAAGGCCATAGAGGCATACGTGGGGGGGCAGGTCTCAAGGGGTTCAGTGTTTCTTTCGACATCGCAATGGAGACCCAGTAACAGCATCCCAGGTCACAGCCGTCCTCAAAAAGGGAATGGGTTTCATTGTTGAGGATCCTGGCATGCTTGCTTCTCATTCATTTAGAATAGGGGCACCCTCGGAGTGGCTAGTTGGGGGGGCTCCCCCACTGAGGTACAGTGGGTAGGCCAATGATCTTCCCGGCTTATAAGAGATATCTTCAGAAATTATTAACTTACATATTTTCATGTTTTCCAGAAGCAGGACAATGCAGGGTGGTGTGGATTGTCAGCCATTCCTTTATCCATTGGGAGGAGCAGTGGGCAGTCAACATGGCTAGGAACCAGCAGCTGGGACAGGATCCGGAGAGGACATTATTAGAGTGGCAAGGCATGAGGGGACTGAAGTGGAGGCAGCTGCTGCTGCTTTTGGACAAAGCCAGCAGATTCCTGCCAGCACCTGATCTGCTTATCATACATGCTGGGGGAATGACTTGGGCACCTTGCCCTGGGTGGCCCTGATCAACATTATTCTGAGAGACTTTGAAGTGATTAAGGCAAGGTGGCCAAGGGTGATGCTAGCTTGGTCAGAGATTATAAATTGGAGGAATGCCTGGAATTTCCTGGCAATGGATAAGGCTTGGAATAGGGTGAATAGAAATTAGCAGGATAAGCTGGGCAGTTGGGGGAGGCTTGTACATAAGGCACAAGCTGATTATACACCATATGCCAGATATATACCACACAGACGGAGTACACATGTCGGTATTGGACAATACAGCACTCAATGGGGCGATTAGGGAGATGATAGAAAAATGGCAGGGTTTCAGGGGTTTGTTTGCTAGTTTTTAATGGGGGGGATGCCCAGTGGCTGGACCTGCAGTAGGCCTATGCACTAGTGGAAAAAAGGGAGGAAGCCAGATGGGGGTATGGCAAGGCAGAAGAGGGCTCCCTGTGGGGTATCCGCCTCAAGGGAGACAGGGCTGGGGGATCAGATGGGACACCTGAGCCCAGAAAGATGAGGAAGGATGAGGGGGGCATCAGGTCCCTTACACCTGGATCCAGAAGAGAAAATGATAAATATATGTATGGGTGGAAAATAATGAACTACAAACAAAAAAGGAATCCTCAGAGAAAATGTATTGTAAATAATGATGATGATGATGGTGTTTGGGTTGTAAAATGTGAACTACATGGTTTGTGAGAATTTACCTTAATAAACTTTGGATGTTGAACCATAAAACAGTGTGGATATGGCTGATTCCAGAGGGGGTCCAAGTGACAAAAGAGATTGCCCTATTAAGGGGTAGCCCAAGTTGTCATTGGAACCCCTGGGATTAACAGTTAGAAGGCAGTGGAGGAGGAGGTAGGAGGAGAGTCAGGTAGAGGTAGGACAGAGAGGGGGGATGACATCACAGAGGGGAAGGGGATGAGGTCATGGAAGGGGGCAGGGTTTAGGAGACAATAAGGTGATTGACATCGCAGTTGGTTGGAGGAAAGAAAGGCAGGGGAGGGGCTAGTGTTGGTAGAAAAAGGGCTGCAGAGAGAGAAAATCCCTCTCTCTCTACTGCGGCTGTTGGATTTCCAATTTCCCACACACCGGCCCTTAAAGGAAGCAGGAAGGTGATGGTTAATGGTCTCAATTCAATGGGTTGCTGGGTGAGGGCAGCAGGGACACCTGGGGTGTCAATGCCGGGTTGCTGGGAGAGAGCAACTGTAAAGGAAGAAAAAGGGGGCCCAGCTGGATGGGGGGATGGCAAGGCAGGGGAGGGCTCCCTATGGGGTATTCACCTCAAGGGGGACAGGGCTGGGGGATCAGGTGGGACACCTGAGCCCAGAAAGAAGAAGAAGAAGGATGGGGGGGGATAGGGTCCCTTACACCTGGGTCCAGAAGTTAAAATGATAAATATATGTATGGATGGAAAATAATAAACTGTAAAGGTATTCCCAGAGAATATGTATTCTAAATAATGATGATGATGGTGTTTGGGTTGTAAAATGTGAACTACATGGTTTGTGAGAATCTACCTTAATAAACTTTGGATGTTGAACCATAAAACGGTTTGGGTGTGTCTGATTCCAGGGTGGTCCAAGTGACTAACATGTGAATGGCATAAGACTAAACATGTTAATAGGGACTATTTTTTTGCAGCATAAGAATACCTAATAAAAAATATTTTATTTGAACAATAAATGTATGTTTTTCTTTGTTTTACTTATATGTTTCTTGGGACATTTTATAAGTGCATTAAGACACTCCAGGGTGTGCATTATGGGTTCATAATCGCACACTTGTGGAGCATTTAACAGCACTCGGCTGTACATTGTGCCTAACAATGCACCACAGGCATGCGATTATGAACCCATAATGCACACCCTGTTGTGTCTTAATGCTTACATATGTGCATATGTATTAGTCAGTGTGTGTGTGTGTGTGTGTGTGTGTGTGTGTGTGTATATCACAACAATTAGAAAGTGTAGTTAGGTGGCTCAGTGGTTAATGCAAAAATTGCTAGTCTATATTCCCCTGTGATCTACATCAGCTTCAGCCTTATGCATGTCATTGCTGATTTACATAATTATTTGGGGAAACCCCCTCCCATCCTTTGATGTCCCTAGGAGCCTGAAAAGGAAGAAACAGTCCCTTGACGTCTTTTTTTTTTAATTTGTAAAAATGTGCATAGGCAGTGCACTACTATGTTATACTGGAATATATATGGATATATGTGTAAATGTATTAGCCAGTGTGTGTGTATCACAATAATTAGAAAGTGCAGTATGGTGGCTCAGTGGTTAGTACAAAAGTTGCTAGTCTGCATTCCCCTGCTATCTAGATTAGTTTCAGTCCTGTGCATGTCATTGCTGATTTAAATGAGGTGTCTAGTGGCAACCCTGACCTTCCAATGTCCCTCGGAGCCTGAAAAGAAGAAAATGGTCCCTCAATGTCTTTTTCTTTTTAAAATCAGTAAAAATATGTGTAGACAGTGCACTGCTATGTTATACTGGAATATGTATGCATATATGTGTATATGTATTAGTGTCTGTGTGTGTGTGTGTGTGTGTGTGTGTTTGTGTGTGTGTGTATCACAAAAAATTAAAAGTGCAGTTAGGTGGCTCAATGGTTAGTGCAAAAATTGCAAGTCTACATTCCCCCACTATCTAGATCAGTTTCAGCCTTATGCATGTTATTGCTGATTTAAATAAGGTGTCTAGTGGCAACCCCCCACCCCCACCCTCCGATGTCCCTTGGAGCCTGAAAAGAAGAACACAGTCCCTCAATGTCTTTTTTTAATCTGTAAAAAATATCCATTGCTGATGCAGCCCCACACCCCCAACCTGACCTCCCACTGAGCACCCACCAACCCACACCTCCTAGACCCCCTCACATACCCCACTCACCTGAACAGATCCTAGTGTGAAGATCCACTATCCCATGGAAGACATGTTTTGCTGCTGGAACCAGTGACTGTTATGTGAGAAATAAGGTAACTGCAGTTGAAAACCCATTGAAATACTGTATAGCAGGTATATTTCGCCATTCTGTTTAATTTTGCTATATTCGCTATTAGCACTTCTGTCGCGAAATTAAATGGAACACGAAATAAACATGATATAATGTATGTTATAGCAGTTAACAGCTACTCACAGCTACTTAATCACCTCCTGTGACATTCATTCATACAGCTATTTGTAGCTATTTGCAGCTATTTGCAACCCACTCACAGATCGAATTAATGCAAGCTGACAACAGTTTAAAATAGGTGTCAGTTTTTATTTAAAGTGCATAATGAATCGTAACTAAGTAACCAAATCCCCCCAAAAAAACATCATCAAGGTACTGGAGTTTTAGCAGTTAAAACTGCCAGTCTGTTCACTGTGTCTCGATCAGGCTTGTTCAGTCCTCTTCTACTCGTCTCCTAAACCAAAACCAAAGGCTCGTACAGCACTGAGTAGAATCCTTAAAAGAATCCAAAGTACAGTACTTACAGAACATGCTTCTGAAAACATTTACTCTACTTTTGCTTGTTCTTCACACTAAAAGGAGAAAACAGTAGGACGGAGCAACTCTGAGCAACTACAGTATGTAACCAGCACTGCACAGCACATCAGAGATTAATAAGTTGTTTAAATGATGTACTTACAAAATTCAAGCAGTTCGTGTGTGCTTCCTGTGTCCCGGCTTACCGAAATCTATGCACTATGTCATCTTGCCTGGTAGCCAACATGTTGAAACTGACTTCAATCCATCTGGTGTGATGCTCTTTTAGAGTTAGCTGCTTCAAATCGATCTTGAAGTCGGGGACACCAGTAGAAATCTTTTTGGACACTAACCTAGTGTACCACTGCGTGAAACTGTCTTTTAAAAGCTCTTTAAAGATCTTATTTACTGACACATCCAGGGGTTGCAGGGAGTCTGTACAGGACGCAGGGATATAGACTGGGATGATGGAACACTTTCCCAATTTCTCAAGTACGTTAGCTGTACTATAAGCTCTGTATAGGTCCAGTATCAATAGACACTTTTGCTCCTCAGGAAGTCCCAGTCTTATCTTTATGCACTCAAAATGTGGTAACAAAACATGATCAATAAATTTGATCATTGTGTGCTCATTGGACCAATGGTTTTCAGACTGGGTGATGTGCAATGCAGGTCAGATCTTGTAGGATTGGGTACACACCGAGGTCCTCCCCTTGTAGATTACCTGCGGCAGTAGCACATCATCCAATAGTGTGCAAGCCAAGACAGCAGACACTTGGTATTTGTCACCGAGGCTGATCACGATACCTGGTGAGACCCAGTTGCCTCCATGGTCCTCTGTGACACTTGGACCATGTTAACTCCCATCTTGTCTAAGTTGACTACCAACTCGGGCGGGATGAGTTCCTGGGTGCAAGCTTTAGCCATTCAGTTTAAAAAAACAGCCTTTAAGTTGGGAAAGTGGATAGGGACATTTCTAGCAACCTTGGTCCCTTTCCTTTTACTGAACCCCATGTGATTTAAAAAAAAACACACCCATTTTGTGGTCAGCTGCAGATGACCACCATTCTCACACAACAACTGAGAGAAGTTTGCTTTTACAATGCCAACGGCGATGGCATGTTATCACCCTGGCATTAACCACCGCATCCTCTGTGCACATTGACTGAATTATTTTTTTTAGTTGCTCCTCGAAATCATCTGACAGGTGTGTTGGCTTGCCTCGAGGCTTTCAGGGAAGTAAGGGTGACAGGTTGGTGGGATCATCTGCTTTATTAAAAGCTGCCAGGTAGTCTGCTTTAAACTTGCGGACTGTACTTTCATTAATTGCAGTGCCCAATTGTGAAATGTGGAAGGGGACAGGTGCCATCACACCATTCTCGATCGCATACTTGCCGAGTTTAAACCACAGGTCAGGGGTGTAGTGCGCATAGCTTGCATGTCTGCTTTTCTTTGAAGGAGGAGGGGACAAGGCTGCCAGTTCCCTAACAACAGATGCTGCAGCATGCAACTCCACCCCAGAACTCTCAGCCAGTACTTCACTGTCCAACGCACTCAGCTCCAAAGGGTATTTCCTTTTATTTTGTGATCCTGACTTAATCCATTGAAGAAGAGACATCCTGGTGCAGTAGACTTATGAATGGATACTGGATACTGGGATCAGAGCAGAAGACAAGGAAAAAGTGAGCAACTAATGGCAGACTTTATAGCACAGTGCAGATTGATGAGATGACAGTAATTTAACCGTATTCTCGAACCTTGAAGTCGGGGACACCAGTAGAAATCTTTTCGGACACTAACCTAGTAGCCGCATAATTTCAATCAGACACAGATATGTATAACAGGTTGAACTCCGCGAAATCTGCAGGACATGAATTCAACCTGCTATACAGTACATTGAAACACACTTATCTTATTTTTCATATAGCAGTCACCAGTTCCAGCAGCAAGGCGTGTTTTCAATGGGAGAGTGGGTTTTCACACTGGGACCTGTCCATGTGAATGAGTGTGTGTTGGGGAGTCTGGGGGTGTGGGATGGTGGGTGCTCAGTGGGAGGTTGAGCTAGGGAGGTGGGAGTCACATCACCACCCAGTCTGCCCTATTAATCCCAATTTAGTGTGGGCCCCCATGCCCAAACTGAATTCTGGAGCCCTTCCTTGCCTCCAGGATACCCTTGTGACTAAACCACTTCTTCGTAAATTCTGTGACCATTTTAGCCTCTACCACCCCCTCTACTAGGCTATTCCAGGTGTCCACCACCCTCTCTGTGAAAAAATATTTTCTCACTTTTCCCCTGAATCTTCCCCTGTCTAACTTCTTTTTTGTGCTCCCTTGACAAGAAGCATCTCTTACTTTGGAAGATGATTCCGTCCTGACTCTGTTTATACTGGTCATGTATTTGTATGTCTCAATCATGTCCTCTGGCCCTCCTTTCCTCCAGGGAATAAATATTTAACTCCTTTAGTGTTTCCTCATAGGTCTTATCCCACAGGTCTTGCACCATTTTACTTGCCCTCCACCGCACTGCTTCCACCTTGTCTATGCTCTTTGTCAGATGGGGCCTCCAGAACTAGATGCAGTATTCCAGGTGTGGTCTCATGAGTGTCTGATACAGGGGCAAGATGATGTCCCTCTTTCTACGTATGATAACCCTTCCTATACATCCAAGCATCTGGTTAGCCTTTCCAGATGCCTTATTGTACTGCCTAGTTTCTGTTAGGTCCTCTGAGATGATAACTCCCAAGTCCCTTTCCTGCTTTGTGACCGTGAGTACCTCCCCACCTAGTTCACACTTTTCCCCTGGGTTCTTCTGCCCTATGGGCCCTAATATCCCAGTACTGACACTTTAGTGCAGCATGAGAGGGGTGCTGCACTTCTGAGGTGCCGTCTTTTGGATGAGACATTAAACCGAGGTCCCATCTGCCCGGATTGGTGGTAGTTCAGGTGGATGTTAAAGATCCCATGGCACTTATAGAAAAGAGTAGGGGAATTTCCCTAATGTCCTGGCAAAATTTCCCTCATTCACTAAAAAAAAAAAAATACCTCCAACAGCTTAATCTGGCTGCAGGTCAGTTGGCATTCGTCTGTATCCCCTTCCCCCAGGCCATGCCTGAAAATAGGCAGGAATTGTCTAGTGCACTTACCCGGTCAACAAAAACTAAATAAAATAAATGTGCATGATCCTGCACTTCTTTGCATTGAATCCTAGCTGCCATTCCTCAGACCCAAAGCTCCAGTTTTCTAAAGTCTTCCCTCATTCTTTCAACACCCCTTGGAGTGTCCACCCTATTGCATACCTTTGTATCATTTGTGAAGAGGCATACCTTCCCCTCCAGTCCCTCTGCAATGTCCCCAGTAAAGACATTGAAGAGGAGCGGCCCCAATATCAACCCCTGTGGCACTCTGCACATCACCTTTCCCCTCTCCAGAGTACTCCCTGTTTACCACAACCCTCTGACTGCAGCCATTCAGCCATTTATCTACCCACAGAACTGTTTTAGGATCTACCCCTAGGCTGCACAGTTTGTCAATCATCCTTCTAGGGGGACAGTGTTGAAGGTCTTTCTGAAGTCCAGATAGGCCACATCCACTACACCTCCCTGGTTCACCACCTTAGTTAACCAGTCATGCCATAGATTAGTACCGTGAGTTAATGCAAAATATAGTGGTTCTCCTAAATACAGCAAAAGTTAGGGTTAGATGTGTAAGTAAATTAATGCCATATAAAGCAGTGTATGTGTGTTAGTGAATGTGTGGCAATTCTCTGTGCGTGTAGACAGCGCACTGCTATGTTATACTGGAATAGATAGATAGCTAGATAGATAGATAGATAGATGACAGACAGACAGACAGACAGACAGATAGATAGATAGATAGATAGATAGATATGCATATGTATTAGTCAGTATGTGTCTGTGTGTGTGTATCACAATTAGAAAGTGCAATTAGGTGGCTCAGTGGTTAGAGCAATAATTGCTAGTGTACATTCCCCTGCTATCACAATCAGTTTCAGCCTTACGCGTGTCATTGCTGATTTAAATGAGTTGTCTAGTGGCAACACCCCACCCTCTGATGTCCCTCTGAACCTGAAAAGAAGAAAACAGTCCCTCAATGTCTATTTTTTTTATATGTAAAACTGTGTGTAGACAGTGCACTGCTATGTTACACTGGAAAATATATATGTGCATATATTTCTATATGTATTAGTCAGTGTGTGTGTATATCACAACAATTAGAAAGTGCAGTTAGGCAGCTCAGTGGTTAGTGCAAAAATAGCTAGTTGACACATTTCTTACTGCCCACAATACCACACATTTTGAAGCCATATTGGCTCTTACTAGAGCTTGTCCAAATTTGGTAACACTGGATATGTTACTTTAAAATGAAGTGGAAATAACTGAAACTTAAATTTTGGTTAAATGTTTGGCTGCCTATGTCTCAGCCCTCTTTAAAACTTGAGACCTAAAACTCAGTGCACATACCCATGTTTATGTTTCTTTAAATATTTCAACTATGGAGAAATTGAGTAAGAAATGTTAAAATTAAATGGAAACCGCTCAAAATTAAACATTGAATAAATGTTTGACCACCTATAACCCCTTCCCCTTTAAAACTAGGAATATGCAACTTGTTGCACATATACAAGAGGTATGGATCTGTATTACCTGCCAGATTTAAAAACATTTGACAGAGGGTTTTTAAAATTAGACTGAAATAACTGACATTTTAAGTTTTGCAGAAGTTTTGGGAAATGTCACAGCAATTCAGTAACATTTCATGGAATCAGAATGTTAATTCTGCCTTAATTATACTGGCAGAATTTCACACTCTACACAACTCTAAAGTATAGCTTGAGCACTGACCTCAAAAAGCTTCCTCTTTGGATGTATATACAGGGCTGGATATTCAAACTGCGCCATTCTGTGGCGCAAGCCCTTGCGCTGCTCAAAATAGTTGCGCTGGAGTGTGGCCAGGGTGATATTCAACGGAGTTGCACTATTGAGCAACTCCTTTGAATATCACCCCCCCTGCCACAGCCACTGTGCATGACGCAGTGGAACTTGCCCCACTGCAAGTGGTCAGAGTGGAGCATTCAAGATGTGGTGGTGCAAGTTCCATTGCGCCATGCGCAAATTTCCGATATTCAAAAGGTGACATGCAAATGGGGCCATAATTCATGCAAGGCACGGGGGGGGGCCATTTGCATCTACTTATGTTCCCATTTGCATGCCATTAGCATGCAGGTGCGCCGATCCCCGACGACTTGCACCTGGCGCCCCGCCAGGTAGCAGCCGTCGGGGACCGATGCCCTCAGCTTTCCAGCCTGATCACGGTGTTACTGTAGAAATCTTTTCGGACAGAGCCGTCGGCAAATCTGGTTCTTCCTCTCTCACCAGCCCAACTCAGTAGAACAGTTCGTCTCTTCCGCGAGTCTCTGAGGTCCAGTGACCGCTGGCCAGATCGCAGCATTAGAGTCTCTCTCACAGCCCAGTCTGGCCTTCTGAGGCCTCGCCTCACTCTCCACGGAGTTCCGCATCACTGCCTTCTCGTTGCTGGCGAGGCGGTAAGAGCCCCACCCGCCTGCTGCCCTGCCGCCCACCGACTGATCACTGTTTCAGGCTGCACGCCCATTGGTTCAGAGCAAGAGCCACGGGCATGCAGCCCATACTGTACAAGGCAGTCCAGATATGTGAATGAATTCACTGCGCGGCAGCCCTACCGAGCAGTCAGTCGTGGGCAGGGGTGGCAGGCGGTGGGGTGCTGCCGCCGCCAGCTGATGGGGGGAGGGGTGGTGGGGCCCATGGGTGGGTGGGTGGGAGCCACTAGATCACCAGGCTGCTTGGACCTTGGGGAGGGGTGGACTCTAATGCCGCTGATAGCTCGTGGTCCACTGGACCACCAGGATATTGTTCTTGGGGGTTGAACTTGTTCTACCCACAATCGGGCTAGTGGGGGAGGGGGTTACTTATGGTTTTGCCCATGATTGGGCCAGTCGGGGGGTGGAGGGATTTCTACAGTTATGTCTGCGATCAGGCCAGTCGGGGTTACTATTATGCCCACGTATCAGCGTAAGAAATGAGCACAGGTGGCAGCTGCTGTGTTGCACCCCGCAATGCAGCAGCTGACCCGTGGGTGGCCCTCGACTTACTCCTTTTTTTTGCTCAAAGTTGTGCAGGCGCAGGTTGGGAGTTGTGCTCACACAACTTTGCACAGCCCGGCTGAATATCGGGCTGTGCAGTTTATGCATGGTTCCTCCCCCTCCGGTTGAGCATGCCTTCATTAGCATTGCGCTGTTGCTCAGCATGACTTGGGGGGCGCAACTGCCTCCTGCTGAATATGGCAGAATGGCACAATTTCCGACTTGCGCAGGCGCAACCCTTTTGAATATCCAACCCACAGTATATATACGTTTGTAATGTTTAACATGCAAATTAGGTAGTATTAATTAGTTTTATTTAAGAAAGGCAGGAAATGATTTCTAATTAGCAGCTGTTTACAATGTTCCTATTTTCAGAAATAATATTCATACCTCTAAATGATCCATATGTAACTTTTCCTGAATAAAAGGCAATGTGAAAACCTGTAGTTTGCATTGCTTTCTTTTTATGGGCAGTATTCTGTTACAGTTCTCTTCCTGGAACCAGTCATTTGGAGTTATAACTATGTCACAATTTGTGTACAGAGTTCTAAAAATTGTTCAGATACTGTAGATCTGCAGGTCACACTTAGAATTCTGTACACAAACTGCAACACAGTAAAAACTCCAAACTGCTGGTTTCATGAAAAGACCAGTAACAGAATGCTGCCCATAGAATTTGACGGCAGATAAGGACCGTTTGGCTCACCTTGTCTGCCCATTTCCCTACCTTATGGATAAGCTGCAGATTCTAGTTAATCAACAGCTTACTTCCTCCTACCCCCCTACTAGAATTGCCTTATGTCTGTCCCATGCATTCTTGAATTCTCCCACTGTTCCTGATTCCACAACCTCCTCAGGAAGATTGTTCCATGCATCCACAGCCCTCTCTGTGAAAAATTACTTTCTAACATTACCTCTGAGCCATCTCCCCTCTATCTTTAAATTATGCCCCTTATTCTTGCACAATTCTTTTTCTGAAAGATGCTACCCTCTTGTACTTTGTTCCCTTGAGATACTTGAAAGTTTCTATCATGTCCCCCCCTCCCTCATTTCCTCAAGGGTGAACATATATTAAGCTGCTTTAGTCTCTCCTTGTATGTCTTCTGGTGCAGACCCTGCACCATTTTAAAGAGAAAATGAAAACAATTGAAAACATAGTTGTTCACATCAGTTACAGTTAAAGGGCTTTTCCTAATGAAAATGTTTATTCTTATGGGCATATAAGAAAAAGACATTCCATAAAAAAGGTGCATAGTCACAGTTATCATTCCAAACATGCAGCATTGTCACAGATGATATTGAATATAAATTCCAAAGGACCCAGACTATAAATACTGTCACATATAAATTAAACTTATGTGTTTAGAGTATCAGTGATTAAATGTGTATTTAAATTCAATTTTAAGTGACAATTAATTAACTATTCCATACTGTAAATAATTTATAAAATCATCTTTGGTCCAGTCCTCTGTTTTCTTATTGAACAACCTCCAAACTGGTTCATACTTTGTGAAATGATTGTTATTATTATTGTAGAGTGCACTCATAAAGAGTTGTTTCCACTCTAGTTCTGGAAACCCTATATGTTTAGAGGTTGATTTTCCAATTTTTCCAAATCAATCCTTTTAGTGCCATAATATTGGCCTTTAAGATGGACCTAAAGTTAATGTATATAACTGAGCCATTGTACATTTCCATAATTAGAAATGTATACCCTTTCCAATTTTGTTAGGGAAATCCTATCTTTCCCAAGAAAAAAAAAAGGACTGTTTCCACCAGGCCATACTCTGTTTGCAGTACCAGAAGATATGGAGGAAGTCTGCATCTGGGGTTCCACATTGTCAACATACATTAGAGGGTGTTAAATTCATTTTACAGTGTCTGTATGGAGTGTAAAGGGCCCTATAGATTATCTCTACTTGAATGGCCTTGTCTCTTGTCAGTCTATAATTTTGTATTTGTGCAAGTCTTAATCTCCATTGTTGTTCAGTTATATGAGGTTTTATCTCTCCTTCCCATTTTGTTATTGTATTTTTATAAACTATGTAGGTGGATCTTTGATAGCAAGTAATTATCCATGAATAAAATTTAGTTTTAATTTTTGACATAGGGTCTAAAATTTTACTTAACTCCACCTCTACATCCTTGTTTTTTGCAGCTCTTTCTCATCTTTGATAATCCTTTGTAAATAGACTACTAAATTGATTAAAGTAAAAATAATGGGGATTTTGTAAATGAAATTTGTCTTTAAAGGCTTCCCAGAATAATTGAATCCCATTTTCATAAAGATCTTTCCACATCCTTATGCCTTGTTACAACCAGGATTTTTTGTACAGTGTTTTCCCTTTCAATGTAAAATTTGGATTATGCCAAATATCATTTAAAGAGGAAGTATTTATTGCCCATTTTGTTTTATTGAGGAATTTCTGTACCACTAGACATATGTTTTTAATGATAATGCTTTCAGAGTTTTCATATTTAGTTGCTAGAAAAAGCAATTTTTTTTTATTTAATTCTTCCTTAAAGTGTTCTTTCAAAATTAAGTTATCTAACTCCAAACTCACCTCTTTCTTTGGATTTAATCCCCAATTTATAATTAATTTTATCAAAAAAGCTTGATAACATATTTCTATATCACAGAATGCAAGGCCTCCTTGTTCCTTTGACATACAAAGTTTATTCCTAGAAATTCTGGGTGCCTTATTGTTCCATATAAAGTTTCAGAAAAGATTCTTATTTTTTTAAACCATGGGGGGGGTGGTATTAGACTAATTTGCATTCTGTATGCAAGTATGGGGATTGCTACCATTTTAATGAGTTGAGTTTTCCCCCAGCTGGTCAAAGGAAATTTCCCTCATCCTGAAACTGTGTCTTTAAAAAAGGTAAATAATCATGATTCATGGCATATAAATCATCCAACTTATTAGTTACAGTAATGTCCAGGTACAGAACCTCATTCCTTTGTCCTGTATTATAACATTCATGATGTTCTTCAAAGCCTCTGGATGTTCTATATTAAATGTCAACATTTCTGATTTTGATTCATTTACTTTATAACTTGCTGCTTTAGAGAAATGTCTAATCAAAATTTGAAGTTCGGTTAAACTCTGTTTTTGGGTTTTGCATTAAAAAGAGCAAGTCATCTGCATATGCATTTAATTGTAATTCCAGTGGAGATATTTTAATAACAGATAGTATGTGATTTGCCCTTATTTCTCCTAATAACATTTCCAGGCCAATTACAAATAAAGATGGAGACAAGGAGCAACCTTGTCTTACCCTGTGGTGTACTATTAGAGGCTTTAAAAAAATCAATTTACTTTTATTTAAGCACTTGCTCTGTTATATATAATTTTAATATATTCTGTGAATCGGTTGGGGAAATTAAAGATCCTCATAGCACCAAATAAAATCTCCACGCTAACATATCAAAGGCTTTGGTAGCATCGAGTGAAAGAAATACTGCAGGCGTGCCAGAGCTGATGAGAGACTCTACTATAAATTGCACTTTGTGCACTCCTGTTTGTATGTTCTTCTTGGGAATAAGGCCAGTTTGATTAATATTTATAATTTTATCTAGTTGTGAAAGTATTCTGTTGTTCAAATTTTAAGTATACATTTTATAATCAATGTTGAGAATGGCAATAGGCCTATAATTTTCAACTCTGGAGATATCTTTATTGTACCATGTTTGGGGATTAGTAATATATAAACTTGAGTAAAATAATCTGGAAGTTTATGGGTTTTTTAAATCTGATTAAATAACTTTTCCAGCCGTGGTCCCAATGTTAATTTAACTGCATCTTAAAATTCTAGGGTAAGTCCATCTAGGCCAGGACTTTAGCATTTTGTCATATTTTGTATTGTATCATATATTTCTGTAATTCTTATGGGTTTTAGTAAGACTTCCCACTCTTATTCTAAACTTTTTATATTGCAGAATTTTTCCTAGTAGTATATCTCATCATTTGTAGGATTACAGTCAGATGTATATAAAGCTGAGTAAAAGTAAAAAAAAAATTCTTGCCTAAGTTTCTCTTGCTGTACACATATTTGACCATCTGCTGTTTTGATTAATGTGATATCTATTTTATTTTCCTGCTCCTGGATTCTTCTGGCTAAACATTTCCCCACCTGATCACTTTGTTATTTCCAATTTCTAGTTTCTCTGGCCCAACCATATTTAATCTGGTATATTTCTGTTGCTGTGATACATTTCCTTAATTCTGTTAACTACTGTACTTTAGATAAATCTCCATTTTTAACTTCTAATTCTAAGACTTTGCTGTCTTTTTTTGTTTTTCCAAGAGGCTTCTGAAATCATATAGCCTCTCATAGTGGCTACAAGGCATCCCAGCTCTCAGTAATGTTATTTGTGACATTATTGTCAAATTTGAAGTTTAGTATGATAAAAATCAATCTTTTTATGCAATTTTTGTCCTTTAATAGATTGTTATCAAATCTTCACATACCATCTTTTTTTCTTTGAGTATCTATAACCAGATTACAGCTAACAATATTGTGATATGAAATCAGCAATGGTTCAATATTCACTTGAAATGCTGGACTGTTAATTAAAAGTTATTTAGAAATAAAAATACAGTCCAGCAGGGAGTACATTTTATGGCAGGGAGAGAAAAAAGTATAGTCTTTAATATTTCCATGTTGTTCTCTGCAGTAATCAATAAGGTTGTTTGTGTCAAGAAATGTCTGAAGCAACCAAACTTTGTGTTTGTCCTATTTAGAAAAATTGTAGAATTTTTCTATAGGATCTTTAATTAAACAATTGAAGTCCCTCCAATAATTATGTTATTACATTCCCACCATATAAGAGTTTATTAATTTCAGCCAAAAAGTACCATAACCTCCAAAAGGTGCAAAGATGGAACAAAAAAGTATCTCTTCTTCCTCTATTTTTACATTAACTGCTACAATTCTGCCCTTAGTATCTGCTATATAGTCAGTTACTGTTCCTTTAAATGTTTGCATATCTGTAAAATTACCCCAGCACTTCTGCTTGATGGCCCAAGTGAATAGTATAGTGACCCTGATATTTTTTTCTTTAATTTGTCCAGCTCCTTGCTATTAAGTAAGACCGCATATAACATCACCACAAGCAATTTTGGTTCCTGATTCTAGCCAAAATCCTATATCTTTTGATAGGATGACTCCATTTCCATTCCATGATGCTCCTTTTATGGTAACCAACATTTATACAGAATGGAGTTATCCCTGTGTGCTGTCCAACATATATACCAACCTGCACCTTTGGAAGGAAAAGTGACAAGAAAAAATACCTATTAGTTACAGTTAAAGAGCTAGTGTACTGCCTAAAACTAATATTGGTTTTCAAAAGCAGTCAACCATTGCTGTTTATATCTGAGGTACTTCCCCCCATTTTGGTTAAATAGAAGACTGTTTACCTGACGTTAGTAGATGTGATGTGTGGAACAGCACTTTGCCTGGCAGCTGAAATATCTAACTCTGTTCCCCCTATTACATATTCAGCATTGTCACCTCACTGACTGTGACATCATTGCTGCTTAGGAACAGCCACTAGTAGCTGCCAGGTCAGTTGCCTGTAATGTCACTGTCAGTGAGATCACAATGCTGATGATGTAGTGGGGGGAACAGATATAGATATGTCAGCTGCTAGGCTGAGAACTGTTCCACACATCCAACATAATATTACCACTTAGAAAACTTTCTAGTGAGCAAAAGGAAAAAGGAAAAATACTTCTGAAATAAAATGTTACAACTGGCTACGTCTTAAGATTTGTATAATTTTCCTGTTATCTGTTTTGGTTCCACTAGCTCTTTAAACATAAATAATCTGGAGATATGAATTTCATTTCTGTAAATGGGAACATTACTAACTGCTGCCAGTTAGCACACATTTCCAGTCCCCGTCAAGGATCGAGAGTCATTATGCTAGCTACGCACTAAATTGTAGTTGTACATATATAACAATTGCTGGATAATATTATTGTTATAATGTTGCATTGTAAGTTTTACAAGAACATATAAAAATGTATGAAGGAAAACGGGATATACATTCCAAAATAATGTCTATACTGCAACAGGGGGAAGTTACAAACAGCCACATTTTTAGAAAGATATCACAACATTTTATAAATACATATTTATACAGTGAAATTGTGAACCTATTTTATTTAAAAAGAACTACACCAAATTTCTCCATATTTAGAAAATTCTGCGACCCTTCCAATGAGATTATACCAGCTAATTTGCACATAACTAGCTCCAAAGGCGTCCGAGTTATAAGCAGCTACTGTAACTATTTTCACAAAATTCTCCCCACTAAAAAAATTAAAAGCCAGATGTTGAGCCTCTTTAGGTTTGAAAGTACTCATCCTAATTTCACAATATCTGGCAAATTCTTAGGACATCTGCCAATAGGTAATGATATGAAATGCCATGTATCTAGAAATGTAGAACCATAGACTTTGCTGGCAGATAAAGATTCTTGGCCCACTTAGTCTGCCCATTTCTCCTTGCCTATAGCATTACCACAGATCCTACTTAATCTCCAGCCCATTCGCCAACTCCCCTTTCCCTTTCCCTAAGATTTCCTTATTCCCATCCCATACATTCTTGAACCCCAGCACTGTTTTCACCCCCACCACCTCTGATGGAAGACTATTCCAGGAATCCAACACTCTTTCTGTGAAGAAGTACTTCCTATCATCTAGCCTGAATCTACCCACCTCCAGCTTCTTATCATGCTCCCTAGTCCTTGAGCACCTTTTTTTTCTTGAAAAATACTTCCCTTCTGTACCTTATTTACCCCATGAGGTATTTAAAGATATTTATCATACCCCCCTTCTTTCTTCCCCTGTATACATACTGTAGAACTACTATAGTTCACTTTCATTTTATTTTCTCTATGTTCTTTGACTGACCATTATCTGCAAAAATAACATGAAAGTGAAATATCAAAAACATTAACATATTGTTACACTCCTGTGTTTGAGTGACCAAGATTGCTTTTGATTGCAAGCCCCTTTAAAAAATGAAAGCCACACAGTATTATAAAATGGTTTGAAAGCAGAGCGTGGTTACTACGATACAGTGTAAAAAAGACCACTTAGCTTGGTCAAAGTTAAAAAGGCATTTATTTTTCCTTAAAAGACATAGCAGCAGCACCCCTCACCAGATGCTAAATGTTTTCACGTCACTCTGATGCTTTCCCAGGGCATGGACAACACAAGACACACAGCTCCCATGTAAACACAGTTCCTTAAAGTGACAGTGCAGAAAAAAACCTTAATACCATCATAAATATAAAAAAATACATTCACTATTAATAAATATAATCACCTAGTGATGAAAATAGGAATGAAATACTATACATTAAAAATTATCCTACATAAATTATACACAGATAATCATTTAGAAGCTCATATATGTATATGCTAGACAAAGGGCTACTCATTTCATTCACCTATTAAAACACAACAGTTATTTACAAAAAGCTATTTTTCCAACTAGTATTCACAGGCTATTTTTGAAACTATTTTTCACATCCTATTTTAAATGTACAAATTACTCTGAAAGACATCTATTGCACAAAAGAAATATTGCACTATTAAATTTCTTTGTTTTCTTTAAGAAAGGTACAAGGCTAAACATCGCATTTAAGCCCATCTGGGCATGTGCCTTCAAAATGTATTGCCACTTGCCCTCCACTTGTAAAAGTCTATTATCTAAGTCTCCACCCCTTACGTTTAGAGAATCCTTTTCCTGGCCTTGAAATTTAAATTTATGTCCTGGACCATTTTCTATCACATGTACCACTAATGCATTACTTTTGTTTTTGTTTTCAATACTTTGTAAGTGTTCAGATATATGATTTTTTGAAAAGTCTTTTTATTTTTCCCACATAAAAATGACAACTATCACAATTCACCACATATATGAAATTTTGTGCTGAACAATAATACAATGTCTGTTTTCAAAGGTTTTATCTGTAAGTGGGAGTTTAAATGTGGTACCTGATTGTATATGAATACAAAAAGAGCAATGGCCACACTGGAAAGTTCCACATGGAAGAGTAGAATGTGGGTTCTTAGCTGGTACAGTGTATAAGCTTCTAGTGACCAGGTCCACTACATTTTTTCCTCTTTTGTACATCATTCAGGGTGGGTTTTGGACTTCATGTTTCAACTTCACGTTCAAGGTGAGCAAGTTCCAATGACAGAGCGGGCGTTATCTGTCTTTAGTTTTTCCACAGCAGTTCACCATTCAGCATTTACAAACAAGCATTCTATGAATAACGTTGTATTTATATTATGTAACTGTTACTATATTTTATTGTTATAAGCCTCAAACTATTACTATATTTTTTTGTCATATGCCTCATACAACTACCTGCTGTACTGCACTTCACCTTGTAAGATGTGTTGTAAAGTTTTCTGGTCACTATATAATATGTGTGCATTCCTTCCCCCCAACCCCAGGACACATCTGGAATCGAGCAGTAGTCTGCTCAGCACATCTTCCTGATAAAACCTTTAAATAAATTAAATATATAAACAAAAGCAATGTCAGTTTTTCTGCCCATTTCAAAGCAGACAGGAACAGAGTGTTGATTTGTGTCCCAGATTTCCAATGAAAGGGCAGAAAAAAAGGACCAGCTGCTATACATGGGGACTGTGGAGCTGAGGGGAAAGACAGCTGTCAGCTTGTGGCGACCTTTACTCTGAAGTCTAGAAGGGAGGTACAGAATACAGAAATTGTTCCACCACCAGATATTGATTTAACATCCCCCACCACTGTCCCCCACTGTTTCTTGATCACTGAATGCCTCTCAGAAGGAATTGGCTGACTTAAACAGTGCTCCCTCCCATACTTTCCTCCTGTATGCCACTTTCAGCAGGTGAGCACGATGTTTTAATTTTAAATGTGCTCCCAACTGCAGCCACAAATCACTCTTTCTCTGATGTCCCTTTACATTTTTATTAAAATACACCAAACTGTAACTACCCTGTAAAACTGTCAAAATCATTGATGTGGCATCCATGAAAAGCACTCAGTCTGGTGACCTGCCAGCTGCAAAATTTACATAAAGTGAATATGCTGCTGCTGCTGGATTCGCAAAATATTTTCAATGCAGAAATAGAAACATAGACTTTGACGGCAGATAAGGACTACTTGGCCCATCTAGTCTGCCCATTTCCCTACCTACAGGATAGGCCACAGATCCTAGTTAACCAACAGTCTATTTCTTCCTACCCCCCACAAGAATTGCCTTATGTCTGTCCCATGCATTCTTGAATTCTACCACAGTTTTAGACCCCACAACCGCTTCAGGAAGGCTGTTCCATGCATCCACTACCCTCTCTGTGAAATAATACTTCCTCACATTGCCCCTGAACTGCCCTCTTCTATCTTTAAATTGTGTCCCTTGTTCTGCACGCCTCTTTTTCTGAAAGATGCTACCCTCTTGGACTTTATTGATTCCACTGAGGTACTTAAAAGTTTCTATCATGTCCCCATCTCCTTCTTCCTCAAGGGTATACATATTAAGCTCCTTTAGTCTCTCCCATACGGTTCTCTTGCAGACCCTGACCATTTTAGTTGCACTCCTCTGGACTGCCTCTATCCTGTCTATGTCCTTGGAGATGGGGTCTCCAGAACTGGACGCAGTACTCCAGATGGGGTCTCACCAACTGTCTGTACAGAGGGATAACAACTTCCTGTTTTCTGCTGCTGATGCCTCCCTATGCATCCCAGTATACCCTCAGCCCTCCCTACTGCCTCTCACATTGCTTGCTAACCTTAAGGTCATCTGATATGATTACCCCCAGGTCGCTTCCTTTTTGTTGTTGTTACTACCTCCCTCCCATTGTGTATATTCTTCCTTGGGTTCTTGTTTCCCAGGTGCATTATTTTGCACTTTACATTGAATCCTAGCTGCCATACTTCTCTGACCCTTTTTCCAACCTTTGCCAAGTTCCTTCTCATCCTTTCCATGCCTCCTGTGTATCAACCCTGTTGCAGATCTTTGTGTCATCTGCAAAGAGGCATACTTTTCTTCCAGATCCTCAGCAATGTCACTGATGAAGACATTAAAAGGACTGGACCCAATACTGAACCCTGCGGTGCCCACTAGTAACCCCTCTTTCTTCAGTGGACTCCATTTACAATTACCTTCTGTGTCCTGTTGTGCAGCCAATGTTTTACCCAGGCTACCACCCTGGGACCCACTCCCAGGCTGGTTAATTGACTATTAATCTTTGTGTGGGACTGTGTCAAATGCCTTGCTAAAGACTAGGTAGGCCATGTCCACAGCCACTCCTGGTCTACTACTTTGGTCACCCAGTCAAAGAAATCTATTAGATTCATCTGACATGACCTTCACGCTGTGAACCCATGCTGCTTGGGTCCCAGCCCCACTGGCCTCTGGTACTCAACTATTCTTTCCTTCGAAGTGACTCCATCACTTTCCCTACCACAGGGGTCAGACTGACAGGTCTGTAGTTTCCTGCCTCTGTCTTGGTCCCACTTTTGTGAAGGGGAATCACATCCGCCTTCCTCCAGTCCTCGGGTACCACACCATTCTCCCATGATTTATTAAGAAGAGTAGCCAGTGGTTTCACTAGTTCCTCCCTTAATTCTTTTAGAATTCTAGGGTGAATTCCATCAGGACCCATTGCTTTGTCCACCTTCAGTTTTAGGAGTTCTTGCAGAACCCTTTCTTCTGTGAAAGGACTGGGATTGACCCCCCCCATCAAGAGTGCTTCTGTTAATTGGATTAGGCACTTCCCCCTCCTCTTTTGTGAATACTGAGCAGAAATATTCGTTCAGTATCCCTGCTTTTCACTGTCCCCTCTACCCACCCACCGTTCATTCTATTCAGCCTCACTATCCCTCCCTTTGTCTTTCTCACTTCGCTGATGTACCTATAAAGGTTTTATCTCCTTCTTAACTGAGTTGGCTATCTTTTCCTCAGTTTGGGCCTTTGCTATTCTGACTTCCCTCCTGCTTCCTTCTGCCTCAACTGGTACAGCTCTCTGTTCTGCTCCTTCTGTGTTTCCTTATACTTCGAATGCTATCTTTTCCTCGACTTTCACAGCCACCTCTTTTGGAGAACCATAGTGGCTTTTTCTTCATTTTGATTTGTTTATTTGCTTTACATAAAGGCTTGTTGCCTCTGTGATGGCAGTTTTGATGATTCCCCATTGTTGCTCCACACCTCCTTCTAGCCTGTTTGCTAGTGCTTTTCTGAGGCACTCTCCCATCTTGCCAAAGTCAGCAATCCTAAAGTCTAGTACCCTCACTTTTGTATGGCTTGACTCTGTAGCTGAGTTTAACGTGAACCACACTGTTTGATGGTCACTTGTTCCCAGATGGCAACCCACTTCTAGATCTGAGATCCTCTCACTGCCCCCGTTTGAGAGTACGAGGTCTAAGATTGCCCTCACGAGTGGGTTCCAAACTAGCTGTCTGAGGCCTGCCACCTGTAGGCATCAAGAATGGCTCTGCTCTTGGATGTGGCTGCAGCAAATGTGCTCCAGTTAACATCTGCATATTCAGGTCTCCCATCAACAGTATCTCCTCTTTCTCTGCCATTCTAAGAATGCCTTCTATCATATCCTTGTCCATTCCCTCCCTGACATGGGGTCTGTACACAACCCCGTGCAGATTGTGGTGCTCTTCCAGTCTCCAAGGTGACCCACAGTGCCTCCTCTCCTCCCTGTTTACTCTTTTGTTCAGTTGCTTTTATCCTTCCATACATAGAGAGCTACTCCTCCCCTCTTCTCCCTGCCTGTCTCTCCTGTGGTTATGTACCCTGGTATGTTAACATCCCAGTCATGGTTCTCTGTGTACCATGTTTCTGTGACTGCTACGATATCCAGGTATCCTTCCATCAAGGCCACCAGCTCAGGGAGCTTGTTGCCCAGACTCACGGGCATTGGTACTCATTACCTCCATTTCCTGATGGCCTTACTCCTTTTTGCCCCATCCCTGTCCTTCTTGCCTTTGTCACTTTCTCCATTTACCCCTGCCCTTCTCCCTATCGACACCTCTATGTTGGTGTTTGCCGCACTTACTACCGTGATTTTTTGGGGGCTAGGGTTTCCCTGCTTCTTTCCAGTGCCCCCTTTGCTAGTTTAAATGCTTTACAATGAAGCTTTTAAACCTATCACCTAGGATCCTGGTTCCCCTCCTGGAGAGATGCAGCCCATCATGCCAGTGTAGGCTTGCATCACTCCAGGTGGACCCCCAGTCCCCAATGAAGCCAAATCCCTGAGCTCCACACCAGTTTTTCAACCACTGATTGAATCTCATGGTGCAGAACACCTAGCCTCTCCTATGCCATAGATGGGCAGCACCTCCGAGAAGGTTACCGTGTGTGCTACTTGTCTAAGGCCCCTCCCCATTCCAAAAACTCTTCCTGCACTTCTCTAATCCCTTTCTTAGCCAGGTCATTTGTCCCTAGGTGGACAGTGACATCCAGCTCCCTTCCCTGTGCAGCTGCTCCGGCAATCCTGAGGATTCGCTCCCTGTCCCTCCAAGCCATGGTGCCAGGCAGGCACCTTACCTCCCTCTCCCCTTTCTCCCCCAGTTCTACCTTCCTAACAATGGAGTCCCCCACCAGGAGTTGTTTCCTTCCCCTGTGGAGTCCCCTGCCACTCTCCTGTGGGTCTCCTTTGTGGAGGTTCCCAGCATCCTCCTTGGTCTCCACTGCAGGTCCTCCATAGAGGATCCACACTTTGTTAGAATGGCATAGGAATTGAGGAGAGGTACAACTGGAGGGATGCACCTCTGTTCCACCACCCTCACCCTCCCTGAGCCCACCGTGGTCCAACCACTTCTCTTTCTTGGCAACCTCTGAGGCAACGGCAGTGGCACTGGTGGTCCCTGGATGGAAGAGGAGGTCCCACAAATCCTGGCCAACTCAGCCTGGAGATGAGCAACCTCCTCCTCAGTCCAGAGAGGTGTCTGCAGATGGGACAACACCCATCCTCCAGAATGTCTCCTGGAAGACTGCTGCTCCACAGCCACTGCACTGCACCACCGATCATGTCTTATTTCTGCCCCTAACTGTTTGCAATCCTTACTCTTTCCTCTGTTTTTCTCTCTCTCTCTTACTTTCTGCCTGTGTGCCTTTAAGCTCCTGATTGTCCTGTTCTGAGACAAGAATATCCTATATTTCTCAGTAGACCCCTTACTTGCTCAGAGGCAGACCTCCACCAGCTAGAGGGGGCCAGAGAGCTCTCTTGCCCTTCTAGGATGGTGGATCTTTGGTGGCTCTGTGATCACTCACTTCCTACTCCCAAACAAGTAGTTCCTGTTGTCAGTCAAATCCTGTGCCTATAAAAGCAGAACTAGCTTTGGGGGGGAGGGAAGAAGAGCAATATAGTCCCAGTAGAGAAGTCCAGTCACACAGCAGTCCTTTCTCCTAGTATCTTCTGCCAAGCTATTAGCAGAATCTTTCTAAGGCAGTCTTTAAATGTAGCTTCCTTCTAGCTAAGCCACCCCTTACTTACTAGATCTTTCTACAAGTAATTTAAACCTCACAGCTATTAAGTCCTTTCAGTCACCTGAGATTTACACCTAGATAACTATTCAGATAACCATTCAGTTCAGTTAACTCAGACAAACACACACTTTTTTTTTGTTTTGTTTGTTAGTTTTTTTTACCCTAAATTAAAGTTCCAAGTACAAGAGTTCTTCTTCTTTAGTCCCAGCAGAGAAGTCCAGTCACACACTAGCTGTTGTTAGTCTTGCTTATAGAGCAGGAAGCAGCTAACTAAAAGAAGCTACATTTTCTTATTAATTTAGCACTTATATCTTAGCAGGAGTCAGTGTCTATTGAGTTTAAGCAAACAGATACTTTATTAGAAGTAGAAGGGGCCTTATTTAGGGTTTAAAAAAAAGAAAGAAGAGAAAGAAAGTCAGTGTGTGTTCTGTGCTGGGAAGGGTTCTGTATCAGTTTACTTTGCTAAACCAGTAGGAGGAAAGAGAGCTTAATTGGGGGTGTGGTTTAGACACTATAAAAGCAGGTGACTTAAATTACAACTTCCTGTTGCTAGCCTTTAAAAGAAGCTACATTTTCTTATTAATTTAGCAATGATATCTTAGGAGTCAGTGTCTGTTAAGTTTAAGCAAACAGATATTTTATTAGAAGTAGAAGGGGCCTTATTTAGGGTTTAAAAAAAAAAGAAAGAAAAGAAAGAAAGTCAGTGTGTGTTCTGTGCTGGGAAGGGTTCTGTATCAGTTTACTTTGCTAAACCAGTAGGAGGAAAGAAAGCTTAATTGGGGGTGTGGTTTAGACACTATAAAAGCAGGTGACTCAAATTACAACTTCCGGTTGCTAGCCTTTTTTCTTACTAATTGCCCACCATGCCACCCCTCCACCCACCCACTCTAAGCCAGTTCTACTTTTATAGCCACTGGATTTGACTGTCAACAGGAACTTCCTGTTTGGCAGTAGGAAGTGAAGGATCATAGAGAAACATTGGTTTTGTCAACCCTAAAGGAAAAAAGTAGCTTACTCCCCCCCCCCAGCTGCTGGTGGTCTGACACTGAGCAAGGAAGAAGGAGGCTACTGAAGACTATAGGAAGTTACTGTCCCAGAACAGGAAGGGTGAGAGTTGTAAGGAGAGGAGAGAGTAAGCATACAGAGAAACAGGAGAGGGGACACAAAATAAGACATGATAGGAGTGGTGCAGTGCAATGGCTGTGGGGCGGCAGTGTTCTGGGAGACATTTTGGAGACTGCGATGCTGCCCTATTTGCAGGCTCCTCTCTGGTATGAGGGAAGAGGTTGCCCATCTCCAGGCTGACCTGGCTAAGATGTGTGAAACCTCCTCCCCCATCCAGGGACCACCAGGGCCAATGCCACTACCTCAGAGGTTGCCAAGAAAGAGGAGAGGCTGGACCAGGGTGGGCTCAGGGAGGGAGAGGATGGTGGAACAGAGTTGCATCCCTCCAGCTGTACCTCTCCACAATTCATTCGCTCTTCTGGTGGATAGTGGTTTCTCTATGGAGGCACCTGCAGTGGAGACCAAGGAGGATGCTGGGAACCTTCACAAAGGAGACCCACAGGAGGGTGGCATGAGACCCCACAGGGGAAGTAAATAACTCCTGGTGGGGGACTCAATCATTGGGGGTAGAAATGGGGAGGAAGGGAGAGGAGGTAAGGTGCCTGCCTAGGCATGGCTTGGAGGGACAGGAGCGAATCCTCAGGATTGCGGAGCAGCTGCACAGGGAGGAGCTGGATGTCACTGTCCACCTAGGGACAAATGACCTGGCTAGGAATGGGATCAGAACAGTGCAAGAGGAGTTTGTAGAGTTGGGGAGGGGCCTTAGACAAGTAGCGCATACTGTAACCTTCTCGGAGGTGCTACCTGTCTATGGCAAGGGTGATGCTAGGGTACTCCTCACCAGGGAATTCAATGAATGGTTGAAGAACAGGTGTGGAGCTGAAGGTTTTGGCTTCATTGGGGACTGGGGCGCCATCTGGAGGGATGCAGACTTATACTGGCGCGATGGTCTGCATCTGTCCAGGGGGGAACCAGGATCCTAGGTGAGAGGTTTAAATGCTTCATTGGCAAGCATTTAAACTAGCCAAGGGGGGAGGCACTGAAAAGGAGCAGGGAGATCCCTGCCTCCCCCCACAAACAACAGTAATTAGTGAGGTAAACACCAAGGTAGAGAAGTCATTAGGGAGCAAGCCAGAAGTAAATGTAAAAAAAGGCAAAGGCAGTAAGGACAGGAATGGGACTAAAAGGGGTAAGGTCATCAAAAAGTGGAGGGTGATGAGTACCAATGCCCGTAGTCTGTGTAACAAGCTCCCTGAACTAGTGGCCTTAATGGAAGAGGGTTGCCTGGATATTGTGGCAGTCACAGAAACATGGTTCAAGAGAACCATGACTGGGATGTCAACATACCAGGATACACAATCTACAGGAGGGACAGGGAGGTAAAGAGGAGGAGGAGCTCTTTATGTAAAGGAAGGATCAAAACAACAGAACTAAAGAGTAAACAGGGAGCAGATGAGACACTCTGGGTTACCCTGGAGACAGGAAATGGCACCACAATCCGCATGGGGGTTGTATACAGACCCCCATCTCAGGGGGAAGGAATGGACAAGGAAATGATAAAAGGCTTCCTTAGAATGGCAGAAAAAGGGGAGATATTGTTGATGGGGGACCTGAATATGCCAGATGTTAACTGGAGCACCTTTGCTGCAGGCACATCCAAGAGCAGGGTCATTCTTGATGCCCTACAGGGGGCATGCCTCAGACAGCTAGTACTGGAACCCACTGGAGGGAGCAATCTTAGACCTGGTACTCTCAAATGGGGATGGAGAAAGAATCTCAGATTTAGAAGTGGGTAGCCATCTGGGAACAAGCGACCACCAAACAGTGTGGTTCACGATAAACACAGCCATACAATCAAGCCATACAAAAGCTAGAGTATTGGACTTTAGGAGGGCTGACTTTGGGAAAATGAGACAGTGCCTCAGAAAAGCACTGGCAAACAGGCAAAAGGAGGGGTGGAGGAACAATGGAGAGTAATCAAAACAGCCATCACAGAGGCAACAAGCCTTTGTGTAAAGCAAATCAACAAAACACAACGAAGGAAAAAAACGTTATGGTTCTCAAAAGAGGTGGCAGGGAAGGTTAAGGAGAAAAAGATAGCATTCAGGAAATATAAGGAAACACAGAAGGAGAAGGACAGAGAACTTTATCAGTTAAAGCAGAAAGAGGCTGGGAAGGCAGTCAGAATAGCAAAGGCCCAAACCGAGGGAAGGATAGCCAACTCTGTTAAGAAGGGGGATAAGACCTTTTATAAGTACATTAGGGAGTGAAGAAAGACCAAAGGAGGGATATTGAGGCTTAATAAAGGGGAGGGAATGTGGGTAGAGGGTGACAATGAAAAAGCAGGGATACTGAACGAATATTTCTGCTCAGTATTCACAAAGGAAGAGGAGGGGGAGGTACCTAAACCAAACAAGAGAAACACTCTGAAGATGAGGGTCGATACCAGTCCATTTGCAGAAGAATGGGTTCTGAAAGAACTAATAAAATTGAAGGTGGACAAAGCAATGGGGCCTGATGGGATTCACCCAAGAATTCTAAAATAACTAAGGGTAGAACTAATGACACCACTGACTACTATCTTTAACAAATCATGGGAGGATGTGGCAGTACCTGAGGACTGGAGGAAGGCGGAAGTGATTCCTCTTCACAAAAGTGGGAGCAGGACAGAGGCAGGAAACTATAGACCAGTTAGTTTGACCTCAGTGGTAGGTAAAATGATGGAATCACTTCTGAAGGAAAGAATTGTTGAGTACCTAGAGGCCAGTTGGACACAGGACCCAAGGCAGCATGGATTCATGATGGGAAGGTCGTGTCAGACAAATATAATAGATTTCTTTGACTGGGTGACCAAAGTAGTAGACCAGGGAGGGGCTGTGGACATGGCTTACCTAGATTTTAGCAAGGCATTTGATACAGTCCCACACAAAAGATTAATACACAAGTTAGCCAGCCTTGGAGTGGGTCCCAATGTGGTAGCCTGGATAAAAAATTGGCTAGACAACAGGACACAAAGGGTAATAGTAAATGGAGTCCACGGTGAAGAAAGGAGGGTTACTAGCGGGGTACCGCAGGGTTCAGTACTGGGACCGGTCCTTTTTAATGTCTTTATAAGTGACATTGCAGAGGAACTGGAAGGAAAAGTATGTCTCTTTGCAGATGACACAAAGATCTGCAACAGGGTTGATACACCAGATGGAGTGGAAAGGATGAGAAGGGACTTGGCAAGGGTGGAGGAATGGTCAAATATATGGCAGCTCAGATTCAATGCAAAGAAGTGCAAGGTAATGCACCTGGGAAACAAAAACCCAGGGCAAGAGTACACAATGGGGGGTGAGATACTGACAACAGTAAAAATGGAAAGGGACCTGGCGGTAATTATATCAGATGACCTAAAGGTGGGCAAGAATTTGTGAGAAGGCAGTAAGGAAGGCTTGGGGGGATATTGGGATGCATAGGGAGAGGCATCAATAGCAGAAAATAGGAAGTTGTTATCCCTCTGTACAGACAGTTGGTGAGACCCCATCTGGAGTACTGTGTGCAGTTCTGGAGACCCCATCTTCGCAAAGACATAGACAGAGTGGAGGCTGTACAGAGGAGGGCAACCAAAATGGTGCAGGGTCTGCACCAGAAGACATATGAAGAAAGACTAAAGGAGCTTAATATGTATACCCTTGAGGAAAGGAGGGAGAGGGACATGATAGAAACTTTCAAGTACCTCAAGGGAATCAACAAAGTCCAAGAGGGTAGCATCTTTCAGAAAAAGATATGTGCAAGAAAAAGGGGGCACAATTTGAAGATAGAGGGGGACGGCTCAGAGGTAATGTGAGGAAGTATTTTTCACAGAGGGTTGTGGATGCATGGAACAGCCTCCCTGAGGAGGTTGTGGAGTCAAGAACAGTGGGGGAATTCAAGAATGCATGGGACAGACATAAGGCAGTCCTAGTGGGGGGTAGGAGGAAGTAAGCTGTTGGTTAATTAGGATCTGCAGCTTATCTGTTAGGTAGGAAAATGGGTAGACTAGGTGGGCCAAGCAGTCCTTATCTGCCGTCAAATTCTATGTTTCTATGTTTCTAGTTCTACAGTATTTGGGTCCTTAAGTCTCTACTTGTAGGGCTTCTGATGCAGAACCTGCACTATTTAGTTCGCCCCGGATCACCACTACTCTGTTTATGTCCTTCTGGAGCTATGGGGCTGGATTCACAAAAGAGTCAAAATTTCCATAGCTGTGGAAAAATGGCTTGTAGCACTGTGGAAATCTAGTTGCACCATATTCACAAAGAAAATTGCTGCAGTTGCGGAAATCCATAAAACAGGCAAGCTATGGAAGTCCACAACTGCTGAAATCTCCCTAACATTCTTTCCTTAGCTGAGGAAAAAGCTCAGCAGGCACAACAGGTGATCCATATAGACTGGAGGAGCAGACTTTGACAGTCTTGCAATAGATGCAGCAGTAAGTATTCACACAGCAGCCAGTCCCTCAACTGAGACCATTCCAGCACCGCTGGTACCAGCAGTGCCATGCACCACAGTGGTTGTCTGTAACTGTTGGTGAAAGTGATGGTTGTGTCTCTCCCTGGAGTGGTTATGTTGTCTGCTTCAATAGCACTCACTGCAGGCTCTTACCAGCTCTGCCGGTACTGCCTGTGGGGCTCCTTTATGGGCTGCACTGGGTCTAGTGGTTGTAGTTTGTTATATTTCAATGGAAATGTGTGCTATTTTTGTTATAACAACTGGCACTATTGTAGGTTTGCTATTACTTGTGCCTGCACCTCCACTATAATTGTATCTCAATTGTTGGTACACTGCACTTTGCTCTGGGAGAGTTATGCCTCACTCTGTGGTGAAGCATGTGTGGAACATTTTTTCCTCAACTGTGGAAAAACACTGCTGGGAATAGCCTCTAAGGGGACATGCCATACTTTTCAATGGCTTTTTTTCCTCAAGAACTTCCATAGCTGCACTTTTTTCCACAGTACTCAGTGAATTTTTTTCCGCAGCTGTGTATGTTTTGTGTATAGCACTCAGAGCATGTTCCTCTTTTTATCCACAGCTATGGAACATTTGGGGACTTAGGGAAGGTTCTGCACCTTCAGATTGTTTTGTGAACCCCCCCCCCCACCATGGTCTCCAGAGTAGGACAGAACTGCTGAGGTAGCTAAGTTATAACCAAATACAGAAATTTTAAAAATTCTGTGAAATTCCATGGGATTCCATTGAATTTTTGGGAACTTCTATGAATTCAGAATTTTCTATTCCACACAACACTAGCACCCTGATCAATTCAATACTAAACTAATGGGACTACATTAGGCTTGCTATTAAGAAGCATAGTAATTTAACACACACACACACATCTACTTTACAGTGTCAGTTTTTCATCTGGGACAGCATCCAGTGTATGCAGAATGAGACTTCTGTGTGGGAAAAATAAGGATGTTCACAGCACATATGGCTTAGCTGTAAAGTCTGACTTGTCAATAAGACACAGTTTCGCAGACCTCACACTTGAGAAGAAACACTCTGTTAAAAACTCACATTTCTCTTCTCTAGCCCCCTCAATGTTTTAGAGCATTTAAAGTTTGGAATGAAAAAATAAGGATGCCCACAGATAGGACAACAATATATCTAATGTTTCTGATGGCATACAGCATAGTCTGAGCTTGAAGACTGAACTAGAGTTGGGGGTAGGGATGGGGAGATCTGTCCCCAACTTTAACACTACTCATAGGACTACCTTCGGCTCCTGAATAAAACAAGCAAGTGACTGTTCACTCATAACCCTTGTTTTTAAAATACTGCATTTCCGGCAACAATCCTCTTTTTTTCTTTATTTAGTTCACCTTACCTCCTTGGCTGGGGTGGTCCTATAGTCCCCCAGTCTGGTCCCCTGGTGGCTTCTGCACTGGGCGCCATGCTCGAGTTACAACCTCCTTCCATTTCCCTCTCTGAAGCCACTTCGCAGACCCCAACGTGGATTACCAAGGGGTGAGGGCCAGAGGGAGCTCCTGGAGCATCTGGTGCAGTGCCACAGGGAGACCATCATGAGCACCAGAGGATTCAGCTAATCGTTTTCCCCTTAGGTACCCCCCCTTAGTGCAGGCATGCAGGGATGCCAAGGATGCTGTGGCACATGCTCCCGTGTGCTGCATGTCAGACTTCCACTAGCACTGACCCTTTCACTCCTCTCTTGAACTGCACTACCCACTAGTCTCTGCCAGGAGCCAGCACTTATGTGGTAGTCCCTGCCCACCCTCCCTGGAGGAGGAGAGCAGTCTCAGGGATGCTCAATCCTCCTCCTCCCCACAGCCGACCCCGAAGACCTGAATCTGCATCTGAACCCAGGTAACCAGCATGGTGCGAGGTGTGGTGTCCAGTGCCTCAACCCTCAGCACCACCGGGCTGGTGAAACAATCCTCTTTTGAGAAAAGTATGCCTTAAGGTATTAAGAAGAACAAAAAACCAAAAAAAACAAGGTGCTGTGTCAGCATGTGGTCTGAACACAAAACAAAACAAAATGGTAATATTAAATGTACGCTGAAAATAGAAAATTGACTTAGCATAGATGTTTCAACCATAGGCTTTCTTTAGGAATTATCTAAAAGAGAAAAAAGCTAAGTTGGTTGAGTGGTAAGGGGAAAGAAGGGATATATATGTGAGGAAAGAAAATAGGGGGAGGCTATAGGAGAAAAAGTGATAATAGACAAGGTGGGAATAGAATCTGGAAAACAAAAAGGTGATGATGGGTATGAAATGACATAGTAGGAGTGAATGAGCACCAGAATCCTCAAGTGGAGACTAATTAACAGGGCCTAGTAAAAGGCTAAAAGGTGACAAGCTGAAAGGGGACAAAAGTGGAGGAAAGAGACGGAGATCTTTGTAGAAAATTAAAATGGATGTGCACACATAGCTGTAATGCCCATGTAAGCATGCCCTCCCACACACACACACACACACACACACACACACACACACACACACTGGATGGAAGTATGCGCAGGCATGTTCACACATGCAAATGTACCATACACATATGTAAGCAAAGATATGGTGGGGGTGGGGTAGAAAGGACAGAGTACAGTAGAAAATCATATAGTGACTGAAAGATGTTAGTACAAAATAAGTCTGTTATTGAAACTACAGGTCTGCTGGGAGCTGTAACACATGTTGATGCAGTGCCTTTACAGGGAGAGATCATGGCTACACCACCAGTAGGTTGTTTGACTCTCTTCCCACCAAGAATCATTGAGTTGGGTATACACAGGAGCCTTTTGAAATACCTCCCCAATCCAAAAGCTGCAGGATCTGTGTGAAAGAGAGAGAGACTGCATTGGATTAACCCAGGAGACCACAGGAATGTGAGACTTGGACAACTTCAATGCAAGACTCTGATGCAATTTCAAAGTGAAAATTAATGTGAGCTTTACTGAACTGTTTTTTTCCAAACTTTAAAGGCATAGTTTTCATGAAAGAAAACAACAGCTTTTTGCAGCAGCAACACATTATCTTTGCATAAACATTGCATTAAACAAATAACTTCAGCAATAATAATTTAATATTCTGACAGGTCTGAACCCCACACCCAGGGAGACTGTAGGCTAATCCATCACCAACCAGCCCTCCAGTTACTCAAAACTCTACACAGCACTAGGCCATGACTCAGGCCACAGCCGCTGCACATGAAAATTAGTTTGCTTTAAGGACATGCAGTGGCTACTAGGCCTATACCCACCCCAGTCAGCCCACTCATCCATTACTACCAGATACCCTTCCCTGGTATCTAAGGCTAACATGTTACCTTAAATTACTTTTGTACTCTGGTCACTTAAACTGTATACACATTTCACATTAACGTTTACTGTGCATGACATAGCATTAACTCAGTAGCATTCAGTGTATATTTTTCACTCCACAGTCTTTTAATTTTCACTCCTTCAGTAGTTGGACAGTAGTCCTTGAAGCTAGAAGGATTCCAAATTCAAAACGCAGAAGAGTGTCCTTCTTGAACTAGTCCCAAGGTGAAAATAAAATGTTACTGTACCACTTCCGTTTACAACTGAAGAAATGGTAACATGGACCTTCTGGAGTTGGCAGCGGATGAGTTGTGATGATCCTTGGAGGTGACCTGGATACCTGAAGCAATTGTGATCAGAAGAAGTTGTCATTTGTGGGAAAACAGGTACTTGAAGCAGCAGGCTAATCTACACTGTCCCTGCTCTCACTTACTGCCTTGCTATCCCAAACAATGGGATGCAGGTGATCACTATAGTCTATTCACTTAACTGAGGGCTAGTCTCCCAGGCCCTATCAGCTGGTAGGCTTCAGTAGGCTTTACTCCCTCTGGACAGGTCTGGTCCCTTCAGGTCACTTTCCCTGCTCAAACTCTCACAAAATGAGCTGTGCAGCTCCTTTTATATCTTTTCAATGTTCTTTTTTCTCACAATCCTGGTCACTGAGTGGACAAACCCCTGTTCCAATCCCCAGCACCAATCAGATTGAATTCCATCTTGGAATTCCACATCAGCATAAGCCACAGTGGAATCTTAGGTTCTGAATTCTGGTTGCCCCTCCTGAAAATTCCAAGGCTGTTCTGCTCTGTCAGCATGGATTCAATATAATTAATTAATACATAACATTTATCACAAATAAATCACCATAAAATAAAGTTTAAGAACTTTTCATACTTTTCTTAAATGAAAACTCCCTTTCCTTGCTTTTTCCAGTTCCTTTTTCTAAGAATTTGGATTATGAGCACCTTGAGTCTCTAAGACTTAACCCTTGCTGTGCCGCAGACTGATATATCAGCCCATAATTAGTGTGCATTCTAATTCTGTCAGCAGTATAAGGGTTAAAGTTTTCCCACTTTGTAAAAAAAACAGCTTGCTGTGTGACCCGCCACACTAACAAAACTAAACTATCTCAAACATTAGCCATTAAAGGAATAATGCCTGACAGGGTGGGTGTTATGCTGGGATAACATCCCACCTCGGGTGGTGGCCAAGGGCATCCAACACCCGAGAAGGGATGTTATCCCAGCATAACACCCACCCTGGAGGGCATTATTCCTATTACACAATGGCTCGTAGTTTTATACAGAAAAAAATAATTTTAACTCATTGCCTCCACAAGCTCACTCTGAGATTACACCACTTGTCTCCTGAATCTCCTGTATACTTTTAACAGTGAATCCTGGGCCTTTCTAAGCAAAATCAAGCCATAGTCAGCATGTCGCAAACAAATGCTAATAGCTCAATAACTGTACATGCTAGACACAAAGTATGAGTGGCAGAGTTATTCAGCACAAAATTGCCTTTCCAATGGTGGCATGCATGTAATAATAAGTAATTTCGTTTTTTTTCTATGCTGGTCGAAAGAGCAAACTAAATATTTTTTTCACTAAAAAAGGGCAACATAAGCCATTTTTTTGCAGAAAATATGTAAAATATCAACACCAAATTAAGCATACAGACATTAGATGGTGTTTTAATACTATGTTTGTTAAAAAAATATATATTTTTACTATAAAACTTAATTTTTCCCTGTTTTAGTCAAGGTGCTTTGGTGAGATTTGAGGGATGAATCTCAACCACACACACCATATCATAAAAAAATGCGTAGAACTCCAAAAGTATACATGATACACACAAAGTATCAGCATGAAAGTTGATGAGCACAAAAATGCCTTTCCATCCAATGGTGGTATGCAAATAATAATACGTAATTTTGTTTTTTTTCTATGCTGCTTGAAACAGCAAAAAAAACATATTTTTTTCACTCAAACAGGCAACATAAGCCATAAACACCATACCACAAACAAATGCGAATAACTCCTAAAGTATACATGATATACACAAAATATCAGCGGCAAAGTTGTTCAGCATAAAATTACCTTTCCAACGGTGCTATGCAGTCAAATATATATTATATTCTGTTACACTATATATTAAAATATATAAGTGACTTCTCCAGACGTTGCAAGGGCACACTGGGAGTCAGTAGCCGACTTCTGCAGACGTTCTCGGACACACCAGTATATTTTACTGACGGCTACAGGCATCTGCTAGGAAACAATGAGTTATTAAAGAATTTTATTTAGTGTTTAAAAATATTTTTTTAAGAAAAGGTGCAAGCAATCAATGTGGTGGTCAGCCAGATCATCAGCAGGGATGTTATGCCAGGATAACATCCCTGCTGTGATGGCCAACTGACCAAACAGAAGACAGGAATCTTTCTTGCCATTGTATAATCCCCTTCATACAACTCCTTTTCCCTTTTAGTCTGGAGCTCAGACGATTTAAATATTCATTTTTTGTTGAGACTTCTCCCTGGGGCTGTCACACAGTGGGTCTGTAACACCTCCTGCCTGAGAGCACACACCCTCTCATGGCTCCTTCTCCACCCTGCCTGCCTGCAGCATGGATTCTGAGCTTCTGCTACTCCACCTTTTCAGGTTAGCAACCCCCCTTTCCTAAATATTTATGCAAATAAAACTATTTCCCTTGTAGAGCACACCACATTTGGTGCAATTCTGGTTTTAAACAGCTTGGCAGTGCACTTTAGCAAAAAGTTGCACATTTTATGTGTTTCAAATTGGGTGGCCAACCTGACAAAACCCTAGCCTTTTCTTTGCTGTCCTCTTTTCAAAAAAAGGTAGGTATGTAGGTAAAATTGTTATTTTTATACAAGATATCACATGTCATTAAGGATGAAATCCCTGTTTACAAGACAAGTTCTGTTTGGTTACATAAAAGTAATAAATCATGTATTGCAAGTACTAAGACTTTAACAAGGTTTGTTAAATACAATGACATTTACTATACACCATGCAAAATGCATAATAACAGTCTATCAAATACAACAAACAACAAGTACAAAATGTACAAAAATACCAATAGGTCTAATTGCATTAAACTACAAAATGTTCAATGAGGACAAAAACTAAGACAAAGTGCATCATAGTATATGGTCTAGATTTACAAATCCCAATAGTAAACCAAGCAGTTAACAACTACATACAATCTAGATCGAGTTCAAACCCAGTCTACATTTATTACATTATAAAAATTTAAATTGACTAACAAACAAAGCTAAAGCACAATTACATCACATATCAGAATTGCTAAACACAGTAATAAACCAAACAATTAACAATTACATACAACCTGGAAGATTGATTTCAATCCTGTTTTAAATACATTTGTGGATGGCACTCTCATTGAGTATGGAAGTATATTCCACCATATTGCCACTTGATGTTTTAATGTTTTTACCCCAAATTTTGTTTTATTATAATTATCGTTTATTTTATTAACCTCTACAGATCTAGTCAAGGTCCGAGTAGGCTCAATCTTTTTCGTCAATGCATTAACTGATATGTAATAAGCCAGTTGCTTTATAAAAAAATGATGCAATAATTTCAACCATATCTCACCATTTTTCTGTTCTAGGGTAGTCCATCCCAGAGTAATTAATAATGTATATTGGTGTGTTCTTTAATGACATCCCAAAATAAACCTTGCAAGTTTATAATAACTTTTATCTAACTTAACACGCATTAACTTAGGTGCAACCCCATATATAACACTTCCATAATCAATGGTTGGCATCACCATCTGTTCCACTATGGTTTTTCTAGTCTTTAAATCCAAATGTCTTGATGTTCGTCTAAGGGCCCCTAGTTTCCTACTAACTTTATTCAATAACTCCTTAATATGTTCTTGAAAATTTAGCTCTACATCAAATATTACACCCAAATATTGATATTCAGTTACCTGATCTATTAGAACATTTGACAAAGATATTATACCCACATTTGGTTTGTTTCTATTCCCAAAGTAAAGGACTTTAGTCTTCTTTATATTCACTGCCAGCCCTGACCTGGTGAACCACTCCCCTATGCTGCTGAAGTCCCTCTGCAGGTTAACTCTTAGGTCTGCAAAGTCTAGCCCAGTTACAACAAGAGCCATATCACTGGCATACAGCCACTTGTTTGATGTTTGAACTGTATGGGGAAAGATCATTGCAGAATACTAAGAATAACAAGGGCCCTAGTATAGATCCTTAAGGGACTCCTCTTTCTACTAATTTAACTGTTGGCAATGTCTGGGACACACATACTCTTTGAGATCTTCCTGTTAAATATGATTTAATCCATGCCCATGGTCCCTCAGTAATGCCCATAACCCAGAGTTTTCTCATCAGCAGGGAGTGGTCCACCAGGTCAAAAGCTTTCGACAAAAAGACCCCTTGCTGTGCACAATAGTGCTGGAAACACTTGTTTTAATCTCCAAATTGGAGATACTTTTGTAGCATGAAGCACATTATTAGTAAGGCTCTTGAGCGGGAGTATAAAGAATAAAAGAACATATCACACTGAGGAAAATGCCAATATGAAAGACATTTTATTAGCGCAGGTCATACTTTAATTTAAAGAGCTCTGGTGCCCCTGAGTAATGAATGAAACTGCCATGCAGTGTGGCAGGTATACAAACAACTTCCTGAACCTGACTCTACAGGCAGGAGAATGACAGTCCCGTAGTGTCCCCAATATTTAAAATAATTAAAACAGTGTTGTGACAGCCCCAGAGAGGTTGTAACTGGGGCTGCCTGTAAAATAAAGCATATCTGGACAACAAGGGCCAAATTAAAAAACCACTGGATGATAAGACATGGAATAATATGGAAACTCCCCCTATTATGTAATGTCATGGCCGATGGGATCTCCCCCATAGGTAATGATGTAATCCATAGGGCTATAAATAGGGCTCACCACTAGGGGAGAAGAGTAGAGTTGAATCAGTTGGTGTGTTGACTATGGAGGAGAAGGACCTATTTGTGTGCTGATCAATCCACACAGTTCTTTGTATCAGTGTAAGAGGTTTAGTACACTGAATTGGCTGGAGTTAAGTCACAGGCTCTGCAAAGGAAACAGAGACCTGGGATTTTCTTTTGGTTATCAAACTAACAATTTTTTTCCCTTTCTGTAAATATTTTGGACTTCCAGCATCTGTTATGCACCTGAGCTCTGCCTGCTGTGTCAACTTTGTATCCCACCACATTCACTAACAGGCACAAGCTTATTATTTTAATAATATAAACATTTTACTAATAGTTTTTTTTACCCAGGCTGGCCCCAAATACCACCAGACCACAAGGGCTACTCTCAATAGACAGGGCAACCTGTTTACCAGCCTTTAGCTACAAGTTGCTACACCATTACAATAGAGTGACAGACTATTAGCATATAATGTTTGCTTTTATGTGTGTATGTGGAAAGGATATAGGTAATCACTCTTCTCCCCCACTCTTAGCGTACTCAGCCAGTACTAATAATATGGTCACAACCTTTTCCTTTGTTTCTATTGCAGGGACTAACCTTTCTCCTGGCAGATCACCAGCTCTGAACCTCCCACCAGGTGACCTAAAGCAAATAAGGAACCTAGTTTAGCTTTCTTGTGTAACAGTCATTCCATGACTGTTACAGAGCCTAGGTGGTTCATCAGCTTGGTTTCAATGTTTTTCCTTTGGTTATCATCCCAGAAACTCTGCTAAAGGACACAAAACTAAAAATATTTGACTTTATGCTCCCTTGAGGTAAAATGGAATTCAGTAGTCTTATTAGTGTCTCCACTCCTGACTGCCCTATAATGTTCCCTGAATCTGTCAGCCAGGCATCTGACAGTTTCTCCAGTGTAGATAGCTGCACACTTCCAGCAAAGAATACAATATATCTCATTACTGGAAGGCATGAAAACTCAGTGATGTGAAAAACACCTGTGGGACCTTGAATTTCAGTGACAATAGAAATAGATTTGCCGGCATAACAGCGAGTTCTGTTGCAAGCTTTGGTACCTGGTAGGGAGGAATTGTTAGGGGTATGTAGGCTGCATTGCACCAGGAGATTCCACAGGTTGGGTGGTCTGCAGTAGGAGGCAATGTGTAGCTCTGTAAAGGAAGCTTCAATATTAGGGTCAATTTGCAGCATAGGCAAGTTTCTAGTGATGGCCCTGTGAAGAGAATGGGTATTATAATTTTTTTTGTGAGAAATCTTTTTATTGAATTTCAAATTCAAAAACAAATACATTGCAGCACATCATCATATTACAATCACCCTCCAGTCCATAAAACTTCTTTCATAGTTAAAATCTGTCACCAATATTCTTGCATTGGACAATAATAAGCACATAAGTGTAACACACATTTTACATCAACGAACATTTAAAAACCTTCAGTCATTAAAAACATTACAACAAGGAAAAAAGCAATGCTGGGTGTACAAGACTATGCCCTCGTCATGCTTTCCATGTTTCACAATATGGACTGGGATGTTTACCAAAGCAGTGCCATATAAGTATTGTGCCATACAACCCAAAAAATTAAATGCCCCTGGGCACCTGTAAAAGGTAGTGCTCAACATGAGCAAAGCTGTTTCTGCTGGTGGGAACGATTCCATGAACATGCCCCATACCCATTCAAGTAAGTCTCCTTTTTCCTTAAGTTCATATATCACCCTTTGAAATGGTGATGTTTTAGTCACCATCTCTAGGTACATGTCTACCATTGGTACCTGGCAAGACACCCATGTGTTCTGGATGCATTTACAGGCTAACATCAACAAAATGTACATTACCCTGGGATGTGGGTTCCAGACTTTGCCCTACGAGTTGTCCATTCCCAGCACCATAGACAGAGGGGCCTCTTGTATTCCCATCACTGTTTGCTCAATTTGTGCTCTGACTGCTGCCCAGAATGACTGCAGGGCTGGGCAACCCCTGAAATAGTGAAGGTATGTGCCCCACACCCTGCTACACCTTCCACACATGGGTGAGATTCCAGGGGAGAACTTATGCATCACCACTGGGGGGAGGTACAGGTGGTGGACAAATTTAAACTGTGCCTCCTTATATTTATTGCATCAAAGGAGCCCCATGTGAGACTCACAGATGGTAGACCAGTTCTGATCTGAGATCTCAACTCCGAGTTCACATTCCCATAAATAATGCAGCCTCACAGACTGGCTCAGCATGGCCTCTCTGTGAGCATAGGCTTGCCATAGACCCCTTCAGTGCCATTCTAGCCCATATAATTTCTCTCTCCAGTCCATATAATGGAGACCTTTCAGGGGTCAGCTGCTACATGGCTTGCAAATTGGCCCTCACCTCTATATATCAACAGTGATGGTGACCCTGAAGTGCATAGGTTCGCACAAGATCCTCCTGACTCTTCATACCACTGGAACTCCATAGATCCCCAAAGCACCTCACACCAGCTTGTTTCCATTGCACAAAACCTTGATCCTAAAACTGTGATCCTAGAAACCAGAGAGGAGATCCAGATTAACACTGAGTGCCAAAATTGTCTTGTCTTGTTCACCCCCCAATATTCTGGTGGCCATTCATCACACCTCTGACATGTGAATCACTAGTGGATTCTCCTCAGACTAAGTGTGATACTTGGTTATTTCCATCCTTATCCAGATGGCTAAGTGGTGAGTAGTTTTCCCACTCTAATTCCAGGGTCAGCCAGCTAACCCCTCTTTCCTCCAACAACCACTGTCTCTCTCATTAACCACAGCTGGGCTGCTTTATATGGTATTATTTGAGAACGAGGAACTTCAGACCTCCCCTGACTACAGGTCCCTTTAGCCACAGCAATGTAGCACAGGGCCATTTACCTTGCCATAGAAATGTGGTACACTTGGCTTCAAATCACTGAAGGTCTTTCTTGGTAAGCCCCATAGGAAGCATTTGAATGGGGTATAGTACACGTGTGAGAATATTCATTTTCAATCATTGTAAATGCCCTAACCATGAGACAGGCAGAGCTTTACACTGCTCCATGTCCCCTTCCCAGTGTTTGAAGTATTTTCTCATAGTTCAGCTTATACATACTTACATACTTAGGTATTAGGGTGGGATCCAGTTAGCAAGAAAACCTGTAATTGTCTTAAAGAGTGATCCTCTGAGATCGACCTGTGTTCCCCTTCCCACCTGCATCAGCTCCAGTTTATCAAGATTTATTTTGTAGACAGTAAATCTAGAAAATATCTCTATAGCTGCAGCAGTCCATGACAAGGAGCACTTTGGATCAGTCTTGAATAACAGAACATCATCCACATATAGCAAGATTTTATGTTTCTCTCTCCCCTCCATCCCCTCACCCCAGGAATGTCTGGACACCCACCTAATACATTCAGCCAACAGCTCAATAACCACAGTAAACTGGAGGGGAGACAGAGGATATCCCTGTGGTGTGCCTTGAGTTAACTCAAACTCAGTGGAGAGCCTCCCCATTTACTTGACCTCAGGCTTTGAGCGCAACGTAGAGCAGCTTCACATATTTCAGAAACCCTTCACCCAGTCCAAACCTCTCCAGCACCCTATACAAATAGAGCAATTTGACCATATCAAAGGCCTTGTCAGCATCCAGGGAGAACACTAAGGACTCCCCTGGATGGTGAGACCCCCATTGCACCACATTCAAGAGATGTCAAATGTAGTTAGAGTAATACCTCTCTCTCTCTCTCTCTCTCTCTCTCTCTCTCACAAATCTTATTTGATCTAGCTTAATCAAGTTCTGGAGCATATGTAATAAACTGATGCTTTCAGACCAGTGTTCTGCACAACAATCTGATATCTAGAAATGGTTCGACCATGACTCTAAGAGGGCAAAAGCTGCACTTTCTCAAATAATGACTATTAAGAAATTTACAGACATGGATAAATATAAATTATTAAACAAAGCTAGAGAACAATACAAACCACAGAAACAAAAAAGTGAATTATTTCATAAACTATGGAATCATGTGCTCTGTATTATAAACAATAAAACTACACAATCCTTTTGGCTATAAATTGCAAAGGGTACAAATAAATATAGGTATGAACTAGATTCTTATATTCCATTATATCAAAGGATAAAACACTATGCTAACATTTGTTATAATCTGGCAATTAGGACTGATAACCCCTTGTGGGATTCCCTGACAAATAGGTCAAATTTTGTTTTACTTCAACCGAGAGAACTTTAGCAATTACATTGTTTAAAAGGAACAAAGCACCTGTCCCTGATCTATCCCCCCACCAAGGTCTTTCTGTTGGCTCCATCTCTTTGGTCTAAGGTTTTATTCCCCTTCTCTAACCTATGTATTCTGAATAGATCAATTCCCATGCATGAAAAGGTGCCAAAATCATATCTACCTTGAAAACTGGAGATAAAAAAGGATCCAAAGATACATAGGCCTATATCTCTTCTAGATATAGCTGACAAAATATTTGCCAAAACTATTTTGTCCAGAGTATTATACCAAATAAGTTTACTGGGAGGACTTTCAGAATTACAGGCTGGGTTTAGAGTAGGCTATTGCACAACCGATAACTGTTTTACTATGAATCATCTGTATAAAAACTATGTAGCATTTGGGAAGCAAAAGTGTGGCATTTAATGACTTTAGCTTGGCTTTTGACACCATTTCTCGATGTTCCCTATAGGAACTTATGTTACAATGGGGTGTTGAGCCAAATTTGATCAGCATTATCAGAGAGCTATACACCAATACTTGGGCACAGATATGGCAGGGCACTAAAGGTCAACTGTTGGCTGTTTTTCTGACTTACATGGGTATCCATCAGGGATGCGTATTAGCACCCACTCTTTTCTATATATACTGTACATCAATAAATTACTTTTACAGTTAGAAGAGTCAGTATCAGACTCTCCAAAAATTGGTAGTACCAATTGTCTGGTGTTTGCTTACGTCAATGATTTGGCATTATTTTCATTAACAAAATCTGGCTTACAGCAAAAACTAGATATATTAATATCTTAGGCTGATACATATCAACTTAAAATTAATGAAAATAAAAGTCAAGTTATGGTTTTGGGATCAAAAAAATAAAGCAAGAGTTGGAAATTAGGAACCAAGGAAATAAAGGCAGTGAATACTTACACTTATTTAGGACTTACCTTTGCAACCAGTGGCTTTTGGTCTAAACATATGAGAGACCTCTCCATTAAATTACAGTACATCAAACAGCAGGAGCTCTCTCCAGATTCAGCAGACAGTTGAGGGGTAATACCGTTAAACTCTTATTGGAAGCATCCAGAGCAAAATATATCTCTCTGGTACTTTATCAAATTGAAATAGAGATTCCTCCTAATTATGACCTTCTAGAGATTCCTATAAACAAACTATATAAATCTACCTTGAACATGGGTAATATGGTCCTGGCTCATTTTTTGAGGGCTGAACTAGGTGCAACTAGTCTTGTGCCATTAGCAGCCATAAAGAGATTGAATTTCTGGATTAGATTTACCAGATTACCATATCATAGACTTCTCTATAAATGCCTAGCCAAAACGAATAGCTGGATACAACTGGGCTGTAGACAGTCAAATTGGTTAAGGAGCATAAACAAGGATCTTGATCTTTACGGTCTGGATTTTTGGGACAAATATGTAAAAGAGGGTATTCTACTCAGCCCTAAATATAAAGACTATATAAAGAAAAAGACTGTGAATATCAACTGCTCATATCACATAGAAAAGATAACCAGGATCTTTCTTCCTGGTTAGCAGGGAAAGACATTCAACATTTCTATAAATATTACTTAGATGTAATAACAGATGCTGTTAAAGAAGACTGTATACAATATATCAGTCAGAACTTATCAATAGTAATATCTTAAGAGACAGATATAAAAAGTTAATAGACCAATCTGAAAAACAATGTGCATGTAATTTCCCAGAATATGAAACTTTACATATTATCATATTTAATTGCTCTAGATATTCTAGGCCTAGACAGATCTGGTTAGCACCATTATGGGAAAAAATGCAGATCCAAGACAAGGATATGCTTTTAATTATCATGTTCACTACAGAAGATGAACAGACAATAAACAAAGTGGCTGATTACCTTTTAATTATAAATAAAATATGTTTAAAAGACTGAGTTAAGAGCTGTTCCAACTATTCTATGCATACTCATTAAGGAAAACCTAGTTCTTAGATCCTGGAAATTATTTTAAATTCTCTGTATTCTTGTTATGTTTTATTATTATCTGTCACTATATTATATAAAGAACTGTCACACTATGCATGCTTTTTTCATAATTGCACTTATTGTTGCACTTGTTTTGATTTATTGTTTTTAAAATATTATATTGCATTTATATTGTAATGGTCTTTGACTGAACAATAATTATTTCTTTATTTAAAATTGATGACCGGGAAAGGCACACTGAGCCAAGGCTCATTTCCAGGTGCGACCCAAGTACAAGGTACATATAAGAGTAAACAAAGTTACAATACAATCAATATATAAGAGTTAAGCAAGAGATTAATATAGTTTATGTACAATAGATAAATACAGGGAAGAAACAATGTGTGACAGAGTAGTTATACATTGAGATATGTTGCAGCCCCTAGTAAGAGGAGCAGGTGGGTAGTCAATTTGGGCTGATAGGACATGAGAACACTGAGCAGGAGGCTTGTGAAAGAACACACAGAGTGAATAAGAGGGGGAGAATAGAGATGGGAAGTTAGGAGCATTGGGGGCATAGAGATGAAGGGAGGTGTCTGAGGAGCCTTTTGAGGGATGAGAGAGGGGAGGCAAGGAGAAGGTCAGAGTGTAGGTTATTCCAAAGTAGAAGGTACAAGAAGGCAGACTGGCCAGCAGTAGCATGAGGATGGGGAATTGAGAAGGTGCATGAGTCGCTGTGGTGAAGAGAGTAGGTTGTGGGCTTGGCTGGCATGAAATAGGATGATAGGTAAGAGGAAATGGAGCCAAACCAATATTTAGCAATGAGGGAGGCACAGTGGAGTGATCTCCTGTGGGAAAGTGGGGCAAGGGAAAGAGGAGTGTAAAGGAGACAGTGATGGGTAAGGGGACAGAGGCAGTAGCTAGGTGGAAGAAGAAATTGAGTAGGGTGTCAAGTTTGGAGAGGGAAGAGGCTGGGGCAGTACCATAAACTACGTCAGCATAATCCTGGACTGGCAAGATTGTTATGAGTACTAGTTCATGCCGAGTTGGGAGGGGGAGGCTGGATTTGTGGCAGTAGAGAACATTGAGTTTGGGCCGGAGTTTGATGCAGATGATGTCAATGTGACTAGAGATATTGAGGTGACTGTCTAGCCAAACACCCAGGTACTTGAAGGCAGGAACCATCTAGAGTGGAAAATCGTCTAGGGTGGTGATTGCTGGGGTGGCAGGGAGGGAGATCAGCTTTTGTCTGGACCCAAAAAACATGGTAACCATCTTTTTGGTGTTGAGTTTTAGCTGGTTTGAAAGGAACCAGGACTTCGCTCTGTTGAAGTCAGTTGAGGAGGACACTGTTGTGGGATGGGCCGGAGGCATAGATGACAGTGTCATCTGCATACATGTGTATATTAGAGGAGTGACAGGCAGGGGGAGGTCATTTATAAAAAGAAAGAAGAGGATGGGGCCAGGAATAGAGCCTTGAGGAACCCCGGAGATGATAGGGAGAGGGGTAGAGAGTGCATCACTTATCTGGACAGAATGCTATCAGTTTTGAAGATACGAACAAAACCAGTCAACTGCAGGCTTAGCAAGGCCAAAAAAGATAAGTTTATGAAAGAACAAGAGGGTGAGAGATGGAGTCGAAGGCTTTTGCCAAGTCAATAAAGATAGCAGCAGTGATTTGACCTTGATCCATTGCAGTGTAGATAGAGTTGGTGACATGTAGCAGGGAGGTGATAGTTGAATGTTGTCTCCGAAAGCCAGATTGCACAGGAGATAAGGAGTGAGTGGAAGAGAGGATGTCAGAGAGTTTAGCCAGAAAGAGGGATTCCTGGACTTTAGCAAGGGTGGGGAGGAGCGAGATGGGTGGATAATTTCCAAGGGAAGATGGATCAATGCCCTTGTGCAATGGGAACAGAGGCCATGAAAAGAGAGAGGTTTAGTATGCATATCAAGGGGCAACTATAGCAGAGTGGAGATGTGGACAGTCTAGAGTGAAGGCCATCAGGGCTGGATTTGGAGAGGTTGAAGGAGGTGAGTGCAGAGTAAATTTCAAGAGGAGAGAAGGGAGGAAAGACAAAGCCGGTGGTTGGGATGGGAGGGTCAGGGGGGAGAGAGAGGAGTATGGTGGAGGGAGTGGGAGTCAGGCAGGGCACAAGCGATGAAGAACTTGTTAAAAGTCTCAGCAACAGGGGCAGGGTCTGAGACAGGGCAGCCATCAATTTTAAGGACTGGGCAGGCTTGTGGGGAGGGGGGCTCCAGGAGGGAGTGGATCACCTTCCAGAAAGAAGCTGGGGAGTTTTGGCTCTAGTCAAGCACAGATTTAAAATAAGAGGCCTTTGACTGGTGAATGGCCTTGGAATACTTGTTTCTAAGTTGTTTGTAAGATTTTAGGTCGCTTTGGGTATGAGATGCTTTGTACCATTGCCAGGCTTTGTCCCTGGAATGACACATGACAATGAGGTCGGAAGTGATACAGGGGTGGTGGAAGCACTTCACCTGTACTTCCCTGAGGGGTGCATGCAGATTCCAGATGGCATTAAAGACGTTGTATAAGTGATAAAGGGCCAGGTCAACATCCAGGGCAGAAAAGACTGGTTGCCAGTCAGCATTGGTGAGGCCATGCAGCAGGTCGGCTTTGTTGAGGGAATGGATGGGGCGGGTCCATCTGAATTTGGGAGGGGAGTGGGATGTGTGGATTTTGTGAATACAATAGGTAATGCAGTGATCACTGAGGGCATCCAGAAGGATGCCTGAGGCAGTGATGCGGTGGGGGTGGGAAGATAAAATCCAGTCTAGAAGGGTGTGGTTTTGGGATCAATGATTCAGATGGGTAGGTTCCTGGATGAGTTGAGAGAGGTTGAGAGCTTCGATCAGTAGGGTGGTAGGCTTGGCTGAAGGGAAGAGCCAGTCAATATTGTAATCACCCAAGAGCAAAAGTGCACCTTTGAATGAGAGTGTGGAGATGGAGGAGATGGCCTTGATAACAGGGTCAGGTGAGGCCTTGGGTGGGGCATGCAGAGCACCTATATAGAAGGGGCGGAGGAGGGGAAGGATACATGGGCAGTAATGAGTTAGTGGGAGGAAGGGCATGATTCTTTGAAAATTATAGCGCTCGAGATGGATTGTCTGATGTACAATGCTACCTCTCCACTTCACTTACCTCTATCCTGGCAAAATAAGTTAAAGTCGAGAATGGCAACAGCAGAGTTTAGGATTTTAGCAGACAGCCAAGTTTCTGATATGCAGAGGATGTTGGGCTGGTATTGGGTAAACCAAACATTTAGAGCATCCATTTTGGGGAGGAGACTCCTAGTGTTGAGTTGATAAATACGGAGGCCCTTAGGGAACGGGGACAGATGAGGTCTGAGGTGGGTGCAGCCCCAGGAGGATGAGGATGAGGAGATAGAGGATAGGTGCGTGGGGATGCCAGGGTTGGGATGGAGGGGAGTTTCGATTTGGCAGAACTGTGTGCAGTGCGCTGGGTGAAGAGGCTTAGGCAGCGGTGAGGGCCTCGTGGTTTAGGAAGTGGGAGGGTAGCAAGGGGGAAGAGAAGGAGGAAGGGGAGAGGAGAGGGGTAGGATGACGGGGAGAGGAAGGCTAGGGAACAGAAGAGCACAGGAGGCCATGGGGAGGGAGGGGGCAACCCGGGGGGCAAGGAGAGGATGGGTGGATGAGGCGAGACAGGACCAGGGCTGCTGAGAGGGGAAGGGGCAGGAAGGGGAAACACTGGGGAGAAGAGGAGGAAAATAAGTAAGAAAGACAGGAGAGATGATGGAGGAGAGGGGGAAGGTGAGTGACATGGTCAGATGAGGAAGTTCAACAGGCAGGTTAAGTGGAGGATGTATGCAGCCGAGGAAAGTAGGAAGATGACAAAAGGACTTGGCAACTTGGTCTAAGCAGGCAGCCACAGACAAGAGTTAATGGAGGGAAAAAGAGAGAAAGTGAGGTAAATTACTGGGGTATCCTGTGATAAGGGCATCTGCCATTGAGCGATTACAAAAAGGGCGACTCAGTAGCAGTGCCTGCTCACAGGGCTACTGGACAGGGGAGCGAATATGGCTATAGTGACATTCTGTCACTGTATGTATACACACGGGGGGGGCGAGCATGCTGTGCAATGGGCAGGAGGAGAGGGAGAGCTTATAAGGAGTAGCACAGCAGTGGGTTGCTAAGCTGGCCATGTGGTGTGGTGGGTTCATGGCAGGCTAGGGTTGGGAGGGTGCCGGGTTCGAAACTGGGCGCATTGGTATTTTTGTGCCAGTCTGTGAATTTTTTGTTTGTTTGTTTTCACCCCTGGAGTTGAGAATCCTTTAGTAGGGAGGTGCGGGGGGCACAGCCCCCCTCAAAAAGAAAAAAAAACTATGTTTTGGGTGCCCTTTTGGTCTGCACTGCGAGTGTACATCGGCAAAATTGATTTTCGCCAATGTACACTCACCCTAACAGTGATCGCTTTCCACGATCGCCGTTATCACATAGAATGAATTACAGGAGATGAGTACTGCTGTAATTCAACAGGATGAACTGCACTGACGGGAGGAGTCTGAGGTGCAGCAAGAGGATTTAAAGAGTGACGGGGTGGGGGATGGTAGGTGGGATAAAATTTAGCAGCTTTAAGAAGGAAGACAAGTAAATAAGCTGTGGAGGGTGAGGAATCAGCAGAGCGCCATTCGCCTCACTTAAGGAGCCAATCAGGAGACATACCCTCAGTAGTGGCCAATCACCAGAAGGTGGGAGAAGGCGCCAGGCTTGAAATTTCTCTGGAAGACCTAGCGAGGCCATACCTTGGAATTCTTGCGGCTCTGTGGATGGTGATGCAGGTGGGGGCTGCATTGGAGCCGCACTGCAGGGGGAGCACACCCATATCAGGGAGGCTTAGAACTGAAAGAGAGAGAGAGAGACAGCAAAGGTTAGGTGAATTAATTTGGCATCTGTGGCATGGACAGACACTGGCAAAACAATAGAGCAGCAGGGGCAGGAGGTGTCTGGGGATGATTAGCCTAATCAGGGGCAGGGAAGAAACAAGGCGGGAGTGGGGGGCTGGGCAGGTCGGCACTGAAAAAGTTCTGAAAAGTGAGACTCCAAAAGTGGGAGGGAGCAGGTAGACTGTAAGGGAAAGGTAAAATGGAGAGTAAAGCTGTAAAGAAAAAAAAGAGGAGAAGAGAGGCTCAGAGGAAGGGTTGCAGCTGCAGGCAAGCTATTAATCAAATTAACAGCTTAATAAAGGATTACAGGCTCAAGCTGAGGCTCTGCAGCTGCTCAGAGAAGATAGTGCAGGAGAAAGAGAAGAAAACTCATCTATCAGTTAACAATAAGCTGAAAATGCAGTAGACACAAATGCTTGAATTGGTAGGCAACCAGTAACACAGCTAGCAAAAATCTAAAGCATCCATAAAAACAGTTGGCAAAATTACTAAAAACGGCAGATAAATGAACTGGCAAAAATTTAGCAGCTTAAAAAAGGAAGATAAGTAAATAAGCCATGGAAAGCGAAGAATCAGCAGAGCTCCATTTGACTCACTTAAGGAGCCAATCAGGAGAAATACCCTCAGTAGTGGACAATCACTGGAAGGCGGAAGAGGGTGCCAAGCTTGAAATTTCTCTGGAAGACCTAGCAGGGCCATACCTTGGAATTCTTGAGGCTCTGTGGATGGTGATGTGGGCAGCAGCTGCAGGGAAGCCACACTGTGGGGGGAAAGCACCAGTATCAGGGGAGCTCAGAGCTTGGAATTCTTGCAGCTCTGTGGATGGTGATGTGGGTGGTGGCTGCAGGGAAGCCACACCGCAGGGGGAGAGCACCCATATCAGGGAGGCTCAGAGCTTGGAATTCTTGCAGCTCTGTGGATCATGATGTGGGTGGCAGCTGCAGGGAAGCTGCACCATGGTGGGGGTGCATCCATGTCGGGGGCTCAGAGCTTGGAATTCTCGCAGGTCTGTGGATGGTGATGCAGATGGTGGCTGCAGGAAGCTGTACCGTGGGGGGAGGGGGGAACGCTGCGATATCAGGGTGGCTCAGAGCTTGGAATTCTTGTGGCTCTGTGAATGGTGATGTGGGCAGCAGCTACAGGGAAGCCACATTGTGGGGGGAGCGCACCCATATCAGGGGGGCTCAGAGCAATAATAAACCTATACTGAATCTAGAAAAGGCAGTATGGAAGAGTTTAGATTGACAGTGTACTGAAGGGAAGGAATGGCCAGTGATAAACTTGTCCAAAAAGATTTGGAGGGTTTCCATGGTGCAGGAGGTGGCCCCCACCACACAACCATTTATGTAGCATTTGTAAAGGTCAGGCACAGTCCCTGTGAAGGAGACAAAGAACTATTCCTCAGTTCAACCAACAAACAGATTTGCAAAGCTGAGACCCATCTGGGTACTCTTGGTAACACCACTGACTTGCTGAAAATACTGTTATTAAAAGAAAAAGCATTAAATTTAAGAACTAGTTAGCCATTTGGGTTAATGTATATGTGTGGGAGATGGCCGCTGAACTTCCCACTTATTCAAAAAATGCTGCAGAGCTGTGAAGCCATCATTGTGGGGGATCACTGTGCAAAGAGATTTCATATCCATGGTAAAGGTGAGGTTATGGGAGCAACTGAATCTCGACCTGTCAGACAACTGGAGGTTTATATTCAATGGCTCCTATCAGTTCATCTTTACCATGGCTATCAAATCTCTTTTCATAACGATCTTTCAAAATGATGGCCTGATAGCTCTGTAATGTTTTGTGAATAAGCGGCAAGTCCAGTATCCATCCACACACACATTAATCTAGTTCTGGGTCATTCTTTAATATACCCCAGTGTTTGGCTATAACTCCAGCTAAATGGGTGAGGGGGGCAATGTTGTTAAACTCAGTCACAAAATAAATCTCAGTATGGTCATTGCCCTGTCATTTTGGGGGGGGTCAGACGCTGTGTCCTAGAGATGTTTCTGTCCCTGTCACATGCTGAGTTTAAGTGGTCCAGGTGAAAGCCCCTCTCGAACACTCACTTAGTAAGTTCCTGGGCTTGTGGCTTAATGTCAAGTTCAGTCAAGCAGTTCCTACATAGTGTAATATATTGCCCATAGTAAATTGCCTTTAACAAATGTAGGGGATGGGCTCTATTGGCTCAAAGTAGAGTATTGCCTGACATTGACTTCATATAGGTGTTTGTGGTGATACTACCAGATACCAGAGCAGTTAAATGGAGGGTCAGAATGTCTATCTGACATGGGTCAGTTTTGTAAGAGAAATTTAAATTCATGGTGTTGTTTATAAAGCACATGAAATCATGCAGTTCTGCTTCTGAACCATGCAAGACAACCAGGGCATCATCTACATAATGACACCAGAATTTCATGTTTTCAAAAAACGGATTAGTGTTGGGGTCGAATATGACTCTACCCTCCCACCAACCCAAGAACTGGTTGGCATAGGAAGAGGCCATTCTCATCACCATACCCCTTGTCTGCAAATAAAACTGCCTGTAAAATAAAAAAAGTAGTTTGTAGTCAGTATAAATTCAATTGCTTCAGTCATAAAATAAAACAAAATGTCACATGGTATTGAACGATCACTCATGTACTGCTTGTATACCAAATACATGTACTATGGAAGTGTGAGTTAATGTCAGTAGTTATCCATCTGCATTGCTTATGTCATGTCCAGTCCTGTAATTTGGATAAAATATTCATGTTGTCCCTGATGTAGGATGGCAATAATTTCACTCTGGCTTGTAGGAAATGATCCACAAAGGTTGATAAATTTGCAGTGATACTACCTACTCCAGATATAATAGTCCTACCTGGAGTGTGTACAGGACCTTTATGTAACTTTGGTGGGATATATAGTGTTGGTATAGTCAGCTGTTCATTGTATATAAAATGAACCTGTGTCTCTGTAATCATGACTTCAAATAGCAACATCTCCAAAATGTTGGTATAGTTTGGTTTTAAACACAGCTGTGAGATTGCAATCAAGTTTGCAGTAATGTGTTGTCTAATTGCCTTTGAACTTCAGCACTATAATTTTCCATGTTCACAATGACAGTTTTACCACCTTTTTCTGCCGGTTTAATTTTAATAGCATGTATTTCCAGTATCTCCTGTAAGGCTTGGTTCTCATATGAAGACACATTTCTGTTAATCAACAGCCATTTTTCTTGAAATATTTTTTCAGCATCTTTGAAAATTACATTTTTAAATGTTGCAATAGCAGATGAGATAGTATGAGACAGACAGAATGTAGAATTAGGGTGGAAGTTGGTTTCAGAAGTTGATTTTAGATCTTGTAGGGAGTGATACATTTTCCAATGAAGATGGAGGATGTTTAGGATGATTAGGAGAGATGTCAGTAGTGAATGCCTGTAATGGTCTTTCAGTGGAGATTGTGGAGGTGAAAACAGTGGTGGGATTACAAAAAAGCCTGGGATAAGCACAAGGGAGTCTTAAGAGATGGGTAAAGGAGTGGCAGAGAAAGTGCCATAGACCTGGAGGGGTCTACAGTGTACGCTGTGCAACAAAATAGGGCAGACTGAATGGGCCATGTAGCCCTTCTCTGCTGTCAACTTTTATGTTTCTGTGTTTCTGTTATTGTGTCTGTATTGAATCAAGAATGTTATTTGTTTCTGACTCCAATGAAAGCTGCAAATATTCATGATCAGTTGTTTGATCATCATTAGTTATTTGTGACAAGTCTATTAAGGTCTGTAAATCTTGAAAGTCCATTGTCGCTCGTGATACAAGATATGTTTTTAGGCTTACTTTCTGACTATTTTTTGTAAGTCAATACAGGTTGTAAATGGATTTGGTTTTGGGCAAGGAATGAAAGACAATTTCTGAGAATTTGAAGCTGTGGCTTTAACTATTATATTGAAGATACATTTACTATTGGCCAGTCCTGTTGCAAAGGTCATGTTTCCAACCTTCATATCCTCCTGCTGCCCCTTCCCCTTTCTTATTTTTCATGTTTATGGTAGGCTGCTTATTGTTGTACTGTGCAGGGAACTGAGTCCAATCTAAAAAATTACATATCTGTTTGTAATATTGGAAGTGTCATCAGGTGACCTGGAAATAGCTGATTACACTCTACTATGACGTTTTGACTTTGATCTCCTCTGACTATGGCCTTGACTCTGTGAGTAGGCTGGCCTACACCACCTGAAAACTTGATTGTTCATGTACTGTAATCTTGTATACCATGGGCAAATTTTATTCTTATTTCTTTCAGATAGTTCTTTTTCATGTAAAAGTTATTTCTTCTGCAAATTAGCTTTGTATTTTTTGAAGCCCGGTCATGCTTTTAGTGATTGCAGCTGTTGTTGAATCTATTGAATTTCTTGTCACACTGTTTGGTGGTGTTCTGTGTCTTGGCTGATCAGTATGTCCACAAGTGTACTAGCCCAGACTGAGGACCATTTCACAGTGGATCTTTTAAGAACTCACCAGCTAGTGATTTAGCTACTCTGCGCTCCTGTGGTGTCCAGATATTGTCTTTGTATTTTTGTAATGAGGTTTATTAAATTACAAATTAATTGCTTTCAATTTGAGTTTCTCAAATTTATGAAAGAGTGTTTTAAATCTAGCTACCTGTGGGTGTTCCTCCAGGCCAGGTGTCTCAAGGAGCTATCTGCTTCTCACTAGAGCTGCAGCGAAATTAAATTCCACCTGCAAAGTGAACGCGAACTGGCCACTTCGCGTTATCATAATGCTATGCGAAGTGGCCATAGAAAAGTGCTCACTTCGCTTTGTTGTTATGACTTAGCATTGTTATTCCACCTTAACAGGAAGTAAGGTGGAATGACAACAATATAGGCACTTTAGGCAGCCCCCCCACACATCATATGGCTTACAGTACTGTAAGCCACATGCTTTAGCCAGGCAGGAAGGAAGTGAGTCATACAAGCAGATACTTTCACTTTCTCCTTTGTAGAAGTAGAAAGAGGAAGCATTTTGTGTAGGAGAGGAAAGTTCATTATTAGTTTCTTTCTTGAGCAAATTCTGAAAAACCCAAAGCTTTTTTAAAAGCTAATGCTTTCCTTTTTTTTGTACTGTTTTGTCAGTTCTTTTTGGTGACCAATTTCTTTGTTTTATAAGTTTTATTTTGTGCGTGTGTGTGTGTGTGTGTGTGTGAGACTGTGTGTGTGCCTGTGTGTGAGTGTGTGTGAAGTTGCTCATCGCATCAGAGAGGGAAGGAGTGCTTTTTTGTGCAATGGACCAGGGACAGTATATGGCCCATGGCCAGAGTGGAGTGCGCACATGTGATGTTCATAGCTGGGTGGTGTTGGGCTGCTCCAGACTCTTTGGTCCTGCCTCCCCCCTCTTGAAGCAGCAGCACCACCAGTGCCACCGCCACTTCCACCAAGTCCACCACCACCATCAGTAGAAGCTGCAGGAGCTTCAGCAGCACCACCTCCACAGCAGCAGCAGGTGGAGCCCCAGGTGTGTGATCATGCTGCCAGCACTACACCTGCCTCTCCTGTGCCTGGTCCCCCCTGCAGCTCCCCAGTTTGGAAGCTTTTCAACTGTGTCGGGGGGACAGCAGCCTTGTGGTGTGCCTGCTTTGTGGTGCGCAGCTGCACCGTGGCCCCCGGGGGACACATCTGGGGACTGGGGACCAGCACACACATATGCTGAACCACCACAAGGTGGAGTGGCAGGCTGCCATCGAATGGGCCAGACCTCCACCTGCTGGTCCTTCTGTGGCAGTGGCAGAGGGTGCTGCTGTTGTGTATTGCCGCAGGAGGAGGGCCACAGCAGCAGCTGCTCCACCACTACCCCCACCACTGCCATCAGCACCACCCTCACCACCACTACTTGGTTCCCCCCTCACCAGTGGACCCCACAATGCCTGTAACTCAGGCAGACATAGCACTTTTGTGGGCTGCAGTGGAGGAAAATAACGGAGGGTGGGTGGTATCCAGCAGCAGCTGGAACAGATCGAGCAACACCAGTTACAGATTGTGTTGATTCTCCATCTGCTGCTGGAACATCAGGGGGGATCCCTCATTAGCTTTTTTTTTCAGCACACCTCCCCCCCACTACTGTAGTGTTTTGTCTTTTGTTTATGTTTAATAACAGACAGAGGGAAGGCCGCAGTATTAGTTTAAAGGGAAGCAGTCAGTAACAGGAGGTCCATCCCCCTGCAAGGCTTACCCTCCAGTTAAATCTTTTAAGTATGTTGAGGCATTTTTCTCATGCTGCAACATACTTTGTTTTAATAAAGAAAAGTCAGCAACTCGGAAGTATAGTGGACACTATGGGGGTTCCATTATGTGTAAAGGTGCAATGGCGATGCACCATGCGCTTCAATACAAAAGTATTAAAGAGCATGGTGTGTCTCCGCTGCACCTTTCCTTTACACATAATGGAGCCCCCATAGTGTCTGCCATACTTCCGGGTCACTGACTTTTCTTTATTAAAATAAAGTATGTTGTGGTGTGAGAAAAACGCCGCAACATACTTAAAAGGCTTAACCGGAGGGTAAAGCCTTGCAGGGGGCAGGAGCTCCTGTTGCTGACTGCTTACCTTTAAATATATACATACACATACAGACATACATGCTCATTATTGCCCTGTTATTATAATCCAGTGCCTCAATAATGTTGACTTTCTGTTGTGGAGTGGTTGTGGAAAAGCTGATGTGAGCAGTGCAACTATGATGTGCTAAATTTGCATGTGTGCAGTCAGTGTTGTTTCCTGTGTGTGTGTTTGTGTGATGTCAGACATTGTCCAGCATCTTGCAAACATATATTGCTGACTTGTTGCAGTGTTTATGGTATAAAGAATAGTGATAAGAATAATGTATATTTTATTGTCACCATCATCATCAGTGGACTAAGTGATCCAATATTTTTTCAGAGGTGTATGGTCAGTGTGCACCTTAGTCACAGACTGCACACATGACTTTTAGAAGAGCATGTGCTTTTTGAGCTATGATCTCTGCAAAGTCATGTGTGCACTGTGACTGAGGTGCACAGTGACCTGATACCTCTGAAAAAATATCATATCACTTACTCCGCTGGTGCTGATGGTACAAATAAAATATACATAATATATTCTTTCTAATCTTTATTCTTGACATACTGCAACAGGTCACACCATATATATGTTTGTACAAAGTTGGACAATGTCTGCACACACAGGAAAGAACACTGACGACACACATGCAGTTTAGCACAACATACTTGCACTGCTCAGTCATGCTTTTTGTAAAACACTTCAAATCAGGAGTCCCAACACAAAGTAAACATTACTGAGGCTCCAGAAATATTTATTTTTTGAAATAGACATTAAAGTAGCTGTGCAACAATCTGGTGAAAATTTTGACCTATACTTTTTTATGCTATTTTACATTGCCACTTTACTTACCTTCTGACTTGTATAATAGTATTCTTTCCAGTATTTGAGTCTGTTTTAGTACTTTTTTCATGTCTGACATAATAAAAGGAGCACTCCTTTTAGTACGGTGTGGAACAGGTCTTCGTCAGTATTTTCCACTGTTTTTCTCCATCAGTTGTTATATATTACTTCTGTTGTAAAATTAACAGTTATGCAGCAGGCAGTGTTTTATGACCTCACAGAACAATATTTATTCAAAAACAGCTGCAAATAGTGATGAAAACCTGGTCAGAGCCATATTAAAAGGCATGCTTCTTTTTTTCAGACATGAGAAAAAGTAGTAAAGCAGACACAAATTATGAAAAGAATGGTATCATACAAGTCAGAAAGGAGTAATTAGTGGCTGGCAATGTAAAATAGTGTAAAAAAGTATAGGTCAAAATTTTCACCACATTGTTGCACTGCTGCTTTAATTTATAATTTAAGTATGACATTATGTGCTCACAATCACAACACACAAAATGCAACTGTCTTGTGTCCAGAAAATTCCCAAGTCTTGAGGAAGTGAAATGGGAGCATTACACCACATGCAAAGTCCCTCAGAATGTATTGCACAGTCGCTCATGCATGTAGTGGTCACACAGAGTCCCCAGAATTTTTCTGCATCCCCAAAATGCATTTTCTTGTGTCCAGGCTATTCTGAAGTGCTGATAAAGTGAAATGGGAGCATTACACCACATGCAAAGTCCCCCCAGACTGTATTGCGCAGTCACTCATGCATGCAGTGGTCACACAAGAGTCCCCAGAATTTTTCTGCATCCCCAAAATGCATCTGTCTTGTGTCCGGAAAATTCTGAAGTGCTGAGGAAGTGAAATGGGAGCATTACGCCACATGCAAAGTCCCCTAGAATGCATTGCGCAGTCACTCATGCACGCAGTGGTCACATAGAGTCCCCAGAATTTTTCTGCATCCCCAAAATGCAACTGTCTTGTGTCCATAAAGTTTACATACTCTGTGATGGTGATGTCATGATGCACAGTGTCTTGCCAAACCATGTGAAGGAGGGATAACATGACATGAATCCATTCAGTGTTCCATCAGAAATGATGACCATGAGACAACTGTTACAGGTCCAAAGTGTGCTGCGATTCCTGCATATGCAATGCAATCACCTCAACCGGATGCTCGTTATGGTTGATGACAAGGGTGAATGCCCCACTGTGGTACAGGTATTAGCTGCCATCTTTGCTGAGTCCACAGTGTCATGTGCCTATTCTTAAGATGTGAATGCTGTCCTCCTGTGCCCAGATGGGCTCCCCCTTTTACCTCGACTCACACGCACCTGGCAAACCTGGCAGATTGCAACTGACTCATCATTTGCATCATCCACAAAAAAATCCCAAACATGTACCCCCTGATGCTGCTTATTTGACTCCGTTTTTTTAAGCCATGAAGTGGGGGGAGGAGGGGGGGTTGCTACATAATTTTTCAGTCAGGACACATTTGGACTGCAACTGACCACCATGACTACCTATCATTATTACTGGGTCATCATCAACTGAAGCTGGTAAATCACAACTTTTTCAGTCACCTTGAGTTTCTTTTTCTCTGGTTCCCAACAGGGGTCACTGACATCATCATCATATTCATCAACATCATCCACATCTTCTGCTTGGATGCTGGCATATGGACTGCATGTTGCAACCACAGCAACATCATCATCATCAGCACCACCATCACCCGAAATGTTTCCACCACACTATGAATCACTGCATGGCAAATGCATGACCTGAACCGCGGTGGAAGAAATGTCACTTTGTGTGCTATCGTTGGCATGATGATCAGTATTCTCATGTTCAGTTACTGGGCTGTTACTGTGAAGTATGACTTCATCTACACTGTCACTCACTGCCACTGCTTCACACTCTATATTTTTGGACACGGTAAACTGGTCAGAACTGGAACTTTTTTTTTTTATATTTTTATTGAGAAAAGCAGCAGTACATCAAAGACAAGCAGTTACTTACTTAAGTTCAGGAACATACTTAGCATAATACATCATTCAGTCAATTATACATTCAACAAACTTCATTTTCTGTTCAGATTGTACATATATCTCATTTCTACACACACAAAAAATAAATAAATGCAGATACCCAGTTATAAGTTATAGGTAGCTGGTGACCTAGGTTAGAATGCCAATGCAATCAGCAAGGGACTCAGAGGCTGTTCCTGCCCGAGGGGCACAGTGGTGTAGCATTCCCACGCATCTGGACCCCTGTGCCCTGCATTATATAGATTAATGCTACACTGGGATGTAACCAGCCAGAACTGGAACTTGAGGCAGCAATACTCATACCACCACCAGCAACTGCACTAACACCGCCTGCTGGGATAACACCATCTTCTCCAACTATGAATGAAGCTACTGATTGTGCTGTAAAAAACATTGAAGGAGAAATACCTTTCCTCACATCAGCAATGCACTTCTGTGACTGTGTACTACTACCACGCCCACAGACAATCTTACCACTGGCAGCAGTGCCATAGCGAGAAACAGCTTTGCTTGCACATCTCTTTGCGGGCATTTTGGGGGATCAACAGGAATATTCTAAACAAATTCAGATTTTGGAATATTCACTCTGGGTGGGGGCCAGGGGGAGGGGTGACACTGGATGTGAAGCCAAAAAAACAACTGTGGCTTCAACAACAGATACAGACGCAAAGTCACAACAAGTTCAACAACACTTTAACTAACCAGTGGTGTTCTCAAGTCACACAAACAATCCAATCTGGAAAAGAATACCTTTTGATGGTGGGGAGGGGTAGCACTGACTACAGATTACTGCAGTGCAAAACCAAGAAAAGATACCACAATGGCAGTACAAAATCAAACAGCTGCAGTGGATAGCAGGTTCACACTGCTGCACCTGCAATTACACTGTGGCACAATAAAAGGTGTATTATTTGATGTCACGTCACACACCGCACATGCACACTCACACACACACAGAATTTGTCTACAAGTAATGCGTACCAAATTTAAAACTTCAGTAATATACAAAGTATTTTAAACAACATCAATGCTGCACCAGGTCCCTCCAGACCACAACACACACAATCAGCCAAAAAATGTCAACAATTACTGAAAATATTACTGTGTGTACATTAACACAGTCAGTTATGCAAGAAAAATCTAACCAAAAAACAAAGAACTCTCTATTTCTCCAACTGAAATCTACCTACACCAGATACACCCCTTCCCCAAAGCACACTTCCACTGTCTCTCAGTACACAGACTGAATGTTGTATATTAACATTCAAAATCCACACACAAACAATAATTGCTCAATGATATGAGCACAGGAGGGTTTCCTACAATCAATGAACTAAAGTTTCAGCAAAACAAATGACGCAAAAATACTTTTTTAACAGCTTTTAGAAGGTTTGAGTCATAGAGAGCTTTCAGCGCAGACTGTCTCCTACAGCTTCCTACTGACACTACCCTGAACTGAGGCTGTGCAGAACAATCTAGAGCCCATGTGACCTGAAATCCCATGAACCAATGCAAAATTCACCTTTGGAGCTTTAAAACAAGGTGAAGTGAAGTGAAGTACATTGTGAAGTACAGTGTACTTCACCTTAAGATTTGGTGGAGTAGTGGTTTAGGAAGGCAAAGTAATGCACAGTCATTGTCGTCAATGGACTTTGCGTTACCTATTATAATCCGAAGTACTCCGTTTTGTGTTGCAGGGCAGTCCGCAAATCCGCCTTCACTCTGCAGAACGAATTGTGGCCACTTCGCCCATCTCTATTTCTCTCACGGATGCGTGGTACTCTCAAAGCAGAACTCCCAAAGCAGGACAGGTGCAAGTTGTTATCATATGATTCTGTGGCTGACATGGCTATGTTGTCATGTTCACTCATGTTAAGTATTTTATCTTTCAAAGAAACGTACACAATGGCAGTCTTGCTTACCAATCCATAAATTTAATGACAAAGAGGCAGTCCTAAATATAAGTGTTAGTGCACATGAAGCCCCAAAACCTCAGTCCATGATTAAGTAGAAAGCAGTCCTCACAAGGAAAAGGTGTGCCTTAGCTCTCTCATAGGTTAGCATAGCTGTACAGGCTTTAGAAATCAGACAAAAGAGAAGCACAAAATACAGTGCATAACAGACCAAAAAATATTTGTAGTTGGACAAATTGCATGAATGGTTTGTTGAACTAATAGGTAAAAAAGTACCAAGCAGAGAAACCCAGCACATGACCTCTGTCTCTTGATGCTTCATCAGGGGGTAGGAACACAGTCTGAAACTGTTACTTTTAAGTATAAAATGACATCATCCATGTATGTCATAGTGGGACAGTGCCTGTTTTTATCCAGTGTTTGTCAAGCTTGCCAGTCAGTAGAAATACCCTGAAAATGAGAATGCTCAGAGTGCCCAAACAATATAGGGGCAAAAATGTGATAATCCCTGGAAATATACAGATGTAACATGCCACTAGTGTGTACTGCTGTTTCCTGTGAAACATCAAAAAAACCTAGTCAGTGGGACCTTAACACATATATAGTCCCCAGAAATGGACATTTAAAAACTACTACAGCATTATATAGAAAGAGCAACTCACTGACAGGTGAAACAAATGACTGTACATGCTGTAATACCAGGATCCTTACAAAATCCCGACACCTAAAATCTCGATTTACAAAATCCCAGTGGTATGGCGGACCTCCAATAGCCATGTTCCTGAGGGTATGGTGACCCAAAGTATGTTATCTCTAATTAACAGGGGGTGTGGGGTGCGGAGTCCCTGTTGAACAGTATCAGAAATTGAGCTGTCCAGCATTTTCATATCATTGGGATTTCGTAAATAGGTATTATGTGAGGCGAGATTTTGTAGTGGACCTGTAATACCTGATATTCTAATTAAAAACACAATATACCCAATACAACCACAACAGACAAATCAAGGTCATGCTGTGTCTGGTATCAAATGGCTGCCTGCAAAAAAAAAAAAAAAAAAAAAATGAAACAATTATATATTATAAATATATTGTTTTTAATTGCAGGCATATTTATGTGTATACTTGAAATCAAGCAAAATAGCAACAATAAACCATTTATGTAATTCATCTGACTATATATTTTTATTTATCCATTAAACACTGTATTTTGTGCATCTCTTCATTGAAAATGAGATCTGCTCCACCTAATTATTGGATGTGCTTCCATAATGTCTTTCATAGTCTGACCCAAATGGAGCAGCCATGCTCCATTTGGGACACATTGGTGACTAAATATGGATAGCTTGTGCAACTCATGCATGGGCATGCTCCCTATCCTCAGGCACCACTCCACTGCTTCCACCAATGAAATGGCTCCTATGCAAATTTCAAACAGCACACAAGTGCTTTGAGTTGTATTCACTGTCCAGCCCCAACAATGGCACAACACTATTCACGTCATTTAGGCTCTTCAATGGGCCATTATGAACTCCCATCTCATGCAGATTAAACACTTTTTTAACTTGTCAACCAGGTACAGCAGTGGTTCTGAATGCACTTCCACATATCAGGGTACCTCAAGTCACAGACTTGAGCCACCACTTTTAATAACCTCTCCAGCCTAAGGGTAACCAGCTGACTTGTTCCACAGGGAGAGAGCCCATGAGAATAATAAATCCACTTACTTGACTTCATGGACCTGCGGTGACCTCCAAGGTGCATGAACATCTTTCCTACTTCTGAAGGCAATAGCTGACTGTTACTCTGTACTTGGTCTTAGTATGGCACTGAGACCGTAAATCACAAGCCATCCCTATTACTAGCTCCGGCTATAAGGAGATACTATATATACTCCCATTGCTGCTCCCCAGCTCTGACGTTAACCACCGGAGATTGTGAGATGCACCACTAGGGGTGCTTCATGTAAAATGCCAGCAGGAGGGATGGCAGGAACAACCAGATAAAATATAAAATACTAGAAAGCCTGTAAGTTCAAAAATGTAAACTACATGTAAAAATGATAATTGGGGGTTGCCCCACATTGAGGTATTGGGCATTTACAAATTGATGCTTCCCTTTAAAGGGAAACTCCTACACAACCACAAAGTACAGCAGCTGCTGCAGAAATACCTGATCAGAGCTTTAGTATCAAAAGTAATTTTTCTTTTACCTGCTGCTTTCTGATTTTAATTGCAAAGACCCGCTCCATCCTAAATGGCTGCAGAGCCACAGGCGACCATCTCATACACTACAGGCAGCTTCTGCCACAAAGGTTATGCTAATGAGGGCTACCAATTAATCAATTAATGGCAGAGTTGGTAGCCCTTATTAGAATAACCTTCATGGTGGAAATCACCATCTGTGTGTGAGACAGTCACTCACTGCTCTGCAGCCATTAAGGATGGAGCGGGTCCTTGCAATTAAAATCGGAAAGTAGAAAGTAAAAAGAAAAATTTTGTTTGATGCTAAAAGCCCTAATTGGGTGCTTCTGCAGCAGCTGCTGCACTTTGCAATTGTGTAGGAGTTTCCCTCTAAGGTTTAGGGCTTCCCATGGAACACAGAAGAACATTCTATATTTCCCAAAGATAAAATGAGGTATATCCCAGGGATAAATGACCCCAATACACAGTTAGTAATAACCCCATTATCACATACCTTGAAAGAAGAAATGGGTACATTTTAATTATCCTCCCTGAGATTGAACTGATTTATGAAATCTGTGAAAGAATGTCTTTATCTAAACTGAGATTTATTTTGTAACACCCAGTGTTAACAGATAGTCACAACTCTATAAGTGGTTCTCATCAGATACTAAATGAACAGGAGGATACTAAGATATTAAAAACATTAACTATATTGCAAGTACAGTTGGGCAATAAGAATGTCATTGACTCTAAAAATCACATCCAAATTACTCAGCCTTTTTCGGTTGACATATTTCAAAAGGGGAATTTATGGGGAGAACAAAGAGATCAGTTTTGTGAATTCCTATCTCACTCCTTGCAGATTATCCTGGAAAGAGATTCAGTGACTCGAATAAAAGTTACCACAGAGCATAATAGCTACTCTCAAACTGATCTATGTTTCAGAAGTGAAATAACAGCTAATAAAATCCTTGAAAGAGCAGAAACACTTTATAATATTGGAATACATACTGTCAACTGGGAAACTACCTAGCACTCAAAAGGTGCTCAAATAATGCATGAACCCCATTATCTAATTTAGTAATTGAGAATGAGGCACCAATCCCTGATTATCTCTTGAAACAAAATAGATTTGCACCATTGGGTTTGATTACAGCGAAATTACAAATGAATACTGGACAGTTTAAGCAGAATATATTAAAACCAAATGGGGCATTAAGTGTACTTTCCTGCAATATAGATGATCTGGTCATAAAAATTAACAGATAAAAGTTGCATGGAGTTCATGTTGTCCTTTGATATCATAATGCTACAAGAGATGTGATGGATGACAGACACACCAAAGTTCTTAGGATATAACATTTTTCAGCATAAAGTGAAGACAATAGTCAAGCAGGGTAGATGGCAAAGTGGATTATTAACTGTAGTTAAATTACAGAGGGAGACAAACATTGTATTTATTGAAGCTAGAATCAACAATGTTTTGGTTATTACAATTTAGTCCAAACACATGGGAATAATTCTCGTTAATGTAGATTTGCCAACAATAAGTAACTGTATACATTTGGGTGAATGTTGGTAAAAAAATGGGAGATTATATAAAAGCTCTTTCTGATGAATACCAAAATTATCAATCTTTTTCTAGCAGGTGATCTCAATGCACAATATTATAGATGTATGCAGGCAACGTGTACTCTTTAGCAAACAATGAAATGATGAATAGATTAAACATTCTGAATGGAAATCTTAGGAGTATAAGAAATATGAAAGCTGTTAAAACTAATGTATTGGGTACATTTCTGAATACTATATTAATTGAAGCTGACCTTCTTATAATGGCAGAACAAAGGAGGATACTGAAGGGACCTTTACATATTATTCCCCAAATGGAGCCTCAATGATTTATTTATTTATCAGTAATTTAAATGCTACTGTAAAGGTTTTGCATTTTGAAGTGATGGACTATCAAGAGTCTCCAAATTTACCACTAAAGATTAGTTTACGTTAGTTAAATATATGGTAACAGAGACAGTCCTCTCTACTAGAGAATCCTTAGAAGTCAATGTCAAAAGAATTAAGCGGACATGAAAGAATCTTGATAATTTGGGATCGCTGTTAACTCAGAACCTCACAATTTAAAGGAAGTCATCAAGAAGGAGGAAGTAAGAAATCCCCAATACTTTATTTGGAGACATTACTACAGTACATTGCACCTCTATTATACAGTTATTCCAGTAAACAGCAGAAATACATGATATGGTTTAATTCAGTATGTAAACAGGGGAACAATTAACTAAATAAGTTAGTAAGGGAAGTTTGCTGAGACAAAACAAGAGAAAATCTTTCTAGATTAAACCAGAAAAGGAAAAGATATTATAAAATACTAAAACATGAAAAGTCCAAATATCAAAATAACTTATGGAACAAATTGTGAAATGCAGTTGTCCAAAAAAAATAAATAAATAAATAAATAAAAAAGAGTTCTGGAACCTATAGCAATAGGTTGCATCACATGCTCACAGGCAGTTGTTGCTTATATACAGCCAATGCAGTGAGAAGAATATTTTAGAAAGGTATATCATGACCTGCAAGATTTGTCTTGAGAGACTATTACTGGGAAACTATGACAATATCTAAAAACAGTATTTAGTCCAAATCCTGTTTACTTCACATTAACTGAAACACACAACCCATAAATAAGACTAAGTTAAAAGAGGAGCCTCAACCAAATAAGGTAACTACAGACATCAAATATTTTCGGAAGTGCTGGGCAACATTGCTACATTATATATTCAGTTAGATGACACAAAATGCTATTTTGCCCAATTTTTTTTGGCAGAAAATATAATGATGTTTCCTGTTCATAATAAAGGCGCACTAAGTGATCCTCAGGCATATCAGCCAATCAGATCCACAGCAATATACCGTCACTACAATGACACTGGTACACGGAACCCCCCCCCCACAGTGAAACCCCCTGCACACCTATATCGGCAGCAACAGGGGGTTTGTGTCGAGACACTCTAGGGTGATGGGTGTAAATATCTAACTCCACTGTCTGTGCAACATGGAGTTAGATATCTATAGTGGGGGGTGCGGGTGTGGGGGTGCGGGGAGCACAGCTCTGTCCCCCCACATTGTACGTCATGGTGGTGCCAATCGGTTCGGGGTCATGTTGCAGTCAGGGGTGTCGATGGGTTCCTGGCACAGTCAAGGATGTCACTGTCCTTGTTGTTGCACTAGCATTTTAAATCCTCTCATATATACTCTGCAAAAGGTGTTTTCTTGTATAGTAATGACTAGACTAGAAAACTGGGCAGAGAGAAATCTTGTTCTGGGCTAGAAAACTGAGCAGAGGGAAAACTTGTTCTGGACAAATGCCAAAATGGCTTTAGAAAGTCCTATTCAACCATACAGCATTTCTTGCCATTATCACGCTTGACAAATATGTTAAAATGAAAAAAGATAAATTGTTGTTTTGCTTTGTAGATTTAAAAATAGCATTTGATAGTGTGTGTCACAAAACATTGTGGATCACACAATATGACATGGGAGTAGTTAAGTATCAATAGAAATATCATTATTAGACTACATGAGAATACATTTTCTAAAGTTCAATACAACATGTCTGGAGAACTGACAAATACAATTAAAACCAATTTGGGTGTCTGTCGAGTAAGCAATAACACACAATAAGGTGCGCATTCTGCTGAGATAACTGCATGCCCAGGGGCATAGTGAGGCATCAGACTGCAGGCCTTGTGCCTTCAGCCCCTGGAAGTGTGGTTATCTCAGCACAGTGCACACCCTGGAGTGTCTTATTGCACTTATAAAATGGGCCTTTAACTTAAAATAGTTTTAATTATTAATTTTTTTCTTAACCATATAAAAGTTTAAATAAATGTGTTTCTTGTTTTGCTAAAACAGTCCTTCCACCTACAGTACAGGGACTAGTTTCAGGTTACTGCTGTTTTTTTTCGGGTCATTTGACCTAATGTAGATTCCATAGTTGTAGTTTACCAGTAGTTTCCCTGACCCCCCAATCATTCATATTGAAAGGCAGTTCTGTTTCTTTAACTTTCCTCATTTTTATGTTGTCTTGTGCCTGCGCAAGCAACATGTTGCTGTAACTTTGCAATAGCAGGTTTTGGAGGTGCGGTCCTGTTGTGGCCTGTGGCGCCACTGCTTTCTGGGGCTGGGCTCCATGGCATGAATTAGACTGCACACTGTCTATGACAGCAGTGCAAAAGTGTGTCCACCACCTTGAAAGATTTTAGCCACCGCAATGAGAGAGTGGCACCTCATTGTAGGGTGTGCCTTTCCCAGTGTAAGTTTCTATGTGACATGGCGGTGGCTGTGCCATCCGCCTCGCATGGTCCCCAGAAAAGCCAACTTAGGGGGTGCCCAATCCCCCTGTCAGCATCATCCCCCCCAACACTCTTTATTTGCTGACAGGGTGCCCAATCCCTGATGGCTACAATCCCCCCTCCCCAAGTCATCTGCCAAAGAGGAGCCCAATCCCCATTGGCATCACCCCCAAACATTCTTTATTTGCTGACGGGTGCCCTATCCCCATTGGCTACAACCCCCAAAAACCCACAGGTGACACACCCTCCCCAGTTCATTTGCCATCAACAGCGGAGGCCCAATCCCTCGTTGGCATCATCCCCCAAACAATCTTTTATTTGCTGACGGGTGCTCAATTCCTGTTGACTCCAGTCCCCCAGCATGCCAAATGTACCTGTAAAAATAAAACCTTCCCGCAATGTTTTTTCCCCTGTAAAGTTTAAATGGTCCTTCGTAGTCTGCAGCCCTTCCCAACCCACACCCACCCACCCACTGTGTGCCTCACCACCCAACACACACCCTCACCCCATACTTACCTCCGGAGACCAGGGCGCTGAGCTTCTGTGGACCGGGAACATGTTTGCACTCTGCAAAGCCGACCACGAACTAAAGAAATGCCAGTAAGCTATATAATGGCATAAATAGGGTTTTTTAAACTTTGGTGCATATCTCGGGCATTTTGGGGAATTTTGGCACCAAATTTTCAACATGGGGTTCTTGGGACCTGTCCTCATTAATTCAGTCACTGTCATCTGGTTATTCAGTCCCGATAGATGATTTCACGGTCACTGCGTGGAATCACCTTTCAGGACCGATTAATGAAATGACAGTGCCACTGTTCATGAAGTGGGCTCTCAAAAGGCCTATATTGCAAATTTGGTGAAAAAAAAAATTACTGTTTTATGAGCGTGCATTGCGCAGTGCTCGTAACTTTGTGAATCTATAATATTTTCACTCCAGATTTTCAACACTGGCATTTTTCCACATCTCCTTATGAACAGTATAGCTGTCATTTTTTACATCCTGGCCGAAATGCGTTTTCACACTTCTGGCACAGAATAGCATGGTCGCTGTGGGAAATCAGTGTACAGGACAGAGTAAGAAAATCACAGTGACACTGTTCATGAGTAGAGGTCCTAAAATGCCTATGTTGAAAATTTGGTGCCGAAAGTCCATTAAACGACTGTTTTACGAGCGTGCATTGCAGAGTTTCTATGCACGCTCATAACTTCGAAAACCTGTAATATTTTCACTCCAGATTTTCAACATTGCCATTTTTTCACATCTCCTTAAGAACAGTACAGCTGTCATTTTTCACATCCTGGCCAAAATGTGTTTTCACAGTTCCAGCGCAGATTAGCGTGGTCGCTGTGGGAAATCAGTGTTTGGGACAGAGTAAGAAAATCACAGTCATACTATTCTTGAGCAGAGGTCCTACCTAAAATGCCTGATGAAAATTTGGTGATGAAAGTCCATTAAATGACTGCTATGAGCGCGCATTGCGCAGTGTTCACGCACCCTCCTCATTTTTCACATCCTGGTTGAAATGTGTTTTCGCACTTCTGGTGCAGAATAGCATGGTCGATTTGGGAAATTTGTGTTTGGGACAGATTAGGAAAATCACAGTGACTCTGTTCATGAGCAGAGGTCCTAAAATGGCTATGTTGAAAATTAGGTGACTAACGTCCTTAAATGACTGTTTTACAAGCATGCGTTGTGCAGTTTCCATGCACGCTCATAACTTCGATAATTTTTTATATTTGTACTCCAGATTTTCACCACTGCAATTTTTCCACCCCTCTTTATGAACAGTACAGCTTTCATTTCCCACATCCTACCTGAACTGTGTTTTCGGACATCCAGCACGCAGTGGCTCAGTCACTGTAGAAAAACAATGTTCAGAACAGAGTAAGAAAATCACAGCAGAGGTCCCAAAATGCCTATGTTGAAAATATGGTGAAAGAATTCCATAAAATGACTATGTTACAAGTGTGCATTGTGCAGTGTCCATGCACAGTCATAAGTTTGAGAATTTGTAATATTTTCACTCCAGATTTTCAACATAGTCATTTTTACACACCTTCTTATGAACACTTCAGCTGTCATTTGCCACATCCTGCCAGAAAAGTAGTTTCGCACATCTGGTGCACAATCACATGGTCGCTGTTGGAAATCAACGTTCGGGTAGATTAAGATAATCATAGTGCCATTGTTCATGAGCAGAGATCCCAAAATGGCTATGTTAAAAATTTGGTGAAATAATTCCACTAAATGACTGTGTTACGAGCATGCAATGTGCAGTTTTCACACACGTTTGTAACTTCGTGAATGTTTAATATTTTCACTCCAGATTTCCCACATTGCCATCTCTTAACACCTCCTTATCAATGGTGCAGCTGACATTTTCATGTGGTGCAGAATGGCATGGTCACTGTGGGAAATCAACGTTCGAGACAGATTAACAAAATCACAGGGGCACTGTTCATGAACAGAGGTCCCAAATGCTTTCATGAGGTGGGGTCACAAAAAGGCCATGTTTTAAAATTTGGAGTGCAAATACCAACATACGCCCAGGGCATTAGGGTTTCTCACTATTACATCTCACCCTGTACAGACTAACAGGCACCGGGGGTGTCTTTGGATTGTCTGCTGTACTGCTCACGCCATTGGTCCTCCACCTCCACCCTGCAGCCACCGATAGGCATCAAGGTGTGCCTTGGACTCTTCAGCCCCAAAGTTCAACCCATTCTATGCTGCACCCATCTCAATGTACTTTCTTATGAAATGGGGTGGGCATAAGGCCAGATGACCCCAAGATACAATGAGACACTTGTCAGACTCTGCAGGGTAGGGTGAGGTGAAATAGCATGAGCATTATGGCCAGTGACCCAAACACACTCCCCAATGTCTTTCACTTTCTGCAGGGTGGGGTGGGGTTGATGTCAATTCTATACTTCCCTGATACTTCTATTATGTGTCTCTCTCTAACTCCTGCACTACCAATGGCAAAACCAGCAAGACAACATTTGGCGTTGACAGATCCTTTTTTTTTTTGTTTAAAATGAAAGGGAGGCACATTGTGAGAGATGAGAGCCACTGGTGAGAGCTGCTGTGTTTTTGTGTTGCAAGGAAGGGACAGTGCTCTACTGTATGTACTTTCTGATTTCTGTGGATCTGCAGTAGAGACAGACCGAGACAGGGACAGTGTCAGGATTAAAATGTACTGTGGCTCTAATCACTGTCTTTGGGTGTTTGTTCTGAAACGTAGCTGCAATACTGCACTTCTCCTTGAACACTAAGTTTTAAATTAAGAATGAAGAAAGACCTTGGTCACAGGAAACTCAAGGGGATGGCCACTCCAAACTGTTGCAGTGCCTGATGGTAAGCAACTTGGTAAAAGGAAGAATATGAAAGTCACTGCTTATTTTTCATTGGCAAAGTTAGGATTACCCTTCTGATCCATGGCTTTTTGTTCTCAGTTGTGCTCCGGTGTCTCTTTACTCAGTAGCTAAAGAAACTCAACTAGGTCTATTACAATGTTTTTAAACCACAAGTGAGATTGACATCAGGGGTTTGGTGGGTGGTCAGTGCTCACAGTACTATAAGTATTCTGTTACCATGTGCCAGAGCAGAAGTATACAGTTTAAACAATAATACAGTAATAAAAGGTTGATTTTCTTAATTTTGCCTCTAAAGAGACTGGGAGTGAATAAAAACGGCAGAGAACAGTGATAAGTTGAACACATTAGTGAGCTAAAAAAATGGCGACTTCAAAGTACTGTAATATTCTAAACAGAATGCCTTTAAAATGAATACTTTGATTCTCTCTTTTTTATGCTGTTTTATTAAATATTTGGTTGGTGGAGAGGGTTGGATGGGTGTTGGGGGATTTAGTTATTGTGTGGGTGTAGAGTGATAGTGGTTAGGGTTTTGGTTTTGTACATAGTGTGTAGAAGGTTAATGTGTGATTAGATTAGTCCCCCCCCTTTCTTTTTCTTTAATTTTGTGAGTGTTTAAGTTGTGATTATAGTATAGTAAAGAGTAAAAATGTGTGTAGGTCTCGGGCCCCCTCGTAAAACCTATGCTGCATCCCTGCTGTATGACCTCTGCCCCTTTGTGGATTTTCCCTTCCTGGCGGTGGCAGTGAGAAGGTGCTGGGAGGTGGGTATTGATAGGGACCAGAGAGGAGCATGGCGGGGTACTACTGGCATAGTGGAGGCAAATAGTATCAAGGTGGTTTGGAATAGGATGCACCCTGGTGTTAGATGGAGCCTTGAGAGAGGCCCAATTTGCTTTGTTCCTGTTCCCAGGATTCTCACTGGACCAGGTGTGCAGGTAACTAGAGGGTCTGCAGTCTCTATTAGTCCCATTCTAGTGGTGCTATGCAATGCCAGGTTGATAAGGAACAAAACCGCAATTATTGTGGACTTAATTTCCTCTGTCAACATAGCTTGCATCACTGAGACCTGGCTGGGGGATGATGCTGGCCCAGGACTGGAGGTGTCGGTCCCTGCCGGGTATTCAATGGTGCACTGCATAGGGGGAAGGCAGGGGCAGAGGAGTAGTCATCTGCTATAGATCCAGCCTGAACTTCTCCATGTACCCAGTGGGCTCTACCTCATTGTTTGAATGTGTGACAGTGTGTGGGGGTCCAGGTGCAGGTTGCAGGATTCTCCTCATTGATCACCCTCCAGGTCTGGGGGGCGATTTTCTGCAAGTGGTAGCAGACTTCTTTGTCAACAGGGTGTTGGAGTCTCCTAGATGCTTAATTCTGGGGGATTTCAATGCCTGGGCTGATGATGAATCCTCGCTTTTCAGTTTTGACCTCCTCCAGACAATGACATCTCTGGGCCTGACACAGGTAATTACCTTTGCGACACACCAACATGGCCACACCTTGGACTTGGTATTCTTGCTGCGGCTTGATGTGACTGATATCAAGATTGATCAGGTCATTTGGCCCGATCACTGCACAGTGGAGTTCTGGTTTGGGGCACCCACCGATAGTCCCTCCCCTGTTGAGATGGTCTGCTACTGCCCTTTAAGGGGATTGTCCCCAGAGGGATAGTTGGTGGTAGTAGACTTTACTGGTGTATGTGCTGCATGTGCGATAGGCATGGGTAAGGTGGTGATGGCCTATATTCAGGCCATTACCAAGGCATTCACACCGGTCCATATATGACCCATGTCTTCTCGCTTGAGATCCCCATGGTTTGATGGGGCTCTCAAGTAGATGAAGATCAAAGGTTGGAAGTTGGATTGTTGTTGGCAGAGAACCCAGTCCCTGAAGGATAGACTGGCCCTGAGAAATCATTATAATGATTATCAGGGGTTAATCAGGGGGTAGTCAACCATAAGAAGGCAGAGTTCCTGTCCAGAAAGATTGCTGCTGGGAAGAACAGACCAGTTCAGCTATTTAAGACTCTGGACAGATTGTTACGTCCAATCTGACTACAGCCAAAAAGAGCATTTTCAACCATGTTTTGTGAAGAGTTTGTTCTGTTCTTCTCAGACAGGGTGTCCTTCATTCAGGCAGGGATCTCCCCAATGGGACAAAATCTACTCCCCAGTAGTTGGCATGGCCCAAGCAGAGGCACTTCTGTTGCCTGGGGGGAGTTTGGGCTGGTTGAGGTGGTTGAGGTTGTTGGGGTGATTTCAAAGCTGTGGCCCACATGCAGTGAACTGGACCCTGGCCTGACTCATCTCCTAGTGGGAGGAGTCAAGGCCATTGGTCCAGTGTTCACCAGGATAGTCCGGTGTTTGCTCTCAGAAGGATGTTTCCCCAATGCCTTGAAGGAAGAGTTGGTGAGACTTATCTCCAACCTCCCATTTTTAGGGAAGGTTGTCGAGAAAGTAGTGGCTCTGTAGCTCGAAGCCCACCTCTTGGCCTTAGACATCCATGAGCCTTTCCAGTCCGGTTTCAGAGTTAAGCATAGCACAGAGATGGCACTCGTTCGGGTGCAAAATGATCTCCTCAGGGCGGGAGACAGAAGGGAATGGTCAATTCTCATCTTCCTCGATCTCTCATCAGCATTTGACACCATGGAGCACATTGTGCTATTGGATCACCTCAGAGTGTACGGTGGACTCAACGGAACAGTCATCAAATGGTTTGAGTTCTATCTCTCCGACAGGAGGCAGCAAGTGGTGATGGGGAATTTCTCCTCCTCCTCGAAGTCCCTGCCATGTGGAGTGCCTTAAGGCTCTATCCTCTCACCAGTGCTGTTCACAGTTTACACACTGCCACTGGGAGAGCTCATTAGACAACACAGTCTGGGTTTTCACTGCTTTGCAGATAATACTCTGCTGTATATGTCATTTGCCCATGGAGCTGAAAGTGCCATTGAAGTGCTAAACAAATGCCTGGACAAGATTCAAGACTGGATGTCCTCAAACTGGCTGAGGCTGAATCCAGACACGCTACAGAGATGCTAGTGATTGAACCTGGTCAATGGTGTGATGGGGATGCCTCTGGATTAGCAACCGGGTTAGTCCTGGGGTCCACTCCATTGATGGCTTCCCCTTGGGTGAGAAATGTAAGTATCATCTTTGATGACAGGCTGACCCTGGAAGCCCAGGTGTCATCTGTTATCAAAAGTGGGTTCTACCATTTAAAGCAGCAGTGCAATGAAAAAAAGTTATTTCAAAAAGTGAATTTTTTGCTATGGTTATGAAAAATACTGGCAGAACTGTTGATCTGGGTTTTCTGGTTGCATCTTATGCTGTGTACTGTGCATTTGCATTTTTGTCTGGATTCTTACCCTCTTCAGGTCCTCAGTATTATTCCTATGCAAAAATGGGGTGACCATCTTTTTTTCTTGAGAAATAATTATCGTAAAACTTTCATAAAATTCTTTAATGATAATGGAAACTGAAAATGTCACCACCAAAGTTAACTGGAAGACATCTGTAATCAACTAGGAAGAAAAGAAGGTGTGGTCAAATTTTAACCCATTTTTGTTGCACTGCTACCTTAAGGAATATCGCCCAAATTAAACCCCTGATTCTGCCAGAAGACTTGTCATCACTGGTACATGTCTTTGTGACTTCCAGGCTGGACTATTGTAATGCTTTGTACTTCAGGGTCAATGGAGAGATCCTCTGCTGAGTGCAACTAGTGCAGAATGCAGCAGCCAGGCTGCTGGTGGGCCTTCCAAGGTCCTGCCATGTGACCTTGGTCCTGTGTGATCTGCACTAGCTGCCTGTCTGGTGGAGGATCATCTTCAAGGTGGGCCTGCTCACCTATAAGGCCCTAAATGGCCTGGGCCCTGGTTACCTGTCTGACCTCCTTACTCTAGCCACCCCGGTATGTTCCCTCTGCTCCTTCACTGAGGGCCTCCTGGCTGTTCTGAGGGTCAGGCTGAAAACCTTGGTGGATCATTTATTTTGTTTTATTTATTTATTGCAGTTTAGGATTTATACCTTAGAGTCCTAGGACTTGTTTACAAAGGTTTCAGGTCAATACAAAAAAACAGTTAAGTGAAACATACAGATTACAGACAGTAAGTACAGTAAGAATTGGTTACATTGAGGGACAGTTAGTTACAGTCAGGTTACAGATATTAAAGGTGACAGGTTTCGACGGGATAAAGCATTTCAGAAAATATCCATGATACAACTTATACAAAATACATTTTCAAAGGAAGTGCTTTATGTTGTCAGGAGGAATGGTGCCTTAGTCACCTGAAAGTGCTGTCTACACAGATAGCTAGGGTACTTGTTTATACAGTGGGGAGGGTGGAGGCAGCCTGAGGATGGTGTTGTCGCTTGAGGGAGGGTGATGGTAGAAGAGGGAGGAGGGGAGGTGGAGCTGCAGGGAGGTGGCAGGGGAAAAAGGGGTGGGGAGGTGTGGGCAACTGGGAGCTTAGTGAGAGGCTGGTGAGGGGGACAAAGGGTGGGAGACTGAGGGAGAAGCTGGTGAGGGCAAGTGAGGAGATAGGTACAGGGGGAGGGTGGGGGTGAGATGGTGATGTGGGGGGATTGTGAGAGGGTGGGTATAAATCAGGCTATAGCATCCTGTAATAGGCTAGTTAGCATACACAAGCCATTTCATGATGCAGTAGAGTCCTGAGTCCTGTTTTGAAGAGGCTAATCTTATTGCTTTCAATGAGGGGTGCTGGTAGCCCAGTGTACCATTTTGGCCCTTGGTAGGAGATGGATGTCTGAGCCAGAGTGGTGCACTTAAATGGCATCAGGAGCCCACCTTTCCCTGCACTCCTGGTAGGCTTAGGTGGTAAAGCCCACTGAAAGAGTTCACATAGAGATGGAGGCACAAGTCCTAGTTGGGCTTTTTTGACAAACAGGCAGGGCTGGTAACAAGCTCTGAGATGGAGAGGAACCCATCCAGTTTCGGAGTAGAGGACACAGGTGTGGGTAGAAGATTCAGCACCTAGGGTCAGCTGGCAGTCCTTGTTTAGTAAGGTATTTATTTTATTGGGGGCCGTGTTGGTGCCTGCCCCTTAAATTGGTAGGCTGTTGTCAATTGAAGCAAGGACTGAGCTGCTCATGACAAGTTTTAATGCGTCAAGTGTCATAGCGTGCTTGTGGTGGTGTAGCACCCCAAGTTTCACATTAGTGGTCTTGACCACATGGTCAATATGACTGAAGAAGTTGAGAGTGTCGTCAATGAGAACTCCCAGATATTTAAAGGAGTAGACTTGCTCTAGAGCTTCACCATTAAGGTTCTATATAAGCATGGGGTAGTTCCTTCGAGGTGGCCAGCCTGGCCCTCTAGAATTCATTGCCAAAATCCTTGAGGAAGGCCCTGATGAATCTATCTATCTATCTATCTATCTATCTATCTATCTATCTATCTAATCACTGAGCCATCAGATTCAGTGATCATGCCGTTTTGCTGGGACTAGTTATTTATAGTGCATTATAGTCCTATATTGCACTATAAATAATCAATCAGATTACTGCATTTTTCTCTGCTATTTTATAAGGATGCATATTTGCTCCATTACTCTTTAATCTGTATATTAATGGAATCATTACTCAGCTATATGATTCAGGTTTTCACTCTCCAAACATTCTGAATACTGTAATTTCATCTTTAGCATGTGCAGATGAGTCGGTTCTCATTTCTACTTCTCTTCTTGGTTTGCAAAATAAATTAGACACATTTTCAAAATTATATGACTAAATATTTGAAGATAAATCTCAGTTATTAGTGTGTGGTACTGCACATGGCATAGGATATATATATATATATATATATATATATATATATATATATATATATTATTTTGGTATTAAATTAAACACAGTCCAAATTTATTCTTGGCAAATTTGAAATGGAATTGCAGCATAGTATATCTCGATCAAAAACTCATCACTTCAACTAATGGAATAAAGAGATTCATGAGAAATTACAGAGGTTACTCAATAGAAGGTTGAAATCAGTAATGAATGCAAATATTAGGTCTGCTATAGGTTATGCCTCAGAAGAATGAAGTATGAAGTTTTGTATCTTTCTCATCATTACAAATTATCATAAAAAAAAACACACATAAGGAATGAGACACAATGAGGTGTGCTTTATGGTCGGATAAGAGCATACCCCAGGTGCATTGTAAGGCATGAATTGCTTGAGCCAAGTGCCTGTAGCACCTGGGAAGTGCTCTCATCAGGCCATAAACCACACCTTGGTGTGTCTTATTCACTTATAAAATGGGTCCCCCAATAAAGATGTTAATAAAAAAACATAAAAACTGTAAATAAAAAGAGCAAAAATATGATCATATCAACAGAAAAAAACAACAAGCATTTGCCAATGCCGAATGCTGTTACACTGGCATTGGCTTTGGTAGTGCAGTGCAGTGCAGAAACACATTTTTGGCAGGTTGTGAAAAATGACAGCTGTACTGTTCATAAGGAGGTGTAAAAAATGGCAGTGGTGAAAATGTGGCATGTAAATATTGCAAATTTGCCAAGTTACAAAGGTGCATGGGGAAATGCGCAATGCACACTGGTAACACAGTCATTTTACGGAGTTTCAGCACCAGATTTTCAACATAGGCATTTTAGCACCTCTGCTCATGTACAGTGCCACTGTCATTTCCTCAAACTGTCCCAAAAAGTGATTTCACACAGCGACTGCGCTATTTTGCGCCGGACATGTGAAAACACATTTCTGGCAGGATATGTAAAATGACAGCTGTACTGTTCATTAAGAGCTGTGGAAAAATGCCAATGGTGAAAATCCAGAGTGAAAGTATTACAAATGCACAACGTTACGCGCGTGCGTGCAAACTGTGCAACGCACGCTCGTAACACAGTCATTTCATGGAGTATCATCACCAAATTTTCAACATAGGCATTTTAGGACCTCTGCTCATGAACAGTGTCACTGTCATTTTCATAATCTGCCCCAAACACTGATTTCCCACAGCGACCATGGTATTGTGTGCCAGAAGTGCGGAAACACATTTCAGCCAGGACGTGAAAAATGACAGCTGTACTGTTTACAAGGAGGTGTAGAAAAATGATAATGTCAAAAATCTGGCATGAAAATATTGCGAATTTGCAAAGTTACGAGCGTGTGAAACGACTGCGCAACACATGCTCGTAAAACAGCCTTTTTTTGGATATTTTTCCACCAAATTTACAACATAGGCTTTTTGAGAGCCCACCTCATGAACACTGACACTGTCCTTGCACTAATTGGTCCCAAAAGGTGATTCCGTGCAGTGACTGCAAAATCAGCTTTTGGGACCGATTAACGTCATAACAGTGACAGAACTCATGAGGAGGCATCCCAAAAACTCCATGTTGAAAATTTGGTGAAAAAATTCCACAAAATGCCTGAGATATGCATCAAAGTTGAAAAAACCCTATTTATTCCATTATACAGCTTACTGGCATTTCTTCAGTTCGCGGTTGGCTTTGATCGTGAAGACATGTTCCCGGTCCACCGAAGATCATCGCACTGAGCTCCAGAGTTAAGTATGGAGTGAGGGGGGTGTGGGGAGGCAGAGTGCACAGTGGGTGGGTGCGGGTGGTGGGTAGGGAGACTACGAGGAACCGTTTTCTGTTTACAGGTAGAAAACACGCCGTGGAGGGTTTTCTTTTACAGGTGGTTTCTTTTTGGGGTCCAGTAGGCTGACGGGGATTGGGCACCCTGGCCGGCAGCACAGAAGAAGGGACATCATGCCGACGGGGAGTGGTCTCCCATCTGCACATTAAAGTGGGGAAGGGGGACAGATGCCAGTGGATTGGGCACCCCTGGCAAACAACAAAAGCGGGGGGGCCCATGAGCTGAGGGGGGTTGGGCACCCCCTCGGCAGGCAAAAAAGAAAGGGGAGACACATTCTGCTGAGGGGGAGTGGGCTCCCCCATTGGCACATACTTGAGGGGCAGGGTAAGCCGACCAGGGTATTGGGCACCCCTGAAGTCGGCAGTTTAGTGGACACTGTGCCGCCATGTTTGTAGCTGGTGAAGCACATAGGAAGGGTCCTCTGCGTGTGATGAGCTTTGCTCGCATTGCAGCAGCCTTTCCTTAGATATGCTCACCACGTTAGTATGCATGGTGTGGCGCCAGTATGCAGGCTGATTGGGGAATGAGAGAGGCACCTACTGGTGCGTGCCCTGCATTCACCCAACAGCGACCACTCTTCCAAATCTGCACTACTGCAAGATGATGACTGCGCAAGTGCGCCAACATAAAAAGTAGTCTTTGTCATTGTATTGCAATCAAAATGTTTAATTAAAAGTCACTACAGGGCAGTGGTGTCTGTCTGTCCCCCCCCATACACACACAAACACTCAAAACCCTGCAGAATATGCTTCTTTTTATTTATTTATTATTTCTTAGTTTAGCTGTGTTTTGTGCATGGGTTTTCTGATTCTCAGTTTTGGTGACATTTTGAGCAGGTCTGAGCGTGTCCGTCCCCTACCCCATACTCACAAGCCTGCACAATGTGCTTATTTTTTTTTGCACATTCTAGTTTTTCCTCCTCTCGGTGGCTGGGAGCTATCCCCATTTCAGCCCTTTATATGGGATCTCAATGATCATCCGGCCAGCCTCTGCCACAGCGGCGATGCGGGGGAGGACTGTGACTTACTCCCAGTGGAAGGGCCTCTCCCCGGTGGGGGTCTGGTCCAGAGAACAGAGACTGCATCATCCTTGAGCCCTGTCATTGAGGCATGGGTCAGGAGGCAAAGGAAAACCAGGAGTAGTTTCGAAATTTGCAAATAGCATTTTATTATTAATAGCAGCAAAATAAAAAAATAAAAATTGTTCAGTATAACTATTTACAATGGCAGTACAAACAGAGAAAACAGAGTCCTTCTTCTGAGTTTTTTCTTCTCAATTTCAAGTCTCTGTCTCTCTCTTGAACAAGCATTGCTGCTCTTTTTATAAGTCTGTACCTGGAAACTTGTTACGAAAATAGCATGCTTCTCACACAATGTTCTTATAAGTTTCCAATGTTCTTGCAGGTGCAGCAAAAAGAACATAGTGACCCAGAACTGACCTCTTGTTTACAGCTCTGCAAAAGGCTTAAAACCCGCATTTCAGGTTAACCCCTTGAGTTCCAAATAGCTTTTTGCAATCATTTCAACATTATAACTATATACAGTTTTAAAGAAAGGGATCCCAGTATCAGTGACATTTCCACATAAAGATATACATATATTTTCATACCCCCAGATATGCAAGGGGGAAGAAAAGACAGAACAGCAAGGGAGGGCACAGAGATAGCGAGAGGTGGAGAATTGCAAAACCATCGGAGTTATCAGTTTCTAGGTGTCACAAGAAAATTTGGTTGTGCAACCAGACAGACAAGAGACAGAAAAGGAGAGGATAGAACAGACCCTTGCATTTAAACTCTTTCTGCATAATAAATGGGGCAGGGCCTTATTCAACCCTGTCACAAGCCCCCATCCCCTACTTATGCCAGGCTTTGTTCGGCTGGTGATCGGTGGCCCATTGAGGTCATCATAGCACATGCCAAGAAGGGCATTTCTACTTTAAGCCCCGGGGGTGCGAACATGCAATGATGTCCAGTGCATGGTGAGCACGCTCCTATGCTCACCTGCAGGACATCCACTGCTGCCCCAATCCCAGTTGCAGGTGTCTCTTACTGCTGCAACCCAGGGTCTCCACTGAAGGTCACTACTGCCAGGGACCAAACCCGGGTCACCAGCATGGTGCAAGGTGTGGTGTCCAGCACCTCAATCATGAGCACCACTGGGCCAGCCCCCTGTGCTTATTTTACTTTTTTTTACTTTTCACTTTTTTTGACATTTCATATTTTGCCAGTGTCTTTCGATGAGTGACCAAGTGCGCAGCCAGTTTCAGTGAGACCAAGCGGGGGCATGTCCCATATCCACTGCTGTAGTTAGCACTTTTTGTTACTACCATTTTTCCAAACTCAGTGCTGCTGTATGAGCGATCCTGATCACTCTGTTTTGAAAAGCTTGCTATAACTTTTGTGGCTGCACAATATTGCGGCTCTGTTCCTATTTCATTAGAAAAGGAGGTAGCCAGGACTGCAGCATGCATGCATGTGGGTGCTCGGGAGGGTTGTGGGGCTACTTGCTGAATAGTCTATTCCTCAGCCAGAATGAAAAAAAAAATTGTACCAGGAATGGAATTTTGGCTGCACTGCATCCTGGTTATCTACAGAAGTACCAGTTGGCACAATATGCCCTGAAAAGGACACAGCCAAAGGAACCTCTTAGCCAATCAGGACACAGAAAACTTCTGACCCATTTTATAAAGATACTTATTACATGCTTCCTGATTGTGTTGCAGAACATATTCTTCGCACTGAATTTGGTCAAATATCTTCGGAAACTACAATAAATACACAAATAATTTTCGTAATGGATCTACAGATATTACATGAACAAAGACTGCCAAAAGTATATATGGAGAAACACATTCAGTATTCTCATAGAGACTTCAGAATACCATATTTAGAATTCATGAAACAAAAAATGTTCCCATTTGGGTTAGGTACAGTACTGTCAGACATGGAGAGAGACAACACTCACCCTCATCCATGGTACAGTACAAGTTCAGTTCTAGTTTCAATGATGCCTCTTTATGTTCAATGTCCAAAAAAAGCCAGTGCAAATCCAGTATTCCAAAAACATTCACAGCTCTTGTTGGTCACAGACACTGATAATGGAAACAGATGCTGACAAACTGGCTGAATGTTTTGCACCTGTGATGCTGTGCTTCATCAGAGGTCTGGGGGCATAAAGTCACTTTCCAAATTTATACACAGCAATCACATGATTAATAGCAGTGTAAAAGTTAAAATACACCCCTCAATGTATACCAATAAAATGCATCAGTGTCAAAGGGACACTGCCAACCTCTTTTGCATCATATTATTTATCGTTCATACCCCACACTATACGATTGCTTACCTTCTCAAAAATTCATTGATGTTACTGGTTGTTGTATCTGCCTCTTTGCTTAGAAGAACTGACATGCATCCTAATCTATAGTTATAACAAACCTTGTGTTTTTTTCAGATCCTGGATGTAGTCTTACGGCATACTTCTGGACATTAAGAACACCCCCAAGCAGTGTAGTCACTCGTGATGCAATAGTCTCTTCTACTCCCACTGCATAACAAGTGACTAGACTGTGTTGGGTGTGTTCCTCTGTCCAGGAAAAATGCAGTGGTAGTTCACCAAGAAATACAAATAAACATGTTGTGTTAACACCTGTATGGTGAACTGTCTGTTTTTCACTTTTTAGAAGAAGGCAAGAATAAGAAATAAACAACCAGCTAGATCAGGAGACTTTATAGACTGTGAGTAATCATAATGTGTTTTAAACTAAGGAAACTCTGAGGCTGAAGTGGGTTGACAGTGTCCCTTTAAGATTAAAAAAATGCAAAATAGACATTAAAGTAAATCCATTATTCCAGCACAGTAAGAAAACTTGTGCATAAGATCATTAGTCTGTTTGTCAGGTGTGTTCCAAATTTCTTCTTACTGCACCTGTAACCAAGAAATAGCGACTAACAAACACAATCCCAATTATATTAAAAGCCTAAATAATGCAAATTTCATATACAGCATATACAGACTCCATTCCCAACTAGCAAATGACAGACATGCCTTAATAAATCACTTCTGTACCGTCAGCTTTATACTCGAAAACTCAGAGCGGCTAATTTGTATCCACCCACTGTATGAAATGTTGCATTTTTATACTCTCAAAGGTTGTACGCCTTTCTGAATCATCCCACTCAGTATGACATGGGCAATTTTTCAATATCCAAATACAGAACTACCCAGAGTTTCATACACTATACTTGAGGTAAATCATCTTCTTCTTTTCTGTTTACAATGTGGATCCAATTTTCACAACTCATAAAGATAAAAATCTTTATAAAGGACCAAGTTGCTGGCTCCTACGTTCTCAGCACTGGACTCCAATAAGAGGTTCATACCTCCTCTTTCATGATACTGGGGTGCTAGAAAAGGAGCACATATGTTGAGGCTCATTTTCCATTTAATACTTTTACAAGGCACACCGAATAAAGTCTCATTTATAGCTAAGTCACAAAATGTGCAGACAATGTACAGTGTATAAGAACATTAGCTGAGGGTTGGATTCCCATCAGTGCTAACATCAATCATTTCTTTAGATACAGTACAATTTAAAATGTTACATTTAAACCAGGATATTGTAGCACTCTCAATTGATTAATCAAGTATTGCTTTCTCTTGTTTTGTACATTCTGTTAATCACCTCCCCTTGTATTTTTTATGTAATTTTTTATTGTTTTCAAACTTACACACAATACAACATAGTACATCAATAGTGTGCTGAAAAATAGGTAACTGACTGAAAACCAGGGAGGTAAAGAGGGGAAGAGAGGGGAACAGAGGGAGGGTAGCAGGGAAATTTTAAACACTAAACAGGTGAAAAGCTGAGTGACTACAGTTTGTTATATGGTGCAAGAGAATTGTAGTTAGCTGTAAGATCATTCAGCATATACTTTTTGGAGGCTCTTAAAGGATGTAACTTGGGGGGCCCCTTTCCCTAGCCCCTGGAGTGGCTCCCACCCCCACACTGGACTAATCAGGACTTTAATAATGGGAGGCGTACTTTACATGTAGTCAGTAAGGAGCAAAGAGTATTCACACCTCAGTGCTGGATGGACCAAACCTGCAACTGAGCTATGTCCTCTTCTTCACTGAGTGTCTGTCACCTTCTGCATGGCATTCCTGCAGAACCCAGGTAAAAGCGTCTTTACTTCCTATGGTCCAGTCAGTCACCACCCCCGAAATATAAAAACATGTCCACAGAGGTAATGTGTTCTACATGGATAACTATCCAGGTCATGCACCTGATGCCTGACAAGGACACTGTAATCATTATGCTAATACATACATCTTGGCTCACATACAACATGTTGGAGAGCTCTCCTGGTAGTCTTCCTTGAAAGTGTCCTACCCCTTGGGTGCGGTAACTTGCACACCATCTATTCATTGATGTTCAGGCTGTATGTAGGGACCCCAACACTTCTGGAACCTAGCCATTTGATAGTTCTTTAGGTGGGAAATCCTATCTAGGGCAGCTAAATTCAAGAGGGAGATGAATACCTCTCCACTGGTGGGAGGAGAGGATAAAGCCCTATTTATAGACTTTGGTTGTCTTAGTTTGAATGGCCAGGAGTGCAAGCCATCTGCATTCATGAGGGAAGAGAGGTGGGAGGTCCTGTTTTAACCCTAAGATGAAGAATGAGGGGATTGGTGGAATGCTTTTCTGCATTACGTTTGAGGCCATCAAGCAGACTTGCTGCCACAAGAGCTGGATCTTTGGGCAGGCCCACAGAATGTGCATCAGGTTTTCTCCTGGTCTTTGGCAGTGCCAGCATTTGTCCAATGGAAGGATCTTGGCTTTTTGGAGGACAGCCAGGGTTTTGTACCAGGAGTTAGAGATCTTATTTTGGATTAGCTTGGTGTGCATGTCCTTGTATCAGTTGTGCATATCTCTCCAGGCCTGCTCCCATTGTCTGTCGGGTATAGTGTATTTCAAAATCTTTTCCCATTTGGCCTTTGCCTCCCCAGATTGTGAGTAGATAGTTCCCCTTAATCACATGTAGCTGTAGCCTGCCAGCCCCTTTGGATGGTCAAGCCAGTTTTGGAAGTCTGGCTTCAGAGGGGTCTGGCTGGCTTGGGCCAGCAAAGAGTTAAGAGCCGCCCATATCTGCAGGTACCACCAGAGGTCTACTTGTGGAAGTCCCACAATCAAATAGTGCTTGAAAGGTGGCCTTTCTAAAATCTGGGAGCTCCAAGACATCTCCCACCCTTTGAATGCCTCTTTTACTCCAGTGAAGCCATGCTACTCATTTGTTGTCTATGTTAATGCGAGGCTTGTGCCACACAGAGGAGAGGCAGGGCGGTTGGGCTCTGGGCCATCCCCATTCTGGCGAGGGTGAAGTGCTAAATTTTCCTGGAGGCTACAATGGTGGGTGACAGTGCCATTGACTCAGGTGGGTCCATGAGCCATGAGCCATCAGGGGAATAGAAGAAAGGAGGCATCCAGGAGCACCATTGTGTCTCACTCCATTACCACCCATTGCGGACTGTCCAGTGGAAAAACTCTAATCCACTGAATAGTTTGTGAAGTTTGGAAGGTCCACTTGTAGTCCTACACTCAGGGAAGATTCCATCCCCCTTGGGACCAGTGTGTCTGGAGTTTGTTGGGGCTGTACTGGGGTTTGGGTTCTTCCCAAAGAAGGTCTACTATCAGCTTGTCAATGGGCTGTGACCACTTCTTGGGTGGTGAAATTAGGATGTGAAAGAGGAGGAAGAAAAACCTTGTGGTTATCACCATTTTTATGGCCGTTATCTTCCCGGCTAGGGTGAGTTAGAGCAGCCTCCACCTGTCAAACTCAGTTTTGGTGCTGATCATTAATGGGTGTATGTTGGCTCCCCAGATATCCTCTGTATTAGGGATAATGATGATCCCCAGGTATGTGATCCCATTTGGGGCCCACAGTAACTCTGCTTCTGATGCTATCTGCTGTGTGCAATGCCCATTCAGGGGCATCATCTCCATTTTGGACTGATTCAGTTTGAGCCCTGAGAGTCCCATAAAGGAATTTAGGAAGGCTAGAAGGGGAGGTATTGAGTGCTGTGCATTGGCCAGGGAGAGGAGCAGGTCATCGGTGTACATAAGGGTTGGATATGTACATTGGCCAACCCCCATACTGTGGATATCAGGGTGTTGTCTGATCACTATGGCAAGAGGTTCTACCACCAGTACAAACAGGAGGGGGAATAGAGGGCAGCCTTGCCATGTCCCCATCTCTAGCGGGAACTGAGGAGAGATTTTATGGTTGGTGGTGAGGGTATATATGACCTGCACTCTACTCCTGAAGCTGTCTCCTGTTCCAAGGTGGGCCAGGGTTGCATCCAGATAATCCCACTCCAGGGAGTCAAAGGCCTTTTCGAAGTTGACAGCAATAGCTGCAGCCCTGGGTGGGCAGCCCCATTGCTATATGCATCAAATTCAGTAGGTTCCTCATGTGGTCTGAGCTGTGCCGCCCCAGGATGAAGCTCAACCAGGAGGGGTGGGTCAAGGTGGACAGTAGGGGGCCCAGCCATGTTGTGAGCACTTTAGCGTACACTTTACTGTCCACATTAATAAGAGATATCAGCCTGTAGTTGCCTGGGTTGGTAGGGTCCTTCCCTTTTTTGGGGATAATTATTATATTGGCCTCTTGGAGAGCAGGAGGTAGCAGCCCCCTAGTCTCTGCCTCCCTGAAGATGTCCATCAGCGGTGGAGCCATCTGGTGGATTAGGGTTTGGTAGAAATCCACTGTGTAACCATCCCCACCTGGGGATTTTCCCCCTTTCAGGCTTCTAATAGCAGTTTCAACCTCCTCTAATAAGAGAAGAACATCCAGGTCACCAGCCTACTGGGCCAAGAGTTTAGGGAGGAGAATAGTGTCCAAAAAGGGTAGAGTCACTGGTATTGGGGTGGGATGGGAGGTCCTATAGAGGATGGAGTAGAATGAAGTCATGATCTCATTTATGGCCTTGGTTCTGGTCATTAGCTCCCCACTCTTATCCCTTATCCCAGGTATATGTCTGGTGGCCTGCTGCTTCCTAAGTTGGTATGCCAGTACCTTGCCTTCTTTGTATCCTCCTTCCCAGAACATGTGATGGAGCCAGAGGATGGCTACTTTGGCATTCCTATTCAGGATCTGATTAATCTCAAACCTAAGACCCAGGTTTACTCTCCCAGTGGGTGAGGAGGGGGAGAGAGAGGGCATTGCCTTGTAGGCGGTCTCTGCCTGTGCGAGTTGTAGTTCAAGATCTATCAGTTTCTACTCTCGATATCTCCTTTTGGCTGCCACATACCCCATAATGCTCCCTCTCATTGTGGCCTTAAAAGTCTCCCAGGTATTCCCTAGGGTGGTGTCTGATATGGGATTGTTCTGGAGGAAGAGAGAAGCTTTGTTTCTGGCCCAGGGGATAAAGTCTGTGTCCCGCATGAGGAGTGGGTCAATTCTCCAGGAACAGGAAGGGGTCTCGATGGGGCCCCAGGTGATTATGAGTTGGACTGGGACATGATCTGAGATACTCCTTGGAAGAATGACAGAATCCAGGGAGTTCTGTAGAAGGGCCTGTGAGGCAAGCCAGAAATCTAGCTTGCTATAGGATGCATTGGGTTCTGAGTGGAAGGTATAGTCTCGTACTCAGAGGTGATAGTCTCCACATATCCATGAGGTCTATGTCCTCCATAAGCTGGTGCAGTGCCCTTCTTCCCCATTTATGTGACTCCTTACTGATATCATTTCAGTCTAGCTGAGGTACCAAAGTCAGGTTAAAGTCCCCCTTATCAGCACTGGACAGTTGGGGGGAGTAAAGCTAGTAAGGGTTTTTGCCAGGGAATTGAAAAACAAGGGGTCATCCTGGTTAGGAGCACACACACTGCCATGTACGAGGGGACCAGACAGACTGTCATAGGTGACCATCACCCATCTTCCCTCCAAGTCTGATCTACTGGCTGACAGTTTCCAGGGTAGAGATTTGTGTAGCAAAATGGCCACACCACACTTCCTAGTTGGGGCCTCTGCGTGCATCATTATTTGTCCCACCCAGTCTTTCATCAGTAGGTTTTGGTCTGTTCCAGTTAATTTAATCTCCTGGAGAAAAGCCACCTGAGTTTTAAGCAATTTGAGGTGGAAGAGGACCTTTTTTCTCTTAAATGGGGAATTCAGAACCTGCACATTCCATGTAAGGGGTCTGCGGATGGCCAACCAGCGAGGTCCCTCTGGCAGCTCAAGAGGTCTCCTCCAGGTCTTACCCCCTGGGAACAGGCATGTATCTGGTGCTGGGGATAAGCCCCTGGTCAGGCACCCTTAATGTTCTCCAAGTGCTACTCTATTGAATGGTTATTATATTTTGTTCTGGCATGCAGCTTATCTAGGGTAATTCAGCACAGTGCTTCAGTAACCTAGCCACATGTTACACAGCTATGCACAATTCAATTGGAAAAGCTATACCTGGAGTTCGAGGGCCAAGCAGCCAGCCACTCACACTTCCTGAGCTATATAAGCAGTTCCTCTTAGCCTCATTGTGAGGCACTTTTTCTTCACCCCACCATCCTCTCCTCCTCCTCCAGTGGCAGCATTCTCTCCTTAGGGGGATTCCTAAGGTACCTTTACCACAGGAATCATCCTGTGGCACCTCAAGGGGTGGAACCCTCTCCGAGGGTTCTTTGACTTTCGTACCTCTACAGGGTGGTAATTCCTCTGGAACAGAGAGTGCGAATGGCCAAAATCAAACTAACACAGTTGCACAAGCATAACACTATACTAGCTGCACAGGACACTGAATTGGAAAGGCTATGCCTGGAGTTCAATGGCCAAGCAGCCAGCCACTCCCACTTCCTGAGCAATATAATCTGTTCCTCTCAGCCTCATTGTGAAGCACTTTTTCTTTGCCCCACCATCCTCCTCTCCTCCTTCAGTAGCAGCACTCTCTCCATAGAGGGATTCCTAAGGTACCTTTAGCCACAGGAATCATCCCGTGGCACCTCTAGGGGTGGAACCCTCTCCGAGGGTTCCTTGCCTTTCTTATCTCCTACAGGGTGGTAATTCCTCTGGAATAAAGAGTGCAAACGGCCAAAACCAAACTAACATAGTTGCACAAGCATAACACTGTAGTGGCTGCACAGGACATTGACTATCTTCATAAGTGGCATTGCAGAGGGCCAGGAAGGAAAAGTATGCCTATTTGCAGATGACACTAAGATCTGCAACAGAGTAGACACTCCAGCAGGGGTGGAATAAATGAGGAGGGACCTAGGTAAACTAGAGGAATGGTCAAGAGTGTGGCAGTTATGAGTCAATGCTAAGAAGTACAGAATCATGCATTTGGGGTACAGGAACCCAGGGAAGGCTTATACAAAGGGGGAGAGAGATACTGATAGCCACCAAACAGAAAAGGGATCTGGGGGAAATCATATCAGATGACCTAAAGGTGGACAAACATTGTGCCAAGGCTGTGGGGAGAGCCAGTTGGGTACTGGGGTGCATAGGAAGAGGTATCACCAGAAGAAGAAAGGAGGTGGTGATGCCACTGTACAAATCATTGGTGAGACCTCATCTGGAGCATTGTGTCCAGTTCTGGAGGCCACATCTCTATAAGGACATAGACAGGGTAGAGGCATTTCAGAGAAGGGCATCAAAAATGATGCAGAGCCTGCACCAAAAGTCATAAGAGGAGAGACTGGGAGACCTCAATATGTATTCCATGGTAGAGAGGAGAGAGAGGGGGGTATTGTTTGTTTGTTTATTTAAATAATTATTTATTTTATTAAAAAGTCCATGTGCCAAAGACCCATTCACATGTGCAGCCAGAACAAATAACAAAGTATACAAAATGCATAAACAATAACAAAGATAAGCTATGCAAAACCAAAATTAATTAACAAATGGTTAAACATTCACAGCTATTGCTAGAAAAAATATATTTTTTAAAGCTGTTCTGAAGGTATGTAACATATTACAGGCACTAATTATACATTATGGTAATGCATTGTAAACTGTAGGGAGTGAATATGACAATCTCTGTCCAGTAGAAATTTTCATCATCTGACAGAGACCTTCAGATATCTCAAGGGCATAAATAAGGTACAGGAGGGTAGCATATTTCAGAAAAAGAAATGTTCTAGAACAAGGGATTATGACATGAGGCTGGAAAGGGGATAGACTAAGGGGTAATGTGAGGAAGTATTTCTTCACAGAAAGGGTGGTAGATGCTTGGAACAACCTGCAGCTGAAGTTGTGGGGGCAAATTCAGTAGGGGAATTCAAAAATGCATGGATAGGCATAGGGGAACCCTAGCAATAAGAAAAAGAATAAAGTCAGCGATCTGGTAGGGTCTGTGGTTTTTGCAGCAGGTACAGAAAATGGGCAGAGTGGGTGGGCCTGGTGATCCATATCTGCCATCAGTTTCTATGTTTTTTTTTTCCTATGTGGGATGGTTGGGGGTGAGAGACGTGGGTATGTGATGACACAAAGAGATTGGGGTTGTGGGTCGAGAAGGATGAGGGGGTTAACGGGGGGATGGGTGTGTATGTACACCAATAACACATACCTTGCATGGAGGATGGTGGATGGATGGGGCAACATGAGGTGTGAAGGTGAATCACTTAGGAGGGAGGGATCGAAACCTACCTGGCCAGGGGTGTGAGGTAGAATATGGGGACTGGTGAGTTGGGTGTGCTGAGTGGGTGTTGATGAGGTACACAGATAGGGGGGTATGGTGCACGGGTGCAAAATTGGGGGGGAAGATACAACTGAGAATGCATGTATTGATACAGTAGCAAGGGCTGATGGAGGTGCTCAGAGTCAGTGGCCAGGGGCTTAATGGGGGCATGTCTATGGGGCAGGGAGGTAGATAGGTGGGGGTAATAGTGTGCAATGAGGTGGCTGGCTGAGAGTGGGATGTGAAGTGGAGACATGTATAGTGAATGGAATGGCACAACATACAGAGTGGGAAGTGTGTAACTGCTGGAAGGGTGATGAGAGGTGTGAGGGGCAGGGTTGTGGGGGAGAGTCCTCTCTAGGGAGTGGATCAGAGGTGTAGTAGAAGAGTGACACAGGTACACGGGAAGGTGATGAGCAGCATGCTACTGGATGGGGGCCCAACAGTATGGGGAAACAGAGGGAGACAGCAGCCTATCTGGCTGTACTACCCCTGTGGGCAATGACTGACATCACAAGATGTGGAGTCTGTAGCAGTGAAGAGGAGTGGGGACTACAGAGGTATGGTACAGGAAAACAAGGCCAAGCAACGATTGGCTGTTACATAGGGTCATTGTGCAAGTCGTATGACCTTGGGTGAGAGGGTGACTTGAGAAAAGGGTAAAAAAGTTGCAGTGGTGAATGCACCATGGACATTCGAGGTCACATGGACAGCGGTGCTGCAGAATACTGCCCTTCCACTCAGGGTAGCATATATGTTGCCACTATAGACTATAAGACAGAGAACCTCAGTGCAAAAGTACTGAGACAAGGGTTACCTCAAATGGCACTGGCCATAAAGCCAAGTTTTAAAGAAATACAAAATCACACATACCCCCATAATGCAAAGCATCATGGGCTGTATATGCAAATCACCATGATATTTTAGGTTGGTTCGGCTTTAAGAAGGAGTGCATTGTACCAAACAGCCTCTTACACAATCTGCAAAGGCTGCAAAAAGAAGACACAGACACATTCCATCCTACCCAGGACTCATCCGTGTGTCTCATCTGTATGACACCCCAGGAGAAATGAATCAGCTGCCTTAAGTTGGTCTTACAGGTTTAGGTCATGTTGAGCCCCCCCCCCCACCAAAAGAAAAAACAAGCTAAAAGACAAAGAACACCAGTGCAAAAGCACTGAGGCAAGGGTTGCCCCAAAGGGCGTCGGCCATAAAGCCAAGTTTCAAAGAAATACAAACTCACACATACCTCATGGGCTGTATATGCAAATCACCATAACATTTTAGGCTGGTTCAACTTTAAACAGGAATGCATGGTGCCAAAGGGGCTGACTATGATGCTAGACACAGGGATGGGGTGGTCGACTTCTGAACAGGGGCACATCAGGCTGGCATGGGAATGCAACCACATTGCCGATGTCAGGCACCGAGCGTTGGTTGCAACACCCTACTTACAGTGGGCACATGTGTGGGAGACTAGGGAGGTGACCATGGTCAATATATCATTGGCGGTGTTACGTCTCCTGGAAGGCGGGGTGGCATCAGGGGAACTTATTACAGTATAGTCGACGTACATGAGTCTGGCCATAGAGGAGCATGTGACTGTTGAGACACTGGTGGTGGGCATAGATATCAGACCCTGCCAGTCCCATGGTGATGGACATGGGAATGGTGGGTAACAACATTGGTACCGGCAGCAACAATGTGCAATGTGACATATGGCGGCTGCAGGCAAATACATGTCATCGCATGCAGTGGGATGAGGTGCACATGGGACCAGGGGTGCCAGAAGCATGGGGTGATGAACCCGACAAGTGCATTGGTTACAGTGTGGACAAGGGGGAGTATTGGGCACACCATTGTGTGTGTGGCACAGCCCTGGTGAGCTGTTGGCGATGGAGGTACGCATACACCACACACATCAGATGACATGCAGGCCACGTGAACCTTGCATGACAGATGCCCACAAAAGGCTGGACAATGGAGACAGCTGTGATGGCTACACACACCTTGGCAGAGCTTGCAATGGTGGACAGCTGCGTACACAACAGTGTTGGCATCTTACATGGCTGACACATACGTGTGGGCAGTGGCCGGGGGGCCGTGGCCCAGGACAATGTCACCATGGTGGTTGGCAAAGTGTGTCCTACCATGACACTGTGTGGATACACACACACACAGCCATAGTGCATGTGTGGTATTCATCATGCACGGTGTGATAGGTGATGGACCCATAGGCATCTGCCAGTGGGCATGTCCCACACATGTGGTGCAGCATGCCTCCTGCATGGTCAGCCACATATGGCTGGCCATACACAGGGCATGTGGTGCCATGTTGGGTCACACTGTGTGCAGTGTTCTATGAGGCCAGCAGCCATCCATGGAGCAGGAAGGAATAAGGCCAACCCATGCCCAGCCACAGTGTCTGACCATACAACAATGCTGTAGCAGTGTTGACACTGTGTGCAACAGCAGAACACAGCACACCATCGATGATGGTCATTGATGGGGTTCATGAGGCAGCATGGCTGCTGAGGTGTTCCATGGGTAGAGTACCTGAGGGGCTGCTGTATGGGTGGGTTGTCGCATGCATGAACCATGAAACAGTCTTTATAAGTGACATTACAGAGGGACTAGAAGGGAAAGTATGTCTCTTTGCAGATGACACAAACATCTGCAACAGGGTTGATACGCAAGGAGGGGTGGAAAGAATGAAAATGGACTTGGCAAGGTTGGAGGAATGGTCAAATCTATGGCAGCTTAGATTCAACGCAAAGAAGTGCAAAGTAATACACCTGGGAAACAAAAACCCAGGGGAAGAGTACACAATGGGGGGTGAGATACTGACAACAACAAAAATGGAAAGAGACCGGGGTAGTCATAGCAGATGACCTAAAGGTGGGCCAGCAATGTGAGAAGGCAGTAAGGAGGGCTGGGGGGATACTGGGATGCATAGGGAGAGGTATCACCAGTAGAAAACAGGAAGGTGTTGGCCCTCTGTACAGACAGTTGGTAAGACCACATCTGGAGTACTGTGTACCGTTCTGGAGACCCCATCTCCGCAAAGACATAGACAGGGTGGAGGCTGTCCAGAGGAGGGCAACCAAAATGATTCTTGAATTCCCCCACTGTTTTTGACTCTATGACCTCCTCAGGAAGGCTGTTTCATGGGTCCATGGGTTCCAGGGTCTGCACCAGAAGACATATGAAGAAAGACTAAAGGAGCTTAAGATGTATAGCCTCGAGAAAAGGAGGGAGAGGGGGAACATGATAGAAGCTTTCAAATACCTCAAAGGAATTAACAAAGTCCAAGAGGGTAGCATCTTTCAGAAAAAGAGATGTGCAAGAACAAGGGGGCACAATTGAAGATAGAGGGGGACGGCTCAGAGGTAATGTGAGGAAGTATTTCTTCACAGAGAGGGTTGTAGATGCATGGAACAGCCTTCCTGAGGAGGTCGTAAAGTCAAAAACCGTGGGGGAGTTCAAGAATGCATGGGACAGGCATATGGCAATTCTAGTGGGGGGTAGGAGGAAGTAGGCTGTTGGTTAACTAGGATCTGCAGCTTATCCGTTAGGTAGAGAAATGTGCAGACTAGGTGGGCCATGCAATCCTCATCTGCCATCAAATTCTATGTTTCTATGTTTCTATGTAACAATATGATAGTTCCCATGCTCTGAACATTTACATTGTAATCTCTGCTTATTTGCTGGTGCTAGTGGGAATGCGGACAGGAGGGGCACAGCAAGAACACCACAGTGGCATAGCCTGGGGTGTGCGACGGAGCATGTCAAGCACAAGGAGGCCAGAACATATGAGGAGTGCACCAAGAGCAGGGCCAGTGTGACAGTGGCAACATCTGGGCCAGCTGATGGTAACCGCCAGTATTACTGCAACGGCCGAGAGCAGGCAGCATTCAGGTACTGGTGCCGATGACCACGGGGGTGATGGTGCAGGAGTATCTCCAATAATGAACATTGGGACTGGTGTGGACATTGTGTGGTGCTCCGGGGGTGCTGGAGGAGAATGACACCACACACCTGGAACCACCTGACCCAATGGCCCTTGGGACTGGTGCACATAGTGATGTGGAGTGAACCACTTTGCCATCCCTGGTTGTGCAGCAGGATATGGCAGTAGTGGGGGATGTCCAAAGGGGCGATACCTGGCACAGGGATTTGAGACAGTTTGCCAGGGGCCTTGGTGACCACTTGTACCCTCTTGTCCAGGAGGTGGACAATCTGCAGACAGCGATGCATGTGCTGATGGCATACACCACTGAACACTCTAGCCATTAGGCCACCATGGTGTGTGGGCACAGTTTACTGTTGATAGAACCTCCGTGGCCATGTTTATGCTCAGTTTTTTCCTTGTGTCTGTGTAACCATATGTCTGCTGCTGTGGATCCCCGCCGAAAATGTTTTACAGATATTTTAATTTTTTTCTATTAATAAATGTACATTTTGCTGTCTATCTGAGTGTTTGTGTACGTCATTCCAGTTGTCCATAATATTCTGTGGGCCTCAATAATGATTTGTGGGTCATCTGTGCCACTGTCTACTTTGGGAATGTGTCCTTGTCCATCACATGCAGTGTGCACCACTGTACAACACTGGTACACTTGCCACTGTATCATGCATGACACCATGTCATCCATAGCTCAGCCACAGGTATATTACCAATGGAGTTTTGCAACTCTGATGCATTCCAATCTGACCCTGTATGTGGGCCATGGCATGTTGAGCCACCACATGAAATAACCACCATTCCACTTGTGTCTGGGGCATTTTATATGTAGTGTACGGATGTGATCATTGTCCCACATCATTGGTCTATGAAAATCCCCATCCACACTACCCCACAGCTGTGTTAGACTGCACAGTCATTGCATGAACTGGTTGCTGGCCATGGAGTCTACATCGTGGTCATATAGCAGGTGGCAGTGCTGTGTGGTACGGCAGTATGGGCGGCTACTGTGATGTGGGTATGCTGTTTATGGGAAGTGACATGCATGCTGGGGATTGAGGTGGCCACTACAGTTCAATGTTATAATAGCTCAACTGCAATAGCGCAATACTTCTTAGCGCATTCTAAATAGCGCTATTCTTTAATCGTACTTTGGCAAAAATAGGGAAGTAACAAAAGAGCTAAAATAGCTTAAACAAAAGTGATGAATTACCTTTTGTGCAGGACTTTGTTTTTACAGGACTAGACACCGTAATACCCTCTCGGACCATTCTGTGTTACATACTAACTGATTCCTCACAACTGCTCCCAAGTTCCAGAGTTCCACAGTTCTCCTTCTGCCTCCCTCCACTCCCCCCTCCCTCCCTCAACACTCCTCTTTTCCCTTTGCAGCATTGGAGATTTACAAAAGTACTGAAGCGATGTGAATAATGCCACACATAACCTTTATTAAACACAGAAGATAAAAATATTTAAACTTATCCTATTTACTGTATCATCATGGGGACAATGGGGAACATGTATTTACAGTATTCACTCAATTGGTCAGTGATAATTTCATTTCATTTCACTGCATCTGTAAACAAAAAAGTGTCTAGGTCTGTAACTGAAAATTGTAAGCAATGCCTCTTAAAGGAAAACTACATCCAAAACTTGAAAAAATATATGTTGTGCGGAGTGTTTTAGTTTGTATGTGAAGTTCTACTGTTTCCTTCCCTCTGACTGGTATTAGGAGTTTTTCCTAAATTAGCCTGCTAGCTTTAGGGTAGTTTCGACCCTGGAGATCACCATATCAAATAGTTTTATTTCATTTCTTTGTCCTACAGTGCACCTTGTTTCATGTAATGGTGATGTAGGAGCCCATAAATCCAGCAGAAAGCATTGCATTACAATCAGTTCACAACAACAGAGATGGCTATATTTTAAAATCTGTAGAATTCAGCTTGGTGACCACCCTCATCCTAAAGGTTTTACTGTCCTGAAAACTTTGCTGCTGGTAATTTTGTGCAGCTTGTAAAGCTTCCAAGATATTTAGTTTGTTTGGCATGCGTGTGCTGAATGTTGGGTCTCTTATATCACAGTCACATGAGACAAAATGCACTGTGGGAACCAGAAATACAATTACACTATCAGGTATGGAGATCCCCAGGGGTTGTAAAACTAGCATAAAGCTAGCAGGCTAATTTGGGAAAAACTCCTAATACCAGTCAGAGGGAAGGAAACACTAGAACTTCACATAACAAATTAAAACACTCTGCACAACATATATTTTTTCAGGTTTTGGGTGTAGTTTTCCTTTAAATACTCCTCTCTGGGTCAAACTGAGTACACTCACAATGTCACATATGTGCTTTGGGGTGTCTTTGTATTTTGTTTTCGTGATTCTGAGACACTGGTGTTTACAATTAGCTGCTCCAGAAGCGTAGTGTTGCAGTGCTGTTCCATTTTTAAAAAATCCATGAATTTACAAATTGACGGGTGGTGTGAGCCTACAAAATGATTGATTTCCTGTGCCATGCTTCAACATAGTTAATCATGCTTGGCAAATCTGACTGCACAGAACCGTAACAATTCCACATTTCAATTGCAAACATGGGGTGACGTCTACTCAGTGGCCTGCCAAGTCATGTGTCCTCATAGTAGTCAAATAGAGGGGACAACAGGTCATTGTTCTCTATGTAAAATTCGTAGCTCAGTATGGCATCAAAGGTAGGGAGAACATCTGTTACAGGAACATACACCAAGGCTGGGAGATAGCGAATTTGTAGTGAAAAGTTAGGGCCGGACACATACCTAGTGCATATTTCTGGCAGCTCTTAAATTTTGAGCCAAAAAGCTTGACAAAAATGGAAAAAACATCCACGCACTGTTGCAGATGGAAATAAAAGTTTAAATGATTTAATGGCAGCAAGCTCGAAATCAATTAAAATCGATTCAGGAGTTAATGTCACACAGACGATGCAGCTCAGCAAGTACCTTGTTGTAACATGAAGCACTACGGTTTGCCATTAGAATATACACAAAGGGGATCACCTTGCTGTACTTTATTACATGAAGCGTGTATAACTGACAGAAAATTGTGGGACAACATTTCAATATACTGTCTGCAAACCAATTTGGTGTTGCCTTTTGTTGCAGAAAAAAAATCAATATTCTGTCCGATGATGGCCCAGAATCAAACATTAAGAAATTTTCTTTTTGCACAGTTAGAACAGTCTCAGGAGGTAAAATTAGACAAGAAACATCAGCAGGCTCAGGTGTAGGTTGAGCAGTAGCACGTATATTTCTCCTGATAGTTCGTTTCAATAGCGGGACAGCGGGAAGTTTACTAGAGACAGCAAGTGTCATCTGTGATATGCCTGCAGCAACAATTTGGTGTGTTGTCTCACAGATGTAGGTAGCTTGCTCTTTCATTTCTACAACTACCTGTTTCACAGCCACCAATGTGGAATCTGGCACATGGTTGTTCTCGCTAGTCATCTTGAGCACCCTTGCCAAATTCAAATGCAGTCTTGCACCACAAAACCCCTTATCATACTTTTAAACAGTTCCATTATGTCTTAGAGGATGTAATGCACTCCCTTCGATATACAAAGTCCTCCAGAACAGCTAGGTCACTGGCCTTTTGGCTTTTCACAAAGCGCACGTCCTTATCGCAATCCATTCTGAATCAAACAGAGAATACGGGGACATTTATTGACCCAGATCTTTGCGCTATTATGGCCATGCACTTAAAAGACTAGCGCAGTTTTGGCCATGCACTTAACATCTTGCGCTATTTTGTCTTGTGCTATTGGTGGTTGTGCTATTTTGACTGGATACAGGCCACTACCATATGGCTCACCAGTATGGCCATCACTCAGGTCCTGCATACACTTGCTGTGCATACATCCATGACATTCCCTACATATGGGGTATTACAAGATCAGTGCGGGCTATGGCACTTGCAGAATGTCTGCTCAACATGTCATATGGGGACCAGTGTGTGGTGCTACTGTAGTCCATGATGTTCGTATCCCACATACCACCCAAACCCATATTTTCATATTTGTATGTGGGCACATATGCTATGCCTGCAGTGACTATCCTACATCCATTCACTACATGGTAAAGTGGATTCTGTTCGTTGTCACCTTAGAATCCTAGTGTACGTCAGTACAGACATGATGGTCTGTGTTTCCCTTCCTCTGTACCCCGTAGGGCCATTTCTGCTACGTTGGAGTGAACACTGTGCACCATATGTGCCATGACACTTGTTCAACAGTTCAGCATTCACATGGCTATATTTATGGGTGTTGTGGGGTATATGCTGTGGAGTGGGTCACATTGTCCGGCATATCAACAGGTATCCTATGTGGCATATCATCAGTGTTGACCTGAGGACAATCAGTCATGCAACATATTTGCCTGTGGGTGACAGTGTGGTTTGCCATGGTACATCGGCTAATACTTTACCTAGGGCTTCACCCCCACCCCCATGTGTACCACTGATTGTCACAACACTGACACCTCCTATCTCAGCACCCTCCATTTGTCTCACATACCAGTCTAGGTGTTCCATTCACTGTCAGATTGGAATTCTAAAGTGAATAAGTCAAACCACCAAGCACAAAGGTGGAACCCAATGGGTTGGACCTATCTGTGTGAATGTGCTGACTGTAGTATCCACACAGTGACCGCATTTACAGGGGCACAAGAAATTTAACTTGTTATGACAAGTTATGCAAAAACAAACAAAACATAAAATCACATTTTTGCTTTCATTTTCCTCCTTCTAATTACTCTGACCAGGTTATAAACCCAGCAATTCATCTGGAATGGATATTATTAACTGCAGGTACTGCAGGACACTTTTCAAAAGGGCAGTTATACAGGATTTAGGACACTGCATGGGCAAAGATTGTGTGCATCAAATCACATATTCAGGAGGAAATATATTATAAGAACCGCCCGCCATTTCCCCAACATCCAACAGAAGCACCTCGACTGCAGAGGGTAGTTGGTCTGGGAGGTTGGCAGGTGGTTAGGAGGGGCAAATCGGTGCCCCATCACTCAGTGCTCTCCAATGTATCACCTCCACAAACCATATAAAACTACAAACAGGTATCTGCCTCTAGCTCTGAAATCAAACAAAGTGGCAGAGGACACTGCAGAGCAGAACACTGCAGCACAGGAGCTAGCACAACAAAACTTGCCCAAAAGAAGGACCAAAATAAAAAAAGGAAATCAAAAACACTTTATATCATAGGAGACTCCATGATTCAGGGAGTTGATACCTACCTGCAGCCAGGGGTAATGGTCAGATGTCCCCCAGGTACATCACTGTGGAGAGACACTGACTGCATTGCTAAAATCATGCAGGAAGCAGGAGAAAACAACAATGTCCAGGTACACATAGGGACTATCTCACCAGCCGGTCAGTTGTGGAGACCAAGGAACACCTGACCAGTCTGGGTGACAAACTATCATACATTTCGTCTGACATCTCTTTCTCTGAGATCCTTCCAGTCTGGGAGGGGTGCAGATGGACAGAAGGTCAGAGAAGGGGAGATAGGGGAGCTAAACATGTGACTCAAGAGCTGGTGCCAGGAAAAAGGACACAAATTTGCAGGTAACTGGCAACAGTTTTGAGAGTGAAAGTTCTTTAAATTTAATGGACTGCATCTGACTAAGGAGGGAGTCAGTGCATTGGGGCAGAAGTTTGACATCTTTGCAGAATATTTAAACTAGCAAATGGGGAGAGGGGTGCAGCACCCAATATGTCGAATGAGAAGAACACCTCTCCCCTCTCAGCTAGTGATCAAACAGGAGTTCATCATGTTTGTAGTTCATTTGCATCACCATGTAAGGAAAAAGGTCCGGCTCCCCATATGACGCACAGGGAAAATGCCGAACCTTGCCCAACAGCTAACCCATCGAAATCTGGCCAATGGAAAATCATGTACACAAATGCTCACAGTCTGGGAAACAAGATCCCAGACCAGCAGGGAAAAATGATAGAGGCTAAACTGGACATAGTAGCCATTAGTGTGACATGGTTCACCAGTAACCACACTTGGGAGACTTCAGTACCCAGCTACGTACTGTTCAGAAGAGACCAAGGTTCAAAAAGGGGGGTGGAGTGGCCCTTTTTGACAATGACAATATCAAAGCTACAGAAATTCAGAATACACATAAGGAGCCAGAAGAACGGTGGGTCACTTTGGAAACAGGAAATGGGACTGCCATATGAACTGGGGCTGTCTACAGGCCTCCAGACCAGGGGGAGGACAAAGAAACATTACTATTAGAAGATACACAAAACATGACTGCTAAAGGGGAGGTTCTGATAATGGGAGATTTCAACATGCCAGATACAGATTAGTCAATATCAGCAGGAACATCTGCCAGAACTAGATACATAGTGGATTCCCTGCAGGGGGAAGCTTCAAAAAACTGGTAGAACAACCCACAAGAGACAGGGCTATCCTAGTTCTAGTACTGACTAACAGGGAAAGGATCACAGATCTCAAAGTAGAAGGTCACCTGGGGGCCAGTGACCATCACATGGCATGGTTCAATTTGGTCACTAGAACTAAATCATCCCATTCCAAGGCAAAAATATGGGACTTCAGATGAGCTGACTTTGATAAGATGACCAACAGAGTTAATCTAGCCCTGGCAAGAAGAAATACAGGTGAGGGGGTACAGGCAAAGTGGGCAAGCATTAAGGATGAAATACTTGAAGCAATATCCCATTCTGTTAGAGAGAAAGGCAAGAGTAAAAGAAGAAGGAAACTACTTTGGTTCTCAAGAACAGTAGCAGAGAAGGTCAGAGCCAAAAGGCTGGCCTTCAGGAAATATAAGGAAACACACGGGACGAAGATAGGGAGACATACCAAACTTCCCTAAGGGAAGCAGGGAAGGCAGTAAGGCAGGCAAAGGACAAAACCGAGGAAACACTAGCATGAACAGTAAAAGAAGGTGACAAGACTTTCTACAGATACATTAGTGAAAGGAGAAAGTCCAGAGGGGGTATTGCTAAGATCAAAGTGGATAAGGGGGAGTGCAAGGAGGAGAACCAAGGAAATGCATCTGTCCTAAATAGATACTTCTGCTCAGTATTTACTGAGGAAAAGGTAAGGCAGGGCCCACAGCTCAGGACCATGGACACGGGGGAAGGAGGTGTGTACTAGTCCCTTCACAAAAGAAAGGGTCCTACAAGAGCTCGCTAAGCTCAGGGTGGACAAGGCAATGGGACCTGATAGCATACATCCCAGGGTAATAAAGGAGCTAAGGGTGGAACTAGCAGAGCCACTATCAGAACTGCTTAGCGAGTCTCTGAGCACAGGAGAAGTCCCAGAAGACTGGAGAAGGGCTCACGTGATCCCGCTCCACAAGAGTGGTAGCAGGGAGGAGGCAGGGAACTACAGACCAGTCAGTCTTACCTCAGTAGTGGGCAAGATTATGGAGGCATTCATTAAGGAAAGGATAGTGCAACACCTGGAATCCATAGGAGCACAGGATGCAAGACAGCATGGGTTTACAGAAGGAAGGTCCTGTCAAACTACTCTCATAGATTTATTTGACTGAGTAACCAGAGTGGTGGACCAGGGGGAGCAGTTGATGTCACCTACCTTGACTTCAGCAAAGCTTTCGCTACTGTTCCACATAGAAGATGGATTTATAAGCTGGGTAGGCTCGGGCTGGGTCAGAAGTTGGTCAACTTGGTGGCAAACTGGTTGGCGAACAGAAAACAGAGTGGTGGTAAACGGTATAGTCAGAAGAGATGCAGTTCACAAGTGGGGTACCTCAGGGATCAGTACTGGGGTCCGTCCTCTTCAATATCTTCATCAGTGATATTGCAGAGGGACGGGAGAGTAAGGTTTGTCTGTTTGCAGAAGATAGCAAGATCTGCAACAGAGTAGATGATCCAGATGGGGTGGGCAGAATGAGAAGAGATCTGGATAAACTGGCAAAATGGTCAGAAGAATGGCAACTGGGGTTTAACTCAAAGAAGCGCAAGATCATGCACATAGGGAAGAGTAACCCTGATGCCACCTATAGGTTGGGAGGGGAGTTGCTGGCAATCACAAGGGAAGAAAGAAACTTAGGCATCATCATCACAGATGACCTGAAATCATCCAAGCAGACCACTAATGCACTAGGTGAGGCTAGGAGGATGTTGGGGTGTATTAGTAGGGGTATCACAAGTCATAAGAGGGAGGTAATAATCCCTCTTTACAAGACACTGGTTAGGCCCCATATGGAGTACTGTGTGCAGTCCTGGAGGTTGCACCTGCACAAGGACATTAACAAAATGGAGACAGTCCAGAGAAGGGCAATCAAAATGGTGCGGAGACTGCATCATAAAACATGAGGATGGATTAATGGAGCTCAATATGTATACCCTAGAGCAAAGGAGGGAGAGAGGTGATATGATCAAAACATTCAAACATCTTAAGGACATTAACAAGGTGAAAGAGTCTAACATGTTTCAATATAAGAAAAATAGCAGGACAAGAGGACACAGCATGAGATTAGAGGGAGGCCGATTAAGGAGGAATGTGAGGAAGTTCTTTTCCACCAAAAGGGTGGTGGATGCATGGAACAGCCTATCTCAGGAAGTGGTGGATATGAATACAGTGCAGGGCTTCAAACAGGCATGGGGCAGGCATAAGGGAGCAATAAAGATGAGTATGAATAGATAGGCTATTGACAGAGTACAGGCCTATGACACATTCATAAGGTAGAAAAAATGGGCAGACTGGATGGGCCTTGCGGTCCTTATCTGCCGTCAACTTCTATGATTCTATGTTTCTATGTTTTGTCTGATAGTTACTGTCCACTGGAGGGGTGAGATTGGGAGGGAGTTCATGGTTATAATGGGTACATAGCAGTATCCTATGTGGCTACGTAAGGTACATAGGGGTGTATACTTATGTTGCACTTGCGTTGTACCATACCGGTCCATTTTAGTAGCTGACTTGTAATATTTGGGATGGGTGTGTAGCAATTGCGTTTGTATTAATGGTGGTGGCCTATGTTGCTCAGCTATTATGTTGGGTTCGTGGGTGTGTTAGCAATACATGACCTCACACATACCTTGGTATGGCAGTAGGGGGCCTTGGGTGTGTGGTGTATGACATGTTGAACATCATATTAGTGGATCACAGCAGTGATGACATGGTGGCACAGTGGTCCCTGTCTAGTGATATGGGCTGTGCTTGTGACTATGTGGGTCTGGTCCATGTGGTTTGACTGGAACTGTGAGCAGGGGTGTGAAATGGTCTGTATGGCCATGTACAGTATATCTGTTACATGTTGTGTAGGGGCTGCTGTCCACTATGTGACCAGTCCACTGTTTGTTGCCTTCTTCTCTCCCCATCCATTAAGTGCCTGGGTATGTTCAACACCGTGTTATGGCTGCTCCACATGTGCTCCTCCATGTGTACCTTCCCCTGATATGCACTGATAGGATTACAACCTGAACCTTTGCTAGTGTCTGGTGGCTGCCATGGTGATGCTGACTTGTGTTGCACCTGATGGTTGTTCACCACTAACATTGCCTTCGGCTTTCTGACCTATTTTCTTCGTGGTGTGACAGGTGGTCCTGTCTTTGGCTAAACATGGGTGACCTCTGGTGTTGTCTCATCCTCTACCAAGGTGCTCTTTCTTTTCAGCCAGGGTGTTGTATGACTTATCCTTCCGATTGTAGTTGCATGGATGGCTCAGTTGGCACTGTGTAGGCTGGGGCGTGCATATGCCCAGTGGATGTGTGAGTGTCAGTGCCCTGGTAATTTGTGTCCTTGGCCTGGTGGGCATTTGGCGATGTTTTGCCCTTTCTTTTGCCTGCATCCTGGGTGTTGCCATCTGCACTTGTGGTGCTGATGGGTCTTGGTAGTCTGTCATTCGGCACAGGCACCAAGCCATTCACCTGTGTTGTTGCTTCCCTTGTACCTATCTCAATGTTCTCTGTGGCTGCATTGTTGGTGGTTGCCAATACAATGTGTCCTGTGTGGCCACCCACTTGTTGGGATCCAGTGTCTGGTGCCCCACTGTCTGGACACATGACCATGGTGATTGCCTGCATGACTGTTGCAACTGGGGTGAGTGCAGTTGCCTGCACCTGTTGCTCCACAATGCTGTGTTCAATGTCATGCACCAGTCGCTCTATGGCATCTGTCTGACACTGGATACACACCTTGAGACCATGCAGGGTGATGTTGAGGTCCACCACATGCATCTCGCTGTCCCTTTGACACGCCTGCATGACATTCTGCAGGCCTACAAGGTTTTTTTTCCACTCAGCTGAGATGTGCTGATATGGTGGTATTCTGCTCATTTATGGCTGTGCATATGCCACCCACCTGATGCTGTAGGGCCTCCTGGGTGTCTATGACATAACAGCAGTATATAGTGATGTTCTCTTCCAGTGCTGCTGGCATGTTCTGGGCAGCATGTTGTACCTGTGGTGCATCCACCTCCCTGTCAGGTATTGCAGTGCTCTCTCCCTGTGTACCGGGTCAGTGGTTATGTCACTGCCATCACTGGATGTTTCTCCATCTCCTGCTTCTGTTGGGCCACTTGTGGATTCATTGTCATTGCTGCGTGGCTTACTGTATGAGGGGCTAACACAGCCACCATCATCATGGGGCTCATCCATGTCATTCTATATGTTGTCTGTCACATCCAGTGCCCCATTGTCCATGTCCACCTCCTTCTCTTGCTGTGGTTGTTCCTGGGCAGCCAAGGCTGTTCACATTGTTGTGCATCTGGTCTCCACTCCACTGTTACCTGTACGGTATGCAAACACACATTGGTGGCTGTTCAGCTGTGGCAGCTCCATGAGTCAATGCAGTGGGTGCAGGGTGCAGTGCAGTATGCATCAATGTAGTGGGTGCATGGTGCAGTGTAGTATGCATTGTTTCAACACCACCAGTGATGTGCTGCCAGTTGTTTGTTATGCCACTTGCTGTGCTGTGTCCCCTTAACTCTTTCCAGCTGATGTGTGCATCTGTCTGTTTTCACTGTGCTGTGCTGTACATATGCATGTTACACTACACAGGCCTCTGTCCAATTGCAACACCCTACATTTGCATACTGTGTGCCTCAGTGAAGTTGTTTCACCTGCCAGGTGTGCTCACATGTCACCCATGACATCTAGCACTTCGCTCTTGGGTGCTTTACACATTTTTCCTGGCCTACCCACCTACATGCTGCTTCCTTTTTTTCCCTGTCATGTACATACCTGGTGCATGTTGAAGACGGAAGAGGTCTAAGTCACCCTTGCCCTGTATGGTCCTGGAGCTGAAATGTGTTGCCACACATTGCTCCTGGCTACTTAGAGGGATGCTGTTTCCTGGTCCACCACCTGCCACATTGGTGCTGTGATGGTTGTGTGCCAGCTTTTATTTTGCCCTCCATCTCCGGTCCATATATCTGTAGTGCAGCTTCACGGATGCTGCGCCTGCATGGGGCAATGACATTAAGCTTTTTTGCCACGTCCTCCTAGGCCTGCTGTCTACGGGAATGCAGCTCCATTTTCTCACCTCTGGGAAGTAATAGGTCCACCGCTGGATAGATAGTTGCTGTCAGATGTTTGTCAACTTTGGTTTCTGGGCCCTTTATGCTACACTTACCCTATACCTTCTATGGTTGCATTCAGATTCCTTTAAACATAGTGACCTGGGTCTCCATCTCCTCTGAGGACATCCGTCTCTGCCTCTGTGAAAGTTTGCTTTCTACAGTGTCTCCCTCACCTCTCCATTTCTTGCTTCTGGTTTTCCTGTGCCATTGTCCTGCATCGTTGTAATTCCCCATTGCAAGCTACACTGTGGCTGCTCCCTGCCCCCTTTTTATGACACACTGTGTGTCGCAGCACTGTGTGTCATGGTTTTGGAGCAGGGGCCCAGTGTTTCTGAATGTGGTGCATGGCACAGGGGATTTATGGCGCAAGCTGTGTTTGACGTACCTTGCGATGCTCCAGTGCAGCTTTATAAATTGGGTCCCATACAGCACAATTTGATAGTGCTAAAATTAAAGAACCTTAAATCAATATATCATATTGATTTATAAAACCTGTTTTCAAAAAAGAACCTTCCTTTGACATTAATTAGGGACAATAAATCAGGAATGTGTTAGAATTACTGAGAAGCAGTTTCACTTCATATAAAAACATAAAGATAATGTCCTAACACCTTATTGTAATTGTGGATATGGGGAAGTTTATGATTTAGAACATAAAGTATTGTGTCCCTTTTATGAAAGGCAGAGGGAAAAATTCATCAGTGAATTACTGAATAGTATGTATAGGTCCCCAAAAGAAATACCGTGCTTTCTGTTTTCAGCAACTGAACTAAACATGTCAGAAATGATAATCCATTTTTTGAAATCTTTGAACTTCATCTAAATTTACATTATTGTTAAACTGAAATATCTTCTCTTTTGTGTTTATTCTTCAAACACATCAGCAATTGGGTCCCTCCCCTCCTATCTGTCTTCCTTACTATCCCTAGCACCCTGCTCAATCAAATTTTCTTGTGAGGCCTAGGAACTGATTACTCTGATGGTCTCAAGATTCTTCTCCTCCTGCTGTCTCTCTGCCTTCACTTGCTGTTTCTTGTTGTTTCTGTCTTTTCTTCCCCCTTGCATATCTGTGGTTATGTGTGAATCTGTATGTGAAACTGGGATACATTTGTTTGGCAACGTATATAATTTTATTGTTGGAATAATTGCAAAAAGTTACTTGGAACTCAGACTTAACCTTGAGATGCAACACAAGCTCATTTGCAGAGTTGTTAACAGGAAATTTGTTCTGGGACACCATGTTTTATTTTATTGCACTTACAAGGAAAGAAACTGGCAAAGTTCTGATACATTTTGAGAAAAACAGGATGTCTGTTAATGAGTTCAGGATGCAGAACTTAATTGCTAGGCAAAGACCTCTATAAAAAGAGCAATATTTTGAGAAAGAGATTGAAATTTAGACTTAGAGATACCCTTAGATAAAGGACTTTGTTTTTCTGATCTGCCTATGTTAAGAAACCATTTGATACAAAAAAAAGTTTTATCTTGTTATTGGAAATAAAACACAACTTGCAAATGTTATAACTGCTCCTACTTTCCTTATGCTTCCTGACCTTTACCTCAACAGCATCTCCCATTTGATTGTTTATTGTTCACTGCTTATACAATTGCTGAATTATGTTATGCCATTTTATGAAACCACTGCCTCCGTATAGACCCTTTATTCCTGTATTTGCTATGCTGACTCTGAATTGTATTTGTAAATGGCCTCCCTACAACCTCTTCCGCATGTTGCACCTGGAAATGAGCTTTGGCTCACAGTACCTTTTCTGGTCATCAACTTTTAAAAATCAATAAATTAAGGAGGATTTAAAAGAACTCCCCTTTTAAGGCCTATCTTGGCCATCAAATGCAATTAAAGGAAAAGGGAAATACAGGTGACATTACAGTTGCCGTGAGTGTAGTTATCCAGACCCGAACCCATTGGTGTCCTGTTTAAATCTATGCTTACTGTGATAGAATTATCTAAAGGGATCTCTGATAACCCCTCCTTACTAATGCTGATGGAACTATACTGATTGAGAGCTGTTACTGTGAATCCTCTGTGAGATTTCTAGTGGCAATAACTGTCACTAAGTTTATTTTCTATGTACTGATATACTGGAGTTCATTTTTTTTTTGTTGCCATTACTCTGATAAATGATGCTGAGATCTGCTAGCTCTAAATGTTAGTCCTACAATTGTAATGCTATGCACATGATCTGAATGCCTATATAATGTTTCTGTGATGTACGGAAAACTTTGTCTGTTATGTACTGTTTTTATATAGTTTCATGTAAAATCAAACAATAAACTTGAAAAGTTAAAACTGAGATTAAGAGTCTTGAAAGGGTTAAGCACTCAGATATGGGATAGTCCTTAGCCTGTACAGTAATTCTGAGTGAAAGTCCCTACAATGGTGCTTCCTCCTGCACATCAGCTGAGCTGATGACATGGTAGCACTGTGTGTGTGTGTGTTGTGTGTGTGTGTGTGTGTGTGTGTGTGTGTGTGTGTGTGGGCGTCTGAAATGTGTGCAACCCAAAGTGACTGGCAAGATGGGAGGTCTGGCACATTCAGATAGCAGAGTACAGAGGCTTTGACCTGAGGTATACCCTAACCCACTGGTGAATTGCAAAGAATAACCAGTGTCATGGTTCCATGAGAGTGTGTAGAGAATGTACAGCCTTTTGCTAAAGGGACCCAGAGGTTCTTCTATGTGATTTCAGAATCTAGTCTGCCTTAGTAGGCCTGACAAGGAGACCATTTAGGGGACTGTGTTCCCTCAGTTCTACTGTAAATATGTTACTAAACATAAGAATAGATCTCACTGTCTTCAGAGTGTTTATTTCTCCACCTATGCAACATTTCAAGATAAAGTGCAGTACAGTGTAAATAGTGATGAAAAGAATGACATGTACATAGCTGGAAGAGTAGAAGTGACCACCTTGGAGAGGCATTCAGTGAGTTGCCACCATCAGTATACCCCTAAACATAGAGGGTACCCTTTGGTCCATGCCCCACACTCTGGGCTCTGCCTGATGCTCACAGAGAGTTAACACAGGGTGCCAACCCTTGTCGGACAGGAGAGAGAGATGGTCCATGCTCCTGTGGTTGAGGGGGCTCTCAGGACTGCCTGACACCTAGTCCAAGTGCAAGGAACCCAGATTAGAAAAAAGTGGTGAAGGGTGCGTGCATTTGGAACTTAATCAAAGTTAACTCTTAAATCCTGGATTCATTTCTCACCCATCTTTTTCAATTAGAACTGTACCTTTAAAGGAAAACACTGGAAAAGGTACAGCTTTCCCCAGTCGCTACTAAAAAATGCCTCATTAGTGCTTTCAAACAGTAACAATGTTATCTTTAAATATTTTTTTAGTGATTTTAAACAATGACCCTCAGCTTCAACTTTATATTGCTGGCAGCCACCATCTCATGTGCAGCAGTGAGCTTCCCTAGCTCACTTTATGCTAATATGTCCTGCTGACCACTAGCAGAGGTCGGCCGGACATATTAGCATAAAGTAAACCACAGAAGCTCGGTATTGCTAATGAGATGGTGGCTGCCAGCAATAGAAAGTGGAAGTTGTGTGTAGTTGTTCAAAACATTACAAAAAAAAGTTGTTACTGTCTGAAAGCACTAATCGAGAGTTTTTGTAGTGTCTGGGGAAAGCTGTGTCTTTTCCAGTGTTTTCCTTTAATGTATAGTACATTCTTCATGACCAGATTAATTAATGGATTCCTCTATTAGAAGATGCACTGATGAAGGATCTCTTTGTATACTGCTTAGAGTACGTACTATTAAATATAGCCAGGCTCATGATGCTAACATCATCCGAGACTGGTTTCTATTTATAGCATGTGGACTTCATCCAAATCCCTTTCTCATATGCTGTATCATTGCAATAATATAAAGATGAGTTTGTATCTCCAGACTGTGAAGGATCAGATGTATTTCTTTAGCTCTCCTTCTCATCACTACCATATGCTGTTCTGGAAGCCTCTTACTTGTATCATTGGAGCTGCCAGGGTTCCATTACACCTCTGACCCTAGACATTTGGCACAAGAAACAACACACTCTGTTGGGCTTAAATGGTCACAGACATATGTTTATTGATACAGTTATACTGAAAAAGACATACAATTGTGTCATAAACTTACATAAGTTTTACTCAGAAAATAAGTACTGACTAAGCAATAGAATATTGCAAAGGGGGAATTTTTACTGAAGGCCCAATGGCCAGTAGTCTCTGTATCTCGGTGGTGACATAGAGGCCGGAGCTTTAAAAGGGTCAACTTTGAAAACAGAGCCTCTTCAGGGGATCACTCAGAGTTAATAATAGATTTAAATGGTCCACACCAAGCTGTGATGGTGCCTCATATAATAAATGCAGTTTTAAATGAAAGGTATCAGAACCTGTCCATCTGCTCCACAAAGGCTGGTGAATCATTTAGGTCTATTTTTTAAAAAAACGTTATTATTGTGCAAACTCACAAACAGTGCACATGAGCAAAAAAGTGCTAGTACCACAAGAAGCAGTATGCTGTGACCACCACCAAACATCTAACACATTTTGTCTCTGTGCACTTGCTCAAGGGATGCTGGGAAGAATCAGTCTTCAGCCCTTTATAGTGGGCTTTATTAAAAGTCCAGTATCAATTTAAGTGTTACACTCCACTCACAAAAAGGTCAAAGTAATGTGCGAAGTACAAACATACACTAATTTAAAAACAAGCCACATCTGATCCAGTAAACCTATGCAGGATATTTCACAGATATCTTTTTTCTAACTCTGATATAACAGTCCTCAATTTCTGATTATCTTGCCAATGAAAACATTCCCAAAATCAGGGAGAGTGGGCAGTTAAAACAATATCAACATGCATACAGTATTTGTAAAGTAACAAATAGAATGACCTTGAAATTGGGATAATTGACAGGAAAAACTGTGCAGCATCAATTGAATTTCAATGTACCACGTAGATTTCATACATGGAAGCCGTTAAGTCAAATAACTAAAATGCAGGCAGTTTAACCAGGAGGCCAAGACAGTAAGGGATTCAACCTACATTTCAAATGCAACGACAGCACTTTTATAATGGAAATCAGGACCAAGTAGTCAGCAAATTTAAACACCATTTGTAGGGTCCTGTCTCAGGATTGCCCAATTCAGTAAGAGAGGTTAAAAGTAAAAAATAACACTGTGTGTTACATACCACCAAATTTTATGGCAGGTAGGAATATTTTCACCTGACCATGAGGCACCAATAGTAGGACCATGTGCTCAAGCAAGTTAATGAAGTTCTATGTGAAGGATGCTACATAGTGGTGGTTTGGGGAGACATGCACGTGTTGTTTTATAGCACTGCAATAAATTTGACTCTTGTATCCTGGTTAGTGTGCCATTTCCTTTTTCATTTTTATTGATTCATTATCCTAATTTTAAGAGGTAGAGAGTGCTCAATCTCAGTCCTTCTCTGATTTTCTTATATTTTCACCTGAACATGCAGCACCAGTCCCCGTCAGAACCAAGTGACCAAGTAAGTTTAAACACCATTAGGAGGGTCCTGACTCAAAATCATCCAGTTTAATACGTATAAGCATAAAAGAGGTGGAGAGGGGCCAGGCAGTGGACATATAATAGCTGGACCTTAGCAAGGCCTTTAACTTGTTCACCCATAATAGCTTGATCAAGAAGTTTGAGGACCTGAGGTTGGGGAATAAGACGACTAGATGGGTGCCAGAATGGCTGGGGGGGGGGAGAAGGAGGACCTAAAGAGTAGCGGTCAGGGGAGAGTACTTAGAGATCAGGGAGGGAATGGTGCATTTCCACAGGTCAGTTCTCAGTCTGCTGCTCACCACATTTTTAAATGAGATTGGGACATCAAAATGGGCAAAATCTGCCTCTTTGCACATGACATAAAGAAATGTGGAAGGGTGGACAGGAAGGAGGGGGCAAGAATCTGATAGAGGGCCTAGCGAAGTTGGAAACATGGTAAGGAATCTGATAAATGGGGTTCAGTGCTGAAAAAGTGCAAGGTCATGCACATATGTAGCAAGAACCCCAGGGCTGAATATAGTCAGGGGGTGTGACCGCTGCAGTGTCTGAGGAAGAGAAGGACCTGGGGATTACAGTCATAAGCAATATGAAACCCTCTACACAGTGCAATGAGATGGGCTAATAGGATGATGGTCAGCATGAATATGGGGTTTACCAGCTGAAGAGAGGAGGTCAGCAGAACACAGAGCCATGCATTATATATTACAGGGTGTTTCTATTTGTGGCAAACATAGTGTGCAAAAAAAAGTAGAGCACACACTTAGGAGCTAAGTGTGAAATTCTTTATTATACAATGGCAAGAAAAAATTCTGTTCTTTGATTGGTCAGTGTGTGCCTTGGACAGTGATGATAGTAAGCTATAACATCATTGTATTAAGTCCAGGCACACAAGTGACCAGACAACAGTGAAAAATCCCTCCCTGCCCACGCAAGCCACCAACAGTCCCTGAAGCCGTCACAGCTTAGACCAGCTCACCTCCCCAACCAAACACACGTTCTCTGCCTGCCTCACTGCTTCACTCAATGAAACAAACAAACAACTACTGCTTCTAAATCGAAGAGACGGGTGGTACGAGTGGTGACACAGCTTTAGTTTCAAAATGCCGTTCACTGTTCGTGACTGCCTCATTGCGCGCTCCCTTCTCTGCTCGCTATCAGAACTGTTACAGATCTTCTCCCAGTACATGCCAGGAGTACTGGGAGAACCAGAAGGACAAACAAACAACTGCTGATTCTAAATCGAAAAGATGAGCAGTACAAGCGGTGACATGGCTTTAGTTTCAAAATGCCGTTCACTGTTCGTGACTGCCACAGCATACGCTCCCTTCTTTGCTCGCTATTAGAACTGTCACAGAAACCAGCACAACTAAACTATATGGGCAAAATAATTGCGTGAGTATCGCAGGGGGTACAGAGACACCTATGCAAAAATAAATGCTCAGTGCCTATGAGGAACATGCAGGGGTCTGGGGAGTATGCAGCACCAGCACAACCTACTGGGGACTACTTTTCCTTGTTTCACCATATATGCCTCCCACAGGGAAAAAAGAAATACAAATGTAATAAAAACACACTTCTTAAAACTGTTTTTATTTTTTCACAACAAGCCATTGTATAATAGCAATAAGGCACTCCAGGGTGTGTGTTGTTGTACATCGCCTCACTCCTGGGGTGGCGGGCTTTGGCTCACCTCGTGCTTCAACCCACCCCAGGAGTAACATTATTACACAATAACACACACCCTGTCATGCCTTATTGCTTAATTCAAAAGAAGTGCACAGTTCCCCGGTGCTTCGAGTCACTCTGACTCTTCTTGAGGGGTAGGTAGAGTCAAAGAAGAAACATGCCTCCTTTGATACACACCATTTCTTAAAGTAACACAATGTTAATTACAATAAGGCAAATCATAAATGCACAGGTATACAGTGCCAGCAACAAAAAAACTCTCATGTCAACTTGTTAATGTCAACACATGAGTTTTGCATGCAGCTCCTTAGGTGTGCACTGTATTTTTGTTTGCGAAGGAAGGAGGTTATACTATGTCTATACAGATCTGTGATACAACCACACCTGGAGTACTGTATGCTGAACTGAAACCGCTACCACAAGAACACATCAACCTGCTGGCGATGGTATAGAGAATAGTCACGAAAATTATTCAGGGCCAGCAGGCATTCTCTTATGGGCAGTAGCTTGAGAACCTTAATATGTACTCTCACGAGGAAGGAAAGAAGGAAATGTGGAGACATGACTGAGACCTTCAAGTACCTGAAAAATATAAACAAAGTCACCCATCGTGAATTTTTTAAGATCAGCAAAAACAAGAACATGAGGGGACAGAGCTAAAGAATGGCATGGGCGAAGGTTCTAGAAGGAGGCCAGGAGGCTTACCAAGGAAGAGGCAGGGGAGGGGCCAAGACTCACAAGGGAAGGTTTATGGGGGGGAGAGGTGGACACCAGCCCATTTATGGTGGACAGAGTCTTGGAGGAACTAGAGAAAGTAAAGGCAGACAAGGCAATGGGGCCAGATGGGGTTCACCCTAGAGTTTTGACGGAACTCAGGTAAGTTCAAATAGGACCACTGATGATCCTTTTCAACCAATCACTAGAGATGGGGAAGGTACCTGGGGACTGAAGGAGGGCAGAGGTGGTCCCCCTGCACAAGAGTGGAAGTAGGGAGGAGGCAGGTGATTACAGACATGTAAGCCTGATCTCAGTGGTGGGGAAGCTGATGGAGTCCCTGCTTAAGGAGAGGGTAGTGAAGTTCCTGGAGTCAAGCAGTGCAAAAGACCCAAGGCAGCATGGATTCACTGAGGGAAAGTCCTGTCAGACTAATCTTATCAATTTCCTTGACTGGGTGACCAGTGGTGGATCAGGAAGGGGCAGTGGATGTGGAATACATGGATTTCAGCATGGCTTTTGACACTGTTCTGCATAGAAGGTTGCTTAACAAATTAGGGAATCTGGGTGTGGGCTCTAAAGTGGTAAAATGGGTTGGAAACTGGCTAAAAGGCAGGACCCAAAGGGTGGTAGTAAATGGCATAAAATCTGAAGAGGGGAATGTGACCAGTGGGGTGCCACAGGGATCGGTGCTGGGTCCAGGCCTATTCGATGTCTTCATAAGTGACATTGCATAGAGAATGGAGGGGAAAATATACCTGTTCACAGATGACACCAAGATCTGCAACAGAGTCGACACACAGGAGGGGTTAGATAAAATGAGAAATGACCTAAGACTACTGGAGGAATGGTCAAGGGTTTGGCAGCTGTGTTTCAATGCTAAGAAGTGCACGATAATGCACCTGGGACACAGAAACCCAAGAGAGGAATACAGGATGGGGGGGCAGGTTCTAGCCACCACAGTCACAGAGAGATCTGGGGGTTATCATATTAGATGACCTGAAGTCATCCAAACAATGCGAAAAAGCAATGGGGAAAGCAAACAGAATGCTATGGTGCATAGGAAGGGGCATAACCAGTAGGAGGAGCGAAGTGGTGATACCTCTATATAGATCACTGGTAAGGCCTCATCTGGAATACTGTGTCCAACTCTGGAGACTGCATCTCAGGAAAGGCATAGATAGAATGGAAGCAGTCCAGAGAAGAGCAACAAAAATGATACATGCACTGCACCACAAACCTTATGAGGAAAGACTCAGGGAATTGAACATCTATTCACTGGAAGAGAGAAGGGAAAGAGGGGATATGACAGAGACTTTCAAATACCTTATAGGAATAAACAGGGTACAGGAGGGGAGCATATTTCAGAGAAGAAAGTGCACAAGAAAAAGAGGACATAACATGAGGCTGGATGGAGGGAGGGAGGGAGGCTTGGGGGAATGCTAGGAAGTATTTTTTCACAGGTGGATCCATGGAACAGCCTACAAGCGGAGGTGGTGGAAGCAAAAACAGTACAGGGATTCAAAGGTGCATGGGATAAGCATAAAGGCACCTTGCTGTGCAGCACAGTGGGAAACAGCAGTCCCATTAAGTATGGGGATTGCCAAACCATGTAGGGAAATGGACAGACTAGGTGGACCGATTGGTCCTTATCTGCCATCATATAGAATCATAGACTTTGACGGCTGATAAGCACTGCTGGCCCACCTAGTCTGACCATTTCCCTATCTACTGGATAAGCTGCAGATCCTAGTCTATGTTCCTATGAATGTATTTCAATGGGGCTTTGAACTTAGTGGCATAACTTGGGCATTTTTGCATATTTATGGGCCAAATTTTCAACATGCCTTCTTTGGGACCCTACCTTATGAGCAATTGAACTGTCATTAGGCTGATCTGTCCAGAAAGGTGTTTTTGCGATCCCTGCAAGAAATCACCTTTCCAGCAGGAGTTGAAAATGTTCTCTGCCCTTGTTCATGAGGTGGGGTCATAAGAAGGCTATGTTGAAAATTTGGTGTACAAATATTAAAAAACAATAAAGTTATGAACCTACATTGAATTTTGCAAATGCAGGCTTGTAACTTTGGTAATTTTCAATATTTTCCCCCCAAATTCACAACATAGTCATATCTTCACAGCACCTCATGAGTGTGACAGCTATCATTTTTCAAATCCTGGCCAAAATATTTTTTTTTATATCCTGAAAGGTGATTTCACGGTCCTTTGCTCAAAATCACCTTTTAAGCAGGAGTTGAACATTTTATCTGCCCTTGTTCATGAGGTGGGGTCATAAGAAGGTTATGTATTGGCCTTGGCAACTCTGGACGGGTTCTCGGTGATACACCGTCCAAGGCTGGATCATAGGGGCAGGGGAGTGGCCATTATTTTTAAGACTAAGCTGGGTCTTGTGGATGTGCCATTGGGAAGTACCAGATCCTTTGAATATATCCTGGGAGAGGATGTAGGCTGCAAGATTCTCCTCATCTACCGTCCACCAGGAGATGGCGGAGAATTCCTGCAGGAGATAGCAGAATTCATTGTTGACATGGTGTTGCCGTCCCACAGATGGATAGTTCTGGGGGACTTCAATGCCTGGGTCGATGATGAACTCTTGCATTTTGGCCAAAATCTCCTCCAGCAGATGACGATGCTCTGCCTGACACAGGCAGTTACCTCCTTGACCCATGTTGGGGGTCATTCGTTGGATCTGATCTTTCTTTTGGCTATGGAGATAACTGACTGGGGTGGAACCAGTCAGCTGGTCTGACCATTACCCCATAAGATTCAGCTTTGTGGCCCCCCCAATAGGTCTGCCCCTATGGAGATGGTCCAGTACTGCCCTTTAAGGAGGGTTAACCCCAGTGACCTATTGGTGGAGCTGAACCTATCGGGTTTGTCGGGTGAATGCATTAGTCCAGATGATCTTGTACTAGCCTATAATAAGGCTGTTCAAGATGCTCTGGACAAGATTGTTCCTGTTCATGTTTGGCCTCTCACTCTTCACCCAAGGAGCCTTTGGTTCGATGACTCCTTGAAGGAGTTGAGGCAAGCTGGCTGAAGGATGGGGGAGAACCTGGTGGAAGTCTGGCCTTGATGCTGACAGGCTTAGGTTGATGGCACATTATAAAGGCTATCAATCAGAAATCTCCTGTAAGAAGGCAGAATTCCTATCCAGGGAGATTTCTGCTGCACAGAATCAACCAGCTTAGCTTTTCTGAACTGTCGACAGATTGTGCAATCCAATCTGTCTCCAGTCCAGAGAAGCTTTTTCTCAACTGAGATGCGAGGAGTTTGCTTGCTTCTTTGCATATAAGGTTGCCAGCATCAGGTCTGGCATCAGTCCGACCTGTCCTTTGAGGGACTGCAGTGATCGACAGGAGGTGACATATACTCAGTCTAGCTGGTCCGACTTTTGCCGGCTGGAATTAATGGACATTGTAAAGATAGTCCAAACATTGCACCCAACCAGTTGTAGTCTGGATCAGGGCCCTACACCCCTCTTGATGGGATGTGTAGATGTTATCTGCCCGATCCTTGCTGAAATTGTCTGGAAATCCTTGGAGAGTGGGGTCTTTCCTGACCCCCTAAAGGAGGCGGTCGTACGACCACTCCTTAAGAAATCCTCCTTGGATCTAGACTGTCTAGCTAACTACTGGCCTATCTCTAACCTGCCATTTGTTGGTAAGGTTATTGAAAAGGTGGTTGCGCTGCAATTGGATGATCATCTTACAACTCATAATGTCTATGATACTCTCCAGTCTGGTTTTAGGAAGAAGCATAGCACGGAGACTGCTCTTGTCTGGGTTTTGAATGATCTCCTAATGGCTCGAGATTGAAAGGCACATACCATTCTGGTCCTTCTTGATCTCTCTGATGCATTTGATACTGTAGACCATGGGGTGCTGTTGGAGCACCTGTGGCTTTTTTGTGGACTTTCTGGTACAATCCTCACATGGTTCCATTCATACCTCATGGGCAGGTGTCAGAGAGTTGTCACCGGAATTTATTCTTCTGACACTCACTCCCTGCCCTGTGGGGTTCCGCAGGGTTCCATTCTGGCCCCCATGTTGTTTGCAGTGTACATGCTGCCATTGGGAGATATCATCAGGTGATACAATCTGAATTTTCACTGCTATGCAGATGATACTCAGCTGTATATGTCCTTTCTGCCTGGACAGAATGATGCATTATAAATGCTAAATAATTGCCTTGCTGAGATCAGTGCTTGGATGAGTTCAAGCTGGCTAAGACCAAATCCAGACAAGACTGAAGTGTTGGCAGTGGACCCAAGTCATCTGGGGGTGGGTTTGGGGGCTGGACAGCCATCTGGCTTGCTGCTTGATGGTATACAGCTACTTACCTCAGACCAGGTGCGTAACTTGGGTGTTATTTTTTATGATGGTTTGACCCTAAAATCTCAGGTGTCAGCTGTCATTAAATCATCTTTCTACCATCTGAGGAATATTGCCCAGGCGAAACATCTGGTTCCCCCAGATAATTTTCCAACACATTGGTCCATGCCTTTGTCACTACCCATCTTGATTACTGCAATTCCGTATACCTAGGACTACCAAGGATTGATATCCGTCACTTGCAGCTGGTGCAGAATGCGGCAGACAGGCTTTTGACTGGGACCGCTACTACCAGTCATATTACTCCTGTGCTCTGCGGGCTGCACTGGCTGCCTGTTCAGTGGCGGATCACCTTTAAGGTTGGTTTGATAACTTTTAAAGCCCTACACAAACAGGGACCTGGTTACCTGCAAGATCTTTTGGTACCCTACCTCCCCCTCCGTTCTCTCCAATCCGCAGATGAGGGATTGCTGGAGATTCCCAGGGTACGCTTGAAGACATCTGGTTCTCGTGCCTTCTCTTTTTCAGCTCTGACCCTGTGGAATTCTCTACCTCTTCGGTTGAGAGAATGCCCAATCATTGATCGTTTTAAAGTTGAGTTAAAGACTTATTTATTTGACATAGCCTTCCCAAAATATGGATGATCTGTTTTTAATTGTTCTTGCTTTAGTTTTTATTTGACGTAATTGGTTTTAAGTACAGCGCCTTGGTTTTGAAAGGCGCTATAAAAATAAAGATGATTTGATTTCTAAATTCAGTGTAAAAATATTTAAAAATAAAAATGTTATCAGGCTATGTTGAATTTGGCAAACTCAGGCTTGTAAGTTTGGTAATATTCAAATTTTTAACCCACATTTTCAACATAGCCATTTCTTTACAGCACTTCACGAATGTGACAGTTGCCATTTTTTAACTGCTGCCCAAATTGTGTTTTTGCATTCCGAAAGTTGATTTGACAGTCCCTGCATGACATCAACTTTTGGGTAGGATTTGAATATTTGCCCTGCCCTTCTTCATAAGGCAGGGTCATAACAAGGCTATGTTGAAAATTTGGTGTACAAATTTAAAAAAACAACAAATTTAGGAGCCTACGCTACATCTTCTTAATGAAGGCTCATAACGTTGGTAATTTTCAATATTTTTACACCAAATTCCTCACCTCAGTCCTGTTGGCTCTGGCCAGAATTTGTTTGAATATGGGAACTATGTGGGAGGATTTCCATGGGTCATGTACTACATCAGTAAACAGGATAGGTTAAATAGTCTGGCTATAGAGTGGCTTTTCACAGAGAGGGTTGTGGATGCATGGAATGGCCTTCCGGAGGAGGTTGTGGAGTCAAAAACAGTGGTGGAATTCAAGCATGCATGGGATAGTCATAAGGCAATTCTATGGGGTGGGGGTAGGAAGAAGTAGGCTGCTGGTTAACTAGGATCTGCAGCTTATCCATTAGGTAGGGAAATGGGCAGACTGGGTGGGCCAAGCTGTCCTTATCTGCCATCAAAATTTATGTTTCTATTGGTGACACCAGCTCGTAAGCTGCAATGCTAAGGAATTTGGTCATTATGTCATCAGAGCATGTAGAGTTGGACTTAGATATTTATGTAAGAAGCCCGTGGACTTCAGCAAGTTGTAATGACCAAAATGCTTTCATTTTAGTGTTCAAAACACAGGTAAGCAGAGTAACACAGCTGCTTACACAAAGCGTTTACTGAGTGTAGGTACATGTTAAAACATCTGTTTATTTGTCTTTTATTACATATAAGAATACATTAATTCCATGAGTTACAAGCACTGCATCATGGGTATGTACTGTAAATGATATGGGCTATGCTGCACCTCTGCCATTATCTGAGAAACACACTTATAAACAGTAGCATGTATGGAACTAGTAAACAGTAGTATATGTTGAATGAAAAGCAGAGGTAATATTTCAAGCAGGAACTGGGAGTTGCACAAGATGGATCCATGACAGTCGGTTGGCAAATTCATTGTCAACTGACGATACAGCGACTCCTTGCGGTCGGCATAAAGGCAGTCACTTCAGACTGTGTTTTCTTTGAGGGGCCTTTGCCCCCCGAACCTCCATAACTAAATCAATCAATTCTGAGTCAGAGCTGATTTGAGGATGGGGTGATAGACCCCCAGAAAGCAAAGCCAGGGTCCCGCGCCGACACTACAGCAACCTTGCGCTGTTGTCGCCGTATTGTCAGTTGCGGTAAAATTGTTGCTGTAGTGATGGCATGCTACACAATACAACTCTCTACTTTGCTTTTTCTAGTCTTTTGATTGGGCAAGGACTTCAAAGGGAAAAGGATGAAAGAGGTGGAGAGTAGGTGGAATTTGGGAGAAGATTCAGTATTCTGGAACTGTGATAGGTGCAGAAAGGGCGTGCCTCCAAAAGTCCTCTCATAATTCAGACTGACAGTATGTCTGCATGCCTTGCAAGTGGACATAAAAAGGAAAGGAGGGGGCTTGGCAAGCCGCTGTGTACCCACACATCTGATGCTATTGCCGCATTATTACACAGCAGATATGTGCTGAATGAGGAGTAGAATATAGCCAGGTACAGGATGAAGAGGAGCAGAGCAAAGTACAGGATCAAGAGATAAAGCAGAAACAGGTACAGGATAAGGTGATACAGCTGACATTAGTACAAGTTAAGAAGGTGCATCAGACGTAGGTACAAGAAGAGGGGGCGAAGTAGACAGGTTCCATTTAAGGTGAAGCAGCATTGATTTGCAGGTGGGAGCAGGAGCAATAACCATTCATTATATATAGGATAAAGTATGGGGAGAGTGTAATAGAATTTAACATACTGAAGTTGTTGATGGCACATAAACCCGAGGATGGCCCGAGGGTTTGTGAATGCCATCCAACAACGAGGTGTGTGTTAAATCTAGTTTGACACACTTCTCCCCATATTTTATTTTATATAATTGAAGGGATCCATTTTCTCCAAAAAAAAGACGTTTATGCTTACCTTGCAGATAAAAGCTTTGATTTGTGTGAGGAGAACATAACTGTGGTTAATACATTAAACATAAACATTAACATAACATTAAACAATAAAATAAACTGGCCACAAGTGTTAGAAGTCCGGTATGGAGATTCTTCGTATCATTTCCTGGTTGAATGGTATTTTCGTTTGACCCGCAGAGGAAAGGTTAGGGTTGAAAGGGAGAGTAAGGGATCATCATCTAAGTGTTAACTGCATAAGTTAGGTCGAGAAAAAAAAAAGTTAAATGTTTGCGTTTTTCAGGGGTCTGAATACAAGAAAATACCTTAATCGGAGGTGTCTGTAAGTGTTTTTTTTTTTTTGGCAGTGGCAGTTGAAGTGAGAGGGACAAATTGAACGTGCTATTTTTACTTATCTCGAGAGCTTTGTTGTTGGAAGGGAGCGCGTGAATGCCGTAACACCTACTCAGGTGTTACGGCATTTAACACACGGTTTTCCCAATGGAAGAAAACCGAGACCAGTAATTATAATGTTATAATAACTGGCTTAGCCTTTTTCCCATAGGGAAACCGTGGCATAATTTGCCGTTATAAAGGAGCATGTATAATGGCAAACCGTGCACGGTTTCCCTCACTCTGTGCATGCCCACACTGCTGCTTTTCCCTTCAGAACCGGGTGGGCCGCAGAGCAACCTGCATTCATTTTACATAGAAACATAGAAACATAGACTTTGACAGCAGATAAGGACCACTTGGCCCACCCAGTCTGCCCATTTCCCTACCTACTGGATAAGCTGCAGATTCTAGTTAACCAACAGCCTATTTCCTGCAACCCCCCACTATAATTGCCTTATGTCTGTCCCATGCATGTTTGAATTCCTCCACTGTTTTAGACCCCACAACCTCTCCAGGAAGGTGGTTCCATGCGTCCACCACTCTCTCCGTGAAAAAGAATTTCCTCACATTACCCCTGAGCCGTCCTCCCTCTAATTTTAAATTGTGCCCCCTTGTTCTTACACATCTCTTTTTCTGAAAGATGCTACCCTCCTGGACTTTGTTGATTCACTTGAGGTACTTAAAAGTTTCTATCATGTCCCCCTTGTCCCTCCTTTCATCAAGGGTATACATATTAAGCTCTCTCAGTCTCTCTTCATATGGTTTCTGATGTAGACCCTGCACCATTTTAGTTGCCCTCCTCTGGACTGCTTCCATCCTGTCTATGTCCTCGCTGAGATGAGGTCTCCAAACTGCATGCAGTACTCCAGATGGGGTCTCACCAACTGTCTGTATAGAGGATAACCACCTTTTTCTACTTGTGATGCCTCTCCTATGCATCCCAGTATCCCCCTGGCTTTCCCTACTGACTTCTCACATTGCATACCCACCTTTAGGTCATCTGATATGACTACCCCCAGGTCCCTTTCCATTTTTGTTGTTGTTAGTACCTCCTGCTATTGTGTACTCTTCTCCTGGATTTTTATTTCCAGGTGCATTACTTTGCACTTCTTTGCATTAAATCTAAGTTGCCATATGCCTGACCATTCCTCCAACCTTGCAAGTCCCTCTCATCCTTTCTACCCCCTTGTGTATCAACTCTGTTACAGATCTTTGTGTCATCCACAAAGAGGCATACCTTTCCTTCCAGACCCTCTGCAATGTCACCTATAAAGACGTTAAAGAGGACTGGACCCAGTACTGAGCCCTGAGGTACTCCACTAGTAACCCCCCTTTCTTCAGAATGTGTCCCATTCACTATTACCTTCTGTGTCCTGTTGTGCAGCCAGTTTCTACCCAGGCTACCACCTTGGGACCCACTCCCAGGCTGGCTAACTTGATTATTAATCTTTGTGCGAGACTGTGTCAAATGCCTCATAAAGTCTAGGTAGGCCATATCCACAGCCCCTCCTGGTCTATTACTTTGGTCACCCAGTCAAAGAAATCGATTAGATTTGTCTGACATGACCTTCCTGCTGTGAATCCATGCTGCTTTGGGTCCAGTGCCCCGCTGGCCTCTAGGTACTCAATAATTCTTTCTTTCAGAAGTGATTCCATCATTTTTCCCCACCACTGAGGTCAAACTAACAGGTCTGTAGTTTCCTGCTTCTGCCTTGCTCCCACTTTTGTGAAGGGGAATCACATCTGCCCTCCTCCAGTCCTCTGGTACCACCCCATCTTCCCATGATTTGTTAAAAAGTGTGGTTAGTGGTGTCACTAGGTCCTCCCTTAGTTCTTTTAGGATTCTAGGTGAACTCATCAGGCCCCATTGCTTTGTCCACCTTGAGTTTTGTAGTTCTTTCAGTACTCTTTCTTCTTTAAATGGACTGGTATCAACCCCACTATCCAGAGTGCTTCTACTGTTTGGTTTAGGTAACTCCCTCTTCTTCTTTGTGAATACTGAGCAAAAGTATTCATTCATTATCTCTGCCTTTCACTGTCTCCTCTGCCCACCTCCCTCCTTTATTAATCTTCCCTATCCTCTCCTTAACATTTCTATGTTCCTAATGTACCTATAAAAGGTTTATCCCTTCTTAACTGAGTTGGCTATCCTTTCCTCGGTTTGGGCCTTTGCTTTTCTGACTGCCTTCCCACTTCTTTCTGCTTTAATTGATACAGTTCCCTGTCGTGCTCTGTCTGTGATTCCTTATACTTTTTGAATGCAGCCTTTTTCTCCTTAACCTTCCCTGACACTTCTTTTGAGAGCCATAGTGGTTTTTTATTCTGCTTTGTTTTCTTTATTTGTTTCACACAAAGGCTTGTTACCTCCATGATGGCAGTTTTGATTTTTCCCCAGTGTTCTTCCACCCCTCCTTTCTGGCCATTTGCTAATGAATTTCTCAGGTATTCACCCATTATGCCAAAGTCAGCCCTTCTAAAGTCCAGTATCCTTGTATTTGTATGGCTTGTCTCCATGGTTATGTTTGTTGTGAAGCACACTGTACAGTGGTCGCTTGTTCCCAGGTGTCTACTGACTTCTAAGTTTGTGATCCTCTCTCCATTTGATAGTACCAGGTCTAATATTGCTCCCTCCCAAGTGGGTTCCACCACTAGCTGTCTAAAGCATGCTCCCTGTAGGGCATCGAGAATGACCCTGCTCTTGGATGTGGCTGCAGTCCATGTTGCCCAGTTAACATCTGGCATATTCAGATCCCCCATCAACAGTATCTCCCCTTTTTCAGCCATTTTGAGAATGCCCTCTGCCATTTTTTTGTCCATTTTCTCTCCTTGAGACGGCGTCTGTATACAACCCCTGTGCGGATTGTGATGCCATTCCCTGTCGCCAATGTGACCCAGAGTTCCTCTTGTCCTTCCCCTTTACTTTTTAGTTCTGTTACTTTGATCCCTTCCCTTATGTAGAGAGCTACTCCACCTCCTCTTTTACCCTCCCTGTCTCTTCTGTAGATTGTGTACCCTGGTATGTTGACATCCCAGTCATGGTTCTCCTTGTACCATGTTTCTGTGACTGCCACAATATCCAAGTGTTCCACTTCCATCAGGGCTACTAGCTCTGGAAGCTTGTTTCCCAGACTACGGGCATTGGTACTCATTGCCCTCCATTTAATGTTGGCTTTATCCTTTTACCCCATCCCTGCTTTTATTGTTCTTGTCCATATTTCCATTTACCCCTGTCCTGCCCTCTGTCAAGCTCTGTACTCAGTGTTTACCTACTACCTGCCATGCTTTGTGGGGAGGCTTGAACTTTCCTGTTACCTATCAGCACCTCCCCCCTTGGCTAGTTTAAAGCTTGCCAAGGAAGCCTTTAAACCTGTCACCTAGGAGTGTGTTTCCCTTCCTGGACAGATGCAGACCATCATGCCAGTATAGACCTTCATCTCTCCAGGTGGACCCCCAGTCCCCAATGAAGCCAAAGCCCTGTGCTCTGCACCAGCTTTGCAACCATTCATTAAACCGCATGGTGTGCACCTCAGCCTCACTCCCTGCCATAGACTGGCAGCACCTCTGAGAAGGTTACTGTGCTTGCTACCTGTGTGAGGCCCTCCCCAACTCCACAAATTCATCCTGCACTGCACTGATCTCATGCCTAGCTAGGTCATTTGTCCTGAGGTGGACAATGATATCTAGTTTCCTCTCCTGTGATGCTGCTTCTGCAATCCTGAGGATTTGCTTCTGTCCCTCCAAGCCATGGCACCAGGCAGACACCTTACTTCCTCTCTCCCTTCCCCAGGTCTACACCCCTAACAGTTGAGTCCCCTATCAGAAGCTGTTTCTTTCCCTTGTGTTGTCCCTTGCCACCATTTGTGGGTCTCCCTTGTGGATGTTCCCAGCATTCTTCTTGGTCTCCAATGAGGGTGTCATCATGGAGGAACCTTGGTTTGCCAGACCGACATTATGATTTGTGTAGAGTGCAACTCGGGGCTACGCCTGTTCCACCACCCTCACCCTCCCAGAACCTACTATGGTCCATCTGCTCTTCACACATGGCAACCTCTGAGGCAGTGGTTGTGGAACTGGTGCTCTTTGGTGGGGAGTCCTCCTAGTCCTTGCCAGTTCAGCCTGGAGGTGGGCAACCTCCTCCCTCAGAGCTGACAGTTGCCTGCAAATAGGGCAGCAACGCAGGTTCCAGAATGTTTCCCGGAAAATTGCTGCCCCACGGCCAGTGCATTGCACCACTCCCCACATGTCCCTCCTTCTTATAATATACAATGAGTAATATACCATTTTTTTTTTTTTTTTTGTGTGTGTATGTGTGTATACTTACGCTTTATGCACTGTGCTGGGTAATTAAGAATATGACAGTTCTGCTCCAAGACCTGTTGAGGAAGTGATGTCAGAACCTTGGCTATAAAGGAAATACCATGCCTGGGGTGGGCAGGGTGATGAGGGGAAGGGTGGGTGGGTAGGCCACAACCACTGGTGCCTGTTAGAAACAATCAAATACACCACTGCTCCACCACCCTGGTGAGTACTGCCCTTTATAGTAAGTCAACCAACACCACAATATACTAGACCACTGCTCCTACACAAACCACTCTACTGAGTCCAGGGATAAAAATGAACTCACTGTTCAGCCAGCAGGACACTTCTAAAATATTGCACAAATATCCTTCCAAATCCTATGTGTCTAGCACAGAAATCAAGCAACTTCAGTTGTATTACAACCCCTCTGGTTATAAAATTACTACACTTAATGGAATCCTGCAATTTTAATGCCAATAAGAAAATAATGAAACTTTCTGTAGAAAGTGTAGCTTACCTTCCTAGTCCCCTACAATATTATGTTTTACCAAGTTACCAGTTCCTCAAATGCGTTCTAGTTTGTTCTCTGCAGTATAGCAAGTTTCTCAGCTTCCTAAAGGAACAGGCAAGTCCTCTGACTGACTTTTCTCTGTGTAGTATGCTTAAACAGAACAGTGATAAAAGCCCCACCCAGAATTAATTGATTGACTAGTGACACCTGTGATGTAAGCAGGCCTTTCAGTGAAGACAATTTGCTATGTCTGCTTCTAATACACACACAAACCCTTTATCTGAAACCAGGGATAAACTCACTGCTTAGCTAGCGGGACACTTCCAAAATATTGCACAAATATCCTTCCAAATCCTATGTGTCTAGCACAGAAATCAAGCAACTTCAGTTGTATTACAACCCCTCTGGTTATAAAATTACTACACTTTAATGGAATCCTGCAATTCTTAATGCCAATAAGAAATTAATGAAACTTTCTGTAGAAAGTGTAGCTTACCTTCCTAGTCCCCTACAATATTATGTTTTACCAAGTTACCAGTTCCTCAAATGCGTTCTAGTTTGTTCTCTGCAGTATAGCAAGTTTCTCAGCTTCCTAAAGGAACAGGCAAGTCCTCTGACTGACTTTTCTCTGTATATTTTATATAATTGCTGAGATGAAAAAGACAAACCCAGCAATTATATAAAATAAAACATGGTTCAGTGTGTAAACTAGTTTATACATCCTCTGGGTTAGATGCTTATAAACCCTTCGAGCTTCGCTCTCAGGGTTTATGTAACATCTAACCCCTCGAGTGTGTGTAAACTTCTCGTTACACATCCCGACCCATACTTTATTCTCTATTTTACAAATACTACTGTTATTTCTAGTCTAGTTATGGTTCTGGGTGATGGTATGGCAACAACACAAGATGAGGATGACACTGATATTTTTGCAGAGCAGACTTAGGAGGTTATGCTGGAAAAAGAATCAATTTTGTCCTGAATAGATGATGAAAAAAATATCCAAAACCTACATGGGTCCCGCTTAGGAATAAACCATCTAGATTCACTCACTGGCCTCTTTCCACACCCTTGATGGGACAGTTATCGAGGATACTTCATCCATTAGGTACTTGGGGGTCTAGCTTGACTGACATCTCATCTTCTCTGGACATGTGGATGCCATCCTGAGAAAATAGCGCCCCAAGCTTGACGCATTATACAAGAACCGGAGTTGCCTCCCACTTTCAGTAAGGCGTGAGCTTGTCCAGAAGATGATATTACCTATCTTTGACTACTGTGAAGTAGTCTACAGTGCTGCTCCCAAGTCCTCCCTAGCAGGATTGGACACTCTTTACAATTCCTTCTGTCACTTTGCTCTCGACTTCCCCCTCTCACCCATCACTGCAACCTCTACCACTCTCACTCCCTCACTGCCTTGAAAAGCGCTGCCTTCTCCACTGTGCCAAATTCATATCAAAATTCTGGTTTGGGTCTCTCCCCCATGTCTGTCTTCCTTAATATGTGCTCTATCTCCTCCAAACCATTGCCTTTGATCCGATGACTCCTTGACTATTGGTAATTCTGAGTCACTCAACTACAGTAGGTCAGTCGTCCTTCATGCATTACTTCCCTCAGCTTTGGAATGCCCTTCCCCCCCAAATCCACTTATCTTCCTCCCCCACTCTCTATCTTTAGCCCTAAACAACTTCCTCTCCATAAACCGTACTTGTCTTTAATTTGCAGTCATTCTCTGTTCTCTGCTCTGCCACTTTCGTTCTCTGCTCAGTCTCACCACCCTCTCCTATCACAATTTCAACTTCCTTAGCTCTTTTAACTAAACTTTCACTCTTAAGGTTAGCTCAAAGCTGCTCTCTTAGATGCCAACGTATTGTACTTACACTGCACTTATTATGACCACTGCTATGTACAGTACTTATACTTATCCTGTTATCATGTTACCATGTCTTATTACTTGTATATAATGCTTAATTGGGTTGTATGTTCTGTTCTGATACTTCTCATATACTGTATTAATGTTTAATTGGGTTGTACAAACTTGTAATTATTGTTCTGAGGCTTACTTATAGTATACTGTAACCTTGTACCTTTCTGTTCTGCTACAAAATGCCTCACAACACTGACCATTTGCCATTTGTCTGTATACTATGATCTTTTGCCATTTGATTGTATGCAGGTTGTAAATTGTGTAATGCTTGTCCCTGTACACCCTTCCCCCAGGATGCACCGTGAAATGAGCAACTTGTTCAGTGTGCCCTTCCTGGTGAAACTTTTCAATAAAATACATAAATATTCAAAAGTATATGGAGTGATTCAATATCTAACAACTCATACTTTACAGATATTGAAACAGGCAACACCGCAGAAAAAGGAAGCAGTCAGCTATCAGAGCACTCTGGAAGGAGTGTTGGGGGTGTGTCCACATTCTGCACCATTCACTAAGGCATGGAGTGCCCGGCACAGGGGGCGCAAGATACAGCAGGGAGGACCCTACCATAACTGTTATATGTCCACCCCATGCTCCCAAGTAGCACTTTATCTGGCAACATCCTCCTCTAAATAACCTAACTGATAGCAACTCTATAGATGAGATCATCTCCCATGTTACACAGCTCTATACTCACCAAGGATCAGGACACCCCAAGTAGTCCAGTAGCACTAGTAGTATATGCTACACAATATTCCAGTATGATGGCATTATAAAGCAATGAAGTAAAATGATATATGTGCTGTAATGATAGCTGGTGGACACACTGCAGGCTCAGTTAACCTAGATACGACTGTCCCATCACTGGTCTTAGCTCAGTTGACACAGATAAGACCAGTGATGGGATAGTCGTATCTAGGTTAACTGAGCCTGCAGGCTGGAAGTCTCAAGTCTGGATGATGGAGCAATCTGCAGATGCAGCTCGGGAGATGTCCCACTCCCCAGCAAAGACAGCTGAGAAGCCCAATGGTCCAGAATGGCTACCTGAAAGGAGCTGTTGGATGCAGGACAGGGAGAAGCGCAAGGGTCATTCCACTTTAGGGAGGGATGAGGGTTCCGAAGAATTGAGCTGAGCACTAGTAAAGCATGACACACCAAGGAACCAGCTGTAATTTCCCATGGTAGATCTAAATGCCACAACAGCCGGCAGTAAAAGCCACTAGAAGCCTAGACCAATCGGCGATCAGGTGTCATAAGTTCAAATTCCTTTTGTTGGCTAAGAGGCGGTTTTGGCACTGAACATACCTGCGGAGCAACTCTTTACAGCTGAGCCAGTGAGGTGGTTCAAGGCTGCAATCCGGTGTGACAAGATTGCTCGGTAGCTTTTGTTTCTGTTTCTGGCCCTGCTCCACCAGTACAGAATGGAAGTGGGGGCAGGCATTCAAGTCTTGCAGATTTAGGGGATGAGCATGGTTCAGCCTGAGAAACAGGCAGAAAAACCCCAGGGATGGTCCTCAGAAAGAGAGGTATCCCAGGTCCACTAGAGCAGAAGAGGATGTAGAAAATATAATGTGTTTCCTCTTTAACAGAAAAGACAGCTGTTGTAGCCCTCTAGTGGCTATGTTGTATAATTTGCAAATGAGAAAAAAAAAATGAAATTCTTGCTTTACAAACAAGGATAGTTTCCCAGGGTCAACAGCACTGATAAACATCTCTAATGAAGCAAGGTAAAATGGAGACCAACAGGAAGAAGTCAGTGATGCTGAGATCCTCCAATCAGAGTGTTGGCGCTGAAAATTCAGAATGTCCAAAGGAGCCAAATACCAACGTACCTGAGGGGGTATACGGCTTTTGGCTGTTTCTGTAGATTTCTGGGCCCTGCAATGAACTGGAGTTCAGAGGATCCCAGGCGGCAGTTTCAACAGAGGAAGAAAGCCTCCGGGTCTGCTAATTTGCAGTAGCAGAATCGTGGGTTGCCTCCCAGGGCAGGCTTGTAGCTTTTCTTCTGGTGGCGAGGTGCAAGCCCCAGGAGGGCACAGCACATCTGAGGGGGAAAGGAAAGGAGATGGATTAACTAGGGGCAGGCAGGGGAGGTGTGGTTAACTCAAACAAAGAAACAGGGTGGTCACTATTATTTGGAAGGAGGAGACTAAACTACAAAGTGGGTAATAGAAACAGGGAGGAGACGTAAGTGGGTTAGAGTGCAGACAGGTGGCAAAGCGAGAGGCAAGGATTGGGCTTTAAATTTAGAATGCTATGCAGTACACTGAAAAGTCTTATCAATTTAAAACTACAGTTTTACACAGAAATAAATTCTAAAAAGGATTCAGCTGTTCGCTTAGAATAATAGACAGTACAGTACAGGTCTAATAATCTTAAGACTCTACAGTTTTACACTCAGAATTAATAATAAAAAGGATTAGGTTGTAGTTTTAGGATATTAAGGGGTGCATAAAAAGGTCAACTTAAAACTCTTCAGCCTTTCACAGAGAATTAATTCTAAAGAGGGATGTAATCACAGTGCATTCAGAGCAGGTAGATCATCTGAAACCAGTTGTCCACAATACAAAAATTAAGAATCCATTAATGGCAGTAGGCAAGCAAGTCTCTCTCACTATCTACAGCAACTGGATCTCCAAACAAGATACAGTAAATACATCACACTAATAAACTACAGTCAGCAACATAGGAATTGCAATCATCAAAAGCAACCCAAAAATGCCAGTGTTTAATTTTTTTACTGTTATGCCTCATTTGTATCCTTTGGTTTCATCTGCATGCTGGAGTTATGGTTGTTATATGAATGGGACTGTATGGAGCTATATTGATTTATTTATTTTAATTTTGATAATCGGGTGTGGCGGAGTTAGGCTACACCCTCGGCTGTGACTGATGGACCACTTTACTATCTCCTTATTTCCTAGCTACCAAAACCTCCATTGCACAACAGTTAGTGCTTTTCTCTTTGCTTTTCTTCTTTCCCCCCTACCCCAGGTTGGCCACCTACTGTAGCTCTTTACTATCCCTAATAAACTCCCTACTAGTTCTCTCTTTTCATTCTTTTTCCATGTCCATCCATCCAGTCCCTGGAATGATGCCAAACACCCGGAGAGGTGTTGTGTAAAGTGCATAAGTGCATTTTGTGTACAAAAAGCATGAAGGCTATTTTGGATAGCAGGCACGAATACAGTTAATAAAGCCTTTTTCAAGAAAAATGATTAGAAGTCATATAAAACAATAATAATTTTGTGATTAGTACAGTTATAAGAAATCCGTTAGGTATTTTCATAAATTCACACTATAAACCTGTTACTATATAAGGTTCTATGTATAAAAGTGCTTAGTCACTGTGGATCAGAGCTATAGACAGTCAATATCTGTGGAGATATACACTGAAAGCAATAATACCCAATAGGGTGGGCGGTATTGTACTATACCGGACTGCCCAGGGGTGTAATGAGGCCCGATGCCGCAGGCAGAGGGCTTTATATAGCCCCTTGAAGGTCCAGTACAGCACAATACCTACCACCCTGCAGGGTATTATTGTGCTTAGAAAATGGATTAAAGGTTGCATTTTTTAATAAAATAAAATCAGTTTACAAAGAAAATAAAGAAATATTGAAAAAAATAATAAAAATACAGTATGATGCAAAGCAGTCCCTCTGCACTCCCTACTCACTTGTTTGTACTGTACTGTCTGCATCCCCCTCCCCCCCAAGATGGTATTACTAATGAGGGAGAGGGCAAACTTGTTAAAACTAAGATTTTTTTCCCACCGCCCCAAACACTGCAGTCCCCAACCCTACCCCAGAGTAGCTGTTGTTTTTTTTGTTGTTTTTACAGAGAGAGCGATAGTAGAGTGGAGAGCTGCATCCGACTTGAAGAGCGCTAATGAATTTAGAGTGGGAGACAGACATGGAGAACAGTAGACTCATAAGCAGTTTGTTTTATTATTGTTATTTAAATAGAGAGCATGACTCACGCACACACTCTCTCTCTGATTGCGGTAGAAATGGAACATTCAGCACCGCGGTTCAGTTGAGAGTCTTGAACTGGAGCCTTTGTTGAAGATAAAAAAAGGAATTTTGAGTGAGGGAGACAGAACCATAGAGGTTCCATGGGCTGGGTGCAGACGGTGACTCACCTCTTACTCTGAGGTCCCCAAGGGTGCCACGGCTTTAAAAGGCACAGTGGTTTCTCCCTTCAAGCAGTTAAAGAGATGTCCTGGTACTGTGGCCACAGCTGGCAGGGTTGCAGAAGCACTATTCCTTCAGCAGCAACAGACTCCACTGTCTAATATGTCAGCAGAGGTGTTGCAAATTGATTGCTATTGAGAAACACTCACACTCTCTCTCTCTCTCTCTCTCTGACCACAGTGGAAATGGAACATTCAGCAGTTCATATGATACGCACTGGGTCATAATGCCACACGCATAATAGCGTACGACATTATGGTGAACCCGGACCTGTGCGCTCTCTGAGTTGAACCCCCCCAGAGTTGAGAATCTTAAGTGGGGGGGGTCCGGGGGTGCAGCCCCCATAATGGGGCAGGGTGTGGGAGGCATAGCCCCCCCACAGAACAATAACAGGATGAAATCGCACAACGCGCTTATGCAGTACAGCATTCTGCCATGCAACATATTGACCACGTGCCCATATGAGAGGAGTGTCTGCGGTTTTGGATTCACATACCCGAGTTCAGAAACATGGCAATTGGGACAGGCATGCTCGCTGATTGTGATTTTTATGATAACTTGTTATTTATTTCTCTCTCAGCTCCTGAGTCCTTCTTTTTATTTACTTGACACTGGCAGCAGATGGATTGGGGAGGGCATTTAGAAAAGCGTTGTGGAAATCATTTCTCTTTCTAAGCAAGAGAAAAAAATGGCAGCAATTTCAAAGTGAACATTCTGTGGCCATATCATTTTTTTATGGTAAACAGGCAAGCAGAGACTGGGACTAGTTATTTCCCCGTCTCTGTTGCCTGATACGGACTGGGTAGCTGGTGGCCTAAGCCAATCAGTGTCTAAGATTTCCACAGCCCATTTTCTAAGTACCTTTAATTGAACAAGGAAGTTCTGTGAAAGAAACCCCCCCCTTTGGTTTTGAAACAACATGTCCAGACATGTAAATACAAAAAGGGCCAGTCAGGTGACCCCACCAAAAGATATAAAAACCTCTTCACTGAGTTCACCTCAGTTCAGTCTAGTAGAGTTCAGTCTTGAGAGTGAAGGAGAGAGGTGCTACTGTAGACACGCTGTTGAATGCAGATGAGAAGGGTCTTAGGAGCACTAAGATCCAGGACTATATTATGTGAGAAACTACTGATGTTAAGTAGTGATTTTCTCTGCAGTTTTTTTTTGTTTTTATTTATTATTTTTCAAACTTTTGAAAAATAAATGTTATACCACAGTGAGTTTTAAACCTGTAAATTTGCCTTGTCTGATGTTTATTCGCACATGCTGTGACAAACTTGGTGTGAAACGTGGGCTAGTACTGGTTGTCCAGAGAAACAATGGGGAGACCAGCACCCAGATACCAGCCTGGGTATCCAGACATAGTGGGAAAAAAGCAAGATGGCAGATCTCCAGAAATCACTTAATGCCAAAGGTCTGAAGGAGAAGGAAGGCCTGCCAGGTGTGCATATCAGAGCACTGATGGGTACTGTACTGAACTGTCTGACAGCCCCAGGGTAATGTTGTGAAAGTATTGTCATATTACAGTATGGTGGACAATACTAAAAATAGCTGAATTAAGGGACCCTGGAGTGAAGTTCTTATAGTGGGTGAGAGAAAGTTTCATCCAACCCCTATTCTACTGTTTTGGTAAAATATTTATGACTGAGATGGGGTTCTTGAAAAAACAGTATAGTTTTGAGAACTGTTTTTTTCTTAAGGAGGGAGGTGTGTGGCAGAGTTAGGCTACACCCTCAGTTGTGACTGATGGACCACTTTTCTATCTCCTTATTTCCTAGCTACCAAAACCTCTATTGCACAACAGTTAATGCTTTTTTCTTTGCTTTTCTTCTTTTTTCCCCCACCCTAGGTTGGCCACCTAATGTATCTCTTTGCTATCCCTACTAAGCTTTCTACAAGTTCTCTCTTTTCATTCTTTTTCCATTTCCATCCATTCAGTCCCTGGAATGATGCCAAACACCCGGAGAGATGTTGTGTAAAGTACATAAGTGCATTTTGTGTACAAAAAGCATGAAAACTATTTTAGATTGCTGGCATGAATACAGTTAATAAAGCTTTTTTAAAGAAAAATTATTAGAAGCCATGTAAAACAATAATAATTCATGATTAGTACAGTTATAAGAAATCCTTAAGGTATTTTCATAAATTCACACTATACATCTGTTACTGTATAAAGTTCTATGTATAAAAGAGTTTAGTCACTGTGGATCAGAGATATACAGAGAGTCAATATCTGTGGAGATATACACTGTACCTTTAACTGAACCAGGAAGTCCCCTGAAACAAAAAACCCTTTGGTTTTGAAACAACATGTCCAGACATGTGAATACAGAAAGGGCTCAGTCAGGTGACCCCACCAAAAGATATAAAAACCTCTTTACTGAGTTCTCCTCAGTTCAGTCTAGTAGAGTTCAGTCTTGAGAGTGAAGGAGAGAGGTGCTACTGTAGACACGCTGTTGAATGCAGATGAGAAGGGTCTTAGGAGCGCTAAGATCCAGGACCATATTCTGTGAGAAACTACTGATGTTAAGAAGTGATTTTCTTTGTCATTATTTTTGTTTTCATTTATTATTTTTCTAACTTTTGAAAAATAAATGCCACACCATGGTGTGTTTTAAACCTGTAAATTTGCCTTTTCTGATGTTTATTCCCACACGTTGAGACACCGGGTAAGTCCACCGAGACAATAGCAGTCCCTTTTTCAGGGACGAGCTGGAAAAGCAACAAGAGAAGTACAGTACAGAGCAACTTCACAGTTAGATAATACAAATACAGTGCAATTTCACAGAAGGCTAATTACAGCAGCAAAAACATAACATAATAAAGAACAATGATCACCAAGATAAGCAAAATACAGTAATGGTAGCAACACAAATAACAAATAACAGGCTAGGCAGCTAAAATATTACAGTTACAGAATCATGCAAAAGTCAACCATGAGATCAAGTGCAAAAAGGTACAAATGGATAGTCAGGTGGAAGGCAAGGAGTGAAGCATGGGTAGGGAGTCAGTCTGGAAGAGACAGAGGTAAAACATCAGGGTAGGAGTTTGATAGGCATCAGCAGAAGCAGGTGCAAGTAAAAGCAGCAGAGAGAGAGGAGAGCAAATTGAATTGGAACATGGGAAGTGTGAGGCAAGATAGGATGAAAGGAGGAAGAGAGTTCCAGTCAGATACTGCTGCAAAAGTGAAGGACTTATGGGCAGTAGCTAGTTGCAGATTAGGTCATATGAAAAAGGGGAGGGAGGCTGATCTGAGAGCCTGAGGGGGTTGTCTTTGGTGGACAATCTTACTGAGGCAGGAAGGGGTACATTTATGGACCCAGTTATGCATGAGACTCAGGGTGGAATACCTCAGTTTAAACTGATAAGGTAGCCAGCCTATAGCAGACAGGACATCACAGTGATGGTGACAGGAATTGTTCCCTAGTGCTACCCTATGACATACCTGAGGTAGGAGAGACAGGGTAGTGACATTGGTGGAAGGTAATATAGTAGCACCATAGGTTAGGAGAGGGAGAAGGGATGAGGAAACAATTTTAAAGCAAGATGCAGAGGTGAGGAAGGAGCGGATATGATAGAGGAGACTTAACTTTTGGTACAGTGATTTAACTATAGTAGAGGCATGGATATTAAAGGAAAGTGAGGAATCTAGGGTCATGCCCAGGTATTTAAAGGTACACATGGATTCCAGGGAATCCCCGGTCAGAGATGTAATGCTAAGCGGGAGAAGGGTACTAGAAGAGGAGGATGGGTGTGAGAATAACATGCTTTTATTTTTTTTGTTAAGGATAAGATGATTACACATAAACCAACTTTCTAGGGTGGAGAAGTCAGACACAAGGTCACTTTTTACTTGATTAATATCAGGAGAGGAGCAATATATGATAGCATCGTCTGCATAGAGGTGCACTGATGCACCACCACAGTTGCTGGGTAAATCATTGATGAACAGGGAGAACAACACTGGCCCAAGAATCAAGTCTTGTGGAACCCCATCTGTTACTGGTCTAAGGCTAGAGAGGGTACTAGCCCACTTAACCCTTTGCGATCGGCAGGACAGATAGCTGTGGACTCAACCCAGGGCACTATTATCAGGGCCAAGCTCAAGAAGCCATCGTAGCATAATACCATGATTTATCAGGTAGAACACTAGTCAGGTCAACAAAGATAGCACCCATGGCAGAACCTTGGTCCATGGCCTGGAAAATGTCTGTGGTTACTTTAATCAAGGCTGTGAGGCTGCTATGATTCTTTCTGAATCAATGCTGGTAGGGGGAGAGTAAATTGTGGTGTTCCAGATAACTGTAGATGATTATAAACTATAAGTTCCTGTATTTTAGCCAGGGGACACAGGATAGATATTGGTCTAAAGTTTTCTTCTGCTGAGTTGGGTCCCCCCTTGTGCACAGGTATCACTACCGCTACTTTCCACTTGTCAGGGACAGTACTTGAAAGGAAGGAACAAATAAAAAGGTCACGTACTGTACAGGGCAAGGGAGGGAAGATGCACCTAGTTTAAGGAACTTAGGTTCAAGAGTGTTATGCCCAGGCAAGCTCTCAGCCTTCAAGTTAGCTAGAAGCCTCTGGACCTCCTTAGTGGAGGCCAGCTTCAGGTGGAAAGAGGGACACACACTAAGGTCTTTGGTGGAGGTTGAGACAGAAGGGGGCAAAGGGGAGTTATTAAAGAGTGAGGTATACAGTATCTCTCAAGGTCAGTGAAGAATTCATTGAAGCCATGTGGGGGGTCAGTATGGGTGGTGCCCTGGGCAAGGAGGGAACTCAGAAGCTCAGCAGCTGTATCCATGTGACAAATACCCATCTTAAAAAAATGTAATGTTAAATAACTACTGTGCATCTGAGGAATAAACCACAATCAGCAGCTTCAGAATGGTGGTCTCTAAATATAGAATAGTGGATGGGCAACTATACACAATCCACTGGTTGTGCATAAAGTTGACCATCCGCTATTTTATATAGTGTATGGTGCACAAAATTATTCTTATTTTATCCTTTATTACCAGACTAAAAAAAAATAATCAAATTGGCAGTTTCCTCCCAGTGTGCTGGCGGTTAGGGTGGTTGCTAGGGTGGGGATGTGAGGTTGCTAGGGAGCAGATGTCCATCATTGAGTAGCGCAACCTTCAACTGGTTACTAATCAGGCGTGTGTGGGATTTTCAAAAAGGAAAACATGGCAGACAAATTCCTCGCTTAGCGAGAGGTGGTGACAGCGAGGAGACTCGAGGAGTACAGACTGTAAGGTAAATTTATATATCTGGCTGATTCTGAATTTTCATTTAATTCTAAATATCTGGTTGATCCTGCAGTACTAAATTTGTCTTCCTCTGTGCGAGTATGGTGAACAGAAGATCGAGCTGCCGCCAGCTGCCATCATGCCTGGTCTCTTAACTGGTTGAGCCTGCCATTTCTGTGGCAATCGGTGCTGTGTGACATCCATAGTGCAGCAGAACGAAAGTTATTAATAGTCCAACATGTGAGCTTTGAAGCAGTAGGGGTTAGTGTTCCTTAAATAAGACCTTGAGTACAAAACCACACAGTATAGTAAAATAAACATAAAAATATAACAGTATGATGACCTACCCGGTGAATATCTTGCCATGATTACAGTGCAGGAAAATCCACACTGTAAAAATAGCTTGTGATGGTATAGCTACAGGGATAGCATAGCGCAAGCCAGTTAACTCTATCCCTGTAGCTGTACCATCACTCAGGAGGAAGAGGAGAATGGGGGAGCTGTGGGGCACTTTGCTGAACTGTTTCTGTGCTGCAGGGGCTAGGGCTATGAGCAATCAGAGTGGCAGAAGATGCGGATGACCAAGGTTTGACTCCTCGTCCCGTGACACTTTTTCTCCCCCCTGCTGACTTAATTTTTTTAAGTTATCCTCCCGCAACCCAGCAGTGCTGCCCCTGCACCCTCCTTACAGAAATACCTTCTTCCTCCCCGCCAAGTTCCTCCCCATCCCTGAGTTACTTCCCCACAGAAGTGATCATTTTTAGATGGGGGAGGTTCAGGGGGCAGAGCCCCTCCCCCAAAAACACAAAGTGTAGCTTTTGGATGTTTGTTTTGGAATGGTAGCACTCTGTGTTTTTCCTGAGCACTACCATTCATGTTGCGTCTTTTCATGCACAGTTTTTGAGCATGCTGTGTTATTGCTTTCTTAACCTAGTGCCATATGATAATACAGTTCAGTTATTTTTACAACAAAAGCAGCAGCAGGCACCTGCTTGTCCATCAGACTTTCAATCATTTAAATCCATGACTGTGATCCATATCAGGTTTAGAAACTATTTCCTTCCATAGATGAGTGTAAGCAATATATATTCCCTGCATAAACCTAAAATGGTAAGAGTAAATATCCCTCTTAGCAACTTACTAAAATATAAAATATCATTAGAAGACACTGGAATGAGAGGATAAGCATAGACACAGTGAAGTTCAAATTTATGCAAGCTAGCTTAAAGGCGATCTTAATTTTTTGGGCCCCCCAGCAAGGTTAGTCATCGGGGTCCCTATCCCTCTACTGCGATAAGCATTTACATGTCATTGTGTACCATTGTGAATGCTTCTGCACAGCACATTGACTCCATTGTGTGCTGTTTCAATAGGGCACAGTAAGACATCTAAATGAAAAACTTAATTCTTAAAGTTTGATACCTTGCACTGGGTCCGACTTAGGGACCTTTGAGCTGGGGCCTGAACAGCTGCACAGCTCTGGGCAGGATCCAGCAAGAAGAAAGAAATTATTATACAATGGCAAGGAAAAATCCTGAGCTCTGATTGATCAGTCTGGGACTGGACCTGTGATGTTATCCCAGCACAACATCATTGGATCTAGTCCCAGCACACAGAAGGCCACATCAAATGTGCAAAGACCAAACTAGCACAGCAAGTGGATTCTCTCAACTATGAACCTTGCACCTACATATCCTCTGGTCCCCGAGAACTTGAAATCACCCTCGCTGCCAACTGCCTTTACCACAGTCCTCTGCTGTTCTCCCATACACCACTACTCATTTACAATGATAAATTAAACAAGCACAGATTGCAGTATACAGAATAAATTGAATTGTATTGTCCATTTTCTTCCCCTAACCCAGAAGCTTCAGCAAACCGAGGAGACCATAATTGGCAATTGCATGGTTCACTGACATCGTTCAGTTTGTGGGACAAAAGCTGGTATGAAAATTCAATTTATTTTCAGTGTTTCAAGTGCCACACATCCTCCATCCCTGCCCTGCTCCGAAGTAAAGGAAAGCCATACCAGTAATGTTTGCTCCCACAAAACAGAGCTGTAGTACTGTAGCTGCTGTACCCAATTGCCTCAGCCGCCATCCTTATCTATTTTCAGTGTTTCAAGTGCACCTCAGCTGACATAAATACCTGAATTTGTTACACAATTAAAAAAAAAACAATATTATTACAACCGAAAACACAACCCAGCATGCTGGGAGAAACAGATGCAGACATTTGCAAGGTGACAGAAAAAAAACTGTGAATAGAGATATAGAGCACAATATTTACTGACAGCAATATCTAGTGGGCAAAACAGAAACTGAGGACCTTTTTTCCAAAACATGTTCCTACACACAGCAAAATGATGGAAAAATGTATTTAAAACTTTTTTTATTCTATTTACAAAGGAGGGGCCATTGTATCATAATAATAATGCACTCCAGGGTGTGTGTCATGCTTAGATTATGTCACTGCTGGGGTGTTGGATGCACTCTGCATGTGGCCCCATGCCCAACCACCCCAGACGTGACATTATTCCAGCATGACACATGCATTGTCATGCAATATTTCTTAAATAAAGCATCCGCAGCTGTGCATATATCTCTTAGCTAGGAAATGGGGCTCCCCTTTTAACTATTCAAAAGTGTATGGTGTTGAATCTGGAACCACAGCAACTGCAAGTGTAACCAGGTGCTGGAATAGGGTTTTTGTTGTTATTATGTGCCCGGTGCCTCCAATTTGTAACCCATTACCTGGTGAGCCTGGTTCAGAGAGAAAACATTCACTTGGCATCAGGGCTAGGTTTGCACTTCTGGACAGGGGCACCCAAGTAATTCTGGACACAGGAAGCAAGAACTGTGAATGTCCAAACCAGGAGTGGGATTCTAAAGTGGGGCTTTTATTCACTTTCACACAGGAGTACAAAGCAGGATGGACCCCCACGGGGCTACACTCACTAATTATGCAGAACTATAGAGGTCAGAACACATCTTCTTCATCATCACAACAACTTTTATCCTCAGGATCTGAAGGCACTGGGCTCTCAGCCCGAACTAGTACTCCCTTTATCCTGGATTCCCTGGCATGGCCCTTGGTCAGCACTGGTACACACTTTCCACATGGCATGGACATTTCTGTTGGTGGCTCCCTCTACCACCCATGAGCACTTTCAAGCTCTAAGGGAAAAAACACACATCCTTAATCCCATGTCTGGGTACTTTCTGCAGACACTGGCCAAGTGCCTGGGAGAAAGAAATAGGTGCCCAAAGTGAATCTGTGGAGGTAAATCTGGTTACTCTAGATGGGGTGGGTCTCCCACCTCTTGTCCCCAAATCCATACCTGGCCATTCATTTGGAGTCAACACCTTTCCTTTGAGAACTCTTTGGTTGTAGAATGCTATCTCAAAATGTATATCACATTTAACAATCTACTGTCTTTGGTAACTGGTGTCCTGACTTGCAATGTTCTTTAAGAGGCTATGTCCATCCCTGTAGACCCCTACTGATTAGATGCATCTCAAGCCATACACATCACTTTAAAGCATTGTACTTGGCTGTCTTTTCCTGACCCACAGTAGCAGATACTTTACACTACAGTCTCGGTGAAAACATAGGCTCTCTGGCACAGCAGATTCACCATGGTTCGTAGGTGCCCACGGGCTTGTCTCACAGGAACAAAAACATACTTCTGGTGCATCAGCACAAATCTTCTCATCAGGCAGCTTCTCTTCTTCCAGCAGGGCTCGGGGATTGCCCCTGAGAGCTGGTCTGATTCCCCCCATCCCTCTCAGGGATGGGGTGCTGGAACCCACTGGGGAACGGTCTCAACCACTTCAGCAAGAATTCTGTATTCTTCACTAGAGTGAGAACACACACCCTATTCTGTGGTAGCTCTGAACAGAGCTGGGGGCTCTGAGGGACTGCCAACTGCAGTACACTTCCTCCCTCCACTACAGACTGCTCAAGACTCACTTTGAAAACCCCAACATTCTAACCTAACTCCCAGCTGCAACATTCCACTGTGGCTTATGTGCTGCGAGAATTCTATATGATGTCATCCCTCCAGCTGAGCTGAGACTGAGGACAAAGTGAGACAGTGTGAAACCCATTTAACTGGTGTCTCACAAGCTGCCTTTCCCTGCCTGCCACTGGATCTAACTGGGATTCTAGTAACCCCGGGTGATGGGGGGGGGGCTACACAAGTAAATGAAATTTCCTTTCCAGGTAGGACATATGACCAAGTATATAACTCAGAGGTGTTAATAGGTGCTGGAATAGCAGTGCTTTATTACTGAGATTAGGCTGAAGTGACCAAACAGGAATGATTAAAGTTAGACTGGCAGAATTTGCTTCCTATAGCCAGGGTGATTCACAAACAGCTGAGGGACCCCATGCAGGTAGGGACCCTAGGCATAGAGGGGTTCTTACTGTGACTAATCACAAGGAGATTTAGAAAACAATGTATGACAGAGCCAATGAGAGCATGTGATACTTTTTAATGATGATTTTTGGTTTTAATTTTCCTACTAGTTTAATGGCCCCTGGGGAACTCCAAGTTTGCAGTTGTTATGGCTCTTCTTTTTCCTATACTGCTTCCTGTCCCATGTGACAGTAATGCATCTAGGACCATTCATTCAACAAGACAAGAGCTTTTTCTTTCTCAAAGTTTACCGCAGTAGAGCTGTGATTTTAAGTAACTCTCCTTGTTCTGGGAGCTCTAATGAAGGCTGAATTTACAGATGACAAACACCTGAGGAATAATTGGCTGAGCTTTTCTGTAAGGAAACAGCTAGAGTCTTCACTAATTACTGCATTAGTGACCTGGGATGATCTGTTCAGTTTTATGATTGTGTGTAGTTTAATAAAATGAAAAGTTTTAAAAACAATATAGTTACTCCTGCTTGCCAGACCTAGACACATACATAGAAAAAAGGAAATTTGGATTATAAAGAGTTATTTAGTTGAAGCCAGAATAACAGGCTTCTAACGAGAGATTATTGCTGCAGCACTTATTACTCTGTGAATTAATGGTCCTGGATGGATCACTGTCGCATGGGACAGAAGGCATTGTAAGAAGAAGAAGAGCCATAAAAATGCAACTATAAATATCCCCAGGGGCCTGAAAACTAGTAGGCAAATTAAGAAAAAAGCTCCTTACAGCAAACAAAGGGAAGGACACACTAGGACTATACCTTCAAATCAAAGCACTCTGCACATCATATTTTTTTGTATGTTTTGACTTTAGTTTCCCTTTAAGCATCATCATCATCATTATGCTGTGTAGTTTAAGCACCACATGGCAGTAAACACTTCTATGTCAGGAGAACAGGCAGATGCAGGGCATCAGAAATCCTTTCCATAATGAGCATACAGCTGGATTGATTAGGAAGGTGAGGCTGAGTAGATGGAACTCATGGCTACGAAGGACAGTTACCTCAGCAAAGGGTGCAATATTCCTTACAGCAGGAAAACTATGCCAACTGTAACCTACTTATTCTCATCAAATAACCAAGCTCCAGCTTGAGCATATGAAAGTCCTGTATCATCGTGCATCACATCTCCTTCAAACTGGCACCAGGTAAACAACAATTCAAAATACTTAACTTTTTGGGGCAGTACAGTATCTAAAATGCACACACAATCATCCCATGACATGGACCACTAATGATGAATTGGTACAAGTATTTGACATGAGCCTTCTTCCATTTTTCATTTGTGTAGCGGGAGGGCTTTAAGAATATTCTTCTATGACTAGATACTGAAAAAAGAGCTGGGCCGACTCCTTCAACCCATATTTCTTGGAAAAATAGCATACCATATACTTGCTACACCTATAACACACCTATTCAATCTGTCCCTAGCACAGAGCTCCATCCCCAAGGCATGGAAAACTGCTCACGTCATTCCCCTGTTTAAAGCAGGGGACCCCTGTGACCTAAATAACTATACACCAATCTCCCTTCTTCCCATACTTTCAAAACTTCTGGAAAAAATTGTGGATATGCAGCTGAGATCTTTCTTAGACAATGCTAGACTACTCAACCCAATGCAGTCTGGCTTTAGAGCTAAGCATAGTACAATTACGGCACTGGCAAAAGTTACTAATGATTGGCAACAGGACCTAGACAACAAAAAATTAATTTGTGCCGTGTCTTTGGACCTCAGTAAGGCTTTCGACACTGTCGACCACTGCTTGCTCCTCTCCACCTTAAAAACTATAGGCATTGGCTTGACTGCACTGGGATGGTTCAAAGGCTACCTTTCTGATAGACAGCAACAAGTTAAGGCTGATGGAGAGATTTTTCCACTTAAATCGATAAAAAGAGGTGTTCCCCAGGGCTCCATACTGGGCCCATTATTGTTTGCCATTTATATCAACAGCTTTGACGTAGGCATCGAAGATGCCAAGATTCACTTGTTTGCTGACGACACGGTGCTCTACTTAAGCTGGGAATCTCCTGAAGCTGCCTGCGCTGAGTTACAAGCTGACTTTAATACTCTGCAGTACCAGCTCCTTAGCAAAAAGTTACTACTAAATGCAAAAAAAAAACAAGACCATTCTTTTCTCACCATCAGACCCAGGAGCTTACTCTGCTGTCACTAGTCCATTACCATAAACCTCTACTTTATTAGGAGAAAATCTTGAATTTGTGACTAAATTCAAATACCTTGGTATCTGGCTAGACAACAAACTCTCTTTTGTGAAACACACAGAAGAACTGCTGAAAAAACTGAGGCAGAGACTTGGTCTTTTTTTCAGAATTAAACGCCTCTTGACCACAGATGCAAAAAGACAGCTTGTCCAATCTACATTCCTTTCATTAATTGACTACGCTGACTTCATTTATGGCCATTGCCCTGCCTCATATCTTGCAAAACCGGATGTATTATATCATAGAGCATTAAGATTTATAACTGGCCTCCCATACTCCACACATCACTGTTCTTTATACGCAGCCGTAGGGTGGCCCTCCCTTCAATACAGGTGATATAGAAATGTAGCTCTATGGATGCTCCGAGTCCTTACCAACAAACTCCCACAATACATTGTTGACTGTCTCCCCCTTAGTCCTATTAGGAACTATGCCTTAAGAAGTCAATCACAGATCTGTTTGAATGTCCCAAGGGCCAACACTCGCTTTGGAAGGGCCGCCATATGCTATGCCCTGCCTACTCTCTGGAATAGGATACAAAAATTGTTGAGACTTAGCTCACCTGTCAGTCCTGCCTTCTTTAAGACCCTCTATGACAAAACGTTTGCAGAAATCTGTAATTGCTTCTATCGCTCCTAGCAGCTTGACTATTGTTCCTCTCTTCTTCAACACTAGTCTCAGCTGCTTATCCAAATCAGTCCTTGCCACTACTACTCTCCCCTCCTCTACCCCACTTGCCCTTAGCACCCTCTGCATCCCTCTTATTCACCCCCCCTTCTGCCACATTACCTAAGGTTTAGACACTGTTATGTGCACCTCCGTAGCTTAGGAATTTCCATCCAGGCCTGTAACATGTTTCTGCTGGACAGGAATATAAATAATCTTTCTTTTTTCTTCTATGGTTTGTATATGACATCCATACACATCCTGCTCCTGTGGAACTGTATGTTATATATATATATATATATATATATATATATATATATACACGTTCGGGTTGTGTTATGTATATCTTTCTTGCACATGTGACTTGGAATGTAAATTCTCTGATCCTATCAGTATTGTAAACATGTTGTTCTTTTTGTATTATGTTTATTTATATGTAACTGTACAATTTTCTCTGCCAACAGCAGGTCTATCTTGTAAATGAGCTTGCTCAATGGTGATCGCCTGGATAAATAAAGATTTGATTGATTGATTGATATTGCACAGATTAAAGTTTGAAAGTGGCATATTACAAATAGAACTGACTCCTCCAAAGTCGAACTTTGTGAGCTCTATCAAGTACGGAAAGCTGCTTTATCAAACACCTTGTGTAACTATATATAGGACCTCTTTTCCATCATGCTTTAAGGACTGCATGAAAAACACACATATTTCATAAAAGGGTTGGATAAAAATGCATACAGGTGCCCATATGCGTGAGGCACTAAATTAAATTGTCCAATGGCTAACACCATTAGGTCTTGATGCAGGACATTGCAAGTGGCAATGATTCAGAGGTAGTTGTGTCACTGATAGAAAGCCAATGTGTCTGTATGCAGTGCTCTGTTCACAGCTTGAACTTTGTTGTAAAAGACATTTTAAAGTCACATGAAATGACTCTTGTTTGTTGGAAAGTTCATATTAAATACATGTGCATTTTGGAGGGGGTGGTTTGGCCTGATCCAAGATGGCCACTTAATCTAAATCCCTTTTACCCCTATCCTTATGGAAATAATTATATGAAATGTTGTCATGCTACACACATAATACTACCGATGTGATATGCCTGCTGTAAACATGATTTAAATGTTAGATTGGAACTGATTGCACAAATGTGGCATGCCTGCAGCAAGCAAGTGTGGAAAGCATGCTTTTTATGTGAAATTGGAACAGACTGCATGCATGTGGCATGCGTGCAAAAAGCAAGTGATCACTGACAACTGCACACTTAAAAGTAAAGTGACTTATTCCGAATCACACAGTATACAAGTGGGGGTTAATGAGATTCAAACTCAGGTTTTCTGGTCTCCAAGTCTCCTGGTTTGAAGTTCAGTGCCTTTAACCACTAAGCTATACTGCCTGCATACATATGGCTTGCTTGTACTGTACTTCAAAACAAATCTGCCATGCATACATCTGCATGCATGCAGCATGCTTATAGCTACTGATATACTTTTTAGTTGTCTTGTGCCCCTCATCTCAGCTGCACAGCTAAACTGTAGCACACATACTAGTGGAAACACTTGTGATTCTTCCTACTCCCAATACACACACTTACCCACAAAACTACATAATTACTTCTGTTTGGCCTGTGCTCCTACTATTTTCTCTCCTTAGTTTTCAACACTTCCACACAAACAGACAAAAGTAGCAATAACTCGACACCCACCCACACAGTCATCCCCCACCCATGCACACACACTGTAGCGGATGTGGCTACACTGCTACAGACAACCCATCAAGTATAGATATAAGTCAAGAGTCTCTTACCTGAGTACTAGGGAGTCAGAGGTAGGAGTCTTTAAGAAATAATGTCCATGAGTCAGAGTGCTGGAGTGTACCCCCTTGAAATTAATAGAGTTATTTTTTATTACTATTTTATACATTCAATGTTTGGGTGAATAGAGTATGGGCTTAGTACTGCTTATGAAACTGTAGTTTACTTTTGGCTTTTTTCTATTAATGCCTTGGTAGGTAAGCTGGGTACTGAGTAGGGAATAGAAAGCCCAGTATCAAGGGTGAGTAGAGTGCTGGAGAAGGAGGAGGCAAGGGTAGATAGTGGGTGTTTCACAATGTGCTAAGTGGGAACTGCTAATGGAGCCTGGCCTTTGTAGAGGATGTGGGGGGAGCTTTCCCCCACATTGAACATCGGGCTATAGCCTTCCCATTCAATGTCTGGGTGACTACAGTATGGGGTTAGTAGTGCTTATGTAACTGTAGTTTACTTTTGGCTTTTCTCTATTCCAGCCCTTGGTAGGTAAGCTAGGTACTGAGGAGGGAATAGAAAGCCCAAAAGAATTACCAATGAATGTTCAAAAGAGTATGATTACCTCCTCCAACTCACAGATAGTATGACCAGCAGCATGCAGGGGAGGAAAAAAAATCCAGGTGGAGGAAACCTCTGAGGACCCATGGCTACTGACCCACCCATCCTCTGGGCAAACTAAGAGGAGATGAATCTAGGTTCTAGCAACCATAAGCTAATTTTTGAGGAAAGTGAACTGCCTGGAAAGATGATGATCCATCTTCTAATCCATGGATGATGCATTCTGGAAGGACGATTCATAGGTTGAAGAGGTAGGTCTATTCTGATGGAGCATCCAAATCCTGAGAGTGAAGTAGGTCCAGTCGAAAAGGGCAAATGTAGTTCAGGTTTCCAAGGGGATGATGGATGATGTCCAAAGAGATCACAGACAAATGAACTGGAAGAGCATAATTTGATAAACATGCTACCAGACTTTGAATGGTGGGAAATACGATGGGTTATGAAGTCATAAGGTAAACAATCCAACTTTGTAGAAAGTTTAATGTTCAAGTTAGAGTCTAGAGGTGAGGAGTTAAGTGGTGAGTGATAAGTTGCAATGTAAGCATCCATGAAACAGATGAAGGAGTCAGGCACAGTATTTATGTACCAGGTAGGAGTAGTAACATGAATGATTTTGGACCAATGTAGGAAGATTGGTATATGCAGTAGAGATGGTAACTGAAAGTATAAGGAATGATTGGAAGTTCAGTACGAGGAATTCAAGAGTTGGTTTAGGTATTGATGTCATAATGATACTTGCACAGTTTCATTTTGGTCCACTGGAAGAAAAGTAGATATGAGGATTTCTGTGCACTGATTGCCCATGACATGCACTGAGGTGGCTAAGACAGCTTTGCTTTACAGGTAATCCAATGTCTAAATACTGTGGGAAGCCCAGAAGTGGGCATGTGAAAGAGTCTATAGACTGAAGTGGCAATGAGAAGTCGAGAGCAGTGTAGAATGCCAGGGGTGCCTAGCAGTGTAGTCGAACATAGATCTGTTGAGGGGCAAGGCTGGGATAATGAGACAGCCAGATCGGTTGTGGACATTTAGATTGAGAATCAATGGAAGCTTGCTCTCAGTGAAAGTCTTCACTAGAGGGAGTATGGGAGGTGAATCATGAAGGATGAGCTAGAATGATCATTGGATGGGCAGCTGATCTAATTGATGGTAATATGATGAAGGAATGTAGATGATTGTATGAAGTATGGTGACATCTGGAGCTGGAAAACAGTGGTTTGGATAGAATGTCTTTAGTAAGGCAGCTAGGCACTGGAGATCCAACAATGGGAGTTTTAGGATGGCAGCTGTGAAGGTCTTAGGGCATCCAATGGTTATTGAGGAAGTAGGAGATGAGTAACATGAACAACAGAGTCAGTGCTCGTAGGAGAAGTTACGGAAAGGTGAAAAAGATGATGTCAGTACTGCTATGAGGTATCTTGCAGTTCTGTTATCCGTAACTGCGATGATGATTACAGAGTCATTGCATGAAGGAAGAAATTAGGTCACTTTTCCATGTAAAAAGAAATCCTGGTAGAGAGGGAAGCCATAGTACTTGGATTGGTGGGATGCATAGAGAGTATCCAGTAGAGTCAGATGAGGGATGAGATCTTTATGTAGTCCAGTCAAATGGGATTCTGGAACTGATCCTGGGGAGATGATTGGGAAGTATAGATAACTCTATGGTGACATAAGAGTCTATAAGGCATATTGTCCAAGGGATGTTTGCTAGAAGTAGTTCCCTCAGGTGAAACGAACAAGTGCTTCTTTGAGTAGTAGATTAGAGCTGTTAGAATTGTCAGGGTAGGAGTATGGGGAAAATTAATGGGAAGAGTAATTAACAGGGTAGGAATATTTGCTGGAGATAGGGTAAATTGCCCCCAAAAGAGCCACAGCACAGGACGGAGCTCCGAGCCACTAGGGCATCTAGGAGAAGGCAGCCATCCAAGGATAGAGGGGAAAAGTCCAGAGGGGATGTCAGCGGACTGGAGGAAGGAGTCCTAGAAGAAAACAGCAGAGGCCAAGCCATACTGACATTGCAGGTGCAGGAAGTAACAGGACTGGCGTCAGCATCACAGCAAACTGAAGTAGGATTTAGCAACGTTGCTGTAGGTCACGAGTGGTGGATTCAAGGAAGACCAGAAGTGAATCCAGGTACCAAATGCTTTGAAGTCGATGCATGAAAGTCCCATGTTCACTGAAGCAGAAAATAGAAGGTGCTGCAGCGATGAGGCATGAGGTCCCATCTCTGAAGGAGAAAGTCGACTCGCATGGTAGACAGGAAGGGGCCACCAGCAGAATGGAAGTCCTGAAGACAGGAGAACTGAATGGAGGTAGAGTTTGAATGAGCTGGCAGAGTCCAAATCCAAAGTGCAAGGAGGCCAAGGTGGGGGATGAGTTTGATGAGTCCATGGAAGTGCAGCATGTAGACTGGCGCGGTAGAATGAGGAAGGCAAATGAGGTACAGTGGTTCCGTTCCCAAAGGGAAGTGGCAACTGGGTATCAGATAGAGAATGCAGAAGGTTAAAATAGTTGAATACAGATATAGGCTCCCATCCCTGGCAGTCGAGGTGAGATGACCATTACTCAATGCCACCAGGCAGAGGCAGGATGGAGAAGGTAAATGCAGTAAAGTGGTCCTTTTCCCCAAGGGAGGCAACAACCAGGTTGTCAGGTAGAAAATGCAGGATGCTGAAACAGTCTATTGCAGATGCAGGCTTCTTGGTGCAAGATGACCTTCATTCAATGCCACCAGGCAGAGGTAGGAGTTTGAAGGCAAATAGGGTATGATGGTCCCGTTCCCGGAGGGAAGTGGCAACTGGAGATCAGGCAGAGAATGTAGAAGGTTGAAACAGTCTATTGCAGACATGGGCTCCCTTCCCTGGTAGTCGAGGTGAGATGACCTTCGCTTGATGTAGCCAGACAAACGTAGGATGGTGAAAACAATGGGGTAAAGTGGGTCTGTTCCTGAAGGGAAGTGGCAACCATGTAGCCAGGTCAAAATGCATATGGTTGAAACAGTGGATTGCAGACACAGTCTTCCATCCCTGGTAGTCAATGCAAGATGGGCCATCATTCGATGCCGCCATGAGAGGTAGGATGTTGAAGGCAAATGGGGTGTAATGGACCCATTTCTGAAGGGAAGTGGTAACTGGGTATCAGGTAGAGAATGCATAAGGTTGAAGTAGTTGAATGTAGACTCATAATTCCATCCCTGGAAGTCGAGGGGAGATGACCTTAACTCAAGGTCACCAGGCATAGGTAGGATGTTAAAGATACATGGAGTAATGAGGTCCCATTCCTGAAGGGTAGTGGCAACAGATATCTGGTAGTGAATGCAGAAGTAAGACATGGCAGATTGTAGATATGGTTCCCATTCCTGGTAGTCGGGTGAGCTAGCCTTCACTTGATGCCACCAGGCAGAGTTAGGGATGGAGGATGTCAGGTTTGTGAGTAGTAGGTAGTAGTGAGTGTAACAGAATCCCATCACCAGTATACAGGGCAAACCAACCTTCGCTCAGTACCTCAGAAGGTATGAGTTAAGGATGGAGTCCGGGCAAACTGCTGGTATGGACTGAGCAAGGAAAGGCAGCTGCTCCATATTTAAGTGAGCCGAGGAGGAAGGTGTAGGGAATGCAAGCAGGAAGCAAGGAGAGGACAAGCACAGTAATAATATGGAATTGATTAAACACAGGAAGCACATAGAATGGACAATGACAAACAATGGAGGAAAGATATGGGAAGGAGCATGGCAGTAGAGAGAGACATGAAAATTACCACGTGGGATCCAGAGGGGAGGTAGAAGTGCAGGAGCCCAATCAGCATGGTGAAGGAGACACAGGAGATTATGAGAGCTGTAAAGGTATGCAGAACCAGGGGTACCATGAGTTAAATTCAGAAGCAATAGGCTTAGCAGGACACATGAACACTGAGACCAGGAAATGGAGCAAACAGAGCAAAGGCATGGGTAGTATCAGTGGCAGGCAAAACTGCTAGTGAAGGTGGCTTGCAATAAATGACAGAGCACAGTGATTACTGAGAAATACAGGCACAAGATGAGGGTAGAGCATGACTGAGGCTGTTGTGGAGCAACGATGGAGATGGAGTGCTGTGGGAAGAGCGAGAAGCCCAAAAGAAAATACAAGAGAGCATGGGATGAGGATGGGGGGAGGCAACAAGGAGGAGCATACCACCCAACTGTCCCAGGGTCTCAGGGATGTCCCTGAGGGTGACCCAGAATTCATCTGTCCCACTGAAAATGATTGAGTTGTGTGACTGAACAGTGGTAATGGTAAGCACAAAACAAAGTGAAGCAGTAAAAGCTACAGAATGGCTCTACTGCAGAAAATATTGAGGACAAGAACCCCTTACAGCTAGTAGCAGTTGGAATGAATAGGACCAATAACAAAGACGTGTTCCCAATTTCCGGTCTGTGTCCCTGATAGTTGATTGTCATATCCTCTATTGTCTAGGGAAGACATTGAGAGGTTGGATGAGGAAAGGAGATTTTTTTTTGATTCGTTGTCATCCAGCAATGGGTAGGAGCAAGGCAGGACACAAGCCAGGGGTCAAGTATGCACTCAACAAGCAGACAAGGGTAACAGAAACACCGGCTACATTAGTGGACATTGCTGAACAGTTCCGACATTCCCCAGGAGCACCAACCTAGAAAGGCACACATACCTTAATGATGAATTAGCACTGTAACCCAACGAGGCCAGCATGAGAGGAAGAGAATCAGCGGAGAAGTGCTACGATGGTGTAAACAGAACCTGCAGCAACTGGAGGAGAATGGTCTGGACAGCAATGCACACAGGGACCATTGCCACAGTTCAGAGGTGCAGTCGAAACATGGAAGATGACGCAGAATGCCCCTGGCACCTGCCCATGGGGGTGCAGTGGACAGAGCCACAGAATGGTAGGCCAAGCGGCATGGAGCCAAACCCAGAAAGGCACCAACGGCTGACTCCTGTTGCACCCAAGACGGAAACTTATGCAACGAGCAGGGCAAATAGGAGCCGGGAGGAGGCAGCAAGCAGCCAGTGCAAAAGGGAAGGCGGCTTACACTGGGAGAGCAGGAGCAGATGGGGTGGCGGCTCTGAGCAGTGAGGCCTGAATGGAGGGGCCATAAGAAAGGAGCCAGGCAGGAGGAAGAGGAGCCAAACGAGATACAGGGAAGGGAGGAGGGAAATCGGAGCTAAACAAGGAAATATGGGGTACCAAGGGAGGGGGAGACAACAGAATGGGGGGCAAAGGAAAACAAGAGCAGATGAGGGGGATCAACACAAGGAGAAGGGGACAGGAAGCAGGAGAGAGGGGAACAACAAGCAGCAAGGAGATGGAAAAGAAAGAAGGCCCAGCAGCACAAGCCATGCAGGAACCCAACGCTTGCAAATGGGAAATGTTTCACAACATGCTAAACAGAGAACTGTCAAGGGAGGCTGGCCTTTGTAGGGGATGTGGGAGGAGCTATTCCCCCACATTGAACCTCGGGCTATAGCCCTTCCATTATGATGGCGAATTGGATAATAATAAAGACCACTGTTCTACAAATAATGCCCTTGTTAGTCAAGTGGTGGCCTTCATTAATCTCCAACTCTCCATCAATAATGTATAAAATAGTAATAAAAAAATACCCTAATTCATTTCAATGTGGCATGCACCTGCACTCCACCTTGCCCTGCGTCATAATTTGCCTGGGTGTGGGGATGTGGAGGTCAGCTTCATAGGGGGAGGAGCATAAGCCTGACTATAGTGGGGCTCTAATAGTCTGTGCATACCATACCGCTCAACTGTCCCTGAATGCAAGGGATAGGCCTCATTTTAACCCTGAAAACTGCTCTGCCCTTCAACCATCCTTCATGGAAAACATACTGCTCACACAGAGGATGTCCTGCAAATTTAGACTTTATGGCAGGGGTGCCATTTCAGATATCAGCAGGGGGGAGCCAACAACCAGTGGAGGCCAGGTGTTAGTTAGCCCCTAGGCGCCAAGCTCTGGAATGTCTTGAATGTATCTAAAAAGTAAAGCTTATTTGCTGTGACTGAAAAGTGATATGCAAATCACGAAAAATTTAAATGTATAAGATTCATCTGTCTATGTCCCGGAGCAGTGCATCAGATTTGGGCTTAAACCCACCCAGTTACTAACCACTTTTTTTCCAGTCTGAAGTTCTCCCCCCCCCCAAAACATACATTGTCCCAGTTTCTCTCCGCAACTCCATTCCATTTAATACCCATCCTATATAGGTCGTGAAGCCTCCCAAAGGTACAGAAATGTGAAAAACACATCAATATTTCAGTCCTTCCTCCTTCCCCAATCCCACTGTAAAAAAAATATTTACTTTCACTTACCTGGCCATCTGGCAAGAACCTGTAGCCTAGCTCAATGCGCCACCAATGCAGTTTTCAGTCCGCTCCTCTGCCATCCTTCTGCCAGAAGCTGGATGCTAGAACCAACCATCCCAAGTCCCCAGTGTGGTCTCCGACTAAGTCACCTCACCAACCAAACCCACCCAACCTGTGTTGCTTGCGTGGCTGCTGCCGCAATGCACTGATCAAGGCCTATGAAGGCCACCCATGCTGCTCTCACTGCTTCTGTGATGCCTAGCTTGCTGCTTTGGGGGGCCAGCGCTGTTTATTTTTGTGAGGTGATCCTAGTAGATTAAGTAGGTAGCCTAGTCTCAAGTAAGCATCTAGCCCACCCCCAGCCCCTTCAGCCACCAAGGGAGACAGAGACTCGCTAAGAGTAGACCAACAAAAATATGCCACCCCATTTTATTGAGAGTTCAGTGCTCACTGACTCCTCAAGCTGTAGTGTGTAGCTTGTCTACTTTGTGGCAGGAAAAACAGTGTCCCACTCACATGACTCAAGTGCTCTTGTTTAGCTGGAGCTCCTTAACATCAGGTGTGATGGTGCCTCTGCTAATAGGTGGAGAGAGTGAACAACACAATACAGGTGCAGTCTAGTCAGGAGTGCACCTTCAGCGTGAGCGTAACACTGGCCAGGGGGGCACTTATTGTGCAAAAGATTAAATCCACATTTAATGCCATTATTGCCACACAGTAAGAACAACCAAGGCACAAATGTGGGGGGGCAACTGCCCTACCTAAATGGTGCCCCTGCTTTATTGTAGAAATTAATTTTCAGGGGCTAACACCAGTACAAGTTAAAACAATGGTTTCCACTATGTTCTGTGGTACTGAATCTCCATGTTTCAGGATGTGTCCTGATCATTGTGAGGGTTAGTGTCCCTCATTGTCCCTCATTTTGATTGTCCATGTTCCTCATTTCAGTAACAAAATGTAAGATATAGTGCATGCTTCCAGGACCCTACTTAGCTAAAAGAGTGCTAAGCATGACCATAGTGTATATGCTCCATACAGAATGACAAAGGGAAGATAATTGAGCTGTAACAGTCATGGAGAAACTCATTTGTAGCACTAAATATGCATAAGGGGATTTGCATGGCACAAAACAAAAAGGTCAGGCTTCACAACACAGAGGCTCCTCTTCACACTTTTGGAATGGGGGATGTTGGTTAACTATATCCTAGGCATTTAATGCAGTAAGCAAACAGTACTTCACAAATTAATGGCAATTTAATGACAAAAATCAAAAGCCTTTAAATAACTTGCAAAAGGCTCAGAATTAATGAGCTTACCTAATTTTAATGAGAAATCAATGAAAAAAGGTATTTTAATGGCCAGAATTGCTAGTAGTAGTATGAGAAATAGAAACTAATGTGTTTTTTAGATGAGATTTGCACCAGCTTAGTTGCTGCACACATGGCAAGTGTGCAACATGTGAACCTGATGTGATTCTTAAATTATGTTCACATCAGCTTAACTGCTGCACTTATGTCACCCATGCAACATGCAAACCCGATGTGATTTTTAGAACATGTTCACACCAGTTTACCTGCTGCACACATGTCAAGGTTGCTGCATGCAAACTTAATGTGTTTCTTAAACCTGGTTTGCATAGGTTCACTTTGTGTATGCGAATCACATGCAAACATAGCACAATTGAGCATGTGGCATACATTCTGCATGTACTGTGTGCAGAACACTTACATATCTTTAAGGGTATTCTCCTAATCTGCAACAATCCTTCCTCTAAAGTTCCTCTCTTGATGTCAAACTCATCTCACTGAGTAATCATTCTTGTCAACTATACAACGAGACATCCATTTCGAAGTCAGGCTGCTATAAAATCAGAAGGAACCAAGACAAAATTTCTTCAGCAGCCCTGCATTGGTGGCCTAAGATGGCTATGGGCTGGAAGCAGAGCATGAATGTGGGCACAATCAAGGCAATGTTCATATGCATCTTGCAAGAATTAATGGAGGTGGAAGCGGCCTCACGTCACAACATCCAAACAGTAGTGGCCTTGAAGGCTAGGGTACTGAATATGGAGTGCAAAGCAGACACACAGGAGATGGCAATCCAAGATCTTGAGGAGATGGTCCAGGAGCAGGGCCACATCATCTACTATCTACAGGACAAAATGGACGATCTAGGAAACTGCAGCAACAAAAATAATCTGCAGTTTGTTGGTTTACCTGAAGGGATAGAACTGAAAGATTTCACTATCTTCCTGCAGCACGCCCTTCTCGTGGTGCTACAGCGAAAGGGGAATTACTGTTTTAATATTACACAAGCCCATTGCTCCCTTGCACTGCTACGAAAGAAAGGGGAACAACCAAGGTTGCTCCAAGCCCATTACCTAAACTTCACCACCATGGAAGCCATCTTCCACAGACTGAGGGAGCTAGGCAGACTTTTTTCACACGATCCTGAAATCCACATACTGTACATCAGTATTTCTCAAAAGTACTTTCCAGCTGCAGGCATTAGTATACAGAGGCACACCATCTCATGCATGAAATCAGTCTACAATTTGCCATCAGATACCCAGCCATGATGCAGATGCTACATAGTCAGGTGACCCTATTCTTTAATACTCCAGAAACTCTGATGGACTTTTTCAGGAAACACTGGACAATAGAAGTGAAGACCCCAAGGAAAAAATGATCACAATCCCACTGAGGCGTGGAAATGCAACCAGAAGGGATGGACACAAGTGCCCTTCTGCCAACTACTACAGAGATGCATGAGAATCAGGCTGACTCCAAGGCCTGTGCCCTTCCATTCTGCAGCAGAAAGTGCCAGCTAAATCGACAGAGGAACAAGGACTCTCAGTATATCCAATTCCAAAGTCACAGCCATAAGGAGGAATCAGAGGGAGCCTCAGATGGTCTGTGAGCAATTCTGTCCAAAAAAAATGCTATGCAACATTGCAGCCTACATCTCCCACAGTGCATCTTCCTCAGGTCCCAGGAGAATCCTCGGGCCTCGGGCACACCCTGCCAGTTCACTGCAACCTCTGTGGATCAGGACTGGCCCTCTACTGACCCAATCCCAGAGAAGCTGTGGGCAGCAACACTTGTAGATGCTGTCCCCTTACTTCTGACTCTGGTTAAAGGTCCCTCTTCTACTGTTGCTACCACTTTGGGAACCCCTGCTGCTTTACAATGATGCAAAGGGTGCTCCAGTGCTTACGCTGGTATCAGGATGATCTGTAAGTACCCTCCTCTATCTGAACTTTTATTTACATGTACTCCAGGGAATTTGGGGAATAGGGCAGGGTACTGCAATGGAATGGTCATTTGAGGCTCAGGGATGGTCACGTGGGTCTGAAAGAGTGAACCTCTGACTGTAATGGCCCCTCTCCTTTGCACCCTCCATCTCTGTTCCCTGTTTCTGGCAGCTGCACCAGCATTCTCTGCATCTTGGGAACCTATCCAAACTCCTCAGTACTGTCTCCCATTTGTACTTCATCCCATGTGTGACAAATCATTCTCCAGGATTGTTTCCTTCTTATGTCAGCAGCCTGCATCATACTCTCATGGGGATGACATCTGAGTGATTGACAGACACTCACACTGTTATAGTGCAGCTTGAGGGACATACCTTGTACTATAGGACAGGTTGTACATCATGAACCTCTCTTGTACTCTATTAACTGTTGATTTATTGCAGGTACACTGTAGTGTGGTGCACAGAAGGGGGGTTCTCACTAAAACACAAATTCTTACCATATAAAGAGTCTTTATAAGAATTTGTGCCCTAGTAAGCACCTTCCCTTCTCTGCAGGCTATGGCCAGCATCAAGGGGTAGCTCCTGCCTACCTTTGTTTGAATATATTTTTCATTTCCTGTAACAGGATTTTTTGCAACACTCTAGAGTGGCCATCATATGCCGATGTGCAGCCACCAGTCCCCTGCTTGTTTGAACTGCTCCAGCAGACCCTTGCAATCCCCCCCCACACACACACACACACACTGCACACAGCATTTCTTGGGACCCAATGTCTGCCCTGCTGAGATAAGCTACAGTTTTCCACTATACTTCCATTGCAGTTCTGCATGAAACACCTTTCCTAAGGCATATCCATGCTTGAGAGGTCTGCTCAACACCCTAATTGAAAAGGTCTCCCACCCTCAGTCTCAAACCTGGACCTCAGGAGCAGCGCGCTAAGATATTGCTGCATGCCTCTAGGTGCACTTGTTCTTTTTGCATGTGGTCCTGGCTTCAACATCATTTGAGAATGTTATTGCCAGATTATATTGGTTTGGATTCACTATGTTATTGACATGTCACTCTGGTTTTGTTGATTATTATTATATGATAGCCCTAGCCAGGGCACTGATCTCAAAGTTGGCCAGTGCCAGGGGGTGGATGAAAAAGAGGATACTGTTGAATCGGGAAGGGGCCCTGCTTTTGTTCTGACTGACTGCCAATCCCCCCCCCAACATACACACACTAAGTGGTGGCTGGGATGGGGCGAAATGCAATATAGCCCAGCATGGGAAGCTCATCCACGTGACTGCCTACTGCCATGAATAGCAATTGCTCACAGAATCCCAGCGGGTGGGACCACCACAAGGCAGCTGGACAAGGACTACCTCCTACCCTAGGACAATATTGGGACCCCCTCACAGCTGTGCATTCTGTTCCTGCTCATGTTGAAGGGAGTTGCTCAGTTCTCACAGAGTGATGGCTCACCCAATGCATCCCTCACAGCTACACAGCAGATTATCCCTCAGCTGCTCATCTGAGTTTGCTTAATCCTCGCTCCTATCACACTGACTTTGGCTTGCTTTTCCTCCACCCACTTGGGGTGTAAGACAGGCTGGCTTTAGCACAAGCCCTGAACTAGATTGGGAAGGGGAAGTGGCGAGAGAATTACTCGCTTTGGGATCTATTTGTTACTTGTTGAATCTGGTTATTTCACTGTAAAGTTTTGCAGTCTTTAGTTAAAAAAACTCTTTGCTGATTTCCTGTGTTACCTAAATGTTTTCTTTTCCATGTCTTTGGGACATTGGTGAAGACTCTTGCACACCCTTGAGAAGCTCACATCCACCTCTTTGCTAGGATGATTTTTACTATTCATTTTTAATGCTTTTTATGGTATGTGTGGTCTTACTCTCTCAATGGCATGTAATGATACAATATGGATAGAAACATAGAAACATAGAATTTGACGGCAGATAAGGACCGCTTGGCCCACCTAGTCTGCCCATTTTCTTACCTAACAAATAAGCTGCAGATCCTAGTTAACCAACAGCTTACTTCCTCCTATCCCCCACTAGGACTGCCTTATGTCTGTCCCATGCATTTTTGAATTCCCCCACTGTTCTTGACTCCATGACCTCCTCAGGGAGGCTGTTCCATGCATCTGTAACCCCTGCAAATGGGGTTCCCAAAAGACTTCAGGAGCTTGCTTGAATGCTCCAAGCCTGAATGGTGTTTGGTGCTTTGGCCATTTATCAGTGAGTGTTTTAGAACCTCTGGTACTGTCTTTAAGAGCTGTCTGCTTGCAGACATAATTAGTTTGTAGGGGACTGTGTGTTTCTTTGATTGAGTACCACTCAAGCTGCTGCCAATTCACTCCATTTTTGCAGTCACTAGGAGTGGAAAGGGAACCTATCTGAAAGATGTAACTGTTTGCCAGAAACCATTTAGAGTGAGAATGAAATTACAGTTTGTCTAACCTGCTTTCTTTTGCAGTCAGAACAGTGTCTGCCTAGTTCCCCATTCTGGTTTTGAACTGCTGAACTGGACCAATCAGTGTGGGGTAAGCTGGCTCTAAAATGGTGCCTTGGGCCAATCAGAACTTGGACTCATAATCTGAGCCAGCCACAAGAGGATTGTATGGGCAGTGACTCTGGGAGATGTAGTTTAGACTTCAGTGCCTTTTGGACCAACAGCAGCAGTCTATTGTAGTGACAGCCAATCCAGTCAAGAACTGGGAGGAACTCAAAGGAAGTGCCTGGTTTATTGGTTGGAGTTTCAGTTGAGCTTTGGCAGTGAAGAAGGAAGGAGCCCTGTGCTTTTTCAGTGTGCAGTTTTAGTCAAAAACGTGTAAGGCCCAGAGTTCGTCTGCAGCTTGTGTAACTGCTTGTTAGGACTGAACTGCCTGTGAAAAGAATCAAAGGATCTCTGAAGAGTAGAAACCAGGCTCACCCTGTAGAAGACTGGAGAAATTGTTGAATTACACTCTCGGTCTGTCAGAACTGAATCTGCTGTGTGTTCTCCCGGTATTGTGCAGTAATTGCGATCGATAGAGAAGCAGCCTGCCTGGTATAGTACTCTTTTTTACCATATAAATGTGTGAAGAGTCTCTTGAGCGCAAGAGTAGCCCTGCTGATATTGAAGGACCCTATCTTATTTGGAGGTCGTGAGTACTAATTCAGGGTCGCCTCCTGTTGAATTGCCACATTAAATCCAAATGGAATTACTGTACTGCTGACTGCTTAATTTTCCTTTCTCTGTGTGAAAGGGCCCCTACCAGCTGCCACGGTTTGACTAGCCACTAGGCTTGGGTACCCAGGGACAGTAACTGATAGGGATAGGCCTGTGCACAGAGCCACAGGTAGATATTAGAGTGATAAGCTAATTAACCTGATTTCCCTGTCCTTGTTATATCCCCTAAATAAATCAGAGCTGCTTGTTTCAGCAAAGTTATACTGCCTGAGGTATTTGTCTATGTTAAAGTACTGTACTGTGATTGTTGCACTGTATCTCATTTCACAGGAGGTCCCAGTGCCGGAACCAGTCCTGGGGTAAGTGTATACTGTGAAGGTAATTTGATATATTGTGGGCCACTAGTGGGAAGAAAGGGGGTTGCAGTGTCCCAGAGGGCTGTGACCAAGTTAGTTTAACTATTGCAAACCCTGACCTCTGGGTGGAGGCACCCGCCATTGGATCCAGGCCCTCAACCTGTTAGTGGCAAATCAGGCAGGGGTAGTAGCCCCTGGGATAGCGCCATCTAGGGGTTACATCTTGAGGCTCACCGCTGGGATTGTGTGTCCTCTAGTGGCCATATTTACGAACCACTGTTAAGAAAAAATGGGTACCCGACAGAAGTGGCTGTGCACCGGCTGGTGGAGTGGTGTACTGGGGAGGAGATCGACCCCCAAAATGCTATGCTTATCCTGGAATCCCCACCCTCCTATGATGAGTTAATGAGAGAAATTCGAGGAGTTGAGAAAAGGCGACCTCGGGAGGGACCTGCACCAACAGCTGTGGCTACGACCCGAGTGACTGAGGGTGACCCATCAAGTGAAGTTCAGGGGCAGAGGTTGACAGTCAATGAGTGCTCTGACAAGGAAAAAGATATGCCACAATGGGGCGAACTGTTGAGAGAGATCAGGAATTCAAAACAGTCCTTTATGAAGGCCACGCCTGCAAGTACGGGCCCTGACCTATATCCGACTGCATCTGCTATGGGGGTGGGGGTACCCACCCATGTATCTCCTGCTGATAACAGCTCCAAACTCAATTCCTTGACCATGGAAGTGGAGAAACTGACGAGATGTCTCCAAATGCTTATCACACCGCAGACAGAGATGGCACCCAGGTTTCCAGTTAGTAATACCCCCGCCCTGGCTCCCAGTGTGGTGCCTCGGCCAGCTCAAACTCCAGAAAGTATGTTTTGCTATAATTGTGGGAAAGATGGGCACATGAAAAGGGAATGCCAGTCCCCAAAAGACACTGACAAAGTTGCATATAGGCTACAAGGAGAGCCTGAGAACAAATCAGTGGTTAAGAGGTGCACGACATGATCCCAGTGAGGGTACCAAAATGGTAATTCACGCCTTTTGTGGCAAGGTCAGTTGCCCAGACCCCCACTACCGCCTCCAGACTGGTCCAGAATAGTGGGTCCCTCCATGGAGACCACTGTAAAGGTGAATGGAGTGTCTACAAGAGCTGTATTAGACAGTGGCTCCCAAGTGACAATTATGTTCCAGGATTGGTATCAGAAGCATTTGTCAGACGTACCACTTACAACCATTAGAAGGACTGCATGTATGGGGGTTAAGGAGAAGGCTTACCCTATTCCGGTATATCCAAATTTGGTTGTCTTTCCCCACCTCCGTGGCTGGAGTGGCTTAACAAGTAGAGACCCTAGCCTTAGTGTGTCCCCCACTGGACTGTATGATGGTGTCCCTTTGTTGATTGGAACAAATGCTCATATGTTCGGAAGGCTGGACAGTTGTGTTATGAAAAACAGGGGTCAAAGGCTAATAGAGCTTTATGAGTTCCGCTTTAATTAAGAAGGCCTATGAGGCACAGAGAGATGCTGAAAAACAGAACCAGAGGAACCGGTCGGAATTTATGGAAGAAGGATCCTGAGTCTCTGATCCTGGCGCCAAATGCCCAGTGTACCTCACAGGAGAGGTCCGTATCAGAAAGGATGTTAAGAATAAAATATTAATGTTGATGCACCAGGCAATGGAAAATTGCCAGAGGGACTGCTGGTCAAGCTCTAGTATTTTGCCCGCTAGAGCCCATGCTTATGCCAGAAGGGTAATGGTCCAAGTTCATAATGTGTCTGAAAGAGACATTCGAGTAAACAGAGGTTGCATCCTGGCTAATGTGCATTGTGCAGACACTGCAGTGCTACCCAGCAGCAAGAGTTCAAGGAAGAATGACAGAGTAACGCCTGACTTGTTTGATTTCGCGACTCTCGCTGCCAGCTGAATGGAAAGTGAGGATCAGTGAGAAGCTTGCCCAGAGAGACCAGGTGTTTTCTTTAAAGGAATGGGATGTAGGATGCGTGCAAGGAGCTGAGCACAATATCCGCTGCATGACGAAACACCATTTCGTGAGAGGTCTCACGCCTGGCACCTGCTGACATAGATGATGTGAGACGGCATCTGCAAGAGATGTTAGCTGCTGGTGTAATACAAGAATCCAGAAGCCCTTATGCTTCCATTGTGGTAGTGAGGAAAAGAATGGAACAGTAAGGATGTGTGTGGATTATCGCACCTAAACCGGCGGACTATCCCTGATCAGTACACAATGCCCCGCATTCAGGATGCTTTGACTGCCTAAACGGGAGCAAGTGGTTCTCTGTGCTGGATCTCTGCAGTGGGTACTACCAGATCCCGATGGCCCCAGAGGACCGTGAGAAGACGGCCTTTATCTGTCCGCTTGTTCTATGAATTCATGAGGATGCCTCAAGGGATTTCAGGTGCCCCAGCCACTTTTCAACGATTGATGGAGCGTGCAGTGGGGACATGAACTTACTAGAGTGCCTGGTATACCTAGATGATGTTATTGTGTTTGACAGCTCACTGGAGGAACATGAGAGCAGATTATTTAAGGTATTGGACCGACTGGAGGACTTTTGCCTTAAACTGTCCATTGATAAGTGTCAATTTTTCAAACATCAGTAAAGTATGTGGGACACATAGTATCCACCGAGGAATAGAGCCACCCAAGTAAAGTTGAGGCCTTGACCACCTGGCCACAGCCCAAAAATCTAAAAGAACTGCAAAGATTCCTGGTATTCTGTGGTTATTATCGGGCTCATCAAGGACTATTCAAGAGTGATCCGCCTTTACTTAACCTTACTCAAGGGTATCCCCAACCCACAAAAATACTAAAAGTCAGCGTCCTCAAGACTAAAGAGTGTATTTTCATCCGAGTGAAGTATTTGGGGCCCGCTGGACTCTCTGATTGTGAGACTGTTTTTCATGAGATCATATATCAACTTACCCATGCTCCAGTGCTGGCCTATGCCGATCCAAGAAAACCTTACGGCCCCGCACACTGATGCTAGCTTGCAAGGGTTGGGGGCTGTGTTGTACCAAGAGCACGAGAATGGCCTGAGACCAGTGGCCTTTGCCAGTAGAAGCCTGACCCCATCCAAAAAGAACTATCCTGTACATAAGTTAGAGTTCCTAGCTTTGAAGTGGGCTATTTTTGACCAATTCCATGAGTACTTGTATGGGGCTAAAATACTAGTAAAAACTGACAATAATCCTTTGATCTATGTGCAGACCTCAGCTAAGTTGGATGCCACTGGCCATAGGTGGCTTTCTGCATTATCTACATATGACTATGCTCTCGAATACCGAGCAGGTCTGAACCACATAGATGCTGATGCTCTCTCCGGAGGCCTGTTCCCAGAATGATTGGGTCCGATTGGCAGAACCTGACATTCGGGCACTCTGCCGGAAGTTTGACAGAGAGGAACAAATGTCCACGGACGCAGTGGACTGCATGGTGGATTGCTTGGGACCCTCTGAGAATTGCATACCTGATGCTTATTGCCACTTTTCTGCAATAGACATTGGTGCACTGCCTCAGCTGGACAATGACAGTATTTGGCCGGCTCAATCGTGCGATCCCATGATCAAAGCAGCTTTAGAAGCCCTCTATGCAGGAAAAGATGTGTCCAAATTACGCTCCACTGATTTGAGAACTGCACTTTATACAAAGAAGGTCCTAAGTTGAAACTGATCAATAAACTGTTATACAGAGAAACAGTAGACAGAGGGGACAAGTAGACAACAACAACTAGTGCTGCCCACTGCCTTTCGAGACTCAGTACTGAGGTCCTTGCACAACCACATGGGGCACCTTGGTATAGACAGAACACTTGACTTGGTGAGATCCAGATTCTATTGGCCTAAGATGGGGCTGATGTGAGCAACACATTCTGAACTTGTAGTCGCTGCTTACAGAGGAAAGCTTTCTCCAGAGGGCTGCCCCCTTGTTAACATCACCACCAGTGCACCCATGGAGCTGGTCTGTATTGATTTTCTGAGTTTGGAGTCAGATCAAAGAAATATCAGTAATGTGCTGGTGGTCACTGACCATTTCATGAGATATGCCCAAGCTTTCCCACCAAAGACCAGAAAGCATCCACTGTGGCCAACGATTTGTAGAAAACTTTTGTTCACTATGGGGCTCCACAAAGAATCCATTCTGATCAAGGGAGAGACTTTGAGAGTCGTCTGATCAAAGAGATGCTTTCTCTGTGGGGAGTGGAAAGTCCAGAACCACTCCTTACCACCCCAGGGGACCCACAGCCTGAACGTTTCAACCGCACTTTGCTAGATATGCTAGGCACCCTGCACCCAAAGGACAAGCCTAGATGGAGCCAACAAATTAGCACCCTGGTACATGCTTATAACTGCACCAAAAGTGATGCCACTGGATTCTCCCCACCGCCTGATGTTTGGAAGAGAAGCTCGACTACCAGTAGATGTGTGTTGGGTCTCTCCTGATGGGGTTCAAGCTGACAACTATTTACAGTATGTGCAAAAGTTAAAGGCCCAGCTAACTCATGCATACCAACTGGCTCAAACCATGGCTGCCAAAAGAAATCTGGCCAACAAAGAAAGGTATGATAAAAAGTGAAAGCACAGGAACTCCAGGAGGGAGATCGGTATTGCTAAGAAATCTGGGACTGATGGCAAGCACAAGATTGCTGACAGATGGCACCATCTCCCTCACATTGTAGTGGGAAACTAGATGATCTGCCAGTGTACAAAGTAAGGCCTGAGAATAATTCAAAAGATGTAAAAACAATGCATAGAAATCATTTACTGCCCATTGGACAAATCTTAATTGAGTCTGAGCCCCTAGAAGATGCCCCTCTGGACCAGTGACTAGAGCTGCTGCTAAGAAAAGATCAAGAAAGTCTGCACCTCACAGAAGCAAAGTTAAAGTGTTCTCTCCACAAGTCCCAGTTGAGCATGACTGTCAGTCCATATCGGAAGAAAGTGAGAGTGACTTTGAATACTATCCTTCTTACGAACTGAGTCAATTGTTTCGGGCAATCCCTAGTCAATACTGGAGATGAAGCTGGGCCTTCTGGACTGTCCAAGCCCCCAGCTTGTCCCTGGAGCCGATGCTCCCAGAAAGTGAAGTGCAAAGCATCAGATCAGATGAAATGGAATCATTGTGCATGGTTGAACTGTTTGAGCTTTCAGGAGGAAAATGATGGATTGGGTCAGACTGGTGATACACCAGAACAAGAAGAGTATTTTGAGTGCCCTGACAGTCCACTGCCAGTGTCCAAAAGCTCCTCCTGCGAGCCAAATGTTGTGGACTCAGAAACTGTAACTCCTGGAGCTGAAAGTGCCCCAAGTTCTAGCCTCTCTACCCCCATGGAGACTTCCCTGACAAGTGAGGACAATGCTGAAAATGAGGCTCAGAGTGCAGAAACTATAACAGTTCCCCTAGAAAGACTGGTCGAGCTGTAAAGCCTGTGGTGCACCTCAGTTATGATTCCTTGGGAGGCCTGTGGATTTGCCTCTCAATGTTGTCCATATAGGAGTGTATGTGTCCCGAGCTCATTGCCAAAACTGAGCTCATTAGCTAACTCCAAGTTACTTGTGTTGCCTTTTCAGTATGGTGCCCTTGTCCTGTCCAGCCCCAAGGTAACTGATAGGAAGGGCCCCTCTCTCAGGTTTCATGTACAAGAGGTAATAACTTGAGTTATGGTACAATTGTGTGTAATACTGTGTAAAGAGTGATGTACTGCAATGTTTCAGAAATGTGTTCTTGGTAAAATGATATATTGACTGATGATTACATGTGTGAGCCTAATGCAAATGTTATATGGTTGCAGTTAAAACTTATAGGGTACTTGCTTGACGCGGACGCTAGCTTTCCCAGGCCAGGAAGGTGTAACCTCTGCAAATGGGGGTTCCAAAAGACTTCCAGGAGCTTGCTTGAATGCTCCAAGCCTGAATGGTGTTTGGCGTTTAGCCATTTATCAGTGAGTGTTTTAGAACCTCTGGTACTGTCTCTTTAAGAGCTGTCTGCTTGCAGACATAATTAGTTTGTATGGGGACTGTGTGTTTCTTTGATTGAGTACCACCTAGCTGCTGCCAATTCACTCCATTTTGCAGTCACTAGGAGTGCAAAGGAACCTATCTGAAAGATGTAACTGTTTGCCAGAAACCATTTAGAGTGATAATGAAATTACAGTTTGTCTAACCTGCTTTCTTTTGCAGTCAGAACAGTGTCTGCCTAGTTCCCCATTCTGGTTTTGAACTGCTGAACTGGACCAATCAGTGTGGGGTAAGCTGGCTCTAAAATGGTGCCTTGGACGAATCAGAACTTGGACTCATAATCTGAGCCAGCCACAAGAGGATTGTATGGGCAGTGACTCTGGGAGATGTAGTTTAGACTTCAGTGCCTTTTTGGACCAACAGCAGCAGTCTATTGTGAGTGACAGCCAATCCAGTCAAGAACTGGGAGGAACTCAAAGGAAGTGCCTGGTTTTGTCGGTTGGAGTTTCAGTTGAGCTTTGGCAGTGAAGAAGGAAGGAGCCCTGTGCTTTTCAGTGTGCAGTTTTAGTCAAAAACGTGTAAGGCCCAGAGTTCCGGTCTGCAGCTTGTGTAACTGCTTGTTAGGACTGAATCCTTCCTGTGAAAAGAATCAAAGGATCTCTGAAGAGTAGAAACCAGGCTCACCCTGTAGAAGACTGGAGAAATTGTTGAATTACACTCGGTCTGTCAGGAACTGAATCTGCTGTGTGTTCTCCCGGTATTGTGCAGTAATTGCGATCGATAGAGAAGCAGCCTGCCTGGTATAGTACTCTTTTTTTACCATATAAATGTGTGAAGAGTCTCTTGGAGCACAAGAGTAGCCCTGCTGATATTGAAGGACCCTATCTTATTTGGAGGTCGTGAGTACTAATTCAGGGTCGCTCCTGTTGAATTGCCACATTAAATCCAAATGGAATTACTGTACTGCTGACTGTTTAATTATCCTTTTCTCTGTGTGAAAGGGCCCCTACCAGCTGCCACGGTTTTGGACTAGCCACTAGGGCTTGGGTACCCAGGGACAGTAACTGATAGGGATAGGCCTGTGCACAGAGCCATAGGTAGATTATTAGAGTGATAAGCTAATTAACCTGATTCCCCTGTCCTTGTTATATCCCCTAAATAAATCAGAGCTGCTTGTTTCAGCAAAGTTATACTGCCTGAGGTATTTGTCTATGTTAAAGTACTGTACTGTGATTGTTGCACTGTATCTCATTTCACAGGAGGTCCCAGTGCCGGAACCAGTCCTGGGGGTAAGTGTATACTGTGAAGGTAATTCTGATATATTGTGTGGGCCACTAGTGGGAAGAAAGGGGGGTTGCAGTGTCCCAGAGGGCTGTGACCAAGTTAGTTTAACTATTGCAAACCCTGACCTCTGGGTGGAGGCACCCGCCATTGGATCCAGGCCCCTCAACCTGTTAGTGGCAAATCAGGCAGGGGTAGTAGCCCCTGGGATAGCGCCATCTAGGGGTTACACATCCACCACCTTCTCTGTGAAAAAATACTTCCTCACATTACCTCTGAGCCATCCCCCCTCTATCTTCAAATTGTGCCCCCTTGTTCTTGCACATCTCTTTTTCTGAAAGATGCTACCCTCTTGGACTTTGTTGATTGCCTTGAGGTACTTGAAAGTTTCTATCATGTCCCCTCTCTCCTCTTCTTTCCTCAAGGGCATATATATTAAGCTCCTTTAGTCTTTCTTCGTATGTCTTCTGGTGCAGACCCTGCACCATTTTGGTTGCCCTCCTCTGGACAGCCTCCACTCTGTCTATATCTTTGTGGAGATGGGGTCTCCAGAACTGCACACAGTACTCCAGATGGGGTCTCACCAACTGTCTGTACAGAGGGATAACAACTTCCTGTTTTCTACTACTGATGCCTCTTCCTATGCATCCCAGTATCCCCCCAGCCTTCCTTACTGCCTTCTCACATTGCTTGCCCACCTTTAGGTCATCTGATATAATTACCCCCAGGTCCCTTTCCATTTTTACTGTTGTCAGTATCTCACCCCCCATTGTGTACGCTTCCCCTGGGTTTTTGTTTCCCATGTGCATTACCTTGCATTTCTTTGCATGGAATCTGAGCTGCCATACATTTGACCATTCCTCCAACCTTGCCAAGTCCCTTCTCATCCTTTCCATTCCATCTTGTGTATCAACCCTGTTGCAGATCTTTGAGTCGTCTGCAAAGAGACATACTTTTCCTTCCAGTTCCTCTGCAACGTCACTTATAAAGACATTAAAAGGACGTCCCAGTACTGAACCTCTGATACCCCACTAGTAACCCTCTTTTCTTCACTGTGTACTCCATTTACTACTACCCTTTGCGTCCTGTTGTCTAACCAATTTTTTATCCAGGCTACCACCTTGGGACTCACTCCAAGGCTGGCTAACTTGTGTATTAATCTTTTGTGTGGGACTGTATCAATTGCCTTGCTAAAATCTTGGTAGACCATGTCCACAACCCCTCCCTGATCTACTACTTTGGTCACCCAGTCAAATAAATCTATTAGATTCATCTGACATGACCTTCCCACTGATGTCCAGACACTGGTCAGGGCCAAACATACATCTGCAGCTATGGGTTTTCATATTGCCCAATCAAAAATACAGGCCCATCCCCATGTTGCACAAGTTTTCCACTTACTGGGGAATACACCTGACCTGATCTACAGCATATATTTCAAATGAGTATTCATTTGTGTCCGCCACTGCTAATACTCCTCAGAGACCATGGGTGACATGGTGACATTACTTGTCACACTTGGAATGTCAGAGGGCTGAATTCCTCAGCCAAGAATAAATAAATTCTGTCATACCTCAGGAAACTTAAATCCCAAATTGTATTTCTGCAGAAGACCAAGCTTTTCCCCCGTAGATCAGTCCAGATTACATTGTAACTGGGTAGGCAGTCCTTCCAGGCTTCTGCTTCTATCCATAAGCAGAGAGTTGCAATTATGGTGCATAAGGCACTGTGGAGGTCCTCTAAAGTGCTGAAGAGTGACCCAGTGGGATGCTGAGACATTGCCCTAATGGGCAAACAAAACAGCACTGTCCTGCTGATCAGTCTTTATACCCCAAATGAGGACAACCCCATATTCTTCCATAAAATAGTGTAACAAATTGGGAACCTCACTAAACCCTCTATGTCAATACTTCTGGGAGGAAACTATAACCTCACCCTTGTCCCCAGCCTTGACAGAAGTATTTTAGATTTAGAGCTGAACAACAGAAGTTCCCAGGCAGTCTTGCTTCTTATGAAGAATTGAGGACTGGCAGATGTGTGGTGCCTTTTCCACCTCAGAGACAGAGGCTACTCCTGGCACTCCAGGATGCATGACACTCACAGCAGGATTGACTTCTGACTTACCTCCATGCAGCTCACATAGTCAGCTATCATGGCAGACATTCTTTCGCTGATCATTTTGGACCATGCCCCAGTGAAACTGCATTTCTTATGGGGGGATCTCTCACCCAAATCTCCATCCTGGAGGCTGGACTCACTTGTCCTCGGGGACCCAGTGTTCATAGCCTGGATACAGGAGGAAACAAAATATTTTCTAGAAATTAATAGGGTCCAGGACACCTCTGCAGTGAACACATGGAAAGCCCTTAAAGCAACCCTTTAAGGGAAAATTGTTAGCTATGCAGCCCACCGGTGTCAACAAAGGAAGCGCCAATGACCTGGAACTCATCCTACAAAGCATAAAGCCCTTTACAAGGCTGAGCCACACCCTAACTCCCATTCCACCATTCACAATAGTATCCTGAAATTATGCCTAGAGGTCAATACCTTGCTTGCCAGAAAAGCTGAAATCTCAATTTTGAGACTCGAGCATAAGTCCTGTGAACTAGGGAAGGGGAAGGGGAAGAAAAATCCTTGCCCATTAACTACGTAAACAGCAGGTCTCTAAAACTCTGCCAGTGAGGTACAAGCGGTACCCAAGGAGATAAATTCCATCATGTGCCAATTCTACACTACTGTACCCCTTACTCCTCCCCCCCCCCCAGCCTTAGGGTTATATAGGCTTCTTAATCTATTTGGGCCTACTCAATATCTTGCAGGAGGAAGCAGCTGGCTTGGAGGCCCCACTCGCTACAGAGGAGATTAAAGAAGTGCTCTTATCCCTAAACCCTAGCAAAGCCCCAGGTGGGGATGGTCATCCAGTGAAATTCTTCAAACCTCTAGCTACCCAACAATCAGAGCAAGCTCTTGGAAGATGGCTGCCAAGTACTTAGCTTAGTGGGTACTAACAGAGCTGCTGACAGGGCCCTACAAAATGGTAAGAAATTAGGAGAAGCTCTTTGCTTCTAGCACTGACATCCCTCTCATGGAAAATCTAGTAGTCACAGGCTACAGGCCAGGAAAGACTATCCTTTTGGGGACAACTTTGTAACCTGCTTGCAAAAGTTATGCTATAGTTCAATTCTGAGCAACTGCTTTGTAATAGGAGCATTGTTATGCAGTTTAGTTAGGCTAACTTGTTCTGTATCTCAGAACAGGAGTCTGTGTAAGAAGCCAAAAGGCTGCTGAGCTTAGAAAATAGCTATTTGCTTATTGCTTTTTCTGGGTAAAGAAAATATTATTTTTTTCATGACATTTCCAGTGAATCTTTCTGATATGAGATTGTACCCATGTTTTCTTACTGTATGTAGTTAAGTGATATAGAGATACCTTAATAATAAAACCACTTGAATTATGTCAGTACACCCCAGGTCTGTTCTATAATATACATGTAAATTGAGTACTCTTATTATGTCATACAAACCCTGTCATTGGCATCTGTCCGGTGCATGTTCTGGTTCTGGTACTGGTATTGGTTCTCGTGACATACTCTCCCACTTCCTTCTTGTCCTCATGCCTAACTGGATTGATCTCATGGATAAAGTCATGGGAGGCTTTATAAGGGAGGGAGCCTGCCCCAAGTATAGCCAAGAAAACCTCAGGTGCACTGGAAGGAAGGGGTCTGGAACCTCCCGTAAATCATTATCTACCACTGGGCATTTAGAGCCACATAAACCATACAGTGGCTTGGCCCACTGGGTGTCAGTTCACCACAGTGGATGTACATGGAACAGATTCAAGTACCCAATCAGTTCTTTGCTCTACCACACCGTGGACCCTTAACACTTACCCAACCATTCTCCTCTCAATACAATATTAGAACAAACTGCACAAGTGACTAGGGATGTCTCCAACACCACTCTCATGTTCCCCATTGTGGGATAATCCAGGGATCAGAGTGGACACTAAAATTGTACATTGGCCTTCATGGATGAATAAAAGAATGCTGCATTTTCAGGACTTTTTAACCCAAGTTCCACTACTGTCAACTCCTTTCAATCCCTCCAAGCACATGGGGCCTTCCAAGTACAGACTTTTGGAGATAGCTGCAGCTGTAAAGTGCTGTTCAGCAGACTCTTAAAAATGCATTCCTACTGCTTACACCACAACCCCAGGAAGAACAATGGCTGACTCTTGCAAAAGGGGTAGCCGGAAGGGTTGATGGTTAAATACTCAGCTGGATACTGAGCGAATCTCTCTGAACAAAAAGCAGGTGTGAGGCAATGCTTGCTATAATGATTGTGTAGCAAGAATGGGCAAAATGCTGGACACACTGTCACACCCTGTTTAAAGATGCCTGTAGCAGACTAATTCAAAATGGGATATTGCACTCTTGGTACAGAAACCGGCTGTCCTGCATAAGCTCAGATTGCTACCATCTAATGCCTGCTGGAGATGTGGGGCTCTGGGAGGTACTCTGCTGCACATCTTATGGTCCTGCCTGAAGATTCAGCCCCTATTGACAAATGCAGGTTTGGTGCAGAGTTGTTACAAACTTCAGTACCATTCTCGGCCTCCCTCATACTATTAGGTATAACCACAACAGCCCCCTCCATACACTGTGCCAGACACATGTTTCTGGCCCAACTTAGCATGCAGACCACACAACTTCTCCTGAGCAAGTGGCACCTCAAGAATTCCCCCTTTACCAAAAATTATCTTTAGCCTTACTCAGGTGGCCCCACTTGATAGGTTATTGTACCTGTCTTCCAACACCATGTCTCACTAATAGGCATGTTGGTTGCATTACCTGCAATACTTTGCTCCCAAAACAGGAACTGGTTAACTCTCTCAAGGTCCCCAGACACTCATGAAGCTACCCTGAATTATGACTTACTGTTCCTATAGGTTTAATTAAATATGTCCCTGTACTGTGCTATCCACTATCTGTATTTTCTTAGTTATTTCAGGACCTTACCCAACCCACTGCTTCAAGAATCAGAGTGTTTGGAAACAACTCTCAACCTCCAGGACTTTTATGACTTGATCTACTAATTAATTTGCTTGTTTGTATATCCTACATCTGTGACCACCGTATACTTGACTTGTTACCTGCATTTGTTTACTTTTCAATGGCAAAGCATTTGCTATTGACATGTTAAATTAAATATACCAGTAACATGGAGACACAGGATTTCTTGACAAGGGATCTCCATCCTGCCTAATCTGGTATGATGCTCTCCCACTGCTTAATTGTAGCTAATTTTGCATCCTATAAGTAAAATTATTGGTTAATTTTTATCACCGTGTTGTGTAAGTCTCTATAATGTTGTCACTGTCTGTTGTCTGACATGGAGCCTTTGTAAAGGAGTCTATGACTCAAAGGATTGTAATTCTGGTATGTTTCTAAATAAATAAAATAAAAAAATTAAAAGAGTAACTGCATAAATTATGCGTGCATTTCAGTCTCTCTTTTAAACTGTGACACTTACAGATCTACAGTTGAAACAAGCATTTGTCAATACTGAATGTTAGTTTACTTGTATTTGCTGTGTAGGTGTTTGGCACTGATTTATCAATTCATTTATTTATTTATATCTCAGAATAACACCTTTGAGCTAAGAGCTCATTTACAAAGGTTCTATGTCCCTGAATACATTACACACAACATAAAGGGTTATACATACATATAAAGCTATTACAACAGAGTTGTGAAAGTTCAACATAGTAGGGTTAACAGATTTTGTAGAGTTTGAATACAATTTGCACATGTTGATAGTTATACAGTAATTCACAGGTATTACAGCAGAGATACAAAAATTTGGCATTGCAGAGCTAATGGTTTAGTAATGCTGAAATAAGTTGCTGTATTAGGAGTTTGAGTAGGAGGTAAGGGGCAGGGGAAACAGGGAGAAGAGATAGGAAGAGGTGGAAAAAGCTAGAGCTGAGTGGTAGGTATCAGCGGAGACGAGGACAAGAAATAAGAGGTTGGCTGAGGAATGATGGTGGAGGAGCCACCCAAGAAGGCCTTGTCTGAGTAGTGGAGGAAAAAAAGGGCCAAAAGGAGGGCAAGGGGGGAAGGGGTAGGGTGAGAGGTGCAGGAGGGGGGTGAGGTGGTAGTGAAGCCTGAGAAAGGTGGGTGGGATAGAGGGGAAGTGGGAAGGGAGGTGATAAAATAGGAAGGGGGGACGATGGGGGTTGGAGGTAACCAAGAAGGGGATGGTGTGATGCAGTGATAGGAGGAGGTGGGAGACATGGAGAAGAGGGTTAGGGAGCAAGTGCTAGTGATGGAGGTGGTGTAGTAGGGGTATGATCACAAGGGGGAAAGGAGAAAGCAGGAGGTGCCAAAGAGGGGAGGGTAAGAGGCAAGGGAGAGATGAGGAACAGGGTAATTGAGGAGGAGAAGGGGATGGAGAGGGAGCCAGGGGAGAGGTGGGAGACTAAGTGCTGGAGCTGGATATTGCCAGTGGAGGGGGGGAGTGTTGCCTTAGGAGGGGGGAACGTAAGTGGGCCTAGGAGAGGGTGAAAGGAGCTAGGAATTAAAGTTGCACATACTTGAGGCAACCAGGTGCTCTCAAAATTGAGATTTGAATTGGCCAGTTCTTTACACACCTTGCAGGTCAGCACTGAGAGAGTTGATCCATTTAGGGGCTCTGTAGGCAAATGATCATCGCCCCTGGGATGTTCTGTGAAAAGGGACTTTCAGCATACTTTTGCTTGTGCCCCTGGTATACCTAGGTCAGGAGGATGGGCTGAGGAGGTTCTGAACCACAGGGGAAGTAAGGCCCAGGGTGGCCTTCTTGCCAAGTAGGCATATCTGGTACTGGATCTGATTATGTAAGTTGAGCCACCCTGCTTGAGCGTAGAGCTCACAGGTGTGGGTAAGCTGATATGCTCCAAGTACTAGCCTGCAGCCTTTGTTGAGTGCAGTTTTTATCCTCTAAAGTGTGGATTCATTGGCTGTGCCATAGGCTACAAGTCCATAGTCACTGACTGACAAAGAGAGCTAGTCACAGCAAGCCTGAGGGCAAAGTCATTTAGACAGTGTCTATGTCTGTATAATTGGCCGATTCTTGAGTTGGCTGCCTTGGCTACTTGATCAATGTGAACAAAAAATGTGAGGGCACTATCGAATGTAATGCCAAGATATTTAAAGCTGTTCATCATCTCAAGTGCAGTGTTCTGCTTGTTTCAGATTTTAAGACTATGCTTATTCTGCTCTGAGGGAAAGAGCATTGTCTTAGTCTTTTGTTTTTTTTTTATTTATCATTTTTCCCAGGAGGCATCTGTCCTGTCTCTGCCCTGGTCATGGCCCCCGAGACTTACACCAACCGCCAAGTACCGCAACTCCCATTTACCCCCCCCGGCTTGCTTCCTGGAGGGCAGGGCCACGGTGCCAGTTCCCCTAATTCCAGTGCCGTGGAACTGGTATCTGGTTGGGAGTGCAGCGGCAGTGGCTAATTGAAGCCCCGTGGAGGGTTTCATGTAGATGGAGGCTTTCCCCTCCATTTTCTTTAGTTTTCCTATGAGGCAGGGATGTGCAATGTTGTCCAGCACCCGCCCTGCCTCCATTGAGTGCGATCGCTGGTGTTGTGGGACCCCTGGCCTCCTCTAGGGGTCCATCACGTGCCAGGCACTTCCCCACCCTCCCCTGGAGAAGGAGAGCTGTCTGTAGGATGCTCAATACTTCTCCCCCTGGCCAGCCCTCTAGTGACCCGGGTCCATTCCCTAACCCGGATCGCTAGCGTTGCAAGCAGAAATCCAACCGCTGTGCCAGCGGGCTGGCTGTCTTAGTCTTTTTGTAGTTAACTAGAAGCTTGGAACTGATAAACCAAGTTTCAATACTGGAAAAGTCATCCTGCATTAGTTTCTCCAGGGCATGGGAGTTGTGGTGGCTTGAAAATAGTATTGCGTCGTCCACGTACAATAGGACATTGCTGTGGCAGGTCCTGGGAAAGTTGTTGAGAAACAGGCTGAATAGAAGGAGACCAAAGACTGAACCTTGGGGGACTCCCTGTAGTAACACTGCAATGATCAGATAGGACATCGTGAATTTTCACTTGTTGGCCACGTCCTGTCAAATAGCTGGAACCATTTCACCGATTCAGAGGACAGTCCAATGTTTGTCAGTTGGCTTAGCAGTAGGTTATGGCTGACTGTGTCAAAGACCTTGGTGAAGTCAATGTAAGTGCTGTAGCCTTCACCGATAGCTCCCAGTCAAGAGCCTCGTGGATATAGCCAGTAAATTCCACAAGCGCTGTGTTTGTGCTGTGAAGCTTCCGAAAACCATGTTGTTCATGGCATTAGAGGTTGTACTTATCAAGATAGTCTATGAGCTGGTCATAGACAATCCTGTTAAGTGCTTTTGAGAGTGGTTGAATGATTGAGATAGGCCGGGAGTTGGAATGACTAGACCTACTGTATACCCATTTTTGAAGACAGGAGTGAACAATGCTGCTTTCCAGGATAAGGGACATTTCCCAGTTATGAGGTACAGGATAAGGATCCTTGTTAGTGGGGAAAGGACCTTGTCAAGGGTGCAAGCAAGTAGCTTGAGGTTTAGGGAACCACTAGCTGTTTGTGATTTCCTTAGTGCTTGTTGGAGGTATTTTTTGGCTTTGGATTTAGAGATGATCTTGAGGTAGAAGGGGGGAGGACAGGATTATCCGACTGGATATTAACACTAGTGGGGATGGAACTGGTTATCTGTGCTAGAAAGTCTGGGGGGAGTATTCCACTTAGGTCTGTGAAAGCCTTATTGAAGTGGTTAGTGATTTTAATAGGGTCTTGAGTAATATTTTCACCCCCTATTAAGCATTATGGGTGGAGATTTGTTTGCTTTGCCAGTAAGGGATTTTGTGTTGTCCCAAAATGTATGGCTGTCTCCCCAGGAGTTGTCAAGCTGAGTTTTGAAGTAGAGGCTTTTTGCTGTACGGATGGCCCAGGTGTATTCATTGCGGGCAGTTTTGTATTTCTGAAAGTCTAACGGGGACCCAGAACTTTTGGCTTTAAACCATAAGTTTTCTCTAACATTCATTAAGTCTAGCAGTACCGGGGAGATCCAAGATTTACTAAACCCCTTGAGTTTCCTTGTCTTGTAAGTAGGGTTACCACCTTTTAAGAAGCCCAAAGTGGGACATTTCTTACTGAAACATGATTTTTGGCAGGACAGTGCGTAACCTCAATCGATGCAACAGACTTGTTTTCTCTATATAATCAGAATTAAGGCTAAGTGCAGTAGTTTCTTAGTTGCTTCTATTGTTTTTTATCTTTTTAAGGTGTTTTAGTTAAGGTATTGTAGTTTTCTGCAACATTTAGTGGAAAGTTAAAAAATATTTTTTCTACTATAAAATCAGGACATTTAGTATTTTTCATGTTTTTTTTCAGGACACAGTTGCCCAAATCAGGACTGTCCTGCAAAAATCAGGACAGGTGGTAACCCTACTTGTAAGGTGTGAATATATCACAGGAGGAATTAAATTTGCTGGTGAAGTCTTCCAGGGCAGTGTCTACATCTTCAGCACTGCAGGTAGATGACCAGTCTTGATTCAGGAGATGTGCTTTAAGTGAGTTAAACTGACTTTTTTTTAGCATACAGGTGGTGATAATTTTGGGTGGTATTTTAGGAGATTTGTTTGTCCAGGTGCAGAAGATAGGGGAGTGGTCACTTATGACATCAGGGAGTACCACTGTGCTGGAAATTCTGTTGGGTCTATTGGTTAGCAGCCAGTCAATATGTGTATTTGATCCAGTGCAGTAACTCACATGGGTGGGTGTTTCTATTAGTTGGGTCATGTTGGGAGCAGAGAGGATGTTTTTGTGGGTTGTTGCCTCTGGGGACAGCCAATTTATGTTGGAGTCCCCGAGTAGCAGAACTTCAGAGGTGAATTTGTGCTCCAATAAGAAGTCTAATACTGAACTGAAGCTGGTGACTTGATCTTTAGGGGGTAAGTAGACAGAAACTATGGTGAGGAATTTGCCCCTGGTGCCTACTTGAAATTTAATACTGAGCATTTGTGTAGTGCCATTGGTTGGGGATGGGGTGCCTGCGCAAGCCCTTGAAGGGTGGCCCTTATATACTTTATATATGACACAGACCCACCTCGTTTTGCCCAGCCTATCCTGCCTGAAGGTGGTATAACCATCCAACTGTATAGCTAGGTCAGGGACTCTAGGGGTGAGCCAGGTCTCGACTACTGATAGAATGTCTGGTTGATGTTGGGTAACTCAGACCTGAAGAAAGTCAAATTTAGCCAGGAGACTGCAGATATTAATGGAGGCAATGTTTAGCTCCCCAGCCTTCATTGTCTATGCAGGTATATTTGCTGCTGATCCCCGGACTGGGGTGAACATTGCCCGATAACAGCAGTAGTAGCCAGGCCATTCTAATAGTATGCCATTTTAAATTTATTACTGCCAGAGAGTAGGAACGTGGGGTCCCTCTGGTCTTCCTGGCTTTGCATATGATAATCAGCATGTTGACAGTGCAAAAGCAATTATATAGAGAATAATGGATAGGCAAGCATGTGTTACGGAACTTTTTTACACATCTGAGGTGTGTAATGGCCCATAAACCTCAAGAGTGAAGCTCAAGAGGTTTAAGAGGTCATCACACACTGAGCATGAGTAAAACAGTTCCTTAAAACACATTTACCTATCCATTGTTTTTTATCATTGCTGATGATGGGATTTTTGTTTTCTGACAGCAAGAGTGAGAGAGAGAGAGACATAGGAGCACGCACTGAGACACACACAGACCTGCTGTGTCTCTCTGTTCTTTTCAAACATTTTTTTATTTTATTTATGTAGTTTTTTTTTAATTTTATTTTCAGTATGAAAGCACCCCAGGAACTGTAGTTAAAGTAGTCAGTCTCTGCGGTCTCATGCCAATCAGGGTAGCGATCTTCTGAAGCCATGACCAAAGAAAAACAGTAGCAGGATCAACCAGATACATTAGTAAAGGCAGGATCAACTAGATAATTAGAAAAATAAATTAATACCTTAGTTTTGAGGAGGATGAGTGGCAAACTCGTAAGTGGCAATGATGAGCAAGGGTCCTTGGAAACGGAGCAACCATTTTTTTTAAGTGTTCGGGCCCCCACAGACAGACTAGGAGCCAGTTGCATGGTGCTATAGAAAAGAATAACACTGGCAGTGACTAAAAAGTTTAGAGAACACCGTAATAACCCATTTTTGGGTTATTACGGCATTTTGCAGAGACTTGAAATCTGTTTGATAAAGGGGGTCATCAGTAATTATTAACAAATAAAAAACATGAGTCATAATAGTGAGTGAAATTGCCATAATTGGGAAATTAAGATGTTCACACATAATGTTGTTGTTTTCTTAGATTATGACCTTGAATTTTCAAAATAGTAGGTTTTCTTGACCCAGCATATGAACATGACAGATGTCATTTATGAAATGCGACCCAAAACATTGCTTTGTGGAATGACTGACAAAACAGGTTTTGGAGTGGGAGTTGATAGCATTTACTGTATTCATTTGATGGGGGTAAAACTTGAGAATCTTGAAAATGTGGGCTGAAAAGTAAAAATATTGTAGCGTTATGAGTAAATGTTGAAAAATGTCAATATTTGGTCATAAAATGTTCTCAAATTTGACCTCAAATGTTCAACATAATCTTTTTCTTACATCACCATATGAACATGATGGCCCTGATTCTGAAAGAGTCCTTAGATTGCCACAATTTACCGGTGATCTAGGGCTGCAGCACACTCCTGGTGTATCAGGGACCATGCATCTGATTCCATAAAATCAGGGGTCCCTGTGACAAACACCCGGGAATTGCTGCAAAGGCAGGCTAGCGCTGAACACTAGGGGCACCTGAGGGACCTGCTGCATAGATCCATCCCCCCCCCACCAGGCACAAGATGGAATCCAATGCCAGAAGGGCTCCTGGGGCAGATGTGGCACAGAGGATGCCATAGGGTGTGTTATGGAGTAGGCGGGTATGCCGGGGGGATGATCAGGCACCTGGCAGGGGTGCCCTTGTAAGCACCAGTCACGTAATGGTGTCTGCTGTGCTGTATAAGAATGGCACCCACCACTAGGTGCCTGATCACCTCCTGGCATACTCACTTTCTCCCCAACACCTGTAAAGTACTTCCTTGTCCCTTTGCCCCCAGAACCCACATACAGAGCCCCCCTGCTAGCTTACCACCTTGAGGGGAAATCCCAAAAGGGGTGTAGACCACCTCTTGGCTGGTCTAATATGACCTCCTAACTACGGCTATGGCAGGGCTTTTGGAATTCCAATGAAGGGGATGTTGCAATCCCACCATGGTGCAAGCCCCCTTGCAACCTGGCGTACCCTGATGCTGGTCACAAGGGTGGCGCAGTGACCCTTTGATGCAGCAGCATCCCCGTCTGGCACAGACCACATTCTGGAATAGGGAATCACTGCAATTTATGACGCAAGGTGCATTTTGCGATATTGTTGTCTGGTGCAAGCACCTTGCGTTGGTCAGAGTGCTTTTGGAATCGGGCCTGATATGTCTCATTTATGAAATCCTATCCAAAATATAATTTTGTGGCACAAGGGTCAAAAGACATTTTCGGCAGGATTTGAAAAATGACTCATGTCATGTTCATGACATGGGGTACAAAAATGGCTATACTGAAAATGTGGGGTCACAGTGTGGTAAAATAGCAAAGCTAGGAGTACCATTGAAGGACTTCAATGTTCCTTCATGATGTTGTCATTTTTTGAGATTTTGATCCAAATTTTCCACATAGTCTTGTTATGACCCCACCTTATGATCAAGACAAGTGTAATTTTTAAAATTCAGTTTAATAGGTGAGTTCACGGAGCAACTGCAAAACATGTTTCAGAGGGGATTTGAAAATCTACACCTGCCATGTTCGTGAGGTGGTGTAAAAAAAGCTATGCTGAAATGTTGGGACCAAAATCTAGAAAAATAGCAATGTTATGAGTAAATATTGTAGAATTTCAGCATTGCTTCATAACCTAGGGGCAGAAGTAGTGGCTGTGCATCCCCCTTGCCCAACCACAAACCACAATTTTGGGCCCAATCGTCCCTCTCTACTCTAGTCCCAACCCTAGAAGCCTCCTCAGGGAGCTGGGGCATCACTTTTACAGGCTGGTGGTTTAATGAAAAGTTGGATCCTGCAATGACCCACACCCTGCACTGGCAGGGATTCATTTTTTTTTATTTAGTTCATAACTTTTTTTGTTTTTAAATTTATTTTCATTCTTTTTTTTTGTCAAGGTCTTTTGTAGCCCCACTCTAGCAAACCCTATCAGTGTCAACTTTCAAACATCTCCTCAATGGGTGTTTGCCACAAATGTCCATCTTGGTGTGGGGGGGATTTACACATTAACACCCACAGTGTTCATCAGACTGCTACTAAAAAAAGACCTAGACTGAAAAAACTTTGAACAATATAAAAAACAAAACAAACGTTATGACTCCCCCCCCCATTGAAATGAATAGACACACACACACACACACACACTCTATTGAAATCAGTATTTTTCCTTAAGTCATAACTTTTTGGATTTTTTATATTTTTACCTACTTCTTTTCTGCTGAGGAATTCCTTAGCCCCACTCTGATGAACACTATGAGCATCAAGATTCAAATCCACCCGAAATGGGTGTTTATGGCACATGCCTGTGGACTCTGCAAACACCCATTTTGTGGGATTTGAAAACTGATACCCAAAGTGTTTATATGAGTGGGGCAAAAGAATACCTCAGCAGACAAAAGTAGGTAAAAATAGTAAACAAAAAAGTTATAAACTAAATGGAAAAAAATGCATTGAAATGAATTGGCCAATTGAAGTGTATGGGCACTATTCAATTCAATGTGGTCAGCTGTCGGAGTAGCTGTGCTTCAAGGGAAACTCAGGATTCACCAACAAGGGACAAAAGGAGTTGTTATCAGGGACAGAGGTAAGTGCTACTGGGTGGGGGGAGGTGGGTGGAAACTTGGTGCACAGCAGGTGGGAAAGGTTTTTGTTTTGTTTGTTCTTTGAGTCTGGGGGATGGGGATGGAGCAGATAGACTTTCTTGTGGGGGTAAATAATGTACACTGGTGGCAGGATTGGGCACACCAGCCACCAGACTTGAGGGGGGTAGTGGTGAATGTACAGAAAGAGAGGGGTGCTTTTTTGTGCCCATATGCAACATACTCGTTTGATAAATGTTGTAGGATTTCATGGAAATTTTAACTTGGAGACTTGGCAAAAATGTTACTTCAATATAAGGCAAGGCAAGGCATGCTTATTTATATGGTGCTGAATCCCTGAGGTTCTGGGTGCCTTACATAAAAACTGGTAGGGTAATGCAAAATAACTACAGAAAAAACACATAAAACATATAATACAATGTTAAAACAATAAATATAGCTGACCCACCAGTGCAGCGGTAGCACTACCGCTTGCGACGCCATAGAACCAGGTTCAGAAATGTGCCCTGGGAGACAGAGGGCCGGTGAGGGGGAGGAGGCTCAAGCATCCGAGGACCACTCAGCATCTTCGAGTAGGGAAGGGGGATGAGACTTGGCACTAGACTGGCCTCTGGTGGAGGCCGGAGTCACAGCAAGCACCGCAATCACTCTGAGGGGTTGAGGTGTGACAGGCATTGGCATTACTGCCTTTACATCTGGGAGCAAGTCATGCCCCCACAATAACAACTGAAAATAGCTCCCTGAGCACCGAGAAGATGGAGCACCTGGTGCAGACCCCACAACTCTCTCTCCTGCCTGTCCTAATGAGGTGACCCAACAAAACTAGAAGCTGAGGGTGCACGAGCCAAACCTCATCCCCACCTGGGGGGTAGAACCAAGGCTCCATGGAGGACCACCAACAGACTCCAGGTAGGTGGAGAGAAAAAGGGGCAGACACCATAGGCGACTCTCAATGGTGTGGGGCTCAGGGAGCAGGGGAAGGCATAAAGTGCAAGTTTAAAAAAAATAATAAATATAGTAATATCATGTCTAAAATTAAACTAGCTCTGGTCAGTCAAATTCATCAGGGAAGGCCAAGCAAAATAAATAAGCCTTTAGACCCTTTTTAAACATCTCTACTGTCAGGGCCTCCCTAACAGAAAGTGGAAAAGAGTTCCAAAGGGCCTGTCCAGTGACATCAAAGGCTTGGTCACTGGAAGTTTTTAATCTGGCCTTTGAAACCATAAGGAAGCCCCTGGTTGAGGAGTGGAGGGAGTGGACTGAGGTGGCAGGTGGCAGAAGATCTGCCAGATAGTCAGGGCCCAGTCCATATAGGCTCTTATAGATGAGCAAGCCCACCTTGAAGATGATCCTGCACCTGACAGGTAGTCAGTGCAGAGCTTGCAGGACCGTGGTCGCATGGCTAGACCTAGACATGCCTGTCAGCAACCTGGCCACTGCGTTCTGCACCAACTGCAGCCGGCAGAGGGTCCCTTCATTGACCCCGAAGTATAGAGCATTACAGTAATAATACTGCACTTTTTATTAGTACTAATAAAAGACATTAAAAAGCAAGTTGGAAGGCATGTTTAAAAGGAGCATGCTGCAACTGCTTAACTGTTTCACTTAAATTATTTGCACTGTATTTAGCATCTCTAAAGTTGTAATGTAGGGTTTTTTGGATGTCTTTACAGCTATTTAACTAGATAAGCAATAGCTTTGGGATAATCAGCATTGTTTGCAGCATGTTTGTTTTTGTATTTGGAGGTGTCCTGCTTATTTAGATTTTGGCTTACAGTGAGGGTTTGGGTTGTCAGTCAGCTGATCATGACACCACTCAGCTGCTTGCTGGCAAGCATCATACAGATGAAAGGATTGTGACGCTCTGTGATAGGAGAGGTTCACTCCATTCAACTACACAAAATTTCTGCCCAGCAAGCAAAGAACAGTGTCACAATCAGCCTCACTGATCATTAGGCTGACACTGTCGAGCCAACTACAGGCTGACCTATACTAGACCCACCAGAGACACAACTCAGAAACACCCTTATTGTAACAATGGGCCCTATGCTCCAAGGAGTGGCCAACATGTGCCTGAGGCATGTACCCCACACGCATGCCTACACAGCCCTGGACAGGTGCAGAGTAAGCAGTATGCACTACCGCTAACACCCACTGGGTGCCTGTCCAAGTCCACGCCCCCACAGCATGCATGGTCACGCGGGCGGTTGGGGGTGGAGCCACAGACCCAAGCGGACATCCAGTCGGATGCCTGTACTGGATCTCTGAATGGATCCCTTGTGCCCTTCCAGAGGGCGCAGTGAGGGAAGAAATGAGCCACGTGTAGTGGTTTTGCTACAATCGAATGGGCAGGCACCTGCGTCACTGCCCCATTGCAGCATAGTGGGTTGGAGCAGCACAGAGGTCCAATATGTGGTACCACCGTACCGGGTGACTGGAGTACATGGGAGCATGTACCAAATAATACCTGGTCTTGGCAGGCTTAGCCTGCGCCCCCTCTGCCTGGCACTATGTGGCTTTGTGAATGCCAAGTAGTGCAGTCACGCCCCCGACACACCCCCTGCGTGGACATCCCTGAAGGGTTTTGGAGGTGGGCATTTAAATGCTTTGCACTGCACTTACACGGCCTTGGTGAATGCCACCAGGGGTTCACAGGACCCCCTTTGCGTGGCATTCCCCCATGTGGTGCCTACGCACCTTGGATCCACGGTGCATTGGCAACGCATCTGTTTGTGCAAAGGCCTGTTATGTTTACTGCGCTTGCACAAGCAAACATAAAAATGGCTGCAGAAGAAAACAGGAAGTAGCCATGCAGTGGAATTCTGCCTTGTGTATGTTACAATGCCTGAATGAGCAAAACTAGGACAGTAATTATTGGTGATAGCAGCAAAATGGTGCAATGCATGACATTTCACTACTCACCTGAACAAGTAGAGTCCTATGGAGAGTCTCATTAAGATTCTTACTACATTTGAATGTGCAATACAGGAGGTAAACATGACAGTGCTTCAGTTAGCCAAGAAGTCTCCCTGATGTTACTGAGGGCTTAGTTTTTCAACTGTATGTTCATTATGAGAACAAAGATAATGAGGATAGTTTTGCCTAGGGCTGTGCAAACCTCCCGAAATTCAACCTCACAAACTTTGGCCATCGAACCACGTAAAGCTTGCCAAAGGTTCTCTTAACAGTGAATTAGTTCACACTAGTTTGACCATTTAAAAGCGTTAGTAAATGGGATAACATGAATAACATAATGCACTGCACTGACAAAGCACCCAAAACACCAAGATGATGAGAGTTGACTCCCATACCTCTGAGGGGCCACAAATCTCCAGCCATTGTCATGGGACACACTTGCTGCCCACTGCTCAGGTCACATCACAACAGCACAGCTCAGGACCACACACACACACACACACACACACACACACACTGCTTCAGCACTCAGGAGGAAGGAACTGCTGCAACTTGGGGGATTGTGATGTGAAGACTAAGAGTTTTGATTTTAAAAGTGCTACAAAAATAATTTTTTTATGGGATGTCGCCATGTTGCCAATTACCAGGGGTCAGGCACTAGCATGCTGCCAGATGACATACACTTGCTGCCCTGCCCACTGCCCGGATCAGCTTCTGCAGCGCAGCTCAGGACCACACACACACACACACACACACACACAGACTCTGCTTCAGGACTCAGGAAGAGGAAGGAACTTCAGCAACTTGAGGGAATAGAGAATTTTGTTTTTATTTATTTTTGTAACCTTTTTTGATGTGTTATCAGCATGGTGCCAACAACCAGGGGCCAGGCATTGACACCCTGCTAGCAGGCATGCACTTGATGCTCACTGTCCCAGTTGCACTGCAACAGCACAGTTCAAGACAGCACACACACACACACACACACACACCACACTGTCTGCTTCAGGACTCAGGAGGAGGAAACCGCTGCAACTTGGAGGAACATGAAGACTATGAGTTTTTTTTTTATCTGAAAACTACCACGAATAGAAAAAATATATATTTTTTATGAGATGCCACCAAGATGCCGACTACCAGGGGCCAGGCACTGGTACACTACTAGCTGACGCACACTTGCTGCACTGCCTGCTGCCCAGATCACACTGCAACAGCACAGCTCAGAACATCACAGACACACAGGCTGCTTCAGGACTCAGGAGAAGGAAAAAGAAGGCATTTCATCAACTTGAGGGAATATGAAGAATTTTTTTTTACATTTTTAGTGCGATGTTACCAAGTGCCAACTACCAGGGGCCCGGCACCAGCATGCTGCCAGCTGGCACACACTTGCTACCCACTGGCCAAGTGACACTGCAACAGTTCAGCTCAGGGTGAGACACACAGGCTGCTTCAGGACTCAGGAGGAAGGAACCGCTGCAACTTGGGGGAATGTGAACGCTAAGAGTTTGGGTTTGAAAACTGCCACAAAAAAGACAAAAACATTTTTTTTAATAGGATGCCACCAAGGGGTCAACTATCAGGGAATGGGATCCAGCACACTGCCAGTTGGCACGGACTTGTAGCACAGCTCAAGACGACATACACAGAGGCTGCTTCAGGACTCAGAAGAAGGAGGAGGAGTAAGGAACTTCAGCAACTCCAGGGAATGTGGAGAATTGTATATTTAGTTATTTTTTATTATTTTTTTTTAACTTTTTTCAATCCAATGCCACCAAGGTGTCAACTACCAGAGGCAAAGCACTGGCATGTTGCCATCTGACACACACTTGCTGACTTGCCCATTGCCGAGGTCACACTGCAACAGCACACCTTATGACGACATACACAGAGGCTGTTTCAGTACATAGGAGGAAGGAACTGCTGCAACTTGGGGGAACATGAAGACTAAGTGTTTCATTTGGAAAACTGCCACAAAAACAGAAAAATATTATTTTTTTATGGGATGCCACCAGGTACCAACTACCAGGGACTAGGTACCCTCACACTGCCATTTGGCACACACTTGCTTCCCTGCCCACTGCTCAGGTCACACTGCAACAGCACTGCTCAGGATGACACACACACACACACACATTGCTTCAGAACTTAGGAGGAAGGAACTGCTTCAACTTGGGGGGAATGTGAAGCCTAATGGCCAGATATTCAAAACTTTGTGCTGAGCGCAAACCATTTGCACAGGTTTAGCGCAGGATTAGTACCGGTTTGCTATATTCAAAAGGCCAAATAGCATGCACAAACTACATTAGTGCCAGGCAAAATCATAATGCATGCAAGGGGCAAACTGAGGGTGTGTGTACATGAATACAGGCACAATGTTATATTCAGTGACTAGCGCAGCGCAAAGTGATTTTGCACGAATTAGCATGACACTTAGCGTGGTGCACATTACCGCCCAGGAAAAGGTAGTCTTAACCCTGGGCAATCAGCTTTGCATGACATTTTGACTTTGCGCGTTGTTTGTGTGGCTTTTGCGTGGCTTCGTGCGGACCCTAACAAATAAATATGACAGTGAGACAAAGCCAGACATAGAGGAAACATGCTGCTCACTGATAGCATCACAGTGATGCCATCATCTGCCACCAGTCCCAGGCATGCCAGGCAGTATGTGGTGACCCTGCAGCCAGTGGACAGCATGGCAGTGTGGCCATACAGCACACACCTGCGCGGACCACACTTCTGTGGACAACAAAAGATGCCAGCACACACATGCAGCACTGTGGGCATGGAGGATGTTGAGGGGAGAGTGTACGGGTGGCCAGGCTATGCCACAGACCAGGGTGTGGCCACAAGGCTGGGACACATTGCGCAGTGCACATGGGTCAGTATTGGGAATACCCCAACACCAGTGTGCCTTTCTGATAATACATGTCCCCCCCGGCCACATTCTGCATAGCTGTACAACTGCCACAGCACACAAAGCTGGACTTGTATATGTCACTGTGAGCATCCCATGCAAGAGGTGCAGCATCTGTGGATCACACACACCAGCATATCAGTAGTGTCCACTGTCAGTAAACACTTGCATGTTGGGCCTGTCCCTGTGTATAGTGCAGTCATCAGCACTGCCCTACACACCATAGGCAGTGATGTGTCCACACGCTACTGTGCCGCTTGCTACTGTAGTGTCTGCTGTGTACTGTAGCATGACCTACAGTGTGACAGTTGCATGCAGCACCACCACCATCTGTGCGAATGCTGTGTTGTCCCCTGGGGTACAATATTCTATGCTATGCTGTACTGTTTACATGTAAACAGTACCTGTATCGCCGGACCCACCAAGGCCTGGACACCTGTAGAAGGTATTTCCAAATGTGTCACATAATATTCAGAATCCTCACCGCCTTGACACTACAACAGATGAAGAAGGACCATTCATTTCGAATTAGTGCAAAAAATCCAACTTTAATTAATCCTATATGGGGTGAGGAAAAACAAAACAGGATAAAAATCTCCCCTCAGAGAGTTGCACCAGCAGCAGTTCACTAATGAATTGGCTTACATGTTTCGCACTCACTCATGCTTTTTCAAAGCCTAAGTAATATCCATCAAGCTCCACTAATACAGGGTGCTACTTAAAGATACAGCATCCATACACTCACGTAACATACAAATATCATTAAAACTTTAAATAAGCATCTCTATAAATATTCAGTTAGATTGATAGTTTTTCAGACAATATGTTAAATGACTATTATTATATGTCTATTCAACTTTGCAGCACTCACAGTCCTTTTATGCACTAAGTTTATAGTCCTCAGGCCAAAACGTCCTACGACAATATAGGTTGTCGGTGCAGAAATCTGAAAAATAAGAAATATAGAAATTAAATATAAGTATGAAATATAAAATACCTGATATCATTGCACCAGAAAATGCACATTTCAAAACATATAAACCCCCAAGGTTATAAATCCCAAAATTCATTCTTTGCATCAGTGCATGATAAACAACTTATTTTCTTTAAAAATGGCTTGATTTCAAGTCTACCATTCAAGCCTGGCCACTCCATGGCATTAAGTGAGAAAATCCAAAATTGTTCCCTTTGTAACAGGTGATTATCAAAATCACCCCCTCTTAATGATTTAACTGATTTTTCAATTCCTTTAAACATGAAATTATGTTTAGTTCTATCCCTGGATTTCACAATATGACTGGCTAGTGCATTGGTTTTATCATTTTTCTCAATTGCCCTGAGATGTTCTCCAATTATCACCTTAAGGAATCTTTTGGTCTTCCCTACATAAAAACTACCGCACTGGCATTCTGCTAGATAGATAACACCACAAGAATTGCAGGTAATGAGACCCTTAATTTCATATGCTCTCTCTGTCACAGGGTTTTTAAATGTTTTGGTGCATATTATCTTCTCACAAAATCTACAGTTACCACACCTATCAATGCCCTGAATCTTCTCCAATATCCACATGTGGTCTGTCCATAGGTTGCATGGAGTGAGTCACCTGATCTTTTATAGTACATCCCCTTCTGTATGTAATTCTGGGTGCATCACCCACCAACTCACTTAAAACTGGGTCCAATTTGATTTAATGCCAATTTCCTCTAATCATATCTGCAATTCGGTGTGACTGGAGATCAAAAGTACTCACAACAGTGACTTGTGGATCCAACCCTTCTTTTTTTTTTTTGCTTATTCTGTAGCAAGTCACTTCTTGGAATCTTTCTTACTAATTCTTTGGTCTCCATAATCAACTGTTCATTATATCCCCTCTCAGTTACTCTGTCACATACCTCATTAGCTCTCCTGTTAAATGTTTCCTCAGTAGTGCAATTTCTCCTTTCTCCAGTAAAGCATTCCACCCAGCTACCACCTCCTCCATAAAAATATCTCATATCATGGCCCCGGGTGTCCCGCTCCTCCCTCACTTTGAATAGCCCCTCTGTACCTTTCATGTACTTGAGGGTTTCATTCATATCTCCTCTGACCCTCCTCTCCTCCAGTGAGTACATGTTCAGCTCCCTCAGCCTGTTCTCATATGTTAAGTCCCCCAGCCCCTTGATCATCTTTGTCACCCCGCGCTGTGCCCCCTCCAGTAACTTAATGTCCCTCTTCAGATACAGGCACCAGTACTACACACAGTACTCCAGGTGCAGTCTAACTAATAATCTATACAGTGGCAGAATCACCTCCCCCCTATTCGAGGATATACCCCTTGCAATGCAACCCAGCATTTTGTTGGCCTTTGCAGCTGCTTTCCTACATTGTTCTGAGTTGTTCATTGACCCCATAATAAGCACCCCAGATACTTCTCCTCCTCTGTCTCTGCTAGCTGCACTCCCCCAAGCTGGTAACTCCTTCTTGGGTTTTTTACCCCAAAATGCAGCACTTTGCACTTTTTGGCATTGAACCCCAGTTGCCAGGTGTCCGACCAGGTTTCCAGTTTTGCCAGATCATCCTGCAACCCCAGCCATCCCCCGAGGTCATCCACCACTGCTCCCATCTTGGTGTTGTCAGCAAACAGACTGTTCTTGCTCTTGATACCCAATGATATGTTTTCAATGAATATCCCAAACAACACTGGTTGTAACACCAAGCCCTGTGGAACACCTCTCATCACTACTCCTGGGGATGAGAGCTCTCCACCCACCACCCCCTCTGTTGCCTTCCCAGAAGCCAGTTCCCTACCCATCTCACCAGCTTTGCACCCATCCCTGTGCTTTCTAACTTACTTCCCAGCCTCCGATGCAGCACAGAGTTGAATGCCTTACTGAAGTCCAGGTACAAAAGATCCACTGCATAGCCACCGTCCAATTGCCTAGTTACCCAGTCATAGAACTGCAGCAGGTTGGTTTGGCAGGATCTGCCATGTATGAAGCCATGTTGTCTGCTGTCCTGTAGTCCTTTGGCCTCCAGGAGGGCCACCAGCCTCTCCTTCAGGATAGTCTCCATCAGCTTACCCATGATGGATGTAAGGCTCACCGGTCTGTAGTTCCCTGGTTCATCCTTGGGGCTACTCTTGTAGAAGGGCACTACATGAGCTATCTTCCAATCCTGAGATTCACACCCTGAGCATAGTGAGGCATTAAATGGGTCTGCCAAAGGTCCTGCCAGGACTTCTGCCAGCTCCTTCAGTACCCTGGGGTGGATGCCATCTGGGTCTGGTGCCTTGTCCACCCTCAGTGCCCTCAAACCCTCCAGAACCCTGTCCTCCATGATTTCCCCATCTGTCACCCCCTCCACCCCTGTTTCTGCCCTCCATCCCCCCTTGGGTATCACCCCCCTCTTCTCCTTAGTAAATACCAAGCAGAAGTAATCATTTAGAGCTTCTGCCTTATCACCCTCTGCTTCCACCCAACTCCCCTCCTTCCTAACCATTACTATATGATCCTTACAGTTCCTTTTCTCCCTGATGTGCCTGAAGAAGTCCTTCTTCCCCTTCTTAATGCCCTGCACCAGCCTGAGCTCTGTAGATGCCTTGGCTGCCCTTACTGCCCTCGTCACCTCCTTTGATTCCTTCTGGTACTCCTCCCTGTCCTCCTCTCTCCCTGTTTTCTTGTACCTCCTAAAGGCAGCTCTTTTCCTTCTTACCTTTTACATGACCTCCTTGCTCACCCAGCTAGGTTTCTTTGCCCTAGCCTTCTTGCTTTGGAAATTGCTGCAGGTTCTGGTTGCCTCCACTATCCCTAGCTTTATGAGCTCCCAGCTCTGGTTTGTGCCCATACTGGGTTGAATTCTGGCCAGGTATCATTTTACCACTTTCCCATCCTCCTGAAATCGGACCTCCTGAAGTCCAGCACCCTTGTGCCAGATTCCACTCCTTCCTTACCCATATCCAATGTGAGCCATACTGAGTGGTGATCAGTCCCTGCCAGTGGTTCTTCAACCCTAAGTTCCCTCAACTAATCAATCAAACACCCCTGCCTCAGCTACCTAACAGCCTGACAACAAGTGAGCTTCCTCTTTGGGTCATGTGATACATGCACAGTGAGTCAAGCAGCTCCAACACGAGGCTGGAGGCTGACATCACACTGAGCCCTGTAGTACACTGGCTTAACTTTTCAGGGGTGAACTGTGGTCCGTGGTTCGATGGGTTTGACTGGCTCACACCATTCAGAGTAGGTCAAACCTGTCAAACCTAAAGTCCATTGATTTCAGTGGAAAATTTGCCATGGTTTTCAAGAATCAAACACCTAAAGTATAAGCTGTTCTATTCTTGAGTAGAATTGAGCTTGTAGCCCTAGTTTTGCCTGTACAGATTTCCTCCTAAAGGGACTTTTTGAGAATGAATTGCTGAATGGGATCAGTAAATCCATGGAGTATGTGTTTGCCTGCTGGTTGGATCCTAGATAAACATGCATTTGTCAATGCCAAGCATGTTTGTTGGTATGCTGTCACAAGTTAGAACAACAGTATCTTAAGGCTTCAGGCAGACCTGTCTAACCCCCAGTAGACATTCTTTAATGGACTTTGGGTTCAATCGTGCCAAAGGGTATAGAACCCCCATGATTAGAGTTGGCAGTGTGCACTGCCCAGCAACTAGTACGTGTCTGAATCAGGGGCAATATTCAGATAATAAGCATGATCTGACTGCATTAAGTGTTGACATATCTGAGTATGCTGGTGCATTGCTTAGTGACTATGTGCTATGCTAATACAGCCCCAAACTGAATATGGTCACAGGACATAAATGGAGATAGTGCAGCCCAAACAGGACAATGCCAGTGCCTGTGGACCAAATTCAGCCTTAACATGCTAATGAGCCGACTGGGCAAGGAAGGCACTATGGACCATTTGCACGCCCATTATGAGCTCACTAAAGAGAGATTCCTGAGCTTTTTAATGTTCAATCAGCATTCTCTGTGCTACCAATCAGGTCCTGAGTAATGCCTGAAATGTAATCTGCCATCACAATTTCAAGTCCCCAGGTAAAAATCCATATTTATTTTCCCCAAGTGAGCCACGCTATTTTATCATGCTCCAGCATGTCCACCAGATCAGAACTGTCATTGTCCTGATTCTCCTACTGCATACCTAACTGCAGTCCCTATTCACTTAGCAGGACTTCTGAATGTGCTAGTATGGACGTGCCTCAATTATCAGTGTTGCTGACAATTTGTTTAGATCTAACGAATCATTAACTTCACTGCTTTCTTGTTGCGTCTTATTTTTATTAGTAGGGGGGGTTATTATCATGCTGCAGATTGTATTGTCTGACCATTGAACAATGCTTAGATCATGCTACAATAGTATGATGACACATTTCAGGATACATTAGTGCATGTTGGCACACTGGAGTTTAGTTTCCATCAGAACATCTAATTTGCTACTGACTTGCTTATGCGCGTTGCCTTTAAATCACTGTCTGTCACCCTAACCATTTGTGCTGTACTGTACTGATGTGTGTGTACTTATATTCAGTGATATTATATATTAGTGCCATCTGTGACAACTTAATAATTATAAATTTAATTTTGTACTGAATCCTGCTTACTGTTTTTTGTTGCCTTAACCCGGTACTTACTTTGCAAATTAATTTGCACTACAAACAGTCAGTGTTCATATTATTACTCCCTGGTTTTATTTGTGTGTTTAATTACCTGTTTATTTTGTACCCATGTTATACACAGCACCATGTGTGACTAGGAGAAATGTATTGTTATTGACTGTACATATTACTGGTGATGGGTGGGGATGAGACTAACGCACTGTTCGTGAGATGTAACAGTAATGTTATTGGTGACAAGGAATCTTTTTTGTAAAGGATGGGGGATACTGCACATTTGTACATTTCATGCAGTACATATGTGATGAGAGCAGACAAGACTGGATTACTGTTTGTGACTATTTGTCAGGGAGTGGTGAATAAAATAGATATGTGGCAAAGACACCAGATACTTGTACACATCTATGGGGTGGGATTATCCTACACTGTACTACAAGTTCATATATGGGATGGATAGCTGACAGACAAGTCCTGATACTCATATTTATTTGTATTGCTGGGGTGGGGGAGAATAATGAGCCTGTACAGAATTACAGGGAAAAGTACTTGAGTGACAAACAACATATACCAGTCAGCGTTGTCCATGTGTGTCTGCATAACACTATCTTCGCTCATTGAAGAACTGCTAAATGACTTGCTGCTGCTAAAATAGGATTGTAAAAATAAGGTCTGCATTATTAAATTAGCAACCCTGCATCTGGTCTACTATCAGAGTTAGACAACTGCCCCTTGGAGATACAGGTGCTATCACAACTGTTGTTGCTCACAGTTTCAGTCATCAGCTCATTCAGAAGCATATGTCACATTCAAGCTGATGCTCAGAATGACACGATTCATTCATGATGCAGCAGATTCCATGTGAAATCTGCAACATTTTTAAATATCTTTTTTTCCAAAGGTGTTTTTGTTAAAATAGAACTGCATTGCATTTACTATAAGAAGATCAGCATCACATGGGTAAACAACACCCAAATCTCGGGAGTCCCTCTTTGACATGTGTGCACCCACCGAGCACTCATCCTGTAGCTGTCTTGAATATTCCTAAGGATTTAGTGGCCCCCCCAACCTATAATCGCCCATCCTATAGCTGTTCTGAATATTTCTGGTGGTCTAGTGGTCCTCTCATAAGGGCATTCACCCCCTCCTGACCTGCCTGCTCTGGTCCCTCCTCCTCACATCCCCATCACACTGGTCACCTAAGCTGATCTCCAGGAATAGTGACAGCAACTGGCACAGCCTTCCACTGTCTACCTTCACCAGCCTCTCTCTGACTGTCAGTGAGCAATCACAAGTACAGTATAAAAGCCATCTGAATGTCAGTGAGTGATCATGAGTACTATAGAAAAAGCTCTTTGTACAATACTCACAGCTCCTAACTGACAGTCAGACAGCAGCTGGCTGAGGTGGTGGGCAGAAAACTGTGGTGATCACTGTCACTATTGCCGAAGTTCAGCATATGTGACTGGGCAAGGGGGGAGGTGCAGGGAAGAAGGAGGTGTGGGAAGGAGGGTCCTGAGCAGGCAGGTTGGAAAGGGATTCAATGCCCTTACAGGGGACCACCAGACCACCAGGACATGTTCCAGACAGCTACAGGACAGGAGATTGGGGTGCTTGTACAATACATTTTTCCAGGACAGACAATCTTACAGTAGATGCAACATCTCCATTTCAGTGGGATTCTGCTGTGGGTTTCTGCTTTCACACAGTTTAACAATATATTTACCCAGGATAGTCTAGCTGAGATTCATTACCTCGTTAGAGTGGGGTCCTGCTTTGACTGATTTTTACCATGTATTTACCCAGGACAGCATAACGGAGATGCAGTATCTGTTTTTTCATGGGGTCCTGCTTTTACCTGTTTTTACAATGTGTTTACCAAAGACAGCCCAAGTGAGAGGCAATCTCTCAATTTTCAGTGCGGTTCAGCTTTTACAATGTATTTTTCCAAAAGGGAGCAGCATAGATGCACATCTTTCAGTGGAGTTCAGCTGTATTGGGGTCCTGATTTTATACATTTTTACTATGTATTTACCCAGGACAGACCAAATGAGATGCGATATCTAATTTTCAGTGAGGTCCTGTTTTTACATGTTTTAGACTATGGGCCAGATATTCAAACTGCGCTATTTTGTGGTGCAAGCCCTTGCGCTGCACAAAATAGTTGCGCAGGGGTGTGGCCAGAGCGATATTCAAAGTAGTTAGCCCTTGGTAACTCCTTTGAATATCACCCCTGCCACAGCCACTGTGCATGGCGCAGTGGAACTTGCACCACCGCAAGTGGTCAGAGTGGTGCATTCAACTTGCAGTGGCACAAGTAACATTGCGCCATGCGCAAATTTCCGATATTCAAAAGGTGACATGCAAATGGGGCCATAATTCATGCAAGGTGCAGGGGGGGTCATTTGCATTTGATTATGGCCCCATTTGCATGCCATTAGCATGCAGGTGCGCCGATCCCCGAGGACTTGTGCCTGGTGCCCTGCCAGGTAGCAGCCATCGGGGACCAATGCACCCTGCAGCCAGATTGCGGGCAAAAGAGTGAAAATTCCCACCACCACTCCCCATGGCCCGATGGTAGGCAGCAGCAAATGTCCCCTCCGCCCGACTGACGATGGCGGCATGGACAGCTGGCATAGCTGAACTCCCCACCAGCCCAATTGCAGGCTGCATTAGTTTAAAAATAACCCCTCTCCTCCGAATACATCCCTGGTAGTCCAGTGGACGAAAAGCCCGATCGTGGTCTGTATTAGTTTAAAACTAAACCCCTCCTCCCAAATACACCCTGGTGGTCAGTGGATAATCCCGATTGTGGGATGTAAAATTGAACAAACCCACCCCCAACATAGCCCTGGTGACCTAGTGTCCCCTCACCCACTCTACTATGGCCCCACCACCTTCCCTCCCGCGCCGGCAGCATCCCACCTGCCTGTTGCCCGCGCCGCCGCTGATTGCCGGGGAGACGATAGAGCAGAGCCATTGGCTGCAGCCATACTGTAAGATAGTTCAGCTTTTTGAATGAACGACCATTACAAAGCTGTCTTTAGACGATGGGCCACACCTATTGTTGCTCTGCCCACGTATGGGTGGCCTACCGGCAGTCAGTCGGCGGCGGGCAGGGCGGCAGGCGAGCTGCTACCTACCGCCGCGGGGAGCGGGCGTGGGCTTCTGGCGGGTGGGTGAGGTGGGGACACCAGGTCACCAGGGCTGTAAGTTCGGGGTTGTTTAATGTGCATCCCGTGATCGGGATTATCCACTGGAGCACCAGGGCTATGTTCGGGGTTTGTTTAATGTTCATCCTGCGATCAGGATTATCCACTGGACCACCAGGGCTATGTTCGGGAGGGGAGACACATTGCTGCCCACGATCAGGCTGGTGGGGGCATGGGGATTTACATGCTTTGCCCGTGATCGGGCTGCAGGGGGAACAGGAGGTTGGGGCCAGCCACAGGTGGCAGCTGCTGTGTTGCACCCTGCAATGCAGCAGCTCACCTGTGGGTGGCCCTCGACTTGAGCCTTTTTTTTTTGGCTCAAAGTTGTGCAGGCGCAGGTTGGGGGTTGCACCTGCACAACTCTGCACAGCCCGGTTGAATATCGGGCTGTGCAGTTTATGCATGGTTCCTCCCCCTCCAGTTCAGCATGCATTCATTTGCATTGCGCTGTTGCTCAGCCTGTTTTCAGTGGTGCAACTGCCTCCTGCTGAATATCGCAGAATGGAGCAAGTTCAGACTTGTGCAGGTGCAACCCTATTGTGCATGGCACAACTCTTTTGAATATCTGGCCCTATCTATCTAGGGTAGCACAATGGAGATGCAATATCTCATTTTCAGTTGTGGTCCTGCTGTTACCAATTTTTACAATGTTTTTACCCACGATAGCCCGGCTGAGAGAAAATATCTCATTTTCAGTGGCATTCTGTCAGGATAGACTAGCTGAGAAGCATATTTTCAGTGGTGTTCTGCTGTACGGGGTCTTGCTTTGACTCATTTTCCAATATATTTACCCGGATAGACCAGATGAGTTACAATATTTATTTTCTCATTGGATACTGCTTTTACATATTTTTACACTGTATTTGCCCAGGATAGCACGGCTAAGATGCAAAATCTCATTTTCAATGGGTAGTGATTTTATCCATTTTTAGACAGTAGTTAGCCTGGATAGCACTGATGAGATGCAATATCTTGTTTTCAGTGGAGATCCTGCTTTTACACATTATTACAATGTATTTGGCTAGGATAGCATAGCTAAGATCCAGTGGGCTTGATTTTCAGATCCCTGAGAATGACGCAAATCCCTGGTGCTCCAATCATTTGGTGCATGGGGCTTGCGACATTCTCCCAGTTGCTCATCAGGATTTTCAATCCCGAGTGCCAAATGCTACAAGGATTTTCCCGGTCTGATTTGCACCATTTGGGGAACCATTTTTATGGGGTTTCACCAAATATTTGGCACAAGCTTCCATAAAGTGTGAAAACTGTCGCAACTGTACCTGATGTATTAAAATCGTATGTAGTTCTGTGTAAGGAGTTTGGTGCACTTGTACCAAAGAACTGGGCTGACACAGGGTGTGACTCAAGTCATGCATCAACCTTAGAGAATTGAGCCGAATGTCTTGTTTTCTGTGGAGTTCTGCTTTTACCCATTTTTAAAATCTATTGTACCAACTGGCCCACCTGCACAGCAGAGATGTGGCTGTACCCTGCGAAGGTGTGGAGAAGCTCTGAGAGCAGGATCTGTTACTGCAGTATTTTACTTTAGAAAAGGTATGCTACCGTTAGCTTGATTAACAGTTCTTACCAGACCATCTTGTGCTACACCCCAGACTGGCGGATGTTTTCAGGTGTTCCTTTGTCTTCCCCCCAGGAGGAAAGCCCTTGGTGGTGGCTGGATTAAGGAGAAGTGATGAGGCCCTTCTGAAAGGTCTTAACCTGCATCACCCACCCCATAGAAGTCTGCATTAACATCCCCAGAGAAGCCGTCTACAGAAGTCCTCCCCGCCTATTTTTTTTTTTTTAAATGTGGAGCACTGTTGGTTGGATCTTGCTGAGAACCTATGTGTGGATTTCAGGAGGAGAGTCGGGAGGTCTGGAGTTTGAACTTTCAGAAGCCAGAAGCCTGAAGCCTGAAAAAAGGATCACAAAGGCATAAAAGAACAAACTTAAGCCCTGCTGTGCCAAGGGGCTGAGCAATGGGATTTTAGTCTCTTTCAGTCTCTTTTAGTCCCATTTCTGTTTATGTGGTCAATGTGTGTTTAATTATTATGATTAGCTGTTTATAGCAGTTTGTTGTGATTTGTATCTGTGTTGCTCATTTTTGGTTTAGGTTGTTTTCCATTTTAGTTTGTGGGTGTATGAAGGGGGATAGTGGCTTTAGATCCTCTCCATCTGGAATTTTATTATTTTTAATTTTTTAAACTTATTATTATAAATTTTGTGCTGTTTTTTTCTCCAGAAGTATTTCTCACAGGCTATTGGGCAAGTAGCTCACATAGTCTCTTTTCTGAAACTCGCATGTGTGGCGTTCTCAGGTTAGATACACCATTTCTTATCGATTGAGAAGCACACAAGATCTTACCTGCAGTTTAGAGCTGACCATTAGCTAAGGGAGTTTGCCTTTAGAAAAACAGTAGAGGAGTATTTTTTGTATTGCTGATTTTCTCATCTTAATTTATTGAGTTCATTACCTTTGCTCACAATGTCAACATCGCTTACACTGTTTGCACTGTACTGCACTGTTGACATCAGTTGCACTGTTGAATACTGTCTGGTAACAAAAATCTAGATTTTGCTGCTTTCTGTTTGGTACAACATAGGCTTCACTGCTGGAAGTCAGAGACCAATAGTACCTACTGCGAATATATCCTAGTTTTCATTATGAAATTGATGCTGTGGTAAGTTAGGTGTGCTTTGTTAAATAACTATAATTGTATGAATTGTGCAAAGTGCGAAAAGTGACTGTTTGAGTTGTGGAAGAGATTTAGGGTTTTAGGGTTTTTATATACCTCAGCTTATTTGGATTGTGAATTAGTACAATAGCCCAAAAAGTTTAAACTGCAACACGCAACACTGCAAGACCTAAATAAGTAGACAGATTACTGCTGAAATTTGCTGTCATAGCACCAAACTCTATTGTTGGTATAATTAATGCCTGCTATTACTCGTAGTAAGAAAATGGGGAATGGTGGCAATGATGTAAACGGTTGCCTGGCAATCCTATTGGAAAGTGGAGGGGGCAGTAAAGTTAAGGGTCCATTTTCACTGAAAGCACTCGTAATGAAAGCCCTAGGCAAAATGCAAAATAAACCCCATTTCTGTAAGGGTAAAACAAAAACTAAAAACAGCAGGAAAAATATTACTAAAAAAAGCATTTTTGGGAAAGGGTTCTGAGATACAATATGTAACAATATCAAATAGGGACATTTGTAAGTTTTTAATACTCCCGGTTCATGGATAAAATCTGGCCTTATTGGGCCTCTTGAAAATACTCCCACAGAGGAAATGGATGAATCCATGCAGAATACTATGGACCCAAAGAAATCATATCCTGATATAGGGCAGCTGTCTGATGCTAAAATAGATTTTTTGGGGATTTTCCAAAATCTTCCTGTGTTGGATTCTGAGGTCAGAAGTATGAGAGAATCTTTAAGGACAGATAGTAAAGAAAGAAGAGATAGTAAATTACATAATTATACAATGCATCAAAAAATGGAGATCCCTCATTGGCCAGCTGGCACTATCACCCCGTTGTAAAATACAGCATTACCAACAGGAAAAAGTGCCAGCTGTGCCAACCTCGCGTTGCAACCCAATTAAAAACACTCCGACTCCCGTTGATAAATCCCAAAGCCGCCATTGTACATTGCGGTACGGAAAACCCAAATCCGATCGTTCAAAAAAAAATATGAGCCTCCAAACAAGTTTTGATTTGATCGATAATGAAGAGCTGGAAGCAATATTTAAAGCAACTGAAGACGGCGATAACGGTGAAATAAAAACGGAAAATCCATCGGCGGAAAAAGCAACAGCACAGCCGCCACAAACGCCCATTGCTCTGCCTCAAATGCCCAGCCTAAACTTGACAACCAGCCCGCTCGCAGCACGTCCAACTACAGCCGAAGACAGCTGATAACAAGAAAATAAAAAAACATCCAGTACCTCAAAATCATTGAACTGCCACAAAGCTCGTCCCTCTGCCTCACATACCCAGCGTTAACGTCACACAGCCCGCTCGCCTTCGTCAACTGCCACCGAAATGGCGATAACAAGCGAAATGACCCTGTATTACTGGACGTCGCATCATAGCGCTGAAGACACCCTCGGCTTTCTCCTGTTTCAGCTCGCCACCTGATCGCAACATGCTCAGAAGCTGACAGACGCAAACTTTTAAAAAAAAACCTGAAGCCTGAAACCTTACCTTCTGTGTTAAAGTAACAGCAATAACATTTAATTTCCACACTGCGCTCTCTCCCTTCATTCAGGGAAAAGAAACAAAGCTTCACCCCACTGATCTCTCATTTCCTGTCCAAACCTTCGTAGTCTCTGGGACTATGTTTTTCAGCGTAACAACAAATTAAATAAAAAGTGGAAAAAATGAAAAAATATGATTTTTCTCTTCATTTTTTGTGAAAAAAAAATTAATAGGGACATTGTATAATAGCAATAAACCACTCCAGTGTGTTGGTGATGCTGGTTTTACCCATGCCTGGCGAGGTTTACTCACTGCCTGGCTTGTGACCGAACCACGCCAGGCGTGGGTAAAACCAGCATCACCAACACCCTGTCGTGGTTTTTTGCTTAATTACACTGACCCCAATTTGACAATTGATTCTTGAGAGATCACAGGAAATATAATTATCAACAGAAATAAAGGGTGGTATTGTGGGGGGAATAATTCCACAGGAAAAATCAGCAAAAGTTAAATTTCAAGAAGAATCAAGGGAACATAGATATGAGCCAAGTAACACTAGCTCCTGGACAATGAGCCCTGAGAGTCTGAAAACACCTGATTTAGAGGGCATAACTAGGGACATGATAAATGTCATCAGAGACCATCTTAATTCTAATTTGTTTTTATTCAGGCAGCTATTAGATATCAGACAGGATCTCTCCTTTATCAAAGGGGTCTGTTTGGAAAACAGAATAAAATTAGAAACAGTGGTACAAACTATGGTTTCAAACAAATTTAGTTTGAATTCTGTTGGGGCTAATATAAAGTTGTCATCTAGTGCCTTGAGTCCAACATACTCAGATTTGTTAAATGGAAATGATGATTTTGTACTGGACACAGGGACTATGGGTTTGGAGACCTCAGTGGATGAAGCAGAAACATCTGCTAAACTTAACTCAGCAGAACAGAGCATTTAGGGCTATTTATCTGAGTGTATTATGCTCCCTGACAAAAATGTAAGAGAAAATAGTATTTGTAAGGAACTGGCAGAAAAACACCCTCTCCTATGGTGGAATGGAAAAACACAGAAAGTACAGGAAATAGCCACTGAGACCCAAGTAAAGAATGTTGGTTATTATAGAATCAGAAGTAATAAGAAAAGTAATAAACCTAAGGTAATACTGGATAAACAGGATACTTTTGATTCGATTTCAGAACCTCCTAAGACCCCAAAAAAGGCAACTTATGAAGCTTCTGTGGGAGCAAATGAAACTAGTATTGATAATAGTAAGTCCCCCACCAGGATCAGAGACAAATCATCAAGGTCAAAAAGGAAAAAACATAAAAAAGGAAAGGGGGTGGTGAATGGTATAAAATCGAGAAAGAGTTCAAGGAACTCTAATAGAAGGAATCTTCAAATAATAGAAGCCACTCGAACATTGGCACTGAATACCCAGGATTTAAAAGTTATAGATTCAATGGAGACTACAGACCTGAACATTAGAGGAGTTCCCAGTACAACGAAGATTGAAGAGAAGAGTTCCCTGGACCTAAATTGTAATGGGAACAAACTGGAGAATAGTATTGTAATCTCTGAAGATGATCAGTTTAAACAATTCTTGCTAAAAACTTTAGGCACAGACTTTGTTTTACCTCTATTTAGGGTAACATGTCTCCCAAATGAAGCTCAAGAAAAACTAATAGAGTCAATTACTGCCTTATTAACATCTTTAATGGATGGCTGCAGACAAGTGAAGGACTCTGTTAGTATCATCAAACCTATAATTCGATCTAAACTGGTACTGTTGGTGTCAGACCAATTTTACTTTTTGAATGCTGTGACCCAGAGGGGAAACAATTTAGTTACTATAGGTATCATGATTGGGGAGATGACCTCCTTAAGGGAACTCTTCCCAGAATTTTATACAAATAGGGGCACAGTTAGATTAAATCAGACTGAAACTAACGTTTCTCTCTTTGGGTTGAAACAATTACATAATGAAAATAAATCCAATCTAAGGGACACACTGATCAATTTTCCTAATGCTTGTCTAGACTCATATGTCAGCAGCCTTCATATAAGCAAAGCTTTTCGCCAAGAGCCAAATGGGCAGATAATGTTTTGTGTCAAACAAGATAACGTTATAAGAGAGTTGAAGAAGGAACAATGTATTCTGGATGAACTAGGTATTCACTTTCATATAGAAAATGATAAAGGGAATACTGCCTGCAATTATTTTTGCACCCAAATGAAGATTGTACAATGGGAAAGCCTGATTGAAACTTCTAATAGGTATGAGATTCTTGCCACTTTTGATGAATGACAGTTGAGTCTTTTGGAAGGGAAGTCACAGGGACCTAATATCAGACTGGAGCCCCCAATTAGCCCTCAATTATTGAATATGGAAGGAAAATTGTCTGACAATGAGGAGTCATTGAAAATTCTATCTTGGAATTCTTCTGGACTTCAGGAAAAACTTGGGGACCCTGAGATTAGTAATTATATGAAACCATTCAATTTTATAGTCATCCAAGAAACCTGGGCACTGGGCAATCTGTTTTTAAATGGTTACAAGAAACACTGTAAGAACACATTGAAACCAAAGAAGTATGGAAGAGGAGTAGGGGGTTTGGTCATGTTTATCAAGCTTAATAATGATACTAGAACTGAGGTACTCAGTACTAATAGTATTAGTTTACTTGTAGTTAAAATAATTGAGAAAAATAGTAGGCCTTTGTTTATTATTAATGTCATTACGGGGATTATAATTACCTCAGTTCACTGGGGGAACTGATAGATAAAATTCAATCTGACAACCTGGATGGGTACTCACTTATAATGGGTGATTTTAATGCCAGACTAAGGAATCTACAGGGTTGCTCCAATGACATCTCAGAAGCCTTTACTTCTTTTGATCAAGTACACCTGGGATTTAAAAGAAATACTAGAGATAAAACAGTTAAAAAGGAACAGAATTACATTGAGCACTGAGTAACAAGAATCTGCTTCTTTGAATGGCAGAATTAACTCGGATTTAACTGGTGAATACTCCTTTTTGGGAAGGAATAGATCATTCACAATTGATTACATATGGGCTAATCTACATTTGATTGACAAATGTCTCTCACTGCAGTTGGTAGTTAGACCTGATAGCCAACACACAGCCTTAGAATTAAGGGTTAAGGTGAGGAGTCACACTACAAAAAGTGATAGAAAGGCAATGCCCATCCAGCTAAAAAGAAAGGGAATAGAATGGAAATCAATTAACGGTCATAATTTTGAGGCAGTTTTGGAGAACAAGGGAATACTAACCAGTTTATTAGATCTGGCTGAACAAGATCTTGGTGCAATGATGATACCTGAATTTAATTCTATTATAAACACAACAGCTTACTGTACATAATATCCAAACAAATTCAGATTAAGGATAAGGAGGGCTATAATTAGTATAATGTTGAGTGTAAAAATGCAAGAAAGCAATTGAATAAACAATTTAGGATTTTGAAATGAAACCCAGATAAGAATAACAATAAATTAATGAATAAGGCAAGGAAGGACTACAGGAAAGTTTCAGTAAGTAATAAACAGAAGTACATAAAGCAATTGTTGACTGAGTTACAGAGAGCAGTGTTAACAAAGGATAATAAAACATTTTGGTATATTGTAAACTATGGCATAAAAAACAATAATCAGTTAGGAACTTATATTGAACCAGCTGATTATTTATCCAGAATGGCTGAAAAACAAGTCAGAGAAAGAGTACGTATGCCAGAATGTGAGATCACATTAACAGAAATAGAAACTGCTCTTAACTCCTTTAGAATGAGGAAAGCCCCAGGACCAGATGGTGTTCCACTTGATGTTGTAATAAGAACTAAACAATACTGGATCCTTTCTTGCATAAGTTGTTCAATTATGTAAGGACAACAGGTGATGTACCCAAAAGCTGAAAACTAAATATCATTGTCCCAGTTTTCAAAAAGAGAGATATGAAGGACCCGGGTTGTTACAGGCCCATAAATCTTCTAGATACTGTTGGGAAATTATTTATATGCATATTAAATAATAGACTAGTACAATGGGCAGAGGCAAACAATGTAATAGATAAAGCTCAGGCTGGTTTCAGAAGTAAGCATTCAACGATCAAACAATGTTTCACCTTGGCACACATAATTTATAAATATTAAGTGGTTAAAAATCAAAAGCATTTTTGTACCTTCATAGATCTTAAAGCAGCTTTTGATAAGGTCAACAGAAATCTTTTATGGAGAAGATTACACGATTTGGGGAATCAAGCCTTCAGTATTGGAAATGATCAGACTGATGTATCAGGAAAATCATACCAGTATTTGACATAGCGATAGCGGAGAGTTGAGTGGTTGGTTTATATCCAACATAGGGGTGAAGCAAGTGTGTATGCTGGCAACCCTATTACTTAATCTTTATTTCAACATGGTTCTACAAAAATGTATAATACTGATTTTCATTTACCTAAAATAGTCTCAAAACCTGTATCATATTTAGCATATGCAGACAATGTGACTCTGTTCTCATTTAGTCACTTAGGTATGAGAAGGAGCCTGGAAAAAATCTATACTGAATGTCATAGTACTGATCTAGAGATTAATTATAGCAAAACAAAAATTATTGTTTTGTGGGAAATAAGAAGGCATATAAATATTTCAATAACAATCATATTCTTGAGGTTGTACAAGAGTTTTGTTATTTAGGTCTAACAGTTAACCAGAATGGATCTTGGGATTCCCATGTAAGAGCTGCTAAATTAAAGGCCGAAAACCTTTTGCCAGTGCTATCATCTTTTTCTTATAAGTATGGTGGGAAATCCATAAAAGGGAATCTAATGGTAGCATGCACAAAGATTAAAAGTCAATTGTTGTATGGAGTTGAAGTCTGGGGAATACATACAAGAGTGAGCTTAGATTCTTGCTTAAACAAATTTTATAAGAAAGTCCTAGGCCTCCCGAATAGCACCCCTCTGCCTTAGTGAGGACTGAACTTGATCAATTGTCAGTAGAATATCATAGCATCCAAAGGATAATAAATTATTGGATTAAGGCTTTCAGGATGCACCCTGATAGATTTCCTCGTCTATGTCTGGATGAAGCTGTCATTTACCAACATTTCAGTATAATCTTCTCTTGTACGAGGGTGGTGGAGGATTTGATTAAACCCTATGGTCTTTTACAGATTTTCCCAGATAGCCTGAGGAATCTCATTGCCTACATTAAGAAGATGGTAAACAATCGAGTTAGAGATATTTGTATTCAAAGGTACTTAGAGGCTTGTAGGCTTTCTAATGCATGTCCCTGGTTAACCAAAAACAAAAGAACACATAAAACTGAAGAATATTTGTCTGTCCTGCAAGATTCCAGATATAGGACAATAATGGCAAGATTCAGAGTTGAGTGTTTTTTAACCAATCGAAAGAAGGGTCAATTTGAAAGAAAGGAGGGTAATGATTTTCTTTGTAGGTGTAGCTTTGGGCAAGATAACCTATTACATTTGGTTTTACTATGCCCATTATATGAAAAATATAGGTGCACACTATTAGGAAGTATTCTGGAACAGCAATATCAGCCTCTACATTTACTGGCCTACTTGTTAAAATCACAGGATACAAGTGTGTTGGTCCCTGTGGCCTCCCTTCTCAAAATAATTGAACAAAGAGGATACCATCTGAATCCTTGATTATGGCAGATCAGATATTAAGGAGCGAATCATTTATTTATTGTAGTATATTTCACTGAAGTCTTGCTGGAGCATTTTCTCCTTCAACTGAAATTTTGCATATGCATCATATGATTCTTTGTCATGATTCTTTGTAATGATGGAGTATGTGCAAAAGCTTAGCCAATGTCCTCAGAAATAACCTGCCTCAGGGCATAGTTAGGGGAAGCTCTTGCAGTTAATGTCTAAAAGTGGTATGGAAATTATGTATATGATCTTTAAGTACTTGAAAATACTGATGAGTTTAACAGTAATTGTACTTTTCTGATATGTTTTTGCAAGAAACATATTTATACCATTCATGAACTTTGTACTCAGCTCATAAACTGTATTATGCAATGGCAAGAAATAATCCTGGCTTCTGATCCATCAGTTGGCCATCACAGCAGGGATGTTATCCTGGCATAACATCCCTGCTGCTGATTAGGATGATTATGATTAGTTGCTCTATCAATATTTGCATCTTCTCTAAAAAACAAAAATATTTTTCCAGGCTAACAAAAACTTTCTTTAAAATAATTTTTTTAATTATAAAACAATAAGCCATTGTATAATAGGAATAATGCCCTCCAGGGTGGGTGTTATGCTGGGATAACATTCCTTCTCGGGTGTTGGACACCCTCAGCCGGTGGCCTCAGGCCCAACCACCCGAGGTGGGATGTTATCCCAGCATAACACCACCCACCCTGGAGGGCATTATTCCTTTATTGCACCACTGTATTTATATATTTGTATAGAGTAATTTGTTTTATAGTGTCTCTGTTTTTATGTTCTGCATTTATGATTGTAATGTTCTTATGACCGAACAATAAAACTTGAACTGAACTGAACAGCAGTTGCACTACCCCTTGGGATGCTGACAATCCCGGTTCAGCAATGAGCCTGGAACATCAGATGGGAGGTCACATGTGCATCTGTTAGACTGCTGTCCTCCTCGTGGGAAGTGGTGCCCAGCAACAGGCTGACTCCTAGTGGAGGCTAGAAGTGCAGCAGCCTGGGATGGCTAGAACAGGAATGGAGGCATGTCGGGTGTTGCTGCATCCTGGATAGGATCATGCACAGTAGCGCTCCTGATACTAATGTACTACAATACCTCTGTGGGGCACACAAGGCCAGAAACCTTTGAGAACAGAGCAGCATGAAGCTAGAATGAGCCTTGGGCTGCCCAACTAAATGATTCCCCTGGCATAAGTCCCAGCCGGGATTTCAGGTAGATACTGTTGTCTTCCTAAGGGGAGCCTCACCACAATGGCAAGCTGCAGGTCTCCCAAACTGGGCTGCTCATGCGGGATGCCAAGTGGGGATACCAGAGCTTCTAGGAGGGTTGATATGGGGCACATCCTTGCCTGGGCCTGACAGTGAGAAACAGAATCAACAAAAAAATGTATTCACCAGGATAGCCCAGCTGAAATGCAATATCTTATTTTCAATGGGTTCTACTCTGATGCATTTTTACACTGTATTTACCCAGGGCAGCACACTTCAGATGCAATGATCTTGTTTTCAGTGTGGTCTTGGTTTTATCTAGTTTTTACCCAGGATAGCACAGGGGGAGATGCTTATCTTGTTTTCTGTTGAGGATCAGCTTTTATGCATTTTTGCAGTGCACTTTATTTACCCATCTGTTTGCTGATGATACCAAGGTAGGAGCAGTGGTGGATGGCCTAGGGGTTGCAGGATGATCTGGCAAAGCTTGAAACCTGGTCAGACACCTGGCAACTGGGGTTTAACACCAAAAAGTGCAAGGTGCTGCATTTTGGGATGAAGAACCCAAGGAGGAGTTACCAGCTGGGGGGAGTGCAGCTAGCCCCGACAGAGGAGGAGAAGGATCTAGGGGTGCTCATTACAGGGTCAATGAACAACTCGGCACAATGCAGGAAGGCAGCTGCAAAGGCCAACAAAATGCTGGGTTGCATTGCAAGGGGTATATCCTCGAGGAGGGAAGAGGTGATTCTACCACTGTATAGGTCATTAGTTAGACTGCACCTGGAGTACTGTGTGCAGTACTGGCACCTGTATCTGAAGAAGGACATTAAGTTACTGGAGGGGGTGCAATGTAGGGTGACAAAGATGATCAGGGGGCTAGGGGACTTATCATATGAGAGGAGGCTGAGGGAGTTGAACTTGTACTCACTGGAGGATAGGAGGGACAGGGGGGACATGATTGAAACCTTTAAGTACATGAAAGTAATAAACAAGACAGGTACAGAGGGTCTGTTCAAAGTAAGGGAGGGGAGGAACACCAGGGGCCATAATATGAGACTGGAGGGAGGAAGGTTCAGGAAGGAGATGAGGAGACACTTTTTTACAGAGAGAGTGGTGGCTGGGTGGAATGTGTTACCTGCAGAAGTGGTATCTAGTGGAACAGTGAACTGCTTTAAAAGGGGATGCGACAGGACAAGGGGGAGGGTCAATGAAGGGGAAGGGTGGAAGGGAAGGGCAGCTGCAGAATAAGGGGTGCTAGGTGCACATTCAAGCAGGCATGATAGATCTCTAGGCCTTTATCTGCTGGCAAATTTCGTATGTTCCTATGTTCAATTGTTCGTAGGATAGCCCAGCTGACAGGCAATTTCTCATTTTCAGTGGGATTCAGAATTTGCAATGTATTTTTCCCAGTATAGAACAGCAAATGACGCACATCTTTCAGTGGGGTTCTTCTCTACTGGGGTTCTTCTCTACTGGGGTCCTGCTTTTACTCATTTTTGCTATATATTTACCCAGTATAGACTAGGTGAGATGCAATACTTCATTTTCAGTGGTCAGCGTTTACACATTTTTGCAATATTTTTACCAAGGTTAGCCCACCAAAAATGCAGTATCCCATTTTCAGTGGTGTCCTGCTAGTACACATTTTTAGACTACATTTAACTAGGATAGCACAGCAGAGATGCATTATCTCATTTTCAGTAGTGGTGGTGGGGGGGGGGCTGCTTTTATCCTTTGTATGATTACTCATGATAGGCTGACTGAGAGGCAATGGTCAGGATTTTTAAAGCAGCTGTTCGCTTGATGCAAGCTGTGGCAAACAGCAGCTTGAGCAGATTGCAGGTACGCCAAGTACACTGCACTGAATTTTGGTATGGGAGGGGTCCTGGCACCAAAGTTGGCATGTTTGCACCATCACTCCTGGGTGCCAAACAAGTGGCACACATGAGGGGTTTGACAGAAGTTGCATTGTAACCCAGCAGCAGTGCCAGCAAGGTTGGGGTACAACAGTCCAGCAGGGTCCCATACAGAGTCCATGGGGAAACCAGTCTGCCCCAAGGAACACAACCGCTGGCCAGCCTGTTCAACATTCCCCAACTGTCAGTCAGCAGTCACTGTCACACAAACTGTACTGTGTGCAGATATGGAATGGGGCACATCTGGCTCTGAATGGTCAGGTGTGCCAAGTCAGCATGCCAGATGGTGACGCAGGAGACTCTGTGCAAGTGCACAGGACAGCTGAAAAGGCACAGAGCACATCTGACAGGTCTTTGTCAGGCTGCACACCACAGTCAGACTTGGAGTATGGCATCCCCTGTCAGGTCTGGCACTGTCTCCTCAATAGGGCTATGTGGATGGATGGTCTTTGCTCTGCATCATTGCCCACTGTGGTGGCCTGTGTTGCCATCTGGAGGGGTATGATGGCAACCCATTGGGGACCACATTGTGGACAGACTTCTGCAAGGGACATTAAACCAGCCCTGGGCTGGTCTAATCTTGGAAGGGGCTGAAATGCTTCTGGAATTCCAGTAAAGATGATGGTGCAGCAGGGTCCTGGTGCAATCCACCCTTACCCCAGGGTGTACCCAGGTGTGTGGTGCAAGCATGGTGCAAGCCACTTTGATGCTGCCAACCTCTGCTTGCTGCAACTACCCTTATAAAATTGGGAATGACACAAGGTGGAGCACAGCGAGCCACTTGCATCAATTCTCTATGACAACAAGCACCTTGCTTCATTCTCAGGGTTTCGAAAATTGAGCCCAATATCTCATTTTCAGTGTCTCCAAAAATTTGACCCCAAATTTCAACTCCAACATAGTTCTTTTATGACCTTGTGTTATGATCAAGACAGGTGAAGTTCTTGAAATTCTGTCTGACAGTCAGTTCCACTGTGGGACTGCAAAACATGTTTCTGAGGGGATTTGAAAAATTACACCTATCGTTCTTGAGGTGGGTAACACAAGAGCTATGTTGAAAGCTTGAAGCCAAAATCTGCAAAAGTCACAAAGTTATGAGTAAACACTGGAAAAATGTGATGTTTCTTCAAAATGTTTTTTTTTCACATTTTGACCTCATATTTTCTTGTTTTTGAATTGAATATGCTTTATTAATTTTAGATTAAGAACAAGAAACCATTCAAAGAACAAAGAAGAAAGCAAAACATTAAAACTACAAACATATAAAAAATGCACAATAACAAACAATTCCAAACAAAACCCCTCCCTGCTGCAACCTCCCCCCTACCGGAACACACCTCACTGAAATGATCTTGGGTACAGGGGGCCGCCCAAACATGACACAAATAGAAAATAACAAAAACACAGACAACAAAAAAGGTCAACAGTAGAAAGAAAAATGTCAGGGTGCTATTTAACAGACAGAACAGCATACAAGGGTTCCCACCTATTCTGGAATTTACAAAAAGCGACAATCTGCCTTTCTATATTTAATGCCTGGAGAATTTCCTGGTGCCATGACCTAAAGGAGGGAACAATAAAGTCCAGCCAGTGTTGCATAACCAATTTTGCCATAATGGCTATCAGGGCCATATAACCCTTCCTAGGGCTAAAGACCATATTTCGCTATACGTCAACTAAACAAATTTCTGGAGTGAAAAGGTTGTTGAGCCCCAGCAAGGGATTTTATTCAACCTTAATAGAAGTCCAAAAATGGTCACATTATAATGCAACCCCATAATATGTGCTTGAGAGTTCCCTCCTCTAAGCCACAACATATAATTATATATAAATACTTATTTCATTTTGTATATTATGTAAATATCCACTGCTCAATATGTTACCTATTGTTGTGTGTAATGTTTTATTTTCTGCTATTCATCATGTGAAATTGTATTTGTTTTAGCCTCTGTCATTTTGTACCCCTACCCCCGGAACACACCTGGAAACAAGCCTCAGCTTATGGTGCCTTTCCCTGTTATTAAATTTTAAATAAATAAATAAACATCGAGAGGACAAATAACCTATCCAGGCTAAGCAGGATGGAGTGAAGTAAAGTGTATGTAAAGTTTTGAATTAAGTGAGATTGTACTGATCCTGCTTAATGTATATTTGTACAATGATGACCAGACAGATTGCCACTCTTGAGGGTCCCACTGCACACCAAGAGCATTTTTCCAGTGGTAACAAATCCCCTGTGGCCTTAAGGAATTAAGGAACGGAAACCCCTGTTACAGGTTCTAGATAGAATGGGGACAGTCCGCAACAGCTGTGAGACTATCCAGGAGTTCCCCATTGCAACAGCTGTGAGACTATCCAGGAGTTTCCCATCCCTCCTAAACCATGGTCCAGGGTCTAAATGTGCAGAGATGGCATGAGTAAGCTACAAAATACTTAAATACTGAAGATCCAGGCACCTTGTATCAGTTCTGAAAATCAAAGAAGGGAAGATGTTTCCCATCCAAAAGAATAGAGTCCACCGAGGTAAGGTGTACGTGTGGCCAAAAATTAAGTGGTATAGGATGTTTATGAATTCGAATATTGGGGTTACCATACAGTGGCTGGATAGTGTCATGTGAAAAATTCAGATGTAGGTAAGAAGCAAGCTGTGCCATGGCTTTCAATGTCCAGAATGCAGACATCAACTTAAGGGCTGTGGGGGTCCAGTCAGTCTAAGTCTCCTTTATATTAAGTCCAAACAGGCTTACTATAAAGGAGACTCTTAAGCTGAATCTCAGTTGCTCTATATAAGTCCCGCTCAACATGTAACCAAGAGGAAACATACAAGGCAGACACTTCTTCTGCCTCCGACATCCCCCATTGCAAAAATTTACTGGCATGAAGGGTGCAATAGTTATGAAAAAATTAGGAAGTTTCAGCCCACCCCACAATTTTGAAGGAACTGTAAGTTTATATTAGGCTCTACACACAACCTTACCCTTCCATAGAAAACCATTGAGGATATGCTGGAGACATGAAAATCATTGTTTGGGGAGAAACATGTTAGCATCTCAAAGGATATAATGTCTGGGGTAAGATATTCATCTTAATAAGATTAATATATCCCCATAAAGACAGAGGTAGGTGGGACCAGTGTTGAAGATCTAATTTTATAGTGTACAAAAGGTTATCCAAGTTATTTTTAATCAACTGTGGAGGGTGTCCAGAGAGCTTAACACCCAGATAAGTAAGTACATGGGGCTCCCAGATGAGGCCTAGGTCAAAAATCTCATGTTTACTCACCAAAGTATTAGGTGCCAATACCTTAGTTTTCCTTAAGTTCAGCTTATAACTAGAAATTTCTGTAAACTGTTGGATTTTGGCCAGAGCCACCAGAACCGAAGTCCAGGATGTTCTATATGGAGCAATAAATCATCTGCATAGGCTGAAAATTTATACTTCTTATCACAAACAGTAATCCCTCAGATTTAGGGGTTCTGGTACAGTCTACAAAGTAAGGGCTTTAGGTAAAAATTGAAGAACAGGGGGGAAAGGGGGCACCTCTGTTTTGCTCCCTGCTTAAAGGTGAAACAAGACAATAGTATACCATTATACCAAATATGAGCAGTTGGCTTCTGGTACAGAACCTTGATCTGGTAATAAACTTGTCCGGTATGACACAGTGCCTAAGAACCATAAAAAGGAATGATCAAGAGACATGGTCGAAGGCTTTCTCCATGTCCAAGGAGATTAAGGCTGCAGGGACTCTACCCTCCCTGGACACGGAGATCAGGTGGTGCAGTTTATGAAGGTGGCCACTACTGACCCTGACCTCACATTTTCAACAGAGTCTTTTTATGTCCCCACCTTATGATCAAGACAGGTGGAATTTTTTAAATCACATCCAAAAGGTGATTTCATGAAAGTAACTGCAAAAACATGTTTCTGAAGAGATTTGAAACATGACACTAATCATGTTTATGAGGTGAGGTAAAACAAGGGCCATGTCAAAAATTTAGGGACAAAATCTACAAAAATCACAAAGTTATAAGTAACCATTGGAAAGAAAATCAATAATCACATCTCCCTTGTTCATTAGTTAGGGTCCCAAAGAGGCTATGTTGAAAATTTGGGGCAAAAAATGTTAAATTACAAAGTTATGAGTAAAAGTTCAAAACACATTATAAAGTCATCAACTGAGTTTACCTTGTTTCAGACAGTTCCTGGTCAGCACTGGAATCAGCAGGACATGCCGGTCATCAGAGGAGGACCTGATATGTAAGTGAGGAGTGCTGGGGGTGTGTGTGTAGGAGGTGAATTCTGAGGGCTTTCAGGGTGTGGGGTTGGAGACCAAAACTCACTGAGTGACCATTTTCTTTTTTACAAGTTTTAAGTGCCCATGCCATGTTCATTGGGGCAACCAATTGGGAGGGGTTTATGGAAGCAGGTAGGACTTTTGTAATGTAATGGGCACAGGGGAAGTGATGCAGTCTGTATAGTAGTGGGTGGGATTATTTTCCATTAGAGTGGGCAAGGGAGAAGTGATCAGGAGGTGAGTTGGCTCTATGGCAGTGGGTAGACTGTTTTTCATTAGAGCAGGCACCAGGAGAACCAACTGGGAGGTGTGTGGGCTGTATGACAGTGGGCAGGCTTATTTTTCATTATAGCATGCACCAAAAGAAGTGATTGGGAGCTTGCCAGGCTGTGAGGCAGTGGGTAGGATAGTTTTTCAAATGGAGCAGGCACTGGGGGAAGTGGGTAAGATTGTTTTGCAATATAGGGGGAACCTGGGGAAGTGATTATACACACTGTAGTTGCTCCTGATCCCAGATCAGACAGCAGGGTTTGGAGATGAGAACAGCTGCCAGCAATGAAACCTGGGTCAGGCAGGAGGGAGTACAATGCTTCGCAGCCTGATAGCTGCACATATGAAAGGATGCAGCTGCACTGTGATATGTGTGGCTGCATCGTTTTATGTGTGAAAAGTTTCTGCCCATCAGACAGCAAAAGATCATCATCAGCGTCAGCCTTCTCAGGATTGGGTGTGCACGTACACACCTTCTACAGGCTCAGCTTAATTGCTTGCTAACAGAACACACCTCCTCAGCCCTACTCTACTGGAACTGCACCTACTGTATGTTCTGCTTCTGCATGCATGCAAGCAAACATAAATCTGGCAATTCAGCACTTCTGCATTGCTCTAAGGATGTAGACTACTAAAACCTTTTTTCAGTTATGGAAGTTAATACGTATAGCAATATATTGCTGGACAAAGCATGTGAGAAAAACAATGAACCATCTGGCTCCAAAACAATTGCTGGATTTCTCCTGCCTAGCATAAACAGGCAATCAGCTAAGGTTGGGAAAGTGATTCTTACCATAACACATTAGTTTTAAAACTTTATTTTAGCCAATTTATCCCAATCTGGCATCTTGCAGTCAACTTGTAGTCCTGGTAACACATCCATGTCAGCAGCAACTGACATTTTGGGGAACTACCTTTTATGATCCAGTGTAACTGCTGGTGGATAAAGAACCATTACTGTAGCACAGTAGATACTGTAAATTACTGAATGATTGTTCAGCTTTAAGTCAGTTGGAAACTGAACATCTGTTCTGTCCTCCTGCTCATGTGTCTGCAGACAGCATGTTTAGCACAGCAGGTACAACATTTACTGACAGAAAGAACACCTTTTCATCTATAAATGCAGAGATGCAGGCATGTCTTGGAGTGGAAAAGCCTTTTCAGTCTCTACAGCATGCTCTTAGAAGCTTACAGAAAAGAAGATAAATAAGCAGATGGGTCAATTACGGGCAGTGATCATAAAAAGGAAAATGAGAATGGTGACATTCCACTTATGAGACTGCTGAGGGTAGCATTAAAAATTGATAAATTACTTAACATTATCATTTCCAAATGACGTATCATCCTTAGATATCAAAATATGCAATGCAAATAAGCTCTTTTTATAGCCAAATGATACAGACCATTTGAAATCACCTCCACTAATCCAGCTATACCCACAAGAATTTAGAGAATTGTATAATCTAACTGCTGTGCTTGCATTTATTCCAAAGCTTTGCCTGGCTCTGCCTTTTACTACCTGCTGTGCGCATAATGCCAATTGTGCCAGTGCCACCATCAGGCTCCAGACTTCTGTACCAGTCACTTGTCTTGCTCCTGTCAGTGCGCAGAATGTCCATTCTGTATGGCTCAGGGGGCAGAAGGGTAGCAAGGAGGAGAAGGGGTGGCAGAGGCATTTAGACTCATCATATCCTCATAGCAAATCAATTTGCACCACAAGAGAAGGAGAGGACACTGAACTCCATTGATGGGGAATCAGAGCCAATCAGGAAGGGAGAACAGGATGACTTAATGACACCAAGTGGTAAGCGCAGGAGCAAGGCAACAAGAAGTATACTAGTGATTGGGTATTTCAATAATTAGGGAGTGGAAAATGTGGTGGGAAGTCGAGGAAAGGGGAAGGGTGATCAGATGCCTTCCCAGTGCATCAGCAATCTGGAACTTGTACAAGATGAAGGAGGATGGTGGAAAAGGGGGGAAGGGAACTTGGAGTGCTGGTATACTTGAATTCCAATGACCTGGCATACCAGTCAACTGAGAGCACAACTTTCAAAGGTGGGGGGACATATTGAAGGCACACTTGGTTTCCCTGGCCTTTTGCTAAGGTCTTCCCTGTGTGGGGGATGGGGGAGGAGGAGGGAAGCTTGAGTAAGGAGGAGATTGTGGAGTTTAAAGAGTGGCTGAAGGGATGGTGCCTGGGAAGGGGTACCATTTTGTGGGAGGCATGAGGGCCTCTGGGACAGGAGGAGTCAGAAGTGGAGAGGACCGAGTAATGTGGATTTAGTTATTGTCTAATAGCAAGAGGAAGGCGAGGTTGGGAGTGGTTTACAGACCACTCAACCAGGAGGAGGAAAGAGGCATGGAACTGAACTCACAAATATTGACTACTGCAGGAAAGGGAGAGGTGGTAACAGTGGAGGACTGCAACCTGCCCAATGTGGATTGGAGGGTACCTGCCAAAACCAGTGACAATAGTCATGTGATCCTAGATGTGCTGCAAAGTGGATTTCTGACACAGTGAATCACAGAACCCACAAGGGAGGGGGCAATCTTTGATCTGGTGCTGATGAATGGGGACCATGCCTAGGATGTAAAGGTCGAAGAACCCCTGGGTGGGAGTGACCTTTGCACGCGTGGTTCTGGTAGGACATGGGCAGCGAAAAGGCCCCACTAAAACTAAAATCCTGCATTTCAGAAAAACAGACATCAGAAAGATGAGCGAGGCAGTAAAGACTCACCAGATGAGCATCTGAGTGGATATGTTTGTGGGCCAAAGGTGGTCCTTCATCAAGGAGGGAAAAATGATAGCCACAAGGGAGTGCATTAGGCTCAAAGGGAAGAACTTTAGGGCCAAACCACCCAGCTGGTTTAACACTGAGGTCGATCAGGCAGTAAGCGATAAGAGGTTAGCCTAAAAGAAATTCTGGAGGATCCAGAGAGAGGAAGATAGCAAGGACTACAAGAAGATCACTAGCGTGGCAGGTAAAGTTGTCCAGTGGGTAAAAGCTCAGAAGGAACTGCAGCTAGCCAAGAGAACTAAAAAGGGAGAAAGGCCTTTTTTCCACTATATTAGTGAGAAAAGGGATAAGAAAGATGGAACTGTTTGGCTCAGGAAAGGGGACAGATGGGTGGAGGAGAATGGGCAAAGCAGAGGTACAGAAAAAGTACTTCTGTTCCATTTCATCAGGAAGAGAGAAGGACGGGTGCAACAAGTGGGAAGGAGAGGAGAAGGCAGGACTGGGGCCATGGATGTTTTTATAGAGGTGGATAGGCTGAGGACAGGGTTGCTGGTATTGAGGGAGGATAAATCCCCAGGCCCAGACTGCATACACTCAAGGGTGCTGAGGGAGCTGGTGGAGGAGCTAGCAGATCCCTTGGCTGATCTGTTCAATAGTTCACTGGAGTCAGGTGTGGTACTACAAGACTGGAGAATGGCTCCTGTAGTGCTCCTCCATAGCAACAGTCCCAAGAACAACCCAATGAACTACAGGTCAATCAGTTTGACCTTAGTTGTTTGCAAGCTTGCGGAGACCATATTTAAGGAAAGGTTGTAGAGTATCTCGATCAGAATGGTCTCCATAATGAGAGGCAACATGGATTTAAGGGAGAGAGGTCATCTCAAACAAATCTGGTTAATTTCTTTGACTGAGTCACTAAAACAGTGGACAGGGGTCAATCAGTGAACATCCTTTACCTGTACTTCAGCAAGGCCTTTGACTGTGCACCCCACAAGAGGTTGATCAGGAAGTTGGTGGATCTAATGGTTGGTGAGAAGTTGATCAGGTGGATAGAAAACTGGCTGAAGGGCTGGAACAAGGGTGCTCTGGTGGGAGGTGAGCTCTCCAGCAAAAGGAAGATTACCAGCATGGTCACTCAAGGCTTGGTGCTTAAACTGGTGATGTTCAATGTCTTCATCAAAGATATTGGGGATGCCACTAAGAGCAAAATTTGCCTAGTCGCAGAAGACACCGAGCTCTGTGGAAGGGTAGACACAGTAGAAGGGATACAAGACTTAAAGCAAGATCTGGAAAAGCTAGAGATGTGGTCCAGGATTTGGCAATTTAGCTTTAATGCAAAGTTATGCACATTGGAGTTAAGTACCCAAGGAATGAGTACATCCTGAGATGGGTCCAGGTATCTTCATCTGAGGAGGAGAAGGACCTGGAAGTGACAATCATTAATGACCTTAAACACTCCATGCAATGTAGGAAAGCAGCAGCAAAGACAAATAAAATGTTGGGCTGCATTGCCAGAGGAATCAGCACTAGGCGAGAGGTGGTAATGACTGCTCTTGTACAGGTCATTACTGAGGCTACAGCTGGAGTACAGTGTACAGTACTGGTGCTCATACCTTAAAAAGGACATAAACCTGCTGGAGATGGTCCAAAGGAGGGCAACTAAGATGAACATGGGTCAGCATGGAAAGATGTACGAGGATTGGTTGGAGACCCTGGACATGTACTCCCTGGAGGAGAGGAGAGAGAGAGAGAGAGGGTACATGATTGAGATCTTCAGGTATTTGAAAAGAATAAATAGGATGGACAAGGAGGGTCTCTTCAAGCTTAGTGGCAACCTAAACATGAGGGGACACAGTCTCAAGTTTGGGGAAGGTTTTGGAGAGAGACTAGGAGTCACTTCTTCATGGAGGGAAGGGTGATGCATCGGAATATTCTTCCTGAGGAGGTGGTTTCATTGAAAATGGTAGGCAGCTTCAAGAGAGGCTAGGATAGAGTTCAGAGGAAAAATAAGGGTCAAGTGGGGAGCAGATAGAGGGGAAAGGTGGATTGGGGAGGGGACAGGGTCAGTGGATGATGCTGAGGAACCTGCAGAATGAGCAGACTCAATAGACCTAATGGCCTTTTCTGCAGACTTTGTCGTATATTCATATGTATGTTTGTATGAGACTCTTCAAAGGTGATGGCCTTCACCTGACAAGAGAGGGAGCTGGTGTGTAGGGACAGAACTTTGATGACTATATTGGTGGATATTTAAACAAAGTGTCAGGAGGAGACTGAAGCTGGTGGAAGCACAGAGGAAAGAGGATAAAAAGAGAACCTAGCAAGGAGTACCCTAGAAATGGGGGCTAGAAACAGTAGGGATGTAGGCAACCGAACAAGGGTCCATAATAAAGTAAGAAAAGGAGACAAAAGACAAGGGCACACAGAACAAGCAAAGGGCAAGAAATAAATGAAGGAAGGGGTGGGGCATGGGGAGGTAGTCTGCCTAAATGCTGAGAGCATGGGGAACAAAATGAAGGAGCTCCAGGCGATGGTGGTAGATGTGATATTAGATCTCATAACCATCAGAAAAACATGAGCCACAAGACATAATGGCTGGGATTTAATAATACCACAATACATCATGTATCCCAATTGGTTGCCCCAATGAACATGGCATGGGCACTTAAAACTTGTAAAAAAGAAAATGGTCACTCAGTATAATGAGATAGGGAATGGAAAAAGAGGATGGAGTAGCCATTTATATCAAAGAAGGCATAGAGCAATTAAGGAGTGGTACATCAGTGGAGTGTAGGAAGTGACAGAATCACTGTGGGTGCAGCTCATGACCACATTAGGTAAACAACTGCTCATGGGTGGACAGGGGATGAGAGAGATGGGGAACTAGGGGCAGAGATCCAGAAGGGGGTAGTGAAGGAGAAGTAATGGTGGTAGGGTATGTGACTCTAGCAGATGTACATTGGGACATTCCTGTTAGAGCACCAAGAGTCAGGCTCTGCTAAATATGTTGCAGGGCTGCCTGTTGGTGCATCTGTTCAGAGAACCCACAAGGCATCCTACCATTCTTGATGTGGTGCTCACCAACTTATAAATGGTAGGTGGGGTGAGGATCAGGGAGCCTTTGAACATCATGTGGTTCCAACAGGCCCTGGGAACCAGTATATCTTTGTCATAGGCTGTGGATCTGGATTTCAAAAGAACAGACTTTGACCAAATGAAAGAACTTAACAAGGATATGTTGAGGGGAGTAGACAAAATCAGGGCAGTGGAAGAGAGGTGGGGAGTAATTAAAGGGGTTCCCTTTTCAAGGTGAGGTTACTCACCTTTAAGGTCCTGGTTACCTGTTAGAGCTACTGACACTGGTGACCTCTGCTCGCTCCCTCCAATCCTCTTCAAAGGGCCTCCAGAACATTCCCAGGGTCCTGCTCAGGACATCCGGAGATTGTGCTTTTAGTGTCTCTGGGCCGACCCTGTGGAACTCGTTTCCACCCATAGTCCAGGAGGCTCCCTGGATTGAGGTGTTTAAGCAGAGGCTGAAGTTCCACCTCTTTAACCTGGCTTTTGCAGGCTGCTGATTCCATCTTTGTTGTACGGTCCCTTTATCGTGGCAGCCTTAAGCCTTTTCTTTTTTGTTTTAATTTTCTAATCTGTAATTTGTGCTTTGCATTATTGGACTTTATATTTTCTTCTAGTGTTTTAAATCATTGTTCATTTTATCAATGATTGTTAGGCACTCAGAGTCTCCAGGTTTGGGTGCCCTATAAATAAAATTGCCTTGCCTTGCCTGGAGGCAACTAAGTTATGCCTGAGAATGGTTATCAAGAGTAACAGGCACAAGAGACTAATCTGTTTCTCAAAAAAGGCCAAGGAGGCAGTAAGGGCTAAAAGAAGAGCCTTCATAAGATGCAAACAGAAACAGGGGCCAAGGAGAGCAGTTAGTACCAGTTAATAATGAGGAGGCCAAGAAGGTGGTCAGGGGCACAAACAGACACAGAACTGCATATTGCGGAGGGGGCCAAGGGAGGAACTGTTAGGGCAACAGAGGAAGATAGACAGAAGGCATCCATTCTCAATGACAATATTTGCTCTGTGTTCACACAGGCCCCCTACAGTCAGAGGGAATTTAGAAAATTTGGAGGGTAGCAGACACAGTTCTGTTCCACAAGGGAGGAGACAAAGAGCAACCAGGAAACTACAGACCTATTTGTCTTATCTCCATCACAGTGAACCTAATAGAGACAATGGTCAAGAAGACATGATAAACTGCTTGAAGAGAAATGGGCTCCAAAATGGTAAGAAGCACTGGTTTATGGCAGGGAGGCCTTACAGTCAAGTGACCTGGATGAACCCCTACACTCATTTACTTGTTGAGATAAATTGTTCTCAGTCATACTCATCTTCTTATTCTTAGGTTTAACATATGATTTTATTTTCTGCACTTGCCAACAGGATGCTGGGTTGTATCACAAGAGGGATCTCCTCCAGGAGCAGGGAGGTGAACCTGCCTCTCTACAGGGCACTGGTCAGGCTGCACCTGGAGTACTGTGTGCAATTCTGGTGGCCGTAGCTGAAGAAGGATGTGAAATTACTGGAAGGGGTACAATGCAGGGCAATGAGGATGATCCAGGGATTGGAGGACAGACCACATGAGGAGATGCTGAGAGAGCTGAACATGTACTTCATGGAGAAGAGAAGGAACTGGGGGGATGTGATTGAGACATTTAAGTATATAAAGGGGATAATTAAGGCAGGCACTGAAGGGATACTCAGGCTGAGAAGGGGGAGGGACATGAGGGCACAGCCTTAGATTAGAGGGAGGAAGATTTAGGAAGGAAATGAGGAGACACTTTTTTATGGAGAGGGTCATGGCAGAATAGAATGTTTTACCAGAGGAGGTGGTAGCCTGTAAGACAATGGGTAGTTTCAAAAGGGGATGAGACAAGGTGAGAGGAGGGTAATTGGGAAGGGAAGGGAAGGGAAGGGATGAGGCAGCTGCAAGGTGAGGGTGCTGGCTGCACACTCGAGCAGAAACATAGTCTTTGACAGTAGATAAGGACCGCTTGGCCCACCTAGTCTGCCCAGTTCCCTACCTATTGGATAAACTGCAGATCCTAGTTAACCAACAGTCTACATCTTCCTACCCCCCACCAAAATTGCCTTATGTCTGTCCCATGCATTCTTGAATTCCACCACTGTTTTTGACCCCATGACCTCCTCAGGAAGGTCGTTCCATGTGTTCACCACCCTCTCTGTGAAAAAAAATACTTCCTCACATTGCCCCTGAGCTGCCCCCCATCTTCAAATTGTGTCTTCTTGTTCTTGCACATCTCTTTTTCTAAAAGATGTTATCCTCTTGAACTTTGTTGATTCCCTTAAGGTACTTGAAAGTTTCTATCATGGCCCCCCTCTCCCTTCTTTCCTCAAGGGTATACATATTAAGCTCCTTTAGTCTCTCTTTGTATGGCTTCTGTTGCAGACCCTGCACCATTTTAGTTGCCCTCCTCTTGACTGCCTCTATCATGTCTATGTCCTTGTGGAGATGGGGTCACCAGAACTGCATGCAGTACTCCAGATGAGGTCTCACCAACTGTCTGTACAGAGGGATAATAACTTCCTGTTTTCTACTGGTGATGCCACTCCCTATACATCCCAGTATCCCCCAGTCATTCTTACTGCCTTCTCACATTGCTTGCTTACCTTTAGGCTATCTGATATGACTACCCCCAGGTCCCTTTCCATTTTTGTTGTTAATTCCTCTCCACCCATTATGTATTCTTCCTCTGGGTGTTTGTTTTCCAGGTGCATTAATTTGCACTTATTTGCATTGAATCTAAGCTGCCATACTTTTGACCATTACTCCAACCTTGCCAAGTCCCTTCTCATCCTTTCCACCCCCCCCATGTATCAACACTGTCGCAGACCTTTGTGTCGTCTACAAAGAGGCATACTTTTCCTTCCAGTACCACTGCAATGTCACTTATAAAGACATTAAAAAGGACTGGACCCAGTACTGAACCTTGCAGTATCCCACTAGTAACCCCCCTTTTTTCAGGGTGGACTCCGTTTACTATTACCCACTGTGTCCTGTTGCCTAGCCAATTTTTTACCCAGGCTACAACCCTGGGACCCACTCCAAGGCTGGCTAATTTGTTTATTAATCTTTTGTGCGGGACTGTGTCAAATGCCTTGCTAAAATCTAGGTAGGCCATGTCCACAACCCCTCCCTGGTCTAGTACTTTGGTCACCCAGTCAAAGAAATCTATTAGATTTGTCTGACATGACCTTCCCACTGTGAATCCATGCTGCCTTTGGGTCCTGTGCCCTGCTGGCCTCTAGGTACTCAACAATTCTTTCTTTCAGAAGTGATTCCATCAGCTAACCCAAAGGCACTGAGAGTTGATGCGCTGGATGCCACACCTTGCGCCACACCAGTGACTCATGTTTGGGAACAGGCACGAGCCACCGGGAGTCAGCAGGAGAGAAGAAGGATCGAGCACCCAGAGAACTGCTCTCCTTCTCGGGGGGGGGGTTCTCCAATTTCAGTGCCAACTGCCCCCTGGCGGAGACTGGGGGACTAAGTGTCACACTGCAATATGGTGGATCTGCAGACAGATGCTTGCACTTTAGAGTCATTGCACGTCCCTCAGCTCCTAGGAGAAAATCCAGAAAAAATGGTTGCCCTCACGTATGAGCTGGCTTCAGTGCTTGGCCCTCCAGCCATGACAGTTTCACTTTGGTGGCCCCACTCGGGGCTTCCCCGGGTGAGAGTTCAGGTCACCGGAGCCTGGCGAGCCCGTTCGTGAGGCTAGGGGTGCCCAGTGTCAAACACAGAATGAAAAAAAAAATAAGTGATTCCATCATTTTCCCTACCACTGAGGTCAAGTTAACAAGTCTGTAGTTTCCTGCCTCTGCTTTGCTCCCACTTTTGTGAAGGGGAATCACATTTGCTCTCCTCCAGTCCTTAAGTACCGTACCATCCTTCCAAGATTTGTTAAAAAGGGTAGTCAGTGGTGTCACTAGTTCTCCCCTTCATTCTTCTAGAATTTTGGGATGAATTAGCCGGCCCATTGGTGCAGTGGTTGGATTTCCACTTGCGACGCTGGCAACCCAGGTTCGGGAATGGACTTCGGTTGCTGGAGGGCCGGTGAGGGAGAAGGATAGAGAATACAATGGACTGCTCTCCTTCTGTGGGCAAGGGTGCAGATCTCATCCGGTGCTTGACGAACCCCTGGCAGAGCACAACAGCATCAAGGGGCGGGCAGACACAGGACGTCATTGCACGTCCCCACCCTCGGTAAAATAGGAAAGAACTTCCCATAGTCTGCTGCCTCCATGAAGCCTGCCTCAGCTTCAATTAGCCCTCCAACCAGCTCCCCCAGATAGTCTCATTGATTGCGGCACCTGGCCAGTGCTGTGACCCCACCATCCGAGGGGTAAGTCAGGGGTTTCAGGGGAGGAGCACGGTGAAAGGTGGAAGTCAGAGGCACTGTGACCAGGTGGATGATCGGCAGCACACAGCGGAGCACAAAAAGACAAAATGAAAAAAAAAAAAAGAATTCTGGGATGAATACCATCAGGCCCCATTGCTTTGTCCACCTTCAGTTTTAGGAGTTCTTTCAGAACCCTTTCTTCTGTGAAAGGAATGGTATTGATCTCCCTATCCAGAGTCCTTCAGTTGATTGGATTAGGTACCTGCCCCTCCTCTTCTTTTGTGAATACAGAGCAAAAGTATTCGTTCAGTATCCATGCTTTTTCACTGTCCCTTTCTGCCCCCACCCTCCCTTTATTAAGCCTCATTATCCCTCCCTTGGTCTTTCCTTCACTCCTTAATGTACCTATAAAAGGTTTTATCCCCCTTCTTAACTGAGCTGGCTATCTTTTCCTCGGTTTGGGCCTTTGCCATTTGGACTGCCTTCCCTGCTTCTTTCTGCTTTAACTGGTACAGATATCTGTCCTGCTCCTTCTGTGTTTCCTTATACTTCCAGAATGTTATCTTTTTCTCCCTAACCTTCCCCACCACCACTTTTGAGAAACATAGTGTTTTTTTCTTTTGTTTTAATTTGTTTATTTGCTTCACACATAGGCTTATTGCCTCTGTGATGGGAGTTTTGATGTTTTTCATTGTTTCTCCACCTCTCCTTCTTGCTTTTTTGCTAATGCTTTTCTGAGGCACTCTCCCACTTTGACAAAGTCATCCCTCCTAAAATCTAGTACCCTCACTTTGTATGGTTTGACTCTGCGGCTGCATTTATCGTGAACCACACTGTTTGGTGGTCACTTGTTCCCAGATGGCTACCCACTTCTAGATCTGAGATCTTCTCTCTGTCCCCATTTGAGAGTACCAGGTCTAAGATTTCTCCCTCCTGAGTCGGTTCCAACACTAGCTGTCTGAGGCATGCCCCCTGTAGGGCATCGAGAATGACCCTGCTCTTGGATGTTGCTGCAGCAAAGGTGCTCCAGTTAACATCTGGCCTATTCAGGTCCCCCATCAACAATATCTCCCCTTTTTCTGCCATCCTAAGGATGTCTTCTATAATTTCTTGTCCATTTCCTCCCATTGAGACTGGGGTCTGTATACAACCCTCACGTGGATTGTGGTGCCATTTCCAGTCTCCAGGGTGACTCACAGTACCTCCTCTCCTCCCTGTTTACACTTTAGTTTTGTTACTTTGATCCCTTCCCCTCCATAGACAGCTACGTCTCCTCCTCTTTTGCCCTTCCTGTCCCTCCTGTAGATTGTGTGCCCTGGTATGTTGACATCCCAGACATGATTCTCTGTGTACCCAGTTTCTGTGACTGCCACTATATCCAGGCATCTCTCTTCTATCAAGGCCACCAGTTCAGGGAGCTTGTTACCTACACTATGGGTGTTTGTACTCATTGCCCTCCATTTTTGATGGCCTTACCCCTTTTATCAGACTTGATAGACCAGGTGGCCTATTTCTGCTGGCAAATTTGTATGTTCCTATGTTTGTCTGCGTTACACAGGCAACCTCTCCTACCTCCTCGATGAAACTACCAGCCTCATCACCACAAGATTTGGAAGAACGGGCAGTGCCATCATCACTACAGTATGTGGGACATGGCCTGGGCTATCCCAGTCCCAGTCCCAATGTCATCACCATCTCTATTAGCATTGATTGTCTAAGCATCTGAGCTTATATTTGAGGAGAATGCCTCCTTGCGTGCTGCTTCAGCAGCTGGAAGTATCCTGACAGATGTGGCAAAACGTTCAGTATCTCTAGAAGTAACTCCAGTGAGTTCTTTCTGAAACTCTACTATCATGTTATTGGTAACATGCTTTTTTTGTTCAGGACATTTAGTGCCAGTCCTGGTGATGTTATTATTATTGTTGCTATGTTCTTCATTAGTGCTATGATTCATATTGTCCATATCATTAACAATTGTATGTGCAGCAGCACTGTGTTTCCTTTTGCTAAACTTAGACTGGAAAATACGAGACATAGTAGACACAGCCCTGAAAGGATATTTTTTCATTAACTGCTGCAGAGGTAGACAGTGTATCTGACTATGTTACATTAATAAATTACAGGGCTCAGGCCTCGAGGGCACCTAACAGTGCAATACAGCAATAAAATGTTTTCACCAGCTGCTGCACAGACCGATAGTGTAGCTGACTATGTCACAGTAATAAATGAGAAGGCCTGGGCCTCAGGGGCACCTAACAAACAGTGTAATACAGCCATAAAAGGCTTTAACTAACTCCTACACAGACAGACAATGTAGCTGACTATGTCACAGTGATAATGACATGGCTCAAGCCTCACGGGCACCTAACAAACAATGTAATACAGCTGTAAAAGGTTTTCACTAACTCCTGCACAGACAGACAGTGTAGCTGACTATGTCACAGTAATAAATGACAGTACTCGGGTCTCAGGGGCAACTAACAAAGTACAAACAATGTAATACAGCTGTAAAAGGCTTTCGGTAACTGATGGAATGACAGACAGTGTAGATGACTATGTCACAGTAATAAATAACAGGGCTCAGGGGCACCCAACAAACAGTGTAATGCTTTTAACTTTTAATTTCAAAGCAAATGCCTTCTGCGTTTTTGTCTTTTCTGCCACCTTGCTCCTTCTCTGTTCCCTCCCCAGCACCACCTCTGAGGGGAACTGTTAGATCCCTCTCCCCCCCAAGATTGTTTAAAGTCCCCCACAACTGCTGTCTTTCTTTCTCGCTTATTGCTTCTGCTGTCCTTCACTCCCACCCCCGCACCACCTCTGAGGGCAACTGTAAGATCCCCCTTCCCCTGAGAGATCTTTTTTTTTCGTAGTCCCTTTGCTGCTTTTTTTTCTCCCAGTTTGCTCTTGTGGTGCCCTTTCTCCTCTTCTTGCCTATCTATAAAACATCCTGGAGTGCAGGAAAAGTGTTGTGCTTTTTAAACTGTACACTTTAACAAAGTCTTTCTCAGATCTCTTTCTAAAATGACCATGAATGTGCTGCAGATTGCAGAATGAGAGTGGCGGATGCGCTGTTTCCACTAAGCTGCCAATACTCATCTCAGCCACACGCAGAGTCAGAGCATTGCCCTTGACACCACTGTCCAGTTGGGTGTCGGCCCTGTGTCATGTGCCTCCGATCTGCTACAAGCTCTGTGAAGGACCCCACAAGCTGCACTTTGGAATACCTGTTTGGAGACCACAATGAAGTGCTAAGCTCCCTAGTAGATTAAGTGACCTGTTACCCATTATTCATAGAAACATAGAAATTGTCAGCAGATAAGGACCGCTAGGCCCATCCAGTCTGCCCATATTCCCTATACATTGTATGTGGCCATTGACACTATGTGCTCAATGGCTTTTCCTCACTCCCTTCCCTCTCAAGCTTCCCTTGTGCCTGTCCCAGGCATGCCACTGTGCTTACCCCTGCTGTCTCCTGTGGCAGACTTTTCCAAGCATCGACTACCCTTTCTGTGTAGAAAAACATCCTCACATTACCTCTTAATCTACCCCCTTGCAATTTCATATTGTGCCCCCTTGTTCTATACTTTTTCTACATTGGAAAAGGTCCACCACCTACATCTTGTTTATGCTCTTGAGGTACTTGAAAGTTTCAGTTATGCCTCCCCGATATCTTCTCTCCTCCAGTGAGCACATATTGAGGTCCTTTAGTCTTTCCTCATATGTTTTATGGTGCAAGCCCTGCACCATCTTTGTTGCCCTTCTCTGGATAGTCTCCACCTCATTTATGTCATTGCAGAGGTGTGGCCTCCAGAACTGCATGCAGTACTCCAGGTGAGACCTTACCAATGTTTTCTACAATAGCATCACCACCTCCCACCTCCTGCTAGTGATACCCCTGCCTATGCACCCCAGCATGCCACTGGCCCTCCCTGCTGCCTTTGTACACTGGTATGATACCTTAAGGTCATCAGAGATGATAACCCCTAGGTCCCTTTCCTCTTTGGTGACAGTCAGCTCCCCCCAACCTGTAGCTTTTCCCAGGGTTCCCTCTACCCAGGTGCATTTTTTTGCACTTCTTTACATTGAACCTCAGTTGCCACATCTCTGACCATCTTTCAAGCTTCTCCAGGTTCCTCTTCATTTTCTGCACCCCTTCTGAAGTATCCACCATGTTGCGGATCTTGGTGTCATTTGCAAACAGGCAGACCTTTCCTTCCAGCCCCTCTGCAATGTCACTAACAAAGACATTTAACAGGACTGGTCCTAGCACTGATCCCTGTGGTACCCCACTGGTCATGCCCATCTCCCCAGATTGTACTCCATTTACCACCCCCATCTGTCTCCTATCTGTTAACCAATTCCTAACCCAGTTCACCACCTTATCTTCCATGCCCAGACTACCCATCTTGTTAATCAGCCTTCTATACGGGATGATGTCGAAGCCTTTGCCAAAATCTAGGTAGGCAACAACTACTGCCCCTCCCTGATTTATTTCTCTAGTCACCCAATCAAATAAATCCATTAGCTTCATTTAGCATGACCTTCCTGCTGTGAATCCGTGTTGTGTCAGATCCTGAGCGCTACTGGATTCCATATGTGCCACTATCATTTCTTTCAGCAGTGTCTCCATGATCATTCCCACCACTGAGGTGAGGCAGACTGGCCTGCAGTTCCCCACCTCCTCCCTACTGCCACGTTTGTGCAGTGGGATTACATGTATTCTCCTTCAGTCCTCTGGAATGACACCTGTGTTGAGTGACTCTGTGAACAGGGCCACCAGAGGCGCTGCTAGTTCCCTTCACAGCTCCTTTAATATCCTCGGGTAGATGTTGTCTGGCCCCATGACCTTATCCATCTTCAGCTTTATAAGTTCTTCCAGAATTCTCATTGTGAATGGACTGGTGTCCACTTCTCCTCAGCCCCCACTGCCTCTGCAACCCAACTGTGATCTTTGACCCCCCTCCTTAGTGAATACAGAGCAGCATTATTTTTTCAGCATTTCTGCCTTGTTCAGATTCCCTTCATTATGCTCTTCTTTTCTCCTTTGAGCCTCACAATCCAGCCCCCCCCATTTTTTCTTCTTGCATTGATGTACTATAAAATGTCTTATCCCCTTTGTTTATAGACTGTGCTAAACCCTCTTCCATCTGCGCCTTCGCCCTTCTAACAGCATTCCCTGCTTCTCTTAGATATTCAAGGTACACCTCCCTGTCCTCTTCTCTTTGGTCCCCTCATATTTCCTGAAACTCAGCCTTTTAGCCCTGACTTTGCCCTTCACCTTTTTGGAGAACCACAGTGGTTTCCTTCTTCTTTTCCCTTTGGCCACTATCCCAACACATTGGTTTGTTGTGTCCACTATGGCTCCTTTCAGTTCCCCCATTGTTCTTCCACCCCCTCTATTACAGCTCCTTTCCCCAGGACTGCTTGTATACATCAACCCATTTCAGTGAAATCTGCCCTCCACAAATCTAATACTTTTGCCCGTGTGTGGCTTAATTGAATCCTCGTCTCCATGCTGAACCACACCATGTGGTGGCACTGGACTCCAGCTGCCCTTCCACTTGTATTTCTTCAACTCTGTTCCCATAGTTCCATATCAGGTCCAGAACTGATTTGTCTCTGGTTGGCTCATGCACCAGCTGCCTGAGTCCAACCCCCTGCAGGGATTCTAGGATGGCTGTGCTTCTGGATGAAGCATCTACCTGGGTGGCCGAATCCACATCTGGCATATTGAAATCCCCCAGTAGTAGGATTTTGCCTTTAACTGCCATGTCATGTATGTTCTGCACTAGTTCCCTGTCTACTTCCTTCCTCTGTGCTGGAGGTCTGTAGATCACCCCCTGTGTATATTGCTGTTCCATTCCCTGGCTCCAGGGTGACTCATATTACCTCATTCTCCCCCCTGCCTTCCTTGAACCTCTGTAGCCTATATACCACCTCTGATGTACAGGGCCACTCCTCCACCCTTTTTACCCACCTTGTCCCTCCTGAACAGTGTATAGACTGGTACACTGACTTCCCGGCCATGATTAGCAGAGTACCACATCTCTGTTATTGCTGGAATGCCAAGGTCTGCATCTGTCAATGAAGCTTCCAAGTCTGGAACCTTATTTCATAGGCTACGGGCATTCAATAGCACAACCTTCCATGTTTTACAGTCTGCCCTCCCTTTGCTCTTGTTCTCCCTCTCCAGCATCTTCCTCCCACCCCGGTTTCCTTTCCTATGTGCTCTACTCCCCCATATCACTTGTTATACATTCTTTGCCTGCCTACCCCTCCCTGCCTGCTTTAGCTGTTCCTGTAGTCAACTTATGTTCCTGCATGTTCCCATGGGGGGGGTGTTCCTAAGCCTCCTGATTCTCCTGGCTCTCCCCCTTTGACCAGTTTAAATGCTCACAGCTGAAGCATTTAAACTTCTCACAAAGGACCAATGTCCCCTTCTTGGGCAGATGCAGGCTGTCCTTATATAAGCTTGCATCTGCCCAGCTTAGGCCCCAGTCCCTTATGAAGCCAAAACCCTCCCTTCCACACTAATCCTTCAATCAGGACTTGAAGGTGCAGATGTGGAGTAACTTCCCCTGTGTCCTAGACAGGTAGCACCTCCGAGAATGAGATGGAGCATGCTATCTGTGTCAGGTTTCCCCCCAGCTTCCTGAAATCCTACTGGACTCTGGCTATTTTCACCCTTCTACTGGCGAGGTCATTGGTCCCCATGTGGACCATGACATCCAGCTGCTCCCTCCTAGCTATTGCCATAGCGATCCTATGGCTCCACTTCCCATCCCTCCACACACCACTTCCTGGGAGGCACTTGTCCTCCCTCTTTCTCCTGCTAGGTGTCACTAACTCCACTCCCCAGACAATAGAGGACCCCACTAGGGGAAGCTTCCCCCTCCTCTGAGGTCTCCTGCCTCCCTTCCCTGGGACTCCATCCTCCCTGGTCCCAGCTTCAGATTCCTGAGTGGGGCTTTCCCATGCCTCCGAAATAGTGTAGGAGTTACTAAGCAGGACCAGTTGAAGGATATGCTTTTGACCCCTCTCCCTTACCCTCCCTGAGCCCACTGTAGTCCAATCACTCCTGTTCCCGGCATCCTTTGAGGTACAGGTTGTGGACCTGGTGGTCTCTGGGTTGGGGTGGATGCTGATTCAGCTTGGCCAACTCTGTTCGGAGACAGGCAACCTCCTCCATCAGCCCAGAGAGGTGCCTGTAGATAGGGCAGTATCACAGTCTTCAGAAAATCTCCCCGAAGACAGCTGCTCCACAACCACTGCACTGCACCACTCCCATCATGTCTGTTTCCTTCCTCAATCTACTTCCTGCTTAAGACAGCTATTTGTTACCTCCCAAATATTCCTGAGGACTGTGAATGGTTTAGTGTCCAGAAGTCCAAAAGGGGAAAAAAAAAACATGTGCTGAATTATATGACATCCCTTTATTTAATAGTTTTGATTCTTTATTATCTTTACAAACTAACCCTTTAGGATCTAGTGTTGAGATTTTACACAACATATGTTCTTTACCAGGTTCTTCAGATACTAATACTGGCATTTTAGATTCACACTTATCTCCCCCAGCCACTAGTTTGAATTCTGATCACCCCCTTATTGACTTGTCATCAGATAGTGCAATTACTTCTATCCCAGTTTTTTGGGAGGAAGCAGCCTCTAATAGACACATTTTCATGGCTGGTGATTCCATAGTAATACATCTGGACCTGGCCATTTGTGAACCAAACATATATAACAGGACATGTTCAAGTTTCAGGGGGGCAAAGATAGAAGATATAACTTACATGGCTAACAATATGTTTAGTTCTCAGGACCCTAACCCACTCTGTATCATCCATGTGGGAGCTAACAATATCTTGAATGATTCTATACAACATATTAAATCATCTTTTGTTGCTATGACAAATAAACTCATTCAGTTTGGCCGTGATATCCTTTTTTCTGAAATCTTGCCCATTCCAAGATTTTCCAATTCACTGAACTTAAAAATAAAAAATTAAAAATAACTGGCTACGTCATTGGTGTCTGTGTCAAGACATTACTTGCATTCCACATTGGGAGGATTTTTCGGTGTCACAGAAATTATTTTGTTCAGACAGGTTACATCTTAGCAAGTACTGAAATGCTCTATTGAGCAAAAAATACTTGTCTATTATAAATAAACATTTAAACTAATTCCCAGGGGAAGAGATGAAGCTTGCCTCTTTAGCTCCAAATATTTGCAAATTTTCAAGTCAACATTTAAAATTCCTTAGTTTACATGCCAGAAGTCTAACAAAAAAAATGGATGAACTTCACATTATTGCTCTTGAAAATAATTGTGATATTGTTACAATATGTGAAACATGGGGTGATAAAAAAAAATTCTGTATGGCCCTGTATACTTCCAGGTTTCTCATCATTTGTACTTAATAGACAAGATAGATGTGGCGGGGGGAGTTGCCACTTTCACAAATAAATTAAATGTTATTAATATAACAACTGTTGTTAAGACTCATGACCTCCCTACTGAAACCATATGGCTTAAAATATCTTTGACAAATAAAAGAATTTTCTCTATTAGGGTCATGTTACCTTCCACCCAGCTCCAGTACTGAGCTATTTAATACTATTTTGTTTGAACCTGAAGTTGCAAATCAAATGGGCAATGTAATAATTTCTGGTGATTTTAATTTCCCAGACATAAATTGGATTTCATCTTCAGCTACTAGTCCTAAGGGGAAAAAATTCCTAACAATTTGTCAAGGTCTTTGTGTGAAACAGTGGTTCGCCTCTGCAACAAGGGGTAGTGATATTTTGGACATAGTCCTCACAAGTGAAAATTTGAACATTACAGAAGTGAGCGTATCTGCTCCAATTGGTAATAGCGACCATTGTTCTGTCTGTTTTACTTTACAGATAAATTGCACTTACATTAAAAACCACTCTGTCATCTATTTATATGATAAGGGAAATCTGTCTAATTTAAAGTTAGAATTAGAGGCCTATAACTGGCAGTCTGTCTTTTTACATCAATCCCCACAGCAGTGTTGGGATACATTTTTTTACCTTAATCACTTCTTTAAGAGACACCTATATCCCCTCCAAAGTTAAAAAATCTGATGGGAAACAAGTTCTAAAATGGTTGAACAATTCCATTAAGAAAATGATTAGACACAAAAACAAAATATATAAAAAGTATGTAAGAAACAAGACTTCCTTAAACTGGATGCTTTACAAAAATGCAAATCAAAAATGCAAAAATTGTATTAGAAATGCAAAATCTACATGGGAATATAATTTAGCTTTGTCAGCATCAAAGTCAAATACTAAACAATTTTATTCCTATATAAATTCCTTAAAAAAATCATCTTGTAAAATAGGGCCTCAAAAAACTAAAGAAGACAATTTGATTCACAACCCAGTAACTATGGCAAATGTATTTAACAGTGAATTTTGTAAATTTTTTTTCAAACACAAATAGTAACACTTCTTTGCCAACTTTAAAATCTTCCGATCTGCTTATCTTTTTTACTGAGAGAAGTATTAAAAATAAATTACTAACATTAAAAGGCAAATATAGTTCAGGACCTGATAACATTGTGGGGCATCTGTTGTATTTATTGGCTGATCAACTCGCTTGCCCACTTAAAATAATGTTCAATTTTTCATGCAACATAATTACATTCCCAAGGAATGTAAAGAAGCATTTGTTGTCCCTATACACAAAAAAGAGTCTAAACATCTTTGTGAGACTTACAGACCCATTAGCTTGACTTCATCTATTTGCAAAGTTCTGGAAAGTCTCCTAAAGGATATTATTTCACCGGTTATAAATGCATGTGATTTAAACCAACACGGTTTTAAAAAAGGGAGAAGTTGTACCTCAAACCTGCTATGTTTTTATGAATGGTTCAGTTCATTACTGGATAATAAAATACCTTATGATGTAGTCTTTATTGACTTCAGTAAGGCATTCGATACCATGCCACACTGGGCTCTTAGCCAAAAGCCAAGAAACCTAACTATAAATCATTTTATTATAGCCTGGATTGAAAACTGGTTGTGTAATAGAACACAGAGGGTAATTATAAATGGTAATCTATCAAAATTTGATAAGGTATTGAGTGGTGTCCCTCAAGGCTCAGTCCTTGGCCCCTGCCTGTTTCAAGACTTTATATCTGACTTCACTACAAAATGTACTACTTTCACTACTAAATATGCAGATGATGTTAAGATAGGAGGGCCTGTTTCAACTCAAGATGAAATTGATATTATTCAGCAAAATCTTCATTCTATCTCTTCTTGCGTTATGTCTTGGGGAACGCAGCTAAATACTTTAAAATGTAAGGTCATGCATCTAGGCTCAAATAATCCTTCCATCTCCTATAATATTAGTGGAAATTTACTTAGTGCTACGACGGAAGAGAAGGATTTGGGTATTTCTATCTCTAATGACCTTACTTATTTAAAACACTTGAATTCAGTTATTAGCACATGAAATAAAATTGTCTAGTCCATTCTTCATAATATAAATTCTAGAGATCAAAATGTGCTTATGCTTCTATATAGGTCATAAGTTAGACCACATCTAGAATATGCATCATAGATATGGTGCACTTTCAAAAAATCTGATAGTTTATCCCTTGAAAAAGTACAGAGAAAATTTACCAAAAAAAATATCGGGTCTAGAATCTTTATCATATGAATATAGGATGAATTCATTAAACTTAATGTCTCTCTCCACACGACGCTTGAGAGGCGATCTTTTATTTCTGTATGATGTAGTACATGATTCCTATATTATGACAGCACTAGATCTTCAATTTAAATTATCATCTTATGATATGAGGGGTCATCCATTTCAACTAATTAGATAATCATTTAAAAGACAAAATTTAAAATATTTCTTTACTATCTGCTCTATTGAACCACGGAATAATTTACCACTCTCTGTAGTTGTGAGTAAATCAAAAAAAATATTTGGGGTATAATTTAGTTTATTATCCTTTGGTCTAGTATAAGAGCATTATGGGCCCTGGCCTACCAGCTGTTCATCTGTACCTTAGTATGAACCTTAGTATGAAATACCTATGTTTTCTTCTGTTTTTTGTTATGCTTTCTCTCCTTGGGAGTTCCAATATGGATGCAGGATGTTGCAAGACCCTATGGGATCCACCCTATAAATGTGGGTTGAGATCTGGAGTGGGTGGGTTGTGTGGTGGGAAGGTGGGAGGGTGGGACAACACCACAGGCTGTGTCCAAAAACAGTCAGCCAAGGAGTCTTCTGGCAGTGGCTCCTCACTCCACTCACCGTGGTCCAGACACAACCAATTACAAACACACAGTCACAAACTTCTCAGCTAGAATCCCTTAATCCTGTCAAAATTAAGTGGAAAAGCACACTGGAATGGCAGTTAAGAAAATATCCTAAATTCAATTACAAACACACAGTTACAAACTCACTAGCTAAAATTCCTCCATCCTGCCCAAACTAAATGAAAAAGCACACTAAAATGGCAGTTAAGACCTTACATTCAAACTACACTAGTCCCTGTAATATGATGCCTGCACTTAAAGTTCAGACACAGTCATTACCTCTCTCAAACTACCTGACCTGAGAATTAAACTGTTATGTTGGGTAGGGTAGTACATTACCCAAACTACCTTACTCAGCCAAAAATAAGCAATACTTGCACTACCCAATTCAGCTTCCTGTTGGGTAGCCCATGCCTAATACATATACTGTATGTAGCAGCCCCTTGACTCACCTTTGGCTATTCTGAGGCCCTTGAGGTCCTCACAGCAATCATCTTTGAGGGGGCAGGCCTGGGTGAGGATAGGTAGGTACTGAGTAGCGCGGTGCCTACACCTCAGGAAGTGGTAGGGAATACCTGTAGGCAAATAGCAGGTTACCACCACCCAGGAAAAGATATTAGCTACCCTCAAAACAGTTCCCCACACACTCTAACAATATCTCCCTTCTTAACAAAAACACTGTATAGCAGCAATTAACTTGAACAACAACAGTATTGTATTGTAAGGCAAAGGGAACAAGCAGTCATCAATGCTGAAAATTTGCTGCTGGTATTGCTGTTGTGCATGCCTCCCGTATTTTTCTGTGTATATTCCTCTGCCTTGCATTTTAAGGGTGGGCGTTACGGTTGGAAACCCTAATGCCCTGGGTGTTTGTTGTTATTTTTGATCCAAATTTTCAATATGGGCTTTATGTGACCCCACCTCATGAACAGTGGCAGTATCATTTTGTTACTCAATCTCAAAAGGTGATTTTGCACACCGAGTGTGCCATTCAGTGCTGCAGGTGCAAAAACACATTTTGGGCAGGATGTGAAAAATGACAGCTGTACTGTTCATGAGGAGGTATGACAAAATGGCAATGTTGAAATTCTGGGGTGAAAACGTGGCACAGGTACGAATGTGCCTAGAAACTGCGCAACGCACGCTCATAATGCAGTAATTTTTTGAAATGCTTTCACCAAATTTTCAACATGGCCTTTTTGGGCCCCACCCCGAACAGTGGCTCTGGAATTTCATTAATCTGTTCTGAAAGTTGATTTTGCACAGCGACCATGCCATTGTGTGCCACAGGTGCAAAAACCCATTTTGGGAAAGATGCAAAAAATGACAGCTTTACTGTTCATAAGGGTGTGTGATAAAATGGCAATGTTGGAAGTTTGGAGTGAAAACTTTCAAAACAAACTGATGATGTTATGAGCGTGTGTAGAAGCTGTGCAATGGACACTTGTATTGCAGTCATTTTTGGGAGCTTTTTCACCAAATTTGCAACAAGGGCTTTTTGGGACCCCACTTCATGAACAGTGGCACTGTCGCTTCACTAATTAGTCCCAAAAGGTGATTCCACTCAGTGACCGCAAAATCACCATTCTGGACTGAGAAACAAAATGACAGTGACTGTGTTCACGAGGTGGGGTCCCAAGAACCCCATGTTAAAAATTTGGAACCAAAACTCCCATAAATGGCTGAGATATCAATCTAAATTGGAACCCTCTGTTGTCTGCCATTATGTAGCTTACCAGCATTTCTTCAGTTTGAAATTCGGCTTTGAAGAGTGCAGATGTGCTCCCGGTCCACAAACGATTGCTGCTCCCAACCTCTGGAGGTAAGTATGAGTGAGGGTGGGGGTGCAGGGAGGTGTGGTGTGTAGAGGGAGGATGGGGGTTGGGGAGGGGGACGGTGGGAATGATGAGGGACCGTTTTCTTTATTTCAGGTTTTATAAAAAAAAAGATGTCATGGGCGTTTTCCTTTTTTTATAGAGTAAACTACATGGATTTCAGCACACTGGGGTGGGCTCCCAGTGTGCCAGTGTACTGGGCAGATCAAGGGTGCGATCAGTGCTGACCCAGGGATTGGGCACTCCGAGGTCAGAGAATATAGAGGCGTGGGGGGCGCATCCAACACCGGGAGTGGGCATCCCCATGTCAGAAACACCACAGGCTGTTTTTGGCACACTGTAGTGGGCTCCCAGTGCACCACATTAAAGGATGAGGGGGGATACATGCTGACATGGGGATTGAGCACCCCGATGTTGGCAGGTATGGGGGGATCCACTACCACGATCGAGCACGCTTAGAGTAAAAGTGACTTTGGGCACTGAATACTCCTAACCCGTATGGAGCTTAGGCTGTGGCCTGCTCTACACAGGTGGAAGAAAATACAGCAATGGAGACAGTGGGACATGGAGGAGGCAGGCTAGGAAAGCGCCTCCTCCCACCTTTAGACAGGGACCAGTGGGGTGGCAAGGGGAGGGAGGGAGGCAGAGACGTCATGGCTCAAACAGCTGTTTGCTCTGCGGTGCCCTGCAGATCAAAAGAAAAAGTCATCACATGATTGGTGTGGCTTTTTCTTTTCGAGTGCAAACCACTTCAGGCAAAGCAGCATCAGGACCAGCTTGGCTGATTATTGGTGTGATACTGTCGAGCCCCTTGCAGAGCACTCTGCATTGAACAGACAGTGTCACACCCCTCAAAGTCACTATTCCAAGGAGTTTGCAGCGCATGAGCAAACTCAAAAAGGGGGGAAATAAAACAGCAACAACAGTAACAACTGGCTAAACAGTTCTGCCTCAAACAATCCCTGCCTCCCACATGTGGGTGCACCTGTCTTTCCCTCGGCAGCTGTCCAGAAAATCTATGCAGTCTTTTCGGTGGGTATCCCACTGCATCACAGAAGTCATAGAGGGATCTTTCGTTAGGACACAGACTTTAAATTCACAAACTTATCTCTTAACATTCAGGCCTGGGTGCAGTTTTCTGGCAGAATCCTGCCCAAGGATTAACCCCCTCTAATTTCTACCTAGCTAGCTAGCTGAATAAAGACTCCCCAAAGCCACAGCCCAGGGTACTTACAGTTCAGCAGTTCACAGGGGGTGGCAGAAACTGGGTTCATGGTACTGTGCTGGTATCAGGAGTTGTTGGTGTACAAAGCAGTAGTTGGCTGAAAAAATTATGAAAGCTGGTCTTCACCTGACTGACCATTCCAGTCTTCACCCGCAGAGCCTTTGTATGTGGTGTTCACCTGGCAGGCCTCTCTACATGTTCCTCTCCAGTGGTCTCCTCTTCGGTCTTGGGTATGGAGCAGGCTGGTGGTTCCCCAGACTGATGGCTGGCACACACTTTTCTCATTTACTGCACAAGAGATGGGCAATTTGGCTTGGTCTCTATTCCCAGCAAGGACAGTTACTCCAGACTACAGCAGAAGCAGCCTCTAATGCACTTACTCTAAAGAGGAGGGACACAGCTTGCAGGTCACTTTTACTTTCCACAGCAGAAACTGTAGCAATAGGCTGTGTCCTTTATAGTCTCTGCTTTCCAGCTGCCAAATTCCACTGACTGTCTCTGCCCTGCAGGACAGTTGTCTCTGTCTCGTGCAGCAGATCTCAACCATCTTTCAACTCTAGCTGTGGAGTTTTTCTTACTCAGCTGCAGGTTCATATCTCACCCTGGGAACCTCTCACGCAGTCCAGTTTGATTCCCAGGGGTTATCTACTTCTCCAGGCATTCTGCAGCTGGTCCAATACTGGGCCAGACCAGACCTTTTGGCAAACAATCCCCTTGTGGACTCTCTCCTCTGCCCTTTCTGGCAGATCGCTCTGCATTCTCTCACTGATCACCCCAGGACCCCCTTTGTGGGCAAATAGCCTTTTTTATCAGTTTTACAGCTGCCCCTTTTCATTGGCTGCAGCAGTTGTCCCACTGAACAAATTAATATTCATTTGGCAGACTTGACGCCTATTGGTCCCTCATTTGGGTGCCAAGAATTATCCCTGCTTTTACTCCCAAAAGTCCTCTGTACCATTCTGGCTCTTGATTAGGTGTAGCAGGGGGCAAAGGCTAACAACATGGCTACTGACTACAGTCTCTTTGGTGTCCCAATCTTTTACAGTCCCTTGCAGTCAAACCTTTAAGTTTTATTATTTATGTCCCACACAGTCTTTTAGCTACTCCTTCCCTCTGCTACCCTACTGCAGAGTGTAATATTCTAAATCCATCCATTGCCTGTCCCAGCTGCCGAAACACTGTTCCCCCAGGCAGCAGGCAGACTCATTAATATTCATAATCCTCCTCTTACATTATTTATGAATAGATCCACTGCACTCTTTGGCAATCTTAAACTAAACATTTTTTTGGTTCCTCAGGTGCTTCCTCCATGTCTCCAGACCCCATTTTGCCCATTTAGGAGGCCAGGGCACCAGAGAAGCTATAGTTTTATGCAACAGCAACAAGAAAATGGGGATGTGCTACTGCGCATGCCTGGACTGCTGCTCACACATTCATGTGACTGCAGCACGGTGGTGCCATGTCTTTTCTCCTTTGGCCTCATTCACATTGAAAAATCACATCAGGAGCTGGACAGAGAGTTTGGGGCACATGAGACCTGGGCAACGATGGTGGTGAGCTGATTGGGGACAATGGGGAACCAGGAGCAAGCCAGGTAAGCATAGATGGAGGGCATATATATATATTTATATATATATATATATATATATATATATATATATATATATATATATATATATGTATCACTTCTTTCTTCCTCACTTGTCTGGTTTTTAACCCACTTCATTCTACAGAACAGAGTGCAATACTGAGCTCATTAATATTTAAAACCAAAAATGAACAATACTGCATGAAAAGCACTCAACATGTTACACAGCATTCCCCATCTGCCTACCAACCTTTATATCCAGAGATTTACCATTCCATGTCTTAAGACATATGACTCCAACTGCCCCTGTTCCCACGCATAACATACCTTTGTATACTTCCAGATTCTGCTGCCCAGCTTTACATAGTACTGTACTGCTTGCAAAATTACAAAATATATATAAAAAGGTTCTCCTCCTACCCAAGCCCCACAGCTCCAAAGGATCTCCCTTTTATGTTTCAGATGTGTTGTATTATTTTAACAATCATTGACTACAATCAGTTTAATTTTGAGACAGTAATCCATTATCTCAGACAGATGGCACTTTTTAGGCTAATGTTGCTGACCACTGGTTCATAGTTAAACTGGTTGTAGGCTGTGATATTTACAGTATTAATGCACAACACACTTGAAAGGTACAGAGGCACATGAAGACGTGTTGTCTGTGCATGTAAAGTTGGAGTTATTTTCAGTTCTTCATTTACAAACCCTCCACAATGCTTATCACAGTCTTATTATACTGTACAGTGCATTCAAAAATTTGGGGAGGGACCATGGCCGGGGGCTAGTTTTTCTTTACACAACTTTTTCCTTTAAAAAACTAAAACTGGTGGCTGGCCCAGTGGTGCAGAGGGCTGAGGTGCTGGATGCCACACCGTGCACCACACCGGAGATCTGGGTTCGGAAAGCAACTCAGACTGTAGTGGGTTGGCTGGGACAGGAGAGGGCTGCGCATCCAGAGGACTGCTCTCTTCTCCTGGGGAGGGATGGGGTTTGTGACTCCTGCACTTGCAACCCCCAGTGGAGACTGGAGGTTGCTGCAGCAGGGAACTCCTAGCAATGGGGACTGGGGCAGTGGCGGATGTTCTGCTGGTGAGTGCTGGAGCATGCTTGTTGCGCACCAGATGTCTTCGCACATCTATGCCTAAGCAAGAAAGCTCTTCTCCAGTGAGCGCCATGATACCCATGACAGTCTACCACTCCACTCAGCCAAACAACGCCCAACATAAGTTGGAATGGAGGCTCCAGGATGATGTTGGTCTTCCTCCCATCCCCTTCCAGGAGAGTGCCTCAGTAGGGAGCAAGGTACGATCCTCCCCATTCTACAGTTGTGAAAGAGGCCGGCAGAGGGAGTGTTGATAGCCTGTGTACAGGGCTAATAGGGGACAATGTGCTGTCCCTGCAGCTAGAGAGGAGACATAAATAGAATTGAAAAAAAAAACTGAATAAACAAAAGCAAGCAGCAGTTACTCAAAGATCTGAACATGGGTGTATTTGTATGGTGTGGGAGCAGTGTCATGAACCAATTTTATTTTCCTTGCCACTCCCCCCATGCTCAGAAAGAAAAATCTGATCAAAAGTAAAACTGATCACACATTCAGATTTTACATTATGTACACCCCTAGTTTAAATGTATGTGTTCATAGCTGTTATTTTCTTATTCACATTCACATTTTCAGTTATCAGTTATTCTTTGCAGAGTGTCTTATTACTGTACATGTGCAGTTTTAGTAGAAACAAAACTCCAATAAATGTGTAAGGAATTATATATGAGGCTGTAGATGGGAGTTTTCTTGACAATAAAAACTAAAAGATTTTCATTACTCATTATATGGACATTAGATTTTTTAATCAAGCTTTTTCATGTCCTTGGTGTCACCCATTGGCACTCCCCAAGGCCTGTCACTTGTCTTCTCATGGACTTATCAGTTATTCACCATTTGCTCAGGACCACGACAGTGGTGGCTGAGGTGGCTGCCGTGTCTGTTGTGCCTGGGCCTGTGGGGGACTGCCAGTGCAACTTGGGACCATGTTTTTTTTTTTTCCAACTACTAGTTTTCTACTCAAGGGTTCCAGCATGCAATGATGCAGCATGCATGCATGCTTGGAGTCTGGCGGCTATACCTCTCCCCCTTTTATGTGTTCCCATCCAGGTCTCCACCAGGTGGCAATCAAGCAGTGGGATGCAGTATCTGCCCTCCAAGTGGGAGGACAATTGTCCAGAGAGGATTAATCCTCCCTCAGCCGACCCCTGAGCGATCTGCATATGTTCCCAAATCTGGGTTACCTGCATAGTGAGCTGTTTTGCTACTGCTGCACTATGGGGCCATTATATCAGAAAACTGGCTGCCAGAAGCATAGCTCTATCAGTATGCCGTGTACCAATGTAGTGACAAACACCTACTGTTCCTGATTAAACATTGACTGAAATACAAAGACCACAAAAAACACCTTAAAACATGTCTAATGGCTGGTCCAGTGGCACAGAAGGCTGAAACACTATGCACCTTACGTCTTCCCATACTTGCAACCCGAGTTCAGGAACGAGCTTGGGTCGCTGGAGGTCAGCCAGTATGGGGGGGGGCTGGAGAGGATGACATGGTTACTTAGCAGCTCTCCTCTCCCACAGTGGGAGTTGAAGCCTTCCCAGCACTTGATTGCAAACAAGTGGAGGCTTGGTGGTAGTGCCTCACAGATGAGGGGCTGGTGAAAGGCCTGGGGAGGGTGGAACAGGGTTGCCGGTTCCAGAGCACATATGTGCCTCCACACACATGCACTACTGTGTCACTGAGCCCCTCGGGGTGTAAGGAGAGAAATGCTTCTGGAAAAATGGTGGAGCCAGGGCATTAATGAAGCTCTGCCCAGAGTGCTGAGGCCTGCCCTGCCAGACTATCGGAATGGAGGACAGGAGGAGGTAACTGAGGTAGGTGGCTGGCTGTCGGCACCCAGGAACAGGGCTGATAGCCCATCCTGACACAATAAAAGATTTTCCTTTAAATGCCTCTATGGTAAGGGTTGCGGTTCTTTCACTTTTTTTCTCAGATCGGCATTGCCCTTTCAAGAACCTGCAAATGGGCAGACTGGATGAGCCAAGCAGTCCTTATCTACTGTTAAATTCTATGTTTCTATGTTTGCCTGGCTCAGGTCTTTTTCCTCTCCACAGAAAACTGCATATGTACCTGGGACCACTTTGTACTTTCAGGTTTTATGTCTTTACAAATGTCCTCTCCCCCTCAGAGGAAGATTCCGTTCTGGCTTGGAGCTGATACAGGACCCAAGAGTAGCCCTAGGCTGTCATCCTCTTGGTAGCATTTTCCATCTTTTATACTCCTAGCACCCACCCACCACTCTGACCCACCATCCACTAGGGCCTCACACACATGAATAATTTATCCATGGAGGAGCAATCTCCCCTACCCACAACAGGAGTCACTGTGGTGGCAGACCACAGCATCACCCCTCCCTCTGGACTGAGTAAATCTGAATGGCAGCATGCCCCAGCCCTGGATACCCAATCACAGATTTTCAGGGTTCATTCCTAAACAAGGGTTATCCACTAGCTAACCTAAAACATTACCTTGGGGCAACAGGTGGCCCCAGATGTGAGAAGTTTCCCCAAACTTGGAGTTTAAACCATTCATTCAAGTGAAAATGGCACTTACATAAAAACTTGATTATGTTATGTTTGTGCTTAGCCAGGAAATTCTTGTGGTCAGAAAAAATAACTCTGAAGAACTATGTCATTGTATACATATTTGGGCTTAACTGAAATTGAACAGTAGCTAACAACAGGTTGGCATTTTTACAAAGATGCGAGAAATGTAATTCACTGCAGGTTCTAATGGTTTTGCATTTTTTTGTGATATCAAAATAGTGCTCATAATGCAGAAGATTGAATGTTTATGCTTTCAAAAACATTCCTATTGTAGTTACTTATAATGATAGAAATTATGGTCCAGTAGCACAGAATGAGAAGGGCCCATAACCGCGGAATGGCTAACCTGCCCATGGAATGCTCCTTGACCCTGTTATACAGGAGGTGAAAAAAACACTCTGAGACACGTGGCAGTGTCTATAGTGGATCACTCCATAAAGTCTTCACCTGCATAGCAGGCCAACAAGCCTGAGCAAAACAACACACAGTGTGTCAACTCTAATTACATAAACCTCTGCATAGGGGTGGAAGGGATTGGGTGGGGTAGGGACTTGTGCCATGAACATTCAAATGTACCACGGAGGCAAAACCACTCTTTTACATGGAGGTCTGTGCAAGTAATGACATGGTCCTGGGGCACAGGAATGTACACTGGCTTTCAAACAGCTTCTGTGAGTATACTTGCTGACAACAACATGGCTGCATTACCCCCACATGTTCAATGTCAGTATGTACGAATGTCATTCCCACAATGGCATTGTATGATAAAGCTGTCCCCTCACTGACAGGCACAGCATGACACAAGGTGAGGGGAGGGACTGGTAGGAGGTGAGGATGATGCTTAGCTGACCCTAGTGGGGGATTAGCACAGTATGAAGGATGTTCCCACCAGCACACAACATGCTGCACAGGTTATGTCCATTACACCTCTATCCCTGCACCACCATCTGTGGTGGCTGGCAGAACACAAATTAGAGACCTCCAAGTAAGAAACTCATCCCTCTGTACTAATTCCCAGAGGAACTCTCACGGGACATGCCAGCACCCACTGACATCTGGATACTGGGCCGACAAGGTGCAGCTGATGGTGCAGTAGAAGCTATGACAGGCCAAGGTCAGCCAACAGGATTTGCACCACATGTGCATGCATGTTGGTGAGATAGTCACAGGGTTGGCACCGTTACAGAGCTTGGTGGCATGCATAGTTAAAGTGGGTGTGTCCACACATGGAAGCCATGCCTGGCATCTCCCCCATTCCAATCAAAGAACCGGCTGTGCTGCCATCAATATGTATATGAGGAATACTGGATACTGGACACATGGTCACTGTTTGTGCAACTGATGAATCCCTTGTTCAACATGGCATGTGTTACACACAGGTACACTGTTTTGTGTCTTGCATCTAGTTGGACATGGATCATGCAGTTGTGATGGCCTCCTTTGTGGTGCCAGACATCAAAATCAGACAATTGACCACTGGGCCTCAAATCTGTGTGCGTGTGATCCATGGGAAGGTCCCACACATAATGTGGTCACATACACACACTATACACATAAAAAAGTAAAGAATACACTGACCAAGCTGAATCTTGTGCAGTGGGAGGCATATTTACCTGTCACACCGATCCATCAGGGTCACACCTAGGGATCCAGACAGGGTCATCTAAAGGGTTGTTTATCTTCTCTGGTTGAGAAAACAGTACAGAACTGCTGTGAAAAATTATATAGTCATACTTCTCCTTTGTACTGATATACACCTCCTGTTGTTGCATGACTCCATCTGGCCAATTGGCACTCTGGTCCTGCAGAAAAAGAGCACACAGAGGAAGCAACAGAAGTCAGCAACCACCAGCCCTCCAGATGACCCTGCCCATGAGAGGGACATTGAGAACTGGTCAAGGCTGGATGACTAATGTGTGGTGTGGGTAGTGTCACAGCTCCATCATCCAGGGGACCACTGTCACAAGATGCTGTGGGTTGGTGTTGGGGGGGGGGGGAGTACAGTCTAATGTTTGACCCAGGCAGTAATGCAAGCAGCCACTGGGTGTGCTGTCTCCAAAAACATGGTCTAACACACTTGTGGGAGACACATACTGTAGAAATGTTTAGAATAAAAAATATTATTTTTGTACAGTATTGCAGAGTCAATGTGTAATGTGTGTGTCCTGCAGTGTGACTGTCCTGCTTGCATTTCAGTCAGAGGGAATGGGGGTGCATATTTGGTTTGGTACATTTGTATATTTTTGTGGGATTGTACATATGGGCAACTCATGTAAATGTTGGGTGAGTACATGTGTGCCACAACCTGCTTATCATATGTATCAAGCACTGTCCATATATCTTTATTCATGTGCTTGTGTGTTCCACACTGCTGCAAAGTGGATGTGCAATTGCTATTGCTGTTCTTCTGGTAGTGTAGCACTGGAGCCTTAGATTTGCATATGCAGACACCTATTTTTTATTTTTGATTCAATCTCAGATTACAAATACCTTTGAGTGCCAAGCAGCTCATTTACAAAGGTTCCACATCAGTGGGGTGGGGGTGGATTGCAAACAGACATAGGAGAACAGACATATTTGAATAAAATATTCTTAATCAATCAGGAGAACAGCAAGAAAATAGTGCCATGGGTGTCTAGCAGCTCTTTTGCAAATTATTCCATAGCAGTCATCAAATACTAGACTTCAGAGTTAAAGTTTGTAAGTGTGTCTAGCATCAGATTAATTAGGGATTCCAGATCAGTGAGGGAGGACTACAAACAGGGATAAGGAGAACTAACAAACTGAGTACAAAAATGCAGTACAATTAATGGTACCAGGGGTGAAGCCAGGGATTTCAGATCTGCACACCAATGGACTCACTGCTACCCAGGGTGTAGCCAGACAATATACAAATGTACACCAGGACCATGTTTGTTGCCTCATTTGGGACAATAAATACAACTTTTGCATCTCATGACAGTGGTTGTTGCCATGCATGGGTAAATACTAATGCCATGCATTGTTCCCTAAGACACCCACATACCAGCCCAGAGCTTGTAAAGTTGTATTGTCCTTGGGACGCAAAGAGAGTATTAGTGACCAGTCTTTCTAGTTCAACTCCTATGAATAAAGTTACAGAAAGGTTCAGTATTTTCTTTGTTAGTTTTCATGGAAAAAGGAAGCAGTTCAGAGCCTATTTGCTACCCCCCTTAAATAAAATTGCACACCGTGGAGTCCTTGGAGTATGCCTGCCTACACCCATGAATGGTACATATAACTAACCAACGGTAATAAGGAGGGAGAGAGCAAGTAGTTATTGGGGGGAGGTAGGGGAGCATAGGACCTAGTGGGGGATAGATAGCAGCCACAGGCATTATCATAGTCATGAGTAGGGAGGCATGAGGTAGGTAGGGAGAAGGTAAGAAGAGGGAGGGCCGGGAAATAGAAGAAAAGAGGGGTGGTGGTTTCATAGAGGGTAGGAGATCTTGTGCTGTGGTTTGATCTCCACTCCTACAGGTCATGCATATGTTCAGTCAGGCCTCTTGATGACACAGCACACCTATAATGTGTAGACATGTGTGTGATGCACCTTCACCTGTCCTGTACTATGCACTGAGGAGCTGCATCCAGTCATGTTCCTCATATTTGGAATGGACAACATTATGCACTTCCGCTATGAAGCCATGTAGCACACCTGGACACTTTCTGGGTTGAGCCTTTTGTTTATCATTTAAATCTACACTATCAGCATGAAAATGCAATCACTAATTTGTCTATGACAGTAATTATTTATATTTTATGTCAAAATGTTGCTCTGAGAGTTTGTGGTTACATGGAATAGGGAAAGCTGTGGTATACAATATACCACGTATGGTGGCTTGCATTTTTCGAACTGTTTTCCTTAAAACACATGTTCTTTATTGACATTTCTCATCATATACAATATTTATATACAGTGGTTTTAAAACAGTTTATATTTCATACCTGACAATTTCTGAAGAAAAAAGGTCTCTGCCCCTCCCAATTGTTTAAGTCTTATTTTATCAATTTGTTGTAACAAAGTAACAAAGTAATTAGAGTTGGAAAGGACTCTAGGATCATTAGGTCTTCTCCACCCCCACCCCCTCCACATTTCAGGTTTGAAGGGGCTCTAGGTTCATCAGATCTGCCCTAACCCACTTCAGGTTGGAGGGACTGTAAGTTCATCAGGTGCCCCCGCCACTGCTTTAGGTTGGAAGGACTATAAGTTCATCAGGTCTTCCTCCTCCCACTTAATAAACCGGAACAATATGTTTATTTGGGGAGATCTCATTAGCTGTTGAGCCAAGGCTCATTTCCAGTAGTGCTCCACACAAAAAGGCATACATTTCACTTACAAATGTACATAGTAACACACATCCATAATAAAAATATTTCAATGTAATTACACACTTTTAAACAAAATATTTCACAGCGGTACATAACTTCACATATAAAAGGTTACAACTTCATAGCTAAAGTGTAACAACATAATCAGAGATTTTTCATTTATTTTCCATTTTGTAAATAGCCCATTCATGTAACTGAAGCAGCATAGTACTGTAACAATTATCACAGCAGAATACCCTTCTTTTATACCAGGCTTATGATCTTCAGAATGCAGAAAGTGAACCATTTGTAGGCCTAAGTTCAACTGGAATTCTACTCCATAGCTAGGGTTCAGCAGATGAAAATACCCATTTAGCGCTTACAAATCTATACGGGGTATCTCACGTGCAAAACTTGGGGCTAATTTTACATATCCCATGGTGCACCATTTTCACTATTACTAATTCACGGATACACAGTAAATGGGAACGTATCACTGGCACATGACGAAGCTCTTGTTTGTTTCTTAAAGCAACAAATTTATGTGGAACCAGCCTCTAACCTCCTGCTGAGGTCTGAGTCCAGTTACTAAGCAGTAAACACAGTTATCAGACAGGATACTGAATCCAGAACACCTCAGATTCCAGCATGTTTGGCAACAGACTGAGTCTCTTGATTGAGGGGTCACATGCCTGTGCAGGAGCAGTTAATGGGAATAGGGAGTAATAGGAGCAGCAGATGAAGAGGGGCACGTAGAGCTGAGTACAAGGGAGAGCACTGGAGGGAAGAAACAGAGACAAAAGGTGGGAACAATGTGCAGGAGGATGAAGAAGAGGAGAGGGGGAAGGGAGGAAGGGAAGAAGGGGGGTGTCTTGATATTAGGGGACTTGATACTAAGAGTGGTCAGGTGAGGCAGCAGAGGGGGAAATACACAGCAGAATCTGGGTGGAAGTGATGCCAGGAATGAAGGTGAAAAGGGCAGGGCAAACAGTGCTAAGGTATGCAAGCAGGGGAAGGGACAGACCTCACCTAATAATACACCTGGGGATGAATGACCTGGCTAATGGGACAGTAGAGGAAGTGAAGGAGAGATTTGAGGAACTGGGACCTCTTTTCAAAGGATCAAGAAGATCAGTCACCTTCTTGGAGTTACTTCCTGTTCCAAGGGCTAATATACCACGAAAAAAGAGAATACAGGAGTTTAATGAATGGCTGGGAACCTGATGTCAGGAAAAGGAGTATGGTCTGTTAGGAGGGTGGCTGGGGGGGGTGCCTGGGAGAATAGCAGTCTTTATGCAAAGGACAGATTGTACTTAAATGAGAAAGGTAAAAATGTACTGAAGGAAAGGATAGAGGAGCACATAGAGGAGCATTTAAATTAGGTGGGGGGGGTTGGCAAGATGGATAGAGGAGCACAAAGGCCTACAGTTGTGAAACCAAATGGGCTTACCCCCCATAATAGTAAGGTAACATGAGAAGGAAATACTATGGGATCAGACATAAGTGGAGTGGGGCGGGGGGGAGTCAGGGACAAAGCTTGGAGGGTGGTAACATTAAATGCAAGGAGTCTGGGGAATAAGGGGGCGGAACTACAGGCCCTCATGGTGGAGGGGGGTGTGGACTTGGCAGCTATAACCAAAACATGGGCCACCCAAATCCATGACTGGGACATGACCGTTCCGGGGTACAGGCTATATTGAAAGTATGGGGGGGGGGTTAGCACTGTATGTAATGGATGGATTAAAGTGCATATGGGAAGAGGGTGAGGAGGGAGATGCTGAGACTCTGTGGGTACAACTCCAGGATCACAAAAAAAGGTCACTGAGGTTGGGGGTGGTGTACAGGCCACCATCCCAATCTGAAGGGGAGGACAGGGTACTGGCAGAGCAGATCAGGAGGAACTGTGGGAAGGGGTAGTGGTGATGGTAGGGGATTTTAATCTGCCGGGGTAGGGGGGAAATGCCTACCACAATATGCAGAAGGGAGCGGGTAATGCTGGAAGCATTCCAAGATAACTTTCTGGTACAGTTAGTCAGCAAACCAACTAGGGAAGGGAACACACTGGACCTCGTGCTGATGAATGGGGAATGAGTGAGGGACGTAAGGGTGGAGGAACCACTCGGGGGAGTGACCACAGGATAGTCTGGTTCCAGTTACAGTTGGCTAAAGAGAAAGGTGCATCTGACACAAGGGTGCTGGACTTCAAGAATGCCAACTTTAGGATAATGGGGAAGGTGGTGTAGGGGTTTCTGGACAGAATTCAGCCAAATAGGGACCCACACCAAAGGTGGGACCTGATAAAATGGGGGTTAATGGAGGCGATGGATACCTGCTGCAGGGCCCAGACTGAAAGGGCTAGGGGGAAGAAACCCAGCTGGTAAACAAAGGGGTGTTAAATGGGGTGAGGAGGAAAAGGGAAGTATATAAGAGATTCAGAAACTCGGGGAGTGAGGAGCATAGGGATGTGTATCTGAAAGAATTAAATAAAGTGACCAAGGAGGTAAGGGCAGCCAAGGCATCAAGGGAACTCAGGCTGGTGCAAGGCATTAAAAAATGGGAGAAGGAGTTCTTTAGGTACATCAGGGAAAAAAGAAGTTGCAAGGACTAAACTGTGAGAATTAAGAAGGAAGGGGGCTGGGCGGAAGAGGAGGGGTGAAAAGGCAAACATGCTTAGCGACTACTGTTCAGTCTTTATGAAGGAGAAGGGATGATGGTACCCATACTAGGAGGAGGGATTGACAAAGATGCGGGGGGTGATGGATGGAGAAATCACAGTGGTGAGGGTGTGGGAGGGGTTAAAGGCATTGAAGGTAGACAAGTCACTGGGACCGGATGGGGTGCACCCAAGGGTACTGAAGGAGCTTGCAGAAGTCCTGGCTGGCTCCTTGGCAAACTTATTTAAAACATCTCTAGATTCAGGGTGTGTACTGCAGGATTGGAGACTGGATCATGTGGTTCCCCTCCACAACGGGGGGATCCAAGGATGAACCCCGGGACCTATAGGCCAGTAAGCCTGACGTCCACAGTGGGGAAGCTAATGGAGACCATCCTAAAGGAGAGGCTAATGGCACTACTGGAGGTCAACAGGATGCAGGACAGGAGGCAGCATGGCTTTCTCAAGAGCAAGTCATGCCAGACCAACCTAGTGGACTAATATGAATGGGTGACTAGGCAGATTGATGGGGGCCATGCGGTGGATGTCCTGTACCTTGGCTTCAGTAAGGCCTTCAATTCAGTACCACATGGGAGACTTGGAAGTAAACTATGGGGCACAGGGGCAGGAGCAAAACTGGTGGGGTAGGTGGAGTACTGGCTAAGGGATAGGCAGCAGAGGGTGGTAGTAGGAGGAGAGTTCTCATCCCCCAAGCCTGTGACAAGTGGGGTCCCATAGGGGTCGGTGTTGGGACTAATGCTGTTTGGCATATTTATTGCAGACATCTAGGAGGGCATCAGCAACAAGATCAGTCTGTTTGCAGATGACACCAAGACAGGAGCAGTGGTGGATGACCAGGAGAGGTAGCAGGTGCTACAGAAGGATCTGAAAGGCTTGAGGCATAGTTGGGCAGATGGCAACTCAGGTTCAATCCAAAGAAATGTAAAGTGATGCCCTTCGGAATAAAGAATCTGAGAAGCTACCATCTGTGGGGGTGTGAGGCTAGAAGTCACAGAGGAGGAGGCGGGGGGTGCTCATCACGGGGGCTATGAACAATTCTGTGCAATGCTGGAGAGCAGCAGCAAAGGCCAACAAAATGCTGGGATGCGTAGTAAGGGGCATAGCCTCAAGAAGAAGGGAGGTGATTCTGCCTTTATACAGATCGTTGGTTAGACCCCACCTGGAGTACTGCATACAGTACTGGCGCCTGTACCTGCAAAAGGACGTTAGGCTGCTAGAGGGGGTGCAGCATAGGGCATCAAAAATGATTCAGGGTCTGGGGGAGTTGCCACACGAGAACAGACTTGGGGAGTTGAACATGTACTCGCTGGAGAAAAGAAGGGACAGGGGGATATAACTGAGACCTTCAAATACATGAAGAGAATAATCAAGACAGACACAGGGGTCTACTCAGGAGGAGGGTGGGAAGGAACACTAGGGGACATGACAAGAGATTGGAGTGGGGTAGATTCAGGAGGGAAATGAGAAGGCATTTCTTCATGGAAAGGGTGGTGGCAGTGTGGAATGCACTACCAGCAGAGGTGGTGACACGTAACACTGTGGAATGGTTCAAAAAGGGGTGGGACTTGGCAAAGGGGAGGGTAAGGGCGTGAGGGCAGCTGCTGAGTAGGGGAGCTAGCTGCAGACTCAAGCAGACTCAATAGACCATTATGGCCTTTTTCTTCAGCCAATTTTTGTATGTTCGTATCTATCTGTCTATCTATCTGTCTGTTTGTCTGTCTATCTATCTATGTAGCTACCTAATGACCAGGGAAGGAGGACTATGCAATTCTACCTATTTTTAGCCTCGCCCCCCTTGGGGGAGATACAGATAAAAACCAACTGAAGTTGAACTGGATTAAGCTGTTGATGGTATTTGTTTAGTGAATGGGGAACATTTGGACAGGATACTGGGGGAATTCCTCAGCTCTTTTCAAGCACTGACTTATTTATTTGATTTCAGAACCCCACCAAGAATGTGGGACACTGTATGGCTCAGTTGCCATGGAAGGCAGAGTGTAAAAAGGAACTGAAAACGTAAAAGGATCGCTGAAAGAATGTGCCAGAGAGAGGACTGCATACAACTACTGGAGGACATGGAACATTTATACATTGTCGTTCATTTGCAAACAAATTCTGGTCCATATTAGCTAAGAAATAAGATGAACCAGGTTGCAGTACAGTCAGCTATGAGAATGTAATTGTTGGATCACAGTCTACCAGGAAAGCGTATAATGAAAGCACATTACTTTTACTTTTCACATGTATTACATTTTTTCTTTCATAGACTTGGTGTAAATTGCTATTTCAGCAACACAAGATAAACCAAGTTGCTATAATTGCCTGGACTGAAACTGAATGACAAAATATTTGTACCAAGGAACACAAATTTCTGTTTAATAGGGCTTTAAGAGATAGAGTTGTTAAATATTAAGTGCATTTCTCCTGCGTAAAACAAAAGAAAGGGGTAGGAGCAAGAGATTAGAATATGAAGGTTTCTGTGAATGGGCAGCAACAATTTGATTGTGCATTGACTATATTTCTATTATTCTAGTTATGTGAGCTGGACTAATTGGAAGGAGACTGACTTTTCCAGTTAGCATTTTTGATTGGTATTTCAATTTGGTTTTGTTTGGATCTGACTTTTTGTTTTGGTTTACCTTGTTTTTCTTTGAAATGTATTTGCTGTTTCTAGCATAATGTATGTATAGTTGTTTTTACCCTAATAAAAATTACCCTACTCTTTTTGAGAAATCCCATGAGATTGTTAGCATTCAGCTTAACAACCACCAGAACAGCCAGATGGGACAGTTTAATGTCTCATCCAAAAGATGACACCTCAAGAGTGCAACAACCCCCACATGCTGCACTGTACTGTTAGTATTGAGTTTTACACCAAGTTCCTGGTGTGGCATTAGACTCCAAATGCTTTTGATCATTTTTTTTTTATTTAGTTGTTTATGTTCCCTGATCCCTGGCAGGGGTTTTGGCCCTCCAGAGGAAAGACACTCCCTCAGGCCCCACTGCATGGCACTCACTGACCCTGGAGATTCCCCCACAGCTTGCCACCCATGATGGGGCCAGGGAGGTGGTGCCCTCTCCCTGGAGACCCAATCCAGAAGCCAGGGTTGGCCCTCAGCACGGTGGACCATCATAGAGCCCTGCCAGGCTCCTTTTTCCTCCTGTTTCCCCCCGTCCCCCTCACTACTGACGTAATTATATCAGAGGGCACCTCCTGACCGGTTTTACCCTCCAGTCACCACTAGAGGGCAATCAGCAAGTGGGACAATGTGGAACCCTCCCCCGAGAAAGGAGAGCAGTCCTCTGGATGCTCAATCCTTTCTCCCCCCCGCCAACCCCCAGTGTCCCAGGCTTGTTCCCAAACCCAGGTCACTGGCATGACGCGAGGTGTGGTGTCCAGCACCTCAGCCCTCAGTGCCACCAGGCCAGCGCACAAGCTTCTGATCTTGTGGCCTGTGAGGTGAGTGTCTAACTTCCTGATCCACAGACAATTAGCATGAATGTTGCCCTACCACCAGCTGTCTATAAAGGGCTAAGGAAGACAGCACTGCAGTTAGTTATTAGTTGAAGTCTGAGACAGGAGAGAGACAGCATAGCATGGAGAGAGAGGGACACTCCTAGGCAGTCCCTACCCTACAGGGTAGGCAGAGGAGCTGCTTCCCTTAGGCAGGGAAGCAGGCAAAAGAAACCAGAGCAGAGGTCCTAGCAGAGAAGTAAGATTAAAATGAAAGCAGAAAAAGCAGAGATGAAAGAGAGGGAATGGGCCCCTTTTATCCCACACAAGAACTGAGGGAGAAGAGATTGGGAGTTGTTGAGGGTTCGCCATAAGGAATCTGTTTCGAGCCCATGTGGACCTGCTCCAGGCTCCACCATGGAGGAGGAGGTATCCTATAGAACATAAGGCTGTGCAGTGGGGGAATCAATGAGAAATCTTCCCAAAGCTTGTCAGTGCGATATGCCTTAGGAGGAAGTCACACATGTGAGCAGAGCTGCACTGGCCAGGTATGTTTCTAATGCACAGAGATGTTCAAGGAAGCTTCCCTACTAAGAGCTGGAGCTTAGAGTAGGGCACAACAGAGCCTGGATTAAATAATGCATGTAGCATCAGTGTCCTGGGATCAATGGCGACAAAGTTGTCTCTGACAGTCCAGAAAGGCGGGTGGGTAGCAGTAACTCTATACCACTATATCCACCCTGTATGTCTTGTATTTCCTATTAATGTGTCCTCTGTAACATGGGAAAATAGAGTGTGAAGCAGGCACCCTAACACAGAAAACCTAATGAATATGCCCTGATACAAAGTATCCCTGTATGTCTCTCTTAGGTGGTCTTCTTAGGGAGACAACAGTTAAAGACAATTTCAGTTATGCTTGACTGTAATGCTAGGTGTGGACAATAACATTCTTAATGTTACAGTAATGCTTGGGGAGTCTAATGCCCTTGTGAGTCCCGCAGCCTATTGCCCCAGTGCCTAGACACTTTCCAGAACCTTGGCTGGTTCCCCTGACATATGGAGAGTCATAGTATCTGGCATCTAGGGCACCAGTTACACCCGAGCCCCACTCATACTACTACCTAGGGTATCATTTGGTTCCCTCAGTAAGCAGAAATTTGCACCTGGTTATCTTGAAGACCTGTACTGTCCTCTGTTGTTCCATAGGCTCACCACCCTCTGGGAGAAGAAGTGCCTTCTAACTGTGCTCCTAAATTTACTACCTTTGTATTTCAGGGCATGTCCTTGAATCCTACAGGACTACACCAGATCACATTTGTTTTTGAGAATCATTTTAATTGAATTTAATATTCTCAAAACAAAGAAAAGTTCAAGAAATTGATTAGGGCCGATTATCTTCACATCTATGGTCCCTTTATAAAATAAATACATTCTACCACAGACATTAGACAAAATAGCAAATAATCACCCATTATTAAATCAAAGTTTTATGTCTGCAGAGTGAGGGCTGTATGCTAATGAGAGGAGAGTAAATGAGACAGACAGAAATAGATACTGATGCATATTGCCTTCTAGTTCCACAGTGGAATCTAATCACCTCATTGGTATGCATGAGATCCCCACTCTTCTGTGTCTGTATCTGCCCCATACCCCTTCCTTTCCCTTCCTTCTACTAGATCTACTTCATTCATGAATCTAAGGTTGTGGCACTTTTTTTCTGTTTTTTGTTCCACCTCTGCAGCTGGACGAATGCTGCTGACCGCACACAATGTTTAACATAGCAGAGGCAAGTGTCAGTGACTAAAGAACAATTCTATCAACTAATGTAAATCTTACATAGCAGAAACATCTCTTTTGCCTCCCTAGTATGTACTGAGAGAACACACAAATGGTGGAGAGGATGAGACAGACACAGGCAGCCATTATTTTTATTTATTTATTTCATTTTTGTTGACTAGTTGGGTGTATTAGGCAAACAAATGCCTATTTTCAGGCATGACCCAGGAGAGTTACAATATATAAAACATTACAGTGAGAGAAATACATGGCAATGACAGTTTTGACAAAACAAAACAAATCAGAGTTACAAAATAAAAATTGGTATATGGAGAACAGTATAAATTTTGGTGAATAAGCTTAGGTAGTCAAAAGGGAGGGGGATGAAGGAGGAATGTACAAATAACAATAAATATGATAAGGATTCCAATTTACCTAGTGCCAATGTAAACTGAAACCTGAGCTCTGGTTTGGAGTATTCCTCTACTGCCTCTAGCCATCCCTAATAGCAAACAATTTGTTCTAGAGCCTTTCGCCCAAAGGAGGACACACATACCCAATATTGCTTTGGATGCTCAGTCGGCACACCATTTATTAACTTTGTCAATCAAATTTCCATACAACAATACTGAGTTCCTTTACATATCATTTGTAAAAACATTTATTTCCATATTCTCTTTATTTGTAACATTATAACTTATATCACGTTTTATAAGCCATTTTATATCACATTTTCCTGACCCCCAGATGTAACCTGACCCCCAGATGTAAATCTGCAGGGGTGTTTTTTTCCTGTTTGCTTTCTTCTTTCACCCCTAGATGTCAACCTGAGGGGGTTATCTCTTCATGTTTTGGGCCATATCCAATTTCTGGCCTCCATTTTCCATTCCCAGGTGTCCATACCCTTTCCTCTTGTCTGGGCCAGATCCAGTCCCTGCCCCCTCATTTTCTATTCCTGAGTGTCCACACCCTTTTCACTTATACCCCACCTTGGTGTAACTCCAAAATTTCTCCCCCCCTTCCCTTCAGAAAGTATTTTCTTTCTCCCACTAGCCCATCTCCAGCCATGCATTGGAAGTCGGGCTTCTCCCCACCCCAAACCTTTTCATTCCAATTTAGTCCTCCACCATGCATTTCTATCCATTCCCATCCTTTGGGATGAAAATGGGGTTACCCATCTCTGCTACGTGTGCCTCCTCCATTTCTACACTGACCACCTAAATGTACACCTCTTCCATCATGCTGCCATAGCTCTCCCCTCAAATTTATCTATTTATTCATGTTTTAACTTCCTCCTTTTGTCTGCTTAGCCACTGTCCAGACCCTTAGATGGCTTTGTGTGTCTATGTATCTGTCCAGCTCTTTTCACCATCATCTCCTCATATGTCCCTGTGAGCTGAAGGCCACAACCCTCCATCATGCCCAGGTCTACCAGGAGCTGATTAAATACCTCGAGAAAAACCCAAGACGTGTCCCCCATTAATTTCCCCTTGGATGTGCAACATTGAAATGCCGGTTTTGGATTGGTCCAGGAGGACTCCCCCACTAGTGGCCTACAATGGTCCTGACCCATCCCCTGTAATTCCTTCTGCTGTATCCGTACCTTCTCCTGAACAAAACCCCAGCCATTTCCTGGTGTCTGTTCATCCTGTCTCTTGGCCCTATGCATAGCAACAAATCACCATCCATACCTCTTCCCCTGTGGCTGGTTCTCTGTAACATATAAACTATTATTAGTGAGCCACCATCTCCCTCTCTTTTTTTTTTGTTTTTTTTTTTGCATATATGCTGCCCCCCTTCTTGGTACCCCTTTTCTGTGGATAGAGGAAGGACACTTACTTATTGATCTCCATTCTGATGTATCCAGGTGAAACCCAATGGTGGCCTGGTCCATCCTGCTTTTTTCATCCCATCCACCCAAGCTAGTGGTACCCAAATGTCCGTTACTGCTCTTCCTGCCTTCATGTTATGTCAGGCTCCATGTGGTGCCACCTCCCTGGTCTTGCTGGGCTCCTGACCAAGTTACGTGTAACTGTACCACCTGGCCTGATGACTCCGTCCTCCCCTTGCAAGGGCCTAATACCTGTTGCACCTTCCGATGCCCCACTTCTTAAATCCCCCCACAGTGCCCTCAAGTTGTTTCTTTCCCATCAAAGGATATGGGACCTGTCTAAACAGTCCCCCCGCATCTCTTTCCACCCCCCACATTGTCACTTGTGACTTTGTCCTTCCATCTCTCCCCCCAGTAAAAACCCTTCCTTGCAACCCAGTGCTAAACTTTCCACAGTCGCCCCCACCCTCACACCCAGGTGCCTGCCTTAGTCACAGTAGCACTGACCCTCCATCTTTTACACCCCTCACCATAGGGTGTTGTCTTGGGTGCCCTTACATGGGCCCTGTTACATACCACTTTTCCTCTGTACCTTTTTTTTTTTGGCATGGATTCCGCCTTCTTCCTTCTCCCCTTGATAATGTAAAATTCTGCTCCCCCCTTTGCAGTAAAGGCTTCCCCTTAGGAAATAAGGAAAAAAAAAACAAGACAAAGTAGCCCCTTTAAGGTTCATACTACACACCATCCAGGCACCCCATGAATTAGCCCAGGTGGAGATGCCGTACCACCACCATAGTAGCAGTTGGCCCTGATACTACTAACTGAGCCATTTTTTGAAACCTATTCCTCCTGGTGGCTCTAGCATGCTTGCTCTGCAGGGGCATCCCCCCCCCCCAGCGATCTCAACTGCCAGCAAATTCACAGACTGACCCTTCAGTAGTTATCCCCATGGATGCCAGCTTCAATACCAATTCCAGATACTGTCCCAGAGCCTTGTTGCAGCCCCCACTTGCCCTGCTGAACCTACTGGTCCTGTGTTGCTTGGTAACCATTGTTCTCCTTTGTGTAATTGAAGTAGCCTCCTTAACTGACTGTATGCCAATTGGGAATGTCTGTTATTCCCATCCATTCCTTATCTATGTTTCTCTTTTTTTTTTTGTAAATTCCCCACCTAAATTGTGGCCAGAAGGTATCCCCCCATTGATAGCCCCTTGTCCCCATTTGTACCACCAGTTCTGGTTACCAAAACACCGCCTGTTTCCACTACACCATAGGTGGACTCCCAAATCCCCACCTGGGCCCTCATAGGCACCCCCTGACTGGTTATCTATAGTTATTATAACTGTTTATATCTGGTTATTACTGATTATATATAGTCATTAATACTGCATGTGAGCTGACTCCATGGATGCTTACTTACTCAAGTTTCCACAAAGTTGACATGAGCACCCTCAATTTTCAGAGCTAACAAAGGCTTATTAGCCTGATCTCCAAACCAATTACTACCCACTGGCAATTAGCACCCGCCAAGGTCCCTAATCATTGGCCTTCCTAGAGCGCTGTCTTCTCTTGACTTGACACCATGGTTTTTGCATGGGGATAATTTAAAAGATCTTTCCATGGCCTGGTCATTTTATCTGCTGCCAACTGTTTTTTTTTTTTTCAACTGCCTAGAGTACACATCATCTATGCCCAACCTTGAATTCCAGTTGGCTGTCTCCACTGAGCTAAATTCTTTTTCCCTCATCCTTGCAAAACATCCTGGCCCAGATATTCAAAAGAGTTGAGCCATGCGCAATAGGGTTGCACCTGCTCAAGTCCGAAATTGCGCCATTCTGCGATATTCAGCAGGAGGCAGTTGCGCCCCCGAAATCATGCTGAGCAACAGCGTAATTATAATGAAGGCATGTGCAACCAAAGGGGGAGGAACTATGCATAAATGGCGCAGTGTGATATTCAAAGACTTGTGCAATGCGCAATAGTGGAGCAAGCGGAAGTTGCGCCATAGCGGAAATGAGCCAAAATAAAAAGGAGCAAGGAAGAGGCACAAGAACGCTACAGGGAAGCCACATGTGTCAGAGGCAGAGGCAGACAGACAGGGCAGGAGGCACAAACAGAGCAGGCCAGGGAAAGGTCACACTGAACAGCCAGGCACAGGGAAGGGGAACCACACAGCACAGAGGCCAGCACAGGCAGGTGTACCCGGTGCAGGGGAGGTAGCAGCCAAGACAGCTGGGGGAATACAGTAACAGCTGCCGGGGGGGTGAACACAAGCCAGGGACATGGCCAGTGCCACCTTCCACATGGAGGCTGTAATGAGGGGGGTGAGAAGGCGGGCGGCAGGGGGGCGTGGCCGTGGAAGGGCCTGTCGGTGGTATGCCCCCAACATGCAGTACCGGGCACACACCAGCTTTGAGCTGTACACTGATACTGAGATTGTGGGCCGGTACCAACTGAAAAGGGCAATTCTGAGGTGGCCCTGTGAGCTGCGCAGTGATGTGATGCAGGCACCCACACGACAGAGCCATGCTCTGTCAGTGGAGACCAAGGTAACAGCCTGCATGTGCTTGCTCGCTACGGGTACCTTCCAGAGACCAACTGGGGACACCACAGGCATAACCCAGTCGGCCACGTTCCACCACCTCACCCAATTCCTCAGCGCACTGCTGCCACATGCTGAGGAGTACATCCATTTCTCCAGCACAGTGGCGGAGTGCACAGCAAACATACAGGAGTTCCATAGGGCAGCATGTATGCCTGGCATGCTAGGGGCAATAGACTGCACCCATGTGGCCATCCGCACACCACCTGGCCCTGAGGGGGCTGCATACATAAATCACAAGGGCTATGCCAGCATCAACTGCCAGGTAGTGTGCGATGCCAGGGGGTGCATCATCAATCTCTGTGCCATGCACCCTGGGGGAGCACATGATTCTTTCATCTGGCACCAGTCAGCACTGTGCCACAGATTCGAGAGTGGGGACATCCCCACTGGCCACCTAGTGGGTGAGTATGCAAACCACATGGACAATCATAGGGCCTGGGGGGGCATGGCCAGAGGTGGCATGGATAGTGGTCTACATGGCCTGGGGCAGGGCGATGCTGATCACCAAACTAACCTTCACCCTCTACACACAGGTGATAGTGGATACCCACTCTGTCCCTGGCTGCTCACACCCTACTGGTGGCCCACAACCCCATCGCAGCAATGCTACAATGAGGCATACGCCACCACACGTAATGTCATCGAGTGGGTGTTCGGGATGCTGAAGGCATGTTTCCATTGCCTGGACACCTCTGGTGGTGCCCTACAGTACAGCCCCTCAAAGGCCTGCGGGATATTCCTGGCCTGTTGCATCCTGCACAACATGGCCAATGAATGTGGGATAGCTGTACAGGTCGAAGAGGGGGACAGCAATGGGGATGATGGGGACACCGGTGACGATGGTGATGGGCAGCCCCCCTTGGCCAACAGGACCCCCGACTGCTCCAGTTGGCACAGCTGCACCGGGACACCATCATGGAGGAGCATTTCAGCCAACCCAGGTAAGTCATGGGGCCATGCGCAACCACCAGTGGCCAAGGCACAACCCACAAACATGCAGGGACACACACCGGGGGTGCATGCCGTCAAGGGAAGTGGCAGGGCACAGATGCAAACACACAGCCAGGGATGGGTGAGGATTAACATGCCACACCGAAGGACACACACACACGCACACATGCAACACAACAAATGTGCACAGAGGGCAGAAGGCACACCGACCTAGAACGCACACCCTAGCAACACACATGTCCACAGGCCACCACGTCCACTGCCTGTCGATGTGCGTGTGTCAGATGCTGAGCACTATTGCACATTGGTGTACAGCGCAATGCAGGCATCATCATGCACATGCAACTGTGGACAGCAGCCGGGATGGTGTGCAGGTGGACTGTGTGTCCACATGCAGGGCCGGGTACCCACCTGTGCACTGCCCACTGACACACACAATGCACACAGGGCAGCACCAGACAGTAGCCACTCTGGGAGACAGGTCAATCCCGCGACACAGTGCCACAGCCACCACGGATGCGTGGGCGGCTCTGCCGAGACCTGCCAGCACTGGCAGGCTGACCATTGGTCTCATGGGGTGGCACCGATGGTCCCCCAAGGGTTCCACTGTGTGAACACGACCATGCCCATGCAGGGGTCTGCAGCACACCGAACATGCCTGAACCAGGAGTGCTCTGGATGCCCACAGCTGAACCTGGCGTCAACAGGGTGGGAGTCACACGATGCTGGGAACAGGGGGTGGATAGTGCACTGCGTGGTGTCTGCGACGCATGGGCACCTGACTGTGTGCCCATTGTGGCCATGACAGCAATGAACACCTGTGCATGCCTGTCAATGGCAGCAGTCACATCCTCCCGCAAATGGTCCATCCATGCCAGGATCTGTTCAGTGTTCCTGCTGTGATGCTCCTCTGCCCACTCCAGAGCCACACACAGTGCATCTACGGATGTCACAAGCCGCATCTGCTGCTGGACCGATGCTCGCAGTAGGCGGGTGTGCTCATCCAAGAGGTCATCAGCCTACTTGGCATCCTGTCCCTCAGGGTGTGCAAGGCCCTGATGTTCAGCACCCCTTGAGGGTGGGTGCTGCATACCAGGACCAGGTCTGGGCATGTCCACAGGCAGTGCACAGACGCCGCTGCTGAACCCTGTACCACCAAGCCCAGTGGGTGACTGCTGATGCTGCCTCTCCGGCTGCCACACCCCAGGGCTCAGTGGTGCCACCGCAGTAGCCACAACAGTCCCACTGTCCTGAACAGACACCAGTGCTGCCCCACTGGTGCTGACAGGCACAGCCTGGGACTGTGCTGACATGCAGGCCTCCACGGCGGCACCACCCACAGCCATAGGCGCGAAGTGCCATGCTGTGTGTCCATCCTATGGCATACACGTGTCACTGCCCATGACGGTCATGTCATCATCACTGGTGCCAGACTCTGCCCCAGCCACGGCCACAGAGTGCTGGCATCAATGGATGCCAGCACGCTGGGACACAGGCAGGGCTTCCTCCACACCTGTCACAACGACATCAGTGTGGACAGCCAGGCGGTCCCACTGTCACAGTGATCCACATATACCTGTGGAGGTGGATGGTCCCACCTCCGACTCCATCCAACTGTCCACAGTGGACAGGCCCACCACCGCTGACCCATGCAGATGCTCAGAATCTGTAAGGGAAAGCAAAGTCGCGTTACTGCGTGTGACCTACCCTGCCCCCCCATAGACAGACCATGACTTACCATGCAGTGATAGGCCACCACCCGTCTGGAAGCCACCAACCGGAACAACCTCAATGGCACTTCACTGCATGCTTCCAGCAAGCCTCTCCTCCACTGGGGTGAGCTGTACCACCTCCGGCTGTCCCCCACCTGTTGCAGCACGTGCTGCCCCGATGGCAGCCACCTTCTCCTTTACCCTCCTCCTGTCCATGCCCATCTTCTTCTTACACTCCTGCACGGGGCGCTGGTGGCTGCCATGCAGGTTCACGGCACATGCCACCTTCTCCCATGCAGCAGCACGGGCCTGAGGGGTGCCCCGCCATCCACTGAACAGTGGCTCCTGATCCAGGTAGGCCTCAAACAGGGCCTTGGTTTCAGCCTTTGTAAAATTCGGCCTCCTCCTCCTCCTCCCACCATTGTGTTCCTCCTCTCCAACAATGTGCTCAGTCATTATGTAGCCTGTAAGAATGGCAGTTATTACCTGTGACTGTGCAGTCCCATGCATGTCCCTGAATCCACAGTCCACACTCCCAAACAGCATGCAACTCACCAATAAACTGCAGTAACCAACTATGGCCACTGCAGCACATTGTTGCACCTTTATAGCGCAATCCATGCAAAATGAGGTGAGGAACAACTTTAAGTAGATGCAAATTGCAGTGCTGCGCCATTGAATGGCTGATTAGATGATTTGCATATGACGGCTGAATATTGCACTGTTGCACTTTGTGCAATTGTGTTAAACATGCTGAGCCAATGGCGCAGTTCTGTGGCATGAATAGTACACCTCACTGCTCATGCCCGGGTTGCTGACGCAGGCGTCTGCCATGCTGTGCATGGTAGGCAATGCAGGTCATGGCTACCATTGTGCCAGTGGTGCTATAGCGATGGTCACTACATGGCGCTGTGGCACTGGGCCTTCATAGGCGCAATGGCCCAACTGCCCGGTAGTCCACTATGGCGCTGGCACACAGCCAGCCAATCGTGCTACATGCATTGTCATCCAATGGTGCTGTGCATGGCCTTGCGCCAATGACCCTTGACCCTGTGCCCGACCTTTGCCCCCTTGGCGCCATGCATCAGGCATAGGTGCACCTCTATCGTGCTGTTCGGTAACAGTGCGATAGGGAATGGCAGCGCTGTACCGCGCAACATCTGCACGTGGGGAGCCACACTGCAGAGCGCCATATTGCCTACTATAGCTGCTAGAATGGCGCGCAGATGGGTAGCACAATGGATGGCTATTGAGCTGGCCAATCTGGTGGCCATAGTTGAGCCACACCATGGGCCTCTCTTCGGGGAGGCCCCCCTTGACAGGGCCAGGACCCAGGTGTGGCAGGAGGTGGCCACTGCCCTGGAAGAGGCCACAGGATGGGGGCATACATCTGAGCAGTGCAGGCACCGCTATGGTGACCTGCGCAGGAGGGAGCCGGAGTTACTGGCCGACTGCGGGCATGTGCCTGGAGGGGCACGGTGCCACATCCAGGTAGGGGTTCCATCAACATACTTTTATGGTCCATATGAGTCACAGTGTTGTATGTGTCCAGCACATAGGGGAGGGACCATATGGAGCTGGCGTGGCGGTGTTCACAGGGTGTGGGGTGGGTGGGTCTGGCTGGGTGGGAGGGCACACACCTTGGGGCAGGGGGACTTTGCTTCAGGAATGTACTGATGTTCTTCTCTCCTTTTTTTCCCCACAGGCCCGGACGAAATCCACAGAGTGCAGGCAGAGCAGTGGAGGGGGGAGGACAACGCAGCCAGGCGGGCCGAGGGCCATCAATGCCCACCTGACCAGCCCGATGAGGGTGAGTGCCATACTTCCATGATTAGTATTGCATGCTGTGTGACAGGGTGGGCAGCAGGGCATGACCACCATTCATCGACATCACTGTCATGCACACCACTTGTTACAGTCAACACTGTCCAGTGGCAATGCATGTCTTGGTGTGCATCACTGGTGGTCCATGCGTGCACCAGGTGCATGGCTGTGCCACTGCCTTTGCACCACATAGTCATGTCACTAAACGGCCATGGTGGTGCTGTGTATGACATGGCCGGTGGGTGTGTGCAGTGTTCTGCATGGCTGTATGCACCTGGGTGGGCAGGTCCTGTGGACGTGATCACTGCAGGTGGTCACACACCATCACAGTGGTATGTCCCATGGCCGTATACCATGCACAGTGGGTGGGCTGTATGGGGTTGTGCATTCACACCTATTGACTGTGCTCCCTTGTCCTAGGTATGCGCCATCTCCGTGAAATTAGGGACACCTTACAGGAGCTCCTTTATCTGGCCCACGAGTCCGTCGACATATTGAGAAGGCTCAATGCAGCGGGGGTGCTGCGGAGGCACAGAGGCAGGCAGTCCCAGAGTCAGGAATGGCGGTCAAGATAACAGTCCTTTGGTCCCTGACTTCCCCTACCCCCCTGGACCCACCCTCACACCCTCCTATCCCATCACATTTGCTCACCCTTCCCCTGCCCACCCCACCTTGTTTGTGTCCCCTGCCCCAAGCTTGTATATAGTTTTATTATTGTACATAGTTCACTTTATATTTACAAAACATTTGAATTTGATATGAATACTGTGGTGGTCTCTGATTTGCAGCGGGCTATAGGTGCTCAGCTGCAGTGGTTTGCATGGCATCAGGGGTGGTGCAGTCATGGGTATGTGTGTGTGTCCGTGTGGAGGTGACTATGGTGTGGGGGTAGATATCAGTCAATGTCTGTGTTGTGTGTGTTGTTCCCTGTGCACTGGATGACTGTGTGCAGTGGTCCATGGCACGTGTTCTGTGTCCTTGGCGCACCCATCGGCCCATCTGTGGCCTGTGCAGCCGACTCACATGCCTGTCTGTGACCTGCACGGTCCACTGGCATGTCAGTGGTGGCATTCCCTGCAGGGTGGACACTGTACCCGTCACTTTGCTGGGTTGCCCATGTCGCTGGTGTGGTGCATACCTGGCTCGGGTGGCACTGTGGGCAACACGGTCATTGTCCCACCTCCATGCTGTGGCTTGCGTGTGTTGCAGGGGATGTGCCCCACTGTCTGTGGCTTGTGCTCCGGGTGACTACTGGTGGTGTATGGGTCCACGGTGCCTGCACAGGGTGGCTGGCACTCTAGTGCCATGGTGGACTGCAGGTTATGTGTACAAGGCTTACATGGGCCCACAATGGGGGCTTGGTTGCCCCATCACTGCGTCCCTGTGTTGTTGTGCCCTTGGGTACGGGTGGGTGTCTGTCCATATCCTGTGTGGTATTCGGTGTGGTGCATGCTTCCATGCACCACTGTGGGTGTCTGTGCTGGCTGTTGTGGCCAGTGGTGGGTCGGGGTGTGTCACTGAAATACTGTGCAGGGCGCTGTACCACTGGTGGTGGTGTCAAGGACATGACCGTCCCATGTGGGGTACCTCTTGTGACAACGCATGGTCGGTCTCTCAGCAGTACCTCGGGGGGACTGTGCATGGTGGCACTGTGTCTGCCGTTGTTGCATTGCCATGTGCTGCAACCCGCTGATGGGTGCTCGTGGTGGGGCTGGCTTGCATGGTTCTGTGGTGCACAGGGTTGCATTGACACAGTGGGGGTGGTGGCATGCATGGGGTTTCCTGCAGTGGTGGTCACTGCTCATGGGGGGGTGTCTAGGGGTCATGGTGCAGGGTGTGCTGTGCACTGGGGGGAATGGTGTGGCACAGGGTGGTCTGCCCTCCTTGTGTGCCAGTCACAGCTTGCTGGTAGGTGTGATGGGGCACCATGGCCAGGCTGTGGGTTGGTTGCTTGTCTCCATGGGCCAGTGGTTATTCCAGCCCTCCCCCAGTTGTGCTGTGCTTGGGGTGTGGGGGGACAATGTCTGTTCTGCTGTGTGCTCCTGTGCCCATCTGTGACATGGATGGTGGGCCCCTACCTCCCTGATTGTGCAGTTACATTGCTCTGCAGCTGGGGGGCTCCCTGGTTGTGCTATGGCGCCTCTGGACTGCTCAGCTGAACATCCCTTGTTGCGCTACGGCGCATGAGATCTGCTCAGCTCCCCCCCCCAGTTGTGCTATGGCGCAGGTGGTGCGATATTCGGTCGTCGGCTGTGGGTGCAATTTGGCCTGCTCCATTTTTGAATATCATCTCTCTTGTGGATGGGCGCAACAGACTTGCGCTTGCTTCTGCTATTGCGCACTTTTTGGGTGTAGTTTGAATATCTGGGCCCCTGTGTTTTATCCACCACTTCTGGTGTGCTCCAATTCAAAACTTCTCACCACACTTGATTGGTGTACATATTATTTACCATGTCTCCTGTTATGCGAGTATGTGAGCCTTACACAGCAACCTATCTGTGAAAATGTTGTTTTGTTGTTGTTTCTTTTTGTGTATCTGCCACTGTTACCCCCTTAAGACTCTGGTTTTATCCACATTTTGCGTCTTTCTCTTCTTACCCCTTCTATATATTTTTAAGTCATTTTCCACAACCTGCCCTTTCACTACTGTGTCCGTGACAATTGTCTCAACTAGACAAATCTGAGTTTTGGATGTATCCAAGTAAACCCATTGCCCCCCCCCCACTCACTTCAAGCGGGCCTGGCTCCTTATCATCTCTGCGTCTCTGTTGTTTGTGCATTAACTGCATCCCTGAACCCCCCCACCATCCTTCTCTTTTTTTTTTTGTGACCAATCCTTTTTCAAACTTCCACAACAAAATATCATTTGGTAGTTTCATCGATGAACTAGTTTAGCTAATAATTGTTGTATTCCCTGCGCATTTTTTGTGGGTATTTATTCATTTCCTCTTACAATGCCTAGGAATTGCATATTTCAACCCTGGAAGCAGTATAAAATGCAGCTTGTTGGTCAATATCCAGCCTAACATTGCCACTCACCTTCATCCTTATAATTCTTCCTTGTGGATTCAATTTTTATCCAATACTGTGTTACCCTGTTGTAGAAATTGTACCTACTATTACACTGCTGTATTTTGTACTACTGCTTCTCATCCAGACTAGTCATCAAAGGTAGGGTCATCATTGTAGAGTCATTAATTAAGTGCAGTCCTAGTCTGACACCAACCCATTTTCCAGAGTGCGCCATGTGTGATTAGTCCTCTCTTTCAAACCAAACATGGTGACTGCCATGTGGTCTGAACAAAATGTCGGCCCCCATGTGGCCCGAATCAAAATGGTGGCCCCCCCCGTGACCCTCACACAGTCCTTTCAAACACATTACTACCCAACAATTTTTCTGTTTTTGTGTCTTTTGCTGCCTCGCAAAACGAGCCAAAGCTTGTTCCACAACCAACCAGCAGCTGCCACATGCAGACGCTCTTGTTCTCCCCTGTTTGGGCCACTGTTCTGCCATTTCAAAACCTTTCCTAAAACTTTTTTCCCCCCTTTGTCCGTGTCTTGCTGCCTCCTCTGCACCTACTGTCACTCCTTTGTGCACCAAAACACTGGCTGATGGCTTGCTATGACAGCCGGTAACAACATCCCCCACTGTGTGATTCCTACCTCAGCCCCTTTGGGCCTCCTACTCTGCAGTGCTTCCTTTTCACTCCAGGTGCCCCCCATAGTCAATTGTGGCTTCCACCCCCCCATCATGCGGCTGCTCCTCCCAGGACCTTTTACATTGTCCAGGGTCCTGCGCTTGTTTGTGCCACTCCCAGCCGGTCTTACCTTCCTCTGCCAACAACATGAGCATCTGAGGCTCCAACCAACCTGGTGGTCCAACACACGGTTGCCTGGTTTTCTACAATTGATTGGTCCCCCATGACCCTTAAAAACTGGCAGAAACGTGACCATTTCTCCCTTATTTTAACCACTGGCAGCTTTTTTCCACCTTCCCTCTGCTGGCATCATAACCAAGCTTCTGCAGCTCCAACAACAAAGACAAGTGGACTTTTGACTGGCCCTATGGCCAAACAAAGAACAACCACACTAAGTAAAAGGGCTGGTGCTCTATTAATTGTACTTACAACACAAAAGAAATAATACATTGGTCCCATGCATTCAGTTCTGCCCTTTTGTGGTTTTTTGGGGGTTTTTTTTGAATCACTGGTGCATTTTCTACCCGTTCCCCTTCCAACAAGCTGCTGTTGTTCCATGAGCTTCTGCTGCTCCACCCCAAAGACAATTGGACTTTTTTTTTTCAATTCAAAGTTTATTCACCACATTTTCCACATTACAGGAGGCAGTAATGAACACTTTGACATTGGATTCATAAGACAAATCATACTGCCCCCAACCCTTCCCTCCACTCCCGCCGGCACAGCAGTTCATTCTAGCACTGTTATCACCCGCTAACTACCTTTACCAAGAATAATTAAGGTGGTAATCTTGACTACACATTACTTCATAGTCACCGTGATTAAAGTGTGACGGGATCCCAGATAACCTTATACCTATGTACTCTGTTTTGAAGGCTAGCAATATCCTTCTCTGTACGTATATTTGCTAAAATCTCGTGGAGCCACTCCTGATATGTTGGACCGGTCCTTTCCTTCCAACACCTAAGAATGATTTTTTTGGCCGAGAGCACAACCATGGATATGTGAAATCTCCGGATTTTAACCTTTATGGAAGACAAATCCCCCAAAAGGCAAATATCCAGTGTAAAAAAATCTTGTAAACCCAATAAAGGAACCAGATTGGTTTTTATATGCTCCCATAATGATGCTATCCGGTGACATGACCAGAATAGATGAAAAAGTGACCCTGTATCCTGGGAACACTTATTGCACCTATCGGTATCAAGAAGGCCCCATTTCACCAGTTTAGTTGGGGTATAGTATAAGTTATGCAGGATGTGAAACTGCATGAGACGTAATCTATCTTGGGATACATATTCATGACAGTACATCCAGAGGACGGACCATTTAAAAGTATATTGGGGAAAAAATGAAACCCAGAAGTTGGTGGGGCCACCGCCGCATCCAAACCTCCATTGGAACAGCATTTGATAAATTTTAGAAATCACACCAGAGGAGACGAGAAAAGGAGAAAGTTCAGATACCAATGCAAAGGCCACTGTAAAGGGTGGAGTGACCCCAAGAACCGTGGTTAACAAGTGCCTCAATTGAAACACTTTAAAAACCTGAGACTCCAGAATTTTGGACTTGTAAATGAACTGAGAGAATGACAGCCACTCTCCAGCTTCATCCAAAAATGAGGATACTATCCCCTCTCCTAAATGAGGCAACCATGAACGGGGAATTGTCTGTTTGTTTATGGTGAAAGCTGGAGAATTCCAAATGGACTGAGCAAGATCTTTACTTTGATTGTAACGCAGAAAGGAGCACAATTGCGAATGTACTAGCTTGGCAGAAGACTCCAGGAGAAAGGACTGCTGTGTGACTGAACTTCTCTACTGGAACTATATTGCCCTTCTTCCCTTCACCCCCCTCCACCCAAAGCTAGTTCTATTTTTATAGGCACAGGATTTGACTGACAACAGGAACTTCCTGTTTAGGGGCAGGAAGTGAGTGATCATAGAACCACCAAGGACCCACCATCCTAGAAGGGCAAGAGTAGCTCTCCGGCCCCCTCTAGCTGCTGGAGGTCTGCCTCTGAACAAGTAAGCGGTCTACTGAGAAATATAGGATATTCTTGTCTCAGAACAGGACAATCAGGAACTTAAAGGGTACACAGGCAGAAAGTAAGGAGAGAGAGAAAAAAAACAGAGGAAAGAGTAAGGATTGCAAACAGTTAAGGGGCCAGAAATAAGACATGATTGGAGTGGTGCAGTGCAGTGGCTGTGGAGCAGCAGTCTTCCGGGAGATGTTCTGGAGGATGCGGTGTTGTCCCATCTGCAGGCACCTCTCTGGGCTGAGGAGGAGGTTGCTCATCTCAGGCTGAGGTTGACCAGGATTTGTGGGACCTCCTCTTCCATCCAGGGACCACCATGCCACTGCCGTTGCCTCAGAGGTTGCCAAGAAAGAGGAGCGGTTGGACCACAGTGGGTTCAGGGAGGGTGAGGGTGGTGGAACAGAGGCACATCCCTCCAGTTGTACCTCTCAACAATTCCTATGCCATTCTGGCAAAGTGTGGTTCCTCTATGGAGGCACCTACAGTGGAGACCAAGGAGGATGCTGGGAACCTCCACAAAGGAGACCCACAGGAGGGTGGCAGAGGACCCTGCAGGGGAAGGAAACAACTCCTGGTGGGGGACTCCATTGTTAGGAAGGTAGAACTGGGCAAGGAAGGGGAGAGGGAGGTAAGGTGCCTGCCTGGCGCCATGGCTTGGAGGGACAGGGAGCGAATCCTCAGGATTGCTGGAGCAGCTGCACAGGGGAGGGAGCTGGATGTCATTGTCCACTTAGGGACAAATGACCTGGCTAAGAAAGGGATTAGAGAAGTGCAGGAAGAGTTTGTGGAATTGGGGAGGGCCTTAGTCAAGTAACACTACGGTAACCTTCTCGGAGGTGCTACCATCTATGGCATAGGAGGCTAGGGTGTTCCGTACCATGGGATTCAATCAGTGGTTGAAAAACTGGTGTGGAGCTCAGGATTTGGCTTCATTGGGGACTGGGGTCCACCTGGAGTGATGCAAGCCTATACTGGCATGATGGGCTGCATCTGTCTGGGAGGGAACCAGGATCCTAGGTGATAGGTTTAAATGCTTCATTGGCAAGCTTTTAAACTAGCCAAGGGGGGAGGCACTGGAAAGGAGCAGGAAAATCCTAGCCCCCAAACAATCATGGTAGTAAGTGTGGTAAACACCAACATGGAGGTGTCGATAGGGAGAAGGGCAGGGGTAAATGGAGAAAGTGACAAAGGCAAGAAGGACAGGGATGGGGCAAAAGGGGGTAAGGCCATCAGGAAATGGAGGGTAATGAGTACCAATGCCCATAGTCTGGGCAACAAGCTCCCTGAGCTGGTGGCCTTAATGGAAGAGGGATGCCTGGATATCATAGCAGTCACAGAAACATGGTACACAGAGAACCATGACTGGGATGTTAACATACCAGGGTACATAACCTACAGGAGAGACAGGCAGGGGAGAAGAGGGGGAGGAGTAGCTCTCTATGTAAAGGAAGGGATAAAAGCAACTGAACAAAAGAGTAAACAGGGTGGAGAGGAGGCACTGTGGGTCACCTTGGAGACTGGAAAGGACACCACAATCCGCACAGGGGTTGTGTACAGACCCCCATGTCAGGGGGAAGGAATGGACAAGGATATGATGGAAGGCATTCTTAGAATGGCAGAAAGGAGATACTGTTGATGGGAGACCTGAATATGCCAGATGTTAACTGGAGCACATTTGCTGCAGCCACATCCAAAACGAGGGCCATTCTTGATGCCCTACAGGTGGCAGGCATTAGACAGCTAGTTTGGAACCCACTCGTGAGGGAGCAATCTTAGACCTCGTACTCCCAAGCGGGGCAGTGAGAGGATCTCAGATCTAGAAGTGGGTTGCCATCTGGGGACAAGTGACCATCAAACAGTGTGGTTCCGTTAAACTCAGCTACAGAGTCAAGCCATACAAAAGTGAGGGTACTGGACTTTAGGAGGCTGACTTTGGCAAGTTGGGAGATGCCTCAGAAAAGCACTAGCAAACAGGCTAGAAGGAGGTGTGGAGCAACAATGGGGAATTATCAAAACTGCCATCACAGAGACAACAAGCCTTTGTGTGAAGCAAATAAACAAATCAAAACAAAAGAAAAAGCCACTATGGTTCTCAAGAGAGGTGGCTGTGAAAGTCAAGAAGAAAAAGATAGCATTCCAGAAGTATAAGGAAACACAGAAGGAGCAGGACAGATAGCTGTACCAGTTAAGGCAGAAAGAAGCAGGGAGGGAAGTCAGAATAGCAAAGGCCCAAACTGAGGAAAAGATAGCCAACTCAGTTAAGAAGGGGGATAAAACCTTTTATAGGTATATCAGTGAGTAGAAAGACAAAGGGAGGGATAGTGAGGCTGAATAGAATAAACGGTGGGTGGGCAGAGGGACAATGAAAAGCAGGAATACTGAACGAATATTTCTGCTCAGTATTCAAAAGAGGAGGGGAAGTGCCTAATCCAATTAACAGAAGCACTCTTGATAGGGGGTCAATCCCAGTCCTTTCACAGAAGAAAGGGTTCTGCAAGAACTCCTAAAACTGAAGGCGGACAAAGCAATGGGTCCTGATGGAATTCACCCCAGAATTCTAAAAGAATTAAGGAAGGAACTAGTGAAACCACTGGCTACTCTTTTTAATAAATCATGGGAGGATGGTGTGGTACCCGAGGACTGGAGGAAGGCGGATGTGATTCCCCTTCACAAAAGTGGGACCAAGACAGAGGCAGGAAACTACAGACCTATCAGTCTGACCTCTGTGGTAGGGAAAGTGATGGAGTCACTTCTGAAGGAAAGAATAGTTGAGTACCTAGAGGTCAGTGGAGCACAGGATCCAAGGCAGCATGGGTTCACAGTGGGAAGGTCATGTCAGACGAATCTAATAGATTTCTTTGACTTGGTGACCAAAGTAGTAGACCAGGGAGGGGCTGTGGACATGGCCTACCTAGACTTTAGCAAGGCATTTGACACAGTCCCACACAAAAGATTATTAGTCAAATTAACCAGCCTGGGAGTGGGTCCATTGGCTGGACAACAGGACACAGAAGATAATTGTAAATGGAGTCCACTCTGAAGAAAGGGCGGTTACTAGTGGGGCACCACAGGGTTCAGTATTGGGTCCAGTCCTTTTTAATGTCTTCATCAGTAGCATTGCAGAGGGACTGGAAGGAAAAGTATGCCTTTTTGCAGATGACACAAAGATCTGCAACAGGGTTGATACACAAGGAGGCATGGAAAGGATGAAAAGGGACTTGGCAAGGTTGGAGGAATGGTCAGACGTATGGCAGCTAGGATTCAATGCAAAAAAGTGCAAAATAATGCACCTGGAAAACAAGAACCCAGGGAAGAATACACAATGGGTGGGAGGTAGTAACAACAACAAAACAGGAAAGGGACCTGGGGTAATCATATCAGATGACCTAAGGTTAGCAAGCAATGTGAGAAGGCAGTAGGAAGGCCGGGGTATACTGGGATGTATAGGAGAGGCATCAGCAGCAGAAAACAGGAAGTTGTTATCCCTCTGTACAGACAGTTGGTGAGACCCCATCTGAATACTGTGTCCAATTCTGAGACCCCATCTCTGCAAGGACATAGACAGGATAGAGGCAGTCCAGAGAGGGCAACTAAAATGGTGCAGGGTCTGCAAGAGAAGCCGTATGAGGAGAGACTAAAGGAGCTTAATACGTATACCCTTGAGGAAAGAAGGGAGAGAGGGGACATGATAGAAACTTTCAAGTACCTCAAGGGAATCAACAAAGTCCAAGAGGGTAGCATCTTTCAGAAAAAGAGACTTGCAAGCACAAGGGGACACAATTTAAAGATAGAAGGAGGCGTCAGGGGCAATGTGAGGAAGTATTATTTCACAGAGAGGGTAGTGGATGCATGGAACAGCCTTCCTGAGGAAGTTGTGGAGTCTAAAACTGTGGGAGAATTCAAGAATGCATGGGACAGACATAAGGCAATTCTTGTGGGGGGCAGGAAGATATAGGCTGTTGGTTAAATAGGATCTGTGGCCTATCCTGTAGGTAGGGAAATGGGCAGACTAGATGGGCCTAGTGGTCCTTATCTGCCATCAAAGTCTATGTTTCTATGTTTCTATGTTACTCTTAGCGAAGTCATGATGGTGGGACATTTACTAATATCTTGCAACTGAGAAATTTTTAGATAGAGCACAGTCAAGGGGTCCACGTTCATTGACTGGAAAAAATTTAATTCAATCTTAAGCCAAACCGGGTTCATGTTATCTGGACCCGGTCTTACCCATCTCAGGTATTTAGCCAAATGACTAGCCCAGTAGTAGATGGGCAAGTAAGGAATTCGCAGCCCCCCTCATTTTTGGGTGCAGCTAGTTTGTGATATGCCAGCCTAGAGGTCTTACTCGACCATATAAACTTGGTAAAGAGTTTATGTGTTTTCTGAAACCAACTTAAGGGGACAAATTAGTTAAGATGTGACAGAGGGTTAAATAAACAAGGGAAACACATTCATCTTAATTATATTAATATGACCCCATAAAGATAACGGGAGTTTATCCCATCTCTCTGGATCTTAAGTAATCCCCTGCAAAAGAGGGTCCAGATTTTCCTTAAACCACAAGGAAGGATTACGCATTAATTTTATACCTAAATATTTAATGGCCCGGGGTAACCAGCATAGTCCCAGAGAAATAATGTCGGTCTTGAAGACTTTAAGGTTAAGAGGGGAAAAAGGATGTCTTGTTGGGATTTAACTTGTAAATCGAGAAACTACTAAATCTATTAACCTCCCTTAGCATATTCGGGATAGATATTATCGGATTAGCCAAATGTAAGAGGAGGTCGTCAGCGTACACTGTTATTTTCACTACCTCATTCCTAATGGGAATACCTTGTATTCCTTCATTATTGAGAATATGTTAAATAAGGGGTTCCAGATAAAGACTGAAAAGTAATGGAGAGAGAGGGCATCCCTGCCTCGTACCTGACCGCGGCATAAAAGACTTGGAGAAGATCCCATTCCCTGAAATCCTCGCTGTAGGAGACAAGTAAATTGCCCTGATCCAATCTATGAACATGGATGGGAATCCAAATGCCTTGAGGGCTTGAAATAGAAAAGTCCAATTCACCCAATCAAATGCCTTCTCGGTGTCCAGGGAGACCAACCCCGCAGGATATATGGCATCCCTGGACTCCGAGAAGACATGCGAGAGGGTATGCAGGTGATCTGAAGATGCACATCCTGTCATAAATCCCACTTGAGACATACCCACAAGATCCGGAAGAACCAGGGTTAGTCTATCTGCCAGTATCTTTGAGAGAATTTTGACATCTTGATTCAGCAAAGATATTGGCCTATAGCTCTGAACCAGTTCTGGGTCCTTGTCTGGTTTAGATAACAAAACTATCAATGCTTCCAACAAATGTGCATCTGCCGTCTCTCCAGAAAAAATTTGCAAATAGAGACAATGCAACACGGGTAGTAATTGCTCCCTGAAAACTTTATAAAATAAGGCCGAAAACCCATCTGGACCCGGGACTTTACCCAGAGGCAAGTCCATTATAACAGCAGCTATTTCTTCCTGTGATAAAGGGGAAGATATGAATTTCTTTTGAGAGTCAGATAGTAACGGAAGATGTGCTTCCCTGAGATACTCCTCCAGTTTTTGAATGGGTGGAGGACTATCCATATCCCTATATAATTGCTCATAAAAAGTAACAAACTCCTGGACTGTCTCTGAGGGGGATACCTTCAGGGTCCCATCTGACTGTGACCTTATTGGGGGTATAAATCTTGCTGATTCTTGTTGTTTTAAACGTAGAGCCAACAGACGCCCCGCTTTTTCTCCTTGATCTGCAAAACTGGCCTTTGTACAGGTTATAGCAATCTCAGCCTTTTCTCTTAACATTCCCAAATATTTATCTTTATATGTTAATAGCTTCTGTGACTCCTCTTGAGAAATTTTTTCTGGGGGTATATTTCTAATGCCCATATCTGAGACAATAAGAACAGTAACTCCATTTCCTGTGCCCTCTTCCTCTTTGTAGCTAGACTAATGAGAATGTCCCTTATATAAGCCTTAAAGGCTCCCCATAAAATATCCAGTCTTGCACTATCTATTGGGTTGGTGGAAAAGGAAAACTCTATCTGCTCTTTCACCAATCCTCAATACTTTTCATCTTTTAGTAATTGTTCATTTAATTTCCATCTGGTCTCTCTTTTGGGAATGTTAAGGAAAGCCAGATTACCCAGGACTAAGGAATGATCCGATAGTGGACCCAGTTGGATCGAGGTGGACAATACCCCTGGCAAGAGCTCGTGAAAAACTAATAGGTAGTCAGTGCGAGATTGAGTGCCATGCACTGGCGAGCAATAGGTATATTCCCTAATATTAGGATGTGTGACCCTCCAGACATCACACAATCCATACTGATCCATCATTTCCTTAAAGGCCCTGTGCCCAGGTGACCGTTCCCTTGAACCAATGCTCAATCTATCCATATTCAGATCCGAGACCAAATTAAAATCTCACCCTAATATAATTGGAATAGGGAGTAAAGGAATGATCGTAGAAATCAGTTTCATGAAAAAAGAGGGATCATCTTTGTTTGGTCCATAAATACTACCTAGAACCAATGGCATGATCCAAATAGTACCCTGAACTAAAACATATCTCCCATCTGCGTCCTTAGCAGTGTCAGTGGCTCAGCAGGTAGCACACTCACCTCTGAGGCCGGGAGATCAGAGGGCTGTGGGTTCAGTTCCCACATCTGGCACTTGGGTTAATATCCCAGTACTGACACTGTAGTGCAGCATGAGAGGGGTGCTGCACTTCTGAGGTGCCGTCTTTCAGATGAGATGTTAAACCGAGGTCCCATCTGCTTGGATTGGTGGTAGTTCAGGTGGATGTTAAAGATCCCATGGCACTTATCGAAAAGAGTAGGGGAATATTTTATTATAAACTTCCAAAAAACAAAGAAAAAGTCACATTCTCAAATCGTTAAAGTCACACAACAAATAGAACAAATCATGACTATACATCCATTTAAGTAAGAACTTCTAGAGACAGTCTTTTTTTTTTTCAAACCTCCAAAAACAAGCCTATAAACCCCAAACCCCCCTTCTTTGTTTTTGTTTTTTAAAGAAAATTCTTGATAAGTATTTTAATCATACAATATCAAAAAGCAAAACCACAAAACCTTTAACCTGTATCTAGCCAGGAAATTTTTGACCACCATAAAGTATATTTCTGTAAAGGAACTAAAAAAGAGTCCTGTAATTTATGAAGTTTCAAATCCTTTTGAATAATCCAAAATAATTGTTCTGGGGCCACATATTTTTGTCTTAAAGACCACTGACACCGTATCTGCCAGATATGATATTTTATAAATAAAAATATTAAATGTAATGTCCCAATATGATATTTCTTCCATTTTGGAGATATAAGACCTAAAACCAAAATCTCTGAGTCAAGATCCGGAAAAGGGAAACCCATCCAATGCTTAACTATTTCTTTCCAAAACTGAATTATAAAAGGACATTCAAAAAAGAGATGCCTCATTGTTTCCAATTCTTTCTCACACCAATCTTGTCTCGGACAATATCTTTCCATACATCCTTTATGTTTTAAATTGTTTTTAACATTTAGCCTGTCATGAGCACATAGCCACAAATCATCCCACATATAACTGGTATTCGAGTATTTCCCAATATCTGTATAATTTGTTTAAAATCTCCATCAGATCTAGTCCCAAAAAGGGGAGATTCCCAAAAGAATTTCTGCAAAATATGATTATATAACTCTTTTCTTGATAAAGTATTTCCTTCAAACTTCGTCAAACCCCATAATTTTATTTTACTGAAACAGTGTTGAAAATATATGGAGAGACCACAAATGGGTTTTTGCCTAGCAATACCCTTATGAGTTTCCCAAGAGTCCAACCAAGGTGCTATTGTATCCAAAACCCAAGGACCCCAACATTTGTCTTGCTTTTGTAACAGGGGGTAAGATATTAGCTTGAAAGAACATACTAAAGAAAAACAAAACAGGATTAATCATCCCCAGACCACCTTTCCCTATAGGTAAATATAAAACTCCTCTCTTGATAGGATTTAGACGACTTCCCCAAATTCCCTGAAAAAATACACTATATACCCATGTCTCCAGTTGTATGGGCAGCATATACACTGTACTCAGATGTAAAAACATACTTAATAAATACGTTTTTAACATATAGACCCTCTTTTGTTTAAAAAGAAACTGGCTGTTCCAGTATACTACTTTCCTCTGAGCTTCCATTAATAAAATATCCCAATTCAAAAAACCCAGATCCTCTTGACCAAAAAAACCCTAAAATCTTACAAGGGGTATAAGTTATAGGGATACCTATCATGTCCTGATGCTGAGTAAAAACTGTCCCAATCGGAACACACTTACTTTTTGTGAGATTTATCCTGGAACCTGTTTCCCGGGAAAAGTTGCTCAACAGAGTTCCCAATGCTCCACCAGAGGGAAAATCTGCCAGGGTAAAACATAAATCATCAGCATATGCAATGTATTTTATCTCCTTACAAACGCTTGAAATCGTTACCCCTTGAATTGCAGAATCCAACATCACTTTATGTAAAAGAGGCTCTAGAGTCAAAATGTATAACATAGGGCTTAAAGGACAGCCCTGTCTAACTCCTCTCCTTACTGCACAACTAGATCCCAACCAGCCATTCACATATGGTATGGTGGATGCATTTGCATAAACCATGCGGATCCAATTTATAAATGGCAGTGGAAAATTAAATTTCTCAAGACATTTCCAAATATACCTATGTGCCACTTTATCAAAAGCTTTTGCTTGATCCAAGCTAATCAAAAAACCCATAATTTCTTGTAACCTTCCTTTTTCCATTACCTCTCTTAACAAAATAAGACCATCCGTAATCCTTCTCCCTGGTACCGAACAAAATTGTGTTGGTAAAATCAAATCATGTAAAACCATGCTAAGTCTACCACTAAGTATTTTGGTAAGAATTTTTAAATCTGAATTTAAAAGAGAAATGGGCCTCCAGTTCTTCAAGCTCTCCCTTTTCCCCACTTTTAAACAGTAATATCAATAGACTAATATTCATTTTATCCGGAATATGATTTTCCAAAAGACAATAATTATACATACAAACTAATTCCTTCCCTAGATATTGATTTATATGGACATATACTTCACTAGGTAAACCATCATTTCCTGGAGCCTTCCCTGAAGGGAGAGGGTAATTATATTTGTAAGTTCTGAACTTGTAATTGGAGTCAATAAGGACAAAAAATATCTATCAGGAACTTGAGGAAGTTGTGACTCCATCAACCAATCATCTAAACCACTCTCACCAATTTCAGTATCTTCTTGAAACATAGTAGAAATAAAATTTTCTATTTCTTGCAATATTTCTGTACTAGTTTGTAACACACCCCCTTCTTGTGTTTTAATACAAGTAATATCTTTATGACATCTCTGATGTTGACAACTGTCAAAAGGATTTGTAAATTCCTGTTTCCCTTGGGTGCCAAACTGTTGCTCCCTCTCTAAAGATTTCATCCTGTCATATTGTAACTGTACCAATTCAGTCTTAACTGCAGCTATTTCTCGTAAATAACACATTTCCCCTTTTAATTGCAAAGTCTGAAGCTGAGTAAGATAGTCCCATAAATTTTGATACCTATCATTCCGACGTGTCCCCAATAATTTCCCTATTTTCTGAAAAAATACCCTGACATATTGTTTACTATCTTCCCACCAAAGGATAGGAGAATCATATAAGAAGAAAACAGATTGTCTCGCTTTCAATAAGGAAATAAAACCTGTCATAATTTCTGGGTGTTCAAGTAATGAAAGATTCATTCTCCAATACCCTGGACCTTTAGTAGTATTTTGGAAATTAGAAAGCTTCATCATCAATAATCCATGATCAGAAGCTGCTACAATATGTACTTTTTGTTGGTAATATCGAAGAGTTGGAGTGATAAAAAAATAATCAATTCTTGTAGCTTTTTTGCGTTGAAAAAAAGTCTTTGAGTTTTCCATCTGTTCCCTACTAAAAACATCTCGGAGACCTGTTTGATATATTAAATTATTCAGAAAACTTGCTTCACAAATAGTTTTTTTTGTTTGCCCAGTTTTATCCGAAAAAGTTCTACTAATATTAAAATCTCCACCAAACACTACATTTTTACTAGTAAATAAAAAAGGCTTAATTACTTTTAATAAATCTATCCGATCCGTCTTAACCTAAGGTGCATACACATTAATTAAACGAAAATCTACTCCATGTACCTGGATATCCAATAATAATGCCCTACCTGGGAAAATCTCAACTAAACGTATTTCTTTAAATTCAGAAAAAAGAAAACAAATACCTATCCCACAACATCGGTCCTCACCACCAGACCAGAAACATGGGCCCCACACCCATGCCCTGGAAGCAACCTTGAAATCTCCTCCATTATATAGTCTGGTATCTTGTAAAAATACTACATCTACTATATAATGAGAAAATAAAGGAAAGGTGGCTAATCGCCTATGTTCTGTAAGGATACTATTGACATTCAGACTTGCAAAGGTTAAATTATATTGTGTTAAAGGCAAAGTAATTGTTAAGTTTTCTTCCTAATACTTTTCCTTAAACCCATCCTAGTACCCCGTAGTTGTTTTTTTTTACCTTATCAGCAGGTTCAATATTGTTTCTACATCCGACAGAGCGTCTTTCTGGGAGGATGTACCCAAAACAGTGTCTGAATCCTCCCCGTCCTCTGTTTGTAAAACAGTAAAGGGGTTGGAAGTGGCTATACCTCCTGGAGTTATGGCTGAAACTGACAGAACTGATTTAGTACCTTTACTGGTTTGAAAATCCTTGCTAGAAACAGAAGGGGGTAACATGGAGGTAACAACCTCAGGCACACAAAGGGAAACAGGAGACACTGTTGTAACCAAATCTTTCAACCTAGAATCCTGTAATACTACATGAGTAGGGCAAAGTTCATCTGAATTTAACATAGGCTCCTGCTTGGCTGCCTCTGCATATGTGCGGCCTTCTGAAGCATTTCTAGAGTACTGTGCTACAGGGGTCCAGGAACTTGATCTAACATTTTTCCGTGCTGCTCTAGCCAAATATTGATCTTGAATCCCAAAATCTGAATCTGAGGTGTTATGGGATGCTTTTGGACAATCTGAAAAATCATGACCTGTATCTTGACACAAGGAACATTTAGGACTATTGACACAATGAAACCCGGAATGCCCCGACTCCCTGCAATAAGACCACAAAATAACAATGCAAGATGTACTTATATGTCTAGCTGAACCACATCTATAACATCTTCGTGGTTGGCCTGGATAAAAAATAAAACCCTTGTCTCTACCAATAAAAAGACAGTTTGGTAAATGTTTAAAATCTGTCCCTTCTTCAAAAAGTTTTACGTTAACCCTCCAACCACCATTCCAAAAGCCCTCAGAGTCTAATATGGGATCTGGTGCTCCTAATACTTCACAATGTTGTTCTAGCCAAAACATAATATCCACAATATTTACTCCTTCACTACGAAAAAGAACAGTTATTAAACGAAAAGCTTGTTTGGAAAGAGGAGTAACTTGAAAAGGAGTCCAAAGATGGTTTGTTTTTAACATTGCATACTTTGTCCAGAATTTCTCTAAGAGAGCTGCTGAATGAAAACTAATGTCAAAAGTATGCTCCCCAGAAATATGTATAAAGGCATAAATATCTGAAGGGGTAAAACCCAAAGATTTGTTTATCAAAACTTGTCCCACATATTGCATGTCGGGCAGTTCCTGCAACCCAGTCAGATATCTTATTCGGATTGCATGCCTTCTCTCTGCCAAATCTAATTGCTTCCTTATAGGCCTAAAGAAAGTTTGTTTGGGCCCTGAAGATTCAGTCCCAGGAGAGACCGCCTCATTTTCCTGAGCCTCCCCCTCCTGTCCTTCTTCCATAACCTCAGTTCGGACAATTAGCTGTTCCTGAGCTAAATTCTGCCTAGAAATGTTCTGTTCGCCTAAAACGCCATCCGACAGTTTATCTTGCCCTTCGCTCCGTATTCCTGGAGATGCTGGAGCTTGCCCAGAAGTCTGAAAAGATGTGATTGAAAAAGTTGGTCTGAGTCCGACCGACTTACCGGCTTCTTCTCGCTGTAATTCCGGCCTGGAGTTTCAAGCCATTCACCTGTGGAAGTCCGAGACCATCCAGCATTTTCTAACGCCCTGTCAGGTGACCAAGTGATACTTTCTATGTCCTGAGAGACCAACTGCATCTTCGTCTCCCTCTCCCATTTGTTTTCTGAATTCATATCCAAAGCGAATACCTTTGCAGTAGGTGAAACTGATGAACCCAAAGGAACATCTTGAATCCGCTTTCTCTTTCCTTGCTCTTCTTGACCCACGATTTCTGTTTCCAATCATAATTCCACCAATTTTAACTCCGTCTGCAAAATGTCTCTTTTTTCTTGAGACAATCTAGAGGAGAGATCCAAAAACCCATGTTTCACACATTTAGTAGAATCCTTCACGACTCCCGTCGAGCAAGATGCAGCTTCTTCGGCGTCTCCAGCGCCTAGCTCTTGCAGCACCACTCCTTCCTCCTCCATGTCTCACACCACACTGACCGTTTCCACCACTCGTCGAGACGCAATGCCACCCACCAATCAGTAGGGGAATTTCCCTGGTGTCCTGGCCAAATTTCCCTCATTCACTAAAAATACCACCGACAGCTTAATCTGGTTCAAAGTCATTTGGCATTCATCTGTATCCCCCTCCCCCCGGGTCGTGCCTGAAAATAGGCAGGATTTGTCTAGTGCACTTACCCAGTCAACAAAAACTAAATAAAAATAAATAAATAAATACCTGAGACAGGACAAATGGGATGTCTCTATTAATCAGTATCATGACCCCGCAGCTATTGGTTTCCTCTCAAGCATAAAAAACCTGGCCTATCTGTTGTCTCCGAGGTTGTAATACTTTGGAATCCACTAAGTTGTAAAAATGATATCTGGGCATGCAACAGACGCAGGTGTTTAAGTACCTGATATTGTTTCAGTTTTTTCCTGATCCCCTTCATGTTCCACGTAGCAATATTAATATTCTGAGCCATCTATTATGTCAGGTATAAATCCAGATAAGGTATCTAACATATACTGCAACCATGTATCAGGTGATTCTATTCCCCTGAATCTGCTGTGCCGGTCTCCCACCCCCCATTGAGCACCTGTCCCTTCCCCACCCCCCAATTATCCCTCGAACAATCCACAGCTTCAGTAACCCCAAAACATAGTCCAAAAGCCATCCACCCAAACCCCTTTGTCGCTAACAACGCTCAGCAATACTCCATTTACTACTCCTCCCCAGCCCCCCAAAAAACCGTCCCCCAAACCCTGTATTATTTATAATACATTCCCTCTTTTTGAGATGTTGGTAATAAAGAAAGAGAGAGGATTCAACATCCCTACAACACAAGCCCTTGTGTCTGTCGCCTATCCCCTAATGAAGACCATTGGAAGCAAGCTAGTATCGATAAGACATTGCCACCAGAAACCTCACGGCTTGCAAGGACATGTGGCTTGTTGGATGTGAAAAGGCGCCTCATGGCGCTAGATCGGAAGTCGGCCTCAGCCAAACATGACATTCACTATGCGGGCCGTTGTCTCAATAAGTTCTCCAGCCCCATAGGGACAGGCCCCCGTTCCTCTTCTCCAATTTGCTGTGCCTTTGCCCCAGTAAATCCCAACTTTTCTCTGGCCTTAGCGACCATTAGCACTTAACACGCATGAAACACAAGCTCCCTCCTGTGTTGCAAGTGTGTAACTGCACCCTGATGCCTTACAAGGGAAAGGACAACACAGCCCTTGTAATTGGATTTCCCCAAAAGCTATAGCCTTTTACCCAACCCATCCTTACCAAGCTCTTGCAGGGGAAGGGGAGACCAAATATTGCTGAGTAGGCTTTGTTTTCTCCCAACACGAAGACTAGTGAGAAATCACCTAATTACTTGAAACCCCAGACCCAGACAAAACAAACAAGAATATACATCCATGATTGGAACACTGTGAAAACCGAAGGGCCCGAAACCCCAGACCCAAACAAAACAAATAAGAACGTGTATCCCCAACTAAATCACTATGAAAAGAGAAAAGTCCTTTCTGCCCCTTATTCAGGCTAAAATGAGAGTCCAAGAATGTTTAGCCGCTTCTTTCCAGAAGATTCCTTTGCATGAATGCCCAGCATTCTCAAATCGATTCTCATCTTGTCAGGAGAGACCTGAAGCCTTTCATGTGTCCCTAAATAGATCTGGCAAGGCTAATTTTAAACCAGCAAACGCTGCCTCCGGATCTTCATAGGTAGCCCAGGAACCAGCCACCTGTACCTGTACCTGTAGCCTGGCCAGGTATCCCATATGAAATTTAAGTCCAGCCGCGATGATTTTTGAAACAACAGGTTGAAATGCCGCACACTTCAAGTGGACTGAACCCGGAATATCTTGCGCTATTCTAAGCTTAGCTTGCTCCCAACGAACTTCTTGGAGTTCTCTCACTTTGTAGGAAGTGTTGTCGCCTAAGAAATTTAGGAAATGACAAATTATAGGTCGGGCATTGTCTGGAGGGGTCATGGTCTTAATGACCTGTGGGCTCTATATATATATTTGGCCCCAAATGGGGAAGGGCCTGCAATCTTCTCCATCAGCTTCTGGGTAAAAGCAATGGTATTGTGGCCCTCCTCTCCCTCCGGTAACCTGAGAACCACAACATTATTTCTCCTGCTACGACCTTCAAGGTCTTCAAGCTTAACCTCGAATCTAGACAATTTCTGGCGCATTGCTGGCATCTCAGGCTCGAACCTCTCCACTTGCTTCTCTAACAAGAAGATCCTAGTCGTGTTGTCTGAGGTAGCGAGAGTGATCTCTTCTATTTTTCTCATGAGTGATTTCATTTCTGATGCCATCTTCTTAATCTCATCTCTGAATGGTTTAAATTCCTCCAGAAATCTAGACAATGTGAGTGGCTCCTGATCCGCCCCTGGATTCAAAGCGTCTCCCTTTTTCGCTCCACTCGAGGCCCGTGATTTTTTGAGGCCTTCTCTGGTGTAGCTGGCAGGGTGTGTTTCTGCTGTTACTTTTTCATGTAAATGTCCATTCTCTCTCAAAATCGCCCTGCAAGGGCACAAAGTTGTAGGGAACCAGAATAACACGAAATAAGAGGTTTAGAGATCGAGGAAATATACCAGAAAACAGATATAAAGAGACGGGAGGCTGGAGCTGTACTGAGGAGCGACTATCCGGTAGCTTGCATCACATGGTCCTCGACAATTGGACTTTTTAAACTGGCCCCATGGGCAAACAAAGAAAAGCCACACCAAATAATAGGGGGTTGGTGCTCTATTATTACTAATACAAACAACCGAGATAATAAATGGCCCCATGACTCAATTCTGCCTTTTTCTCTACCCGCTGGTTGCTGCCCCACATGTGTGCTACGTTCTCCTCATAAAAACTCACTGCTGTTGTCCCACTGGCGGCCACCATGCAGTCACGTTTGTACTCCATTCGGTCCTCTGGCCCTGTACTACTGGTCGTCCCCCCAGCCTTCCTGTACCACCAACCGGCCAACCACTTGTGGACTCAAGCAAAACTTGAGAAAACATTGGTTTTTTTGACTCTGTCAATGCTCACGCCCCCCCATTCTGTGCCCCGTGTTGTGTTTGTACTTCGATCAAGCCGCCGGCCCTGTACTGCTGGTTATCCCCCCAGCCTTCCTGTAACACCAACCGGCCACCAACTCATGGACTCCAACAAACACAAGAAAACATTGGTTTTCTACTCCTTCAATGTTCTTTTGGTCCCACCATCCTGTGCTCCAAACTTCTGTTTCTCCTTGCCCATACTCATCACTTCTTCCTTTGAAAATAACTAATCTTCCATCCCGCCACCTCCTTGGGTTCCCCGGCTTTCGAGGTGGGACTTCAGGACCAGGTAACTACTGTGCTCTAGCTCTGCCTTTAAATCGCCTGATTTTCTCTAGTTACACTCTTTGAGGGACGCACAACTACTGCACTCCATCTCTTATTTCTGCATTTTTTGGGCTGCCATCCAGATACCTTAACATGTGTACCAGAATCAACCACTGGTCCTGTGATGATCGCTGTGCCCTCGCGCTCTAGCTCCTGTCCCATTGCAACTCGCTTTTCCCCCCAGCTCTGGATAACGCTTGATTGTGTGCCGAACTACATTAAAACTTAACTCTGCTTTTTCTCCAGCTCTGAATAAATGCTCGATTGCATGTAGAACTGCATTAAAACCTAACTCTGCTTTTTCCCCTAGCTCTGAATAAATGTTTGATTGTATGCTGAATTAACATTAAACCTTTTTCACCCCCAGCTAACCCCCAAACCTGTATTCTAGTTATACCAAAATTATATAACCAAGGTATCCCTCATCTGCCCTGATAACCTCTGTCCTGGCATGCAATACTCTTTCCTAATCATGATACTAGGAACTTGGTAAAAGCCTCCAACTAACTAATACAATTTCCTGATAAAACATACCTTTTTTTTTTTTAAACAAAATAGACTCTTAATTTTGATCCGACAGACCTTACCCAAACAACTCTATAACCTCAGGAACTATACCGACTGATGTGCTAAGCAAATTTTAATTTTGTCTAGCAAAAGTGAGGGACAGCTCCTCTGTGCAGTTCTTTATGTCCCCTTTTCGACCCCACCCCCTTGCTCTCTTCTCTTCTCTCTCTCTCTCGCTCTCCCTCCTCTTTCCACCTATCATCTGTTTCCTTTTCCAAGAACACCCACCCCTTTTAGTGAGGTCATCTTCTCTGAAATTGCACCCCCTTTTCCTCAAATGGCCCTCCCCTTATGACCATTCCTAAAGAAATCTGCCCCCTTTCTTACCTGTTATCCTCCCCCCCTTCACCCTCCTTCTCTGCCCTTCATTCTGGGCTTTCAAGCCTATAACAAAAGGGCCTGTCCTTTAGGGGCCAAGCCTTCTTGTTACCTAGGTCAGGTGGTTAAAGCTGTGTTTGTGAATGCAACCTGGATCAGGTCTGATCAGCAAGGAACTTGTCACTTTCCAACTATGGTTGGTAAATTAGAACTGTGACTGTAGCATGTCAGATCCCTGTCAACACGGAACTGTACCAATTGAAAACCACAGCACAAGCATTTACACTGCTTTGCATCAGCATAGATAAAAAAAACACACCTGTTACAAGTGGATGATACCTTTTATTGGACTAATAACATTGTTTATAAGACTAACTTTCAAGAGTTAAACTACCTTCAGTACGTCACTGGCCACTGACCTGAGGAAGGGAGTTTAACTCTTGAAAGTTAGTCTGGAAAACAATTTTGTTAGTTCAATAAAAGGTTTCCCCTGCAACATATTTATTTTTTCTTCTACATCATAAACTGGACTAGTATGGTTGCCACATTTCTTCATCAGAATAGAGCAGCTGTTTTGTTCTGCTCCCAGGAACATACTAATGTCGAAGGGCATCACCACTTGGATCTTCACTGTTATGCACAGTGGGCAGGATGTTCAAAGCATGGCATAGGGCTTGCGTCCAGCCTTGCACCATGGTACTTAGATCCTGGGGGTGCACCAAACCTGTTGCAGCAACTGCACCCAATTTTACAATCTCGGGCTCAGCTGCAAAAGTTTCCACAAATTATGGCAGCTTGTGCCAAATATCTGGCGCTAGCTCCGGGATTGCCACAGATTAGACCAGAAAAAGCTGGTCTAACTGACTGCAGTTACCATACAGGATAGAAAATCCTGTTAGAGCTCTGCAAGCCCCATGCACCATACTGTCACCGCACTGGGGCTTGTAATACATTTGAACATCATGCCCAATGTCTTCTGCAGAAATCAGTGGAGGTGGAAGAGGGGTAAAGAAAGGATATAAAAGTGAGTGCAATAGTTTTGTGGGGAAGGTGCACTTCAGTACCTGCTTCTTCATAGAAGAAGAGCAAAACCCATTTTTGATTTAATTTTTTTATTATTTTAAATTTGTTTACAGGTAAAAAAAAGCACTTAGCCACATGCCCCTTTCACAGGCTTGACCTGGATACATGTAAAAGAAGACATAGCAATGACTGAGTACATAATACAGCAAGATAAACCATCAAGAAATAAAACATTCTAAGACATACAGACATCTATTCACTTAATTAGCACAAACTAAATTAATAATCTTAAAATCAAATTATTAAATTCATTAAAGACTGTGTTATAAACACATGTTTCAAGGACACTTAGGATAAACTGTTTTATCTACAGTTACACCGGGCTTCAGATGTTAGTATACATTTACTGTAAGTAATTATATAAATCCAAATACTTTAAAAGACATCTGCACACAAATTCCAGCTCACCTGCCTCCTTCTTGAAAGTGGTTCACTCCCTCATAGACCCTCAAGCACACTCATTCTCTCCGATCCTCAAGATTAATAGTTCTCCTATCTCAGATCCTTCCTCCGTTTCTGAAATCGTTAATAAATTCTTCACCCCCTGTGCTCTCCCCGACCACCCCCGCCTCCTGTCACTGACCCTCACCCAACGGCTACTGCTTCCCTCAAGTTTCCCCTCTGGAAGTCTTCAGGACACTGAATTCATTAAATCCCAACAAGTCCAGCATAGATGGCCTCCACCCAAAGCTACTCCAACTCTCTGCCCTGGCTATAGCTACTCCCCTCATGCATCTCCTCAGTCTCTTCTTCTCTACCTGCACAGTTCCTGAAACCTGGAAAGTAGCCAAAGTATTACCCTTCACAAAGATGGTGACCCTTCATTCCCAAGAAATTTCTGACCTATCTCCCTACTTCTTTCACTTGCCAAACTACAGTAATCCCTTGTCTACTCAAGACTTTCAGGTTTCCTAACCTCTTCTGGAGGACTCTCCCCCTTCCAGACGGGCTTTAGGAAACATAATTCCAACATCTCCTCCCTTCTGCGTGTCACTAATTCCATTCTGACAGCCATGGACCAGGGTCATATTACCGCCATAATTTTCATTTATCTGGTCAAGGCTTTTGATTCTGTCTCACACCCACTTCTGCTAAAAAAGCTCCATATAGTTGGCCTGGCTACCCCCATTATGAACTTGTTCAGCTCCTGTCTCCTTGGTAGGCAGCAGTCAGTGCAGGTGAGTAACTCCTCTTCCCCCTTCCCATCTTCAATGATGTTCCTTAAGGGTCCATCCTCAGCCCCATTCTTTTCTCTTTGTCCATAAATCATCTCCCCTACATCTACACAAATGTCTGCATCCTCATGTATGCGGACAATATCATTATCTTTGCCTCCAGGAGTTCCCCTGCTGATGTGCAAGCTCCTCTCCAACAAGACTTCAGCAATGTCTTGGCTTAGTTCCAAGCTAACTACTTAAAAGTAAACATTAAGAAAACAGTCTCTATGACATTCAGCTCCGTGCAGAAACTTCCAGACTCTATACCTTACCAGTGTTCTTTACCCAGGTTTGCTCCCCTTTTGAATCAGTTCCTGTTTTCAAATACCTCAGGGTCTGGCTAGACAGCCACCTTGATCTCTTAGCCCATATTGATGCTGTAAGCTCCAGACTCTGCCCCAAACTTGGAGTTCTCTATCACAATAAAGACTCCCTCTTCCTCTCCCTCTCCCTCTCCATTCATCATAAGCTGGTCTCTAAAGTTTATTCTCCCAATCTTCAGTAACACTGATGTGGTCTATGGCACTGCCCCCACAACCTCCCTCTCAAGACTTTACACTCTACTAAGCTCTTTCTGCCATGTTGCCACCAATTCCCCTCCCTGAACTCACCTTTGCTCCCTTTAGTCTGCTCACTCCATCTCACCTCTTTCCCACAGGAGGCATATCCACTCATTGACTTTCATTGCCAAATTCTGGTTTTGGTTGCTTCCCACTTACCTCTCCTCTGGCCTATCCTCTGGTACTCCCCTCTCTTATGCACTATGCTCCTGGGACCCCCACTTCTTCCCTGTTCCTCATTCCCACTCTACTGCTGATCATTCTGCCTTCTTCTATTACCTTCCTCTCCTCTGAAATCAGTTCCCTCCTCACCTTTGAAACGCCTCCTCTTTCCATAACCTTAAAGAACATATTTGACTCCTTTCTGCTGCCCCTTGCACCTGTCCCTCCTCCTCCTCTGTCCTGCCCATTCCCCTTCCCTAGTCTCTCCTGATTAAACTTGCATTTTCTAAGGCTAGAGGACTGTGTTTCTCAACAGTTTTCCAACTTGTCCATAAGTTATTATAATTTTCTGATATAAATTTATGAATTTTGTACATGCATACCATTGTAGTTTGTTCTCTGTATTTCCCTACTTGTACTGCATCTACAACATGTTCAAGTTTCTCTGTAATCTCCTATGTCTGTATTGTACCCTTGTTCCCTGGGTTGCACCTGGAAATGAGCCTTGGCTCAGTGTGCCTTTCCTGGTTGTCACAATTTTAAATAAATAAAATAAAAATAAAATAAATTGCTAAATACTTTGAGCATTTCCTATATCCAAAGGCAATCTTTCCCAGAGTTTACAGCATTTGCTTAAAAGCCCTTTGTTTTTTTGTGGTTCTGCATAAAGGCACAATGAAAGTCACTGCATTGTCCGACCTTAAAGAATTCACATTTTGAGTTTGACCAAATCATTCCACGAGAGGACTGTTTTTTGTTTTTTTTGCAATATTCATGATTTTTATATACAAAACAAGATGTATACAATGTGTCTGTTTGAGTAAGTGGGAGCCAGTTTGATTTTTCATACACTATGCAGCTATGTTCTCTTTGCCTTGCTCTCAATGCAAATCTGCATATCATAGAATCATAGAATCTTGATGGCAGAAAAGGACCCTCAAGCCCATCCAGTCTGCCCTCAGGTTTATTGCTTAAAAGTTTTTCAGATGCCCTCCACCAGATAATACTCCCTTACTCAACAGAGGGAAGGCAAACACTTTTTGTCAGCACTTTCCTGGTATCATCCACTAAGTAGTCTTTTATAGAGTAGAGTGCACCTATTTTTATGGCTGCAGTGGGCATAGCCCTGCAGACGTTTTACTTCAGAAATGGACTGATGTCATCATTGTGACTATGGAACAGTGTAAAGTGTTAAAATAGTTTCCTCTGCTAGTAGCCTAATTGCTACCCTGCCTGCATGTAGCATAGGAGTTGGAAAGAGCTATTTTTCTAGGGGTGTGTTGTGTTAATTTGTGTAATCCCCATGACAGTATCTTTGATCCACCGACAGCCCTCCCCCAATGTCTTTTGCTGATTTTTTGGCTGTCCCCCATTACAGTATCTTTAACCCACTTCCAGCCTTCCTCTTTGACCCACCTCCAGCCTTTCAAGATCGAACCCCAGTGACAGGCAGCTAAGCTGCCTCAGAGTCAGGAAACAACATCTTGGTTATAGAACTCAAGTTCTGTGTGCATGTACCATATAAATAAAATGTGCACTTGCTGATCTGTGCCATTAACTGGCTGCTGCAAACCTCCCATGAGTAGCATCTGTAATACTCACAGAATGTTTCCTAGTTGTGTGATTCTACTGTGTTGTTCCAGGGATTGTGTGACTTTCTAAAGCCCAAATAGCAAGTTAATAGAATTGAAGGGCGCAAGCCCGTGGTTATGTGGGGGAAGAGCTGCTCCCCCACATCCTATTTAGTTAAGCAGCACACATTCCCTCTGCTTAGAGCGAGTTGCACTCGCTGCACTCGCTCAGTGCTACATGCTGGGGCAGGTTCTTTCCCTTCACCTCCCCTTGCTCCCTGCCTTTCCCTACTACCTCTGCCTCATTCTGTTCCTCCTTCCCCTCCCTGTCCATTTGTTCTTGTTGTTTCTTCTTCTGTTTTCTTTTTTTGGAGGAGGGTTCTGCCTGCCTTCAGCTTGGCAGCTCCGCAGTTCGTGTCACCTTCCCGGCCTCACTGTCTGCTTTTCTGGACCTCCTGCTGTGCCTTGCTCTCATCCTACTGCTTCCTATTCCTGCTACAACCGGACCTGAGTTTCATGCAATGGTGCTTACTGCAATCTGCAGGTGCTTGCCTGGTAACCTTCTTCTCCCTCGCTCAATATTTTGCAGCTGCTTTTCAGACATTCTGCCTGGATACATTACTTGCAGCTTTCTAGGTCCAGCCACGAGGTCAGCTTACCCGTCCCATGCTTACTGGGACTAAGTTTTAACCATCAGAACCAACTGGAAAATATAGGCTTCTGCACATCTTTGGATGGCTTCCACCTCGTGGTATATAGATCGGCACCTCTGCATTTGCAGCAAGCTTAATACCTTCCAGCCCTGAGTGTAACATTTTTCAAGCAGACGGACTGCTGCCTGTCACACTTTGCTGTCTGGGGCTTACTAAACATTTTAAAAACCTCTGATCCCATTCATTCAACTTCTGGGTACCGTTTGCACGGCAGCTCCTCTGACACTACGCCCACCACGGACATTGGAACTCCTGCTCTTCCCCTCCTTCTCTACTGCAGCTGAATGCCATCAGACTTGCATTTCAGCTTGCAATCCAAGGATTCCTGCCCTGCCCTGTCTCCACCATTGTTCCAGCTTCTGGACCACCTGCTCCTCAACGAACTGCTGCCACTTGCCCTCTCACTCTCAGTTTCCTCTCCATGCAGCTGCACAAGCTGTGCTCGAGCCCAGGTTTGCTAGTATATGTTTACCTTATTCTATTTGCCTGCCACTCACCATGTTTATACATAGAGCTCTAGATTTTGCATTCTTAAAGGGCGTTATTATTGCAATACTAGCCCTTCTGCCTCCTGGACCTTAACCTGTGTTGTTCCTCTTTACCTGCTGTACTCCTACATTCATGTTGCAGTGCATTCATATTATTGGAGACAGTTTAAACTGCTGCATCAGCTGTGCTGCACCATGCTGGTTTCAGGTAATGCCTTAACATGCCAGGCTCGATAGTCTCATTTGCTATGTAGCTTGAAACCAAATCCGTGAGCATATGCTCTATAATCTCCTCCTATTAGTTATGGGAATGTTTACAGGCTCTGCTTCCCTTTGTCATGGCAGCTCCGGTCTGTTCCAGTCATGAAACAAACCCTAATTCAACTAATCTGTTACTGTCAGGTCTTAGCACTATTCCTTGGACTTCAGTTCTATGATACATTACATACTCCTGGATTGGGTCCTTGAAATTGTATAAGCTCCTGGCACATGGCTACTTCAAGGTTGTGACCATGGGATAGGACGACGAGAAACCAGTCTGCCCAGTGACTCCATCCAACCTGCTTCATTCAATATAGCCCTGGCTGTCTATCGAATACTGACCCATCCGTTCATGCTTTCGGGCCGACGTGCTACAACTCCAGCCAGTGCCCATGTTCCTTCCAGCCATGGCCACCCATGGGTAGACATATCCTTGCATGGTTGCTGCTACCTATATTCTTGTCTGCTTTGACTCATACTGCTGCAATATTGCCTTGCCTTACCAATGCTGCCTCAAGGGCTCCCCCATGGGTGTTACTTCGGCTTTTTCTTCTACTGTTATGCCATGATATTCCATTCAAGGTAATATTACCTTGCTCCTCTGGTTTGCACCATTCAAGCTAGCTGTCTCTCTCCTTACCTCTCCAACTGTCGGTTCAGCTGTGCATCTCTCCCCGAGGGACTAGCTGCCACTTCCTATTATTCCAGCAGACCTCCGTAAGTCTGGCTGCACTTTCCTGTTGCCTGAAGCTAGCCGCCTCTCTACTTCCTCATCAGCTGATGGATAAGCTGCACTTCTCTCCAAGGACCTGGCTGCCACATTCTATTCTGTATCACCTGCCGAACTTGGTGCATTACTTGCTGCTTTATTTCTTCAGTTACGCAGTCCACTCACACATGCTTATTTTGGGCTTGCCCTGTCATACTTCATGAATGCTTCTAACTTAGTACCAGTGCTTCAGATTACTTTCCTTACAGCCTGCCAAGATTTCAGCTCAGCTCTACAGCTGTTGCCTTCTATATCATCACCTAAGAATTTACTGTACTCCTACCGTTCTTTATCGGGAACTGGATTAGTCAGTCAGTAGTCTTGTTGCAAGCCTTCTACCACTCCATGTATTATACTAGGCTCTGTTAGCAGAAACCTGGAAGTTGTACTACTTCTATTCCATCCTGTCTCGCCTGCATCAAAACCTGGATACAATTACTCCATCCACTTACCTATCATTTGCTAGCCTCAGGAGCTCCACACCTGCCTCACCCAGCTCGGGGCCTGGAGATTCGCCTATTCTACCATATGCCCACCTGTTGCCATGTCAGCCAGCCCCAGGAGCTCCTTCACTATGGACTCACTTCTGGATGTTTAGACTTTCATCATCTATTCTTTGGATACTTTGCCTGCTGTTTCAGTCCTATGAACTTACTGCTGCTACACTCTTACCAGGACACTTTGTTGAGCCTATCCTGAAGACCTTCACTATCCTGATTTATGCTCTAAGGCTTCTCGGATGCTGTGACAACGCTACTTCCCGTGACTTGGCTTCTTCGGGTTATTATAATCTAGGACTCCTAAGCTTGACTACTCAGGACTTGTCAGATATTCTTCATCAGTCAATTCTAGCTAAGGTATCATTCCGGCTTTGAAACGTAGATGTTCACATTGTTACGCAACTATTTGGATCCACGAAGCTCTCCAATTTCCTTGCTTGCACCATTTTTCATATCCCTCACTTCATACTGCACGTACTATTGCAATGCTACTTCTCTGCTACTATGTCTAAATCATGCAGCTTTTCTTCCTACTGCAACTGACCTATGTACAGGTCCACTTATTTACATTCCTTGCTCATACTACCTGCTTCACCCTTACGGGGCCTAGAGGTCCTCATGACTAACTTGCCATTTACAATATTCTGTGCTCCTCATGAGCTGGACATACATTTGACTTACATCTACCTATTCACAACGATCTTTACCTACCTCACATGCTTACCCCCCCCTTCAGTTTGGAGGTTCTTACTGCTCCGTCCTCCCGATTATGCAGCATATGCCAGTTCTCGTGCTTCATCGCCACGGCCTTCATTGCAAACCTCTCCATGCAGAACTTGACCCAACGGTCCTCCTTCTAGACACGGATGCTGAGCCGTGATTCCTGGATCTCCTCTGCAAGGTCATCTTCACCTGCTGGAGCACTTCACCACCTGCAGTTTGTCACTTTAAATTTATATCAGCCATGGATTCCACTCTACTTCATTTTGGCCTGCTCATGGATTCTCGACCTTGGGGTTTACTACTTGGATGCTTCCTCTATTCGCCTGATATTCCACGATTCGATACTTCTTCAGTTCCTCAGTTTTTCTGGATTGGGTTTTACAACTTCGGAGTTAGGATTAGCCGATTACAATTTTTAGGATTACTCTCCTTTAGTATGCCCAGAAGGGCGGGCAGGTCAGTAGCCATGGGTCCTCAGAGGTTTCCCCCAAGGGGGGTTTTCCCTCTCCTGTGTGCTACTGGCCACACTCTCCGGAGTTGGAGGAGGCAATCATACTGCTACTCTATTCTTGGGGGTCATCATTCTACTCGACTCCTTCTATCGGTTAGATACAGAACAATCGTATGATATCATTATTTTGGGGGTCTCATACTATGGGACTAAGCATCCTTCCTATGGTGGGATACAGAGAAAGGCCAAAACAATATCAGAATATAACGACTCATCAGTTCAAATATCTAAGCACCTTGTATATATTATCCAATTCATACGTACTATAATCACTGACTTGTTCATGTCTGTGCTGAAGTACCTAAACACAAATCATTCTATACTACTAGTACCTGGCAAACATTGTCTTACTTAGCCAGCTGGCCTCTGTATCCAACCATAATCTACATCATCCAGCTACAGTATGTAACATAAGCACTGAGCTATGAACCACACATAATTGAAGGGCGCAAGCCCGTGGTTATGTGGGGGAAGAGCTCCTCCCCCAAGTCCAATTTAGTTAAGCAGCACACATCAGCTCTGCTTAGAGTGAGTCACACTCACCCTCCATCCCCCTCTGACACCTCCTCCTTCTGCGGCACTCTTATCCCACTGGGGGGGTCTCATACTACTGAACTACGCATCCTTCATAAGGTGGGATTCAGAGAAAGGCCAAAACAATATTAGAATATAACGACTCATCTGTTCAAATATCTAAGCACTTTGCATATACTATCCAATTCATACGTACTATAATCACTGACTTGTTCATGTCTATCCTGAAGTACCTAAACACAAATCATTCTATACTACTAGTACCTGGCAAACATTGTCTTACTTACCCAGCTAGCCTCTGTATCCAATCATAATCTACATCATCCAGCTACAGTATGTAACATAAGCACTGAGCTATGAACCACACATAACAGGATAGTAGACAGGGATGAGTATCTAACCGGGTGCTATTTTTTCCCCGTCCCTGATGTGGCGGGGGTGGTGAGTACAGAGACCTTGCTCTTCAGACATTGGAAAGGTAGAGTGCTCTAACTCCTGATGATTTTTTGTTGTCAGACGAAGTTTCCACTGCTAAATGTGAAAGTACCAATCTCAAACACAGTGATCCTGCTTTCTGGCTCCTGCCCCTGACTGAAGGCTAAAGAATGCTACTGAAATTCACAGTACACAAGTAAATCCCCCCCCCCGCGGCCAGCTTGCTAACCATGTCCCCGAACTGAGTTCATGGCAGCTGGGTTATAAGTATTAAGACTCTTAACCCCCCCCAACACTGAACCACCATGTAGCTGAATAGGAAAACAGCAAATATCCTGGCATTTTTTTCATTTTCTTAGAAAGTTGCCACGTTCCTTGTGGCTTGAGCAAAAACAATTTGCTACTTTCTTGCACATTTCTGATTAACTTTGCATTAAACATATTGTTGCAAAGTGCAAGTTGTGTTAATTTGAGTCGTACAATTGAGGCAGTTTTGCAAATTTGCATAGTGCACAGTGCGTAAATACTCTACATAACACTTGCCAACTTTCACTGAATAGAAATCACATCAGCTCCTTTGGAACATTTTTGGTGCAGTCAGGGACTGACATGCATATAGCCTGTGTCATTCTTGTTTCCATAATACTGCACTGCGTTAACACTAGTATCCCATAAAAAAAGAAAAAAATCAGAGTGCTAAGAGAAGAAAACACACACACACACACACACACACATACTATCGATCCAGCAATGGCCACATACATCACAGTCAAATTTGCCCTTAAACTGCCCTATCTAGGGATGTATTTACTTCAGGGAACTACATGTCATGAAGCAGATACATGATATTGCAGTTGTGGATGTTACCACTGAAATTCTGGAATGCCCCTGTTTATTTTGTCATGTAGGTCCCAAACTATGTTCATTAGAAATCAATACTACATACCAGTAGGCAGGAAACAGTCTGTTGAAATTGGGCAGTTTCCTGAAATTGGGCAGGCTCCTCAGGTTACATAATAATAATAAAAAAAAACTGAGGAACCTGCCTGATTTCAGGAAACTGGCTGATTTCAAGGCAGAATGCTCGCTGCTGGTATGAAGTATTGAATAGTTTGGGATCTACATAATAAAACAACATGTCAGATCAGGAATATTAAATGTCCCTACTTTGTTTTTGCCAAGACAAAGGCTGACTTTCATATTTATCATAAGTAGTCTTCCCCTTCTGTTGTCCCAGCCTAGGAACTCTGCTGTTGGTGATAATTATTGCGGTAGCCACCACCACCTCCTGTCCCACTAAATCAGACTGCTCTTCCCACCTTGCACAATCCTTTAGTTCATCAGAGACCCTATTCAAGTAAGACCTCAGCAACACACATACTAGTCTCCCCCCCCCAAAGTCTGCATTGCCAAAAATTGGGTTCTCATTTCACTCTTTTCAATCACCGCACTTCTATTCAGGTCCCACGGCAGAGCGGCTTCTGCTCATTTTCATTCTGACGAGTATAAATGAAATGACATCCTCATATAGGAGAGAGATGTGGGGGCAGAATAAATTGTATAGAGAGAGATGGAGGACAGAATAAATTGTATAGAGAGAGATGGAGGACAGAATAAATTGTATAGAGGGAGATGGAGGACAGAATAAATTGTATAGAGAGAGATGAAGGACAGAATAAATTGTATAGAGAGAGATGGAGGACAGAATAAATTGTATAGAGAGAGATGGGGGGGCAGAATAAATTGTATAGAGAGAGATGGAGAGAATGAACTGCAGTAGGTGAAAGAAAAAAGTAAACTAAAGATAAAGAAAGACAGATCATTAATGGCAAGGGTGATAGGGGGTGCCGCTGACCCTATAGTAAAAAATACATACAAGAGAATAAACACAATGAGGGAAAACAAACTAAAAATCAAACATCTAAAAAGCATGACAAAGAATCATAAATATATTTCGGCAGGTACCGAATCTGTATTTATGACTCTGCCATGCTTTTTGAACTTTTGCTTTGATATAGTTTAGACATTAATTTCTAGCAAGCAATCATATCTGGTATGGTACTTTGGTATCAGAATGGCTTGTATTTATGCAGCTATAGTCTCATAAATCATATTTCTCTGTCTGCTGGAAGAGGGAATATTTTTGTCATTTCATTGTGAAGCGGGAAGCTCAGCTTCGATCTCATGGCAGTTTTTGTAAGGTAAAGCTTATTTTAATATCTTTAGCCAAAATGACATCACCAGCTCATAATTCTTGCTTTACCTGTGAATAAAAAAATCAGACCTGTAGTAAGTCTTGCTAAGTGTCCTGTTGCAGGCTCACTTTTTTCATTGAAAGACCATATTAAAAAATGCTACTAACTAGATTATATGTACTCTCTACCACCTGTCAGCCACTGTTCCTGTCAATAAAATGAAAAGCATCAAATAATCTGTCTGCCCTGTTTCCTCCAAGCCCCCCTTCCACCAAATGCTTGTATTTTATTCTGTACTGACCCCCACATACTCACATGCACTTTTAATTTATAGGTCCCTTTCCAGTTTTTGTCAAGCACTACCAAAATGAAAGGGCCAGTATTTATCTCGATAGATAGCTATATAGCTAGACAGACAGGAGTATGCATCAGCACATACACACCATAGAAAATGTAAAAAAAAAATAATAATAATATTGCATCATATATATTTGGAAACTAATAAATACAACAAAACTTGAAGGTGAACACAGCTAATAAAAGTGGGTCTTATTTTTACTCTCAGCCCCATGATTTGTGTTTGTCGCTCCACAGAATGTTAACTTGAACGTTATACTCTTTGAAAAAGCCTTTTAGCCTATAAATCTTACAAGGAGTTTCTCAACTTGTGTTTTAGAAAGGGGAAAGTTACAGAGATTCTTAAGGAATTCACTAGGAGGATGTTAGCAAACAAAAGCATGACACTGTTTAATTTATCTGTCTTGATGGTCTTTAAATCTGAGCAAATCCTTTTTTTTTTCTCACTATTTTAGTGGTTATTTCCTTATATTAGCAGGCATCCTCTTTCTTCTATATAGCAGGGACTTTACTGACACATTCTAGTGCTGCTGTTTCCCGAGCATCTTTGTTATGAAATGTGTCCAGGCCTCCAGAAGGGATTTTTGTGACCCTTAACCCTGTGGTTTCCTGATGTTTCTCTACCTATGTTTACAATGCTGTTATGTTGTAAATCACATTTCATTCAGTGAATCTCAGTTTTTCAAGAGAGGAAAATACCAGGGGAGAGCAGTACTTTTATATCATCTTCATCTGAATTGTTAGCCACATTGAGCAGGTTACTCTGCTTGTTCTTGGCTCTTTCTTTCCGTGTAGCTAGTTTTCCTATGTACTCAAGGCAAGCTGGTGGTGTTTCTGCATCCTCCATGTTTAATTCAAAATCAGAATTCTGGACACTCATGCTCTTTGAGATAGAACCTGTTTTCCTCTTTTCTGAAGTGAGTAACTTGACAAAGTGTTTTGTTATCAGGTGCTGCAGCAATGCAACCTCTGCTCTACAAGAAGCTCCAAACCAATAATGCCCAAGGCTGCTCCACCAGTGATATAAGCAAGGCAAACAAGAAGGTGAGCATCCAGTGATGCAGGGCTCGGTGCAAATATGGGGATCACTACTCCCCAAAGCAAAGCCAGGCAGACAGGGAAGTATAGCATCCATACAACAGCCAAGTACTTCACCAAAACAGATATCCAGAGGCAGTAAGCTTACTGCAAGTGTATTACTTCAAACAGCAAAATGCTCCTATAGCAAAAAGACAAAACACTGTTCAACCTAAAGCTCTGGTGCTTCACATGTAAACTTGGTCAGGGGAGTTGGTTTATATCATTTCTTTAAATAGTGCTCATGTGGCTGCCAAGCCTATCATTTTGAAAGTTAGCTGCAAATACTTTTGTTGGTGACCACCATAGCTACTAGTATAGAGGGAGTAGACCAATCAGAACTAAATACAGATGGAAATGAGTTGTAGAGAAAATCAGATTAAAATAAGCATCACCCCTCTCCCCATATTAATCCCCAACCCCTCCAAATAACACTCCTCCACCAACTCTGACCTAAATCAACCCCTTCCCCCTTCCCCTTCCTCCCCTGCCCTGATCCCCACCCCATGTACTAATTTTGCTGTTATCCTCTCTAACTCATTTGTACCTGCATTTGGTTCTGATTAGTTGCCTCCATCTTTCCAGCGACCAATACTACTATATGTTGTGTAAATTTGACAGACAAATTAAATTGCACACTCTGTTAGACATTGTTAATGTGGCTTATTTTTGTTTGCTGTGTAACTAATGTCTGAATTTTTTGTATTCTTGCTTTAACACAAACTGTTGGCACTCTTGTAAATGCTGACTGTTTATATTACACTTGTTCTACTCCATCTGTTCAAGTAGCCATGGTGACCACCAACAAAATCATTTGTGGAAAACTTTAAAAATAATTGGCTTAACAAGTCACCTGGGCACTGTGCAAAGAGGCGATACTCAGCTCTCAAGCCAGCCCTCTAATGAACCTTATGAGTGAAATGCTGGGGCTTTGCATTAAACAGGTTATTTTTTCTCTGTGCTTCATCAGCATTTTAATAAATCTACTTGCAATAAACTGACTGCCTAGATGTTTTTTTGGTGAAACACTGCCTGCTCCATGAGTGCTATACTTCTATACTAAATGGGTAAAAGCTGCGTCCCATCGCAAATGAGATACTGCATCCTTCAGCTGTGCTATACTTAGTAAATCCAGTGTAAAAAATAGACAAAAGCAGGGCCCCAGTGAAAACATCATGCTGCATCTGAGCTGTGCTATCCTAGTTAATTAAATACAGTGTAAACTGGTATCAAACCAGGGCCCCTTTGAAAATAAGATATTGCATCTCAGCTGAGCTATCCTGGGTAAATATTTTGTAAACCTGTGTAAAAGCAGGACCCTGTACCAATACCCTACTGAAAAGGACATGCTGTATTTATGCAGATCTGTCCTGAAAAAATTACATTGTAAAAGTAGGACCCCACTAAAAATGAGACATTGCATCTCACTTTTACTATGCTGGATAAGTACAGTTTAAAATGCATAAAAACAGGACCCCATTGCAAATGAGATTTTCCATCTCATCTGATATATCCAGAGAGAAATAGTAAAAATGTGTACAAGTAGAACCCACTGAAAAATGTACATCTATGCAGCTCTAGTCTGGAAAAAAATACACTGTAAAAGCTGGACACCACAAAAATTCAAAAATTACCCCTCAACCTGGCTATCCTGGGTAAATACACTGTAAAACAGGTAAAAGCTGAACCCACATGGAAAACAAGATATTTCATTTCTTCTGTGCAATCCTGGATAAATGCAGTGTAAAATGTGTTAAAGCAGGACCCCACTTATACTGAGATATTGCACTCCACCGGGCTATCCTGGTAAAATATATTTTAAAAATGGGAAAAAGTGGGTCTCCACACAAAACAAAATATGCCATCTCAGCCATTCTATCATGCCTAAATACTGTACATTGCAAAAATGTGTAAAAGGAAGACCCCCACTGAAACTGAGAGATTGCATCTCAGCTGTGCTGTTCAAGGTAAATACAGACTAAAAACAAGCATGTGTCAATGCCAAGTGTTGCTTGCTGTCATTAGCAGTGGAAGTGCAGGAGTTAGACAGATGCAGTATAGGAATGGCAGTGAAGTATTGATCTGACACCAACTCCACCCTCACCCTGCAGAGATGGACAGGCATTGGGGTGTGCCTTTGGATTGTCACCCATAACGGTCACAACATTTCACCTCACCCTATCCTGCAGACACTTACAAGTGTCGAGGTGTGCTTTGAAGTGTTCGGGCTTTACACTCACCTCATTCTATAAGGAAATACGCTGAAATGGGTTCAGTTTAGGAGAATAGCGTGAACTCTGGGGCCAAAGGGGCCAAGGCACACCTCAATGACTGCCACTGGCTGCAGGGTGGGGGTGGAATGGCATGAGCATTACTGTCAACAATCCCAAGTCACACCTCTAATGCCTGTCAGTCCCTACATGGTAGGGCGTTATGGTCGAAAATCCTAACACCCTGGGCATTTCTTGGTATTTTCACTCCAAGTTTTCAACATGGGCTTTTTGTTATCCCACCACATGAACAGTGATACTATCAGTTCATTAGACGAAAGGTGATTTTGCACATGGTATGAAAAAACATTTTGAACAGGATGTGAAAAATGACAACTGTACTGTTCATGAGGAGGTGTAAAAAATGGCAGTGTTGAAAATCTGGAGTGAAAATATAAAAAAACTGGTGAAGTCATGAATGTGTGTAGAAACAGTGCAATGCACACCCATAATGTAAGTAGTTTTGGGACTTTTTACAGCAGATTTTCAACATAGGCATTTTGGGACCTCTGCTCATGAACAGTGTCACTGTGATTTTTTTAATCTATCCTGAACAGTGATTTCTCACAGCGACCATGCTATTCTGCACCAGAAGTGCGAAAACACATTAAAGCCAGGGTGTGAAAAATGACAACTGTACTGTTCATAAGGAGGTGTGAAAAAATGCCAATGTTGAAAATCTGGACTGAAAAGATTACGAATTCGTGAACTTACAAAGGTGCTTGGAAATTCATTTCATTTTATTTTTATTTCAGGGTTTAACCATTGAGAACAGTATTCATTTAAAATGGTGACCCGTTTGCACAATGCACGCTCGTAACACAGCCATTTAAGGGACTTTTATCACCAAATTTTCAACATATCCAGTTTAAGACCTCTGCTCATGAACAGTGTCACTGGAATTTTCTGAATCTGTCCCAAACATTGATTTCGCACACCAACCACACCACTGTGCAATACATGTGTGAAAACACATTTTGGTGAGATGTGAAAAATGACAGTTGTACTGTTCATAAGGAGGTGTGGTAAAATGGCAATGCTGAAAATTGGGAGTGAAAATATTAAAAATGCTCGAAATTATGAGCATGCGTAAGAACTGCACAACGCACACTTGTAAAACAGTCATTTTGGAGAATTTTTTCACCAAATTTTCAACATAGAGTTTTTGGGGGCCTACCTCGTGAACAGTGTAACTGTGATATTCTTAATCTGTCCTGAACATTGATTTCACACAACAACCACACCACTGTGCTCTACATGTGCGAAAACACATTTCAGGTGAGATGTGAAAAATGACAGCTATACTGTTCATAAGAAGGTGTGGTAAAATGGCAATGTTGCAAATCTGGAGTAAAAATTTTAAAAATGCCATAAGTGATGAATGTGCATAGGAACTGCACAATGCACACTCGTAAAACAGTCATTTTTGGGAATTTTTTTACCAGATTTTCAACATAGGGTTTTTGGGGACCTACCTCATGAACTGTGACACTGTCATTTTGTTAATCAGTCCCGAAAAGTGGTTCTACGCAGTGACCCCAAAATCACCTTTTGGGACTGAATAACAAAATGACAGTGACTGAGTTCATGAGGTGGGGTCCCAAGAACCCCATGTTGAAAATTTGATGAAAAAATTCCCAAAAATGCTCATATATGCACCAAAGTTGAAAAAAAAACATGTATGTTATTATGCAGCTTACCGGCATTTCTTCAGTTTGCGGTCGGCTTTGAAGAGTGCAGACATGTTCCTGGTCCACCAAAGATCATCATGCTGGGTTCCGGAAGTAAGTATGGGGTGAGGTGGGGGTGTGGGGAGGTGTGGTACACAAAGAGTTAGTGCAGGTTGGGGGAAGGGGCAAGAGAATCAATGAGGGACTTTTTTTTTCTTCTTGGTCTCTTTTTTTTTTTTTAAAGATGATGGGGGACTTTTGCCATGCTAGGGTGGGCTCCCAGCGTGGCACCATACAATTTATTTGGAGGGGCAGTGGAGCCAATGGGGGATTGGGCACCCTCATTGGCCAAGGAGACTTTTGCCACACTGCATTGGGCTCCCAGCATGGCAGATGGAAGTTTGTTTGTGGGGGACAGTGGAGCCGACAGGGGATTGGGCTCCCCCATTGGCCATACAGTGTGCTGGGTGGGATGCATGAGCCATGGGGGGGATGCATTATGCTGATGGAGATTGGGCTACCCTGTTAGCAAATGAACTGGGGAAGGGTCATGCCAACAGGGGGATTGGGCACCCCGTCTGTTTTTTTTTTTATCAAAATGTTTCACCAGGAAGGCACACTGAACGGCAGGCAGCAGCTTTCCGTTGGCTTCCTGGGGACTGTGTGAGGCCAACGGAAAAGACGTCGCCATGGAGACACAATGCAATCAGCTGTTTTGGTAGCTTGTAATGCACCAAAACAGCTGATTGCATGGTCATGTGGCCAAATTTCTTGACAAATTGTGGCATGCTCCCTAACTGCTGACTGACGCAGTGTGGTTCTTGCACATGCGTGCAAGCAACACAGTGAGTAAAATGACAACCCCACTGAAAATTACATTGCATTAATAGCTGTGCTATCCTGGTTAAAGACATTGTAAAAATGTGTAAAAGCAGGCCCCCCATATAGCAGACCCTAACTGAAAGTAAGCTGGCCTGTCCTGAAAAACCTTTTGTTATGAAAGCAGGATCCACCGAGAATGAGACACTTCCTCTTAGCCAGGATATCCTGACTAAATACATTGTAAAAATGGCTTAGAACAGGGCCTTCACTAAGAGCAATGTATTTGGTCTCCAGTCCTGGGTAAGGTCTAAAACTGTGTACAAGCTGGATCACATTGAAAAAAAATGTATTGCATCTCATCTGGTATGTCCTAGTAAAATACATTTTAAAAATGCATGAAAACAGTATTCCAATGAAAATGAGATATTTCATCTTAGCTGTGTTATCCTGGCAAAAATACATTATAAAAATGTATAAAGGCAAGACCCACACTGAAAACAAGATATTGCATGTCAGCTGTGCTATGCTGGGTAAATTCAGTCTATCATGGGTAAAAGGATGACCCCACTGAAAATGAGGTAGTTCACCTTAGCTATGCTATCCAGAGTAACTATACTGTAAAAAATATGGGAAAGCAGGACCATATTGAAAATTAGATGCTTCATCTCTAACCTGTCTATCCTGCGTAAATATGTTGTGGAAATGTGTAAAAGCAGGAACTCAGCACAGCAGAACCCCCCTTAAATTATACATCTAAGATGGTCTGTACTGGCAAAACTATGACTCCACTAATATTGAGATATTGCCTCTCAGCTGGGCTGTCCTTGCTAAAAATGGGTATCAATAGCACACCGACTGAGAACAATAGATTGCATCACCACTGTACTTTCCTGGGTAAATATAGTCTAAAAATGTATTAAAGCAGGAGTCATTGAAAATGGCGGATTGCATCTCCATATGGTCTGCCCTGGAAAATTATATAGTAAAAATGTGTACAAGCAGGAACTCAGTACAGCAGAACCAGACAGAAAGATATGCATCTGTGATGTTCTGTCCTGTATACAACAGCAATTCATGTATATGTTTAAGCCCGTGAAGCACCCTTATCTAGTTAATGCATTTGCAGCTGTAGTGTCTCTGCCAGTGCTTGTTTTATGTACAGTAGCTGCTTAACAGTATTGTCAGTATGTCCGTTAAAATTTAAATGTGAATCTAACAAGATGCCCAAATATCTGAACTTGCTGACTACCTCCAAACAGTCTCTTTCTCCTGTTGAAATCCCAAACAGTTCCTTAATATTCCTCATTGTTGGAGTTGTACGGAACATCATTGCATTGATTTTCTTTTCATTAACCACAAGCCTATAGACTTTGCTTTTTTATATCTTCATTTGCTACATAGATTACAGCATAAAGTACTATTTTTGCCACTTTACATACTGAGGGGAGTTCATTATGAATAGAAAAAATAGCATTGGTCCCAATATGGATCCCTGTAGGACAGCATATTCAACCTATCTTAGCTCCAAAAGGGATCCATTAGCTATAACCTGTTGTTTTCTATTTGCAATATAGTTTCCTACCCAGTTTATCACTGGTTTACCAAAGCCAACTTTACTCAGCTCAGCCTTCAGGAGGGAGTGATCCACCAGGTCGAATGCCTTGGTCAGGTCTACAAACATCACTCCTATGTACAGTCCCTTCTCCGTATTCTTTTGCAGGTCGTTTGTGAACCTGACCAAGGCAGTTGCCATACAACACCCCCTCCTGAAGCCATGCTGAGTTATTGTTAGTATGGTATTGTTTTCTAAATATTCCATAATTTGAGAATGTAACACCTCTCCTGGATCTTTCTCACTAAGAACAGCAATGATATTGATTTATAATTTCCCGCTAAATTAGTTTGCCCCCCCCATACACAAGGATGACATAGGTTTTTTCCACAAATCTGAAACAATTTGCTTACATAAAGATTTGTTAAAATTATTTGTAAAGGAAATGACAGCTCAGCTGCAGCTTGCTTTAAGATTTTTGCCTCTAATAAATCTGGGCCTGGTCCTGTAGTTTCGTCAAGACTCTTCAGCTGCCTATAAACCTCTTGCTGATTTATCTGTTTAAAATAAAAGCTTGGTCTACTTCTGTCATTATGTCCCTCTATATTTTCACTTACACCATTAAAATCTCCCACGTAACTTGACAGGTCAGTGAACATTTCATTTTACAAATTAGCTATCTCTTCACTCTCGGTGATTTCTAGATCACCTTTAATTAAATTTATCATGTCACCTCTCTTCTTTGATTTGATTAAATTATTCAATCCTTCCCACAAAGTTTTTTCATTTGCAAAATCTGACAATTGCTTTTTCTGTAAAACTCAACCTTTGACCTTCTTTATCACCCTTTACACTTATTACATAGTTCTCAATATCAAACCCAATTATCTTCCCTTTTTGTACTTTTGTACTTCGCCCATGCAGCTTCTCCAGCTTTTACATTCTGAATCACTTCCCTATTTAACCACTTGATTAGTGCACCTCGTTTCCTTTTCTTTTTAGATGGAGTGCTGGTATTAATGATTTCATTAAGTTTATTTAAAAAGAATTATGTTGCCTCATTTAGATCCCTTATATTATCCGGTGTCCTCCAGTTCACCTCCCTTAAGTCTGATTTTATACTAGTAAATTTGTCTTCATTTAATAGCCCAGATATAAGTACTCTGCCTTGCCCCTTGTTTCTTGTGTTAGTCCTTATATAATACATAGGTATATGGTTGCTAATTGAACCTGGCAGTATCCTTCCAGCCTTACCATTCTTTTTCTGTAACACATTTTTGACTTTATTAACTTCTGGTACTAACCAGTTTAAATTTAGATCACATAAAAAAACGAACTCCTTGTTATTAAATTTTTCAACCAATTTTAGTAGTTCCTCTAATCCTTGGATTTTTGATTTGGGAGGATTATATATACCCTGTATGATTAACGTCTTTATGTTTCGCAAAACAATTTCAGCAAAAAGGTTTTCACAGCCTGATGCTAGTAATTCTGTCTCTATCTCACGTAGACTAAACTGCTCCTTCCTCATACGATCACTTCTTATTGATTTATACCCTTCTACTGCTATTAAAATCTCATTCACTTAAGCGGTTAACCAAGTATCAGTTATCAACATTATATCTGGAGCATATGTATGTAGCCAGGCCTCCATTTTGTGTTTTTTGGATAGTAGGCTACATATGTTCATGTGCACCAGTTTCAAACCTTGTACATTAAGCTAGTTTTTTAAATCCATGCATTCTTCTGGGCCGGGATTTTCTTCAGCATCCCCTGATAACAATTATCTAATCACTGCAAAAATGTAAAATTGCTTGTAGGAAACCATGCTCCTCCAGAAACACCCCAAATCTAAACCATCACATTACTTTAAATTACCCATTCAATTTAGTCCTGCATTCAAATGCAAATCCCCTTTTGAGACTGTTAGATTTTCCACATAAGTATAGGGTCCACGGCTATCAAGCCGTGCAGTCTTATGTGATATAGCATCCAAAATATTAAACACGACCACACAGAGCAAGCATAACACAATTCCTTTGTTAGCCATCTTAAACAATCCCTGTTTGTTTAAACTGTTCTAATTAAATATCTTCCTTATAGGAAGTGAACAAACAGAAAAAAATTTAACAACTTCCTACGTGAGCCTCCCACTGGAGGATCCCACCATTCCTCTGGGAGTCACTCACATGGGCAGCGACTGGAGTGGCATTGTTTTTCAAGTGTGGAAGTCCTGCACCCTGTGCGTGTCACTGGTTGCATCTCCTCCCCTGCAGAATTCCGCCTCCCCTGGTTACCAGAATGAACAGGGACACTGTGGGACCAAGAGTCCAGCTGACAGCACAGGAGTTGTAACAGTAGACTGTCTAGTGGGCTGAGTGATTCTGGACACAGAGTCTTTAGTGCAGGCAGGTGTTGTGAGGTGTGGTTAAACTGCTAGAATGGCATTGCTTTTCAAGTGTGGGAGCCCTGCCCCTTGGGATGACACCAGTTACATCTTTGGTAGCCCCACCACTTATTGGAATGAACAGGGACATTGCCGGGCAGGGACTCCAGCTGACAGCACAAGAGTTGTAACAGCAGACAGTGTTGTAGGCTGAGTGATGTTGGACAGGCATAGTTTACTGCAGGCAGGTGTTGTCAGCTGTGGTTAAACTGCTGGAGCGGTGTCGCTTTTCCAGTGTAAGAGCCCCAGCCCCTTGGGATGTCACCAGTCATGCCTCCTGACCTCCGATAGTCCCCCCTCCACTTACTGGAATGAACAAAGACACTGCAGGAGAGGGAGTCTAGCTGACAGTGCAGAAGTTGTAACAGCAGACAGTGTTGTAGGCTGAGTGATGCTGGACAGGCAGAGTTTACTGCAGGCAGGTGTTGTCAGCTGTGGTTAAACTGATGGAGCAGTGTCGCTTTTCAAGTGTGAGAGCCCCAGCCCCTTGGGATGTCACCGGTCATGCCTCCTGGCCTCCGATAGCCTCCCCACTTCTGGAATGAACAAAGACACTGCAGGAGAGGGAGTCCAGCTGACAGTGCAGAAGTTGTAACAGCAGACAGTCTGGTAGGCTAAATGATGCTGGACACATAGTCTTTAGTGCAGGCAGGTGCTGTGAGCTGCGGTTGAACCGCTGGAGTGGTGTCACTTTTCAAGTGTGGGAACCCTGCCCCCTTGGGACATCACTGGTCACACTTCCTCCCCTCTAGTAGCCCCCCCCACTTACCAGAATGAATAGAAACACTGCTGGACTGGGAGTCCAGCTGACAGAACAGGAGTTGTAACAGTGGTCTGGTAGGGAGAGTGATGCTGGACATACAGGCTTTAGTGCAGGCAGGTGTCGTGAGCCATGTTTAACCCACTGCAAAACACTGTACTTATTCCTGGTATCTCATGAACATTGCTTTTACACTTACAGCTGCTGAAGGTTGCTTATGGTAACAGTGAGTGAGTAAGTGACTCTAGAGGGACTTGTACCTGAACTTGCTGATTCCCAAGTTTGTGATCTAACCACGATATCCCGCTACCATCCCTCTGTCTCATTTATGGAGCTCCTTAGTGAAGCATAAGTCGGGCAGTAGTAGATATAGGAGAGACTCTGAGGGAACTCAGTTCTGGCAGTGAAATTAAAAGTCTGACTCAGTTCCAGGAGTAAAGTGTGAAAGGACTGGTTTCATTTAAAATGCACACCCCTAAAGGCATGAAACTGAAACAAAGTATTAATCACTGACATGCCTACAAACAGAGAGTGGCCAAATGGACTGATGGCACAGAGAAGAGTACTATCAGCCCATCCTACTACTGCTGGGGACTGAAGGGTTATTGTCCATGACAGCAATGAGACAGATTAAAAAGTTACTGTATGTAAAAGGGCATTGGCTCATATCTTCTGCAGGGTTTTAAATAATTGATTAGCAGGTTTTTTCTTGGGACAATACTAACTATACAGAAAGCATTTATATAGGTTTTCTAGAAGTGTCATGTTTGTTAAACACAGTGAGGCAAGTGATATTCATTTTCACAATGTTTTAGAACTTTTATAAGCAAAACGCTAAGCAATTTTTAGAGTTATTTAAAACCCTGTTCTGAGATGAATCTGTTCTGCCTGTGGCCTAGACTCCCTCACCTACACAAAGTTTGACTATCTCATTTGATTTCAGAGACTCCCTAATACCAGGATGCATAGGCAAATAATGAGTAAGAAACTTGCCAAAGGGACTAAGGTCTTCTCAGTGAGTGAGTTGGATAAACAGATGTGCCAAAGGAGGAGAGCACCACATCTGTCTCAATGATAATCAACCGTCTTGGAAAGATCAAGAGACTTGGACTAAGCAGACGTGAAAGACATTATAAAACACCTCCAGAGGTTGTTAGCAGCAGTCATCATCGTGGAGTCTCAGACCCCTGTATGCTTCCCCAATTGTGGTAGTTCAAAAGAACAGTGGAGCAGTGAGGATGTACACTGACTAGTGGACTCTGAACAAGCAAACAGTTCCAGACCAGTATACCATGGCATGAGTGGAGGATTTCTCTTAACACCTTGAAAGGCAATAATCATTTTTTCAGTCTTGGACATCCAAAGGGGATACCACCAGATCTACATGGTGGGACGGGACAAGAAGAAAACAGTTTTCATATGTCCACTCGATTTTACCAATTTGAATGGATGACACAAGGCATATCCAGGGCTCCAGCTATGTTCCAGTACTTGACGTTGAAGGCCTAGGTTACACAAACTATTCCAGATCCTTATCTATGTGGATGACCTACTTATCTTTGGGAAAATATTGGAAGAGCATGAAGAAAGACTGATTAATGTCCTTGACAGACTTGAAGAATATGGACTAAAAGTGTCAATTGACAAGTGTCAAGTGTGTCAACAATCAGTGAGATAAGTGGTTCATATTGTCTCTGCAGAAGGAGTTCAGCCAGATCCAGGAAAGGTCGAAGCACTTATTACTTGGCCTTAGCCTTCAAATCTGAAGACCTTGCAGTCATTCTTAGGATTCTGTGGCTATACTCCCAGCCCTTGACTGGGCACACTGGAATTCGAGCGGCGCAGTTTGGCCTCTTCTAAAGGGCCGCTTCCCACTCACTGCTCCTGCCAGCAAGACCGAATCCTTGGCCGCTGAAAGCTGCTCCAGCTCCCCGCCCTTGACTGGCGCATTGGAATTCGAGCGGCACAGTTTGGCCTCTTCTAAACAGCCACTGCCAGCTCCACCTCTCCTGCCAATAAGCCTGAATCCTTGGCCACCGAAAGCAGCTCCAGCTCCTCGCCCTTTACTGGGCACACCGGAATTCAAGCAGTGCGGTTTTGCCTCTTCTAAATGGCCATCGCCCACTACACTGCTCCTGCCAGCAAACCTGAATCCTTGGCCTCCAAAAGCAGCTCCAGTTCACCCCCCTTGACCAGGCACATTGGAATTCTAGCAGCATGGTTCGGCCTCTTCTAAATGGCCGCTGCCCACTCCACTGCTCCTGCCAGCAAGCCCGAATCCTTGGCTGCTGAAAGCAGCTCCAGATATGGTCACTCCTTCAGCCTAGCACCACTACTCTTAGGTGCTTCTACAACAGCACCCTGATTGGCTCCTTTCTGGGAGCTCTGCCCTGATTGGACTGCCATCTGCTTGCAGCTCTGTCTGATGGGTCCTCCCGGCTACACTAGCTCTGTGGTCCCAAGCCTGGCTTTCCTTCACTCTGTAGCCCTTTCAGCTAGAGCTTTCTGCGCTTCTAATACAACTGCAATTTTTGTCCCACTCACCTTCCCTGCCACAATTTTAAATATGCTTTGTTCCTGCCTCCGCTTAGTACTGTCTAACCATTGGCTACAGTTCTTCTGCCCTGATTTAAAGGAGAATGCAGTTCTTTGTCAGCACCAAACTAATACACTAATCACCTTACATCAGCACCAAACTAATACACTAATCACCTTACAGACTCTGTTGCATTTATTGTCTGCAGCAGTATCTTGTAATTGAGACCCTGCTGAAGGAAATGTGGTCTTCACTGATTCTTTGTCTTCTGGTTGGCCTTCTGCCTTATCCCCTAGCTCCTTGCATAGGTACTTATCCATTGGCTGGGAATACTCCCCCCTGTGCTAATGACTCCCCCACCTTTATGTTTATTTCACCAACACTGGACCACCCTATTCAGTCGTCTTGGCAAACTGGGACTCTGTCACTGCTGTTTAACAGGTGTGCTGTCCCTAGCACACCCCATCTGCCCTACCTATCTATGATTATCTATCAGTCCAGGGTGCTTCTTCATGAAACCCTGGGTGCTCTCGGTACTTGATTTAGTTACCCCATGCCTTGTTCACTACCTTACAGAAAATGGGTACGTGCACGGTCCAACAAACTGATGTTGAGGATTCTAATTCTGCTACTGCTCCAACTCTTCCCTTCCTCATCCATGTGCATCATGGGATGTTATAGGCCTCCCTCAGCAGGTCTACAATTGCTGAGCCATCTAACCAGCTCCTTGAATGCAATACAGTCCAAAGTCATAATTCTGGGCAACCTCAACCTGGACTGGCTTTTGGACTGCTCCAAACCTCTAAAAAATCTGCTTAACACATTCGGGCTTGTCCAAATCAATACAGAAGTGACTTGTCTGAATAAAAAAAATCCCAACAAAAGTTTCCTTTTAGATATCATAGTAGTAAACAAACCTTACCTATTTTCCCATTTTGGTGTCTTTTTCACTGACTTCAGTGATCATTGCTCTATTGCTTGTATAAGGTCTGCACCTAAACCAGTCTCTAAATCCAGTTTCATATTTAAAAGAAGTTTACATAGCTTTGAACCTTTGGCCTTCCCCTCAGACTTGCAGAACTCACTGCATTGGCAGGACAGATACCTGGCCAAGATGGTTGAGGATACATATGAGACCTTCCAAAACATTGTCCTTGGGTCACTAGATAAGCCCACCCCCCTGGTCAAAACCCACACCAAGGAGAAAACATTCCCTTGGTTCACAGCTGAACAGAAGTCCGCTTTGCTTAGCAGGGACAAACTCTGGAAAAAAGCACATAAATGAAAACTTCTTTCTTACTGGACTGCCTTCAGTTCAGCCAGGAATCTCTGCACAAAGCTTATCAGAACTGCACAGGCTAACTATTACCATACAACGCTGGACTCCTCCACCATGTGCCTTGCTAAGTTCTGAAGAACACTTAAATATATCCAAGGCCATGCATCCTCTGGCTGTCTCCCCACTAAGATGTCATATGATGGCTCCTCCATCACTGACAAAGCCAAGATCCTAGACATCCTAAACAAACACTTTGCCACCACTGGGATGGCCTTTGATTCATCACTGGGCAATAACCTACGAACCCAGCTTGCAACCCAGGGCTCAACTTTTCCTGTCCCTACCCACCATGCCCCGGGCATGAGTTTCTCCTTTCAGCCTGTAACACTCAAAGAAGTGGAAGACCTGCTCCTACAGCTGGATACCAGAAAAAGTGTGGGAACAGATCTTATTGGACCATACTTTTTAAAGCTTAGTCATTGAGTCTTGGCAGCACCCATCACACACACCTCTTCAACTTGTCCCTTGGCATGGGTGAACTCCTGTCAATCTGGAAGACTGCTCAAGTCATACCCCATTTCAAATCAGGAGATCCAAGCGACCTCAACAATTACAGGCCGATCTTCTTACTTCCCATCCTCTCCAAACTGTTGGAGAAAACAGTCAATAATCAACTTAGGAACTTCCTTGATGCTTCCAACCCACTTAATCCAGTGCAATCAGGCTTTAGGCCCCATCACAGTACAATCTTAGCACTTGCTAAAGTAACGAATGACTGGCAGAGAGCCCTTGACTTTAAGAGCCATGTATGTGCAGTCTTTCTTGATTTAAGTAAGGTATTTGATACCGTGGACCATGACCTCCTATTGGTTACCCTTCACAATACTGGATTGGATGCAGTATCCTTAAAATGGTTCTCTTATTATCTGACAGAGCATATGCAGCAAGTCAAAGCAGTGGGTGATCTTTTTCCACTAAAACTGATCGGCAGAGGAGTGCCACAGGGCTCCATTTTGGTACCTTTACTTTTCACACTATACATTAACAATATCGACTATGGAATTGTGTCATACAGTGTCCACCTTTTTGCTGATGAAACAGTCCTCTACATTGCCAGGCCAACCCCTGAGAGTGCCTGTACGGACCTGCAATCAGATTTCAATATACTACAATGTAACTTTCTTAACCAAAAATTACTCCTAAATGACAAAAAAAAAAAAACAAAGGTCATGCTCCTGTCTTTACTTGTTATGGCCCCAAATCCCTCCAAGTCCAGCTCAGTGCCATCTATCAACACTTTGCTTGGTGAATCACTAGATTATGTTGCAAAATGCAAATACCTAGGGGTGTGGATTGACAACGGACTCTCCTTCACTGAGCATGTAGAGGAACTCTCAAAAAACTGAAGCAAAAGCTTGACCTATTCTATAGAATTAAACATCTGCTTACCCAAGAGGCTAGGAAGAGGCTGGTACAGACCACTTTTCTAGCTCTCTTGGACTATGCTTACTTCCTCTATGGTCAAGTTCCAGGGTCAGCTCTAGCAAAGCTCATCATCCTGTATCACAGAGCCCTATGCTTCATCTCTGGTGCAGCTTACACCATGCATCATTGAGCACTTTATTCCCTGGTGGGCTGGTCATCACTTACATTCAGGAGACAAAAGAATGCTATACTCTGGAAATACAGAGCTATTATCAAGAAACTACCCCTCTATATATCTGACTGCCTGCTCCTCTGCACCTTAGGCAATTACGCCCTGAGATGTTACTCTTACATCTCACTATTTGTACCTAAGGTCAAATCCCATTTTGGTAGAGCCTCCTTCAGCTACGTGCTGCCCCAGTTATGGAATAAAATCCAAAAAACATTAAAAGTGGTTAACCCAATTAATCTTGTGGAGTTCAAATCACTTTACTCAAGATCCTTCTCTGAGACTTGTAAACGTTTTCCCTGTCACTAATTGCACTGCTGCCACTACAGTGATACTTTCAGCTGTCACCCTGCCTCCTACCTTCATCCTTCCCTTCCCCTTATTCTGTGTGCCTTCATACATTTCTGTCATATTTTCCTAGCAGGCTGATTCCAGTAGTGCAACGCTGTTTCATATTAAGAACTGTTGTTTTACATGAATACTTATTGTATATCATTTTTATTTTTGTTGTATCCAGAGTTGTTGTATCATCCTGTACCTTAACATTCCTTGGATTGTCTGTGTTATCCTGTTGTGCTAACCATGTGTTATTGTTGTTCTATTGAATTACTTATGTGTACTACCCACGCCTACCTTGCAAATGAGCTCGCTCAATGGTGTTCCACCTAGTTAAATAAAGATTGATTGATTGAGTGATACTACCCAAGATTTGTTAAGGAATTCTCTCAAATGGACTAACCACTGACCAAGCTTATACAAGAGGGGGAGGAACAAGGAGCCAGCTGGGTGGAGGGGCCGGTAGAAAGGATGAGGGACATGGAAGGGGGGGAATGGAGGAAAAGGGGTGGTCAGAGTGCTCCTGCTGGGGGATTCTATGATCAGGGGTATCAAATGGGATAGGGAGGGAGAAGCCTGGCCAGTTAGAACAAGATGCTTCCCTGGACTAACGGTGCACAGGGCTAAGCACAGTATATCAGCTGGCAAAGGACTGTGGGGGTTCCCCAGACATACAGGTCCACCTGGGTACAAATGACATTGAGGAAATAGCGAGCTAGAGATACAGGCAAGATTCAGGGAGCTCATGGGGTCTGTCATGACATAGGATGCAGTTTCCTTCTCAGAAATCCTGCCAGTGCCAAGGGCTGTGGGGAACACAAAAGGAAAATTAGGAGATAAACCAATGGCTCAGGGGTGGTGTGAGGCCAGAGGGTATGGGTTGATGGGGAATTGGGGGAGACCTGGGAGGATAAGAGCTGTATGCTAGAGATAGACTACATCTCAATTTGGAGGAGGGAATCCTTAAGTTGAAAATAGAGGAGTTCATTGGTGAAAGTGGGGTTTAAACTTGTGAAGGGGTGGGATGGGAGAAAAGGCTGTCAAGGGGTGCTGATAAAGGAGGACTCTGTCTCCACCCCCTGGGGACCAGGAGGATTGCAGGAAAAGGCCAGCTGGCAAAGTGCAGACCAGGAGAAAACAGAATCCCCATGGGAACACAAGCAGGGGAAATGGAACTATAGGGAAAGGGTGGAAGGTAGTCCTGCTAAATGCCAGGAGCTTGGGCAATAAAATGCCTGAGCTCCAGGCGATGTTAACTGAGAGAGCAGTGGATGTGGCAGCAGTCACTGAGACTTGGGCCACTGCAAGACATGACTGGGACCTGAACCTGGAGGGTTACACTATGTTCAGGAAGGACAGGGGGGAGGGAAGGGGAGGAGGGGTAGCTATGATAGTCAAAAACTGCATTGGCATAGGGGGAGTAGAGGAGGCGGAGGGAACCGTGGAGGCGATTTGGGTCACCTTGATAACAAGGGGGCAGAGGTAAAAATAGGAGTGGTGTATAGACCCCTGCCCTGGCGGAGGAGCTGGAGGACAGTCTGGTGGCAGATGTTGGAGACACTGCAGACTGGGCAGAGGAAAGGTGGTGGTGTAGGGGACTTAAACATGCCAGAAACAGACTGGGAGACTATGACATCCCCTCATGACCAGGGAACAGAGGTTGTTGGATTCTTTCAAGATCGTTCCTAACTCCAGCAGGTGAGGGAACCGACCAGGGAGGCAGGGTACTGGATCTGGTCCTGGCAGACAGTGACCAGATTGGGGCCTGGAGGTAAGGGACCCATTGGCGGGAGTGACCATGCCACGGTCTGGTTCTCTGCCTGGAACTAGAGAGGAAGAAGGCTGCACAAAGACGGAAGTAACCGACTTCAGGGGCGGATTTTAAGGAAATGGGAAGGATCCTTAAGGAGCATTTGATGGGATTGGGTCAGACATGGACGCTGATAGTAGGTGGGAAATCATCAGGAGAGGGGTACAGGATGCTACCAGCACCTGTCCAAGAGTAAGACGAAAATGCGGTAGGGCCCAAAAACCCTGTTGGTGGACCAGGGAGGTCCAGGAGGTGGTGCGCGGAAAGAAAGCAGCCTATAAGAAATTCAAGTGCTCAAGGAGTGAAAGGGATCGAGGGGAGTACGAGCTGATGGCTAGAAGGGCCACTAGAGTGGTGAGGGCAGCTAAGGCAAGGAAGGAGCAGAACCTGGCCAGGGAAATTAGGAGATGGAAAAAGGGGTTCTTTAGATACATTGGGGAAAGACGAAGGAGTGAAGGGCAGATTAGCAGGATTAAATCAGGGAGAGATGGGCACAAGACCCAGGGAGCAGGCTGAGGTACTAAATGAGTACTTCACTCAGTTTCACCAGGAAAATGGGATGCTGCATCATACATGGAGGAGACAGGAGATAATGAGGAGGGGACCCTTACTGACCGGCAGGTCTGGGGAGAGGGGGGCATCACTGGCAGGTGGGGGGAAGGCTAAGCAGGGAGAAGAGGTACCAGAAGTGGAAATCACAGCAGAGAGAGTGAGGGAAGCCCTCAGCTCCCTTAAGACGGAGAAAGCACCGGGGCTGGATAAATTACATACTAGAGTGCTGAAGGAACTTGCAGATGTCCTGCTGAAACCCCTGGCAGAGCTTTTCACCATCTCTCTGAGGACAGGGTGGGTGCCCCAAGACTGGAAGGTGGGGCATGTAGTGCCTATCCACAAGGAGGGATCAAGGGAGCTGGCAGGGACTACAGGGCCTGTCAGCCTGACATCAGTGGTGGGCAAGGTGATGGAGGGCATTGTCAAGGAGAGGCTGGGGGGACCTGGATAAGTCAGGTGCCTGGACGATGAGACAGCATGGATTCATCCCAGGGAAATCGTGTCAGACAAACCTGGTGGAGTTCTATGACTGGGTGACAAGGCCTTGGACCTGGGTAGACCAGTGGATGTCCTCTTCTAGACTTCAGCAAGGCATTTGACTCTGTTCCTCACATGGGCCTGTTGGATAAGCTAGGAGAAATGGGGGTGGAAACCAGATGATCAGATGGATAGGCAATTGGCTCAGGACCGGACCCAGAGAGTCGTGGTTGGTGGGATAGTCTCATCCCCAAGGAGGGTCATTAGTGGGGTCCTACAGGGATCAGTCCTTGGGCCCCTTCTGGTCAACACCTATGTATCTGACATAAGGACAGGAATCAGGAGTGAGATGAGTCTCTTTGCAGATGACTCAAAACTGGGGGCGGTGGTGGATGGGGAGGAGGGGGGTGGCCCTGCAGGGGGACCTGGAGGCTCTGGAAAGATAGTCTAGAAAGTGGAAGCTGAGGTTCAATGCAGGGAAATGCAAGGTACTCCACCTGGGGGCCAGAAACCCAGGCCAAGTGTACACCCTGGGGAAACTACAAGTCTCAATGGCTGAGAGGGACCTGGGGTGGTGGTGGATGTCAAGATGAACAACTCTGAGACTTGTAGGAGGGCAGCAGCCAAGGCCAACAGTATGCTGGGATGCATCACTAGGGATCACCTCCAGAAGGAGGAAGTGATACTCCTTCTGTATAACTGCTTGGTGAGGCGCACCTGGAGTACTGTGTGCAGTTTTGGAGGCCACACTTAAAGAGGGACATTAACCTCCTGGAGAGGGTCCAGAGGAGGGCAACAAAATGATTTGGAGCTTGGGGGCAGGACCTATGAGGAGAGGCTCGAAGAGCTAAATATGTACACATTGGAAGAGAGAAGGGACCGGGGGACATGATAGAGGTCTTCAGGTACATGAAGAGGGTAAATAGGGAGGAACAGTCTGGGTGCTTCAAGGAAGGAGGAAGGGGCCACTAGAGGGCATGGGTGGAGCTGGAGGGGAAGATTCAGGGAGAAAGGAGGAGGTGCTACTTCACTGAGAGGGTGGTGGAGCCATGGAATACACTACCTAGGGGCTGGTGGAGGCAAGAGACAGTGGAGGGGTTCAAGAGGGGGTGGGACAGGTACAGGAGAAGGGCTCAGGAAGCAAAATCCAATGCAGCAAGAATATCCGGAACTGGGAAGGGAGAAGCCAGAGAAGGCAAGGGGGACAGCAAGGTCAGCACCCAGGGTGGGGGCTGACCAAATGAGCAGACACGAAAGACCGTTAGGCCTATTCTGCTGGCATTTTAGTATGTTAGTATGTTACTAAGAGTATGCCCAACCTACAGCAGAACACAGAAGAAGGGCAAGGCAGAACTTATAAAAGACTGCTATCATATGAATGAACTTTTTACAGCCCAATGGGACTAGAACTGTGAGAATGTATTAAAGGAAACAATCAAAAGACTTTCTGAGGCTTCTGTGCTGACCTCTGCCAATCCATCTATATCCTACTTCCTCCAAAATTAACTTCAGCATGAGTGGTTTGGGCATAGTGTTGTACCAGGAACACCTTGGAGGGCTGAGTCCAGTAGCTTTTCTGAGGTGGGGCCTGACACTAGTTGAGAAGAATTAACCAGCGCACAAACTGCAAGTTCTTGGCATTGTAAGGACCAAGTAAAAGTTTTGCAGAGGGGAAATCGCCATTGTTTTATTCAATATATACCAAAGTTAATGGGTGGAGCCTGACAAAGTTCGGTGCCTTCGAAATCAAAAAATAAGTGCTTCTGGCCTGCTCGAGCAAATAAATGCTACAACACAACAACTACTAGAAAGTAGCCATAAACCACATTTTCAAAGACCAAAAGAACCTTTGTTAGACAGAAGGAAACATCCGCAGAGCACATATACACAGAATCAGGAGCAAGGGAGCAATCAGGATCCAGGACAGGGAACATCAGACAAATACGATTTGAGGTGGAAAGTACCACAAACAGTAGAAACAAGAGAAACAGAAAAACAAATTGGAGGAGGAAGAGGCAAGGGTCCACACAAAAATCAGAGGAGAAACCTAGCAGAACCATGATATTTAGCTTAAGTAACAGAACAATGTCAAAAATGAAGAAAGTTTATTATCTTTGGGTTTATCATACTCATTCTCAAAAGAAAACAATAAGTTCCAAATTGAAGCAGACATGCAGAAATTTTATAGGAATTTATGTTTAAATATACAATTTGCTATACTCAAGACTCTAATAAAGAAAAAACTAATCTGAAAGCAGCTATGGGGATTAAATCAAAATATATGTCTATTATAGGACATAATAATGCAGTAGAGAACTACATAGAGACAGTGGATAAACAAGTCAAAGAAATTCTGAAAACAACTGAGAAACCGTTTAACTGTATAATTTGTCAAAAAGAGAAAGAGTGGCTCTTAAGAATTTGGAAAATGATGACAACATAATAATTAAACTGGCTGGCAAAAGGGGAGCAGTTGTTATTCAGAATTGAGATGACTATAAGCAGATGTGCTTGAAATAATTGGAAGTGAGACATAATTATGCAAAACTGGATCAGGACTCCTTGTGAAATATAGTTACATTAATTAGGAATACAGTTTTTGAAATGGAAAAAATGGGTTTGTTGGAGCAATGGGCGGCAGAAATACTAGAAACGAAGTTCCCCAGGATCCACTTTTTTATTCCTTGCCCCAAATACATAAACACCTAGAACAACCACCAGGAAGACCGATAGTATTGAGTATCAGGTCAGTTTTGGAACCTATATCGAAATTTGTACATTTTCATCTACAACCACTTGTGTAGAAGATACCAATTTATATTAAAGATACCACTCATGTTTTGCAACTCATTGAAGAGTTAAACAAAGAAACATTATTAGCCAATTGTATACTGGTTACAATAGATGTGAAAGATTTATACATGTCAATACCACATGATAAAGGTATGGCAAGTATGGGAGTGCTACTAGACACCAGACCACATGACGCAAAAATAAAAAAATTTTGCAAGAATTAGCACAGCCAGTATTATATCAGAACTATTTCAAATTTGAAGATCAGTTTTTTGGGCAAGTGAGTGGAATGGCTATGAGAAGTACAATGGCCCCTAGCTATGTAAATGCATTTATACACAATTTTGAGACTACATATATTCTAACATCAAAGGAGGAAGGAAACGTCTTTAGTGAAAACATTTTATTTTGGAAGCATTTCATTGACGACATTTAATTGATTTGGACAGGAAATACTGAGAAATTGAAGGAGTTTAAGCATTACATTAATACTAGAGAGCCTAATCTTCAATTCACCTTCAACAATAGTGAATAACAAATAGATATTTTGGGTATAAACATTTATAAAAGAAAAAACAAATTGGAAACTAAATTATTCAGGAAATCTACTGATAGGAACCTGATTCTCCATTCAAGAAGTTTTCATCCTAAGAAACTGATGGAGAGTATTCCTTACTCTCAGTTTTTGAGAGTTGGTGAAATTGCAGTACAAGAAAGGAATATAAGAAGGAGGGAAAAGTTACAGAAGCAAGGTTTATTGAGAGGAAATATACCAAGAGTAATTTACAACAAGCACAGGAGAAGATCTCAAGAATATCTAGACAGGAAATGTTTGAAAAAGAAAGAGATATAGTAGAGAGCAGTAACACCAGAAGAATTACATTCAGCATGGAACATAACTCCATTATGCCTAAGATAAAGAAAGTTATTTTCAACAGTCAGAAGATATTGGAACAGAATCCTACAACTGCTGATGTATTCCAGCAGAAACCATTTGTGGTTTCCAAAAAAGCAACATCTGTTAAGGACAAATTAGTCCATATACAACACTATAAGACCACACCACAGGGTACACAACTTTTGTTGGGTCCACTGAAAAGTGGAATGTATCCATATGGGAAATGTGTGGCCTGTGGCCACACTTACTGCAGAACAGTGTATAAGCACCCACATACTGGAAAAGAATACAAGATACATTCACATATTACTTGTGTGACTGAGGGAGTGATATATGTAATACAGTGCCCCTGTGATCAGTTATATATTGGCAAAACATTAAGAGAACTTAGGACACAGATTTCAGAACATAAAAGCAGGATTAGAAATAAAGATGAAAGCTCACCAGTAGCTTGACATTTCAATGAGTAAGGCCATGCACCAGTGCAGATTAGATTCTGGGGTTTGGAGCATGTACCTGAACCACTGAGAGGAGGGGATTATAATAACTTAGTACAAAATAGGAAAATGTTCTGAATGTATGAAATGGGGTTGATTAATGAAAAATGGGATATAAATGAGGAGGTAAATTGGAAAGCATGCTGGTAGGTGAAAATTGCAGCTTATCCAGATGTTTAAATAGTTGAGAGCAACGGAGACCTCATGGAAGTTGAGGAGAGTAATAGTATAAGTGGTAAACAAATATGAGCAAAGCATTGGATCTTTCTGGTGCTGCAAGGGAAGACAGATGCATTTTGATAAATGCCTTTTAAGAATATGAGAGACTTCAGTGTAACTAAGAATTTTAGGTATACACTTATAATGAGTGAAATTAAACATCAGTTCACTTTGTTTTTTCATAAAAAAACAGGCATTGGTATATTTTGTTTTTTCTTCACAAGAAATATCTAAAAGTATCTGAAATTATGGATACTAGTAGAGTGGAATTTCTATATCATGTTTACCTAGAAACTGAGAAGGACAGGTACATTTAGGGTATGTTTCCCTTTAAAAGCAGATAGGACCTTATTGTAATAGTGATATAGACAGAAAAGTGAGTACATGAATGCTTTAGACACAGTATCAGTGGATATTTGATAATTGTGCAATTAGGTGCTTAACAGAAGGCTAATATCCTAGTTCACCAGCCAATTATTGTCTATGGAGAAAGTCAGGGGTCGCCTAGGCGACTTTATTGTCACGGTGATGCGTGGTGACATCATTACGCTGCCACATGACTTCTCCACTAATGTAAGAGGACGGGCCAGTGAGGCGACCAGTGCTGCCAGTCTGGTAAGAAATCAGAGCTGTACAGAGTGAGACTACAAAACAGAACATCTTTAAAATAAGCAAACGTCATTAGAACATTGCAATTACTCTAAGAGTAGAAATTTGGACATCACGAATGAGCTAATAGTAGACTCTAGAACTTGAATGTTTTGTTTACTGCATCAGATGCCAACAACTCGGTGGTTTTGACAGATTGTTGAAACTGAAGTGATTAAGTATAAGCATGAGACATATTATGCCTAGCATGGTTTGATTTTGTAATGTGTCAGATGCCAGTGAGGTGGTATTCTGGTAAAGTGTTTAATACTGATGTTGGAAGAAGCATAAGCTTATGTTAATATTTAGTTGATTCTAATTTATTTAGAGGTAGGAATATCCAGAAACAGTCTGAGGAAGTTAAACATGAAGACTTGTATGTACTAAATGACTGAGATTTAGTATAGAACATGGAATGTCCTTATTAGAACTATTGGGAGAAAAAAACATGGAAATGACAATGATTTAATACAAAGCTTGAAATGTTTTTCTATTGAAATAATGAGATGGTTCACTGTCTTTTTTATGTGATCATCCGTGTAAAGGAGGTGATAAATACATGATGAAATATAATGATTTATTCATTTATTTATATTAACAGATCTAAATAACAAAGGAAACATTTAAAGGAACAAGTACCAATTTAATTTTCAAATGTATACTAATCAGACAAATATTACTTTGTGTCTATGCCATCAAATTGATACAAAATGTTATTAGCAGTGTGACATTATTGCAGTTTGTGATATGTGTTTGTATATTAGGAGGGAGTTTATTACAATGAAGCACTCATGAAGGATGTTATGATAGACTACTCACTTTATGAATGGGTGAAAAAGAGTCTTTTGAGAATACCTTTAACATTTGTAAACATTAATATATAAAGAATATGAGGCTGTAAATATTGATGTTTGTTTTGTTTTGTATAAGAATTCAGCCAAAATTACTTAGAGGAAACGTTTGACAGCAAAGGAGCCTGTACAGGCCAAGTTAATAGGAAAGGTAGTGTTTTTTTGGTAACACAGTCTCTAATGGTGGTTGGTTTATGTGGGTGACACAGAGATGAAAGTGGAAATTATATTCACTGATTAAATAATATATTTTTAGAAAACATATGTAAATGAGGCAACAATTCTGTTAACCATGAAACTGTGTATAATGTACACATGAAATATTAAGATATATATTTAAATATTCTATTTGAATTCATTTACAGTTCCCCAGAAGAAGCTTAATTGTTAGGCGAAATGTTCTGACTTTATTAATAAAAAGAAGATTTATTAAGGACAGTTGTTGTGTTGCAGCATTTATTTGCTCAAGCAGGCCAGAACCACTTATGTTTGGATTGTAAAGGCCAGTCATTTTTCAGTTCCATGATGTACCTCTATGAGGCGAAGTTTACTGTGAGGACTGTCAACAATCCTCTCACATAATGTACTGTATGTTAACACCACAACCATGCTGGATTCAGATGAACATCACTGGCAGCCTTAAGTATTGCAGGGATTGGAAAAACATACATGATGCCTTGTCCCACAGACTTCACCCTCTAAAGAGAACACATGGACTTGTGTGCTGACAAACACAGTGTAAGCCCCTCTGCTCTAAGTTTTTGCCCAAGGAGAGAGTAACACAAGCTAATTATGACCAAGGAATTGACATTTTGGGAGCCTCTCTGGACATCACTCTAAGCTTACCTTAACTTTGAGGGTTTGGGTCTCACTTGATTACCTCATCTGAGCTGTATGGAGCAGAAACTGTCTCAGAGCTTCACCCCAGAATTCTAAAAGAACTACAGGGAGAACTAGTGACACCACTAACTACCTTTTTAAACAAATCATGGGAGAAGGGTGTGGTTCCTGAGGACTGGAGGAGGGCAGATGTGATTCCCCTTCACAAAAGTGGGAGCAAGGCAGAGGCAGCAAACTACAGACCTGTTAGTTTGACCTCAGTGGTAGGGAAAATGATGGAATCACTTCTGAAAGAAAAAATAGTTGAGTACCTAGAGGCCAACAGGACACAGGACCCAAGGCAGCATGGATTCACAGCAGTAAGGTCATGTCTGATGAATCTAATAGATTTATTTGACTGGGTGACCAAAGTAGTAGACCAGGGAGGGACTGTGCAGATGGCCTACCTAGACTTTAGCAAGGCATTTAACACAGTCCCACACAAAAGATTAATAAACAAGTTAGACAGCCTGGGAGTGGATCCCAGGGTGGTAGCCTGGTAAAAAATTGGCTGAACAACAGGACGCAGAGGGTAATAGTAAATGGAGTCCACTCAAAAGAAAGTGGGGTTACTAGCGGGGTACCACAGGGTTCAGTAATGGGTCCAGTCCTCTTTAATGTCTTTATACATGACATTGCAGAGGGACTGGAAGGAAAAGTATGCCTCTTTGCAGATGACACAAAGATCTGCAACAGGGTGGATACACAAGGGGGAGTGGAAAGGATGAGAAGCGACTTGACAAGGTTGGAGGAATGGTCAAAAGTATGGCAGCTTAGATTCAATGCAAAGAAGTGCAAAGTAATGCACATGGGAAATAAAAACCCAGGGGAAGAGTACACAATGGGGGAGGGATGTACTAACAACAACAAAAATGGAAAGAGACCTGGGGATAGTCATATCAGATGACCGAAAGGTAGGCAGACAATGGGAGAAGGCAGTAAGGAGGGCTGAGAAGACACAGAATGTGGGATTCCACTGTTGGAATTGATGCAGAATGGAAATTCTGGTTCCAAAATTCTTTTTGGAATTTCATTTTAAATTCTGAGGAATTCTGAAAAGTTTTTCTGTGTTAATTGCCGAATAATTTTCCACAGATCATGTAACCCATGGAATAACAATTTGCAGTTGATGTAAACTGCAGATTATTAATCATGAAAATCATTTGGCATGTTAAATGTCAGAATACCATTACCAACAGACATCCACAGAATATTCTGATATTCCTCTGAATTCCATTCCAACAGAATTTCAACATTCCATGCAGCCCTAGTGTGCAGACTCTTCCTCAACCATTTGGACAGTGGTTTAATTAATATGTATTCCCTGTGTTATTGTTAGCATGTTGCTACTGGGGACCCCCAGGAATCCCCCAGGAATCCCCAGTGCCTGGACATATTATAGAAAACCCTGGCTGCTACTCCATCCAGTGGGTGGGATCCACAGCAACCCATCTCCAGGGACCAGATACATAAGAATTGTTCAGACTTTTTCTTTTGTGTCAGGTTGTTCTCTCCATGACTGCACGAATACTATCCAAAAAATATCAGGATTGTCTGTGGGTGTGTAAATAAATATGCAACTGCCGTAGTGCTGTCATTGACACCCCACAGACAGGGCCAGCCTTCGGGTATACAGCGCTCCTAGGTGAACTTGCCAGTGGCACCCCCCCCCATTTTTCTTTTTCAGTCTTCATCTCACCCCAATACAAACCATAACAAGTGGTGCCCACTTGGATAGCAGTTTTGACTGTCCTAACTGGATCTGATGGATAGTTCATCTATCCGACTCCCGCTCTAAGATCGTACCCGACTCCATTCAGATTTTTGCAATGAAGGTCAGATATGGGATCAAGGTTTGGATAGGCAGATCCAAGGTCATATGTCTGCCTCACATCCCTCAGATCCAAGGTAGGATAGTGGAATCCAATGTCAGATTGTGGGATATAAGATCAGATGTCTGCCTCAGATCCCTTGGACAGTCATATCACATACTTGGTATTCTGCTGGATCCTAGGTGATATGATCCAGAAATCATTTCCTAGTGTTTTCTCTGATGCCATCCAGTATCTGAGAAAATTGGTGGTATTTGATGGTATCTGATTCCACTGGACAAAATTTGAGCAATACTACATTTTGCTGGGATTCAAAGTCTGACTTCTCACAGCCATGTGCTTCAATCACTGTGCTACGTTTGCTGTTTTGCAAGTTTGGGGTTAAACATCTCTGACACAAACTTATCGCAGATCAGTTCAGCTGATGAACTGGAGGAGGCAGTATAGCACAGTGGTTTAAGGCTCTGAGCTGTAAACCTGGAGACCTGGGTTTGAATCCTACAGGCCTCCCCTTGCATACTGTGTAACCCTGAGTAAGTCACTTTATTTCCTTGTGGTCCCAGGTTGCACCTGTAAACAAGCTTCAGCTTAGTGTGTCTCTCCTGGTAAAAAAAAAAAATGATTCTGGATCTGTGGACTAAAAAACTGTGCTCAGATCAATTTGCTTGGTTGTGAAATTGATTCTGGATCAGTTCGGCAGGGAAGCTGATCACAGATGAGTATGGTGGGTACAGTAACAGTTATTATGGACACAATCTACCTAAATCTACAACTAACCTGCCAGGGTACACATCCCTTCAACATTTACTGGGTCCTGGGTTGTGGCTGCCTTGAACCAACCAGTTAACAGAAGCAGTTCCTCCAACCAGCACATTTCCATCTGTTTACTGGTGGCAGTGGTGCATCTCCTGGTACCTAGACTGTTGCTACTCTGCCCCCTTCCCAGGCAGCTAACACTAGCATTGATTCTTTGAACCAGTTAGCAGAAGCAGTTCCTCCACCAAAAACCAACAGCACATTTTTTCCATCTGTTTACTGGTGGCAGGGGTGCAGTCAGGAGCACTGTCTGCAAGACGAGAGAGAGAGACCCCCCCTTTACCTTACCCTCTCTCACTCTTCCTGTGACTGAGGACAGCTGGGATGTAGTGTGGGATAGAACCAGACCAGTGAGACTCAGACCACCACAATGAATTATATATAATAGGCAAAAAAAGGCCAACACAACATAGGGAAAAGAAACAGTAAAAGCCTAACTGCTCAAGTCACTATGCAGTGGACTAGTCCTCCTCCTGTTGCCGATGTGGATCAGCCTACCCTCTCTGTGGCTTGCCATGCCCTTATCAATTCCCTGACATGTCGATGAATGATGATGTGGATGATATCCCAGCCTGCCAGGCCAGTCGATTGATTCTTCAGGCTGGACCATCGACGACAACATGCGAGAGACTCACTCATCGATATGACACAAAGCAGCAATGTGCTGTGTGGATTCCGTGCACACAAGCACAGCAGTTGGGTTTCTAGCAAGTGGCTGGCATGCTCTAGGGAGGGGCGATGGTGATGGGGTCATCAATGGATAGGACTGTTTGGGGTGGTTGGCAGGTTGCTTCCATACACACTCCCGCCCGGTCCGCCTCTGCAACTTAATTGGTTGCTGCTGTGCTGGGTTCTTCATTTATTGATGCCATGCTGGGCTTGCTGCTGGCAGGCTGTACTTGGGGGAGGGGATAAAAAAATATATATTTGTCAAGCAATGGAGCAGGAACCTTTAACCTTAAATAGGTTCCTGGAAGAGTTTAAGCCTTTTCGAGAGGAGGTGAAAGAGATGGCGACTGACCTTAAAGCTCTATCTAAAAAATTGGATGAGGTCTTGATGATGGCCTCGGATAACACCGCTTGCATTGTTTCCCTGGAGCATCGCTTAGACAAGGTGGACCCTGGGCTAGCGGCAATCAGGCAGAAGTTCTCTTGAGTGGAGGCCAAGTTAGAAGACCTCGAGGGCCACAGCCACAGAAATAATGTGGTTATCCTAGGGCTACCTGAAGGGGAAGAGGGCCAGAATGCTGTAGTTTTCATGCAGAAGCAGGTGGAACGGGTTGCTGGTCCCTCTCCCTTGGCCCTGCATACACCATTGAGCGAGCGCATAGATCGTTGCAGCCGAAGCCACCACCAGGGGCTGCCCCCATCCCATTATTTGCCATTTCCTGAATTTCTTAGAAAGGCAACACTTTCTGGTAAAAGTGAGAGCTCTGCAAGAGGTCCACTGGGAGAACTCCAAGCTGAGAATTGCACAAGATTTGCCAGGATCAGTCAGGCAGAAACGTATAGCATTTCACCCCATTGTGTCTAAGGTTATTGCTGCAGGGTTCAGATTCAGGATGGGGTATCTGGCCAGGCTGCAGGTGCTTGTGAATGGTTCCTGGCTTACCTATGAAGACCCTGAATCAGCTCTCTCCGGTCTAAAGCTCACCTTGCCTGATCTGTTTCAGGATCCATGATAAGATTTACTCTCTTGGTGAAGGGAGTCTTGTGCTGTTATGTGGGAACTGTTATCTAGCCAACTTGCAGGAAATCTGGAATGATGGTTTGCCTCTTAAAACTCCGGTTATCTAAATGGACATTCTTATATCTTAACTGAGTCAATTGTTTTGGGACATTCACGCTTTAGCGTGTTTAAAATGTGCCTGTAACCTAGCTAAATGTTTTGTAGAAATGTTTATTTTACTAGTCGGGGGAAGGGAGGTTTCTCATATTTTAATTTTGCTGGAAGAGCAGGCCTTTATTAACAAGGGGAGGAATTCCCTGAATTGTTAAGGAGCAATATTTCACTCAAAGTGGCTTAATTTTGGGCCTGTGCTGGGCTAATCCCTAATTCTCAGGCGAATGTGCAGTACGGTGGTTCAGTACCCACTAAAGGGAGCTCAGCACGTGGGAATGCCAGGTCAATGATAGTGGTAATATGGGGATGACCTCCTTTTGATTGCGTTCTCTATTTCTGGCTTGGCACATTGAAAACCCCTATTTTGTGCTCCTGGGCATTCGAACTGGCAAGGTGCCGACATAACGATGTCCGAATTTAAAATTTAATGCACAAGGTTTAAGGTGTTGGTGTCCCGTTTGCTATGCAGGCCACTGAACTCTGATTAGAAGGGGCAATTTCCCTTCTGTACGACTCTTCGTCAGGTCTGCTATTTGGCAAGAATTCTTTTCATAGGGGCACTGAAGATCCATTTCCTTTTTCATTTCTTGGGGTCTCTGGGTACCTGTTCAAGCTTCTCTAGGTGCCTTATCTCAGTATTACTACTACCTCACAAATGGGATGCGTTCTTGCTCATGGTCCAACACTTTTTGTAAGCCACTGGGAGTTGTTAATGAAGTCTAATTTCTTTTCTTTTTCTTCAGGATCTGAGGGCATTCACTTACATGGGAGGACTGTTATTATGTTTGTGACAGGGGTTACTCGGGAGGCTGGGGGGTGATGAAGGATGCAGTACTGTGCTAAACGTTGCTTGTGGCAGCTGTGTGGGTGGGGAGGGGGGCCTAGGGCTACTAGCTTGGTTTGTTTCATGTCAAATGGAAGGGGAAACATTATGGGGGAGGGGTTCGTGTTAATCATGGATGGGATGGTTCTCTTTTACCTGACAGAGCATATGCAGCACGTCAAAGCAGTGGGTGATCTTTCTCCACTAAAACTGATCAGCATGGATGGGATGGGGGAGGGGGAGGGACTATACAGCAGTAATACTTGGAACTTGGTTGAATGTTTCTCGATATTCTTGTACAGGGCTAGTGATACTAAGCTCTTTAATCCTACTTAGATGGTTAACAATGTGATTTTTGCAACCTGGAATGTAAAGGGGATCAGGAAAAAATCCAAACAATATCAGGTGCTTAAACATTTAAGTCTTTTGCGTTGTCAGATAACATTCCTGCAGGAATCCCATTTACTAGAATCTGAAGTTTTACAATTAAGGAGACAATAAGTGGGTCAGGTTTATAACACTCCGGGCTCCACCAATAGTTGTGGGGTCATGCTAATTATTAATAAAGGCATTCCCTTTATTTCCACGCAGGTTATCAAAGATCCGGGGGGGGGGGCAGATTTGTCTTAGTTAAAGGCACTTTCTGGTCAGTACCACTTTTACTTTGTGGTATATATAGACCCAATATTGACGACCCGGGGTTCTTCATGAGGCTGATAACTATTATTCTTCCAATGCTTCCTATCATGATCATTATGGGGGTGACTTTAATCAGGTCATAGACTCTAATCTGGATAGGTCAGGTAGTGGACTGAGGGGGCCGTCCCCGGGGCAGAGGGCACTTAAGGATTTGGTAGATCAATGTGGGCTCTGTGATGTTTGGCATATGTTGCATCCTAACTCCAAGGAGTTTACCTTCAATTCAATGGTGCACGGCTCTCAGTCTCGCATTGATTACATATTTATCTCTCAGGGTCTCTTGCCTGGGGTCATGTCCACCTCGATCCAACCTGGACCTACTTCTGACCACTCTCTTGTAGTATGTAACTTGGCATTTCTTAACTCACCCAAAAGGGAGACCAGGTGGAAGCTCAATGAGCAGCTCCTAAAGGATGTCAAGTATTGTGAGCTTATAAGAGAGCAAATTGAGTTCTTTTTCTCATCTAACCCATTAGACAGTGCAAAGCCGGGCATTTTATGGGGGGCCTTTAAAGCATACATGAGGGGGGGTTCTTATCAGTATAGCATCCAAAAGAAAAAGGGCACAAGAGGAAGAGCTACTATCATTATTGGTCCAAATTCAGTCCGTTGAAGCGAATCGCTCTGTCAGAACTTCTAATGAGGGCAGGAAGAAGCTTCTGGCGGCCAAAGACAGATATCTAGAGCTGTTGAGGGAAAAGGCAGAGTTAGCTATAATCTGAACCAGAGCCAGTTATATGGATCAGGGAGAGAAAGTGGGGCATCTGCTTGGATTGTGTCTAAAACAACAGGAATCCGCAAGATTATCCCGCTAATTCGAACACTGGCAGATGGGTCCCTGAAAGTATCCCCTACTGAGATAGTGCAAGAGTTTGCTCTATATTATGAACAATTATACAGGGACATGGAGAACCCTCCTTGTCCAGAGATTCGTGAGGAGTAATTAAAGGACTCTCATCTGCCCTCCCTATCAGAGTAACACAAGGGTTTTCTGGCTTCTCCTATATCTCAGGAGGAGATCTGAGGTTATTGGAGGGCTGCCTTCGGACAAGGTCCCAGGTCCGGATGGGTTCTCCTCATTATTTTACAAAGTTTTTCATGAACTTTTGTTGCCAGTGCTTTATCGCCTATTTCAGTACATTTTATCTGGGGTAGAGGAGAACCCTTACCTGTTTGAAGCCCTGATTGTTCTTCTCCCCAAACCAGATAAGGATCCCGAGTTAGTCCTAAGTTACAGGCCCATATCCCTTTTAAATCAAGACATCAAAATCCTTTCAAAGATATTGGCCGATAGGTTAACCGTAGTCCTTCCCGGTCTAATAGGTATGGCCCAGGTTGGATTCATGAAGGGACATTCGTCCTCAGACCATCTGCGCACCCTCTTTTATGTCTTCTCGGTCTCCAGAGATGCTGCGTTTCCCGCTGGGCTGGTCTCCCTGGATGCCGAGAAGGCATTTGATCATGTGAACTGGAACTTTTTGTTCCAAGTCCTTGAGGCCTTCCAGTTTCCTCCTGCTTTTATATCCTGGATCGGTGCATTATACAAAACTCCAACAGCAAAGATTTCTGGAAATGGTGCATTTTCCAAGTCTTTTTCATTACATTCAGGCACCAGACAGGGTTGCCCCCTTTCTCCCCTTCTATTTAACCTGTACCTCGAACATCTCATTCAAAACATTCTAAATAATGCGGAAATACAAGGCATCTGGGTGGGGCGTCATGAGGTCAAGATCACTGCATATGCGGATAATCTCTTTGTGTACTTATCCCACCCGGTATCCTCCATCCCGGTTCTGCTGGGTGAAATTGCTAAATTTAGCACCCAATCTAACTATAAACTAAATGCTAACAAATCCTCCTTTTTCCCTTTAAACCACAAGACATTCAAGACTGATATTAACTCCTTAGGTTTATGTTGGGCTCCTAGGACACTAAAATATCTGGACATTAAACTAACTCGCAATCCCTCAGCATGGTTTAAGGAAAACCTGGAGCCCCTCACACAGCTTATAATTCAGGATCTTGATAGATGGTCTAAACTCCCTATCTCGCTATGGGGCCTGATTAACATAATCAAGATGAATATCTTTCCAATAATTTTCTATCCCCTATCTCTCCTCAATACTTTTATCCCATTGTCCTGGTTTAAGAAATTGCACGGTATTTTCACTAAGTTTATCTGGTCCGACAAATACCCCCGACTGGCTTATTATAAGTTGGCTGCTTCAAAATCCGAGGGGGGATTGCGGATTCCTCACTTAGCTATATATTATTGGGCTAGCCACCTGGCAAAATGTCTGAAATGGGTATGTCCAGGCCCTGAAAAGTTACAGTCGATATGGCTTAGAATAGAACTGGATTCAATTCGGTCTATGAATATGGATCCCTTAACTCTGTTCTATGTAAAAATGTCCCAGGTGCATGGTGCTGAGAAATGTCCCACTGTCACCACTTCCTTAAAGATATACGTGCAACTTTGTTCCTTTTTGCGCTATATTCCCCAGTTAGATTTGACCCAATCCATTTGGAATTCCACATCTTTCACTATGAACAAGCAGCAGATTCCCCACACTTGGTTGCCCCAATTGGGCGACGGGATAGTATTTTCCTTTGTGGACAAGGAAGGGAAATGGCTGTCTGCAGGTGATCTTACTCGGAAATTTAGTATTCCGGCATACTCACATTTCAAAGCAGTACAGTTAAGGCACTTACTTACAACAGTGTTGGGCAATATCCCTCCTAGCCAGACGGTTAGGGCCCTGATCCCAGAATTATCTTCTATACTTGGATCTTCGGGTATTGTATCCAAATTATATCAAGATTTGTTTCATAGAAGCTATTGGGACTCTTTTGGGCCGACGAGGTTCTGGAGTTCCATATTTCCCCAATATTCCCCTAACTGGCAGGCCTTGTGGAGGTCCTGCCATAAATCTGTGTTCCAGGATAGACTTCATCTTATGCAATATCACATTTTGCACAACATGTATTATACTCTGGTTAAGTTAAAGAAATGGGGTCTCCTGGACTCAAACATATGTATTAGATGTTCCCAGGGAGAGGGAACACTCCTTCACATATTTTGGTCCTGTCCCAAAATTTCCCTTTTGTGGGACTCTATCAAAGCTTTCCAGGATCCTATACTGGGTTTGCAGGAGTACTTCACGCCTGACATTTGTCTTCTAGGGGACCTGTCCTCCATCAAGGTCAAAGTAAGAAGGTTTCATATTTCTATGACAGCGCTATCTGTCAAGAAGCTTATTTTACATCACTGGAAAGACAAGTCTACTCCGACATTGCAGGAATGGGTGAATGAAATCCTTGCTAACATACGTACGGAAAAAGCTATTGCCAGCCTTCACAACAGATTATCTGCTTACACTCAAATTTGGGATCCCCTTCACGCCTTAATTCTAGTTGCCCAGACATAAGTAGTGTTTTACAGTAAATAGCCCTGTATATTCTTGTATAATGGTTTTGAGCTTATGTTACATAATGACATGTTACTGTTGTATGGGGGGGAGGGAGGGCAGTCTTAGCATAATAAGTTGCTGTATTCTTGTTTTATTTCTCATGCTAACTGCCTCTTGTTCTGGAAAATCTATTAATAAAATTTGAATTAAAAAAAATATATATTTAAACGGTTGGTCATTGGCAGAATTTGGCGACCCCTGCTACATGTGCCCTAGGCGACCGCCTAGGTCACCTATCCTTAAAGCCGGCCCTGCCCACAGAGATGGTTTGGACTGCTGGATAACTGAGACCCTGTAAACTGCAAGTGTTAAGCATTGTACCACACAGGGTTCCCTGACACACAGCTGCTCCACCCCACACAGTAAGACTGAAGGGACCTCTTACGAACATACGAAACATACAAAATTTGCCTGCAGATAAAGGCCTAGAGGTCTATCAAGTCTGCTTGAATGTGTAGCTAGCACCCCTTATTCACCAGCTGCCCCTCCCTTCCACCCTTCCCCTCCATTAGCTCTCCCCTTGTCCTGTCCCATCCCCTTTTGAAGCAGTTCACTGTTCTACTGGATACCACTTCTGCAGGTAACACATTCTACCCAGCTACCACCCTCTCTGTAAAAAAGTGTCTCCTCTTCTCCCTTCTGAACCTTGCTCCCTCCAGTCTCATATCATGGCCCCTGGTGTCCCTCTCCTCCCTTACTCTGAACAGCCCCTCTGTACCCATCCGTTTATTCCTTTCATGTACTTAAAGGTTTCAATCATGTCCCCCCGTGCCTCCTCTCCTCCAGCAAGTACATGTTCAGCTCCCTCAGCCTCCTCTCGTAGGATAAGTCCCCCAGCCCCTTGATCATCTTTGTCACCCTGTGCTGCACCCCTCCAGTAACTTAATGTCCCTCTTCAGATACAGGTGCCAGTACTTCATGCAGTACTCCAGGTGCAGTCTAACAAATAACCTATACAGTGGCAGAATCACCTCCTCCCTCCTCAAGGATATACCCCTTGCAATGCAACCCAGCATTTGTTGGCCTTTGCAGTTGCCTTCCTATATTGTGCTGAGTTGTTCATTGACCCTGTAATGAGTACCACCAGATCCTTCTCCTTCTCTGTGTGGGCTAGCTGCACTCCCCCCAGCTGGTAACTCCTCCTTCGGGTTCTTCATCCCAAAATGCAGCACCTTGCACTTTTTGGCATTAAACCCCAGTTGCCAGGTGTCTGACCAGGTTTCAAGCTTTTCCAGATCATCCTGCAACCCCTGCCATCCCCCTAGGTCATCCACCACTGCTTCTACCTTGGTATCATCAGCAAACAGACTGATCTTACTCTTGATGTCCAATGATATGTCTGCAATGAATATCCCAAACAACACTGGTCCCAACACTGAGCCCTGTGGAACACCACTCATAGGTCTCATAGGTCTCATAGGTAAGTTCAGAGCGTTATAGGCGTTAGTCCTTTTGCTCACCTTTTATATTAGTAACCCTGGATATTATGCTTAAGTAAGAAGCTATCTGTTTTTAAATGCATTTACAGCTACACTAGCCACCACCACTAATGGCAACCTATTCCAAATATTGGTAACTCTCAGCGTGAGCCAGGATTTTCTTTTTTTGGTTTTTGGACATTCCACATATAGTTGTAGAGGATGTGATCTGGTATTACCCGACAATTCCCTGTATCTCAGACCCAGTAGTTCCCATAAATCTGGATCAATAGTAGCTTTATAGATCAAACACATATCCCCCCTTAAACGCCTATATTCCAAGGAGTATAATCCCAGAATGTTTAGCCTCTTTTGATAGTCTTGACCTTTAATCTCCTGTATATTTCGGTGGCTCTTCTCCGAACTCTCAAGTGCCACTATCTCAGTTCTTCCACTGGGTGAACAGAACTGCGCTAGATAATCAAATCGGCCTCACCAATGATGTATAAAGGGGCAGAAGAACATCCCTACTTCTAGATGTAATATGTTTATTTATACAATGTAAAATACCACTTGATTTTTAATAACTGAATTGCAATGCATTTTAGGTGATAGATCGTTTGTAACCATAATACCCAAGTCACTCTGTTGTTCCACAATATTTAATATTTGTCCTCAAGTGTATCTGGTATCTATTATTTGCCTTCCCAAGGTGAATAACACAACATTTGTCCACATTATACAGCAGTTTTTTATCTAATGCCCAGGACTCCAGCATATTTAGTGCTTCTTGTAGTTTTGTGGTGTCATTTTGGTTATTAATAGGAAACCCAACCCTGGTATCATCAGCAAACTTAGAAACCCAGACTCCATTGTTGACTCTCATTGAGGCAATATATATATTAAACAAGCAGGGCCCCAAGACAGAGCCCTGGGGCACCCCACTAGTCACCTCAGCCCATGCTGAGTTGGTCCCGTTTACATTTACTGACTGCTTCCTAGAGGTGAGCCATGCTTCTACCCATTTTGTTATTTTTCCTGGTAAGTCCTGTTGTATTAATGCTTCAATAAGTTCTCCATGGGGAACCTTATCGAAAGCCTTCAAAAAATCGAGATACACCACAGCCACAGGCTGACCCTCACCCATTGCCCTGCTGACCTTTCCATAAAATTCCACTAGGTTGGTCTGACAGGACCTTCCGGAGGTAAATCCATGCTGTACTGGGTCTACCAAATCTGTTTTTTTGGCATGGTCCACAATATAATCTTTTAAAATACCCTCAAAGATTTTTCCTAAGACAGACGTCAGGCTAATTGGTCTATAGTTGGACACCTCATGTCTACTCCCTTTCTTGTAAATGGGAACCACTCTTGCTTGTTTCCATGCCTCCAAAACTAGCCCTTTTTTTAATGATGTTTGAAAAATAACCATCAGGAGTCCATCGAAGAGGTCTGCCAGTTCTTTAATTGTTCTTGGGTGTATTCCATCCGGACCTTGGGATTTATTCTGGTCTAATTTATGGAGCCTTTTAAGTATGTCTTCACTTGTTATCAGTGATTCTACTTCTAGTACAGTTTGCGAATGTTCTAATTTAGGGGAGGATTTACTATTGAAGACTGATATAAAGAAATCATTATACATTTGGGCTAGAAGAGACTGGTCAGTAACTGTACTACCATCCATTGCATGTAGTGGGCCAATAGGTCTACAAGCACCCTTTTTGTCACTAATATATGCATAAAAAGATTTCTAATTATCCTGGACTCCGGTTGCTAGGTTTAACTCATATTTTAGTTTGGCTTCTTTAATACATTTTTTTAACTTTTTTAAAAGGTCCTTATATGTTTTCCAACAAATGATGTTTCCCGATCTTTTGGCCTTATAAAATGCCCCATTTTTTTTCTTTATCAGTTTCACTATATGTTTTGACATCCATTTGGGTTTAATCTTGGTGGTGCCATCCGTTCTCTTTATTAATGGAGTAAAAGCTTGGGTAGCTATGATTATTTTACCTACCAGGAGATCCCACATGGAGTCAAGTGTTTTGTTTTGAAATTCCTCTACCCAGTTCCAATTTTTGAGATATGTTCTCATACTAACAAAATCAGCTTTACTATAGTCATATTTGCTAGTCCTACTTACAGTAGTGTCTGTTAATGTGTCAAGGGAAAAGTAAACCATAGAGTGGTCACCTGATCCAAGAGGGGGAATAACCTTACAAGATGTTATATTACCATCTAGGTTACTTAACACTAGATCTAATATGTGACTGTCTCTAGTATTGACATTTACCCACTGGTTCATTCCTGCTAGCAAGCATAATTCTAGATATCATGATTCCATAGTAGTATTTGTCCGTAATGTTGTCCAATTTATGCCTGGTAAATTAAGATCACCTACTACAACTTACTTTTAGTTCTACCAATTGTATCAAAAATCCAGTAATTGTTTCCTCCTGGTCCGGTGTAACAGTGGGTGATCTATATATTACTCCAATGTTAACAACGTGTGAATGGCAGAATGATATTTCGACCCATAACACCTCTATTTTATCCCATTTAATTGTATTGATTTCTTCAGAATTTATTTTGTTGGAAATGAATAGAGCCACTCCCCCACCTCTTTTTTCTTTCCTGTCTTTATGGTACAAATTAAATCCATTTATCTGCTTTTCCCATGGATCATGTGGGCTCCACCAGGTCTCCGTAACAGCACATATACTAATATTCAGGTGTTCCATGGATAATTTTAATTCACCCAATTTGTTATTTAAACTCCTGGCATTTAATGAGAGGAAGTTATATGAAGTACAATCATATTTTTCCTCTTTCGAAAGGGAAGTAATAGGTCTACCTCCCCCCTCCATGCTAAGTTAAAATTTTCCTCCAATATGTGTCTGAGTTGGTAAGCAAAAATACGTTTCCCCCTTCTGTTTAGATGGAGTCCATCTTGTGCATATAGCATTGGGTCACTAAACTTTGCCCCCTGTTCACCAAAGGTATGGCCTTCTCTAAAGCACCATCTTTTCAACCATCCATTTAACTGCATTATATCATCATTTACACCCCATGATGCCCTGGATACTGGCAGTACCCCAGAAATAATGAGATCACAGCCATCCTCTATAAGGGTCCTCCCTACCTCTTCAAAATCTCTCTGTATATCTAGGAGCCTTCTTTTCCCTACATCATTAGTTCCTACATGTATAAGGACCAATGGTTTGTGAGTGTTTTCTCTTAAGCCAGGGAGAAGATTTTTGATGTCTTTTATACCCGCTCCAGGGAGTGCACTGACTGTAGTCAATTGTTTACAATTTTTACGTAAAATGTGATCTGTATATTTCAGCATAGAATCACCCAAAACCAGGACGTCTCTAGTGTTAGACTCCTCTTTTATTACTGGCTTATTAATTTTGCCAGTAGTTTGTTTGTTCTCCCCTTCTGTTATATTCAATTCTGAATTTTTAAACTGCTCCTTAGTAAGTGGTGGGGGGGATTGTGTAGTGTTGGTTCCATTTTGAAGTGGAGTAACCTGTATTGTGTTGAGGTCACTGGATAATGGGGATCACTTTGTGTTGAAATGTAGCTAGCCACATCTTGATTTAGAATAGAGAACCTGTTTGGTGTTAAAACATTTGAGGATATTATGTTTCTTCTTCCCTTTTTTCTGTTTTTATTGGTATTTGTTGTTACAAGACACCATTCTTCCTCATTCTCATGTGTTACATTCAAGTGACTATGTTCACATGACATTGTTGTTGCATCTATCACTGAATCAATATATTGTTCCAAATTACTGATATCAATCTGTACCTGAACCCTTTGCCTTAAAACCTGTATCTCTGTTTGTAAGATATCTATTAAATTGCATTTATCACAAGTGAACACATCTCTGGGTCACTACCCTTGAGTGTGAGAGCTCCCCACCCACCACCACCCTCTGTTGCCTTCCCTGAGCCAGTTCCCCACACATCTCACCAGCTTTGCACCCGCCCCTGTGCCTTCTAACTTACTTCCCAGTCTTCCAAGCGGCACCGAGTCGAATGCCTTACTGAAGTCCAGATACAGGACATCCACTGCATGGCCCATGTCCATTTGCCTAGTTACCCAGTCATAGAGCTCCACCAGGTTGGTTTGGCAGGATCTGCCACATATGAAGCCATGCTGTCTGCTGTCCTGTAGTCCTTTGGCCTCTAGGAGGGCCACCAGCCTCTTCTGCAGGATAGTCTCCATCAGCTTACCCACAATGGATGTGAGGCTCACTGGTCTGTAGTTCCCTGGTTCATCCTTGGGGCCACTCTTGTGGAGGGGCACCACATGCGCCATCCTCCAGTCCTGAGATACACACCCTGAGTGTAGTGAGGCATTAAATAGGTCTGACAAAGGTCCCACAAGGACCTCTGCCAGCTCCTTCAATACCCTGGGGTGGATGCCATCTGGGCCTGGTGCCTTGTCCATCCTCAGTGCCTTCAAACCCTCCCGAACTCTGCCCTCCATGATTTCCCCATCTGTCACCCCCTCCCCCCATTTCTGCCATTCCTCCCCCTTGGGTATCACCCCCCTCTTTTTCTTAGTAAATACCGAGCAGAAGTAATCATTTAGTGCTTCTGACTTATGACATCCTGCTTCCACCCAACCCCCCTCCTTCCTAATCCTTACTATGTGGTTCTTACAGCTCCTTTTCTTCCTGATATACCTAAAGAAGTCCTTCTCCCCCTTCTTAATGCCTTGTGCCAGCCTGAGCTCCATAGATGCCTTGGCGCCCCTTACCGTCCTTGTCACCTCCTTCGATTCCATCAAGTACTCCTCCCTGTCTTCCCCCCTCCCTGTTTTCTTGTACCTCCTAAAAGCAGCTCTTTTCCTCCTTACCTTTTCCATGACCTCCTTGCTCAACCAGCTCGGTTTCTTAGCCCTAGTCTTCTTGCTCTTGGCTTTGCAGTTTTGGTTGCCTCCACTATCCCCAGCACTATAAGCTCCCACCTCTTGCTAGTGTCCATACTAGATTGAATTCTGGCCAGGTAGCCTTTTACCACTTCCCCCATCCTCCCAAAGTCAGCCCTCCTGAAGTCCAGCACTCTTGTGCCAGATTCCACTCCTTCCTAGCCCATATCCAATGTGAGCCATACTGAGTGGTGGTCACTCCCTGACAGTGGTTCCTCCATTGTAAGTTCTTTCACAAAGTCCCCATTTGCCAGCACAAGGTCAATGGCATTCCCTAACCTGGTTGGTTCACTGACCATTTGCAGCAGGAAGCTGTCCTGGAAGGCATCCCGCAGTGCCTGCTCCCTTCTGTTCTTGGTTGTTGGGGTACTCCAGTCCACTCCTGGCATGTTGATGTCCCCACAATCACCACACTACCCTTCTCGCAGGTCCTCCTGATCTGTCCCACTGGTTCCCTGTCTAACTCCTCCATCTGAGATGGCAGCCTGTACACCACTCCCATTCTGAAAATCCTATTCTTGGAATCCTGGATTTGCATCCAAAGTGATTCCATAATACCCTCCTCCCCTTTTTCCCTTACACACTTCAGTCCTTCCTTCACATATAGTGCCCCCCCTTTCCAAGTCACCCTGTCCCTATGAAATAACCTGTACCCTGGTACAGACAGGTCCCAGTCATTGTATTGGGTGGCCTATGTTTCTGTGATGGCTGCAATGTCCACCTCTCCCTCTGCCATGAGCACCTGTAACTCTGCAGTTTCCTCCCAAGGCTCCTAGCATTAAGGGTAACCACCTCCACCCTTCCCCCATCCTGCCCTCCTTTACTAACATCACCAATAGTACTTGCCATTTGTCCTTCATCATTGTTACGGGGGTAAGCTCATATGGTTTCCCAACCTGTGGTCTCTGCATGGCTCTTGCCCAATTGCCACACCCTGCTCCTAGTTTAAATTCCCAACTTCCTCTATGTACTCCTCCATCCTCGGTTTCAACACTTTCTTTCCCTTCTCACTCAAGTGTAGTCTGTCCTTGGCATAGAGATGGCTGTCCTCCCAGGTCCCTCTCCACCCCCCAACAGCCCATACCCTTTAGCATAACACCAGGTTCTTAGCCATCCATTACATTCCTCTGTTCTCAGCTTTCTTGTTGTGCTTGCCTTGGGCACTGGAAGTATCTCTGAAAAAGTTAATGATCTTCCTACCCTCTCACATAATTGTCCTAGTTCCTCAAACCTCCTCTGGACTATATCTACTGTCTTGTCAGCTAGGTCATTCATCACAAGATGTATAATTAAATGAGGCTTGTCCCTACCGCTTCTAACATATTTCAGAACAGATTGTTCCACCCTTTCCGCTGTAATTCCTGGCATGGCTTCCATCCAAATGTGACTATGCCTCTCCCCTTGCTACCCCACCTGACTCCTCTTAGTATTGAGTCCCCCTGCACTAAGATTCCACCCCTCTTACTCCCTGCTTGCTTCCATTCATCTCCATCTCTCATTTCCAGTGCCTCTTCCTCCTCCTGCACATCATTTCCCCCTTTTGCCCCTGTTGTAATTCTCCCATCAGAACATCCCCCTGCTCTGGTTTGATCCAGGCATTTATCAATTACTCCTCCAATTGCATCATTTCCCTCCTCCTTCTTCCCCTCTAGCAGTGCAAAACCATTTTCTGAAGACCCTTCACAAATGCCACTCCCTCTCCCTTCATAGTAATCTGTTCTCTCAATGACTTTTGCCACTTCTCCTTCCCTCACAAGTCCCTGCCTCCTCCTTCCATTTGTCTTTTGTCTCCTGACCTTGTTTTCCTGGCAATCGTTCTTCCTGGCCTGGGACCCTTTGTCTCTGCCTCCCTTCTTCTGACACTCTCCTCACCACTGTTGGCTCAAATCACCCTCCCTCATCTTCCCTCCTCCCTCCCTCCAGTAATGGGCTAAACCCACCCTCAGTCTGCCGTGCCTGTCTTAATTCCTCCTACAGACCCTCAATCTCCTTTCTAAGTTTCTCTATGTGGTTGCACACTAAACATCCTCCCACACTCCAGGCAATTTTTAGAAAGATTGGTGCACTGCAGTTGTTGCAGCCTACCACCCTACCCATTGCTGCCGTTGTCCACCAGTGACCCCCCCACCCTTCCAGATGAAGGATACCAAAAACTCCCCCAAGTCTCCCCTCTCCCCCTCTATCAGTGCAAAACATTATTTTCTTAATTTCCCTTACCCCCTTTGTTGTACACGTGTAGATAGATTGAGCAACAACTTTTACATTCCTATCCTTCCTATCCACACCCAAAAAGAGACTTTAAGTAACAATTGCACAACCTTCTTCAAACTCCTACTCCTCCTTTCCACAATGCCAATATAGTAAAGAAAGTAACAATGAAAAGCTCTCAAGTTGCAGTTACTTTCCTTCCGCTGAGATAGCAGTCACCTCTTCACTTGCTGCTGTTCCTTTCCTGCATGTCTGCTTCTGCTATGACAGGCGCATGTCCTTTGGCCATTTGAGGAAGTGATGTCAGAACCCTGGTATAAAGGAAATCATGGACTGGGGTGGGTGGGTGAGGGGCCGAGAGGGTGGGACCAGCCTAAGTCTTCCAGAAACAATCAGGTAGCTGAGGCCCCTGGTCAGACCATTAGCACCCTTCCCCCACTATGCACTAAACTTTGCAGCTAGTGAAACCAGTTCAACTGACCACCCTGGCCCCAGATAACACTTGTCTGACCATTGGGGAGGGTAGGAGGGGACTGGGGGGACATGAAGATGATTCTTCTACATAAAATACTATAACTAAATCCTGTTTTGGGGGAGACAGTTTCTTAATAGTGGTGGGAGGGTGGTGATAGTGGCCAACACATGCAGTCCCCATTTTTAAAATGAGCTGTATTTTTTGACTTTCACATTGCACTTTTATTACTAGAAAAAATAATGTTTTTACTCCTACCATGTTGCACTACTACAGCAGCATAAGTAAAAGGATGGATTACATTATAAATAAAGCTTCTGTTTGAAAAACATGCCTGTGCATGCACCACAAAGCTACTGGCCAGCATACATTCATTGGCAGGTAACCAGCAGGTTTTGAACATAACACTACCTGGCAGACAACATTAGTATATACAGTCAGACGTTGCATATGTAGACCTAACTGGAGAGATGACTGGGTTATAGATGTGTTAACATTAAAAATATCTTGTTTGTTTAAATGGAAATATTTCTATCCCTAGAATTATATAGGAAGGAAAAACCCTTATGAGAATTGGCAACATTTTATTATTGGAAAATGTAAATGATATTATCTAACTAACAAGAAGTTAAATTTGGGTCATGCCAAGCTGGGCAATAGCAGACCCTTTTAAAAGTGAAATTCAAGTGCTAACTAAAAGATAATGCTTCATAAGTTAATCACATTTGTATGAGCCTCCTACATTTTGAACTTGCCAACATTAAGGGTCGATTCAGGATAAGCTTAACTTGTTTACTAAAACTGATTTAAAGGGGAGAAAGAGCCAAGTGTTCTAATATAGTAATGGTTAGGTGGTGCCTACTAAGGCTGTCACTATATTATTTACTTGTTTTGGCATTTTAAAGACAGACTGAGGCCAACATTTCTGGCATCAATAAATTCAGAATCTGGATCAGCATATCCTCAATCAGCCTCATCCAAAAAAATCAGATCTGTAAGTTACTTTGTTTTCATTTAAAAGTTACAAGCCAATTTGTAACCCTTAATTCACCGCCTTTTCAAAAAAATCCAGTTTCAATGAAGAGCTGTTGCTGATGTCATCTCCTGAATTCATAATCTAGTCCTCCCTGCAAGCTGCCTTATATGACTTATTTCTCCTATATTACTTAAAACTGCAGTTGTAGTAAACATCTGAAAAAGGAAAACTGACACTGGGTGGGTCAGCACATGCACTTCCATAATGTGTAGATGCAAGATACAGTACTTCAGAATGTGACAGGGAGGATGCAATGGCAAACATGGCTTTAGAATGACAAAGCTGTGTGCAGTTTTTAAAATATTGCAGGTATGAGATTTCAAAATGTCACCAGGTTGCAATTGTGGAATGCAGCAATGACACAATCTAAGAAAGTAGCTGGAACGCATAAGTTCAGAATGTGGCAGTGATGCACAATTTCAGAATATGGCAGTGACCCACAATTTCAGAATGCAGCAGTGATGTACAATTTCAGAATGCAGCGGTGACATGTATTTTCAGAATGCGGTGGTGACACGCAATTTTGAAATGCAGCATTTAGGCACAATTTCAGAATGCAGCAGTGATGCACAGTTTCAGAATGCGGTGGTGACATGCAATTTCAGAATGCAGCAGTGATGCATAATTTCAGAATGCAGTGATGCACAGGTTTGGAATTAAGTGGTGATGTACAGGTTCAGAATGCAGCAGTGGCACACATTTTCAGAATGCAGTGGTGACACACAATTTCAGAATGTGGCAGTAATGCAAAACTTTTTAATGCAGTGGTGATGCACAGTTTTAGAATATGGCAGTGACACAATTTCGGAATGTGGCTTTAACACACAGGTTCAGAATGCTGCAGTGACACACAATTTTGGAATGTGTCAGTGACACACAATTTTGGAATGAGGTGGTGACACAATTTTGGAATGCAGTGGTGATGCATAATTTCAGAATGCAGTGATCATGCACAATTTCAGAATGCAGCGGTGATACAAAATTTTAGAATGCAGTGGTGACACACAGTTTCAGAATGTGGCAGTGACACACAGGTTTGGCATATGGCAGTGATGCACAATTTCGGAATGAAGCAGTAACTCACAGGTACAGAATGCGGCAGTGACACACAATTTTGAAATGTGGTGGTGTTACACAATTTTGGAATGTAGCGGTGACACACAATTTCGGAATGCTGCAGTGACGCACGATTTCAGTATGTTGTGGTGACACAGGCTTGGAATGTGGTGTTGGCACACAATTTAGGAATGTGGCAGTGATGCACAGTTTCAAAATGTGGCAGTGATGCACAGTTTTGGAATGCAGTGGTGATGCACAATTTTGGAATGTGGAAATGATGCACAATTTTGGAATGCTGTGGTGACACAGTTTTGGAATATGGTGGTGACACATAATTTTGGAATGTGGCTGTGATGCACAGGTTTGAAATGTGGCAGTGACGCACAATTTTTGAATGTGGTGAGGACATAATTTTGGAATGCCATGGTGATGCACAATTTTGGAATGTGGTGGTGACATACAGGTTTAGAATGCGGTGATGACACACAATTTAGGAATGTGGTGGTGACACAATTTTAGAATGTGGCAGTGCCACACAATTTCAAAATACAGTGGTGGTGCACAATTTCAGAATGCTTCAGTGATGCACAATTTTGGAATGCAGTGGTGATGCACAGTTTCAGAATGCAGCGGTGATGCATAATTTTGGAATGTGGCTGTGACACACAGGTTCAGAATGTGGCAGTGGTGCACAATTTTGGAATGTGTTGGTGACACAATTTCAGAATGCAGTGGTGACACATTTTCGGAATGCAGCGGTGATGCACAATTTCAGAATGTGGTGGTGACACACAGGTTTAGAATGTGGTGGTGATGCACAATTTAGGAATGTGGTGGTGACACACAATTTTGGAATGCATCAGTGACGTACAGTTTCGGAATGCGGTGGTGACGCACAGTTTCAGAATGCAGCAGTGACGCACAATTTCATAATGTGGCAGTGTTGCACAATTTTGGAATGCAGTGGTGAAGCACAGTTTTGGAATGTGGTGGAGACACACAGTTTTGGAACATGGCAGTGATGCATGATTTTGGAATGTGGCTGTGATGCACAGGTTCGTAATGTGGCAGTGACGCACAAATTTGGAATGCGGTGGTGGCGCACAATGTCAGAATGTGGTGATGACACACAATTTCAGAATGCAGTGGTGATGCACAATTTCAGAATGCAGTGGTGACACAGAGGTTCAGAATGTGGCAGTGATGCATAATTTCAGAATGCGGTGGTAACACACAATTTTGGAATGCAGCGGTGAAGCTCAATTTCAGAACACGGTGGTAATGCCCGATTTTGGAATGTGGTGGTGGCGTACAATTTCAGAATGTGGCAGTGACGCACAATTTCAGAATGTGGCAGTGACGTACATATTCGGAATCCGTGGTGAAACACAGTTTCGAAATGCGATGGTGATGCATAATTTCAGAATGCGACAGTGACGCACAGGTTTGGAATGTGGTACTGAAGCTCAATTTCAGAATGTGGCAGTGATGCTCAATTTTGGAATGTGGCAGTGATGCATAATTTCAGAATGTAGCTTGATGCACAATTTGGGAATGTGGAAGTGACAATTTTAGAATGTGACATTGAAACACAACTTGGCAGGGATGTGCAATTATCGAATTTGGTGGGGATGCGCCATTTCAGAATGTGGCAGGGATGAGCAATTTTGGAATGTAGCAGAAATGCTTAATTTTAGAATGTGGCTGATACATGTGATGTCAGAATGTGGTGGGGATATGATGCACATTTTTGAAATATGGTGAGTGCATACAGTTCTGGAATGTGGCAGGGACAAGCAATTTCAGAATAAATGGTGTGTCCTGTCACATTCTAACAGCGTGCATCCCCATTATATTCTGAAATTGCCAGTCTCCATCAGATTCCTTGATGTGTGTCCCTGTCACATTCCGAGACTAATTGTCCCACCACATTTTGAGATGGCACATCCCTGACACATTCCAAGATTGCTTGCCCCCCCCATTTTAAAATTGTGCACCACCTTGACATTCTATGCCTTGGTTCAGTGCTTCATTCCAAAACCACCTTCTGACATGTTGTAAAGTTCAGTACCACACATCTGAACATTCTGGAAATGCAAGCACTGCAGCCAACCCTATGTCATTTGTTATGGCTGCATGGGCGGAGCCTACAACCTTTTTGCAGTAGCTCCAAATAATGGGCTACTGGATTAAGGGCGTGGAATGCTTCCATTTTGGAATTTCCGAACGATCTTTCCAAAACTCCCAAACAGTCGGAAACAGTCCACCACGGGCACACCATTTCTCAGTGTGTCCATCTGTTCCGCATTTTGGTTGTCAACGGCAGTTGCATTTCTTGATATGGTGTTGCTGCTGACCTTTGAATCATGACAATGAAAGGAAACACTGTTTGTGATTTGTAGAACAATTGTCTAGCAAAAAAAATCGTTATTACAGGACTGCAGGTTATGCTTTATTATGTCTGAAAACTGTACTTATCACAGAGCCATGGATATTTAGGAGTCTGTATAGGCTTCAGTCACTGAGGACTCCATTATTATTCATATCATATCGCATGCTTGTGAAATTCAATGTTTCAATGTATTCTGTAGTTATAGTTAACCCAGCAACTTCAGTTAGTTCATTCTTGAAAAATGACGGCACATTTGAATAACTGGTACATTACCTACCTTTGGTAGGTGACAACACATTTATGCCTGGATCCACAGTAACACACAGAAATGTGTTTGAAAACATATATTTTTTTGACTTCTAAATACACTACTGTTGTTTTAGTAATAGTGTTTAGCAACACATGACTTTTGGTGCAATGCATTCAACATTCCGATCATGCCCATTTTTCGGTTTATATTACATGCTTCCTTTCTCTTTATGGAACATACCACCTCGAATAATACAGAACTAGATTACTGTCAGCCAGATGTTCCACAAAATAGGACCATTAATTTGATGAATAGCTTGTAGTAAGAACCATAAAATGCACATGATGTGATTATGCTGTTTGCATTCCACGCAGATTACCACAGACCAAGTACCTACTTTAATTACTTAAAAGTATACAGGTACATGTCTTTTTAAGTACTTTTATACTTGAAGGTTAGCAAGGGTCTGCTTCATTAAAAGCAGAAACGAGACCCCCTGACTGCTACCACCATTACACTGCGCTAACTGCCGTGATCAATTAATCATGATCAGGTCAACTAAAACAGTCATAAATTAAGAGAAAGTCAGAGTTGAATTTTAAGCAAAGCTATTAGCAACACAATTTGGACTACAATTGTAATGTACTTACAGGGAAACTACTGAGCTAGTAAGTTCAAGGGGAGCTACTTTTGGGTGGCCATCCCTCTCGCTGTGCCAACTTGTAGTCCTGTTTTATGAACATTTATGTGCAGCTATCAGTGCACCAATAAAAAATGCCTATTATGTATTGCAGCATCTCTGGGTTGCTGTTTACTATGTCTTCCCATGTCCCAATTTAATTACACTTACTGTTCCAGAAAAGCCATCTCATTATGTGAGCTCCTATGTGTGGCATAATGTATGATCTTCACACTAATATGCTTATAAACATGGCCCCAAAGAAGCCCCGGTGTTTGTACTAACTCATTTGCTTTACTTTTTGTACATTACACATTTTACACAAATTTTATTTCTATTTCTTTTATTTAAAATTTGATAAGTGGGAAAGGTTATAAACAAATAGTGCCTTTCTTGTATATACTGTGGCCATTTCATGTCACACCACTCCTGCTAAATATGCCACAGCAGTACACGGAGTTAACAGATTAGATATAATATACTTAGTGTAAGCGCTAACCCATTGCTCTCTCTTACAAAATAAAATGCAAACAAGTAAGTGTACTGTGGCTGTCATTGCATTGATGGGTTCCATTTGCATTTGTGACCGAGGAGCATAAAGCACAAGAGTTTTTTTTTGGGGGGGGTAACAAGAACCCCAAGATGCCATTATAACATTTTGTGTATATATAGGGTGCAATATATTGGGTGCATACTGTGTGATTGGTTGTTTCTGAGTAGCTGTCAGCATATCTGCCCCTGTCGGTCTCGATTTGCCCTCACTTACTGTTGTGCCAAAGCCAGTACATTGTCATGATTTCCTACATCACCACTTTTTTTAGATTTTGGTCTAACGTTATGTAAGAACTCAGCAATAACATGGTTGCAAACCACTGGTGAGTGTACCTAAATTAGCACAATATTGTAACTTTGGGGGAAAAAAAAGTCATTCTGATCAGTGTTACTGTAGTTCCCTTGTTCTCAGAACTGGGTGCATATTTTGACTGTGAGCACCCCACTTACCAGGCAACATCTTTTGCCTGAAGATTATTGTTTTATACAGTGCTCAGCTGCCCGAATACAAAGTCAGTGTAGTTTGCTTCATTCTATGGGAGTTCATTCATGGTTGAGTCTTCTTTTTTTGGGGGGGTCAACATTCCAGTACCTTGACATGTTCCTCGAAGGGCATTCTAACCTTATACTGCAGACATCAGATAAGGGACAAACACAGAAATTGGTTGCGACTCCGAGATGTACTAGGACTCTTACTCTCATTGACAGCTGACTGTATCTATGTGTGACCATTGACAGCCAACTATGTATCTATATGTGACTAGTGCCCTTGCAGCTTGGTGTGTGTGTGTGTGTGTGTGTGAGACAATGTTAGAAATTGCTGTGCTTGTGGTGGTGTTAGGAAGTCTGTGACCCAGGTACAGCTGCGTTCCACTGGCTTTATTACTTTCATATACTACCATAGTTATACATAACTGGAAAGAGGTGCAAAACTTCATCATGGAGATGAAGCCTTCTGTTAATGGTGTAGTCAAGGGGCAGAAGTCTGTCTCTTGTGTTCTTTATCAATCAATCAAAATCTTTATCCAGGCAAGCATCATTGAGCAAGGCTCATTTGCAAGATGGACCTGGTTATCACAAGGTCAAGGTACAAAAGGAAAAACCATGCATATATATATATATATATATATATATATATATATATATATATATATATATATATACACATATATATATATATATATATATATATACATACACATATATATAGATATATACATACACACACAATAATACATACAGTACTACAACATATGTATATGCACAGGTCATGGTGCAAAGTAAAAAGAGCTAAAACATGGGTGAACATATCTATAGAGAACCATATACCAGTAGTAGGTGCACATACATAACTACAATAATGCTGAGCATATCTCTGCAGTCCCCCCCTTTTTTTTCCAGTTGCAGTGAACAGAAATATCATGGTGAGGAAAAAGGAAGAATTGGAGGGGGGAAGGAGTAATAACCAGTTCGTATGAACAGATTTTGATTCCTTAGGCGTTCTCACTGGCAGTAACTGGGATTGTATCAGGTGTGCAAGGAAGGAGGGGGACTACAGAGGGAGGCGGATAACTAGCTGGGGTTAGGTGTTATAGGTAAGGAGTGAAGGTTGACCTATGTGAAGCTAAGAAGAGGGCCATTGAGCTCAGTCCACTATCAGATATAGTGGACGTCCACCATGTAGGGGAAGGGAGGATAATAGCAGATGGATATCAGAGGAGGATAGTGAAGCTAAAGGTCAGAATGAATTTCACTTGTAGTGTAGTATACAGATGGATTTATAACACTGCATACTCCTATGTACACACCACCACGCACAGGCCACATGAATGGATAGGCTGTGGTTGCAAGGGAATATATACTGTGTATTGTTCACCTGGGTGGTCAATAGTTGGACCATGTTGGTGTACTTTCCAGAGCTTTTTGTATTTTGCCCTTAGTTTGTAATGCAAAAGCAGCTCAATACCTACAGTGTTAAAGTAACTTGACTTTAGTGGCTGTCCTTTCTTTTTTTGGGGGCACTTTCCCTTACAATACCCAGTCCATCTCTTCCATTCATACTCTGCACTACATCATTCCTGGCTTCCTTGCTACACAGCTCCTCCTTTTTAACACCCAACAGAATGTTACCTCACCATACATCTGAATCTCCCTGCACTCACCTGTAAAGAAAAGTATATGAGCCTGAAATGTGAGTGCCAGTGTCAGTTGTTTTACTGAGTTCCAACAAACAGGATACAGCCTCAAATATCCCTGTGCATTTCTCGAGAAGATTCCTCAAGGGTGCTCAATGATGAATCTCAGCAGAGAGAAGCATCAAGTCATTTGGGTCAAACAAGTCCCCACATTTATTTTTGAGCCCTTATTTGGATTGCTCATTTGAGAGTTTATTGAAAAATCATGAGGACACACTGGGTTGTCTGGTGTTTGCAAAGTTGGCACTCTCTGCATGCCAGTGGTATTCTGTTTGTTGGAACTCAATAAAACAACAGGACTTCCAGTTCACATTTTTGGCTCGTGGACTTTTCATTATGGGGAGTTCAGGTAGGATTTGTACTTTTATGTCCTGCCCTTCTGCATTCCACAGCCCTACAGTACATTAGGTGTGTGGATACCTCTCTTCAGTCCAGCATGAAGACTCAATATGATCCATCACTTCCACTCCCTCAAGCCACCAGTTCTCCCCTGCACTTGCCTGTACAGTACTTTCAATCTTGATGAGCTCCCCTTCTGAGATTGTGTTGAAGTGCTACACACCCTCTAGTCTCCTGATGTAATGATAGCAAGCCTATACAAAATCATCCATATGCATGAAGTGCACTGACTGCATATACCAATACACCCACATTGCTCTCTGCCAGCTTCATTATGGACATGGCATCTGCAGTGACCTTTCTCGTGAATGGCCTTCTGCAGATTCAAGATTGTCACATCCTACTTACCACTAGGAGAGTGCGGGGAGGCTGCACCTGCTGGATCACTAAGGAACTCTTAACCCTTATCAAAGAAAGGGACAGAATATGGACTGTCCACAAAAAGACCCCCTCCTCTGCCTTTTGGAATGTCTACAGGTATTTGCGCAACCAATGCAAACAAATGGCGCAGTCCCTGAAATGGAATTATTACCACACACTGCAAAGGGATAACCTTAGTAACCCCTGTAGTTTCTGTGGTTCTATTAGCTCTCTGCTCAATCCATGTACCCACAGCCCTGTTATCCACTTAAGCTCCCCAGCTGACTCAATGATTAATCCATCCGAGGTTGCCCAGGCCTTTAATCTGAAATTCACTGACTTCTCTGTCCACCTTAGTAAACTACCTTCCCTTCAACAAACTAGTCCTGGACCTGGACCCCATCCTGAGCACCAGTCCCTCTCCTCCTCCTCTCCCTCCACTCCCCCTTTTCCACTTTAGGGCCATCTCCCAAAAGGACACCACCAAAATCCTTATGAATCTTCCAAACAGGGGCAGCCCTGGCACTGATAGACTCTATCCCTCCCTGCTTAAGCTCATTTCCCAGCCATCACCAAACCCTCACCTTCATCTTCCATCTGTCGTTGACTACCTCAACCATGCCAGATTCATGGAAGACTGCCGAAGTTGTACTGATATTTAAAGCTGGTGACCCCCTTTCTTCAGACAGTTATAAGCCTATTTATATCCTTCACCACCTGAGCAAGCTCCTTGAGAAAATTGTTCATCACCAACTATCGGATCACATTGGGAAGTATAACCTTATGTGCAATCAACAACACAGTTTCAATGTTAACCATAGTACCACATCTGCCCTGGCACACTTTACTGACCATGTCTTTAGGAACATAGACTGGGGGAGAGTGACTGATGCTGTATTTGTAGACATGACCAAGGCCTTTGACCTTGTCAGCCACTCCCTTTTCATCAAACTCCATCTGCTTGGTTGCTGCAGTGAGACATCTTTATGGTTCCAGAGCTATCTGTCTGGGCCCTTTCCTGCTTTGCCCGTCTCCATCAGCATCCCGCAGGGCTCCATCCTGGGCCCCCTACTGTTTTCTATTTTTATCAACTCCCCCTCACACTGATTGACTTATCTGCAATGCCCTACTGTACAATGATGATCTTGTGCTTTTCCATAGTGACAAGTCTTTAACTAACATATCCTCCTTACTTGCCCAAAACTATGGCTCTGCCTATGTCTGTTTTTTTGTCTAATAAGCGCCTAGTAAATGAAAAAAAAAATAAAAAGCAATGCTCCTTAGGTCCAAACTATACCTGGATAACATCTTGAAATCTAACTCCTCCCTCTCTGTGCTCTCACCCAACAGTCCTGCCCTACAGAATGTCCCTAATAAAAATACTTTGGAGTTACCCTTGACCCCACCCTCTCCTATATGGAGCATGTCAACCTTGTTCAATGTAGGGTAAACCAGAAACTTGGAGCTGCCTACTGATTCAAGCATTACCTGACCCCTGAGGCCTGCATAGCCATCGTCCAAGGAAACCTGCTCCCCATAATCAACTACTGCTCTCCCATTTACTCAGGTGTGTCCACTGCCCTGCAAGCAAGACTTAATTCAGTATACAACAGCATCTGTCATTTCACTCTCCTGGTTCCATACTCAACCCATCCCTGTGATCTCAACCAATCACTAGGGTGGCTCTTACTCCAAGGCTGTTTCAACTATACTGTCAGATGTATCATCAATTACACTCTCAGAGGGGATGTAGAGTCCTGGTACTCACCCTCCTCAAGGCCAGCGCTGAGGCCCAGGCATCTGCGTGAATCAACTGTGACCCCCCCTTGAGGCCCCTCAAGTCTCCACCATTATGGGAGGTGTAAAGCCCCATCTGTTGCTGCCCCCTCACTGTGGAACAGAATCCCTGTGTCCCTTGGGTCAACTGACACACACCTCAGCTTCAAATCCAATTTCAAAACATAGCTGAAGTCCAAAGCCAAATGCTCTTGCTCTCCTGGGTAATCTCTCTCCACCTCTCCCCCCACCCGCTTTCCATGTGATCTCCCTTACCCTCCCTGTGTAATAATGCCCCCCTTTTTTTGAGTTGTATTTCACCTTCTGCTCACCCCTGCTCCTTCCTTAATTGCACCAGCATATTCAGCCTATTCTATTGTGTATGCCATTCTTATACTTACCATTATGTTACTCTCAGTGACCTCTGACTCCTGACCCTCAATTGCACTTGTAACCTCCACTGTACTGCCTTAAACTATTTTACACACTCTCTTATGGGGTGTTTCTTGCCCAAAATTATGTATGCTTAGTACTGTTTGTACATCTCCAATTGCTTTTGTAACGTTATTGTTTTTCTTGTAATGAGCCATCTTGTTTGGCCCGGGTCATGCCTGAAAACAGTGCTCTTGATGAGTGCACTTACCTGGTAATCAAATGCAAAAATAAATAAATAAACAAACAGACATTGCCATATACACATACGGAATGCAAATAATTGTCTTATTTGCAGTGCTCATAGAGGGTGATGCTGGGGTGATGGGGTTTGTGATTATGCATGCTGCTAGTTCCAGTAGATGTGGATGAAGTTCTGAAAACTGACTTCCCAAAACCATGTCTACAGTGTAAGCTCATGTTCAAGTCACGTCCTCTTTCGTGTGTGTCTGTTTGTTCAGCTATGGTGGTCCGCATAGTCTGCCTTCTCCTAAGGGACACAAAACATAATGTGAGGCATGGGACATGTTTAGGGCAGAAATAACTGCCAAAAGCACCATACATCAGCCGACTTCTCAACAAATGGATAAGGCTTTAGTCAGTATTTCATTTTATATGCCTCCACACACCCAACTTCTTACTACAATGAAGCTTTATGATGTGCGTTGCGGTTCAGAGGTTAATTTATCCATGCATTACTGTTACTCCAAAACCATCTTTAATTGTCATTCTACCATTTCTTTTCATGAAATGTAGTGTTCTGTCCAGACTGGATAATGTCCTGTTACTTTTGGGATACTTTATGTCTTGTTTTGTGAACTACAGCAAAATAACAAATGTGAATGGTAGACATCTTTGTGGCAGACATTTTCTGACTTTCTGTAAATGTACCATATCATAATCAACCAGACCAATAGGAAAATTACTAAAACAAAATCATTTCTGGAGGACATAACTAAAATATGATTTCCAGTGAGTTCCAAGGACAAATAGTTGTGAATTCACACCAACTATAGACACAGCTGGAATTTGAGAAGACGTGGAAACACTATCACAATGTTACAAGAAATCATTTTCAAGTACTTCTTCTTAGGAGATACTATAAAGGGGATCTGCTAATTTACCAAGCACAGAGCATGAGTTCACTCCCTAGAGCTCTCCACTGCATGGTTTGTATATGTGCATAATTTCATCTTTATGCAGTTGTGGCTTAGTTTAATTTTACACGTGGGAACCCTTAAGTTAATTAATTTGTCCTTTTGGATTTGTATGTATAAATGAACCATGGGACCAACACTCCCCTGAAGTAGCTCACTTGGTGTCAAACAAGGGTTGTGAGGTGGCTTGTAACAAAATTCTGTGACAGACTTGCACACATTTATGGAGTGTGAGGCTGGTACACTGTTCATTTCATCAGCAATTTCCGAGTAACTTGAAACTTCAAATTACAGCTTATTACAGATATCTTCAATTCTCTGTGTAACTGGTAGGTTACCCCAGGGATCAGGGTGATGGTATTTTTGTGTTATTAGCACTGTGCGATGCATCCATACGTAATCCCACCTGGGACCTGGGTTTGGGGAGAAAACTGTTGCTCGGTATTTTGGCTAGGTTTGACTTCTAGTTAGGGGCACCTACGTAACTCCGGACACAGGAAGCAATAACTGTAATGTCCAAACCAGGAGTGGGATTCTAAAGTGTGGCTTTTATTCACAACCAACAGAATAACAAAGCATAGATGGATCCCCATGGGGCTACACTCCTGGTAATGTAGATTTATGGAGACCAGAACACATCCTCATACACTGTAGCCCTCAGGCTTAGAAACACACTGAGCACTCAGCCCGAACTTGTACTCATCTCTGGGTTTCCCTGGCTTGGCTCCCTTGCCAGCCCTTGGACTACCTTCCTTCCATGGCTCGGCTCTCATGCCAGCCCTTGGACTACTTTCCATATAGCATGGATCATTTCTCAGTGGCTCCCTAAACCACCTCTGAGCACTTCTGGCTCCATAAGAAAATCTTCTTCAACAATCCCACGTCTGGGTACTTTCCTCAGGCACTGGCCAAGTACCTGAGAGAAAGCAAACAGGCGTCCCAAAGCGAACCCGTAGAGTTGACTCTGGTCATGCCAGATGAGGGGTCTCCCACCTCTTGCTCTCATAAATCATACCCGGCCATTCCTCTGGACTTTAACACCTCATCTCTGAAAACACTTTACTCTGTAGATTCTCTATAAATGTATGTCACTTTTAATCTACTGTTTCTTCCATCTCACATGTGCTGAACTTGAAGCATACTTAATGAGTGGCTCTGTCCATTTCTCTAGACCCCCACAGAGTTAAGCAGTCCCATTCCCACAACTTTTAAAACTGTACTTGGCTGTCTTTTCCTGAACCCACAGTAGCAGTCACTTAAATTCATCTTGTCCCAGATGAAAACACATTGGCCCTTTAGCAGAGCAAACTCACCCCTTGGTTGCAGGTGCCCCATAGGCTTTTTCTCCTCAAAGAAATCTCAACAAACTTCTGGTGCCTCAGCACGAACCTAGATTTAGCAGCTTCTTCTTTCTCTAGCCGGACCAGGGGATTGCCCCTGGAAGTAGGCAGAATCCTTCCCCTCATCCCTGCAGGGATGGGGCCCTGAACCTTTGTAAGTGGTCTCTACCACTTCACTTGGTTCTTCTTGTATTCCTCTTCAGGTGAGAACACACACCTCAACAAAAATATAGCACTTTGTCAGAGCTGAAGGCTCTGAGGGCCTGCAGCTGCAGCACACCTTCTCCCTCTTCAACTCTCTACTACAGGACTGACTTCAAAATCCCCAACATTCTATCCTAACATCCCTAGCTGCAACATTCCAAAGTGGCTTATGCAGCTGCGACAGTTCTAAAATGATGTCATCCATCAGACTCAGCTGAGACTGAGAACAGAGTGAGACAGTGTGAAATCCATTTAACTGGAATTTCACAAGCTGCCTTCCCTGCCTGCCACTAGGTCTAACTGGGATTCTTGTAACCCCAGGTAACAGGGGGGTTACACTTGCCATGTTTTTTCACTGTCGATTATACCATAAGCAATACAATAATGCTGATGGGTTACCATCGTAGGCATCTGCGGTTGGTTATTCCATGACTGCATTTAGAAACATAGATATTGCCAGCTAATAAGAACTGCTAGGCCCATCGAATTTGCCCATTTTTCTTACCTACTTCAAAAGCAGCAGACCCTACTTGATTTCTGGCTTTCACATTTTGCTAGAGTTCCCCTATGCCTGTCCCATGCATTTTTAATTTCCCCCACTGTGTTTGCCCACACCACCTCCACTGGGAGTCTATTCCATGCATCCACCACCCTTTTCATGAATAAATACATCCTCACATTAACCCTTAGTCTACCTCCCTTACAACCTCATGTCATGCCCCCTTGTTCCCGGACATATCCTTTTCTGAAAGATGTTATCCTCCATTACCCTATTTATGCCCTTTATATATTTGTAGGTTTCTATCATATCTTCCTTGTCTCTCTTTTCCACCAGGGTATACATATTGAGGTCTGCCAGTCTCTCCTCATATGACTTTTGTTGCAGGCCCTGTACCATCTTCATTGCCCTTCTTTAAACTGCCTCCACCCTGTATATGTCCTTACGGATATGAGGGATCTGAAACTGGACACAGTACTCCAAATGAGGTTTTACCAATGATCTGTACAGTGCCATCACCACCTCTTTTCTTCTGCTGGTGATACCTCTTCTTATGCACCCCTGCATCCCATTGTCTATCCCATCAGCACTGGAACATTCCTTTGCCACCTTTAAGTCATCATATACAGTATGATTACCTGTAAATCCCTTTCATGTTTGGTGACCATCAGTATCTCTGCCCTCCCTGCCATCATGTTGTTCTCCCCTGGGTTCTTGTGCCCCAAATGCATACTTGTGCACTATTTCTAATTGATTCTCAGCTGCCACAATCTAGAGCATTATTCCACTTTATCTAGGTTCCACCTCATTTTTTTCCACCCTTCCCGGAGCAGCCACCCTGTTGCAGATCTTAATGTCATCTACCAAGAGGCAGACTATCCCTTCCAGCAGCTCTGCAAGATCACTTAAGACATTAAACAGGACTGACCCCAAAACTGATTCCTGTGGCATCCCGCTGGTCACCCTCGTTTCCTCAGATTGAGCTCCATTTACCACCACCCTCTGTCTTCTATCCCTCAATCATTTCTTTTTTTTTTTAAACCCAGTTTTATTGTTTAACATCATACAGCAGCAGTCCATACTCAAATTTCTAATGCACATAAATAAAGTCTTTCTGGATAGTGTCAAAGGACATAGGATCATGAATTTCATTTTTCTTAAATTTCTGCACTGATCTTCAGTCCATTTTTGTACTATGACATTGCAGTGTAGAGAAACAATTCAAGACAAGAAACTTATCCCTTTAGAGATATGTTCATTAGTTGCTGTCATTAGTCATATTGCAGTACAAAAAACACCCAGTTGCCTGGGAGAAAATTGTATAAGCTGATCTTACTATTAAGTAGTAAAAAGAAGAAACTTCTCAATATTTAATTCAACACAAATAACCTTAGGGCCCGACATGGCCCTGTTAATGACTGCACGCCTACCCCGTTGCCCCTCATGTTTCGACCATTGTTAATAGTATAATCTCTAACTTAAAGTTTCTATTGGCAAGATGTTCCAATTGTGTTCTACTATTATTTAATAACCTGTCCCTGGTTTATCCCTGAACTTGAGTTGAGGCTTCAGGCATCCTTTCTTTTTGCGTTCTCCAAAGTTCCCAACCTCTCCACCTAACTTCGTGTTTGTCAAATCTTAACTGAAGTCTGGCTGTTAGAGCTTCCATTGTAAGGACCTCTTGTGTCCTCCTTACCCAATACTCTAAAACCAGAGGCTCAGGCTGAACTCACTTCGCTGTAATACATTTCAGACCTGTTACAATCAGTGTCAGCAGGACCCCATGGATCTCTCATCTTTGGTTTGTAGGTGTGGGAAGCCCCAGAACCCAGTCCTCAAATTCCAGAGGGATAAGTATTCCTGTTATACCCTGGACTGCCCTTTGTACTGCCCTCCAGTATTGTTTTAGCTGTGGGCATCCACAGAAAATATGCCAGTGATTGCCCTTCTGCCCACATACTCTCCAACACAAGCCAGATTTATCTGAACTATAGTGTTGTGTAATAGTGGGGGTGAGGAAGTACCTGATGAGCACTTTCCCGAAGTATTCACACCATATGGGAGCTGAAGTTGCCTTCCATCCCCCCTCTCAACCATTGCTGAACCCAGTTTCTCACCCTGTGACCCACTCCCAGGCTGCCCTGCTTGTTCACAAGTCTTCTACGTGAAATGGTACCGAATGCCTTACTGAAATCAATGAAGGCCACATCCACTGCTCCTCCCTGATCCACTTCCCTAGTCACCCAGTCAAAGGAATCAATTAGATATTTTTGACATGACCTTCCCACTGTTAATCCAGCCTGTCTTGGATCCTGTGCTTCGGTGTATTCAAGGTGTTCCACAGTCCTTTCTTGAAGTAGCAATTCCAGAATTTTCCTCCACTATTGAGATGAAGCTGACAGGTATGTAGTTACCATCTGCCTCCCTACTCCCACTTGTGTGAAGAGGAATACATCTGCTCTCCTCCAGTTATCTAGAACAACTCCTGTATCAAGTGATTCATTGAACAGGGCTGTCAGTGGTGTTGCCAGCACATCCTGTACTGCCATTAATATTCTAGGATATATCAAATCTGGTCCCATTGTCATGTTCTCTGCCAATTTTGTGAGTTCTTTTAGGACTATCTCTTTTTTAATAAATTGACTGGTGTCCACCTCCCTCTCATATTTGCTCATGTTGTCCAGCTGTGGTCCCTCACTGTATCCGTATTCTGTTAATACAGAACAAAAATATTTGATCAGTAGTAATGCTTTTTACAGGTCCCCTTCCACTCATTCCCGTTCTTCCCTTTTAAGCCTTACAATTCCACCCTGTTTTTTCTCTCCTTTCACTCATGTACCTATACACAGTCCTATAACATGGTTGAGGGAAATGTGCAGCCCCATTAGTGGAGGGGCCATGCCTAGCCATGCATTAACTGTCAGTAAATGCACGGTTGTAGTGAACTGGCCTGAAAGAGTATCAAACAGCCACCAATGCTCGTTATGTTGTGGTAAAAGATGAAACTCTGTAAGCAGACATTGCTGAAGTGAGACAGAGTTGCAGTGTCAGTGTCAGGTATTGAAATTATTGGTACAGCGAGTGTTTGTCTTAGTGAGTGTTCTTCAGTGGGGAGACAGCAGGTGTTTATGTTCCCCAGTCCATGCCTTAGTCAGGAAGAGGGAGTTTTCACTTGCAAGCCCCTTTCTGTGCTGGAGTTGCAGCATAGCTGCCAGGTACTGAAATTATAGGTACAGCAAGTGTTTCTCTTTGTGAGGGTTCTGCAGCAGGGAGAGATACTGTTTGTGTTCCATGGTCCATACCTTACTCAAGGGGAGGGAGTTTTGACTTTCGATTGCCTTTCTGTGCTCTGAGGAACGTGTGTGTGCACCTCACGGCATGAACTGTCATCCTTTTTTTTGTATTAATAATTTATTGAAATTATATTGTTGTAATTAGGGTTGTCATGGTATCCTGGTTTTACTGTTTACCACAGTATCAGAAGTACCAATGATACCTTAGCCAATTTCTGATACCACTATAACCGTGATTCATGGTATACCCCAGTAGTGAGACCTTTTAACTAGCCTTTTTTTGTATTTTCAGGGACAACTGTCCCTTCCACGCCAACTCTCTTTGATGCAAGAGTTTGAGGAGGCTTCTTTTTTGTGCAAAAATGACTTGTTCTGCAATACTGCGATATGACGATAACATCGATATTACATGTGATGGTTATCATACCATCAGAATTTCATGCCTTCAGCATCCCTACAGGGTGGTATTCCCATGCAAATGGCCACAAAGGTTTATTCAACAAGTTGCATAAACACAACACTACACCAGGTCAAGTAAGCACCTTGAACTGAAAAACATGTTTCTTGCAATGCACACAACAAAGTGAAAATTGAAAATGAACCCACAGTTGAATGTGGGGCTCTGTTGCTCTTACTCTTCAGTTCACATTAAATGCCACAACCACAGTGCATAGTAGTGTGGTAGTATGGCAGTGTGGCATCTTCACTTTAGTAATATCTATTAGAAAATGGCTATGTAAATCCCAGCCTTCTGATTGACTGGGACAGCAACAATAGTGGGTAGGTATTATTCAATAGAGTCCACAGCAAAACAAGTGCCGATTCGGGATGCCCCATTACTAAGAGTACTAACTAAAACAAAACACATTTCCCCTCACTATTTTCAATACTGTAACCAGAATAACGTTCCCAGTCTCACCTACAATGCACAACATTCACTCTCCCACCTGCTGACATAATTCAGGACTGAACTTTCTTCTCTGGCCAACAAATGCAATAGTCCCTCATCATAACAAATGATCAAAAAATCATCTCTCAGAAAGTATGCTTTCCCGGCCGTGCTTGTACTATCTCTTTTTCTGTTGCCACAGCGATCGAGACTGCAAGTAACTTTCTTCCTGTCCTGATCACTATGGCAACAGTTGCCAATTAAAAAATAAATAATATATTTCCAGTGGGGGGATGGGGGTTGAAGAAAAAAAATTCAACAAAAAAAGTAAATGGAGAAACAAGGGTGCTGCTTGACCACAGGCTGAGGGAGGTCTGAATCAACAAACATATACAGGCTGCTGTAAAGGGTGTAACTGCACACAACCAGCTTTCAAGCCATCCAGGCGGAGGAAGTATTTTATTACAAAATGTATATTAAAATAATTTTTTTTATTAACAATTTTTTATTGAACTCTTTTTTTTTTTTTTACAGAACCAGTTTCCTCTTGTGGCATCTGGCCTCGTTACACCCCTGGGCAATCTGGTATTCCCAAATACCACCCACTCTGTCGGGTATTATTGCATACATAGTTTCCCCAACTGGTGCATTGCCTAACAGCTTCACCAGGCACAGATGAAGGGTCTAAACCAAAAATGTACATCATTTACACTATACCAGAAGTGTATGTCCACTTCACTTTGTATAGATTGCTATGTGCGGTGGCCATGGGTGGTGTACTTTTAAGATATTTGCAGTGTGTGTCAATGTGTCATCTTGCACAGCTTTATTTCTGGCAACTCACATGTTATTAATCCCCAAACACAAATAAAGCACTTAATAGGGCACTGTAATTGCATTTTATTTAACCCACAAATACAGAGCACTTAATAGGGTACTGTACTTTTTTTTTTATAATGGCTGCATGGGCAGAGCTCCACAGATGTTATGCCATTATCGTATCTTTAGAAGAGCATTGTGGAAATACGCAACTGGACCACTGTCTGGTGTGCTTCCACAGTGCTCTGTCAAATATATACTGCTGCTGTTTATGCAGCACTTCCCCCTCCATGGGTCACATCAACATACCCCCTTCACGGGACACTACTTTTCCTTCCACAACTGCTTAAGTGATGGCTGCCATGACCAAGATGGCAACACTGACTCAAAGTACACATGCACATTATCACACATTCATTGTTCTGTTGGCACCACCATCTTGGGAACAGCAGACTCTGATTCAACGAGAGCACGGTGAGAGCTCTGAGCATTCTCTACTCACTCTCACTGCACTGAGCAGCCATATCGGCTCTGACCAGAATTTGTTTTAAAGGATAACTATAGCTATAGTTTCTTAAACTTTGGAGAAGCAGGTCCTATTAGGTTGCAGCCAGGGTGGGCTAGACTGTGAGTTTAGTAGATAACATCATCAGTGGCTCTTCACTGAAACTGCCTTTTTTTGAATAGGTAGTGAAATCAGGGTTACAAAATAGCTCATAACTTTAAAACGAAGTAACGTAGAAACCTAATTTTTGCTATGAGATTAATTGGGGGTATGCTTATTTTAATTCTGCAATGTAGTCCCTCTTTAAAATTATAGTTTTTTGTTTGTAGTACAGTTCCCAAAACTTTCGTCTGTGTATTGTACACCTTCCTGAAATTAATGCCCCTGTAGCTTTCTTAAAATTTTCAGCCCCACACCCCTCCCAAACTTCTGCTACACACATCTCCAAAAATTTCTGTCCACAACCCTCCAATGTTTTATTCCCAATAACCCTCAAAAATCTGGTTTCTAATCTGGTTTTTGTCTTGTTCATTCTGAAACCAATCTAGTTTTCATTCTACCACTACTTCCTTCCTTCATTCGACTGACCACATCCTCTCTAACATGGATAACAGGTTTCCTACCAGTGTCTTCTTCTTTGATCTTGCTAAAGTGTTTGACACAGTTAATGAGTCATGACTTTCTCTGCATCTTGTATATCCAGCTTCCCTCTCTGCTGGTTTCTCTCCTACATATCTTATTGAGCACTCCCAGTCAGTCACCGTGGACCTGTCCTTTCTGACCCTCTGCTGGTAGACCTGAGAGTTCCTGAAGGCTCTTTGCTGTGTCCGTTCCTTTTTAATATCTTTGTACATGATCTCCCCTTGCTCTCAAATCCTGTCACCTTCAGATGTATGCTGGTGATACCATTTGTTTTCAATGGTGGTCACAGCTCTGCTGTCATCTCCACTTTTCTTGAACTAAATTATAAATATTTCACAAAGTGGTTTTCATCAGATCATTTAGTACTGAACCAATTCAAAACTGTCACAGTTCTTGGTACCCAGTAATGCCTGTCAACTGCCCAAAACCAGTGTATTATTACTACTGTGGATGGCAAAACCCTTAACACTGTATCATAGTATAAATATCTTTGCTTAATTTTTAGCCCGTCCCTGGATTTCTCCTTTCATATAGAATCTCTGGTCCCCAAATCTTTCAAGAACCTTAGAACCCATTACTGGGTAATTGATTGCTGCTCTCAAGGGATGAGGAAATGCCAGGTGGAATGAATTACTTTACCCTTATTGATTATGGGGTTAATATTTATGCTACTACCCTCAAGTGTCACCTTTCCAGGCTAGATACTTTGTTCAGCTATCTCTTCCACTTTATTCTCCATTGCCCTCTCCATACACACCAGTGTACCTTGTATAACCGGTATAGCTGGCCTTCACTCAACTGCAGGTACTCTCTTAAATACTGGTTCAACAAACTTCCCTCTTACCTAAATCAGCTGCTAGCCCTATTTCTGACTTAGGGAACAACCTACATTCTCATGTTTTTAATAGTTTCCTCCTCCCTAGACCCAAAAGAAATTTTGCAAAACTTAGCTTCTGGTACAGACTACCCCAGTCAGGGAATAGCTTGCCCCTTGGTCCTTTCTTACCAGCCAGCATCTCCTTCACCAGGTGGACACGCAAGACTGTTAATACAGTTTATTGAAATTGTTCCTGATCTAGTGTATACTGTAACTGAAGTTGCTTTTGACTCATGTTTAAACTGGTTATCTCTCTAGTATACCCACTGGAGGATCTATCATTGTCATGGAATTATACTGAGTCTTGTGTTACATGTGTATTGTTCTTTAAATTTATAACAGTACATTTTTTTTTTTGTAAATAAAAGTTTATTAGTTTTCCAACATAATACATATAGGAACACAACAGAAGAAAACATTACAGTTTACAATTCAGTTTTGTAATATAGTTGATCATTGGAATGGCTGGCCGGGACTGATCCCTTGGAATTATTATCTACACATTTTTGTTGTAAGAACTGTTTGTCATGCAGTAGCTCAGTCTTCTCTGGCTGTAATTGTCTTCATCACCTCATACTTTAAACTCCTTATACATTTCCCTACCCCACTTTCCCACCCCTTGATGGGGGCTTAATGACCAGGGAGACAGGAGAAAGTATGATGAGAGGGGGGAGGTGAGGTTGGTTGGCTGGGCACCTCTACTTTCCCAATTATGAAAATACTCAGGGGATAGTTGGCCTGTTACTGGAGGCTGGTAACCTGCAGTGATTGGAATTCAGATATAGGCCCCAAATCTCAGTAAAGGTCTGTAATCTGTTTTGAGTGGCATGCATCACCCTCTCATAGCTGGCTGTCTTATTCAGTTTGTCTAACCATTCTGTACTTATTGGGGGTCTTGGGTCCCTCCAGTGCCGTAAAAGGATTCTTTTTGCTGTTATGGGAGCCCCTAGGAACCACAACTTATGTGCTTTTAGTAGTTTACTTCCTGAGGTTGTGTCTTGCAGTACACCCAGTAGTACCAGTAGGGGGGTGGGTCAGGGTCATATTATTGCCTAGGATTTCATTGCATATTCTCTCTACTTCCTGCCAGTATAGGGTGAGGCTATGGCAGCTCCATAATATGTTTAAAATATTCCCCCCATCTGATTGACATGTCCAGCACTTGTCTGAGGGTAGGAGGCCCCATGAGTAAGATTTTGAACTGGGTAAACTTATTCTTATTATCCTTTACCACAGTTTGTAAGTCTCTCCGACACTTCCCTCATTTATCTGGAGTGATTTCATATTTTAGTCCTGCTGACCAGTTCTGCCTTACCCCTCTTGGAGGCATCCACACTGCAATTCAGCAAGTGCACATAGATTGCACTAGTTTTAGTGTCTTTCCCCCCACAAGACCATAAAATGGATTCCACAGGGTTATTAGTAAACCCCTCTAAACTCTGTCCGAGTATGCACCAGAGCACATGGCATATTAGTAAATATCTCCAATGTTGTTGGTTGGGGAGGTCATATTTTGTTCTGAGTTGCTGAAAACTCATGAGTGTGTTCATTTCAGTGGCCATGAGATCATGGAGATATTTGATTTCTGCTATTTCCCATAGCTTGTATCTTATAGGGCTACCGTCTATCTGGAGCAGAGGACTGTCTCATAGCGGGAGGTTTTTAGCTTCCTTTGGGTGCCAGTTGGTGATCTTCACTATTTCTCTCCAGATCTGAAGAGTATGGGAACTGGTGGGGGGTTAGGAGATATGCTTGAGGGGAGGTGAGAACATTGCTGCCGTGATTAGGGGTTTACCCAGTATATGGGCCTCACACTTTGCCCATTTTGGTGTTTCTTTTCCTTGCTTCCATGGGGCAGCCTGTGTCAACTGAATCAAGGTTTGTGCCACGATTCTGAAATGGAAATTAGGCAGCTTGAGGCCTCCTTTCCAGAAATCCTTAGTTAACTTCACCCAGTTAATCCTTTTGGAATCTCCATTCCACAAGAAATTGCAGAGTTTTTTGCGCATGAGATCTATTAACTTTTTGTCCAATTGTATAGGGAGGTTGTCTAATATATATTGCAGTTTGGGGGCAGCCATCATTTTGAAAGCTTGTGCTCTCCTCAGTGGGATAAATGCAGCAGTTTCCACCTTTGTCAGTCTTTCTTTATTTCTTCTATTACCAGAATTAGATTGTTTTCCCCCATTGTGAGATATCCCAGTGATATTTATCTATTTATTTATTTATTGAATTTTGTTGACCCGGTAGGCCCACTGGGCCTAGAAGTCCCTTTTTCAGGGGTGACCGGGGGGAGGGGGGATACAGATGGTAAGCAACTGAAATTGAACCAGATTAAGCTGTTGGTGGTATTTTTATTGAAGAGGGAGAATTTGGCCAGGACACCGGGGAAATTTCCCTACTCTTTTCGAGAAGTGCCATGGGATCTTTAACATCTGTTAAAAACAAAATACCAGTGCACAAACCGCACCCCCCCCAAACATGGTACATATTAATATTTAAACAATTTCATGGGCACTGGCTCTACTTACTTTAAACTTCATGTAAAGAAGGGGGTCCTCTTAGTTATCAGATTGGCATTCCAAAGTGAGCAAGCTATACCACCACTCCACGGTGGGACCCTTTTGGTATAGTCCCTACACTAGCTTCTCTGAAATGCCTGCAGTGGCTACTCACAAATATAGAGTGCTGCCTGAATTGGCCTGCCTAATTGGCTCCTTAAATAAGGTACTTCCACCAGGAACATTTACAGGTTGTGGAACGGAGCAAGCTGTAAGGGGTGCCACACCTTCCCCAAATCAGCATGCCCCACTCTGCATTGCCCACAAATGTAATTCACATTTCTGCTACGAGGGTGCTTATATTGTATTTTGAGCAATGCAAAGGTTCTGAGTGTACTATTTGGTTGTTTTTAGAATTTTGGGAGTTGTGGTACTCCCCTTAGCATGCTCCCTGTCACCACTCTTGTAAATTCCTGGGTGGAATCACCTTATTTAAAGGAACCAATTAGGCAATGTAATTTAAGCCAATTTAGGCAGCACTCTATATCTATGCGTAGCCACTACAGGCATTTCAGAGCTGAGAAGCTAGTGTAGGGACTCTACCGAAGCATCCCACCGTGAGTGTGGTATAGCTTGCTCACTTTGGAATTCCAACTGAAAACTAAGAGGACCCCTTTTTATATGGAGTTTAAAGAAGAAAAGCCATTAAGCAGTTAAAATGTTTAATTTTATAATATATGCCATGTTTCCTTTGTGGGGGGGGTGCACTGGATGCCACACACCAGCAGCACCCTTCTCCAGAAATGTGAATTGTATTTTGAGCATTGCAAAGGTTTTGAGCATGCTATTTGGTTGTTTTTGATCTTTAACATACACCTGAACTACCACCAATCCAGGCAGATGGGACATCGGTTTAATGTCTTATTTGAAAGACAGTTCAGCCCCAAATATTCTTTATTCTGGGGTGCTGGGTGTAGGCCCCAAAGGAAGTTATGCATTTGAGCCACCTTATCCAAGGATGCCAAGAATTGGAACTTGGAGGTGTTAAATTTATACCCCGAGATTTGGCTAAATTTGTCAAAAAGGGTCAACAAGAGGGGACTGAGCTTGCAGGTTCTGTGAGCATCAGCAGAATGTCGTCTGCATTGGCCATTGTTTTGTGCTCCTCTCCCAGCACCATCCATTTGATATCTGAGGCCTTCCTAATAGCTTGGAGTAATGGTTCCAAAGCCAGGATGAACAGTAGGAGGGAGACTTGGCAACCCTGCTGGGTACCCCTATATAGCTGGAAAGGAGGGGATGCCCTGATGTTCGTGACAGCCTCTGCTGCCACTTTGTTGTAAATGACTTGGATCCAGGACCTGAACCCCAGACCAATATTAAAGGCCTCCATGGCTGCAAGACGGTATTTTCACTCCACCCTATCAAATGCCTTCTCTGCATCCAGTGATAGGAGAATGGAGGGTGTGCTACTCTGCTTAGAATGCCACAGCAAATTAAGGAGCCTTCTGGTATTGTCTGTACCCCTCCTGCCTGGGAAAACCCCACCTGGTCACCTTCAATTATGTCTGCCACTAGGGTCTTGAGCCTTGTTGTCAATAATTTAGCCAATACTTTACAGTCAGTTGGTATCAGTGAAATGGGCCTATAACTCCCACAGAGGGACGCATCTTTCCTGGGCTTTGGGAGTAGGGAGATTCAGGCAGTGGACACAAACCCTGGTAGAACCCCCATGTGTTTGGCCTCTAGTAAGGCATCATGTAGGGGGCCTGTCATAACCTCTCTAAAAGCATTGAGGAAATCAGGTGGTATTGCATCCCCCCAGGTGCCTCCCCGCTGGCACTGATATTATAGCTGTCGCCACCTCTGCTAATTCTGTCAGCTTATCCAGCCATTGTAGATTTTCTTGAGAGAGTTTGGGGTGCTGCAGGTTGATCAGGAACTGCTATATGTCTTGGTCAATTGGGTGAACCTCACTGGTATACAGTGTCTTATAGAAGGCCTGAAATTCCCCATTAATCTCATTCCTTATCAGCTGTCCATCCCTCTTTTTTATTGTGAGGATTCTTGATCTTTCCTGCTTCTTTTTAAGCTGGTAGGCCAGAAGCCTTCCGGGTTTCTCCCCAGATTCCCAGCATACCTGCATAAGTCTGAATAGGGAGGATTCCACTTTTTTATGAAGGAAGGTATTCATTTTGTATTTCAGGCCAGTTATGTCTGCCAAGAGACCTGGTGGGGGAAGGTGGGTTTCTTTAAAAGTCTTTTCTAATTCTTTAAGTTTATTTTGGAGACCTTCAAGCTCCAGAGTGTTGGCTTTGTGCTTGTGAGCTGTGTAACTGATACACCTGCCCCTGATGTATCCTTTAGAGCATACAATCTGGTGGCTGCCAATGTGTCTCCTTCTTCATTTACCTTTAGATATAGCTTGATATCCTCCTTAAGACTGACACAGAAAGCATGATCTTTTAATGAGGAGACATTGATTCTCCAAGACCATCTTTTTGTACTTCCTGCCAGAGATGGTTGCCAGGCGAAGGGTACTGGTGTGTGATCTGAAATTATTAACGCTCCAACAGAAGCCTCTTCTACATTCTGCACCCACCTTCCAGGTACCAATCATGTCAATCCTGGAAAAGGTTTGGTGTGGGGTAGAATAAAAGGAATAATCCCATTCTGTGGGATGTATTACCCTCCAGATGAACGTCAGGCCTAATTCCTTACTCATGTCTTTTAGGGTGTCTGAGGTGGTCTGGGTGAGAGATGCTGGGCATTTGCTTCTATCCGAGAGCTCATCCATAGGGCTATTCATATCAAACCCCCCTCACCATTAATTCTTCCTTCTGCAGCTCAAGCAGCTTCCGGATAAGATTTCTGTAAAAGGGGGCCCCTGATACATTTGGCCCTTATACATGACCTTGACTATTGCAATTCCCTTTACCTAGGGCTTCCTGGGGTTGATATCAACTGCTTGCAACTAGTGCAGAATGCTGCAGCACGTTTGTTGACTGGGGCTTCAAGAAGAAATCATATTACCCCTGTGCTGCATGATCTGCACTGGCTGCCAATCCAGTGGTGGATCACCTTTAAGGTAGGTCTATTGACCTACAAAGCCCTACATGGACTTGGTCCTGATTACTTGAAAGAGCTTCTGGTTCCTTACACCCCTCTGCGACAGCTCCGCTTGGCTGATGAGGGGTTGCTGGAGATTCCGAGGGTAAGTTTAAAGTCATCTGGTGCGCATGCCTTTGGGTTTGTGGCACCTACCCTGTGGAATTATCTGCCTCATCAGCTACGGGAGTGCAGGACAGTGGGGTGCTTTAAGCAGGCACTGAAGACCTATTTGTGGGGAAAAGCGTACCCTGAATTGCTTTAATTCTTATCGGTATTTATTGATTGTTGTTTTTATCTTACTGTACAGTGCCTTGAAGCGTGAAAGACGCTATTATCAAATATAATTTATTTATTATTATTATTATGATGGCACAGGCTCACCTTCTGGCTCCATAGCAGTCCCTGAGCAGTGACATACCTGCCTTCTGGATCCTTAAAATCTCTTTTGAGAGTGAATGGAACATTTTTGCTGATTAGGATGGCTACCCCTCTGCTTTTTGTCTTGTATGAGGCAGAGATTACCTGTGAGACCCCACCTCCGTTATCTTTTGGGCATCTTTAGGAGACAGGTGAGTTTTCTGGAGAAAGGTTATTCCTGTCTTCTCCTTCCTCAAACAATCCAGTATCTTTCTTCTCTCTACCGGGGTATGTATTCCTTTCATGTTCCATGAGACCCATTTTACATCAGGTGATGCCATTCATAAGGGTGGGGGGACTTCTAAATGTCACATTGGGTATGGTAGCACAGTACATTTTTCTGTTTTGATTGCTAAACCTTAACTGGTTTCCTCGATTGAATTTTCCATCAGGAGACCTCTTGAGGGGTGATCTAGTCTGTGGAGGGGGAGCCATCCTGTGTTCATTACCTTTGGGCATGGTATAGCCCACATCCATTGAACTTTCTGTTGCACATACACTAGAGCTCTTAACACTACTATCATTAACATTTTAAACATCTTAAACTTTATGGACATCCAACATCTGAAATCTGTCCGAAAAAAGGACATTTGAACAACACAGGTTTGGAGTCAGACCCTTTGCCTGATTCAACCAACTTCTTTTTGGGGGGCCAGGGGGCTGTTCTGGTCAAGGGTGTCACACCTCGTGCCAGACCCTCTGGGCCCTGGGCATGCTTGGTGCATCTAGATACCCAAAACTGTGAGCTAGGGCCAAGCCCTCTTAACTTTGTCTAGAACTCACTCCATCCCTGGAGCCGTGAGTGGGGAGAGGGTGATGGGGGGTATTGGGGGTGTACCTTGATAGGGTGTGCTATAAACTGGGGGGAACACCCTTGATCCCACCTGAATGTTCGTGAAAAACTCTCCCAGCTCTTAGGATTCTCCCTCACCCCTATACCTGCCCCACCCCCATATGGGGGGAGGAACAAGCGGTCCGGTAAGCCCCGAGAGTTTAGCCAGAGTGGTTCTTTCTCTCCCTCGGTGTTCAGCCAAGTGTTCCACTGGGTGTTCTTCCTCAGAGGGAGGGTGCGTATCAGTGGAGAGAAGATACATGGCCGAGTCTGTACAGGATCCAAAGTGAGACTGTGAACCACATTTTGGCGGTCCCACCTTCCTGTTGTTCCATGCCGAGTCCTGCATGATTAGTTATGGTCCGTCCTGTAACCATGTCCCATTAGCCCGATTCCCTATATGTACTATCCTTTTTTCTCCTCTGCCTCCACCTTTCACTTATTCCGTTCAGTCCCCCCAGTGCATTTTGTAAATCCTGTGCCATTCTTTTGTCCTGCTTATGTTATTGTCCCCCAGCTGTGAACCAGAACAGTGTCTCTGCATGAGGTATTTCCCTTCCCCCAGTGTCTTTTAAAAATGTCCTAAGTCCACTGGCCTATCCTCTCCTGTGTGTTGGCTATGTTAGCAGCCTTGTTTCATGGGGTATCACTTATTGTATTGCTTGTCCTCCTGTCTACAGTGTGGGTGGAGGTAGGGTGGGGCGGGGTGTGTATCTTCCTTGATCTTCTGCCAGATTGAGTCCCACCTAGCCTCGCCAGCTGTTCAAGCCTGTCCTCTCTCCTCCCTCCAGACTCCTGTGAGCATACTTTATGGATACACTATCTGTTCCCCTTCCTGTCCCACTATGTTAACTGGCCACTCGGTTATTTGCATGTTGTCTGTGTACCCCCCGCCTACCATCAGAAATCGAGATGAAGAGAGCGTGATGAGGGCACGGAGAGGACAGATGTTGCTCTGATCTACAATCAGTGCCTGTTACATAGAAGGAAAACCAGCCTACCCCATTATTAAAATATTCTGCCCGCTCCCCCGGTCATCCAAGGAAGGTGTCCTGGAGGGGCTATGAATGGTGCTTCTCACCCCACCCATCCACTTTCAGGCCCTGCCAGGTTGAATTCCTCTCTGGCCCTGCTGTTGGATTTTACTCAGCTCATTCACCATGTTTCGGAGCCTAACCTTCGTGTGCAAGCCTAAGGAGGTCTCTGAACAGCAGCTGCCACTACATAGTGGCTAATTGGGCACACTCTGTTCCAAATGTCGTCGGCCCAGCTCTATTTCCATGACAACCGGCTTGCAGGTATTTTCCCACCAGCTTGGCAATGCACAATCTTTTAGGACTGTCCTGCAATTTGGAAACCTGAGGGAGACTTTCAATGTTTACAGATTTGTGGAGCGCTGGTTTCCCCCATCTGGATAGCACAATAACTGATAAAGCCATAGTGACACCCTCGAGTTGGTGTCTGTTGAGGGATCCAGAGCCCTGTGCCTCTGTCAGCCTGCTTAGCCTCAGTTTTCCTGCTATCCCTCTTTACTGCATGGGTGAAAGGGGGAGGCTATCCTGCTCTTCTATGCCCCCTCGTCCCCCCTCCTGTACCATTTAAAACATCAGGATCTCGGAAAGGGGGACCCCACGTGTCTACCCACTATTGCTGCCACCTCTGTGGATAAGAGGGCCAGATCCTTGATTTCCAAGTCTTGAGGAATTTACTGGCCCAGGATCCCATTGAAATGAAGCCTCTCATCCTGAAGGGTGTCACCATGCCTCTCACATTCAGCACTTCACCCCACTCCCCTGTCCCCCCTCTCCTCCAGCGAGGACCATTACTTACTCATTTATTTCTATTGTAGTACTTAATTGCTAGCCTCTCACACCAGAGGAGAAGAGAGAGAGAAAGTGAGGGGGGGGGGGATGAGAGGAAGGGGCAGGTAAGGAACCACCATTTGTCAGCATCCCTGCCTGCCCTCCACATCCACAAATGCAGGCATACCAACACTATTTCTTTTTACATTACCCTGCATCTGACACCTGGAAACTGTCTTATTTGAAATATAGAAGGGCAAAGAAATTCCTTGGACCCTCTGGTACTCGCTCCCTGAATTAAGCATCTTGCTCTGCCTTTCTTCATCCTTCCTCCCACTCCGGGGGACCACATTACCATAAAGACCCCCCTTCCCTGTTCCCAGCAAGAAAACATACCCATTCATTATAAGTCCAAATTTTTTATAAACACTTTGCTCAAGTGGCCTGTCTGGAGTTCAGTGGTTGCCTTGCTGTGCTTCTCGTTCCTGCCGCATAAGTGGGGTCTACTGGTGGGTCTATTTCAGTCTATTCTTTGGCTGTCATCCCTGCTGCTTTGGCCCAGGAATTAATTATCTTGTCCTGAAGCTGTTCTTTGTCCATTGTCTGTCGTGCTGGTTCGGGGAGGTTTCCTGCTGTGGGTTCAGATCTGGCTCTTGTCTCTTCAGTGCTGGCTCCCCTGCAGACTTGATACTAGTCCAGGATGGGGTTCTGCTTCTGTCACCTCTTCTGCTAGGCCTGCTGATATCCCAGAAAACTCTTGTCCTTCCATAACTGCTTTCTTTTCATTTTGGAGGTCTTCCATTCCATTCCCTCTACAGCTGGCAGGGAGGCCAGGGGACTATATCTGTTGGAGGTACCTTGCCAGGTGGGAATTAAAACCAGTACCAGACCAATTTTCTTTAGGCTTAGTGGAGGAATTTGGGGTCCAGAGCATGTAGATCTCCCCCACCAGTTCCTCACAATGTAGTCCATGGAATTCGCTGGCATCTCAAATGTGTTATTCACATCATTCTGATGAATTTGCAGCTTCACTGGATATAACAGTCTATAGTTCACCTGTAACTCTTGGAAATGTTTTCTCGCTTCAGTGAAAACCTTCTGTTTTCCAGTCAGCTCAGTAGAATAATCATTAAAAATATAAACCCTAGAGCCGGCTCAGTGGCACTGACGGTTGAGGCGCTGGACACCACACCCCGAGCCATGCCAGTGACCCAGGTTCGGGAATGAGCCCAGGTCATTGGGGGTTGGCAGGGGCGGGAAAGGATTGAGAGTCCATAGGACTGCTGTCCTTTCCCCGGGTGGGGGGGGGTTAGGCTAACTGCTGTTCTGGTGGCTCCTAACAGCAGCTGGGGGCACAGCTTCAGTGGCTCGCAGCATTGCAGGGGAGAGCTACGGCAGATGACTTATGAGGGAGTGTGGGAGTATGCACCCTGTATGCAGGATGTCATTGCACATCTGGGCTCAGGGTAACACAGAACAAGGAAAAATCCCGATCCTGGTAGGTGAAGGTGGGGACCAGGAGCCCCCCCCAACCGTCGAGTGCATCAGCTGTCTCTGGTGCTCCCTCCAATCCCTGGAAACCCATCTAGATTCTCAGAAATCAAAGGAGAGTGGCAGTCCCACCCCAGGGGGCTTAAATCTGGGGGTACGGGTGCCAGAGAAATGGTGCTGGAGCTGAGCCAACTGGGCAACAGGACTGAGCCTTCAGACCGGGAGGGACAGAGGTGAGCTGAGTGCACTCACTGGAGAGAGTCTGGGGTCAGAGAAGGAGATGTAAATAAAGTAAAAAAAAAAATATATAAACCCTGTCCCCATGCCAAAACAGTGAGTCTCTCTCTCTTGCCAGGTTCAGATTTCTATCCTTTCTGGGAAATGAAGAAATATTGCTAAAATGGGCCTGCTTGGGGGCTGGCGCCAAAGACCTGTGTGGCTGCTCCACCTCAAGCACTGGGCACCAGTCATACTGAAGAAGTCTATGCAGTTCCATTTGTAAGATATCTGTGGGATTCCCTCTCTCCACTCCTTCAGGGAACCCCACAAACCTCAAATTGTTTCTCCTACTCCTGTTTTCCACATCTTCTGCTCTGTGCCATAGGAGATGTACCATGCGCTCCAGTTCTTGTATACGAGTCTCATGCCTCGAGTCTTTCTCATCAATATAAGATAGATAAGTTTCTGCATTGAGAGTTCGCTGGTGAAGGGCTTTGAATTTCTTCTCCAGGGGTGCCACTGAGATTTATACATTGAAATTTCATTCAGGACCTGTTGCATCATTCCTTTGAGCTCCATGAAGTTCGAGGAGTGAGTTGGAGCTGCTTCTGCTGGTGCGGGTGCATTCACCATTTTGTGAGTGGCCACCACATTGCTACTAGCCTCCCACAGTTTTCCTCCAATACCTGCTGAACTGAAGTTGCCACAAACTCGGGGATTGTCTTATTCATTAGCCCCAACTTTTATCTTTCAGGTTATGTGATGTTTTCCCCCCTCACTCTCCAGTCATACTTTTGTTTTGGATCAATTTGGGCTCATGGTCTTAGCTCTCTCTCTAAGCTACCATTCCATTCTGCTGCCTGCTCCTCATAACAGTACATTTTAAAACTGTATTTCTTACTGTATACCATTTCCTTATGTTTCCTTGTCTGCTCCCCCTAGATCGCATCTGTAAAGAAGATTTTTGTTTTTATCTCTGTATGTTAGACTGGTCTGGTAGTGTAGTGGTAGTGTTATCACTTGTTACACTGGCAAGATTAAGCATACCTTGGACATCTCTCCTCCATTGGGATGGGGTATAGGAGCTCCGCTGATTAACTGACACCTAGCAGAGTCTGGGTGTCAGTACAGTTCAGAGCTCCAAGGAAAGCAGAGTTCCCAATGGAAGTGGATATGCCTTGCACCTTCAAGTGCACATGTGTCATTCTTTGATCATTGCCACTCCAAGGGGAGATGATGCTGGACCTTTGCAAGGCTGACACCACTGACTAGGCATCCCAGTGACTGGATCCTGCTTCACAGGGATATGGTTCCACCCCAGGGACCCCATTACAAGAAGTAAGTGATCAGGTCAAGCTGAGGGTTAAGTTTTGGGAAGCTGGGTGATCAAGCTGAGGTGTCCTGCTAAATGAAGGCTGAGCTGGGACAAGGAGAAAAAAAACTTGGTAGAAAAAATAATCTCTGTATGTTTACCTGGTACAGCTATTTCAATAATCAATCAATCAATCAACCAATATCTGCATCCACACACACTTCCCCAAAGTTTCAGTCCATGCCCCTGCTTATGTTTGTGATTCCACCACTCCCAAAATGTGTAATCCCCCACCCTTACAAACTTTGCACCCATACGCTTCCCAAAATATGTGCCCATATAACCCCCTTCAGAATTTTGCGCTCTGCTTCTTCTCCCACAGTTTATACCCCCACATATAGTAATTGAAGTTTGAAAGGTAATACATTTGTCATGTTTGCCCATTCTTAATAAGTGGGTATGAAAAGCATTATGTGTAAGCATGTACAAACTGTTCACAGGAGGGCCACAAGGATGATTCAGGGACAGCAAGGTAAGACCTATGAGGACAGACTGGAAAGTTTCAATATTTACAATACACACTAGGGGCCAGAAGGGAGAAGGGGACATGATAGAGACATTTAAATACCTAAGGGGTGTCAATAAAGTGGACAACAGTGACCTGCTCACAAAAAGCAAGAGCAGGGTAATCAGAGGCCATGAACAGAAACTGATTCAAACCCTGCCATAACCAAATACTGACTGTGTGACCTTGGGCAAGTCACTTAAAGAGTTAGTATACTTTCAGAAATTTAATATTGGCTTTTAGAATTCCTTCAGTAGCTCATCTGGTAGAATGGAGAACTGTAGGAGAAAAAGTCATTGTTTGGTTGCTGGTTCAGTTCTGTCTCAAAGGATAGTTCATTTTAGATCCTTGGTGAGGCCATGTCTGGAGCACTGCATCTGGTTCTGGTGTCCTTGGTGAGACCACATGTGCAGCACTGCGCCCAGTTTTGGTGTCCATAGCTCAGGAAGGATAGGGATAGGTTAGAAACGTTGCAGCACAGGGTAACAAAAATGATTCAGGGCAAGCAGGGCATGTTCTATGAGGAGCACCTCAAGGCACTGAACATGTACTCAGAGGAGACCAGATGGAAGTGGGGGATATGATAAAGACCTTCAAATTCTTAAATGAAATAAACAGGGTGAACTGCGGGGAACTATTTAACTTGAATATTAGCTTGTGGTCATGTGGTCATGAGTGGAAGCTATCAGGAGGGACATGAGGAAATACTATTTTACAAAAAGGGTGGTGAAGCTGTGGAACAGGCTGCCAACTGAAGTGGTGGGTGCAAAAAACATTAGTGGTTTTAAGGATGGATAGGACAGAATGAAGGTATAGTGGCTGCTCTGGGTGTCAGAATTGGGGAGGAGGGGCGTCCCTTCCTATAGTGCTGGGTGGTGACTGGAATCTAGTTTACAGTAATACTTTAGACCATCCGAGAGGCCTAGCGTCGCCACTTTCACTGGCACAATTTGCTCTTAGGGAAATGATGGAGTCAGTGGGGTTGACGGATACCTGGAGAGCATTATTTCCTCTTTTAAAGGATTACTCTTTTTACTCTATACATCATAGCTCATCTTTTCGTATTGATTATTTTCTTGTGGACACTGGTCACCTTTCTACTGTGATGTCATAAAATTATCTTCCTAAGGTTATATCGGACCACTATCCCACACTGCTTTGCTGGACCCCAGGGCTCCCTTTAACAAGGGACAAAGTCTGGAGATGTAATAACCAGCTTTTTAAATCAGATAATTTGATTTCTCAGTTAGTAACTTTTATGGATAATTTTTTTATTGATACAGTAATACTCATTCTACATTGAAACTAAACTACCTTTGGGGAGCTTTTAAATGTTCATTAAGGGGAGAGCTTATTCGATTGGCCACTATTAAGAAGAAAATTACTTCCCAAGTTATGTGCAATCTTCTCCAAGAAATTAGGTTGGAGATGGCACTTACAAATAATTCAACCCCTGAAGAAATTCATAATTTAGAGGTCCTTAGAGCTCAATATAATTCCATTTTAACAGAAAAAGCCAAACATCTACTTTTACACTCTAAAGTACATTATTTTGACCAGGGAGACAAGGTGAGTAAACTGTTGGCTCTTCATCTTAAAGCACAGGCCTCAGACAGAATAATTCCCTGTATCTGCAACACACAGGGGCAAACCATCACCTCTCCTTGAGAAATAGTTCAATGTTTTCAAGATTTTTATAAGGATTTGTTTTCTCAGCCAATAACCAGTTTTAATTCAGCCAAAATGGATCATTTCTTGCAATCAGTTCCACTTCCCCAATTAGATTTAAATCAAGTGGAGCTACTTAAAGCTCCAATATCTGTTGCAGACATAAATTCTGTCATTGAATCTCTTCCTGCTGATAAAGCCCCCGGTCCAGGTGGATTCAGCCCAGAATTTTACAAAATCTTTAAAAAACAGTTGATGCCAATTCTCTTAAATACATTTAATTATATGTACAAACATGGCATTGCTGACCCTGCCCTTACTGAGACGACAATCGTAGTTCTACCCAAATCAGGATGAGATTCACTACAGATCATTAACTATCACCCAATATCCCTGATCAATGTTGATATGAAAGTATTGGCAAATGTTCTAGCCAATAGAATTGCTAAGGTATGGCATGGGCTTATAAGTAGAGAACAAGTGGGCTTCGTGGCAGGAAGGATCTCTTCCGATCATATGTGTAAACTGGAGTACTTGATTTCTGCATCCAGGGATTCCCAGATTCCATCTGTACTGGTCTCCCTGGACACAGAAAAAGCATTTGACAGAGTTTCCTGGGACTATCTTTTCTATCTTCTCCCCAAATTCGGTATTCCCATACAATATATCAACTGGATAAAAGTACTCTATACCAATCCAACTGCATGGATACTCTGCAATGGTCTTCTCTCACAGTCAATTATTCTCCAACAAGGTACCAGGCAGGGATGCCCATTATCTCCATTTCTATTTAACCTTTATCTTGAACCACTTATTAGATGTATTTATCTTTCCCCCTTGATTTCTGGTATATTAATAGGGCCACATCAATACACACTTTCAGTGTACCCCGATGATATTTTGCTTCATGTCTCACATCCTTCCTCATTGATCACAGCCGCATTTGAGGTTAGAAAGGAATTCGGGGAGTTTTCCAACTACAAACTTAATATATCCAAAACAGAAGTAATGCTCCTGAATATCTATATGTTCTCAGACGAAATTTCCCATTTAGATCTTCGCTGGGTGAATGACAAATTGAAGTATCTAGGGATATACCTTTCCTGTTCAATGTCCACAATGAAACAGCACAATCTAGATAAAATTTTAACCCACATAAAATTATATTTGGCCCAATGGGCTCTGCTCTCCTTCTCTCTTTGGGGACGAATCAATGTGATAAAGATGAATGTTCTGCCTCGGTTATTATATCCCTTACAAATGATAAATATTTTTCTTCCAAAGCAATGGTTTATACAAGTCCATAGAATGATTTCTAATTTTATATGGGGTAGTAAATCATCCAGAAGGGCTCTATTCAAAATGCAGCATACCAAAAAGGCAGGTGGTCTACAAATTCCCGACTTTCTTCTTTATTAATTTTCTATCACCAGTACAGTTCTCACACACTGGTTGACAGATAGAACCGGGGTGGAATCAACACAATACTCTCCTTTATGGCTACAAATAGAAGATTTTCTATGTCGGTCTTCTGAGTGTGATCTTAAAGCTCATGTTTAGGTGTCTACTAAGTATATTCCTAAGAACCTTCAGAATACTCTCATTAAGACTACACTTCAAATACATACAAAGATCTATAATGTTTTCCAAATATCATTAAAAACAGATGTCTCACAACCTCTTCTTTACAACCAGAATTTTAAGATTGGTGAACGTCCTATTACTCTTCATTTCTGGCCCTTGGGAAACCATTTTAGAGTTGCTGACTTACTCATGGAACAGAGACTCATGTCCTTCCAGTTAGCAAGTCTTAATTTTAACTTACCTACTTCTTTCTGTTTTAAATATTTAGAGCTCACACACATGCTTACTCAACATTTTGGATCGGGTCTATGGGATCAAAATATGGCTGGACCAATACTATTAACCATCTCTAGTTTGCCCTCTTCCCATCTAATTTCTTATTTTTATCGGCTTCTAAGGGATGGTATAGAGAATAAGGAGGGCCCCCCACATTACATTTGGGATCAGATGCTATCATCGACATCATCCACGACACGCTCATGGCCTAAGATCTGGACCCAGCTTTATCAAGATATAAAATGGCCCAGATACTGGATTCTACAATTTTATGTCATACACAGTTTGTATTATATACCAACCAAATTATACAAAATGGGCAAACTTTCTTCCGACCTGTGTACAAGATGTCATAAACACCCTGGGACCCTATTACATATCATGTGGGATTGTGAAAAAAACCTTACCGTTATGGGAGGCAATCAAAACTAAAATTGATTCTCTATTAGGACTTAATGAGGCTTTTGGACCAGAAATATGTGTATTGGGAGATCATAGTGACTATTTAATTGGAAATCAACAAAAACACAAGGCATTTATATCACTATGTGCCAAAAAGGTAATTTTAAGGCATTGGTTAGATCAGACTGTTCCCTCTTTTACAGAATGGTTTACTGTTCAAGCAGAGAATATCACTGCTCAAATGGTTAAAAGACCACATCATTATCAAAAAGTATGGGCACCCTTATATACATTGCTGACTATCAAGTGAATGGTTATAGGGAATAGATAATTTCTGAAGACAATAAAGAACAATTTCTATGACTGGAAATGTGACTCTCAGTCATAATAAAAGACAGAATCTACAGACTTAGGACCTTGCATACAGTGGGGAGGGGGATAGGAAAGAAGGGGAAGGAAGGTTGGGAAAAGAGTGCATTAGTATAAGTAAGGATACTAGCTTTAATTTAAATTTCTCTGAGTTGTGATTCTGTGTTTGACTGATTACATTGTTAACCATATAGGTAAAAGGTTATGTCAATTTTCTACTTTGTCACTGTTCTAAATATCATTACGTGATGTTTTTAGGTCTTTCTGGTTTACTGGAATGTTGAAACAACTTTCCTTCCAATAAAGCTTATGCAATTTGAAATAAAGAATTGGGGAAGAGAATGGAAGGAGGGTGGGGATGGCCAGAACCTTAGAGAAACAGTAGGTCCCAGGGCTAAATAGGAAACTTGGGCAGAGTGGACGGACCATTAATCTTTTCCTGCCAACATTGTCTAAGTTTCTATGGTGGGAGAAAGCTTCAGGAAGGATGTAAGGAAATTCTGTACAGAAATGAAGTGGAATGCATTCCCAGAATATGTGGCAGGCACATACAATCTTGCTGTCCTCAAACATAAGTGTGACAGGCACAGAAGTTAGTCCAAACTAGAAGAGGAAGGAAGAGTGGGTAGTCAAATGAAGGTGATGAGTGGATTAGAGAGCAGGGTGTTGAAATGCAGTCACGGACATCTGTATACTAGCTCAGACCCAGCATTAGGCTGGGTGCAGATGCAGACAGGTACTAGGCAGGCTTGATGGGCCACTGATCCTTTTTCTGCTGTCAACATATATGTTTCTGTTTCTGAAAGAGGCACCCTACCCACTCTACTACCCAAGGTAGACAGTGATTCCCTTGGTAAGTAGAAATTTGTCCAGGCTTACCTTGAAGTCCCACACTGTCTTTATGTCCACTCTCTCAGCTAGTAAGCTGTACCAGGAATTCATTACTCTGTGAAAGAAGTGCTTTATGATGTTTCCCCTGAATTAGTCACTTCTGAGCTTCAGAGTGTGTTCCTGTGTCCTGCTGCAGGAAACCAGACCAAACATCTCTGTCTGTTTAATATTGTCGATGGAAAATTTAGATAATGTCCACCACTCTTCCCGAAATGTTTGCTCTGTTTCTCCTCTCTAATTTTGTACCCACACTTCTCCCAAAATATTTGCTCTGCACCCCACCTAAAATATTAGACCCTACATCCATCCTGACATTTGTTCTATATCTATCTTGGAATTTGAATTTTCCCTTAAGTATCCATTTATTTGGCTCCTGAATAGAGCTATGTAGTAATATGAGTGGGTGGAAAAAAAGAGACGTATATGTTTGACATCCTTGTGGGGCCTTCACTTCATGTGGGCTGATGAGGTGAGAGGTGTGAGGTAGGGAGATTGGACTGTAGTCTCCAGTGGGTACCTCTTAACCTAGCTATGCTATAAACCCACAATGCCTCTAACTCCACTGAGGGAGGTTGAGGTTCGACCTGAGATGGACATGGGATAACCTAAGAGGTAGCAAAAACAGAGGCATAAATCCAAAAGGATCCATGCCTTCTATGGGAACATTTTGAAAAATTATTATATGCTCAAGGTAGGAAATCCACCTTCACCCAAAATTAATTTCTTTTTATTTTATTTAAAATTTGGTAAATGAGAAAGGAACACTGAGCCAAAGCTCATTTGCAGGTGTGACCCAGGAAAATAATACATACAAATTGTACAATATAATACAAGCATAGTATATATAGAACAAAGCATGGGGTGGTGTGTGTAACAAGAAGTTTATACACACACAAGGAGTTAGATGCTATATAAACCCAAGAACGAAGCTCAAGGGTATTTATGAAAAGCATCTAATCCCGAGGGTGTGTGTAAACTTTGAGTTTAAACACCACCCTTTATTTTATTTTATATAATTGCTGGGTTTCCCTTTTTTCGGCTCAGCAACTATATTATATAAAAGGAAGTTGCTGCATAGCCGCAGTCCACTTAGGTTACAGAGTGCGGTCGCCTTTCTTCATTTATTTCAAAGTTTTTTTTTTGGGGGGGGACAGCTGAAAGTTAATTTTAGTGCCTGTGGTACAAAACATTTGAATTACTTACCGCCAACTCCGAGCGGCAGATCCGTGTCCATTTGTTGGCGTTTTGGTGAGAAGGCTAGTGGAGAGTGATCGGGAAACAAGGAACTGCGTAGGGTGCATGAGCAGAGTGAGGGAAATTGTATGCAAATTTGCCATAATAAACACTCCTTTATTACTGTAAATAACGCCATGGTTTCCCTATTGGAAAAAAGGGAAAATGGTTATTATAATACAATAGCAACATTAAAAATATGGGTACTGCAGCATTGTTATCTTTTAAACATGTTCTATATCAGGAGGTTTTGTAAAACTGAATGTTTCCATGTCTGAGTATTGCCATTGAAACTATCAGGATTGAGCTGTGTATAATTTTTATACTCGAAAGCTTCTACACTTGTAATATGTGTATATTAATGTATTGTTAACTTACAATAACCACAAATTTCAGTTGAATGTGTATTATAATTAGGGCTGCAAGTTTGGTTTGACCTTAACTCCAAAAAGGTTGAACCCCAGCTGTTCACACGGGTGAGACTACCTACAGACTTTTTGCAGTTTTGTATGAACTTTGGTTCGCTCCATTTATTTAAAAAAAAACTCCTTTTTTTCATAACAACCCTTTCTCTGAGTGACTCTAGGTGGTGCTGTGAGGCTGATGGGGCGGTTGAGTAAAAAAAGAGAGGCACTTATTCCCAGAGCATGGCAACAGCAACAGTCCACCCCTCCCCCCTGCTTCCTGCTCTACTCTTTCTTTGGTGAGCACAGCCACCCGACCAACCCCTCCCCAACAGTCACGGATGCGGCATGGGAGATGGCACTGCAAGGCAAGGCATAGAGCAGCGTGGTGGAGTTGTGGTACACTTCATACTTGATACTTCTAAAGTGTATTGGTTGCCCACGCTGTTTAGCCTTTCAAATTAGCTGATAATACTGTGCTTTTCACCTGTTGCCTTAGACTAGGAATATTTATGGGATTCGATACTTCATTCTGCAGATTGAACCTGCTCATTTTTCCTTGGGGGTGGGGGTGGGGGTGTGGTTGTAATAACCGGAGTCCAGCATCACTCTTGAGGCTGACGATCAGTAAATTACACCACTGCATTACCATTTTAGTTCAATTAGTGTACTCTTCATATGTTGAATTAATATTGTTTGTATAAGTTTGTTCTCCTTTTGGGCTTGACCTTGGGGTAAACGTTCACCATTAATTAAAGGTATTTCACCTATGTTGGTTACTTATGCCATTTCCTTGACACTATGGAAAAAGGGCAATGGTTTTATGCATGCTCTTTCACTGTAACCCTATCAAGCTCTGTGCTGTGTTTTGCTTTATGTTTTAACTGTAGGTTATTAATTCTTATTGACTACCTCCTCTTTGTAGTATCTCAAGGGAAGGTGTTTGATAATGCCTTTATAAGAAAATGATGTGGTATCATCTGCTGTATCCTTTCATGCAACTTTATTGTAAGTTTTGCTTGCAAGATTTATAAATAAAAAGCGAATAATATAGGAATTGTGGATAGAATCCTGGCAAAAAAGAGAACATGGATAGCATGTGGATCTATGTGGTTGATAACATGTTATTCAGTAAACTTCCCTGAGAAAGTGGCTGATGTGAATGTGTCCATATCAACACCATATGCAGTCCCAACAGTGACCAGGTTTCATCTGTTAGCTGGGTATCAACTAGGCTGCAAGTTTGCTTTGACCTTAACTACAGAAAGGTCGAACCCCAGCTGTTTGCATGGGTGAAGACACCCATATATCTTTTGCATTTTTTTTGTGAACTTTGGTTCACCCTTTCAAAAAACAAACAAGCTCCTTTTTTTGTAACATCCCTTTCTCTGAGTGACTGTAGGTGGTGCTATGAGGTGGGTGGGGATGTTGGGCAAAGAAAGAGAGACACTCATTCCCATAGCATGGCAACCATGACAGTCCACTCCCCCACTTCCTGCTCTTCAGTGCTGTACTCTTTCTTTGGTGACCACAGCCATCCGACTGGCCCCTCCCGTAAGTCACAGATGTGGCACGGGAGATGGTACTGCCAGACTGGCATCAATGGTGTAATTTTTGCTCTCAGTAAATTCGATAATTGGTGATAGCTGCATGTTGTCAGCTGTGAAGCTCTAAGTGCGGCGGCAAGTTGTGACTCACTCAATGATTGGTTAAAGTGCTTGGGCCGGGCCATGGTGGATACACAGAGAGGACCACAGCAGGGGAAAGAAGTTACCAGAATGGAGGCACAGTTCAAAATAATCCCCAACTCTCCCAGAAAGCCACTAGTAAATGACACACCTGAGGTAGAATGGAGGTGGGGGGGCATATTTCTTTCTGTAGCAGAAGGATTAGGTAGCTAGTGGTGGGTTGGAATAGAGGCTGGGGATGCTTGTCACTCACACCCCTCTACCCCAGCTGGCTTAGGCATGACTGAGTTAAACTTGGATTTCTCAGGATGGTTGCTCAGCAATGTGTGCTTTTTGTGCCCAAATAAATGTGCTTAAGTGTATATGCTATCTGATTTTTTATTATAAATAGCTGTGTATTTTATATCTAAAATGTTGCGTTGCTTCCAATATTGTCACGATGATGCAGGTTTCTTCTGGCCATGTATGGGGAGAGAGGGGCAGACAAGGGCTGCCGTGGGGGTGGATGAGAGCTTGGGGACTGACAAAAGTTTTGCAACACATCACTGCTTGATTCCCTCTTCCCTACCTGTCCATACCAGGAGGGTAGCCCAAATCCTGATGTGCCCCAATGTGTGTGTGTGTGTGTGTGTGTATGTGTTGGGGTGGGGGAGGTGGAGAAGCACAGTGTACAGTGCAGGACCCTGTTTTCCATATGCCATGCCTGATTTTTTTGCATTATATATTTCTTCAGATTTTCAACAAAAATACAAACAAAACAGTTAAGCTAAGGACAAGGCAATGACACACAACAACAATTCATAACTTATATACATACCGATCCAAGTCCCTAAGCATCATAATCAAATAAATAGAATAAAAAGCAAGGTCATTTACATACTAACATACTAATTGCCAGCAGATTAGGCCTTATGGTCTATTGAGTCTGCTCGAAACCTCAGATCCCTAGTTGGGTCCGGAGGTCCTCCCCCTTCCCTTGTGTTCCAGAAACCCCTATCATTCATCCCCACCTCCCTAGGTCAGGCCATCATCTGATACATCCACTTTCTGTGTCTGTCCCACCCTCTCTTGAAGCCCTCCACTGTGGATCTCTGAACCAGCTCACCAGGCAGTGCATTCCAAGGGTCCACCACCATCACAGTGAAAAACCTCCTCCTCTTTCCCCCCTCACTCTTCCACCTTCCAACTTCAAACAATGCCCTCTGGTGATACCTCCCTGCTTTAGTCTAAAGATCCCCTCCATGTTTACCCTATCTAGTCCCTTGAGGTACTTGAAGGCCTCAATCATGTCCCCCCATCTCTCCTCTCCTCCAATGAAAACAGGCAGAGTTCCTCAAGTCTGTCCTCATACGTCAAATCCCCTAGTCCTTGTATCATCTTAGTTGCCCTCCTCTGTACCCTCTCCAGAAGCTGTATGTCCCTCTTCAAGTGTGGTCTCCAGTACTGTACACAGTACTCAAGGTGTGGTCTAACCAGTCCATTGTACACTGGCAGAATCAGTTCCCTGCGCCTAGAGGTGATCCCCCTTATGATGCATCCCAACATCCTGTTTGCCTTGCTAGCCGCTCTCCTGCACTGCTCAGAGTTATTCATACATGCATCCACCATGACCCCTAGGTCTTTTTCCCCCTATTGAGGCCTCCAGCGCCTCCCCTCCCAGGGTGTACCTGTGTTTAGGGTTCCCCGCCCAAGATGTAACACCTTGCACGTGGTGATATTGAAATTTAATTTCCATGTGTGAGCCCAGCTTTCCAGGGTGTCCAGGTCCCCCTGCAGGGCCAACCTCCCCTTTTCCCCCTCAACTACTGCTCGCATCCTGGAGTCATCAGCGAAGAGACTCATTTGACACACTATACCCTCCCTGATGTCCGCTACATATGCATTAAACAGGATCGGACCCAGGACCGAGCCCTGTGGTACCTGCTACTGACCTTTCTAGGGTTCGAGAGCTCCCCACCGACCACTACTCTCTGGGTGCATCCAGCTAGCCAGTTTTCAATCTATCTTACCATCAAAGGGCCTACTCCCAACCCCATCAGTTTCTTCACCATACCATTGTGGGGGACAGAGTCAAACGCCTTTTGCTGAAGTCCAAGAATAATACATCCACAGGCTTTTCCCTGTCCAGTTCTGATGTTACCCACTCGTAGAACTCCAGAAGATTGGTTTGACATAATCTGCCTGGCACGAACCCATGTTGCCGATTATCCAGACCTCCCACCTCCTCCAAGTACACCTCCAATCGTTCTTTTAGTATACTCTCCATTAATTTTCCCACCACCAAGGTCAAACTGATGGGTCTATAGTTACCTGGTACTTCCCTCGACCCCCCCCTTTATGGATTGGCACCACATGTGCCTCTTGCCAATCCCTAGGTACCCTCCCTGTCTCAAGTGACCTGTTGAAGAGCTCTGCCAGGGGTGCAGCCAGTATGTCCGCCAATTCCCATAGTAGTCTCAGATGAATGCCATCCGGCCCAGGAGATTTGCCTTTCTTTAGGACCTTGAGTGCTAACCACACCCTTTTGGTGGAGATAGCATCATCCGTCCCCTCCACCTTACTGGCCTTTTTATCCTTATCCTGATGCGACACCCCTGGGGTACCTCTCCCTCCCTCTTTCTGTTGCTTCCCTGATCCCACTCACTGCCGCTTCTATTCCCATCATGCCTGGCTTTGTAGATATCCCATACCACTCCCTAGCAAACACAGAGGCGAAGTACTCGTTTAATACCTCTGCCTGGTCCCTCACCTCTTCCACCCACCCTCCTTTTGATCTCAATCTGCTGAGAGGGCCCTTAGTTTTTCTCTGCTCCCCAATGTACCTGAAGAACCCCTTTTCCCCTCCATGTATCCCCTGTGCCAGCCGCTGCTCTTTACTGGACTTTGCCCCTCTCACCATCCGGGTGACTTTTCTAGATGCAAGATGGTACATTTCCTTATCCCTATCCCCTCTTGTTGTTTTATATTTTTTGTAGGCCACTTTCTTTTCTCTGACCGCTACCTGAATCTCACTGGACCACCAGCATGGTTTATGTGACCTTGCTCCCTTACGTTTCACCTTAGCGCAGGTCCCGACTGCCTCATGGAGTCCCCAATTTATGACCTCCCATCTCTTTTCCACATTTGTCATTGATGTAATTCCCTTCAAGTGATTCTTGAGAATATTTCCCGTGCCCACAAAGTCTGCCCCCCTGAAGTCCGCTGCCAGTGTTCTAGATCTCCTCCCCATACTTATTTGAAACCAGACAGTATTGTAGTCGCTCCCAGTCAGGGGATCCTCTACAACCAGGTCCCTTACCAGATCCCCATCTGCCAGAACCACGTCCAGGACATGCCCCTCCCTTGTGGGCTCCATCACATGCTGTGTTAAGAACACATCCTGGAAGCTGTCCAGCAGCCTCTGCTCTTTGGCCACCTTAGAGGACATGGTTCCCCAGTTTGTACCTAGCATATTAAGATCCCCCATCAACACCACTCCTTCCCCTTTTGGTCCACACTGGGCAATGATGTTGTCCAGCAAACCATCCTCCAGAACATCACCCATCCCGGGGGACCTATATACTACACCCAGCTTGACCTTACCTCCTGCTGGGGTTCATAAGGTGACCCATAAGGCCCCCACGTTTCCCTCTGCCTCTTCTACCCTAGCAATTTCTCTGTCATCTCTAATGAAAATTAGATTTATACAGATTTATACAGCAACATTTATACAGATATTTAAATTATGTAAGACAAAATTAATGTCCTTTTATTCAAATCAGCTAAGCACCATATATAATCAAAAAACAAAATAATATTCTTCTTGGTTCTTTGCTTTCCTACCTTTCGTATCCATCCCTCCTCGAGTGTTAGGGTGTCTGCAGGTGACAAGGCTGCTAAGTATGGTTGCCAAGCATTACAGAAATGCTCCCTTCTGTCCTGCATTACATATGTAAGCCTTTCCAAGGCAAGAGCTTGCAGCATCAGTGTCTTCCATTGTTGTATAGTGGGTCTAACTGCTGAAACCCACGTAGTGAGAATGGTTTACCTATAGCACTTTGACAGCACTAGCGCCGACATCCCCTACAGTGATAGCTACAATGATGACTGTCAGCATTGTAGCCACGGGGATGTCGGCACTCACAATCAGACGGCTGTACCCACACCCTCCAGTCTCTAGGATTCTAACTCTGAGTTGGAGTTGGACTGTGGGTGGGCGAGGCAATCACCTAGCGAGGCAGTCCCGCCATAGACCACCACAGCGATGGGTGGATTTTGCCTGATTCCTGTCGCTGTGGTGGTGTTCGCCGTCGGGGAGTCACTGCAGTGATGGTACACCATTGAGAATACAGTGGCGTGCCATAACTAGTATGACTCTAAGCCATCTTGGCAGTGAGGTCCATTCTGCATCGCCTATATCATCTACCCAAAACAACATTATTATAGGCAGCTGTGGAATTGGTCTACCTGCAAGTGTTTGCACTTCCTGCCTCACCTACCTCCAGAACTCCTGCAGGACAGGGCAAGACCAGAAGTAATGATAGTAAGAGGCTATACCAACATTGCACCTGGGACATACCGGGGAGACCTCAGGATTGAACTTATTAACAGTCAGCGGAGGGCAATACAGTCTGTGGCAAAATTTATAGAAGTATTCTTTATACTTATTACAAATCAGGATGCCCTGATGCAGCTGGGTCATTACCTTCCAGATATCCTCTATGATAGTAATCCTCATATCTATTTCCCAAAGCTGCGTAGTTTTTTGTGTCATATCTGAGACTAATTGCCTACACACCTTGGCAACCCTGTGTATGGTACTTTTGGGGTTCCTCCACCCATCTTGTATCAATTGTTCAACTTCGCCCAATATAGACTCCATGTCAAGTGCTCTCCCCAGAGTTTTGCAGTATGCCCTAACCTGCAAATACCGGAAAAAATGTGGGTGCCCCAACCCTGTTCTGGCTAGAGGCCTTCAAAAGAGACTAACCCCTCCTTAGTGTACAGATCTCGCAGGCATCTTATACCACTGGCCTCCCAGTCCTTTAAGCCAGAATCTGCCAGGCTAGGAATAAAAAAAGGGTTCCCCGCTACTGGCAGGAGCAAGGTTTCCTCCTATGCAATCCCTCTCTGGTGAGTCATATGCCCCCAACAATCCAGTACTGACTTGACCAGTGGGTTTGGCTTGGATAGTCCTGCATAAGTCCTCCAGCCTCTCCCAGAGAGATACACTGAGACCCTGCCAGAACAGCCCCTCTCCTCAAGGTCTTGCCAGTCAGCTTCTCAGGGTCTGCCCACCCAGTCCTGTACATAACGACGCTGTATAGCTAGGTGGTAAATACCCAAATCAGGGAACTATATGTCCCCTCTCTCAATCAGGGTCTTTAAGCAGGGAAGGCCCACACATGGCCGCTTTCCCTTCCATGGGAAGTCTGAGAAGGCCTTTTCTAATCATTTGGTATCTGCTCTTGTTAGTCCCACATGAAGCATTTGCATGCTATACAAAACTCTAGGTAGGATATTCATTTTGAGCAAATGTATTCGTCCCAACCATGTAATAGGTAGTTTACCGTATCTGCCCAGGTCAGCTATAATCACCTGCAGTAGTGAGGTATAAATCAAATCATATAGGATCCTGATGTCTTTCCCAATTCTAATGCCCAGGTATATAAAAGAGTCCTGGACTCTACAAAACCCCCAGTCCAAGGTCTGCTCACCCTCTCCATCCTGGGTCTCCCCCAAAACATAACTCCTCCAGTTTACTTTAATTAAACTTGTAGCCCAAGAATTTAGAGAACTGGTCAATCAGTTCTAAGAGTGGGGGCATAGACTGGGCAGGCTTGGCCACGTATAGTAGCATGTTGTCCACATAGAGAGAAAGTTTATGAGCCCTGCCTGACTGGCCCAGGACACCCACAATCTCAGAATGCAATCTGATTGCCACAGCAAGGGGTTCCAGCACTAGGGCAAAGAGGAGGGGTGACAGAGGGCTTCCCTGCCTAGTCCCCCTTTCCAAAACAAAACTATCAGTAAGTGTTCTATTAACTAAGTCACGAGCTGTGGGGGCATTATACATTAGCCACACCAGCCCTACAACTCATAACCCAGACCAAATTGGGTTAGAACTTCCAGTATGTACTGCCATTCGACTCGATTTGCTTTTTCTGCATCCATTGACAATATGTGGACAGCCTCATATCCATTTGAGGCCCCCCCACACCACATTCAGCAGGGTTCTTTCAAAATGAACCTGGTTTTGTCTGGGCGAATCAGTTCTGGCAGGAGTCTGTCTAGGCGGCCCGCCAGGACTTTAGCAAGGATTTTAGAATCATATTTAAGAAGGGAGATAGGCCTGAAAGAGGCACATTGAAGTAGGTCCTTACCCTCTTTAGGGATCAGATAGATCACTGCTTCCCTCCAGGTTTGGGGCAACGTCCCATCTTCTTCCCTAGCAGGACTAAACACCGCTTCTAGATGGTCAAGTATATGGGGTTTCATGGCCTTATAATATTCTGTGATGAAACCATCTGGTCCACTAGCCTTCCCTCTTTTTAACCCTGCAATTGCCTAGCTGTTTCCTTCCTTGTTATCTTAAAGTTTAGCTACTCTCGCTGAGTTGTAGATAGCTTAGGGAGATAGAAGCCATTTAAAAAATTCTGCATATTAGCCCTCACATCCCCACACTATGTTTTGTATAGTTCCTGGTAGAACGGTTTGAACCTACCCCTTATGAGATTTTTGTCCTTCTATAATTCGCCATCCAGGCCTTTAATTACAGAGATCAAGTGTGGGCTCCTCTTCCCTTGAATTATGTTTACCAACATAGTACTGGGCTTGTTCCCCCATTCATGAAAATGTTTCAGAACAAATAGGCATGTTTTCCTGGCCTCTCCCAACAACAGGTTATTTAATGCCTCTCTGGTCACTACCAGCAGGTGAGGGGCACCATCCCCTCCCTCCCCCTGAGCCACTCGCCTCTCCAACACCTTAAGATGATGCTCAAGGTTTACCCTTCATTCTTTAATCCTCCTTTTGTGGTATGCCACATAGCTAATAATAGAGCCCCTCATAAACGCTTTCCCGGCATCCCAAAAAACAGCCTTGGAGGGGGCCATTTCCAGGTTAGCCTGTACGTATTGTTTACACTGATCATTTAGGTGTTCCTTAAATTCCTTATTAGCTAGTAAATAGTTAGGAAACTTCCAAATTCAGAGTTCTACCCTTTCTCCCTCAATGTCGGAGATATAAGCACCATTGCATGGTTGGAAACATGTATTGGGCTATGTTTAACTTAGGTCACACGGAAATACCAGGACCTAGAAATATACATATAGTCCAGCCTTGACCATGTCTGGTGTGGATGTGAAAAAAATGTATATTCGCAGAGGGTGGGGTTGACTGCCCTCCATCCATCAATTAGATCTAAGTCCACCATCCCTGCCTGCTAGCTGCGGATAGTCCCTCTGAAAGTATTCTTGCACTCAAAGTGATCTACTGTGGGGTTCATCAAACAGTTCAAATCACCACCTAGGATCAACCCTGGAAATTGTTCTGCCATAAGAAACCCCAAAAGGGATTTATAAAACTCAGGGTCATGCACTGCAGGTGTGTACACATTCGCAAAAGTTATCTTTTCCCCAAAATGTTCACCTACTACAAATACATAACGACCATTGACAGTATCAACCACCACTCTATCAAGCTTGAAAGGTAGACGTTTGTGTAAAATGATGAACATTTCTCTCTTATGGAAGGTGTATGATGCTGCATAAGCAATCCCTCACCCACCCTATTTTTTATTTGGCGTGCTCTCTTTCTGTAAGATGGGTCTTCTGTAGTAAGGCAACAATCACAGCCTGTCGTTTGAGTGCAGCTAATAACACAGTGTGTTTGACAGGAGTAGATATCCCTCAAACATTCCATGAGGCTACTACTAACTCCGATGGACTAGCCATGATTCCTGCCACAACTCTTCCCCATAGCCCAGACCTCCCAGGCCCATATCCCCTTCAGAAATAAGTGGTGCACATACAATATTCACATAGTATGACTGGATCTTGTAGTTAACAGCAAACAGACCAACAAACAATAAACAGCAACTATATACAGTCCCCAGATACCTCCCCTCCAACTCATTCATACCAATGCATTCATTGAGTTTCCCTCCCAGTTGTAACTAGAATTGCATATAGCAAAAATTTTACACTCCAGCCCATAGTTTGGCAAGGATGTTCCCCCGCCTCACCACAAACTACTTAGAAGTTTCATACTACTATCCCTTCAATAAAATACAGTAGGCAGTAGTTTTGTTCCCCCTTCCCCATGTGCCTCGATCTATCTCCCATCATGTATCATGCACATAGAACCCCCCACTGAAATCTGCAGGAGAGCATCAAAAAATTAAATGCCAACTGTTCCCCTTTAAAAATTAATAAAAGAAAAAGATCCATCAGAGAAAACACAAGAAGTAAGAAGGCTTCTCATGCTTCAGACCCTCGGCAGAGCGAGGAAAGTTCACAGTCAACGTGCAGTCAGGCATACAGTACCAGCAAGTTAAGTCACTTGTGACTAAAGAGAAGGGGAAAACAGTTCATCTTGAGAGCCAAGAATCGCATGAGGCAAGCAAGAACAGTTTGCTTTAAGCTCTGCAGTTCAAACAGTCACATTTTCCCAAAGATTAAGTCAGATACAACAGTACCTTAGGTAATCAATCGAAGACAGATCTGGTTTCATTTGCAGGCCCAAATCCTCCATCAGTAACAGGACCACCTATCAGTATTAAATAACTTCACCCCATCTTTTTCTTGAGGTCCTTCACAAAGACTTCTGCTTTGTACATACCAAAAAGAATATGTGGTGCCTTCATGTTTAATTTTGAGAGCTGTGGGGGTAGAGCATAAAACACTCAACCTGGGCTTCTCGCAACCGCGCCATCACTGAATTAAAGGTGTGGTGCCTTTTAAGCAGGCAGGCAGAGTAATCTTGTAATAAAAAGAGCTTGTGGCCTTCATATTGCAATGAGGATGTATTCTGATATGCTTTCAGGACCAGCTCCCTGTCTTGGAAGTTATGAAACCTCATTACTATCTGTCATGGTGGCTGATCTGCAGGTGGTCTGGGAAGCACAGATCTATGATCCCTTTCAAGCTTGAACAGACCATTCTTAGGGGAAAGTCTCAGGATCTCAGGTAGAGTCTTTGCACAGAATTCAATAATTCTGATTCCCTTCAGCCCCTCCGGGAGCCCCCGGAGCCACAGATTCAGCCTCCATTGATAATTTTCCTGGTAATCAAACTGATCTTTAAAATCTTCCAGCTCTTTTTGTAAGGTTGCGATCTGATCAGGGACCGGTGCCGTGGCATCCTCGACGTTGGAGATTTGTTGCTCCATCTCAGTTAAACGCGTTGTATGAGAAGCATGCAAGTCCACCAATTCCTGGAGTTTGCAGTCAAAATTAGATGCCAGACTGGTCAGATGAGGTTCAAGGGCCGCTAGGATCTGCTGTGTTATTTAGTGGCCTAAGGCACTTACTTCGGCCGCAGACAGCAACATGGGCCCACCACTTTCCACCTGTGAGGCCAGAGGCTGCTTTCTTTGATATTTTTTGCCACAGCGCAGGAGCCTTTCACCAAACTGGATGCAAGGTATTCATCCATGGTTCTTCCAAACAGGATAAATCATAGTTTTAGCAAAAGTAGACGAAGGAAACACTACTTTAAATTGTTTTAAATTGTGGTGATTTGCAGAGCGAAGGAGAAGTGCATCCCTACTCTATCTTCCTCATTAGCGCACCCCTGCCATGCCTGTTAATGAGTGATGACAAGGGAGTTTGGGTAGGATTTGCGGCGAGTAGACCTTTGCAATTGGACACCCTGATACATATCCTGTCACAGACTACATTGTTGTCTCTCACACTCAGAATGGCGTATGTAAACAGCAGTTTTTTACTGGATAGTGCACTTCTACTTCCTCCCCACAGGACAGGCAGCATTGGGCTAGCCTAGTTTGGACATTTAGGGTATGGGGAATGCAGGATGGGGACACCCAGCTGTGCCCCCTGAAGACTGGGCCAATGGATTTTTTAATAGTACAGCAACCACTCCAGGAACCAGAATGAAGTGACAGGAGGACCCAGGATGAAAGTTGATTCCCCCTGGGGCAGAGAGGAGAAGGGGTAGAGGATGGGGGCACACAATTTTGCTTTATTGTGCCTCCAAAGACTTTGTTCTGGTAAGGGAAGGGGCAAGGAAAGAGGTAGGTAAGGGTTTATAATGTGATATGTGGCTTGGGCCAGGTAGAACCAAGTAGAACAAGGTAGAACTTTTGCATCTTGTGCTGTTCAGCTTGAACCAGGTAGAATCAGATAGAACTTTTTCAAACTTTTATAGGTTCTACCCATAAAGTTCACGAGATAGAACTTCTAGAGGTTCACATGGTCCTACAGTAATTATAATGTTTCTATAGTTGTATTAGTTTAATTTTGGTTTTATTTTGCAACCAGGCACTAAACTATATGCACAGGACAACTTTATAAATAGGGCTAACAGCTCTAATAGTAACATCCAGTATAAAAATAAAAGCTTTTACTTAACCTGCCATAACAGTATGTGTGAATGGAAGATAAAGTAAATAAAGTTGTCATCTGTGACATATTACAGTTTATTCAAAGTTGAATTCCTTTGCTAAGGTGTTTCTAGAAGGATGACGTCTAATGCCTAAAGTCTGTCTTGCTTCTTAACTCTATTATTGTATGGACATTCATGTTAATGAGTCAATGTACTTATGGGTGGCCCCTTAGACTGCACACAAGTTGTCCCTGCACTTTTTAATACCTTAACAGACTATCCAGCTCAATCCAATGAGGAGGTCCCCATAGTACAAAACTATTAGGCAACACTTACACCATCATACCAGTCTATAGACTTCTGAGCATGAGCAGTGCATTTCTTCACCTGGCTGTTCGTCTTAAAAAGCTGGTGGTGGTCTTTCAAAAGCTGTTGCTCCTAATTAAAAGGTTGCTACAGTCTAGCTGCTTATGAAAAGATACCATTGCTTGTTAGTCATTGCTGTTTAAGCAATAAGGTACAACCAGGGGTTATGTTAATGTTTTAGTTAATCATCCCCTGTGGGTGTAATGTGGCACAAGGTGCAGCCGAGCGCCATATTGCCCCCAGTGGGTGATTAACGTGAACATTAACATAACCCCTGGGAGTATCTTATTGCTATTATTTAAATATAGTCTAATCAAAAAATATGAAAATTTCTGTTTTATAAAAGTTTTTTTTTTTAATTTTCAGTTACTTTATAATAAAATAGTCCTTCCACAGTCTTTTGAGAGCTTGAGCATGGTCATACTGTTAGTGCATGAGACTGAGTCAGTGTAAGGGCTGTTGTGCTGCAACTGTCTGGAGTATGGTATGAAAATTGTACGATAAACCTCATTAAAGAGTAAAATGACTAGCTTTAAAATGACATTATCTTGTACCTGTCTGCTGCAAAACAAGAACCTCTAGTTCACTTTTTGAGCCCCACCCTGACTATTAAAGAATCCCCTGCACACTCAAAATGCAGTGCAAGCCACAGGATGGCTGTTAATTTGAAATCCCTATCAGTCCTCTTGCAAGCCAGCAATGCCAGTTCCATTGTTAAATCACACCGAGGCTGTAAATTTAAAAGTCCCGCCCAGCCACCTGCTCATAAACTGCCAACACTGGCTCGGTTGTTGAACCGCAACATAGCAGTTAATTCAAAAGCCCTGACCACCTGCTGGCAAACTGGTGCTACAGGCTTTGTTAGTAAGCCAAACGCGGCTGTTAATTTAAAAGCCCCACTCATCCTGTTACAAACTACTTTTAGATACTATACTGAATGGAGAACAAAATGAGTCTGTGACAGACTTTTATTAAACTGTGACACTACTAGGTACCGATGGCACTCTGCAGCATATTGATTTTCAACACACTTCAATCGTAAATCACCGGAAATCAAATGCACCTTTGTTAGTGCTATTTCTGATAATCATACCTAGAAACCACAACAACAAAAAAATGGTGACTTAAATTAGGGATATTTTTGTGTTAGGAATAACAATAGACAGTATCCTTCAAGTACATCATTTCAAGATAGCGACAGAAATGATTGCTAGTGGCAATAACACTGACAGTAGAATCACGAATTCTCACAGCCGACTGCACAGCACGACACTCGCGATCAGAAATTATCAATTGTTAGTAAAAAGAACTGAATGGGCAAATAGCTGAGAAGATTACAGAAAATTACAATAAATGAAGCCACACAGAACAAAGCACTGTTGTATTTTATTGTTGTTTGAGCGAAATGCATGTACCAGTTACACAGAGACAGTGCTAGTGAGGAACAGCAGGTGGGAACCCTGACATAGAGACTAACAGCCATGTACATAGCATTCAGCATCACTGCTAAGTGAGTCAGCTTGAAATCTGAAATGGGTTAAAACAATAAAACAGAGGCAAACAGGGGTGCCATTAAAAGGCAACCAGACATGTCTGATGGCATTCCTGAAGAAATGGAGGCATGTATAATGAGGGAGTGGGGGGGGATAGAAGGAGAAGGGGAGGAGCTAGGTGAGGTCATGAATGACAGCAGGCAGAAAAGGGGAGGGGACAGGTGAGATCATGAGGGATGACAGGTTCAAGGGGAATGATGCGTACTTCCTAGGGGGATAGGATTGGTCCAGGGGAGGAGCCAATAGAGGTCCTTGCAGGGGTCCTTAGGGGGATTATAGGCCCATGTCTCAAGACTCTCCCCCTCTTTCTGCTGGGATCTTTCATTTTGAGTTGGTCCCAGCACAGCGATTGGCAAGTTCCTAATTGACTTCGCACCACTAGGTAAGGTATTGCAACTCTGAGGCCTGGACTTCCAGGCCCGGAGGGTTTTTCTATGGCAGTTTGTATGATTTGGGGTAATTATGTGCTATTTTCTACATTTTATAGTAAAAGCTTGATTTGTTCTCATGTTACAATTGTAGCATAGTTAGCGTGGCTGGGGCCTGCTGGCCACATGGCATGGCCTCCTTTAGTGCAAACCAGCGTTTCAGTCTTTCAGTGGTTATAGTTTAGATGTGGGTAGTTTTGTTTGAGCCATGATGTTAAAGTCATTGTTTATGTGGAATGGTTGAAAAGACACTGGACAGTGTAGCTGGGGCTGGTTATTTCGTTTTGTACTTTTGCTGATTGTTAGGCACACCAGTTTGGGCAACATCTGGTTAAAAATGCAACTAAAATTGTTCAGTGAGATTCTGGGGATTTCACAAGGAGGACCAAGCTGGTGGGCCATGGTGGGCCAGATGTGAGCTAGGGCACATAGGCCCAGTACGCCTGGCCGCCAATGCCTGTTGTTTGAAATGGGGGCTCTTGCTCGGATGCGCCCAGAAAAAGGGGCACACTGCCTGTTCTGACTAAACCTCCTAGTGGGAAGGCTCAGGTGCTAGGGAAGCTGTTGGTCTTGGCTGGGCCGGGCAGGTGCGAGGCTGAGGGGGGATTCGCTTTCTGTGCCTGTCAGGGTTTGGGCATGCTGACATTCATTTCACCCCGGGATGGGGTTGAGAGCCCAGGTACAAGGAGCAAGGGCTGGTGCCTTCAGCCTACTGAGTGGATCTCAGGTCACAAGCCAGGCTGGGGGCGTAGGCTGTGTCTACATGGGATGGCATCTGACATCATTGCCACATGGTCAGTGGATACAGCACAAGTTTTGGCACAGGCTGGCCCAGGGGAGGCAGCTCCAGTTTGGGGGAGCAGCCTCAGGGAGAACATACATGCTGGGGCTCTCCTTTGTGGGGACAGCAGGAAAATAAAAATAAAAATAAAAAAAGAGAACTCGGGAAGGTTTTTCAAAGGAAGGAGCAATATATGCTAAGTGGGAGACCACTAGGGGAAGGAAGATATTGCTATGGTGGTCCCCAAGAGAAGGGAGCCCAGGATGAAGCCACCTGGTCAGAGAAGTAGCCAGGGGACAAGGGGCCATACGATGGTCACGTGAGCTAATGGATGCAAGGCAAACCGGGGACCAGTAAAAGGGGAAAACAGGCCACATCAGATGGGCAGAATGGCTCACTTGGGGGTGAATTCACCCCCTTGGCCCGGTGCTCATTCTCTGAGAGGGCCAGGATGGAGTGAAGATATGGCCACCGTGTGGGGAGGGCACCTCATGGCGTGGCGGCAGGGTGATGGAAAACACCCGGCTGCCACTTTAGACTGCGGCTGATGACTGCCATTTTATGGGCTAGGTGGATGGCAACCACCACAGAGTGGGCAGCAGTTTGGGCTGGGAAATGGGCCTGTGTTCTGCGGGACCCATGGGTATGGCCCAACATATGGCTACTCAGGGAGGCCTGGGCAAGGGGTATAGTACGATGCCCTGAGGTGTGGCCAGGGACCCATCAACTAGGAGGGGCAGGCCAAGAGGTTACTGGGCTTAACAGTTGGCACTGGGCTCAGTCGGCCACCATCTTGACAAGGGCTGGTCATGAGGTCAGCATGAGGGGGGAGTGGGCTGCTATGACTGAAAAAAAAAGGGAGACAACAAAAGGAAAGCAAGGAATGACTGGTGTTGCAATCTGCTTAAGCTGGACCACAAGGCACTGCTCGACAGAGAAGGGGGGACAAGGGAGAGGAGGATGGGGGGATGGTCACAGCTCAAGGAGACTCCTCATCTCCTCCCCCCCAGTAAGATATGAATATGAGGCACAGCCTCCATGTTTTAACAGACTCCCCAGGGATTTATGACTTGGGTATCCCACAAAAACTCAAAAAAAAAGTAAAGAAAAGGGAAATATAAAATAAAAAATGGAGAGATGTAAGCCAATAAGACAGGATGGAGAAGCAGGTTAGGAGTGTAGAGCATGTCTATTCATACACAAGGAGGTGTACAGAAATAGGGGCCTGAAGAAGTACTGATGCTGTTTAGGCAGTACAAATGTTAGGATCTCTGAGCCCAGAGCACACGGCAGCCTCGGAAGCAAAAGAGGCAGCAGGACGTTGGGGACACGACCCAGCTGGGGCTTGGGGCATGGACTTGGTCACTAAGCAATTTAATTTGTTTCCCCTGTAGCTTTTCACAGTGATCATGGCACCTAAGAAGCCTACAGCAACAGCCTCCAATGCGTAGCTCAGAGAGGAAGCAGCGGCTCTGAGGGGGAAGATGACGCAGCTCATTGAGAAAGTGCAGAAGAGAGAAGAAGAGGAGAAGGAGGCTGAGAGGAGGAGGAAGAAGCTGATCAGACCAAGGGGCAAGGGCAGGGGTGGGAAGCATCTTTGGGGTGCGGACCCAAAGTCAGAGCCAGTGCCCCTGTCAGGACCCACACCTGAACCACAGGACCCAGACACAGGAGTGGGTAAGGGTGCAGGCAACCCCACAGAGGAAGGCAACCTGAAAAACTATTTGGTGGGTCTCCTATGTGATATGGGGGATAAGGGGCAGGACACGATGGAGAAGATTTTGGTGGAACTAAGAAAAGACAAAGGGGATAAAGGGGGTGCAGGTCACAGGGTGGGGGTGGGAAGAAGCTTTATGATGCCCCCCCCAGGTTTCTCGCTGGGGGACCATGTTCCTGGGTCCATTAAAGAAAAGATATACAGAGGGGAGTATGTGGATATTTTTGGTTTACTGGATAAAAAGACTGCTAAGAAATATGAGCAGAAGGAGTCAGTTGGGAAGTCAGAGATAGCAGTAGCCCTGGCTGTAGTGGGGCACAAAGAGGAGGAAGAGGCTACCTATAAAGGGAAGAACTTAGACACTGGGCAGGCAGAGTTTCTGATATACAGCACCATTTTGCTTGAAAAACAACCAGAATTAGCAATTCCACTGTTAACATACATGCCATTATTCGGGATGCATAAAAGGTGCAAAAGGTGCAAAAGGGGTATGGGTGGCTGGGGTATGATAAGGCTTTTCGCCAAAGGATGGCTTTGAGGGGGATCTGAGGTGGGATTGCATGCACTCAGCGTTGTGGGTCCGGACCCTATCAGGCCAGGGCATCAGCGTAGGGGAGGGGAGTAAGAAACCTACACGGAGCCCAATTGCGAAGTCCTGCTGGGCCTACAACAGGGCCTCTTGCATTTGGAACAATTGCAAATTTAGGCACTTTGCTCAAAATGCAGGGGGCAACATCCAGTATCGAAGTGCAAGGGGAACACGGCACAGACTGGTTGGCAGGGTAACCTCGACCAGTCCTTTTGGGGTGGCCAAAGGGGAAGGGGGGGACATACTGGGTATGGAAGTAGGGGGAGCGTGTCGGGTAATAGAGGAAGTTACATTTCCAACTACGGGTGGAATTGAGGGGCATACAGATGGGCGCAGAGGTGGGGTTTTACCCTGACAAAACCCCCCATCAAGGCCAAGGTGGCTGAGGCCTGGACAGTGGATTACCCCAACAAAAAACAGGGAGCAATGTTGGGGGGGGATTTAGGTGGGGTTTTCCTCTGGCCTCTCAGGGGGCCAGAAAAGGAATAAGGGCCAAGAATTTGGCCTCATTTGGGGGACAGAGGACATAGTGCACCAAAAGATTGGAAAGGAAAAGGATGCAGGCAGGGTCAAGGCACCCTTCAAGGAACCTCCTTGCACGGAGCTTCAGATCTCACCCCTGGGAATAGTCCCAAAAAAGCAGCTGGGTGAATATCACCTGATTTACCACCTGTCCTCCCCAGAGGGGGCATCAGTCAACAATGGCATTCTAGAGGAATTTAGTGCAGTCTCCTATGCCTCACTGGACATGGCGGTTATCCTAATATGGGCAATATGGGGGCTTGGCTGGCAAAGATGGATATTGAGTCCACTTTCAGGCTGTTAAGGGTTAGGCCAGAGGACTGGGACCTGTTGGGTTTCCAGTTCGACGGAGGGTTCTGTTTTGACAAAGCCATGCTCATGGGGTGTTCAGTTGCCTGTTCTACTTTTGAGGCTTTCAGCACCTAGGTTCGGTGGGCATTCAGGTGAAGGTATGGCCATAGGAGGGTGGTACATTACCTTGACGAGTTCTTGCTGTTTGGAGAAAGCCAGGGGGAGGCTAAGGTGATTTTGGAGGATTTCAAGGATATGTGTCAGAGGATTGGCATTCTTCTGGTGGAAGGAAAGACAGAGGGCCCTGCGACGGCACTGGAATTCTTGGGAATTGAAGTGGACACGGTACAAGAGTGCTTTCGCCTACCTGAGGCCAAGGCCTGGTTAAACTCCTGGTTAAACAATTGAAAAAAAAAGGCCCTAAAGCTCAAGGGTCTATTAGATCAGGTTATGGGTAGGAGATGGATGCCACTGGTATTAGTGCAGCAACTGCTGGGGCACCTTAACTTTGCATGTAAAGCCATAAGTCCAGGGTGGGTGTTTACGAGGCAGTTGGGTAGGGCCACAGGGAAGGCCAAGCTGCCACACCACTGGGTTGATATCTCCAAGGGGATAAAAGAGGTCCTGGTGGTATGGAGTACATTTTTATCAGATTATAACAGGGTCACCTTCTGGCAGGAAGAATAGGTGAACAGCGCCAATCTGGAATTGTATACGGATGCATCAGGTGCCTTGGGGTTGGGGGCCTATTTTAGGAGTCAATGGATATCAGAGACCTGGCCGGACAGTTGGAGGGACACAGGTTTGTTGAAGGACATAACTCTGTTGGAGATATTCCCCATATGGGTAGCTCTGAAGGTCTGGGGAGATGTGTGCAACAAGAGGGTGCTGTTCTGGTGCGACAACAAGGGTGTTGTTGAAGTGATTAGTAGATGGCAGTGGTCTACTGATATGGTAACCAGGGTCATGAGGCAGCTAGTTCTGTTGGGGCTCAGGTTGAACCTCTCATTGAAGGCTAGTCATGTGGAGTGGGTTAAAAATGAAATTATGGGCAGCCTTTCCCGTCTTCAACTAGGCAGGTTCTGGACGTTGGCCCCCCAAGCAGTAGTGGTGAACACACAGGTGCCAGAACATCTTTGGGAGATTGGGCGGCAAGAGCCCAAATGTTGTACCAGAACTCATGGGTGGCTAACACTCTGAAGGCTTACAAAGGCACATGGGAAGCCTTCCAGGAGTTTCGGTGACAGCTGGGCATGGTAGTAAGTTTGCCCGGCAAAGAAGAGCAGGTAATGTGGTACATGGTGGACAGGTGGCAGAAGGGGATGGCATATTCCACCATGGGGGTACAGCTCATGAGTATAGGTTGGGAGTGCTGATCTAGAGGATGGCTGGAGTCCAACAAGGCCAAGTGGGTGAGACACATGCTCTTGGGTTGGCAAACGGGGCAAGCTGCCCAGGGTGACTTCAAAAGACCCATCATGAGTGAACTCCTAGCTGAACTGCTAATGGCCGTAGGAGCGATATGCATTTCAGCTAATGAAGCCTGCCTCTTTCGGGCAGTGTTTGCACTCGTGTCAAAAGGGGCCTTTAGAGTGGGGGAGGTAGTAGCAAAAAACAAGGGGGGATTTGAAAGGGGAGGCTACAAGACATGGACATCACGTTTGCCATGGATAGCTGTTTGTTTGGCTGTGGTGGTCAAAGGTCAACCAGCAGGGGAGGGGGAGGCATAGGTGAGGATCGACCGGGAAACAGGGAGTGATACTTGAGCAGTGTGGGCCATGGAGAACTATAAGGGCATTCAGCCAACAGGCACAGGAACCTGGTTCCAGCAAGGCAATGGGGTGGTGCTCACAGGCTATCAGGTGGGAGGGGTCTTGAAAAAGGGTCTGTCCTTTTTGGGTTGGGATCCTACGGAGTTCACCCCCACCCACACTTTCTGCATAGGGGTGGCAACCAGTATGGCTGCAAAGGGGGGTCGGAAGAGGAGATAAAGAACCTGGGCAGATGGCGCTCTGCCTGCTACAAACGATATGACAGAACCTAAATGACCTCTGTTTCTTGTTTCCCTGTCTTGACAGGTGGCCACAGAAGGCAGAGCATGTGGATTGTGGGACACTCATTTGTATATTGGTTGGAGAGATACGCCAAGGCCACATCAGGAGGGAGGCAACTGAGAAGTGGATTCAACTCTGCGCAAGTCAGTTGGAAATGGGTCATGGGCATGCACTGGTCCCAGCTACTCCCACTGATGGAGGAACTAAAGTTAACCTGGGGCAGGTCTGACCTGCTTGTCATGCATCTTGGAGGGAATGATTTGGGGAAGACACCCTGGGGAGCCTTATTCCTGGCCATTAAGGCAGACTTTGAGACCATAAAAGGCTGGTGGCTGTGGGTCGACACAGTACGGTAGGAGACCATTTCCCTACGGGTATGGCGGCATGCCAAGAATATCAGAGCAATGGAAAAAGCAAGGAAAAGGCTCAATATGAAGGTGGCGGGGCTCCTGGCAGAGATGGGGTGAAGCTATGTTCGGCATAAGAACACATCCTTTGATAGGCTGGGGGTCTGCCGGAGCAATGGGGTGCACCTATCAGAGGTGAGCCTGACATTTTTTGTTATGCCCCTTGGGGAGCTGATGGAGAAAATAAAAGTGGCTGTGGGTCCCCACAAGGGGGGGGGGGGAGCCTACATTCCAATGCAAGCTGGAGGTGGGGCTAGTGGAGAGAGAGAAAAAATGAATAAGGGAGGTGTGCCTAGAGGGGAAAAAGAGGGACAGTTGAGGGGTAAGGGTAGGCAACACGGGCCGGGGTCATTAGCACCTGGACATGACTAGAGGGGGCAGGGGAGGGGGGCATAGAAGTACTAGGGGTCAGGTCTCTACATCTGGGCCAAGGTATTTGGAAAGCTGTACAGTAGGTAGCTTTGGTTGGTGATGGTATTGGGGATCAGATTATGCATCCAGACCCAGAGAAGAAAAGAGGATCAAAGGTGAAAGACCTAGATCTGGAATGGATGACTAATTCAATGCAAGATTGAATTTAGGGATTTATTTTTGAAACTGCTGTTTCTCTACTCCCCTACATCCTGCCAGCCCTGACCCTTCGGGGCTGCCAAGGAGTCATCCTTCTGCCTCTCATTCTACCCTCACCTACCTCCAGGTCCCCATGAAGCTTTGGTTTACTGCTTGAGCGGGGACGAGGGGGGGGCACTACACCCCGAGCTTCAAACTTTTTGTTGGTCTGGAGGTGGCAGGGTGAGCGGGGGCACATTGGAGGCATGCTCCAGGCAGCCTGTCTTCCCGGCGCTGGCAGGCATTTTCCTCATTTTTCTCTCTGTATGCAGTGCAGCTCTGACATCAAGGCACAATGTGCCGATGTCCACTGCATACTCTGGCCACCCATCCCCTACAGGGCTTGCAGTACTCCAAGCCTCTGCTCGGGGTCAGGCAAGTTGCGGGCATTGGCTCCCCCCCTTCCCCTGGAGAAGGCAAGCTATCATTGGATGCTCAAGCCATTCCATTCTCCCCCGGCTAGCCCTCCAGTGACCTGAGTCTGCTTCCGAACCCGGGTCACCGGTGTCGCAAGCAAAAATCCAACTGCTGTGCCGACGGACCGACTTAATTTAGGGATTTTATGGACAATAAATATCACTCTGATTTTCATGATGAATAACTGAATGGTTGGAATGTTGTAAATATATAATGTGGTGTAAATAAAATAATTGTGCCCATTGTGCATCCAAAAGCAATGTCTGGACATTGACTCATTTCAGAAGGGATGGTCAGAAGTCAAATAGGGTTGCCATTAAAAGGCAACCAGAATTGTCTGATGGCATTCCTGAAGAAATGGAGGCCTGTATAATGAGGGGGTGGAGGGGAGGAAGGATAGAAGGGCAGAGGGATGAGCTAGGTGAGGTCATGAGTGACAGCAGGCAGAAAGGGAGAGGGGACAGGTGAGGTCATGAGGGATGACAGGTTCAAGGGGAATGAAGCATACTCCCTAGAGGGATAGGACTGGTCCAGGGGTGGAGCCAGTAGGTGTCTTTGCAGGGGTACTTAGGGGGTTTATAGGCCCATGTCCCAAGACTCTCTCTCTCTCTCTCTCTTTCTTTCTTTCTGCTGGGATCTTTCAGTTACCCACTCACCCACCTGGACAGGATGGGAATGGGCAGAAGGTTGGGGTTTAAGAAGGGTGCCTTAAGTGGCACTGGTGAAACCAGACTGGCAGTCCAGGGGCAGGAGGACAGTTCCTGCCTTTATGAAAGATTGCTGAAAGAGCAAGCTTGTGGTTAAAGGGCTGAGCGAAAGAGGGAGGGAGGGAGAAAATTAATGAGGGGGAGGGCCTAGAAGGAAAAAGGGGGGGCATTTGGGGACTGGGGGATAGGCAACGTGGGCCGCGGTCATGAGCACCTGGACATGAATAGAGGGGACGGAGGAGGGTGGCATAGAAGTATGAGGGGTTGGGTCTCTGCATCTGGGCTTAGGAATTAGGAAAGCTGTAGGTAGCTTTAGTTGGTGATGGTATTGGGGGGTTGGATTACTCATCTGGACCCCGAGAAGGAAAGAAAATCAAAGGTGAAAGACCTGGACCTGGAATGGATGGATGATTCAAAGCAAGACTGAATTTAGGGATTTTATGGACAATAAATATCAGTCTGATTTTCATGAAGAATAACTGAATTTTTGGAATGTTGTAAATATTTATATTTTTTCTTTTAGTCTTTGGTAACCGGATAAGGCCCACTAGGCATAAGTGCCTGTTTTCGGGGGTGACCTGGGAGCACTGGGCAGTTAAGTGACTTGCTCAGAGTCACACAGTATGCAAGTGGAGGTTGTGAGAATCAAACCAAGGTCTGGTCTGCTGGATGTACCAAGCTCATTCACAGCTCATTACTCAACCTCTAGGCTATACTGCCAGCCCATGCCAAATATATAATGTGGTATAAATAAAATAATTTTGCCATTCGTGCATCCAAAAGCAATGTCTGGACATTGAATCATTTTGGAAGGGATGGTCAGAAGACAAGTAGGGTTTCATCAATAGGTTGGTTTAGTAGCATATTTAATGGTGGCTCTTAGTTTTGAATTTGGAATGCTGAAAAATGCTGACCTGGAAAATCAATACTCAGGTGATAAGGCTCTACAAGCATTTTTTTTTTTTTGTAGACTGTTTATGCACCTTCGGACTGGGGCCTCTCTCGGAGGTGCCTATTCGATCTGGTCCTTCTACTCCCCGCCGAGACCCATCCTCCAATGACCCCCCTCCACCAGGACTTCCCAGCCCATGGATCACCCCCCCGAGAGAGGGCCCACCTCTCCTACCTTGGCAGCTTTTAAAATTAGAGGGCCCATCCTGTATGGGTGGTGCCTGGAGACTATCGGAGTAGTGATCCAGCATTGGGGATGTGAGGCCAGATCCCTGAGGCCCTCATCACCTCCCCAGTCCTCCAGGGTTTTTTTTCTTAAGTTTTCCCAACAGGAACATGGATGTGAAATGACATCATGGTACTACGTGCCGATGTCCACCGACGCTCCTCCCCACAGTGACGGCACCGCATCCCTGCATTGCCACTGAGTTCCCTCAGGAGCCGCTAGAGAGCAGCACGAGACTCCAATTCCTCCTCAGGGATGGGAAAGCAGTCCTCCGAATGCTTAATCCCTTCCCTCCCCTACTGACCCCCAATGGCTTGAGTCTGTTCCTGACCCCGGGTCGCTGGCATGGCGCGAGGTATGGCGTCCAGCACCTCAACCCTCAGCGCCACTGGTCTGGACTCTACAAGCATATTAATGAAAAAATTAAAGTAGAACTCTCAGAGTGCTGCTAACCAATCACATTGCAGAGTTTCTGAGACCCTTTCAATAATACTGGTTAAAAGAAGCTTCAGCTCATTAAATGCAGCTGCTAGTAAGTATAAACACATAACTTTACTGAAGCTGCCCAAAACACTGCATAAATCTGCCATTAAGAAACATGTAAAGAAAAAGAAATATGGGACAGAGATATCAGCAAATAATGGAAAACTACTTTTCTGGTTGAGAAAGTGAACTCCTGTGGGATGCCTGCAGCCTGTGGTTCCAGGCATTGTAGTCCAGTGTTGGTCACATTATCACCCTTAAAACAATAATTTCCAACTATTAACCTCAACTCCAGTCCATATTTGTAATGTATATCTATATGTATAAATACTATATAGAGATAGATAAATAGATAGATAGGCAAGTAGACAGATACAGACAGACAGACAAATGGATTGTTCAGGCACAGTTAGGCCTGTATGTTAGAGTTAAACACTTAATGTTACATCCCATTATTTGCACCTTAATAACTCTGTCCCCCATCATCTGATTTGCACACAATTTGGTAGGCATTGTATTTAGGCTAGGTTGTCTGGATCCTGGAAATATTTTGTCAGTTGGTTTGGGGGGAATTACATAGGTGCAAAACTCAAAAGTCAGCAATTAACATTTTTATGTTAAACGGCGCATGCGCAAGAGCGTTGGAAAGTAGCACACTTGGAGGTGTGCCTCTCCCATCCAATGCACTGCTCCCTTGAGCAGGCGTGGCGGTCCTGCACCAATGGGTGCAGGAGCTCAGTATGACAGCGGTGTTCCTCTGCTTCAAAGGAAAGCACCACTGCCATACAGAGGGCCGCCGTCACGACATCCCCCCCCCTCGCGTCACGCCGCCCCCCCACAGCTTTGGTGCAGCAAACTTTGTTTGCCGATGAAATGCCAATCCCCGTCGCTCCTCGCCAGTCTTCTTGTGCCATGCTGGAGCCCACCCCAAGCGTGGCAAATGGTCCCGCATCTTTTTTTTTTTAACACCTGTAAAATAAAGCGGTCCCACAGCGCGTCTCAGCCCCCTCCCACAACCGCACCCACCCACCCACTGCGCACAGCCTCCCTCCCCACCCCATACTTACCTCCGGACTCAGGGCGATCTTCAGTGGACCGGGAACACATCTGCACTCTTCAAGGTGACGCTAACTGAGGAAATGCGGTAAGCTGTATAATGGGCTAGATAGGGGTTTCAACTTATTGCATACCTCAGTCATTTTGGAATTTTTGCACCAGATTTTCAACATGGGGTTTTGGGATCCCTTCTCATGAATGATGTCACTGTCATGGCGTTATTCGAGCCGAAGGTGATTTACATGAGCACTGCGCGGTCACTACGAAATCGCCCTTTGGCCTTGAATAACACCATGACAGTGACATCATTCATGAAGGTCTCAAAAAAAACCCATGTTGAAATTTGGTGCCAAAATTCCAAAATGACTGTTTCTGTTGGCGTCGTTGCGCCCGGTTCCTACGCAGGCTCGTAAGTTCGCGAATTTTCAATATTTTCACTCCAGATTTTCAACATTGCCATTTTATCACACCTTCTTATGATTGTACAGCTTTCATTTTTCACATCTCACCCAAAACGTGTTTCTGCCCATGTAGCGCACAATGGCGCAGTTGGTGTGCGAAATCAATGTATGGAACACATTAAGAAAATCACAGTGACACTGTTCATGAGCAGAGGTCTTAAAATGGCTATGTTGAAAATTTGGTGAACAAATTCCTAAAAGTGACTGTTTTACAACCGTGCGTTGTGCAGTTCCTACGCACGCTAGTACATTTGCGAATTTTCAATATTTGCACTCCAGATTTTCAACATTACCATTTTACCACACCTCCTTATGAGCAGTACAGCTGTCATTTTTCACATCCTGCCCAAAATGAGTTTCTGCCCATGTAGCGCACAATGGTGCAGTCGGTGTGCGAACTCAATGTATGGGACACATTAAGAAAATCATAGTGATACTGATCATGAGCAGAGGTCTTAAAATGGCTGTGCTGAAAATTTGGTGAAAAAATTCCTAAAAATGACTGTTTTATGAGTCTGCGTTGCGCAGTTCCTACACTGCGCTTGTAAGTTTCTGCGAATTTTCAGTATTTTCATCCAGATTTTCAACATTACCATTTTACCACACCTCCTTATGAGCACTGCAGCTGTCATTTTTCACATCTTGCCCAAAATGTGTTTCCCCATGTAGTGCACAATGGCACAGTCGGTGTGCGAACTCAGTGTATGGGACACATTAAGAAAATCACAGTGACACTGTTCATTAGCAAAGGTTTTAAAATGGCAATGTTGAAAATTTGGTGAAAAAATTCCTAAAAATGACTGTTTTACGGGCGTGCGTTGCACAGTTCCCACGCACTCTCATAGGTTTGACAATTTTCAATATTTCCACTCCAGATTTTCAACATTGGCATTTTACCACACTTCCTTATAAGCAGTACAGCTGTCATTTTTCACATCCTGCCCAAAACGTGTTTCCGCCTATGTAGTGCACAATGGGGTAACAAAAAGGTCATGCTGACAATTTATTGTGCAAATACCAGCAATTGCACAGGGCATTAGGGTAAAGCACCATACATGCAAAACACCACTGCAAATACCTGCAAGCGAACGTTCGGCATTGACAAATGCTTGTTTGCTCTTCTGTAACTAAAAAAAAAAATTTTTCAAACAATAATCCTACAGGTTTGAGAGCATCTGGACCAAGGGGTTCACCCATGCCACAGGAACAACCAAATTGCTGGCATCAAATACAGTGCCAGCAACTTGTCAACACCAGCCACCATGCTCTGACTATCTGCCATCCGGCAGTAGAAGAAGCCTCAATTACAGGGGGCTATGCCCCCCAAACCGCACAATTATTTATATAACAAACTCCAGGTTACACCCTCGTGGCAAGAAGGATGACCAGGGGATCAGCAACATTGCCCGATGCTAAAAAAACAAAGTTGCACAAGAAGCATGCAACATTATTCCACCTGCAACATTGCAAAGGCAATAATGAGTCAGCACATTAATGGGATACAGGACCAAGGTATATGCTTTTACAAGTTTGACATTTTCAACTTATATAGTTTTCTAAATATAAGTTAAAAACTGTACCATTTTCTGAATGAACATTCTATAGATAGCTGGATTTTTGCATTAGCATTAGCAGTGTGATTGAAAGTGATTTCCTTCAAACTGCTTTCATCAGCCAACTGACAAAAGTAGTACAAAGGAAATCACTTTGACTCCCACTGCTAATGCACAAAAACCCATCCCCAGAATGCTTCCCTGGTGAGTAACAGTTATGTTATAATTACTGGTTGACAGGTGCCCGATCCCACTACTAGAATCCCCCCTCCCAACATTTATGAAACAATTACTGAATGGTTGTTGTGCAGTCCACTGCCAGAATACCCCAAACACAGGCTTTCACTAAAATTGGCCAGTAGGTGCCCAATCTCATCACCCATTAGAGATTTCTAAATGACTGCAGACACAGGAGTGCCCACCCCCAGTGCTGGCTGAAATCAACCCCCCCCAAAATTAGAAGTGGATGGGGATTACCTCCCCTGGTAGCGATGAAGGAAACAAACACCCTTCCTTCCAGATTACCCCCTCAAGTAGATGGTGAAACTGGGCTGCCTGTCCGGCATGCCGCTGAAGACTCTGCTGACTCTGGATTGACCAATCTCCAGTATCGTTCTAGTCCCCCTGAAGAAAACTGTCCCTCGCAGATCTTTTTTTAACTCAAAAAGAAGAAAATCGTGTGTTGCTGATTTCTGACCCCCGATCCCACCCCACTGCAACCCCCCCACTCAGCACCCCCACACACATACACTCACCCCACTGAGTATTGTATCTGCCTTAAAAGGGGTTGCATTTAAGTGGTTTAGCCTCGTATCACTGTAATAGCTGTACCATGATGCTCGATATGCTATATCGTAACCCTGATGTCTGATCATTACAGTTGATGCCATATAGCAACTGTCTGATTATTACTGCTGATGCCATGTAGCAACTGTTTTGGTAGCTTTCGTCCATGGTTTGTTCTGGGGTTCATTCACATACGTTAGTGCTGATTCACTCTGTTAGAGTAGTGTCTGATACCAGAGAAGACAGAATGCTGATCTCTCCTCTGCCAGCTACAGGACACTCTCTACTGGTGTGGCTCTATATAATCAGAAAGGGTAAATAGATTATTCCCCCATGTTTGCTAGTACTAAGAAACACTCTATCCAGATGGTCACTACAAATAGAAAAGTATCAGGGTTTCCCATCCTGAGTTGCCTTTATAAAAGAGGTGACTATACTAGTGAAGGAAACACCCTACAAGGGTGGCATTGTTAAATAAGGGTGGTATTAGATTTCCTTTCAATTGTCAATCTGTTCCTAGGCAACATCCAACTTTGGTGACTGTTGTGATGACATTTATTACCCAGCTCTAGCCATTATCAACTTAGATCCACGGTCTGCAGTGGAGTTTGTCCTCCTGCAACCTTGATGGCAAACGTGAGCAAACCAGATGTCATCAATGTATTTTTAATGCATTATGAACATTTACTCATAACTTTGTCCTTTTTAAATATTTTTGGACCAAATTTTCAACATGGCCTTTTTGGGACCCCCTCTCATGAACAAAGTAGTTAAAAGTTTTCAAGCTTAGCCCAAAGGGTAATTTCAGAGTCACTCCATAAAATCATATTTTTTGTGGAATTTGAAATATTTTACCTATCAGGTTCATGAGGTACGGTCATAAAAAGACTGTGTTAAAACTTCAGGAATAAATATGCTAAAATGACCAAGTTAAGAGCGAATATTGATATTTTTGAAAGTCCACTCATAACATTGATAACTTTCAATATTTTGACCCCACATTTTCAACATAGCTATTCTCTCACACCACGTCACAAATGTGACAGGTGTTGTTTTCCAAATCTTGCCCAAAATGTGTTTTTAAAATTGTGTCACAAAATGGCATTTCAGCCAGTATTTTATAAATAACACCTGTCTTGTTCAGAAGTGGGGGGGGGGGGTCATAAAAACAGTATGTTGAAAATTGGAATCAAAATATTGGTATCCGAAGTAAGATGGGGGTGGTGGTTGATGACATTGAGGGATAGAAGGGGCTACAGGACAACATAGTTAAACTGCAGGAATGGTCAGAAACATAGCAGCTGGGGTTCAATGCCAAGAAGTGCAAGGTAATGCACTTTGGAGCAAAAAACCAGGGGAGGGACTATCAGCTGGGAGGGGTACAGTTGGGTAGCACTGTGGAGGAAAAGGATCTAGGGGTGCTTATAACAGGGGGCATGAACAACTCTGCTCAGTGTAGGAAGGTGGCAATGAAGGACAACAAGATGCTGGGGTGCATAGCGGGGGGAATCACTTCCAGAAGTAGGGAGGTAGTCCTCCCCACTGTACAGGTCATTGGTCAGGCCGCACCTGGAGTACTGCATGCAATTCTGGAACCCATATTTGAGGAAGGATATCAGATTGTTGGAGGGGGTGCAGCGTAGAGCAACAAAGATGATCCAGGGATTGGAGGGCAAGCCCTACGAGGAAAGACTGAGCGAGCTAGATATGTATTCCTTGGAGGACAGGAGGGATAGGTGGGACATTATTGAGACCTTTAAGTACTTGAAAGGGATAAACAAGACTTGAACAGAGGGGATCTTTCAATTAAGAAGAGGAAGGGACACAAGAGGTCACAGTCTCAGACTGGAGGGGGAAGATTCAGCAGAGAGGTAAGGAGACAGTTCTTCAAGGAAAAGGGTGGTGGGCAAGTGCAACACTCTACCACAGGAGTTGGTGTCCAGTAAGACAGTAGGCATTTTCAAGAGGAGATGGGACAGGGTGAGTGGGAGGCTAACTCTAAGGAGGGGAGGAGTGGGAGGAGCAGCTGAAGATGAGGGGCTAGAAGCACAATTGAGTAGACTCGAAAGACCATGAGGCCTATTTCTACTGGCATTTTAATATGTTCATATGTTTGTGATATAAAAAATAAAATATGAAGAAACATTGTGTGCAGGGCCAGCTGTTGGTCCAATGGGTAGTGTGTTGTGATCCACTTCTGGTGAACTTTGTTCTGGGCTGAGCTCAATGAGCCAGCTGGATGGACTGAGGCTGAGGGATGGCACTGCCATGTGCCTCCACTCACAATCTGGGGAGGACAGCGCAATGTTGGCTGCATGGGCAACAAGTAACCATATAGTGAAGAAAACTCTTCTCTTGGCATACTGTCCAGAGGGCCCTGTGCCTCTGCATCCATAGATGTATGGAAAAGTAGGGCCCAGAAGGCCCTTCACTTCTGAAGCCAGCTAGACCCTTTGCACCGCACATGTGCTTCTGTAGCCATATGGAAGCACAAGGTCCAGATGGCCCTGTGCTTCCACAGCCCCCCAGGTGGCCTTATGGATTCTTTGTATTTGTAGCCACATGAAAGTGCAGGGCCCAGAGACCCTGTACCTCTGGAGGCAGATGGACTGTTCCCTTGGCACCGGGTTCAGAAGCCCTGCACACTTAGATCTGTTAACTCAAGTTCAGTAGGGACTTGCAGGAATGAGAATATGATGTCACAATCACAGAGAAAAGGAAATTAATTGCAAAAACTGCCAAATCTCCCAGCTGACAACCCCAAGGAACAACACACAACAGATTCACTAGGACTCCTGAGACTCTGAACCCTAGTGTTTTTCATTTCCTTATGTTGTCCATTTTGTGTTCTTCAAATTTAATATGTGCATTAACGTAGTTTTTTTTGCAAAGAATATATATTATACCAGTGCAATAGGGAAAGGGGAAAATGTTTAACCAGGAAAGGCACACTAAGTTGAAGCTTGTTTCCAGGTGTGACCTGGGAGCACAAGAAAGTTAAGTGACTTGCTCAGGGTCACAAAGTATGCAAGTGGAGCTGTGGGATTCAAACCCAGCTCTCCCAGTTTGCAGCACAGGTCCCTAAACCACTGCGTTATACTGCCTCCTTAAGTAATATAATAGCACCCCTAATATGTGCATTAACATAGGTTTTTTTTTTTGCAAAGAATATAAATTATACCAGTACAGTAGCATCTATATATTATGGTTCACTGACCTATGCAGCCAGTATAGTGTAATGCTTGTGCATCTGTGTTAGTTTGGTATTGGCCATTTGCACTCTCTATTCCAGAGGAATTACCACCCTGTAGGGGTACGAAAGGGAAGGAACCCTCTGAGAGGGTTTCACCCCAGAGGTGCCACAGGAAGATTCCCGTGGCTAAAGGTACCTTAGGAATCCCCCTAAGAAGAGAAGTGGTGCCGCTGGAGGAGGAGGGAAGGATGGTGGGGCAAAGAAAAAATGCTTCACAATGAGGCTGAGAGGAACTGCTTATATAGCTCAGGAAGTGGGAGTGGCTGGCTGCTTGGCCACTGAACTCCAGGCATACCCTTTCCAATTCACTGACCTGCGCAGCCAGTATAGTGTTATGCCTGTGCAACTGTGTTCATTTGGTATTGGCCATTTGCACTCTCTATTCCAGAGGAATTACCACCCTGTAGGGGTACGGAAGGCAAGGAACCCTCGGAGAGGGTTACACCCCTAGAGGTGCCTTGGGATGATTCCCATGGCTAAAGGTACCTTAGGAATCCCCAAAAGAAATGTAGTACAAATCATCCCCAAAGAAGGAGGCAACACGAAGCATAGGAGCAAGTAGTAACTGTGAAGTAGTAGCAGTAACTGTGACGTAGTAGTAGTAGAGAAACATAGACAGTCTGATAATGTAATGAGATGCTCAGTTTGATAACGTAATGAAATGCCCAGGTTTGCGTAGCATTATACTAATGGTTTTGCATTGAGAATTAGGGAATTCTCTAAGGAGAGAGGGAATGGCAAGACATCCTCCACCTCCATCCAACAGCGGAACCCACCTAAAAACTAGGGGACACTACTATGCTAACTAACAGTTATGACCTGAGGGAACGGAGGAGAGAAAAACCCCCCATGAGGAGGAAATCTCTGGGGATCCAAGGCCTAGGTCACCTTCCCTCCAGGCTTGGGATAGTTTATTTAGTGACAGCTCTGCAGCTGCAACTTGGGAAACCCAATTAAAGGGAGGTGGAAAATATTCCAATTTGGAGGAATGCTCTCACTCAAACCCTCTAATGGAAACGCCATGGAAGGTTGTGAGAAAACTCTGCAACAATACATGCATCCAAGGTGCAGGAGGAGAGCAACAACTGCTGAGGCACTCACCTAGCCTACCCACCCTAAACTCAAACCAGGTGAACCAGAGAATGCGGTGAAGGTGCCTTGCCAGGGAAACCACTAAAGTCAATGGCTAACTGTTATAGTGGAACACTAGAGCCAAAGGAGGTAACTCTTTCCACCCTTCACCACTAGTCTTAAATTCTACACTAGGAGCTGCTGTCCCATAGCAGACAGCTAAAGCCAAGCTTGGGATGAGGACATTCCCAGCTATGGGCCAGGTGAGAAGGATCCCACCCCAAACTGGACATGCTGAAGATGCGGACTACTGTAGAGTGAGACTGCCAGCTGCAGGAACCCTGCACCAGAATAGAATGGCTGGCAAGCCCCAAAATTGATTGAGAGCTGAAAACCTGGTGAGCTGAATGAGCATGGCATGCTGAGATCGAAATGAGCATTGAGTGCTGAGACCTTGCAAGGTCGAATGCAGAATTGAGTGCAGCAGAATCCTTGAGGCTGAAGCTGAGGGGATGACAGTAGGCATGAAGCAATGATCTGCGTGAGCAATGAACAATGATAGTGTAAGCAAGCGTCAGCCTGTACGTAGGTCAACAAGCAGTAGTAGTGATAGGTGGACCTGGATGAAGGTCCACATAACATACTGTATAGCAATGAAACAGCACTAAATTGGGGGCAAGCCAGCCAGACATGAATAGCCAAATCAAGATGACAAATACTCTGAGGATTTTTCAGCGGCAAGGCAAGATTTAATAATAAAGCTATATTAACAGCCTCAGTAGGAGCTTAATTGGCTGACCTCCTAGTTGTAATTGCAATAAAACATGGTGACAATGCTCTGAAATCAGGTGTAGCCAGGCAGTGCAATGAAGCTGCAAGTAGAATGAGTGCAGGAATGAGCAGCACAGCTAGGGTCAGAGTAACTGTGTCAGGTGAAAAGAACTGAGTATGCAAAATGGAGCAGCTATGGTTGAGCTGAAACACACAGATAATGATTGCAGTTGCATTGCAGTAGTTTGATCGTGGTGAGCACAGTGTAAAAACACAAGCACTGGGTACAATAGCAATTGGAGTAAACAGTACCAGTGGCTGCTGTTGTAGGTAACTGAAAGCAGTAGCATGAGCTCTGAGTAGCAGTATGCTAGGGGCTTAGAAACAAAGCCCCCAAAAAAGACAAAACCAAAACACAGCAAAACAGAAAACAGGGAACAAGGCCCAAAAACAAGAGACACAAAACACAGGGAAGCACACAGCCGGAGGAAAGATACAAACTAGAAGCAGGAAAACAAACACCGAAGTTCAGCAGAGACACACAGAAACAGCAGGTGGGGGTAGGCCCAGCCAGCTCAGAGGACAAACCAACAGAGCCTCCAGCTGCAAAGAAAAAATGCTTCACAATGATGCTGAGAGGAACTGCTTATATAGCTCAGGAAGTAGGAGGCGCTGGCTGCTTGGCCACTGAACTCCAGGCATAGCCTTTCCAATTGAGTACACGTCTATGTTAAACAGCAATTTGCTCACTTTTATAACTCTACCTGCATTCAACATATTTGTCCAACATCTGATGGGTATAGACTCGAGACAGAGTCTCTGGATTCTGAAAATTTGTGTTAATCAATTTTGGTGGGGCAAAATTACAGAAGTGCAAAAATACTATAATTCACTACTTTAAGAGGTTGTTTTTGATCACCTATTACTAAAAAATTAGTTTATTTTTTAAACTTACAGATTTGGTAGAGGCTGCCCAAGGTACATGCTTTCAAAAGTTTTTACCTTATGTAGTTTTTAAAATGTAAGTTAAAAGTTGTGCCATTTTCTGAGCATGATCAGTTAAAAAATTAACTTTCTAAAGATAGGGGGCTGGATTCTCAAATGGTTTGGGAACCAAGTCCTACACTGCAACTACAGTTGTGGACCGAAATCTCCACAACTGTGGAGATTGCTATTCTCAGTTGCAGCAACTGCAGATGATGTTATGGCTGGTCCCACCGGCCTAACATTTTTCTGTGGCTGCCGGGATTTCTATGGCAATACCACCCAAAAGCTGCTGTAGCTTGTGGAGCCAATTATAAACCAGCTCCACTTTTGAGAATAATATAGTTGCAGGAGAAACTGTGGTTTCGCAAGTGGCTACCCACTTGTGCTGAGTTTTTCCCTTAGCTGTGGGATTTTCAAGAGTTTTGAGAATCTGGCCCAGGTTTTTTTTTTTTGCATTAGCAGTTTTTTAGAACATATTTATTAAGGAATCAATATGCAACACTGAACATACAAAAATATGATTAACGTGCCAGTAGCAGGGTACAAGCCAATGAAAACAATTCATATCTACAGAAGGTATACATTCAATGTATGACAGTTGCCATGTTTAAGAAAAAAAACAATTGTCTTTTCTCTTTTAAAACAACAAAGAGGAACCGAGCTGTACATATGCAGTAAAGACTGGATATTATTCGTGTTACAGAAGTAGAAATGCCATATATTGTCATCCTGGAAAAATAATATTCATAACCATAGAACCTGAAACAGGAAACAATAGTGACCTTTGATCATGTCTAAGTTGTATAAGATGGGGAGACTGGGGTAAGTCCAATCTGAACCTTGAGGGCTACAACGCAGTAGTTAATTTATCTAAAATGGTCTGTGCACTGGATCTGTTTTGTTGGGGGGTGGATTTGGGGGAGGGGAAGCTTGAGTGTTGCACTGGGGGAGGTGGCGTGGATGTCAAGAGCCTTATAAAGGGTCCCATATTTTGCGACATCACAGCAGATTATGTGTGGCTAGATGGGAAAAATATTCAAATTCTGCTAATTTAGAGAGGGCTGCAATCCAGTCTGTGGACTGGGCACTGTAGTAGTACACCATTTCAGAAGGAACTGCCTGTTGGCTTCTAGCACTGCAGCAGTAAGCCATGTTTTCACAAGTTTGCTAAGTGTTGGAACCCCTGAATTATCTCCCAGTAACCACACCCTAGGGTCCATTGGGAGTTGGATATTCAGAACGTTCCCACAGAAGTCTAGAATATGCAACCAATAATCCCTGAGACCAGGGCAATCCCAGAGGATATGCTCTTGGTTACCTGGCCCTACTTGGCATCTCCAACAATCAGCTGAGCTAACAAGGTCCATTTTACGTAATACTGCTGAGTTCGGTACCACATATGCAAGAACTTCCTTGGTATAAGGTAGTACCTGTGGACCCTACATGCTGTGTGTACTCTGCCTAACAGATTAGCCCATGATGCATCTGTAAGGGAGATATTAAGAGCAGTTTCCCAATCCCTTTTCTGTTTATGGAGCAGGGGCAATGAGGAGTGTGGAGAAATTGATAGATTTTCCCTCCAATCTGTGTAGGGTTTGAGGTCCTATTACAGAACAGTGCCTGGAGTCGACCACCCTGACCACTTTTTCTTGCTCTGAGACAGCAGGTAATGGCCTGCCTAATTTGTAGATATTGCCAGAAGTCTTTTTTCAGGAGCTTATACATGTCTGCCAGAGTCTGGTAAGTGTGGAGCACACCAGTGTTCTGATCAACCAGGTGACCATTAATAATTATCCCTTTGTTAATCCAGGAAGCCAGATTTATTGGTTTATCACCTACAGTGATATTTAGGTTACCCCAGAGTGGTTCCCAATGCCCCAAGTTAGGTCCTTATTTTTTGCTGTGTTGTAACACAGTACACCAGACTTTCCTGGCAAATAAAATGGTAGGGGGTGGCTGCTTTGTGGGGCATGTTTTCACACTGCACTTGCTCCAGGGGGCATTTTCATAGGAGCTACCCTCAAGTCATTTCCATAAGGGGTTTTTGTACAAGACAGGGGTGAACCATCAAAAGCCATGCCTGATTCGCAAGGTCTGATGATAGGCCCACAAGTATGAGACCCCAACCATCCCTGCCATGGCGGGGTTCTAAGTTTCTTGAGGTGAAATCAAGACCTTTTCCCTTCCCAGAGAAATGAAAGGAGAAGTTTCTCCAATCTGTGAAGCTTGGACTCTGGAGTAATTAATGGGAGACTGCTAAAGCAGAATAGGATCGTGGGGAAAGTCATCACTTTTTATGCAGCTATTTTTCCTCCAAAAGTGAGGTTGAGCCTCTCCCACCTATGAAAATCAGCCTCCAGGTCCATTATTAGGTGGTTGAGACTAAATTCTATGATGCACTGTAGATCTGTGGAGAGAATTATATAAAATTGCTTAATCTGGGCGGGAGACCACTTCATGTTCAGGCTGAGGACTTGTGCTGATTGGCATTTATTGTTCAGAGACAGGACTTCCATTTTTCAACAGTTGACTTTCAGCCCTGAAACCTGACTGAAGTCATTCAACGGTTTTAAGGTGTGTGGAAGGGATGTTGCTGGTTTGATATGGCTTGGAGTAAATCATCAGCATAGGCCAAGGTGTTATGCAGAATACCAGCCATATTTATGCCTCCTATACCCCGTGGTAGTTTGTTTGCAGAGTAAGGGTTCCATAGCTATCAAATAAAGCATGGGGAGAGTGGCAAGCCATGCCTCATCCCTCTATTCAGGGGTATGCTGGAGGACATCAGGCCATACCCATAAGTATAGAGGTCCTCAGTTTGAATATAGGAGCCTAATCCAGCTAGTGAAGGACACACTCAAACCCACAACTTCCATTGCTTTGTACAGGTTCTCCTACTCCATGGAGGTGAAGGCTTTTTCTGTGTCAATGCTGAGTAGGATCATTTTGGCATACTGCAGCCCATTTTACATTAATGACAACCCGGAGAGTGTCCATAGCCATCTTTCCATTGCCAAAGCAAATTTGGTGGTGTTCCACTATATGAGGAATTACCTTCTTCAGTCATAATGTTAATACCTTGGTGAGGATTTTAGCATTGACGTTTAAAAGGGACATAGGTTGATAACTAGATGGGAGGAGAGTGTCCTTACCAGGCTTTAAAAGTACAGTGATGAGGGCTTCTAACACACTGTAGATTGAGGCAGGTTACCCCGGGAGGCTGCAGATGCATATGTTTCCAGCAGTCTATTTTCTAGGACAGGAAGGAATGTTTGGTAAAACTTTACAGGGAGCCCATTCATCCCCAGGGTTTTCTATTTGACAGCTGTCAGCTTCTCTTGTTTTGTAGTAAGGGCATCCAGGGACTGAATTTGTGTATCCAGTGAATACAGTGACCTTGATTGAGTGACTACAAAAAGGGTGACTCAATTATGGCGCCTGTGTTCTGGGCTACCCAGCAGGGTAGCGACAGGATACCAGGGCTGACAACTAGGCAACAGGAGCCGTGTATATATACACGTGAGCAGGGGAGAGAGGAACCACGCCATGCAACGGGTGGAAGGGGAGGAAGGGTATGTGAGGTGTAGTGCGATGGTCGACTGCTGAGCTGGCCGTGTGGCGTGGTGGGTAGGGTGGCAGGCTGGGGTTGGGAGGGTGCCAGGTTTAGTTCTGGGTGGGTTTGTTTTTTGTGTCGGGGTCAGCTTTTTGTTTTTTTCCGAGTTTTACACCTCCCCGACATGCACCCCCTGGAGTTGAGAATTATTAAGTGGGGGGTGGGGGGCAAAGCCATAAACCCATCATCGCATTTCAAGTAGCTGTGAGTGTCCATCACCGTTATTTATTTTCAGTGATGTACACAGCCCCAAAGCGATCACCATTCGGCGATTGTCTTTATGACATAGAACCCTGAATTTGTTCTCTTGAAAGGGTGGACAGGATGGTATCACCCAGGAATCCCTTTAGTTCTGGTACAGATGGCTGTCTCTGTGATTTGTAGAGCACAGAGTAAAATTTTGTAAAGGCTGTATTTATTTCTGCCTGTTTGGTAATTACCTGCTTGGTGGCAGTTTTTGAACTTCTGATATGACTAGCAGCCCAATGCATTTTAGTGTGATAGGCTAATAGTCTCCTGGCATTTTCACCAGATTCACAATATTTGTGGGTCATTCTCTGGATTGCTTTTTGGGCAGCCATTTGAGACAATGTGTTAATTTGGTATTTGGTTTGCAGAATATCCCAGCTCAAAGATTGCGGTGGATTAGTACAGGTATTATAGGAGCTTTCTTTCTGCATGAGTTCAGCTTCCAACTGAGTAATGCATGCCAATCTTTGTTTCTTAGCATGGGTAGAATAGCTTTTTATTCTTCCTGCATGAAAGCTTTGAACACATCTCAAGGGGTGGCATGGTGTATATCCAGAATGTCATTAACGTTAAAATATTATTTGATCTCCCCCTCCAGCCATGTTTTAATCTGTTTATTCTGCAAGAGGAAGCTACTGAACTGCCACTTCAGTGTAGTGGTAGGATCAGAGTCCACCATCAGTGTTAGGTGAACACAGGCATGGTCTGAAATGACAGTTGGCCCCATTCGAGAATCCTGGACTGAGGGGAACATAGGAGCTAGGATGAGGAAATAATCTATCCTACCACTTATGTTGTATCTAGCAGAGTGAAAGGTGAAGTCTCTACCCGTGGGGTGCATAGCCCTCCAAGGATCTTCTAAATGGAATTCTTGAGCAAACAGGCACAGAACTTTTTGGAACTTAGTGGGGAGTTTGAGTATGCATCACAATTTATCCAAGAGTGGATCCCATACCTCATTGAATTCCACCCCCCCCCCTTTGTCAGGGCTTGTGCTACCTCTGGAAAAAAGGAGACTGTGCCCTCATTAGGGGCATAGATATTACACAGTACCAGAGCCCGAGCATCAGTTTTTAGCCTTACCATAACCCATCTACCCTCTTTACATCAGTATGAATCAAGGATCTGTATAGTCAGTTTCTTGTGCAGGAGTAGTGCAGCTCCTCTCACATTGGAGTTGTATGCACTACCAGTCACATGCCCTATTCACTTCCATTTAGGTTTTTGTGTCTCAGTGGGTAGGAGGTGCATTTCATGTAGTACCACAATGTCACAATGTTCATTTTTCAGGTGGGAGAGCATATGTTTATGTTTTATGGGGGAATGGGGACCCTGATTATTCTAGGAGGTAAGTTTCAAAGCAACTGTTGTCGGACTACCAATTTGTTTTAACAGGATTTTATTTATTTATTTATTTATTTAAAAGTTTTACCAGGAAAGGCATACTGAGCAGACTACTGCTCAATTCCAGATGCATCCTGGAGGATAAAATATTGCATTACCTGGGATGTTATCTCAAGTGAGAATGGAGTGGACCATAATGAAGAAGTATTGACATTTAAAATACAAATTGGTGACCAGGAAAGGCACACCGAGCCAAGGCTCATTTGTAAGTGTGACCCAGGGGTAGGAAACAAGGAGTATAAGTACATTGCACTGACACATTACACAGTTACAATGCAAATACATTATCACTGACATATTTCAGTTACAATAAAGTGCGATAGAGTACATGATTAAAAACAGAAGTAAGTGCAATAAGAGCAAGTAGCAAAATCAGGTGTCTCAACGACACCTACAGCGGTTTAGGAGGGAAATGTAAGGGGATCAGTCATGGTGGGGGAAGCAGGAGTGGGGGAAAGGCATTTCAGCTGTTACCTGAAGGAAGCAGGGAAGGTAGTGAAGTGGAGGGAGGATGGGAGTAGGTTCCAGAGAGAAGGGAGTCAATAGGAAAAGCTTACTGCCCAGCAGTGGAGCATGGATGGAGAAGACAAAACAGTGAAAATTCTTGGAGCAGAGGGAGCAAGAGGTGAAGGCGGTAGAGGAGAGGAGTAAGGAGAGAAAGAGGGAAGGGACTGAAATCAGTAATTGGATATGAATAAAGCATAGTAGTTCTGGTGAAGTCACAAGTGCAGGTAGAAGAAGAATGGATAGGAAGGAGTAGAGTGAGCAGTGGTGGCTAAGAGGGGGTGTTGTTAGCAAAACATTAGATGGAGTTGCAGAGGGCCCTCAGTCTGGCCAGGGAGGTGGAGGGAGTGGAGCCATAGATCAAAGACTGGGATCGGGCTTGAATGAGTCCAGAACCATGAACAAACATTTCTATCAATATTCACTTTTAAGACATTTAACAGTGTGAGTTTATGAAAAAGTCATTAGGAAGAGTATTAATAGTGACATATGCTTCAGAGAGCCAGGCTTCTCCAAGAATCTGCTCTCAGTCTCAAAGCAGACTACCACGGCAACAAGAGAAGAAACAAACATTTGTCAATGCCGAATGTTTGCTTGCTGGCATTGGCACTGGTAGTGTAGAAGTTACAGAGCTGCGTAATAGGAATGGCAGTGAAGTATTGAACTGAAGCCCACCCCACCACCACCCTGCAGAGAGTGACAGGCATTGGGGTGTGCGCTTGGGTCGTCAGGCATAACGGCCACTCCATTTCACCACACCCCACCCTGCAGAGACTGACAAGTGTCACGGTGTTCCTTGTGGTCTTTGGCCCTTATGCGCATCCCATTTCGTTAGGAAATATGGTGAGATGGGTGCGATACATAGATACATAGATACATAGACAGTGTCGGCAGATAAGGGCCTATGGCCCACCCAGTCTGCCCATTTGAGCTTGTAAGTTCAGTTTGTTTTCCTAGAAGTCTGTTGCCCCTTACCCCTGACCTCCAGAATTCCTTTTTGTCTATCCCATGCATTCTTAAATCCCGTGATTGTTTCAGCCCCCACCACTTCCTCTGGCAGGGTGTTCCACTTATCCACCACCGTTCTGTGAAGAAATTCTTTCTCATGTTTCCTCTGAATCGTCCTCCTCCAACTTCATCCCATGCCCTCTAGTCCTGGAACATCTTTTTGCTTAAAAATAGTGTTTTCCTGCACCCTATTCCTCCTGTAAGATACTTGTATGTCTCTATCATATCCCCTCTCTCCCTTCCTCCTCTCCTCCAGGGAGTACATGTTCAGTTCCTTCAACCTGTCTTCATAGGACTTGTGATGCAATCCATGCACCATCTTTGTTGCCCTCCTCTGAACCTTCTCTACCCTGTCTATGTCCTTATGTAGGTATGGTCTCCAGAACTGTACACTGTACTCCAGGTGGGGCCTCACTAGTGTCTTGTATAGCGGAATTATGACCTCCCTTTTCCTGCTGGTGATGCTCCTGCCTATACATCCCAGCATCCTATTTGCTTTACCTGCTGCCTTGTCACACTGTTTCCCTACCTTGAGGTCATCAGAGATGACAACCCCAAGATCCCTTTCCTGTTTGGTGCATGCTATATCCTCACCCCCCAACTGATATATTGTGCCAGGATTTTTATGCCCCATATGCATTATCTTGCACTTCTTTGCATTGAATTTCAACTGCCAAACCCCTGACCATTCTTCAAGTTTCTGCAGGTCGCTTCTCATTCTGTCTACACCTTCTGGTGTGTCTACTCTGTTACAGAGCTTTGTGTCATCAGCAAACAGTGAAATTCTGCCTTCTAGGTCCTGCGCAATATGTCACTGATGAAGATGTTGAATAGGACGGTCCCAGCACTGATCCCTGTGGTACCCCACTGGTCACTCTTCCCTCTGTTGGAGTGACAGCCATTTACCACCATCCTCTGTGTCCTGCCACCCAGCCAGTTACCTACCCACCACACTACTGTCCTGCCCACCCATATTCCCCAGTCTGTAATAGTCTTCTATGTGGCACAGTGTCAAAGGCCTTGCTGAAGTCCAGATAGGCCATGTCCACTGCCCTCCCCTGATCCACCTCCCTAGTCACCCAGTCAAAAAATTCAATGAGGTTGGTCTGACATGACCTCCCCCTGGTGAAACCATGCTGCCTTGGGTCCTGTAGTCCATTGACAACTAGATGTTCCACCAATCTCTCCTTCAGTAGTGCTTCCATGATCTTCCGTACTACCGAGGTGAGGCTGACTGGTCTGTAGTTCCCTGCTTCCTCTTTGTTCCCACTTTTGTATAAGGGGACTACATCTGCTGTCCTCCAGTCTTTGGGTACCTCCCCTGTTTCCAGTGATCAGCTAAACAAGATAGCCAGAGGTTCAGCGATATAGGAGAATGGGGTGAAGTTTGGGGCCGAAGAGTCCAAGGTATACCTCGATGCCTCTCACTGACTGCAGGGTGTAGAATGGTATGAGCATCACAGGCAAGAATCCCAAGTCACACCCCTGATGCCTGTCATTCTCTATAGGGTTGGGCGTTATAGTTGAAAACCCTAATACCTCAGACATTGGTTGGTATTTTCACTCCAAATTTTCAACGTTTGTTTTGTGACCCCACCTCATGAACAGGGGGAATATCAGTTTGTTAGCTGAAAGCTGCTTATGCACAGTGACTACGGCATTTAGCACCACAGGTGCAAAAACATTCCGAACAGGATGTAAAAATGACAGCTGTACTCTTTCATGGGAGGTGTAAAATGGCTATGTTGCAAATCTGTAGTAAAAATATTTAAAAAATGGTGAAGTCACGGCGTACATAGAAACTGTGCAACGACACCGTAATATAATTAGGTTGGGGATTTTTACAGCAGATTGTCAACTCAGGCATTTTGGTGCTCGATCATGAACAGTGTCAGTGTGATTTTCTTTATCTGTGGCGAACAATGATTTCCCACAGCGACCACGCATCTCTGCACTGAAAGTGTGAAAACACACTTCAGCCATGTTGTGAAAATGACAGCTATACTGTTCATAAGGAAGTGTGGAAAAATGTCACTGGTGAAAATCTGGACTGAAAATATTACAAAGTCATGAACTAACGAGGGTGCGTGGAAACTGCGCAATGCTCACTCGTAACACAGTCATTTTATGGACTTTTGTCACCAAATTTTCAACATAGCCATTTTAAGACCTCTGCTCATGAACTTTGTAACTGTGATTTTCTTAATCTGTCCTAAACAGTGCTTTCGCACACCAACAGCACCATTGTGCGCTACATGTGCGAAAACACATTTTGGGTGACATATGAAAAATTGCAGCTGTACTGTTCATAAGGAAGTTTAATAAAATGGCAATGTTGAAAATCTGGAGTGAAAATATTAAATTTGCAAACTTATGAGCATGCATAGGAACTGTGCAACGCACACTCGTAAAAGTCATTTTTAGGAATTTTTTCACCAAATTTTCAACATAGCCATTTTAAGACCTCTGCTCATGAACAGTGTCATTGTGATTTTCTTAATTTGTCCTGTACATTGATTTCTGACAACCAACCGCGCCCATTGTGCGCTACATGGGCAGAAACACGCTTTGAGTGAGATGTGAAAATGACAGCTGTACTACTCATATGAAGGTGTGGTAAAATGGCAATGTTGAAAATCTGGAGTGAAAATATTGAAAATTTGTGAACTAACGAGAGTGCGTAGGAACTGTACAACGCACGCTCGTAAAACAGTATTTTTTTGGAATTTTTTCACCAAATTTTCAAACAGAGCCATTTTAATACCTCACCTCATGAACAGTGTCACTGTGATTTTCTTAATTTGTCCCCACATTGATCTCGATTACCGACTGCCATTGTGCCATACGGGCTGAAACACGCTTTTGGGTGAGATGTGAAAAATGACAGCTGTACTAACTACTAAGAAGGTGGGTAAAATGGCAATGTTGAAAATCTGGAGTGAAAATATTGAAAATTCACGACCTCACGAAGGCATGGGAACTGCGCAATGCACGCTCGTAAAACAGTCATTTTTAGGACTTTTAAACCAAATTTTCAATATAGCCATTTTAAGATGTCTGCTCATGAACAGTGTCACTGTGATTTTCTTAATTTGTCCCATACATTGATTTCGCACACCGACTGTGCCATTGTGCGCTACATGGGCGGAAACACATTTTGGGTGAGATGTGAAAAATGACAGCTGTACTGCTCATAAGAAGGTGTGGTAAAATGGCAATGTTGAAAATCTGGAGTGAAAATATTGAAAATTCGCGAACTTATGAGCCTGCGTAGGAACTGCGCAACGCACGCTCGTAAAACAGTCATTTTTTAGAATTTTGGCACCAATTTCAACATGGGTTTTAGGACCCCTTCTCATGAATGATGTCATTGTCATGGCATTATTCAGTCCGGCGGCGATTTCGCAGTGACTGTGTAGTGCCCAGAAATCACCCTTCGGCCCGAATAGCCATGACAGTGACATCATTCATGAGAAGGGGTCCCAAAACCCCATGCTGAAAATTTGGCAAAATTCCCAAAAATGCCTGAGATATGCAACAAAGTTGAAACCCCTCATCTAGCCCATTATACAGCTTACCGGCATTTTCTCAGTTTGGCGGTCGTCTTTGAAAGTGCAGGCGTGTTCTCCAGTCCACCGAAGATCGCGCGCGAGGTCTGGAGGTAAGTATGGGAGTGAGAGGGTGTTGGGAGGCTGGAGTGCGCAGTGGGTGGGTGCGGGTTGTGGGAGGGGCAGGGAGACTACGTTGGACCGCTTTTTTCTTTACAGGTACAACTACAAGAAAAGGAACGACGGACATTTGTCACGCTGGGGTGCCTCCCAGCGTGGCACAAGAATGGTTGTGGGGGCGTTCAGCGGCAGAGGGGATTAGGCACCCGTCGGCCCTAAGAGATACATTGCCACGCTGGGTGGGCTCCCAGCGTGGCACTTATTTCGGGGGAGGACTGTGGAGCCAGCGGGTTGGGCACCCATCGGCTATATTATTCGCTGCCACGCTGGGGTGGGCACCCAGCATGGCATAATGGAAGCCTTTGGGAGGCGGGGAACGTTAACACAGCCACCGGGGATTGGGCACCTGTCAGCCATACAGCGCGGTGGGGGGGCGGCACGCCCGCGTGGGTGCACGCAGGTGTGTGGGGAGAGTTGTGCATGAGCAGGCGATATCTTATCGCTGCTCACTCAAGCGTAGCTCCCCCTTTCAACTGTATGCCACTGCATTTTGGAGCATGTCATAGACAGCTTCAGAATGCATTGGCTTACAGGGACCGCGCCTGCCAGCACACTGACTGAATTGGAGGAGGAGGAGGTGACACACCTCTGAAATCTCCGATGATGGCACTATGTTTCTTGCACATGCGTGCAAGCAAACATAAAAATTGATGACTTCCTCAGGCAAAGAAGGAGCAATTACTTTCCAGCTTGATAAACATTAGTTAGTGTATGGGGCAGTGTGGTCTGTTTTCATGGCATTTGGTGGGGGAGTAACTAAGTCAGCAGGTTCAATGTACCTCTTCAGTGTTTTTGACAGGAGGGGTTATGGGTTGCAATTTAAAGAGGGATATTCTCTGAGTTTGCAGGCAGATGCAAGAAGCGTGAATGATAAGGCAAGCAGAGGAGCATAAGGAAAAAGGTCTAACAGGCAAGATAAGTGTGAGGAGGAGGTTGGGGTTAGGTGTATGGATGAGGAAGAGGGTGGCATTAAGCGAATATACTGCTTCATGCCCACTAGCCATTATACAGATGTGTGCTGTGCTGCAGTTGTGCTGCCTATTACTCCCTTTGGGTTCTCAGTAATATGCTCAGTTTAGGTTCAGCTGGCAAGGGTCACCTGTGATCACCCCTATGTGTAGAAGCCTCTGGGAAAAGCCAACCCCACTACCATCACCATGCCATGCCAGGATTAATGTAAATGCATGTTGAGCATGGCTATGAAACTATTCAGGCTCCCCCAGGTCTTTCATATAGAGGCAGAACCCATTGTACAGGAGAAAGGTTTCCTTCTATGTGATAACATCCCACAGTTGTGCCACCTACTTTACCTTCATATTGCCAGCATGCTTTGTCGTACCAACAGTGTTGCTCATGGGGATAGGAGGACAATGACTGCTCAGACAATCTATATGCCATGCTTTCCACATCAAGCTGCTAGTTCATTATGCAAGCTGACCTTAATACTGCAGGAGCAGCAGTGCTGCCTGGTTAAGAGAATAAGGTAGGAGGAGATTTGAGCATATTAAGTAAGGTTCAGTAGGGGAGAGGGAGGGGGAAGTAGAGGGACAAATAGATCCCTTATTTAAATACTATGACACAGGGGCTGGGGCTGTGCTTACAGCTACCAGGGCAACCAAGAAGGGGGGGTGGGGAGAGGTCCCATGTCATGCTCTAAACTGTGCAGCCTGTCCGGGGCCATGCAGTTAGAGAGCCAACAGACATATAACAGTGACCGATAAGACTCTATAGAAAATAAGCACTATGCCACTATATTGAGCAGCTGGGTTCTTATTATTTCTCAGGTGTCTTACTGCAGTGCATTATAAGGGTGGATAGAAGCACATATAGGAGGTGAGTAAAATCATGATATGTTGACAGCTGAAAATTAAGTCTACATAGAGGCATTAAATGGCATGGCTTGAGGGAGTGGGCTGAAGGCTCACATGACTCCACTCAGTAGCCATGCTGTCACATCCTTGGGAGTTCAAATGTTGCAGAGGTTTAGCATCACTTTCTACAGAGGCTGAGTTAGTAGTCAGGGGGTGTGCCCCACTGCATTAATAATATCATGTGGCAGCCAGAGAGTTTACTATCTATTTGACCTGCTTGATCACAAGAAAAAGGTAGTGGCCCCAGAATCTGACAGCAAGAAATGTTTTGGTATTGCTTATTATTAGGTAGTGTAATTTATAAAATAAAATCCATCTTCCACTGCCTTAGGTACTGATAAAAACCATTGTGTCGGGGAAGAAGAAAAAACTGATTAATGTGTATCTCCAACCCCCCCAAAAAAATCCACATGGGAAAAGGATGGGGGAAGGGGCAGGGTTAGAAAACCATACATTTCAAACAGGATACATTAGGCATGTTCAAACCCCCTCAAGAAAGGTTACAGTTCAGGGGTTGACTTTAGGGGAAAAAAATTGCTGGCCATTGAGCTAGTGATTGCTGCTAAGTTGTGGCCTGCAATAATTTAAGGTGGCCTGCAACTGTTTTTGAAAATTCCTTGAAACAAGATATCAAAATTGTTTTAAATTGACTTTTTTAGCACTTTTGGCACCCTGCCCCCATTTTCACCATTGAAGCAGCCTGCATAATTTCCTTTCGATAATATTCTGAAGTTTGGTGCTACTGTGAGCATAAACCTTTTTATTTTTTTATTTTTTGTTGTTTAATAAATCGATCCCAACCGGAGAAAGCAGTATCAAGGCAAAGACTACTAGCAACCTTTCAGTACAGAGACCGATTCATTCAGGTGGCAAGGACAGAGAAGGGACAGTACTTACCACAGGCTAACACTCATTGGCTGTCCCAATCTGTCGCCAATCTGTCACTTGACTGGACCCCACATTTGTACCACAGATCGGTCTGGTGATGGAGGACACTACACTCATTCAAGCAGGTGATGCAAGTGAGAACCTTGAAACCATCATGTGGTTAACATACCACATCATGCTGGACTTCCACAATGGACCTTGTGTGTCTCTCATCGTCCGTTCCACATCCACCTTGACTGTTAATGTCAGTGTGCTGTGCACGAGCACATGTATATGCACCTGACTGACGCTCAAACAACAATATGGAAGAGAGTCAGGTCAGTCTTAAAAGTGCAGTGCCTTTCAAAAAGTGCTGGCCAATCGGGCCAGCAAACATTGAATTTCTCTGGCCCAAACTTGGCCACTGCTAAAGTTGACCACTGCAGATGTACAAAAGGTTTGTCACAAAACAGTCAAGGTGCATTGTAAAAGTTAGGCTGGTAGGCTTAGTCTTTTAGTTAGGAGGAGGGGGGAAGTGAAAGTAATGAAAGGTTGTGGTCTGAGTTTGCCAGAGGAAAAAATAAAGCATTTTTTTTTTAATGAAAACTAGTACGTTCATGATTCAGTTGAGGAGACCGGAGGGGGTTGTTTGATGTATCAGAGGGACTAAAGTAACATGACTTTTTACACTGTTCATTTTAGTGTTGGTGCTTAGTGTGGAGCTGCATGCAGGATGACTGCTTTAGGCAAAATGAAACCAGGGTTTTAAATAATTGATTAGCAGTTTTTTTCTTGGGACAATGCTAACTGTACAGAAAGTATTTATATAGGTTTTCTAGAAGTGTTATGTTTGTTAAACACAGTGAAGCAAGTGCTATGCATTTTCACAATGTTTTAGCACTTTTATGAGCAAAACGCTAATCAATTTTTGTGGTTAAATAAATCCCTGGAAACTATGGCAAGTTGTCGAGTTGTGGCTTTCTGTGGCTGAGATTTCTGAGATGTGGTGCTGGTGGCCATGTGGGAGGGGTGGGGGTCGAGAGCTTGATGATGGCAATACTATACTGATGATAACGATGGTACTATACTGATAAATCCGTAGTCACCAATTTATTCATATAGTTGCTCTGATAAACATGTTTATCAGCAGTTATTACAGTCTAAAGCTATTACATAAAATTAATTTATCTGCTCCAAATTTTCTAAATTTACTACAGCTTTTTATGTTATTGAAGTCAGACATTTTAGCAAATGATCATTCAGTGGATAACTGCTTTGTTGCTGACAAAGGGTCAACACTTATTTGAAGCTATAAAACGTCTTCGACTACTAATTTTTTGGCAATATAAAGGTTTTGAAAACTTAATGATATCATTTTAGCTTGTTGTCTAGCAAGATCTGGCCCTTTTTCCAATTATTTCTCCAATTTGGATATTTACAATAGAAACCTGAATTCTTCATATGTAAACTGGCAGTGTTTACATATTTATGGTAAAGAGGGCTTCCTAAATACTTTTTCTGGGAAAGCACTTCGGTATTAAGTTGCATCTTGCACATTTAAAAATAAAATTCAATTTTAGCCTGATCACGGTTTCACAGAATTCATTCTGAATGAAAATATCTACCAATATTCCAACAATGAATAAACCAACTGATGGGCAAAGAGCCTGAGTAGAACCAGAAAAGAACGGTGTAAAGTCTCAATGAAAACATACAATTTACTGCAAGTCTTAATGTAATAGCACATTTCATCAGTTTGCTCTTCAGTACAGTACTTGTTTTAAACTGCAGTTGAATTCACAGATCTAGGCCCACATATTCAAAGGAGATGCACTGCCCAAAATGGAGATGCATGGCACATCTCAGAAACTGTGCAGAAGCACGGTATTCGAAAGGGAGAGATGCACCGCTTATGTCCAAATGCGCAATTGCACAGAAGTAATGCATGTAGTGCAAAAAAGGGAGTGGGTACATGAATATGCCATGGATCCTTATATTCAGCCAAAATGTGTGGCACATCTGCTGCATATCCCAGAAGTGTGCCTCACAAAGTTAGGCAGGAAGGCCAGAGAACTGCAGACAGACCATCCTAAGACAGCCCTTGGAGGTGTACCAGGGCATGCTCCAGGCACCCATACAGAGCAGTCATGCCAGGACAGAAGTACTCAAAGCCACAGGTGTGGGCACACCATTGGCACCACCTAGAGAGCCATCCCCCACACCACACCCAGGACGTAGACACCCAGCTTCCACATGCTAGTGTTGTCAGGGGCCCCTTAGCACACCAGCGGATCAGATGGACACACTGTAGCACATGTGCCAGGGGCCATGGCCTGCACTCATGTGGCCTGCAGGGCACCACCTGGTGGTGGCATGCACCCAGGGTGAGGTCTGGGGCAACAGTGTCCAGGTAGCCTGATGGTATGAGTGGCAGCCTGGCATGGGTCAGGGACTGACCTGTAGAACACACCCATGGTGGTACACCATAGGTACACACAGGTGTGACTCACCCACTCAGGTATCTGGTCACCCTCTGCACACTGCCATTCCCTGCAGTTATCACCATCTTCCTCTCATACAGAGGGGGGTTATGGGCCACTTCAGGTGACTGTATGCACAGCTGGTGCATTACATGCATGTGGTATACTGATTAGACTTTGTCACCCTGTGCCCTTCCCTGTTGCTTGTCCAGATGGCCCCCTGTGGCCACTGTCCAGGTGGGCCCCCTGTACCCCAGTCTGACCCTGTACATGGCTATGGGTAATAGTAATGTACACAGGCCAATGCAGTCCACTCACCCACACACAAACATTCCATCATGCCTGCCTGCTAGGCTGCAGTACTCCTGTTCACCTTTTTGAGGTGGTGGGACTACCCTGCATAGCTGGAACTGCGCATGCCTGGGGTATGCAAATGGCCTGAATACATTCCAGTAAAGAGCTGTGCATGTGGGGAATGGGCTCAGAATGTGCAATGAGGCCATTTGCATATCCTGGCTTACTATTGCAATTTTGTTCACCACGCATGTGGCTGCCTATCGCGCATTTCCCTATGCTCTGCATAGGGCTCAGGTCACCTGCCATGCTGTGCATTTCCCACTGCACGATCACGCATGTTCAGGATATTCAGCCAGACATGTGCAATTGCATCTCACAGTGCATCTTCGGAATATACCATTAATTTGTGCCGGCGCATCTCAGTTGCACAGCACAGGCACTTGCAAGATGCAGCCTGGGACTTTTGAATATAGGGCCCTTACTTTGGAAAATGAAATGTCAACTTACTAACACTTTGTCAGAAGGGATATGCAATTCTTAATAATATGGTCTGAAATTAAGGTTGCTTTCTTAAATACATACAGAGAAAATATACCTCGCACTTAACATTCCCAAACCAACTACAACAACTCACTGCCACTACCATATAACTACATTTTTCGGGGCGAACCCTTTTTCTTGTGCTGCATTCTTAAAAACCATATTGTTTTGTCAAATAAAAGTACCACTTGCCTTTAAATTCTTTGTCTTTGATAGGTAACTTCTGGTCAGAACAGACAACTTGCTGTGAGCTCCTTGTGCTGTTTGCAGCAGCCAGATCAGAAACAATTGGCTTTTTATTAGAATCATGATGAAAGCTGAAGTAATCAGGGCTTAGCTGCAGGCAGCAGGGAAAGGATGCTAACCGTTCTTAAAGCAAAACATTTTTAAACACAATAGAAATTTATATTTAAAAAGAAATAGCCTAGCAAAACTGAATGTTGAACCTAAACTAAATTTCAGACCCCATGTACTGTACATCCCTTATCTGAACAATGGATGGCTATATATGCGGCAGTGTCTGTTATCTTTTACTTGAAGGGGGTTTGATGGTTGTGATACATTGTAGTTGGTGATGGGGTAGGGTGGAAGATATCTTTAAAATAAAGATGCTAATTTAATCAGGGTAATGGGAGGTAGAAAACCAGTGTGAATGGATATTACTGAGCCTATACTAGACAAAAGGGGTAGGGTTCTATACCAGGGCTGTAGGCTGAGGGCATTACCGGGGATAGCCATAGAGGGAAATTATTACCAGGACCGGTGGTACTACCAAGGCAGGGAGTAATTACTACTAAGGGAAGAGGTACCACCTGGAGTCCATACCATGGCAATGGGACAAGGTTGTAATATGGCATGAGACTAGGTGCCTACTTTTCTTTTCTTTTTGGAGCACACCTGGGGCCTGATTCATAGTCCCAGTCAGGGTGGTGCAGTTTCTGAATGCAAAGTGGTGCCCTGTTCTGCCATCCACAAAAACTGCCGTACACAAATCCCAGACTTAAGACGCTTTGGGGAGAGAAGTCTCCCTTGGCAACTAATTCCCAATGCAAATGATGATTTGCTGATGTTTGTGGGAGAAAACAGTGTTTTAAACTGCAAATAAAGTGCAAGCATCACAGAATTCTCAGCATGGCATTGCACCAGTCACATAGCATGAATGCCATATCCAGAGGCCATCACATAAAATGTTGCCACTTCAGTCATCCTCACACCCCAACCTCTTAAAGCATGCTTGTAGGTCAGTTAGTTTCATCATTTACACATCCCTCTCCTGTTATTACCTGGTGGTCTAGTGGGGCTAGGACTGTCCACAAAATTACCCTTCACCCCTGGTGTCCAGTGGACTCCCCCCCCAGTCCCATCTCCCCTTGCTTGTATATTTTAAAAATGGTACCTTTCCAATCACTGTCCTATGTACATTCCTCATGGAACCATCGCACACCTACTCCACTCCTCTATGTCTGCTTCTCAAAAATTTTCATGGGTTGGTCACACTGTGTCATGTGGAGAACTGTTTGGGGGGTTTTGAAGCATCTGTGCATAGCATAGCTCTTCATATGCATGCTTACCCCTGCCCCTTTCACTGTGCTGTTTTAGTGCCTATTGTGATGATGCTGGGATAGACTTGTGGCCCCTTGACATAATGTGTGAAAAGGTGCAAGTTAGAACAGTGATACAAAAGGGTAATTTTGACCACTTTGAGTCACTAAATTGGGACTGTTTGGGCTTAGCCCTCTGACTCCAACGGGTATGAGCAGTGCTTTTCCAGGATTCAATATGTCTTTTCCATTACTTGTGGATGATGTCTGTTTTTTCCTTCCTCAAGAAACAGCTAATTCCCTCTGCAACATGACTGCATGTTCCTCCCCCCTTCCCACCCTAGCGAAACAGAGAACACTGCTCTCGTGTATTGCATTTTTATCCTTCCAGGGATGGGGGAAGAAGCCAAAGCATGTGTTTAATATGGCATAGCTAGAGGTGCTTTCCATGGATGCAGTTTGGCCTTGCAATATATAGGTGAACTAGTGCTGAAATGGAGTTCCATGGATGCACCAAGAATCACATTTTGATACCAGCAAAGTAAGTCTCAAAGCATTTCAGCACTTGACAGTATTTTATTTTAAGGATCACTCACTTAGCTTGTGCATGCCACATGGCCTGCATCAACCAATCAGCACCACAGGATACTGAGAATGCCTCATGCTTCTGTACCTAACTGCTCTTGCCATGGCCCTCCTAAGGCCTAAGGGCCTAAATCCTTGACACCTATAATAGGGTGTTATCTGACACCATCAACTCCCTCGCACCTGTCTGTGTACGACCCAGAACTTCATACCTGAGGTCCCCGTGGTTTGATGGGGATCTCAGGGAGATGAAGAAGATGGGTCGGAGATTAGAGCGCTGTGTGGAGGAGGTCCTGCCTGGAGGCGGACAAACTGTTCCTGCGTATGCACTATAGTGTGTACCAGGAGGCAATCAACCGTAAGAAGGCAGCATTCCTGTCTAGGGAGATTGCTGCCAGGAAAAAACGACCAGCTTTACTCTTCCGGACTGTGGACAGGCTTCTCCATCCTGCTTGTCTGCAGCCCGGAAGGGTTTTTTTCTAACACAGATTGTGAGGAGTTTGCTCGTTTTTTTCGGACAGGGTGTCCTCGATCCGGTGGGTGACTTCTTCAGCCAGCAATGTTATAGCTGACAGTGGTCACCTTATGTGTTCTGAGTGCACTCCGCCTAGTTGGGGGGGAGTTTAGACCAGTGGAGGCTAGTGAGGTTATCGAGGTGGCAGTCAACATGAAGCATACCTTTTGTGAACTGGACCCGGTGTCAACGTGTTTTTTAATAAGATGCGTTGACTCTGTTGGCCCGGTGTTTGCCTTGATTGTACAGTGTTCCCTATCTGAGGGGGTCTTTCCGGATGCCTTGAAGGAGGCTCTGGTGAGAGCCCTCTTAAAGAAATCATCTTTGGACCCGGAGATCAAGGCGAATTACCATCCTATATCCAACCTTCCATTTTTGGGGAAGGTGGTGGAGAAGGTGGTAGCGCTTCAGTTGGAAGAGCACCTCGTGACTCACGAGTTGTACGAACCCTTCCAGTCGGCATTTCGGGCTAGACATAGCACAGAAACTGCACTTGTTCGGGTGCACAATGATCTCCTCAGGGCAAGAGATCGGGGGGACAAGACAATTCTTGTTCTCCTTGATCTATCTTCAGCATTTGACACTGTGGACCATTGTGTGTTACTTGTCCACCTTAGGGAGCTATGTGGACTCACCGGTACTGTCATCAACTGGTTTGAGTCCTTTTTTACCAACAGGAGGCAACGGGTTATGATGGGGAATTCTTCATCTACACCCAGTCTCCTATTTTGTGGAGTCCCTCAAGGATTGGTACTGGCCCCAATGTTGTTCGCAGTGTACATGCTGCTCCTGGGAGGGATCATTAGGAAGTATGGTCTGAGTTTTCATTGTTATGCCGATAATACTCAGCTATATCTGTTCTTTGCCCCAGGAACATCCAACACACAGTGGATGTGCTTAATATCTGTCTGGCCGAGATTAACGACTGGATGACCTCCAGCTGGTTGCGACTGAACCCTGACAAGACGGAGGTATTGGTAGTGGAGCCGAACAGAGTTCGTGATAGGATGGCCTCTGACTCAGAAACTGGACTTGTTCTTGGAGCTGTGTCATTGAAGGCCTCCTCTTGGGTGCAAAATCTTGGAGTGATTCTGGACAGGAACTTAACCATGGAGGCTCAAATATTCTCCATGGTTCGTACCTGTTTTTTCCATCTCAGAAATATTGCCAAGATTAAGCCCCTTGTTCCGCCTCTGGACCTCCCTACCTTGATACACGCCTTAGTCACATCTAGGCTTGACTACTGTAATGCGCTCTATCTTGGGGTCACAGGAGGATCTGTCCGAAGACTGCAGCTGGTGCAAAACACAGCCGCCCGGTTATTGACTGGGCAGTAAAAATGTTACCATATTACACCGGTATTATGCAAATTGCACTGGCTGTCAGTCAAGTGGAGAATCCTCTTTAAGGTGGGTCTTCTCACCTATAAGGCCCTACATGGGCAGGGCCCTGGTTGTCTGTTGGACCTTCTGTTACCTGCCCTCCCTATCCGCCCTCTTCGATCTTCTAGTGGTGGCTTCCTGACCATTCCCAGAACGAGGCTTAAATCAGCTGGTGATAGAGCCTTTAGTGTTGCGGCTCCTGTTCTGTGGAATTCTTTGCCAGCTCAGGTCAGGGAAGCCCCCACTGTGGATATTTTCAAGGCCCGTTTGAAGACACTCCTTTTTTTCCAAGACTTTGATGTTTAGATTAGTATTTATAGCAGAGTTTGAGATTGTATTGGATTTATTTATTCTTATTTTGTATAAAATTTTGTGTTGTTCTGTGTTTTTGTTTTTAAATGCTGTTCAAAATGTTTGTGCGGTGCCCAGAGTCTCTGGGATTGGGCATCTTTTAAATAAATTTTGCCCTGCCTTGCCTTGCCCTCCCTAGATCCCACCTCCTTAACCTTTCCTTCTCCTCCACCTCTATCCGTGATGCCTGGATGCAGGTTAGTGTCACCAACCTTCCTAAAGGGTGTGATCTCACCACTCCTGGGAAAGTTTGACCTATTTTCCTCCTGGTGCTATGTCAAAGAAGTGAAAGCAAAATTGCGAAGACAAGAATGGTACATAAACAACAGCACAAAAAAAAATAGCGATGACGAATAAGAGCGAGCACTCAAAAACAATGAATTTCAGAGCAAAAAAATATGTAAGTTCTGCTGCAAAACACAAGTTCTGCAAAAAGGGAAATGGCACTGCGGGGGTGGAGTCAGGATGGGGGCAGATTTACCAAAGTGACTCTGGGGTGGACGCAACTGGGGAAGTGGGAGAAAGTCGGGAGCGGGCAGATTATATATTTTCACTCGGGGGATGCAAGTAGGGAGGGACAAAGTCGGAGGGGCAGATTTGATATCACAACTCGGGGGAGAACTGGGGGGAGGCACGAAGGTGGATGCAAGATAAAAAAAAACCAAAAAACTAGGAATATCAAACCTAGGTCTGCTGGACATAGCAACTGGAAACACAGGCAGTGACTGTAAACTCCAGGCTATGTTGCCAGGATTGTTTCCAGCACTCAGCGGCTGGCTTACATCAGTGAACTACATTACTGCCTACATCACTAAAATAACCAATTGCTATTAAGACCATGTAGCTAATATAACATTTGTTGTTTTTCATGCGCTATTATTCATTCACTGGAACTGATTTGCTATTTTGGCAAGACACCTTTCTTCCTCCCCACTCTGGCCTAGTTCCAGGAACACTCTGTCCTCTCACAGCTCACCTCTTTTCATGACTCCTCCTTCTTTATCGCTCCCTTCCAGTCTGGTTTCAGGAAGTCCCATTCCACTTATACCTTCCTCCTTCTACTTACTGATATCATCCTGATCAGTATGGACCAGGTCCAAATCACTTCTGCTATCTTTGCTGACTTGACCAAAGTCCTGTGTTACATAGAAACATAGACTTTGAAGGCAGATAAGGACCGCTTGGCCCATCTAGTCTGCCCATTTTCCTACCTACAGGATAGGCCGCAGATCCTAGTTAACCAACAGCCTATTTCTTCCTACCCCCCACAAGAATTGCCTTATGTCTGTCCCATGCATTCTTGAATTCTCCCACAGTTTTAGACCCCACAACCTCCTCAGGAAGGCTGTTCCATGCATCCACTACCCTCTCTGTGAAAAAATACTTCCTCACATTGCCCCTGAACTGTCCCCACTCTATCTTTAAATTGTGTCCCCTTGTTCTTGCACATCTCTTTTTCTGAAAGATGCTACCCTCTTGGACTTTGTTGATTCCACTGAGGTACTTAAAAGTTTCTATCATGTCCCCCTCTCCTTCTTTCCTCAAGGGTATACATATTAAGATCCTTTATCTCTCCTCATACGGCTTCTCTTGCAGACCCTGCACCATTTTAGTTGCCCTCCTCTGGACTGCCTCTATCCTGTCTATGTCCTTGCAGAGATGGGGTCTCCAGAACTGGACACAGTGCTCCAGATGGGGTCTCACCATCTGTCTGTACAGAGGGATAATGACTTCCTGTTTTCTGCTGCTGATGCCTCTTCCTATGCATCCCAGTATACCCCCAGCCCTCCCTACTGCCTTCTCACATTGCTTGCTAACCTTAAGATCATCTGATATGATTACCCCAAGGTCTCTTTCCTTTTTTGTTGTTGTTACTACCCCCCCATTGTGTATTCTTCCCCTGGGTTCTTGTTTCCCAGGTGCATTATTTTGCACTTCTTTGCATTGAATCCTAGCTGCCATACTTCTGACCATTCCTCCAACCTTGCCAAGTCCCTTCTTATCCTTGCCACACCTCCTTGTGTATCAACCCTGTTGCAGATCTTTGTGTCATCTGCAAAGAGGCATACTTTTCCTTCCAGTCCCTCTGCAATGTCACTTATGAAGACATTAACAAGCATTTGTCAATGCCGAATGTTTGCTTGCTGGCACTGGCATTGGTAGTGTAGAAGTTACAGAGCTGCATAATAGGAATGGCAGTGAAGTATTGAACTGAAGCCAACCCCACCACCACCCTGCAGAGAGTGGCAGGCATTGGGGTGTGCCTTTGGGTCATCAGGCATAACACCACGCCATTTCACCACACCCCTACCCTGCAGACACTGACAAGTGTCACGTGTGTCTGTAGGGTCTTTGGCCCTTATGCGCACCCCATTCCATCAGGAAATACGGTGAGATGGGTGCGGTATAGGAGAATGGGGTGAAGTTTGGGCCCAAAGAGTCCGAGGCACACCTTGATGCCTCTCACTGGCTGCAGGGTGTGGGTGGGGGTGGAATGGTATGAGCATGACAGGCAAGAATCCCAAGTCACACCCCTGTTGCCTGTCATACTCTACAGTGTGGGGCGTTATGGTCGGAAACCCTAATGCCTCAGGCATTCGTTGGTATTTTCACTCCAAATTTTCAACATGTTTTTTTTGTGACCCCCACCTCATGAACAGTGGCAATATCAGTTTGTTAGCCGAAAATTGCTTTTGCACAGTGACTATGGCATTTGGCACCACAGGTGAAAAACACATTCCGAACAGGATGTGAAAAATGACAGCGGTACTGCTCATGGGGAGGTGTAAAAAATGGCAGTGTTGAAAATCTGCTGTGAAAATCTTGAAAAAACTGGTGAAGTCACGAGCGTGCGTAGAAACTGTGCAACTCACACCTGTGATGTAACTAGTTTGGGGATTTTTTTATAGTAGATTGTTAACACAGGCATTATGGGACCTCCGATCATGAACAGCGTCAGTGTGATTTTCTTTATCTGTCCAGAACAATGATTTCCCACAGCGACCACGCATCTCTGCACTGAAAGTGTGAAAACACATTTCGGCCATGTTGTGGATAATGACAGCTGTACTGTTCATAAGGAGGTGTGGAAAAATGCCACTGGTGAAAATCTGGACTGAAAATATTACAAATTCATGAACCTACGAGGGTGCGTGGAAACTGCGTAATGCTCACTCGTAACACAGTCATTTTATGGAGTTTTGTCATCAAATTTGCAACATAGCCTCTGCTCATGACCAGTGTCACTGTGATTTTCTTAATCTGTCCCAAACATTGTTTACGCAAACTGACTGTACCATTGTGCGCTACATGTGCGGAAACACATTTTGGGCGAGATGTGAAAAATGGTAGCTGCACTGCTCATAAGGAAGTGCGGTAAAATGGCACTGTTGAAAATCTGGTGTGCAAATATTACAGATTCGCAAACTTGCCAGCGTGCATAGGAACTGCGCAACGTGCGCTCCTAAAACAGTAATTTTGGGGAATTTTTCACCAAATTTTCAACATAGCCATTTTAACACCTCTGCTCATGACCAGTGTCACTGTGATTTTCTTAACGTGTCCCATACATTGATTTTGAACACCGACTGCGTCATTGTGCGCTACATGGGCAGAAACACGTTGTGGGCGAGATGTGAAAAATGACAACTGTACTGCTCATAAGGAGGTGTGGTAAAATGGCAATGTTGAAAATCTGGAGTGAAAATATTGAAATTTCGCAAACTTATGAGTGTGCGTAGGAATTGTGCAACGCACGCTGGTAAAACAGTCATTTTTAGGAATTTTTTCACCAAATTTTCAAAATAGCCATTTTAAGACCTCTGCTCATGAACAGTGTCACTGTGATTTTCTTAATGTGTCCCGTACATTGATTTCACACACCGACTGCGCCATTGTGCGCTACATGGGCGGAAACACAATTTGGGTGAGATGTGAAAAATGACAGCTGTACAGGTCATAAGAAGGTGTGGTAAAATGGCAATGTTGAAAATCTGGAGTGAAAATATTGAAATTCATGAACTGCGAACGCGCTCAGAAACAGTCATTTATAGTTTCACCACCTTTCAAAATAGGCTTTTTGAGAGCCCACCTTATGAACACTGGCAGTGTCGTTTCATTAATCATTCCGGAAAGGTGATTTCACACAGTGGCTGCGAAATCACCCTTCGGGCCCGAGTAACACCATGACAGTGCAAGAATTCATGAGGAGGGGTCCTAAAACCCCATGTTGAAAATTTGGTGCAAAAATTCCAAAAAATGCCTGAGATATGCAACAACGTTGAAAAAACCCTATCTATCTCATTATACAGCTTACCGGCATTTCCTCAGTTCGCGGTCGGCTTTGAAGGTGCAAGCGTGTTTCGGTCCACGAAGATCGTCAGCGCCAGACTCGGAGGTAAGTATGGGTTAGGGAGTAGTGGGGAGGCAGGGGCGCGGTGGGTGGGGCGGGTGGGTCAGACACTGCGAGGGACCGTTTTGCTTTTCAGATTTTTTTTTTAAGGACGACGAGGACGCTTTGCTGCTGGGGTGGGCTCCCAGCATGGCAGAAGGATGGCTGGGGAGGGCGTGGAGCTGAAGGGGGATTGGGCACCCCCGTCAGCCATGGCATCTGTTGCCAAACTGGGGTGGGCTTCCAGCATGGCACCCTGTACTTGGGGGGGGATGGTGAAGCCAACGGGGGATTGGGCACCCCCGTCGGCCATTACATCATTTTGCCACGCTGGGGTGGGCTCCCAGCGTGGCATCTAGATGCTTTGGAGGCGTGGAGCCGACGGGGGGATTAGGCACGCCTGTCGGCCGTACAGTGTGGAGGGGGGAAGGGGAAGGCGCATGAGCACGCAGTGTGTGGGTGTGCATGCGCGCTCGTGTGTGTGGGGGGGAGAGCTCTGCTCACTCAAGTGGAGCTCTCCCTTTCAACTGTATGCCACTGCATTTTCCTGCTGTCATAGACAGCTGCAGCAGTGATTGGTGTTCTGCGTCCGCGCCTGCAAATACACTGACTGAATTGGAAGAGGCTGACACACCTCTGGAAAACTCGTATGATGGCACTATGTTTCTTGCACATGCGTGCAAGCAAACATAAAAAGGACTGGACCCAATACTGAACCCTGTGGTACCCCACTAGTAACCCTTCTTTCTTCAGAGTGGACTCCATTTACAATTACCTTCTGTGTCCTCTTGTCCAGCCAATGTTTTACCCAGGCTACTACCCTGGGACCCACTCCCAGGCTGGTTAATTTGACTATTAATCTTTTGTGTGGAACTGTGTCAAATGCCTTGCTAAAGTCTAGGTAGGCCATGTCCACAGCCCCTTCCTGGTCTACTACTTTGGTCACCCAGTCAAAGAAATCTATTAGATTCGTCTGACATGACCTTCCCACTGTGAACCCATGCTGCCTTGGGTCCTGTGCCCCACTGGCCTCTAGGTACTCAACTATTCTTTCCTTCAGCAGTGACTCCATCACTTTCCCTACCACAGAGGTCAGACTGACAGGTCTGAAGTTTCCTGCCTCTGTCTTGGTCCCACTTTTGTGAAGGGGAATCACATCCGCCTTCCTCCAGTCCTCGGGTACCACACCATCCTCCCATGATTTATTAAAAAGAGTAGCCAGTGGTTTCACTAGTTCCCCTTTAATTCTTTTAGAATTCTGGGTGAATTCCATCAGGACCCATTGCTTTGTCCACCTTCAGTTTTAGGAGTTCTTGCAGAACCCTTTCTTCTGTGAAAGGACTGGGATCGACCCCCTATCAAGACTGCTTCTGTTAATTGGATTAGGCATTTCCCTCCTCTTTTGTGAATACTGAGCAGAAATATTCGTCAGTATCCCTGCTTTTACTGTCCCCTCTGCCCACCCACTGTTCATTCTATTCAGCCTCACTATCCCTCCCTTTGTCTTTCTATGCTGCTGATGTACCTATAAAAGGTTTTATCCCCTTCTTAACTGAGTTGGCTATCTTTTCCTCAGTTTGGGCCTCTGCTATTCTGACTTCCCTCCTGCTTCCTTCTGCCTTAACTGGTACAGCTCTCTGTTGCTTCTTCTGTGTTTCCTTATACTTCCGGAATGCTATCTTTTCTTCCTGACTTTCACAGCCACCTCTTTTGAGAACCATAGTGGCTTTTTCTTTCATTTTGATTTGTTTATTTGCTTCACACAAAGGCTTGTTGCCTCTGTGATGGCAGTTTTGATGATTCCCCATTGTTGCTCCACACCTTCTTCTAGCCTGTTTGCTAGTGCTTTTCTGAGGCACTCTCCCATCTTGCCAAAGTCAGCCCTCCTAAAGTCCAGTACCCTCACTTTTGTACGGCTTGACTCTGTAGCTGAGTTTAACGTGAACCACACTGTTTGATGGTCACTTGTTCCCAGATGGCAGCCCACTTGTAGATCTGAGATCCCCCCTTCTCCTGTACAAGCTAAAGGCAGAGGAGTTCTCTGCCTCCTCAATCAGCTGGTTCCACTCCTATCGAGAAGGATGGTCCCAAGTCATCTGCATTGGAGACAGTCTTTCCCATCCACACCCTAGCTGCTCATGCATCCCCCAAGGATGTGTCTTGGGCCCATTCTCTTTTGCATTTCCCTGAATAACCGTCCCTCAGCCTGTTCCTCTGCATCCATCCACATGTACACGGATGACACTGTGCTGTTTATTACTGGCTCCTCTACTGCTGACCTTGCTGTTCATGTCCAAAAGGATTTTTAACAGTGTTTAGTATTGGTTCCATTCAAGCCTGTCACTCAATACCAAGAAAACTGTCTCCATGACCTTTGGCTCATGGCAGAGACTTGCTAGACTCCCCTTCTTGAACCTTCCACACCTTTGATGATGCTGTGCTTGCCAATGTCCCCTCCTTTAAGTACCTTGGGTTCTGGCTGGACCAGCACCTCAACTTCTAGGCTTACATTGATGCAGTCCACCACAAGCTTCACTCCAAACTGAGTGCACTGTATAGAAACAAGGCCAGTATCCCTCTACCTGCCTGCAGGGAGCTAGCACACAAAGATGATCCTTCCCATCTTGGACTATGGAAACATTTTCTATAGCACGGCTTCTAAGTCCATGCTTGCCAGACTTGACCCCTTCCTCTACTTCTTCTACCACTTTGCCTTTGACCCCCCCCCACTCACTACTGCTCTCTCTACTCCTTCCTCTCCCTCCCCTCCCTTGGTGCCAGACTCCTCATACACTGTGGCTCATTCACTTGCCTGTATCTCTCACCCACCTCTCTACCCTCCTTTCTTCCCCCTACTTCCTCCTATCTCCTCCGGAATGCTGATTCTCATTCCCTCTCCCTTCCCCCAGGAAAATTTTCATAGGTCAAGTTGTCTTCTTATAGCATTTTCCTAAACTCTGGTCCTTCCTCTCCCTATATACCCACTCAGACTTATCCTTCTCTTTCCTCAAATCCCTTATTTGTGTCCTTGCTACCCTTACCTGCAACTGTTTCTGAACCCTTACTCTGCACTCCCTCCCAACATGTTGGTGACATTCCCCTGCCCACCCAGCTATGAGCAACTTCTACTCCCCCTCCAAGTCTGTCTGTGCCTTATCAGTTATTCTTCTGGTTCTAGGTTATACTGGGCTCCTCAGCTTACCTCATGCACTGGCTTTGCTAACTCGCACCTTAACAGTCTGGATGCTGCTAATCCTGTTACTATCTGGCATTGCTCCTTATACTGTTTAACACCTACATCTTATTTGCATTATGACTGGTCTTTATTTTTTTGCAGCCCTGAATACTCTGCATGTAAATTTTGACTGTGCACTCTTGTTTATTTTTACTGTATTCTATTGTATACATTCCTACTGTACTTATTGCATTACTACTGTATCTTTACACTATGTATGTTCACTTACACATCATGTACTGTATACGCCCCTTCCCCATCCCACAAGGATGCATCTGGAAATGAGCTTTTACATGATCAGTGTACATTTCCTGGAGAAACATTTGAAATAAATAACATAAAATAAACTGAAATAAAATAAAAAACATAAAATAAACTCATGTGCTGCTGCAGAGCAGAGTGCAGTGTTATCTTGCTGCATCTGAAGTCCTGTAGCATGACGATGACTTTAACAGACATTGAAAGGGGTGCGGAGGAGGATTGTTGATGATTTTATCTGACCAATCATTTTTATTTTCCTGACTGCTGGTGGTGCGGGGCACAGAAATCAATCTTTCTTTTTTTCCTGTGTGTGAGTCTGGCATCTGGTGAAAGAAAAGTGAAGAAGGCTGCTGTGTGAGGCACTAAGGAGTGGGGTTTCAAAACTCTTGCTGCACAGAATGTTTGCCACAGCTGCAACACCCTCAATGTGCCCAAATGTTTGTATTTTCAAATGTTTGGGTGCACTTACAGCAATTTCCACACATTTTACTTGAGAAAATAATGCGTGTGCTATTCTGTTTCACACATGCATAATTTTTCATGTGCGACTTGCAACACCAGTGACAAAATGTTGGAGCATCTTTTATATAGTCTATCTGTTATGTCACAAATAGCACATATACACTTCAAAAGAGGAGCATACCTTAAAAATCCAGCCCTAGGTCTCTCAGAGTCTCTCAGTAGGATGATGTAGTGATGGTGGTGTCAGTGTGGTGGCTGGTTTGTGTTGCTATGACTCATCTTCCTCAATAAAAAACTATTTAAAAGACAAAGAACCTCTGTGCGTAAACACTGAGGCAAGGGTTACCCCAAAGGGCATTTGGCTGGGAAGCCAAGTTTCAAGAAAATACAAAATCACACATGCCCCCACAATGCAAAGCATCATGGGCTGCATATGCAAATCACCACAGAATGTTATGCTGGTCCAACTTTAAGCAGAATTGCATGGTGCCGAAAGGCCTCTCACACAGTTTGCAAAGGGTGCTAACAGAAGACACGTGTCTATGTCTTCTGTGGCACTCCTTTACAAACAATGTCTTAACCTATCTGTTCTATAGACCTTTTCGTACATATATGATCTTTACGTAATGTATGTGTATTTGTATCTTCCTCAATTCCCACTAACCTTTTGAGTCATGTGGTAGTATAGTAGTACTGTATTAGTTTGTTCAATTGCAAACCATTACAAACATTACAAAATTCTACATAATGTGCAGAACTTTACCTCCATATCCACAAGTAAAATGCAGAAGGATAAACAAAGACATTCTAAATATAGTATAAGTTGCCACATTACTATAAACCACATACAATTTGTGATAAATGATTGTTAACTTAAGATTGGGGTCCCCTCATAAGTATTGTTTAATACAGGAGATCATTTCAGTACTGTACCGCTGAAATCCCACTTCACTACTGATGACTTGGAAGCAGATCGAGGCCGTAACCTAAGGCAGAGTGAATTACTTATAAAGCTTTAAAAACTTGGACCTGCAGCACTCAAGTTCTACAATTGTTAATAAATCCCAAAAGCAGAATTTGTTTTTACTTTTAATTATTGCTTAAGGAACGCCTGAAGTACCAGAGGAAAGCAGCCACCTATAGGCAATTTGGGTCAATGGCTCCAAGTCCAAATGAACCTGGCTATGCTGCTATCCAAATGCAAAAACATCTAGGCCCAGATATACAAAGCAGTTGCACATGGCACAACTGAGTTGCACCGGCGCAAGTACAGAATTGTGCCATGGAGCCATATTCAGCAGGAGCCAATGCGCAGCGCAGGTACCAGTATGTCAATGTGCAATGATAATGAATGCAGGCGCAACTGCAGGGGGCATGCCCATGCATATCCAGCGCAGTGCAATACTGAACCGTGGAACCATGGTGCATGTGGGGAGCAAATCCAAGATGCGCCGAGCAGACTTGCGCCTATAAAAACCCAGGCGCAAGCACACGGACAGAACTTGCGCCAGACAAGAGAGGGAAGGGGAGAGAGCGAGAGAGAGTGAGAGAAAGAGACAGAGAGAGAGACAGCCAGAAGGAAGGAAGGAAGGAAGGAAGGACAGAGAGAGACAGACAGAGGCAACCACAGAGGGAGTTTGACACAGGTGGCACTGGAAAGGGAGAAGGGGCAGTGAGAGTGAGAGGAAGTGGCAGGCACAGTGCCAGGTGGTGCACCAGGGTGCCACACACCCATCAGCAGCCAACCGCTCAGGGGCGATGAGACAACAGGGGCCATGGAAAGCGTGCCATACATGATGGAGACTGTAATGAGGGGTGTGAGGGGGCAGGCAGAACAGCAACATGGTCGAGGAAGGGCCCGTTGGTGGTATGCCCGACACAGGTGGTACTGTGCCTGCACCACATACAAGAACTTCACTGACGTGGAGATAGTGGTCCAGTACTGCCTGAATAGGGCAATCCTGAGGCAGCTCTGTGAGCTGTGCAGTGAGGAGATGCAGGCTCCCACTAGACGGAGTCATGCAATGTCAGTGGAGATTAAAGTCACAACAGTCATGTTCCTGCTCACCACGGGCACATTCCAGAGACCAACAGGGGACACCACAGGCATAACCTAGTCGGCCACGTCACGCCTCTTCACACAATTCCTAAATGCCCTGCTGCCACGTGCTTCGGAATACATCCATTTCCCCAGCACACAGGTGGAGCATACAGCAGCCATACAGGACTTCCAGAGGGTAACATGTATGCCTGGCATGCTTGGGGCCAGTGACTGCACCCATGTGGGCATCTGCATGCCACCTGACCCTGAGGGCCTAGCATAAATCAACTGGAAGGGGAGTCTGAGCATCAATTGCCAGGTGGTGTGCGATGCCACGGGGCACATCACCAATGTCTGTGCCACACACCCTGGAAGCACACAAGATGCATTCATCTGGCACAGCTCCATGCTGTGCCATAGATTCAAACATGGGAACATCCGCACAGGCCACCTAGTGGGTGAGTATCAGACAGGTAAGGGGTGACAGGCAGGGCAGGCCATGGAATGGGGGTGGGCAGGGTGAGCAAACAGGCGGGGGTGCCTGGTCAGTCAAGGGGCACAGCAAGGGCAGTCAGAGAGTTAACCATGTCCCTATCCACACAGGTGATAGTGCCTACCCATTGAGGCCCTGGCTGCTCACCCCCTACTGGCACTCATCATCCCCAGCTGAAGAACACTACAAAGAGGCACACACCAGCACGTGGAACATCATAGAGCAAGTATTTGGAATGTTGAAGGCATGCTTCCATTGCCTAGACAGGTCTGGCGGTGCCCTACAGTACAGCCCCTTGAAAGCCTGTGGCCTATTCCTGGCCTGCTGCATACTGCACAACATGGCTATTGACCATGGGATAGCTGTCAAGGCTGATGAGGGCGACAGTATTGGGGACGATGGAGGCAATGTGCCAGAGGGTGGTGGACAGCCCCCCCGGGCGTAGGGATCCACAGCTGTTGAGGCAGGCCCGACAACACTGCAACACCATCGCACAGGAGCACTATGGTGCACCAAGGTAGGTGGCGCTAAACATATGCAAGAGCCACACACACAGGTACAGCACACAGGCAGGGGCGAGCATGGTGATGGGCATTCACACACAGAGGTGTGGTGCTGGGTTGAGGGGGATGGCGGCACACCACCACATACAACAGCACATGGCACTGCACACACACACACACACACACTACTCCCAGGCATTGGTATGTGGAGAGGATCAGATGCATAGCACCAGTGCCCAGGCACATCCGGCACAGAACAGCCCTCATCACGCCCAGGCCACATGGTCCAGCGGCCAGGCAAGCACGCACACAGGTGATGTGCAGCATGACACACAGGTGTCATGCCTGTGGTGTGCACATGCACATCCACATGCCACCCATGCATGCACTGGGCAGCAGCAGCTGACTGGGGACAGGGTGGGACGCACATTAGGGCTGCTGTGAGGATCCCTAACCACCACGGCCATGGGGGCGGCTGTGCTGGGGCTGATCGGCAGCCAAGGGCTGCTCACTGGTGACAGGGGCTGGTTGCAACAGCCCCTCATGGGTTGGCCCATGGGACCGTGACCGGGTCCACGCTGGGGTGCGTAGGTGCCCAGACAGGCCTGCCCCAGGCATGCCTGTGATACCAGCAGCAGAGCTCGGTGTCAACAGTGTTGGTGTCGCCCGACACGGGAACATGGGGTGGATGATGCACTGCATGGAATCCATGGTGGCTGGCCATGCCCTGTGGCAGCCAGCAGTGCAAAGTCATCTGAGACAGCCTGTGCAATGCGATCCATGGATTCAGCTGTGGCCTCCTGCATGTGGTGTGCAATGCAATCCATGGATGCCGTTGAGGCCTCCTGCATGCACTACATCCCCGCTAGGAGTTGTGCAATGCCCCTCTCATGCTGCTCAGCCAGCTGGCGTACCTCCACATGCAGTGCATGCAGCTCAGCAGTGACCTGCTCCTGTTGCTCAATGGAGGCCTGGAGCAAATTGGTGTGCTCAGCCATTAGGACAGCATCCTGGGGAATCTGGGTGGGACACCGACCCTCTAGTGGTGACAGGCCACACTGCACAGCCCCCCTCTCAGGTGGACACTGCACAGTGGGGTCCTCTTGGGGTGTGTCCCTACTTGGTGCACAGGCAGCGGATCCTGAGTCCAGCTGCCCTGTGGCACCAGCAGCCTGCTGCCCCTGCCCCTCCGTCCACTGACATGTGCCCAGTGCCTGTGTGGCCACACCACCACCACCACTGCATGGCACCACTGTGGCAGTGCACACGACGGCACCCACAGTCGTGGCAGGCAGCTGGTCCCCCACTGACAGGTCACTGGACACACTGCCTGTGCCTGGTATGGGTGTCTCCCCTACAACACTGCCCATGCTGCCCAGGATCATGGTGAGGTCGTTATTGGTGTTGGACCCCACCCCAACCTGTGTCTCCATGCACAGGATGCCATGTCTGTCATCCTGTAGGATCACATCCAGGGCCTCGTCTAACCCCATGCACAGGACATCTGGCTGGACAGTGGTGGTGTGCTGCAGCCTCCCAGGCCCCCAGAAGCCTGTGGAGGTGTATGGCTTGTCGTCTGGAGCTGTACCTGCCTCCATGGCTGCTGCCAGCATCTCATCCTCTGCATGCAGGCATGCCAGTGCTGGAAGATGAAAAAGATGAGTTAGTGAAGCAGTGGGCACATGTGCCCCCCCATCATGCCACGGCGTGCTGTACAATGCTGCCATACATACCATGCAGGGATGGCCTGCCACCCGTCTGGAATCCACCGCCAGGTATACCCTCCATGGTGCTGTGGTGCAAGGTGGCTGCCACCAGCTCCTCCTACACCGTGAGCTGTGGCGCATCATCAGGCCCCCCTCAGGTGGCAGTCCAGGCTGCATGGATAGCTGCCACCTTTTCTTTTATTTGCCTCTTGTCAGTGCCCACCTTCTTGTGGCACTCCTGCACCAACCACTGGTGGCTGCCCTGCTGGTTGATGCAGTCGGCCACCTCCAGCCAAGCCCCAGCCCTGGCCTGTGGTGTGCCCGTGGCACCGCTCAGGAGTGGCTCCCTGTTGAGGTAGGCCTCGAACAGGGCATCTGTCTCTGCTTTCGTGAAGTTGGGCCTGCGCTTGCGGGCAGACCCACGCTCCCCAACCTCCTAAGGTTCTGACATGTAGCTTCCTGTGATAATGGACAGCACAGTGTGTCAGTGGCTCCCAGTGCCCTGCCCCATGCTGTGCCCTCTGTGCTCAGTATGCTCCTGCAGCATACGCAACTAACCTCACAAGGACGCATTACCGATCCATGGCCTGTGCTGTTCCGTGGCGCTTTTATGGTGCATTGTATGCAAATGTGCTTTTGCGCAACGGTAATGACATGCTAATTCCCCCATTGCACCATGTATTGGCTGATAAGCTCAATAGCATGTGGCAGCTGAATATCACGTATATGCGTCGTGCATTGAGAGTTCTCCAGAGCAAGTCAGTTGAATGCGCTAGAGCACGCTGTGGTGTATTGTGCACGCATGTGTGGTGCGCAGTGGCACTGTGCGCATGATCTGTGTGGTGCACCACCACCTGTTGCACACAGTGCACTGACTGCGCAATAGCATTCATGGCGCAGTGTGTGCACCATGGCTGCTGTTGTGCAGTCTGCGCACTGTGCGCATGGCATGCCCTGACCCCTGCAGTGACCTCTGACCCTGACCGAGCCCCACACGTAGCCCTGCCCCACCCAGCCCCACCTATGTCATGCATCCATGCTGTTGCATGATTGGTGGGCACAGCACATATCCCCTCAGCCCCCGCATCTGGCAGGTGCTGTTGCCACATGCGGCTATGGGTGCCATTTTGCACCACAGCTCACAGCAGTGTTATGGTGCAGTGGAGGTCTACTTGTGCGAGCAACTGGATGCAGGTGCAGCTGACCAACCTTGTGGCCTGCATCCAGTCCCACGCACCCCAGCTGTATGGTCAGGCCCCATTAAAGCAGCCCTGTGTTGCTGTTTGGGACGGTATTGCTGCTGTGCTAGTGCAGCGTACTGGGGTGGCCAGGACTGGAAAACAGTGTCAGCACCAGTATGGGGACCTCCTGCAGAGGGATCCAAGTCACCTCCAATACCTGGAGGCATGCGTCAGGCGTGGGCATGTGCCACAGCCAGGTGAGTAGGCCCAGCATGCATGTGTGCCCTGGTGTTGTACTGTGGTGGACTGTAGGCTGCCTGGCATGTTCCACAGGGAGGTGGGCTGTCATCGTGTGCATCACAGGGATGCATCACCCACCACCTGTCGCTGTGTGGACTGCACCAGGCAGGGGACCACACTGTGCTGGGGGGGGCCCTTTCCAGTGGCTGTGTACTGATGTGTCCCTGTCCTTGTTCCATTCCCAAGCCCTGAAGATTGACAGAGAGCTGCGGCAGCCTCCACAGCAGGCTGTTGCAGGACCCGGAGGTGTTGCCGGAGTGGCCCCAGCACCTGCAGGGCCATGGAGAGCAGGTAGGCACTGGCATGAGCCTCCACATGTATATTGGGGGTTGGTGGGGGCATGGGTCCAGACATTGCCGCATGTGCTGTGTGCCGTGGGAGCTGGGTGTGTTGCACTGTGCATGGTGCCCGCCACTGTGGCACATCCATTGTACACATGTGCCAGCTGTTGGTGGGGTGGGTGTGCACCCGGCCACCACTGCCGGTGATGTGGTGCTGCATGGGCACTGTGCCATGTGACTGGCATTATGCAGTTGGGTGGCTACTGAGTGGCAGGTGCCACCGTTGTGCACTGTAGTGGTGTTCCACTTTTCTGGCAGACATAGGTCCATCCCCCTGCGGGTGGCCAGTGCAGGCCCTCTGGGGGTGTGTGTTCCCGCTGCCCTATGTGCACTGTGGTTGGGAATGGTTCTGTGGGATACTGCACTGATGGCCTGTCCTGTCCCTTCTCCTAGGTGTCCAGAGGCAGAGAAGGATGCCCCTGTATTGCCGGCTGTTGTGGCAGATCATTTTAATAATGTCAACCACGATGGAGGCTGTGATCCAGATACACTGGCAGGTGTTTGATAGCAGATGCTGTGGATGATGCTGGGTGGCACATGGCCACCGCTGATGTCCACCCTACCGTCCCCTGTGTCCCCTGCTGTTCCTCCCCCACCAGTCCCCTTCCCACTGTACAGTCCCTATTCCCTGTCCCCATCCCTCTCAGTCCTACACCTTCCCTCCCCATTGATTTGTACATAGTTGGCTGTTCTGTTCCTTAATACATTGTTATGCCCTATCTGCCTGTGTCAGTGTCTGCTTTGCAGGTGGCATGCGGCACCATGCTGCAGTGGTCCAGAGTCTGTCCTTGTAGTGCGTATGTGTCGGGGTGCCTGTTGTGCTGCTGTGGGTCCCTGCTGTGTGCCGTGGGTTGTCCCACTGTGGTGGTGTCCCCCCCAGTTCAGTGGGTGTGTCGTAGGGATGCCCATGGGTGGCATATCAGGGGTGTGTTGTGTGAGTGTGTGCTTGGCTGCATGGTCCTGGGTGTGTCCTGCTCTGGTATGGCTGTGTTGAGGGGGCATGGCATGCAGCCTACGGGGGTCCCCTTGGTGGCTCTCAGTTGGCCATTGGCTTCTCCTGTTGCCTCACTATGGCGCCACTGTTGTGCTCGGGGGCCGGGGTGTGGGTGCCTGTTCACACCCTGCTGTGCCCTGCTGGTGTTAGCCTCCTGTGGCCTGTCACTGTGCCTTCCTGGTTCTGTTCAAGGGTCACTTCTCTGTGTCGTGGCCCCCTTATTGCCCTGCTGCTGTGGTACAACTGTGTGTGTGTGTGTGTGTGTGTGTGTGTGTGCCATGGCGCAGCTCTTCTTGCACCATGGCACACCATTCCTTGCTCCATGGCGCATTGCCAGTTGTGCCATTGGGCAACAATGCCATATTCAGCCGGGTTGCGCTGGTGCACTATGGTATGCGCAGTCTCTGAATATTGCTCCTGTTGTGCCTGTGCGCATCAGATTTGTGCTGTGCTGGACTTGCGCTGGGCTCTGGCACATTTCTGAATATCCAGGCCCTATTAAGTAAGTAAAATGTTATTTACATAGTGCCCCATCACAGGGGCTCTGGGCACTGAACAGGCAGGCAGAAGTGAAAATACATTTTATTTATTTATTTCAGTTTGGGATTAACGCCTTGAAGTCAAGGACTCGTTTTCAAAGGTTCCAAGTCAATGTTACATAAACAAAATTAAACAGTTACAATAATAAAAAGTATACAGAAGATGACATTAAGACATTTATATCAGCAGGTATAAATAGAAATTGAGATTAATATACAACATTTAAAGAGGCAGTATGATATGATGTGCATCAGTAAGATATAACGTACATCAAATATAAAACATATATCAGCAACAACAGCAACAAATGACAATAATACCTAAATAATATCCTTAAAATAAACAACTCAGCAGTCAACTATACTGAAAACTCATAAAGAGCCTGTAGGTGCCTCTCTAAAAAGATGCACCTTAAGACCCCACTTAAACACCTCCACCGATGGGGCCTTCCTCAAAGATCTTGGAAACGAGTTCAACAGGGCCGGGCCAGCCATCTTGAATGATCGATCTCCACAGGTCTTCAGTCGGGACCTGGGAACCCTTCAGGAGGCCTTCGGTGGAGGAGCAGCACAAGCACACAGGATGGACAGGAGTCAGGAGGTTACTCAGATAGACAGACTTTTCATCTGGGGTCATCGAAGGAACGCCCTGCTGTATTAAGCTCTTTCATCCCATTCTACATACAAGCCATGGGCCTTTCTCAGGGCGAAAACTGGATCATAGCCAAAGGCCTCCTAATCAGGAACCAAAGAGCAGTGGTGAAAACTACTTTGTCCCAAACAGAATCAATGGCTTCACTGCCACTGGGCCTTAACTGAGTGCATCTGTACCCCCAGATTAAACAGGCCTGTTTCAGAGAGGCACTAGTGAGCACCATGCAGTGCGTACTGCTTTGTGTTGTCATTGATCACCTTCAAGTTAACGTTCATTCTTGGGTGCACTGTTGAACTCGTATACAGAGCCCTGCAGACTGGACACATTGTCTCCTGACAGGAAATTTTGTCCTCCACCACTACATTGTACCCAAGAATGGGCCAATGCCACAACTTCTGCTAATGCCCTCATATATGCACATAGGCATCCACATTCTGAAGTGTAGAACTCCCATACAGCACTATATTCCACAGGCTTTCCCAAGATTCCCCCCTCAGGTCTGCCACACTTAGGAACTTCTATAAGCCCAGAATGGACCACCCCATCACTGCTAAATTACAACGCTTGGCCAAGAGCAAACCCCCTATTTGCATTTACTTAAAAAAGGGGGTGAAATAAGATAAAATGCTACTAATAAAATGTAAGGGATTGACATGTCTTTAAAATCAATACTGACTTCTACCTATTTCTCAAAGTATGTATGATGTAGAATTTATGCAGTCGAGTCATTTCTAATGTTCAGTAGCATTCCTTTAACATTCAATAGCATACAGTAGGATTCATGATGTAAATGTGACTGATAACACTTCCCATGGAAATAAGACTTCATTGACAAGAAGCTCAAAATCTGTTTAGTAAAGAACTCTGCAGAAGGTTCATATAAAATATAAAAATATCCATTTTAGGAATGCAAATGGGGCTCAAAGCATCCCCATAGTAGCTCCATTAATTCAACTGGATCACATTTTTGCCACTAAACCACATTTTAGCAATTCAAGAAAAAAAGGAGGCTGATGTTTTGAAGTTGTACCAAATCCTGAATCAGGACATTGCTGGCTTTATAAATGCTGACCATTTGGGTCAAAATTGATTTCTCATCTGTTAGAGATGCTAATTTGTATAATGAAGATTGAAGGGAATCCATGCATGGCTCATTTGTTATTTAAAGCGTCTTGAGGAGCATATGTCAAAATAAGACACACACCAACTAAGTTGATGCTACCATGTGTTGTGTGAAGATATGAAATACATGAATCACTGAAGCCAGCCGAATTATATGATGACCATAAGGGGTGCATTGGGTATACCCTGAGACTGAAGGCATGTTATGAAAGATTGCAGTGTGTGACCTTGTGGGTGTTTCAAGAAACAGTATTTATCAATAGGTCACTCTCTCCCCCCAATACAATATGTATATAGTGACACCGGGGCACCTTCCCCCAGTGCTGTTGTACAGTACAAGCCAACACTGGGGTGCACAATCCTCAGTGTCAGATCCAATACTGTAGTAAACCCTGCAAAAAAGAAAGCAGTCCTCAATGACATTTATACTTCTAAAAAAAGAAAATGGTCCCTTGCTGATCATGGTCCTGTAAAAAGAAAGCAACAACAGATTCTGTTGGCAACATGTCACGAGACATACTTTTCTATCTTTGAAGAGTGTATGACTATGAGGTACTGGCTTAAAGGTGTACCATGTGCTTCAAATAGGAGGCTATGGGCAGGGGGAACAGGTGAGCATTAGGGTTGACAACCTCAAGGAAAACCCCAGCACTGATTCACCAACACTCTAGAGATCTAAACCTGAATGTTTTTTCCTTTTGATGCTTGGGGGAGGTGGGTAGTTAGGATTGGAAACCCTAATGCCACATTTCCCTATTTGTGCAAAGAATATATATATATATCATGGATATACAATATATGTAAGAAATAAATCAAGACAGGGTGTGCATTACAGAATTTTAATGCATGCCCCTAGGGCATAGTAAGACATGAGGCCGCAGGCCAAGTGTTCTTATGCCACTGGGAAGTGCACTTAAATTCTGTGTTACACACCCTGAAGTGGCTTATTACACTTATAAAACGCTCATTTGGAATAAAAAAAATGAAAATACACTTTTTTACAAAAAAAAATTCAAAAGGAATTATAAAGTTTAATTGAATTAAGATGGGGGATTGTAGCATTTGGTTAGTGTGTGTGTTTTTTTAAATGGAGTAGGTGACACTGTTATGTTTTAATATAGAAGACAGCGCTGCACTATTACACAAGTACAGTGATGGAGAGAGACTGTTTTTCCTTTGTTTTAAGTTTTAAATTGGACCAGCATAAGGTTATGTTTCTTACTTGGGCTACTTTAGATTAGTGTGGTGTTTGCTTAATTTTAGCTGCAGGCAGAATCAGAGCAGTACTGGTCTGGGGAGCTCAACAGCCAGACTAACAAGGTAAAAAAGTTGTTTTGTTTGTGGCCAGAGCTGCATAAGGACTTATTCCGACACGCTGTATTAACCCTAATAACAGGACCAGAGAGAGGAACCCCCGGCCCCCACTGCTATTATACATAAATATGTACAGATTCTGGCTTCTGCTTGTGCAGCTGTCCTCAATCCCTTTTAGAAACCGTTGTTTTGGCGACACTCGTACATACTGTCACTGTCTGCCAGCAACTGAAAGTGTGAGGTATGTTGTTGGCGGGGGAGAGATGTAAGAAGTGATGGGGTGGTAAATTCCTCTGAATTGAGGGAGGTCCATTTGTAAGCAGACAGTTTGTTATGGAGGAGGGAGCAGTGGTGAACTATGTGGTTGTGGTTCAGTACATGCCCTTGTTTGTGGCCCTCTCGTAAGCATTTTAAAGACCTGCATCATGGAGGGGGAGGCTGTATATTTTAAAAACCTTGCAATATAGATATTAATTGTGTCTGCCTAACCACGCCTACTTTACAAGTTAGCTACCTCTGGCACCCATACTGGGCACAGACTTCAAAAACATTTAGAGAATTGGTACCACCCTAACATAGAAACATAGAAACATAGAATTTGACGGCAGATAAGGACCCACCCAGTCTGCCTATTTCCCTACCTACTGGATAAGCTGCAGATCGTAGTTAACCAGCAGCCTACTTCTTCTTACCCCCACCCCCTAGATTGGCCTTATGACTGTCCCATGCATGCTTGAATTCCACCACTGTTTTTGACTCCACAACCTCCTCCAGAAGGCCGTTCCATGCATCCACAACCTTCTCTGTGAAAAAATACTTCCCTAAATTATCTCTGAGCTGCCCCCCCCATCTTCAAATTGTGTCCCCTTGTTCTTGCACACTTTTTTTGAAAGATGCTACCCTCTTGGACTTTGTTGATTCCTTGAGGTACTTGAAAGTTTCTATCATGTCCCCTCCCTCCTTTCCTCGAGGCTATACATATTAAGCTCCTTTAGTCTCTCTCTTCATGTCTTCCGTGCAGACCCTGCACCATTTTAGTTGCCCTCCCTGGACAGCTTCCATCCTGTCTATGTCTTTGGAGACTGGGCTCCAGAACTGCACGCAGTACTCCAGATGGAGTCTGACCAGCTGTCTGTACAGAGGGATAATAACTTCCTGTTTTCTACTGGTGATGCCTCTCCCTATGCATCCCAGTATCCCCAGCCCTCTTTGCTGTCCTCTCACATTGCTTGCCCACCTTTAGGTCATCTGATATGACTACCCCCAGGTCCCTTTCCATTTTTGTTGTTGTTAGTATATCACCCCCACTGTGTACTCTTCCCGTGTTTTTGTTTCCCAGGTGCATTATCTTGCACTTCTTAGCATTGAATCTAAGCTGCCATACATTTGACCATTCCTCTAACCTTGCAAGTCCCTTCTCATCCTTTCCACCCACCTTGTACATCAACTCTGTTGTAGATCTTTGTGTCATCTGCAAAGAGACATACTTTTCCTTCTAGTCCCTCTGCAATGTCGCTTATAAAGACATTGAAGAGGACCGGTCCTAATATTGAACCCTGCGGTACCCCACTAGTAACCCCCCTTTCTTCACAGTGGACTCCATTTACTATTACTCTCTGTGTCCTATTCTTCAGACAATTCTTTACCCAGGCTGTCATCTTGGGACCCACTCCCAGGCTGGCTAACTTGTATATTAATCTTTTGTGTGGGACTGTGTCAAATGCCTTGCTAAAGTCTAGGTAGGCCATGTCCACAGCCCTCCCTGATCTACTACTTTGGTCACCCAGTCAAAGAAATCTATCAGATCTGGTCTGGCATGATCTTCCCACTGTGAATCCATGCTGCCTTGGGTCCTGTGCCCTCTGGCCTCTAGATACTCACAATTCTTTCCTTCAGAAGTGATTCCATCATTTTCCCTACCACTGAGGTTAAACTAACAGGTCTGTAGTTTCCTGCTTTGCCTTGCTCCCACTTTTGTGAAGGGGATCACATCTCCCTCCTCCAGTCCTCGGTACCACCCCATCCTCCCATGATTTGTTAAAAGGGTAGTTAGTGGTGTCACTAGTTCTACCCTTAGTTCTTTTAGAATTCTGGGATGAATCCCATCAGCCTCATTGCTTTGTCCACCTTCAGTTTTAAGAGTTCTTTCAGAACCCTTTCTTCTGTAAATGGGCTGGTATCGACTTCTGTATCCAGAGTGTTTCTACTGTTTGTTTTAGGTACCTCCCCTCTTCATTTGTAAATACTGAGCAAAATATGGTTTAGTATCTCTGCCTTTCACAGTCTCCCTCTGCCCACCTCCTCCCTTTATTAAGCCTCACTATCCCTCCCTTGGTCTTCCTTCGCTGCCTGATGTACCTATAAAAGGTTTTATCCCCCTTCTTAACTGAGTTGGCTATCTTTTCCTCGGTTTGGGCCTTTGCTGTTCTGACTGCCTTCCCAGCTTCCTTTTGCTTTAACTGATACAGTTCTCTGTCCTGCTCCTTCTGTGATTCCTTGTACTTCCTGAATGCTTTCTTTTTCTCTTGAACCTTCACTGCCACTTCCTTTGAGAACCATAGTGGTTTCTTACATTGTTTGTTTTGTTTATTTGCTTACACAAGGCTCGTTACCTCTGTGATGGCAGTTTTTATTATTCCCCATTGTTCTTCCACCCTTCCTTCCTGCCCATTTGCTAGTGCATTCTTAGGCACTCACCCATTTTACAAAGTCAGCCCTCCTAAAGTCAATACTTTTGCCTTTGTAGGCTTGACTCTATTGCTGTGTTTATTGTAGAACCATACTGTTCGATGGTCGCTAGTTCCCAGATGGCTATCCACTTCTACATCTGTGATCCTCTGTCCATCTCCATTTGAGAGAACCAGGTCCAAGATTGCTCCTCTCGAGTGGGCTCCAATACTAGTTGTCTAAGGCATGCCCCTGTAGGGCATCTAGAATAACCCACTCTTGAAGTGGCTGCTGCAACTGCACTCAAGTTAACATCTGGCATATTCAGATCACCCATCAGCAATATCTCCCTTTTTCTGCCATTCTAATATACTTTCTATCATTTCCTTGTCCATTTCTCCCCTGAGAAGGGGTCTGTATCTAACCCTGTGCGGATTGTGGTGCCATTGCCTGTCTCCAAATTTACCCACAGTGCTTCTTCTCCCTGTTTACCCTTTTGTTCTGTTGCTTTGATTCCTTCCCTGATGTAAGAGCTACTCCTCCTCCTCTTTTACCCTCCCTGTCCCCTCCTGTAGATAGTGTATCCTGGTATGTTTCGTCCCAGTCATGGTTTTGTGTGTACCATGTTTCTGTGACTGCCACGATATCCAGATGTTCCTCCTCCATCAAGGCCACTAATACAGGAAGCTTGTTACCCAGACTATGGGCATTGGTACTCATTGCACTCCATTTTTTAATGGCTTTACCTTCTGTTGCAGCATCCCCCACTGACCTTTCTACCTCGGTCTTTTTCTCATTTAGTACCCTGTTTTGTAGGAGAGGCTAGGATTTTCTGCTGCTTATCAGTGCCTCCCCCTTTGACTAGTTTAAAAGCTTGCCAATGAAGCATTTAAACCAATTGCTCAAAAGACTTGTTCCCTTCCTGGACAGATGCAGACCATCCTGCCAGTATAGGCTGGTGTCCCTCCAGGTGGAACCCCAGTCCCCAATGAAGCCAAACCCCTGTGCTCCACACCATTTTTTCAACCATTCATTAAACTGCATGGTGCAAAGTACCCTCGCCTCCCCCATGCCATTGACAGGCAGCACCTCTGAGAAGGATACTGTGTGTGCTACTTGTCTTAGGCCCCTCCCCAACTCTACAAAGTCCTCCTGCACTGCTCTAATCTCATGATGAGCCAAGTCATTTGTCCCTAGGTGGACAATGACGTCCAGCTCAGACTCCCGTGCAGCTGTTCTCGTGATCCTGAGGATGCGCTTCCTGTCCCTCCAAGCCATGGCACCAGGCAGGCACCTTACTTCAGTTTTCCCTGTTCCCCCCAGTTCTAACCCCCTAATAATTGAGTCCCCCACCAGGAGCTGCTTCCTTTCCCTGTGGTGTCCTCTGCCTCCTTCCTGTGGGCCTCCCTTGTGACAGTTGTCCTCAGCCTCCTTAGTCTCCTCTGTGGGTGCATCCATAGGGGAGCTATGCTCCCCAAGAATGGTGTATGGATTGTGGAGTGGAACAACTGACTGGGTGTGCCTCTGTTCCACCATCCTCACCCTCCCTGAGCCCACTGTGGTCCAACTGCTGTGCTTTCTTCGCAACCTCTGAGGTAGTGGTGGTGGCTCTGGTGCTCCCTGGATGGGGGAGGTTCCCTTCCTACTGTCCAGTGTGGCCTGGGGGACGATTCCCTTACTACTGTCCAGTGTGGCCTGAAGATGGGCAACTTCCTCCCTCAGGGCAGAGAGTTGTCTACAAATAGGGCAGCATCTCAGCCTCCAGAAAGAATCCCCGAAGACTGCTGCCCCACAGCCAGTACATTGCACTACTCCCCACATGTTTATCTACTTTTTTATTTGTGTGTGTGTGTGCGTGTATATATTATACAATGTGTATGCTTATATTGACAGTGCAGTGTGCTAGAGAGGATATGACGGTGATATGCACCTTGCACTCTTGAAATGATGTCAGAACCCCAGGTATAAAGGAACTATTTCCAGGGATGGGCAGGGGTTGGGCCTAAACTGTGCCCTCACGAAACAATCAGCTAAAAACTCTGACCCACTGCTGCGATGAGTGCCTTCCTGTCAGCAAGATGCTCTACACAACAATTTGACAGAGAAAATACCCTGCTAATCAAACAGAGAAAAATCCAGACATCCAAGTCAGACACAGGTAAACCTCCCCAGCCCCAAAACAGCCTGGTGGTTTGTTAGCCACAAAGGAAAATCAAATATGCAGTTATTTCAACCCTTCTGAAGATGCTCACAAGATAAGCAGTTTTGAAAACCCCCTTCCTGAATTAAAAACTAAAATAATTAAACACAAAGCAATACCAATATAAGACTGTAAAGTAAGGAAAACTTCCCTCAGATGTAAGCAACAGAGAGATTTGTTGCAGATATCTAGTCCAATATAATGTATCCCATGCAGCTTCTCAGTTGTTTCAAAGCACACCCTGTTACACAGCTTGGAAGAAGATGGGAATGTATACCAGGAATGTATACCAGGCTCATTCTTTTAGAGATCTAGGGGTGGGAGTGTATAAAAACAATAACCTATTTGGTATTTATAAAAACCTGGTCCTGAAGAGATAATTTTTTGCTAGGGCTATCCTAGACCTATCTTCTGGAGTGGTACCCAGTAACTCCACACACAGGAAGCAATAACGTAACTGCCCAGACCATAGATGGGGTTCTAGAGTGTGACTTTATTCCAAAAGATGTTGTTTAAAGCAAGGGTGGACCCCCAAGGTTTACACATCATGGCACTAGGAACTTGCAGAACAATAAAATCGACTGTATCTGACAGAAACTCTTTGTATTCTCACCTCAGTAGGACATAGAACATCTTGGACTTGTATTCCCACATAATGTAGGACATACAACACTTTTACTCTGTGATTCCATATGTCGTAGGATGTAGAACATTACTTCCAGTGGCACTGGCCACAACTGAACACACACATTACTAAGACTAGCACCATTCTTCATAACCAGAGAAGAAACTGTAATCCACTTCAGGGGGTAAAATTCTCTTCAGATATTGGCCCTTTGTCTAAAGTAACCAGGCACCCTTACTAAATCTGTAGTCCTGAACTAGTTACTCCAGATGGAGGACTGCCCAACCTTCGCTCCCAAATCCATACTCAGCCATTCTTTTAGAGTTACACCTTAAACATTTGGAAACACACTTTGGCAAATGCTTTTGGAATGAAACTTGCCATCCAGCATTCGAATCACTACACTGGTAGTGGAAAAACTAAAGTCCAGAACAATGTGAATTAGTCATACCTCTGGACATCACACACTTCAGCCAACTTTAAATTAGAACAGTCTCACACTTCTGAATTCACAGAAAAGTTGTGCCTTCCCTTTTAGCCAGAGAACACAACAGCACAGGTACTTGATCTCCATCCTGCCATTTTGGAGCAAGGTTGTTGAGAAATTAGTGGCTCAACAGTTTGAGGATCTCCTGGTGTCCTTGGACATCTATAAGCCATTCTAGTCAGGTTTTTGGGCCAGACACAGAACAGAAATGGCTCGTTAGAGTGCATAATGATCTGCTCAGGGCTAGAGATAGAGGAGACAGGTCAGTTCTTGTGCTCCTCGATCTCTCCTCAGCATTTGACACTGTGGACCACATTGTGCTTCTTGATCAGCTCTGTGAGTTTTATGGACTCGCTGGAACTGTCATCAGGTGGTTTGAGCCTTGTCTCTCGGATAGGGTGCAGTGGGTAGTGATGTGGAATTTCTGCTCCTCCCTAACGCCTCTTTCTTGTGGAGTACCACAGGGTTCAATCTTGTCACCGATGTTGTTTGCAGTGTACATGCTGCCCCTGGGAGAGATCATCTGACAATACAGTGTAGAGTTTCACTGCTATGCAGATGATACCCAGCTGTATTTGTCTTTTGCACCTGAAACACCCAGAGCTGTCGATGTGCTTAACAACTGTCTGGCTAAAATCAATGACTGGAGGGCTTCCAGCTGGCTGAGACTTAACCCAGATAAGACGGAGGTATTGCTGATCGAGTCAGGTGGTGGGCATGATGGGTTGCCACCAGGGGTTGACACAGGCGTGGTCCTGGGGTCCGTTCTATTAGTGGTTTCCCCGAAGGTGCGAAAGCTAGGCATGATTCTGGACAGCAGACTGACTTTTGAAGATCAGGTGTTGTCTGTTGTTAAAAGTAGTTTCTACCACTTGTGGAACATTGCCAGGATTAAACCTCTCATTCCACCCAAGGATCTGCCGACACTGATACACACATTTGTGACCTCCTGGCTCGACTACTGCAACTCTCTATACTTTAAGGACATGGGAGAGTACCTTTGCAGACTGCAGCTAGTGCAGAATGCAGCAGCCCGGCTGCTGACAATCCTTTCAAAGTCCCGTCATGTACCCCGGTCCTGTGTGCTCTGCACTGCCTGCCTGTCAGGTCGAGGGTTCTTTTCAAGGTGGGCTTGCTCACCTATAAAGCCCTATATGGACTGGGTCCCGGCTACCTGTCAGTTCTCCTGACACCGGTGACCTCTGCTTGCTCCCTCTGCTCCTCTTTTGGGACCTCCTGTACATTCCCAGTGTTTGGCTGTGGACATCGGGTGATTGCACATTCAGCATCACAAAGCCAACCCTGTGGAACTCGCTTCCACCTGCAGTCCGGGAGGATCCCTCGATTGAGGTGTTTAAGCTGAGGCTGAAAGCTCACCTCTTCTGCCAGACTATCAAAGCCTGCTGATTTGGGTATGGACCATTAGTTTGTTTCCCAGCAATCAGAAGCATACTGTAAAAAGAGAAAGGTTTTGCTAACTGACTGAATTTTATTGTTTTAATTTGTTGTATTTTAATCTTTGTTTTGTGTATTTGTGATTGTAAGGCACCCTGAGCCTCAGGGAATGGGTGCCTTATAAATAAAATTGTCTTGCTCTTGCCTTGCCTTGCCTTGTTTCCTTTAGTAAAAGCCAGATCCTACTCACTGTTAGACATTTCAGGCAGCTTCAAAACATCCTGGATTGGCCGGCCCATCGGCGCAGTGGTTGGATTTCCGTCTGCGATGCCAGCGATCTGGGTTCGGGAATGGACTCGGGTTGCCAGAGGACCGGCCGGGGGGGAGAAGGATGAAGCATCCGGGGACAGCTCTCCTTCTCGAGGGAGGCAGGGATGCGCACCTCGTAGTAGCTTGACTTGGGCGGAGGCTGGAGTGAGCAATACAACCGTGGCTCGGTGTTCAAGTGGGAGTGACAGATGTCGGCATATTTTGACATCAGATGTCACTCCCCACAGAAAAGCAGAAAAAGGCTGCCTTGTCTGCCGGATGATGGCTGCTGACTCCCCACTGCCTCAGTTGCCCTGACACCCCAGAATCCTCCTCAGCAGCACCCGGGGACTGATCAGAAAGTGCACTGGTTCCTCCTCCTGGCGCCTTCCCCCTCGGAAGAGAGGGACCCATCCAGCGAAGGGTTACGCCGGGCCACCTCTGGGTTGGCTGCGATCTGAGGTGAGAAGGAAGGGGATCAGGGCGAGGAGGTCGGGGGAGGGGCATGTGCAGCTGGAAGGAGAGGCAGCCCAGGGGCCAGTAAGGTGGCAAAAAACATCCTGGATCAAAAAGGGGATTGCCCTTTGGATCCATACACTAGCAGTCCTTTTCACCTCTCCAGGGATGAAAATCAGAAGATCCTGCTGTAGACAATGGTTTCCACCACTTCTCTTGGTAAGCTGGAGAATACCAGGACTAGGATGAGAATACAGGGCCCTCAGCTCAAGGCCCACAGCTGAGCAGTTCTCACTCCTCCAACTTCAAACTGCAACTCTCTGCTACTGACTCACACTGACCCGCGTCTCAACATTCTAACTCTCTTCTCACATCTGGCCAAGGGTTATTCTGCTGTGAGAGTTCCAAATGAACTCATCACTTCCATCTCAGCTGAAGCCAAATAAACAGAAGAGTGAGCAGGTGAAAAACTAATTTAACTAGTTAGTCACCAGCTGCCTCTTCCTGCCTAGCACTGATACTGAGGGGATTCTAGTAACCCCAGGGGACTGGATGGTTAGGTTACATATGATTTTAAAATTGTCAGCAGAGTTATGAGAGACTGTGAATAATATGTTTATTAACAGATGTATGTGACTGAATAACAAGTGACATTTTTAAACATTTTGAGGTTGTAAGGGTTAGGATTCTCAACAAGGCATCAGAGCAGTATTTGAAAAACATTTCAACTGTGTACTGATATGATTGCAGGTGCCAGATAATTCATTGTTATTTGGCCATAGTAATGTGATCTGGCACCTGACCACGTAAACATGTTTCACAGTATTAGATAGACTTATTTCCTGCAAGAGAATGATGCAATGTTCTTTAATGTTTTTTTTAAATTAGTCTTGACAGCCAGTCCAATCACACAGCAGTAGCACTGTCACTCATTGTACTGTGCCAGCTCTAATACTGACCAACCAGATCTGAGATAAGGGGAACATTAAAGCAGATCTTTACAAAAGCAAAATGGAGGGCCGAGGACTCCAAAAAGTCCAACTTGTGCTTACAACAATGTTTTTTTTTAGCTAAAGGGTAAAACAGAACACTTATTAGGCTGATGCATTAAAGATAAATCATTTTGTTTACCTAGGGGCGGGATATTCAGAAGGGTTGCATGGCACAGCACAGTTGCACCATCGCAGCCACTGATATAACAGCAGCTTTGATATTCAAGAGGATTAAGCCTGGCAGCAAATCCCGATGCGCCAGAGCGCATTAGTAATGTATGTGGTGCAGGTGGGGGCATGCCCATGCATACCCACACATATTCGACTGGTGTAGTACGGTATGGGCTGCATGCCCATTGGCTCAACCTGTGGACCAATGGGCATACAGCCATACCATACACAGTCAGTCGGCGGGTGGCAGGGCAGCAAGTGGGTGGGGAGCTGCCACCCGCTGCTGACCAAGGGAGAGCGGGTGGTGGGGCTCAGTGGGCAGGTGGGGAGTGGGTTACCGCTGGACCCCCAGGGTTGGATTGGTATGTCATTATTTAGTACTGATGCCCGTGATCGGGCTGCGAGAGATCAACTGGACCACCAGAAATATGGGAGGGTAATTTTACTGTCCTTCTGCCCGTGATCGGGCTGCAAGCGGTCCACTGGACCACCAGGGATATGGGAGGGTAATTTTACTGTACTTCTGCCCATGATCAGGCTGCAAGCAGTCCACTGGACCACCAGGGATGTAGGAGGGTACTTTTATTGTACTTCTGCCTGCGATTGGGCTGCGAGCAGTCCACTCGACCACCAGGGATATGGGAGGGTAATTTTACTGTACTTCTGCCCATGATTGAGCTGCGAGTGGTCCACTGGACCACCAGGGATATGGGACATTTACATTTCATTCATATGCCCGCGATTGGGCGTTGGAGTGTGCTGCCGCTTGTGCAGCGGGCGCTGGTCCCTGACGGCTGCAGCCTGGCAGGGTGCCAGGTGCAAGTCGCTGGGGATCGGTGCATCTGCATGCAAATGGGGCCATAATGACATGCAAATGGTCCCATTTGCACCTTACATACATTATGTCCCCATTGCATGTGCTCTTTTGAATATCAAGGTGGTTGCGCCTATCGCAATAGCACTTGCACTAGCGCATCCCCCTGCTCTACTCTGGCCACTTGTGCTGCCATAGTGCCACTGTGGCATGTGCACTGCGGGTGGCCAGGGTGTGATTTTCAACTATGCTGTGCCATGGCGCAGCTCCATTGAATATCACCCTGTCCACGCCCCTGCGCATCCATGTTGCGCTGCACCCAGGCTTGTGCCACAGCCTGGTGCAGTTTGAATATCCCGCCCCAGTGTATATTTTGGATACTATTTTAACAAGTTCACTTTCATTTACAATATCCTATTAAGACTGGACCATATAACCAAAGATATCCAAAACCCAATCAGTTAAAAGTGTCCTGAATATATTTTATTCAATTAAATACTTGAGTTCCATACAGATGAGTTTCCATAGTGTCTGCCAAAGAAATGAACTGCAGACTTGTAGGTGTCATTGGAAAAAGCTTTAGCCAATAATTACTTGTAATTATTCCTATAGAGATGTGCATTGATATTGTAAAAGTACTGCACCACTTTTAGGCCATTAAAAATATGAAAGAGTTGAAATAGTGATGTTTATTTATGTATTTATTTATTTAATTTAGTGTGCTTTATGCCCCATTCGCTCGACCAGCCCACATCAGTCCTGTCGCTTCTCCCAGCCCTCTTACCCACCATGTCTGGGGCTTACCTTTACTCTATGTTCCCCATGGATTACAGCCCCTCACCCACCCACCATGGGAAGGACTGCCAGGGTTTGGTTGGAGTTGAAGTTTTGGCTCTGGAGTGGGTAGCCTGGTTAGCAGTGCAGGGCCTGCAGTGAGTGGCATTCTGCATCCTGTGTGGTTGTTCTTTTTCCATATTTATTCCCCAGGCCATGGATGTTGGAAGGCCTGTGTTAATGTAAAATACATTAGACCACTAACACCCCCCTCCCTCAATCCCTGACACAAGCTTGCACCATCAACAGTCATCACCCAGGTGGCGGTATTGCAGCAGAGTACAGATGCTGTCCAACCCCAAGGAGGCAAACATCCATGGGGCACTCTATCATCCTTCCTCAGCCAACTATCTGATGACACAGGCTCGTTCCTGCTCCTGGGTTGTGGACATCAGAAGTGGTAGCACTACTGCTGCAGTGGCAGGTCAGGTTAACAGGCACTTGTAAAAGACTTCATAAAAACTTATTCTGCACTGTTTCAAGACATTGCAGATTAGTCTAGCATCAAATTTTCTAAGCACAAAGCATCTGCAAAATATGTTTTTGTATTACAATCTCTAAGGATGGCTACTGGATTGCAGCCACCACATTTTGCATTCAAGTTTGAGAATAACATTCAAAGATAAAATGCACCACTTACTCTGTATGTCAGTATGATGACTCCAAGATCCATTGTTTGAAAAATGTAACCCTAAATATGTGTAATTTTTAACAATGTCTATCTTGTTACCACCAATACCAACTAAATTTGGAATTACTTTAGAAGCATTAAAATAATCTACAGTGCCCAGCTACTGGTCAGCCTGTATAATGTATTTTACATTCGCTGCAGACATATTTTGGACATTGAGAGTAAAGACTCCATACTGGGTTCACAGCTATTTGTGATTTATATTAATGGAATCAACGTAGGAATCAAATCTGCCAACATCCATCTTTTTTCCGATGATACGTTACTCTACATTGATAGACCTACTCCTGAAGCAGCATACATGGATCATCAGCAGGAGTTTAATCAGTTGCAACTGCAACTACTTAACCAGAAACTACTATTGAATGCAAAAAAGAAAATGAAGGCAATGCTCTTCTCATCCCTTATTTATGCAAATAACCCTTCTACGGAAGGATCCATTCCCCAAATTATTACACTCCTAGGTGAGCCACTAGAGTTTGTAACCAGATTCAAATAACTGGGAGTTTGGCTCAACCATAAGCTCTCCTTCCTTGAACATATTGAGGAACTGATAAAAAAGCTTAGGCAGAAGCTTGGCCTCTTCTATAGAATCAAACATCTGCTCACCCAGGATGCCAGGAAGAGACTAGTACTCACCAAATTCCTATCATTGCTGGACTATGCTGAATTTTTGTATGGCCAAGTCCCTGCTTCTGCACTAGCCAAACTAGATGTATGATATCATAGAGCCATAAAATTCATCACTGGTGCCCCGTATTCCATGCACCACTGCTCCTTATATGCTATAGTTGGATGAACATTCCTTGCCTATAGAAGACAGAAAAGCACCGCTTACTGGATGTACAGAGTAATCAGTAAAAAGCTACCTCAATATATATTGGATTGTCTTCCACTAGACATGATAAGTAGGTATGCCCTGAGAAGTGAATCCTATATCTTACTTACTGTACCAAAAGTCAAATCGTGTTTTAGTAGATCATCCATAAGCTAAGTGCTATCCATACTATGGAACAACTTACAAAAATCCTTAAAACTGGTTCGTCTCATCAATTTCTCGGCATTCAAAATGCTTTATGTATGTTCTGTCAAGGAGTCTTGTAACTGCTTCCCCTGATTAATGATATGACACCATGTCTCAGTGTCACTGAGTCCCCACTGGTACCTGCTGTCTTCCACACCCCTTTTCTTTATTCTTCCCTCTATATGAGTACCCATAACGTATCACAGGTGCTTAATCTTGGAGCCAGTAGATATTCCTCTGATGATTGCACTTGTCACTTATCTTCAGATGCACACTATACTGGTCCCCTTTCTTTCAAGTATCCTTGTTTCTGCCCTCCCTTTTCCCCATCATGCATGCCCCAATTCTACCCCCTCATCATCTTCCCCTGTTCTTACCCTCTGTTCCTCGCTCACAAGACTGTCATCAAATTCCTTTTCAATGTCTGTGCCACTCTAGGTGCCTGCCTGTGTTTTCCAGCAGTATATTGATTGCCTGTATTAGTCCAGCTTTATGCTAATCCCTGTCATTTTCCCTAATTGGATCCTGTTCCTCTGTATATCAATGTGAGCATTATTTTAATCAATGTATTCTCATGTTTATTGTGTGCACAATTTACACTATGTACTTAACTTAACATGTATATACTATATATATATAAACATATATATATATATATATATATATACAGTATATATGTTATATATATAACTTACTATGTGTATGAATATGTATAATTATGTATGTCTGTGTACTGAGTATGTATATTGTCCAGGTCCACCTCGAAAATGAGTTTTTTCTCAATGGTGTTTCACCTGGTTAAATAAAGATTTTGATTGATTGATTGATATAAGATCATCCACATATTCCAATAAGGGTATTATAGTTTTAGAAACTATAGAGGCATGCAAAAACTATTTAGAGATGTATAAAGACAGGTCATTTTAAAATAAAGTAGGGGCCAAAATGATACCCTGTTTTACATCTAAAGATGATGAAAGGGACTTCTTTAACTCTCTGATTTTGTCTGTTCTCCCCCAGGGCATAAGTTAAAGGAAGCAGAAGCACAGTAGGTACAAGGGGGACAAGAATAGAAGAGGTGAAAAAAGGGAGATGCTCAGAGGCAAGGCATGAAGATAGTAGTGATGGGGAAGAGAGAGTAGTTTCAAGTGGCAACAAATGCAAAAAAAGGTGTGTGTGCAGGCAGAGTGGGAGCAAAGAGTGGTGAGCCATGTGTGCTACCACAAGGAGCTTCGAAAATAAAATGTCAGACCTGGAGGCCATCATGGTGGAGGCAGACTTTGATCTTGTGGCCATTGCTGAGACATGGTGCACAGGGAGCCATATCTGTGATATGGCCATACCAGGCTACACTTAGTTCAGGAAGGACAGAGAGGGGAGAAAGAGTGGAGGGACTGTGCTGTATGTGAGGGAGAGTATCATAGTGATGGAAATTCAAGGGAAAGGGTGGGTTGGAGGTGCTGTGGATCACTCTGGAGATGGGAGTTGGAGCCACTATTTGCACTGGAGTAATATACAGACCTTCAATGTGGGGGAAGAATTAGATAAGGTATGAGGGAAGCCATTGGAACAATGACACAAAAGGGAGACATGCTGCTGGTAGGGGATTTCAATCTGCTGGATGTAAATTGGAGCCTCCCAGCAGCAGCCTTGGCTAGAAGCCAGGCCATTCCAGAATCTCTGCAGAGAGAATTTATCAGGCAACTAGTCAGAGAGCCCACTCAAGATGGGGCAATACTAGACCTAGTGCTCACAAACAGGAGCACTGTTGCAGACGTCAAGGTGGGATGTCACCTGGGGACCAGTGATCACTGTAGAGTGTGGATCAATATAAGGATGGTGGCAGAGACAAACCACAAAAAGATGAGGGCCTGGACTTCAGGAGAGCAGACTTTTTTTTAAAAGGGTGGATGCCTCAGAAACAACCCAGTGGGGGGATTACTTTGGTGGGGCAGAGGAACAGTGGGCCAAATTAAGGGATGATATAGTGAAGGCAACTAACCTCTGCACATGAGAAGTCAACAAAAAAGGAGGAAAAAGGGACCAGTATGGTTCTCAAGAGAAGTGGCTGCAAAGGTAAAGGCCTAAAGGGTGGCATTTAGGAGCTACAAAGAGATGCAGAGGGAAGAAAACAGGCAGATGTACCAGGAAAAGCAGAGGGGGACAATACTTTTTTAAGATACATTTGCAAAAAGAGAAAGACAAGGGGAGGGAGTGTGAGATTAAGAAGTGCAGGGGGAGACTGTGCAGAGGAGAATAATGAAAAAGCAGATATCTTGAACAGATACTTCTGCTCAGCATTCACAAAGGACGAACAACATAGAGTAGCAGAAAATCTTGGTGGGGGGGTGTAGACACAAGTCCATTCACAGAGAAAAAAGTCCAAGAGGACTTGCTAATCTGAACGTGGATAAGGTTATGGAACTGGATGGAGAACACTCAAGGGTTCTAAGGGAGTTCAGAGAGGTACTGGCTGCACATCTGACAGCCATATTCCACAACTCACTTGGAACAGTAATGGTTTCAGGAGGAGAGCAGATGTAGCTCTGCTTCATAAAAGCAGCAGCAGGGAGGAAGCAGGCAACTATTGCCGGACAGCCTAATGTCAGTGTTGGGGAAGTTAAAGGAGACACTTTTAAAAGAAAGGCAGGCTTGTACAGTATCTTGAATCCAGAGGGTTTCAAGACCTGAGGTAGCATGGATTCACAGGAGGAGGTCATGTCAGACAAACCTGATTGATTTCTTTGACTGAGTGACAGGGGAAATAGATCAGGGTGGGGCAGTGGACATGACCTACTTAGACTTCAGCAAGATCTTCAACACCATACCACATAAGAGGCTTATAAGGAAACTGGGCAGTTTGGGGGTGGGACCCAAGGTATTAAATTAGGTACTGGGCAGTTTGGGGGTTGGACCCAAGGTGGAAAACTGGGTATAGAACTACAGGACTAGTTGATGGGAAGGCTACAGAGGGGGTGGTAAACGGCACTCACTCTAATGAGGGGCGAGTGACCAGCAGGGCTACTCAGAGCACAATACTGGGACCAATCCTCTTTATTGTCTTTATAAACAACTGCAAAGGAATTGGAAAGGAAGGTATGCCTCTTTGTGGATGACACCAACACCTGAAATAGGGTAGATACTCCGGAGGGGGTAAGTAGAAGGAGTAGAGACCTGAGAAAACTCAAGGAGTGGCTGAGGGTATAGAAGCTGGGTTTCTATACACAAAAACATGCAAAATCATGCACCGAGGGAACAGAAATCCAGAGATATTGTATAAAATGGGAGAAGAAGTATTGACAATCACCGAACAGGAAAGGAATTTTGGGGTTATTATATCTGATGACCTCAAGGTGGCGAGGCAGTGAGACAAAGCAATAGGTTGGGCCAGCAAGATACTGCGGTGCATAGGGAGGGAAATCACCAGCAGAAGGAGAAAGGTGGTGTTACCACTGTATCTATTGTTGCTGAGACCCCACCTGGAGTACTGTGTCCGGTTCTGAAGACCACATCTCAGGAAGGACACAGACAGGGTAGAGGCCATCCAGAGGAGTGTAACTAAAATGGTGCAAGGGCTGCATCATAAACCATCTGAGGAGAGGCTGAGGGATCTCAATATGTACATACTGGAAGGGAGTGGGACATGATAGAGACCTATAAGTGCTTCACATGGTGACTAAGGTACAGGAGGAAAGTATTCTTCATATATGAAGGTACAAGAAAACAAGGAGGCATTAGATGAAGCTGGAAGGGGAACATAGAAAGGATGTGAGGAAGCACTTCTTCACTGAAAGAGTGGTGGATGCCTGGAGCAATCTTTCAGGTGAGGGTGTGAAAGCAGTCATAGGCTTCAAATATGCACTGGGTAGGTACAAAGGAATCTTGGTAGGAAAATGGGGGTGGGGGGAGTAACCGGAGAGCAGGTAGGGTTTGTAGTGATAGTATAGGCAGGGACAAAATGGTCTGACTGGTGGGCCAAGTGGCCTTTATCTGCTGATAAATTCTGTGTTTCTGTGTTTCAATTCTTATTTTGATCCAAGAGGGGAGTACCACTGGACTACCAGGAAAGAGATTCTTATTCTTCATGGGAATCAGGCTGGATGGTGGTACCACTAGACTACTAGGGAAGAAAGTCTCATTTTACTTGGGAATTGAGCAGGCGGCAACAGGTCTTGGCAGCACCAGTGATGGTGGTGAGTAACACACTATTGTGCATATTGATGAGAGCAAGGCTTTGGAAGCATTAAATAGCACTGCCACTGCAGTCTACTAGTGCTTCCAGAACCCTCTGAATATACTGCTGCATCCTACATGCAAGAGGTTCTCTTATTTGCATGGGCACAGTAGTGTATTCAGGTGTAAGCAGGAGTAAAACAGTTCCGGGGGGAGGGGGGGGTGATGATACTTCATATAATATTGACGACTCATCTGAAGATACTTATACTTGGTACTATACTTGGTATTCTAGACAGGCAGAAGGCAATTACATAAAAACATAGAAGGTGACTGCAGATAAGGACTGTGTGGACCACCTAGTCTGCCCCCTTTTCTCTACCTAATGCAATATCGCAGACCCAGGTTGATATGCAGCTTACCCTCTCTTCCCTACTACAAGAGTACTCTTATGTCTATCCCATGCATTCTTGAATTGCCCTACCATTTTTGCTGTGCAGTCCTTGCACCATTTTTGTTGCCCTTCTATGGACTGCCTCTATTTTATTTATGTCTTTCTGGAGATGTGGCCTCCAAAACTGGACACAGTACTCCAGGTGAGGTCTCACTAGTGATCTGTACAGTGGCATAACCACCTGCTTTTTTCTGCTAATGATACTTCTACCTATGCACCCTAACATGTCACTGGCTCTCCCCACAGCCTTCTCATATTGTTTGGTTACCTTTATGGCATCAGATATGAATATCTCCAGTGCCCTTTCTTGTTTGGTGGCCATCAGTACCTCTCCCCCATCTTGTACTCTTCCCTTGGATTTTTGTACCCCAAATGCATTATTTTCCACTTCTTTGCATTGAATCTTAACTACCACACTCTCGACCACTCCTCAAATATATTAAGGTTCTTTCTCATTCCCCCCCCCATAGTGTCAACCCTGTTGCAGATCTTAGTATTGACTAAAAAGAGGCATACCTTCCCCTATAGACCCTCTGCAATGTCACTTATGAAGACATTAAAGAGGACTGGCCCCAGCATGGATCCCTGTGGCACCCTTCTGGTCACCCCCTCACCTCAGATTGAATGCCATTTACCACCACCCTCCGTGTCCTGTCACTCAATCAGTTTCTGACCCAGTTTATCACCATGGGGCCCACTCCCAGGCTGCCCAGCTTATTTACCAACTTACTATGTGGAACGGTCTCTAAGGCCTTGCTGAAATCTAGGTAATCCACATCCACTACCCCTCCCTGATCTACTTCCCCGGTCACCCAGTCAAAGAAATCTATCCAGATTTGTTTGACATGACCTCGCTTTAAATCTATGCTGGCTCAGATCCTGTGCTCTGATGGATTCAAGAAATATCACAATCCTTTCCTTTAGCAGTGACTCCATTAATTTCCCCATCACTGAGGTCGGGCTAACTGGCCTATACTTGCCAGTCTCTTTCCTGTTCCCACTTTTGTGGAGAGGGATTACATTTGCCCTGCTTCAGTCCCCTGGAACCATGCCTGTCTCTATTGATTTGTTGAGCAGGACTGTTAGTGGACCTGCCAGCACCTCGCTAAGTTCTTTTAATATTCTGTTGTATTCCATCCGGCCCCATAGCCTTGTCCTCTTTCAGATTAGCAAGTTCCTTTATGACTCTTTCCTCCTTAAATGGGCTGGTATCCACCTGTCTCCCATTGGTGCTACTTTCTCCTAATAGTGGTCCTTCTCCTTCCTTTTTTTCTGTGAATACTGAACAAAAGTATTTGTTCAGGATTGTTGCTTTTTCTAGGTCCCCCTCTGCACACACCTCTCCTTCCCATTTTAACTTTACAATCCCACCCCTGGTCTTCTTTCTTTCACTAATGTACCTGAAAAAGGTCTTGTCTCCTTTCATCATTGCCTGGGCTATTTTTTCCTCCGTTCCCACCTTTGCACTCCTGACTGCTTTCCCCGCCTCTCTCTGCTTTTCCAGATACAGTTCCCTGCCCCCCGGTGTTTCCTTGTACCTCCTGAAAGCTAACCTTTTCTCTCTTACCTTCCTGGGCACATCTTTTGAGAACCATAGTGTTTTTTCTTTCTCTTTGTTTTGCTTAGTTGCCTAACATAAAGGCTTGTTGCCTGTGCTATGGCTCCCTTAAGGTTAGCCCATTGTTTCTCTACATCCTTGCTTCTTCTTCTTCTTCTTCTTTTGCCAGGGCTTTCTTGAAACATTTCCCCATTTTTGCAAAGGTGACTCATCTGAAATCCAGGACCCTTGCTTTCGTGTGGTTTGACTCCTCCACTGTTCTCACATTGAACCACACCATACAATGACCACTGGACCCCAGGTGGCTACCCACCATTTCATCAGTGACTCTGTCCACATTGGTAAGTACCATGTCCAATATTGCTCCTTATCTGGTGGGTTCCACAACAAGCTGCTTGAGGCATGCCCCCTCCAGGGCATCCAGGATGCCGCTGCTCCTGGCTATGGCTGCAACCTGAGTGCTGCAATCCACATCATGCATATTGCAGTCTCCCACCAGCAGCAATTCGCCTTTGACTGTCATTTTGTGGATGGCTTCCACTAGTACCCTGTCCATCTCCTTCCCTTGTGCTGGAGGTCTGTAGATCATGCCAGTGCAAATGGCGGTGCCATTCCCTGTCCCCAGGGTGACCTACAGTGCTTCCTCTCCCTCCTGTATTTCTTGAACTTCAGTTGCTTAAATTACCTCCCTAACATAGATTGTCACCCCTCCACCCTTTTTTCCCCACCCTGTCTTTTCTAAATAGAGTATAATCTGTTATGGCTATATCCCATTCATGGTTCCCCATGTACCAAGTCTCAGTAACAGTGAAAATGTCCAGGCCTGCCTCTGCCATCAAGGCCACTAGGTCTGGGATTTTATTTTCCAGGCTGTGGGCATTCGTGCACATGGCCTTCCAAGTTTTGCAACCTCCCCTTCTAGTAGCTCCCCTCCTATCCCCATGTCTTCCCTCATTCCCTCCTGTTTTTACTTATCTCAGCCATTATACCTATCTCAGTTTTAATTTTATTGTCGATTTCCCAACCCTAGGGTCCTCCCTACTGACTGTTTCATTCATCTTGTGGGGGGAGGGTTCAGTTAGCTTTTTCCTGCCTACTTTCGCCTCCATCCTTGGCTTGGCAAAGAAGCATTTAAACCTCTCGCTGAGGATCTTGGTCCCCCCCCAAGATAGATGCAGTCCATCTCACTTGTACAGGCCTGCATTCCTCCAAGTGGGATCCCATTCCCCAATGAAACCGAAGCCCTCTGCTCTGCACCAGTCCTTCAACCATACATTAAATCTCATGGTGTGGGGTGCCCTGTCCTCCCCCTTGTCTTTGACCAATAGCACCTCTGAAAATATTACAGTGTGTGCCACTTGTCTAAGACCCCTCCCTAGCTCCCTGATGTCCTCGTGCACTACTCTAACCTCATCACCAGCCAGATCATTCATCCCCAGGTGGACAATGATGTCTAGTTATCTCTCCTGTCCTGATGCTCCAGCGATCCTCTGGATGCACTTTTCATCCCTCCAAGCCACGGTGCCAGGTAGGCACTTAACTTCCCTCTCTCCCACTTCATCGGCTCCCAAGTTTACCCCTTTAACAATAGAATCCCCCACCAGGAGTTGCTTCCTCCTTCTCAGGGGTCCTCTGCCTCCACTCCCGGGGTCTCCACTATGGATGACCCCCACATCCTCTGCAGTCTCCACTGCGGGTGCCTCTTTGGGACAGTCCTGCCCTGCCAGCACAGCATAGGAGTTGTAGAATGGAACCATAGGAAGGATTTGCCTCAGCCCCACTGCCCTCACCCTTCCCGAGCCCTCCATAGTCCAGCCACTCCTTAGCTTAGGCAACCTTTGAGGCAGTAGGTGTGGACTCAGTGGTCCCTGGCTGAAGGAGGAGGCCCCCCAAATCCTGGCCAACTCAGTCAGGAGATGAGCAATCTCTTTCCTCAGCCCAGAGATGTGCCTGCAGATGGGACAATCTTGCATCCTCCAGAACATCTCCCAGAAGACTGTCGCCCCACAGCCACCGCACTGCACCACACCCATTATGTCTTATTTGTGTCCCCTCTCCTGTTGCTTTGTATGCTTACTCTCCTCCCTCTGTTTTTTTTTTCACTACTTTCCTACTGCCTTTGTGCCCTTACAGCTTGCCCTTCCTGTTCTGGGACAGGAAGTTCCTGTATTCCTTGATAGTCTCATTCTTCCTTTCTTAGAGTCAGACCTCCAGCAGCTAGTGAGAGAGGGAGGGAGGGTGGGCGGAGCTACTCTTTTCCTTCTAGGATGGTGAGTCTTATGTGTCTCAGTGATCTCTTCATTCCTGCTCCCAAACAGGAAGTTCCTTTTGTCAGTCAAATCCAGTGTCTATAAAAGTGGAACTGGCTAAGGGTGGGAGGGTTGCAGGGACGGTGGAAGGGCTGTACTGTCTAATAGTAAAGTAGCAAAGTTCTAGCAGCTGCCTCCTTCTTCTTGCTCATTTTGTCTGTCTCCCACGTTAGTGGGGCCATTTGAAGCCATTTATAGATAGTAGAAGGTTATCTAACCTATTTTTAAAGGTATGAAAAGACTATGCATTTACTGTCTCCCTTGGAAAACTATTCCTCAGTGGTATAACCTTCTGCCTATAAAAAGTACCTTCTCACATTCTTTCTCGGGAATGTTAGTTTGAGCTGATATCCATGGCTTCTTAAATGAATACTCCTATTACTAAGTTCAAACCCTAAGGTATCCATTAGCTGTCTGCCTTTTAATATTTTATACATTTCCACTAAATCCCCCCGAATATGCCTTAATTCCAAGGTGTACAGGTCTAGCTGGTTCATTCTTGATTCATAAGGCTCATCTCTCAGGCCATGAATAATCTTTGTCATTCTCCGATGCACCCTCTTCAAGTTACTAATGTCCCATTTCAAATATAGACTCCACAGGAGAGTGCAGTAGTCCAGTTGGGGTTTAATGATGGCTCTGTAGAGTGAGACTTCTATTTCTTGATATAACGGCCCTTTTTATACACCTGATAATTTTAGTTGATTTCTTAATTACCTTGTTACAATGTAGGTTAAAACTAAGATCATGGTTGACCGGAATCCCCAGGTCCCTTTCATTGTCCACTGCCCTTAATTGTATACCATTTAGTGTATCATTATTTTGTTTATTTTTGGCACCGAGGTGCATAATTACACATTTTGTCCGTGGTAAATATCATACCATTACTGGACACCCAGGTCTCTAATATTTTCAAATCCTTTTTTAAGTTGTCCACTTGGTTGTCATTATCCACCTGTACTCTAAGTTTTGAATTGCCTGCAAATTTTGTTAGCCAAATCTTTATTCCATCATTCCTATCTCTGATGAATAGTGAAAACAACACAAGACGAGCACCATTCCCTGCGACATTCCACTGGTGACCAATCCCCATCATACATTAGACCCCTGATCCTAACTCATTTTGACCTTCCTGTCAAACACTTTTTGACCCATCTCAATATGTTGGTGTTAATACCAAGGCCTGTCATTTTTTGTATCATGTAGCTTGTGGGACCTTATCAAATGCCTTTTTAAAGTCTAAAAACACCACAACTACTGGTGTGTTGTTATCTAGTGCTTTACTGACCGTGTCGTAGAAAACAAGGGTGTTTGTTAGACAGGATCTTTGTTTCTTGAACCCATGTTGTGCTTTGTCATGCAGGTTCTTACTATTAATTTCATTTTCCAACTTGTCCTTAATAATAGATTTCAATATTTTACCCCATACAGAGGTTAAGCTTATGGTCTATACAGAAGTTACCCACCTCACCCCATTTCCCTTTTTAAAAATTGGAACTACTACTGCTGTCCTTCAATCTTCAGGAACCTCCTCAGATTCCATGGACATGTTATATAGCTTTAATAATAGATCCACCGCTTGTGGTATTCTATGAGAGCAACATCTTTTTTTCTAGTTTACGAATACAACAATATATAAATGAGACCAACATCCTTTTTTCTAGTTTATGAATACAACTATATCATACTTTGTTTAAGCTGTGCCAGATTTCCAAGATTGATTCATAGCTTGAGTATGTAAGATGGTATGATAAACTAAATGTGAAGATACTTGGAATACAAGAAGAAGGTGTGAATCTACATGATTAGCTGCTGAAACTTGAATCCAGCACCCAATTTAGCCAATGCAGGCACAATGGGTAGTTCTACTGCTGAACAAGACATGAAAAGAAAGGAAATGCCCATTGTGAACACAACCAGCATTAAACTGTACACAGGTAGAAGGGTGATGAATTAATTTTTCAAATGTAAAATAGCTAGATTTAACTCACTGGTGTAGGCCTGGACCCCATCTGCTAACATAATGTAGTAGGACTACATGCTACTTGTCTGTATCCCAAGGCTAGTCTGGCATGTCTGCTGGCATTTATGTATCATTATCTAAGTCACAAGGCCAGTTCTCTAACTGTCCACTTCCTCATGCTGTAGGATGGGAGTATTACTGGTAACTATGCAGAACTAAAACATCATCATCAACTAGCTATCTTATTCCAGGTGGTCAGTAGTATAGGCTAGTATAAAGACAAAGATTATGGGCTGGTGGGTGAGTGGGGAGGGATCAGGCAGGGCAGGGATCTCTATGGTAAGGATAGACTTCACCTAAGTGAGGAAGGCAAGAAGGTATTGAAGCAGAGGATGGGGATTGCATAGCAAAAGTAGGGCATTTAAACTAGGAGCAGGGGATGGCAAGTGAGCAGAAGGCATGCAGAATCCACAAGAAGGGAAGCCGAATGAGCTTACCCTCATGCTAGATGCAATGGAAAAAAGGAAGTAATAAAGTGGATGCTAGGAAGGGAGAGCAGGAGGAGGGAGGTGGGAAGGAAAGAGGGTGAGGGGTAGTCACCTTGAATGCTAGGAGCCTAGGCAACAAAACAGCAGAGCTACAGGCTCTCATGGTAGAAGGGGAGGTGGGCATGGTAGCCATTATTGAAACATGGTTCACTCATTACCAGGACTGGGACCTGGTGGTACCAGGGTATAAGATATTGTGCAAAGATAGGATAAATGGGAACAGTGGTGGTATTAGCACTGTAAGTGACAGAAGTCTGAAGTGTGTTCATGAGGAGGGGAGAAGGGTAGTACACAGACGTTATGGATGCAAATCCAGGATTCCAAAATAGGACTCTCAGGATGGGAGTAGTGTACAGGCCACCATCTCAGACAGAGGAGTTAGACAATGAACTAGTGGGACAGATCAGAAGGGCCTGTGGAAAGGGTAACACAGTGGTTGTGGGTGACTTCAATCTGTCGGAAATGGATTGGAGTGCCCCAGCTACCACGAATAGAAGGGAGCAGATACTTTTGGATGCATTCCAAGATAGCTTCCTCATGCAAATGGTCAGTGAGCCAACCAGGTTAGGAAACACCCTAGACCTCATGCTGGCAAATGTGGAGTCTGTGAGGGAGCTGGGGTGAAAGAACCACTGGCAGGGAGCAACCACCACTCAGTGTGGTTCACATTGAAAATGGGTAAGAAGGGAGTAGAAACAGGTACAAGAGTGTTGGAATTCAGGAAGGCCAACTTCAGGAGGATAGGAGAGGTAGTTAAAGGGTATTTAGCCAGAATTCAGACTAATATGGACACTAACCAGAGGTGGAGGTCATAAAACTGGGGACTGAGGAGACAGCCAAAACCCACATCATAGTCCAGAGTAAGAGAGCTAGGGCCAAGAAACCTAGCTGGTTGAACAAGGGAGTCATGCAGAAAGTAAGAAATAAAAGAGCTGACTTTAGGAGGTTCAAAAAAACAGGAAGAAGGGAGGACAGAGAAGATTACCTGAAGGAATTGAAGGAGACGACGAAGGCAGTAAGGGCAGCCAAGGCGTCTACGGAGCTCAGGCTGGTGCACGGCATCAAGAAGGAGAAGAAGGAATTCTTCAGATACATCAGGGAGAAAAGGAGTTGTAGGAAAAAAATAGTAAGGCTTAAGAGGGATGGGGATGGGTGGAAACAGGGGCAGAGCAGGCAGAAGCGTTTAATGAATGCTTCTGCTCTGTGTTTACTAAGGAGAAAGAAGGGGCTCTACCAAGGGGAGGTGGGAGATCAGGCTCGGGGGAGGAGGTGGCAGATGGGGGAATCACAGAGGGCAGGGTACTGGAGGGCCTGCGGGTGCTGAGTGTGGACAAGGTGCCAAGGCCAGATGGCATTCACCCCAGGGTACTGAGAGAGCTGGCAGAAATCCTGGTGGGGCCCTTGGCAGACCTGTTCAATGCCTACCTGGTCTCAGGAAGTGTACCTCAGGACTAGAGGATGGCTCATGTGGTACCCCTACATAAGAGCAGTCTCAGAGACAAACTTGGAAACTACAGGCTGGTAAGCCTCACATACATCATGGGAAAACTGATGGAGACAATCCTGGAGGACAGGCTGGTGTCTCTTCTGGAGACCAATGGGCTGCAGGATGTTTGGCAACATGGGTTTGTCATGGGCAGATCCTGTTAGACCAACCTGGTGGATTACTATGACTGGGTAACTAGACAGTTGGACAAGGGCCATGCAGAGGCTGTCCTGTTTCTGGACTTCAGTAAGGCATTCGACTCAGTGCTGCATGGGAGTCTGGGTAGTAAGCTGGCAAGTACAGGTGCAGGGGCCAAAATGGTGGGATGGGTAGTAAACTGGTTACAGGGAAGGCAGCAGAGGGTAGTGGTGGGAGGAGCCATCATTTCCGAGGGCAGTGACAAGCCAAGTACCATAGAGCTCAGTGCTGGGACCAGTGTTGTTTGGGTTGTTCATATCAGACATCTCAATGGGCATCAAGAGCAAGAACAGTTTGTTTGAAGATGACACAAAGATTGGAGCAATGGTGGATGACCTAGGAAGATGGTATGGGTTGCAGGATGATCTTTCAAAACTGGAGACCTGGTCAGACACCTGACAGTTGGGGTTCAATGACAAAAAGTGCAAGATGCTACATTTCGGGGCAAAAAACCCAAGATGGAGCTACTAGCTGGGGGGGAGGGGGTCAGCTAGCTGTGACAGAGAGGAGGAGAAGGATCTGGGGATGAATATGACGGGCTCAATGAACAACTCACCACAGTGCTGAAAGACAGCTGGAAAGGCCAACAAAATGCTGGGTTGTATTGCCCAGGGTATATCTTCAAGGGGAGGGGAGGTGATCCTGCCATTGTATAGGTCACTTGTTAGGCCACACCTGGAGTACTGCATGCAATACTGGTGCAAATACTTGAAAAGGGACATTAAGTTACTGGAGACAGTGCAGTGCAGGGTAACAAAGATGACTAGGGGAATACCCTACATGAACAGGCTGAGGGAGCTGAACATGTACTTACTGGAGGAGAGGAGAGGAGAGATGGGGGGATATGATTGAAACCTTCAAATATATGATGGGAATAAAGAAGACAGGCACAGAGGGACTGTTCAAGTTAAGGGGGGTAGGGACACTTAAGGTCACAATCTCAGATTGGAGGGGGAAAGGTTCATGAAAGAAATGAGAAGACACTTTTTTCACAGAGAGTGGTGTCTGGGTGGAACGCGTTGCCTGCGGAAGTGGTATACTGTAGAACAGTGGACTGCTTCAAAAGGGGATGGGATTGGGTAAGAGGGAGGATCAGGGAAGGGGAAGGAGGGGCAGCTACAGTATAAGGGTTGCTAGCTGCACACTCGAGCAGACTTGATAGACCAGAAGGCCTTTATCTGCTGGCAAATTCATATGTTTGCATGTTTATATGTTCGTATAAAGGGTGAACATGGGTTGTGTAGCCTGAACAGCTACTGTATCTTCCCCTGGCTCTGACTAACCTGAGACACCTACACCACCTCCTCTTCTAAATAAGCAACAAGAGCCCCTTCTGTAGCACATGGCTCTAGATGAGATGCACCCCTTAACATAAGTGCCTTCTCATAGACCTGAAGTAAGGCTAAAAGGTATTGGCCTCCTCTTTCCACTTGAACATTTACTACCTTTATAATGGGTGTAGCTTCCCCCAATTTTGGCAGGCTTACCTTGAGTATATCCTGGGCTCCTCTAATGACTACTGCCCGGCAGACACCCAGAAGGGAACTTAAATCCAAGTACAGTAGAGTTCTGCTGTTCTGCGTGTGTGTGCAATGCCATGCTGCTACACTGTGTATCCCTTTAAGAGCTCTAGCCCATGTATACAGTGTAAATAGCCTGGGCTGGGTCCGAGTGCTTCGGATCTCATGACCAGCCAGACATCACCCTTATCAGCTCCATTCTGCTGTTGATTACTGAGCAGAGGGGGCCCTTTCTCACACTGTAAATGTTAATTTCCAAATTGTTACTGTTCTAATAAATAAATTGTTTATGATGCCAGTACTGGACTTTCTAATGGGAGCCACCATCTTTGGTCGTGGGTTCCTGCTTTGGACTAATCAGAACCAAGAGGTCCTCAAGGGGTCCTAATTAGAGTGCCTTATCGGTAAAACTGTGAACTTTCTAGTTGGCACCTAAATTAACCAATGATGCTCCTCAGACTGTGATTGACAGCAAAGGTAGCCAACCAGAATACAGAGATCCTGTCTGCAGTTTGAACTGTGTTTAAAAAAAAGTTCAGTTGTGTTCAGCTTGAGCCACCGAGAAGGAGCACCTGTGACAGCTGAGGAGCAGTGCAGGAAAATGGCCTGTACTTGCCACTTGTGAAACCTCTTCGATCCCAAAAGGGGATTGATTGTCCTGGGACTGCCAGCTAAGCAGGCTGAGAGGTCTCTTCAGCAGAAGTTGAAGGAATATGGTCAGATACCGAAAGGAGAAAGTTTGTTGTTTATTCAGCCACCAAGACTGTGGCCTACTCCGTGTGTGGAGACATTGATCCAGGGACTCCTGTGCCAAGATAGGAGCCACTCCTACGCAGCAACAAACTTTTCCAAAAACCAGGTGGAGGGTTCACCAGCATGCAGATCAGATTGTTCAAAATACATTTTATCAGCAGGGCCTATGTCAGCAGCGGCCCAGCCAGACTGTTCCTGTGCCGTCATCAGCATCCTGGCGAGAGACCAGCCTTGGGGAGTTAGCCCCTGTGCAGCAATCAAATGCAGGTTGTGTCCAGCTAAAGGGAAAGGCCATGAATTGAGGGTGAGTTGTGTCTGCCCTGTTCCCCACTATCAGCTTCAGCCAGGTCTTCATGTCACCACTGCCATGTTCCATCTTCTTGGCACAGTGAGTAAAACTAGGGTAGCTCCCAGCAACTATCTGTGAAAATTATTTATGGTACCATCTGATCCTGTTTTGCCAGTTTCCAGTGATTAAATAGTCTGGGCCATTTTGAGATTTTCCAAGTGTGTTGTTTATGTTTAATCACCTTATTCCATCAAGGGCCCCAATGCAGCTGCAACGCTAGCCAACTCGCTGCAATGTTTAGGCATGCCTGTTTCCTCTCTGGGTACCCAGTAGTTGCTATAACTGTGTGAATGCAGTGTCTGATTAAATCAAAGCAATATAAATCTGCTTATTGCAAGTGCCTTAATACTCATTTTGATTCTCAACCCTTCCTTGTTACTTCTCTTAAATAGACCTCTTTTACTGTTTCAAGTTTAATCCGAGCCATGAGCATATTATTACTGGGTTTACAGTGATAAGGTATATGCTAAGTACTGTATTCTTAATGTCCCTCATTGTATTGAAACTGTCTGTTATAGGGGAATACAGGGTGCTATCCAGAGATCCAGACCCTGTTGGTAAGTGGGTTGAGTGTGAGCATATCATTAATGTTGAAACTGATTTGTATCCTAACTGTTCAGCACTGCAATTGCCCAGCTAAGCATATAAGGTCACTAGGTGGGATTGTGGGTGGTTATAGCTTCCCGGAGGGCTGTACCAGTTCTGCTAGGAACCCACTTAAGCACTACTCTGGGTGGTGGCACCAAAATTGTATGTACACTGCGGGTATGGAGACCGCAGTAGCGGTTAATTCCGAACCCAGGCCCCTCAGTCTGTTGTTGGGAAGCAATAAGGGGTAGTAGTCCTTGGTATAATGGTGCCAGGGTTACAGCTTGGATGCGCCACCGGGATTAGCACCCCCTAGTGGCCAAAATACAAACTTGTGATTTTTCTTCTATGAGTATTGGTATCAAAATGGAGGACAGAGCTGGACTTAGACTTGGGATCCCTTCCCATAAAATGGTTGTGCATCACCTGATGGGGTGGTGTGAAGCTGGGTAGGTAAATACTCACAAGGCTTTAATGCTATTAGACATCCCTTTGGGTATCAATAAGGCTACCATAGAAGAAGTAAATAAAGTTAAATGTTTACATAAAGCTACTGTACAGGGATGAAATTCTGATTTGTTTAGTCAGAGTCTAGTAGCCTTAACTGCCTGTAGAGTTGTAGTGGACCCCGTGCAGTTACCCCCTGTTATTATCCCTGATGAGGCCCAGGTGGGTTGGAGAGTAATCGCTATGCATAATGGAGCGTCCACAGCTAGGAGATCACCCAAGTTAGAGGAATTTAAGGATAAGTTGGGGAAACTATTAGCTGCTGAGGTACAAACTTGGGAAGATTTATAAAAGGCCTTAGAGACCCAGAGGGGTGCTACACCTAGAAATCCCTCCCTTGCTCTTTCGCCAGCTCCCTCAAGGGAACCTTCACCCGTGCCCTTGCCAGTGCTCATACCGTCAGTGAATCTGGACTGTTATTGTAGGCTGAGAGTATTTTCTGGCATTGTTCCCACATCAAATGGGGAGGATGATCTAGAAACTTTGATAGACTATGCATCCCCCAGGTCCAAGAGTGGCAATGTGTGGAACCAGAGAAGAGGAAAAGACTTATGGAAAATTTGTGGGGCCCTGCATTAAAGCGATTATATTTTTAAGGTCTACAAACCCTGATGCTTCAGCTAATGAGAATTTATCCGCATTAGAAGGTGTTTTGGCAGTACTGAATCAGGAGAAGATTTAATGTGGAAATTCAAGTCCACCAAACAGTAGAAAAATGAACATTTGCCCTTCAAAGAACACACTGCAAGGGTGGAGTACTACAAAATGACTTAATTAGAGTGAGACTAGAACATATCATTACGTCTGCCAGGTCCTCCAGTGTGTTGATGCTTAATCTAAAGTTTCAGGACCACAAAGATGCTCCTCCTGCATACTGCTGGCTAATGAAAACAGAGAAGCTGAGAATGAAGAAGAGTTTTGGGACCCTTATGCAGGTGCTGCCCGAGTGGCCCCAGCTCCTGAAAAGCCTGTTGATAAAGAGCCTACTCTTGATGCTCAGCAGACTAAGGACCTATTGAAAGAATTACAACAAGTAAAGGCCAGCTCCAGAGTGTTGTGGAATTGATTAAGGGTCAAACTGCTCATCTTTCTGCTCCTGAGGTCAACAGTGAGACACTGCCTACCATGGCCAGTGTGAGTGTTCAAGTCCCTGGTTAGGAACCAAATGATGATACACACTGAAAGAAATGAGGTAGCTGAGAGCCTTAGTATGTGATCTTGCTCGAACATCTCGCCAGCCTTCGTCCTGGAGAAGACCCAATGAAGCTGAACCTGGACCTAGGCCTAAAGAGGATTACAAATCTAGTCACAATCAGGCTGAAGAATCTTGAGTGCCTAACCCCAGACCAAATATCTTCTGCTACTGTTGTGGAGAAGATGGGCACACTAAAAGAGTATGCAAGTCCTCTGATGATTTGTGAAAAGTAACAGCCAAGCTACTTAACCAAGTGAGACAAAGTAGTCTGAAGCCTCAGTGCAAGCCTCCCTACAAGCCTTATGTTGGACAGTCTGCTGTCATGCTTCCTGTAAACATTGCTCCTCCTGATTGGTCAGAGATGGTGAATCTTTCCATGGAGACTATGGTACATATAGATGGCATCTCGGCCTGAACCGTATTATACAGCGGATTTCAGGTAACGATAGTCTTCAAAGATTGGCACGATCAACATCTATCTGACCATACCCTACAACCCCTTGATGGACTGCATGTGTGGGGGTTAAGCGACAAGTTGTACCCCATTTTGGTTTTCTTTGGGTGTGGCTTTCTTTCCCTTCATCAGTAGCAGGCATTGGAGGTCCAGTGGAGACCTTAGCTGTTGTGTGTCCCCAATCTGGCCTGTATGATGGAATTCCAGTACTGACTGGCACTAATGCACATATGTTTGGCCTGCTGGCACAAATGTGTCAAGAGAGACAAGCACAAAAGACAGGAAGGGCTCTACACATCCATGCCATGGTGTAGAAGGCATACAAGATGTAAATGTACCCAGATGAAGGTGACCAAGACGAACCCTTGGAATTTGTACGGAAAAAGGATTCTTCACCACTCATTCTTCCTCCTAGCACTCAGTGTAGCATCAGTGGAGAGGTCCACCTATACAAAGATGCAACTAATAAGATACTAATGCTGGATGCTCCAGAAGAAGAAAAACTGCCCAAAGGACCCCTGGCTAAACCCAGTGTGCTTCCTGTTCAGGCTCACGCATATGCTTGGATGGTAGTGACCCAAATTCAGAATGTTATGGACCGGGACATCAAAGTTAACAGAGGTTGCACACTGGCCAAGGTCTTCTGTGCTGTTACTGCCGTATTGCCATCCAAGTGTCAAAATGGAGCAGAGTGTGAAGTGTCACTGGACATGTTTGATTTCAGAGAGTCTCCCAAACAAGATAGTTGGAGAGATAGAATCAGTTAAAAGCTGGCTTAGTGAACCAAAGTGTTCTCTCTTAAGGAATGGGATGTTGGTTGTGCTACTGGTGCTGAACATCATATTCACTTGCATGATGAAAGACCTTTTAGGGAAAGATCTTGATGGCTAGCTCCTGTGGACATTGATGTTGTCAGGTGTCATTTAAGGAAAATGCTTGTGGCTGGTATCATACAGGAATCACGTAGTCCCTACACTTCTCCAATTGTTGAGATCTGGAAAAAGAATGGATCCATCCGTATGTGTGTATATTACAGAACTTTAAATAAAAGAACTGTGCCAGACCAATATACTGTGCCACACATACAAGACGCACTGGACTGCCTCAATGGGAGTAAGTGTTTTTTTAGTCATTGATCTCCGTAGCGGGTACTACCAAATCCCGATGGCACCAGAGGACAGGGAAAAGACTGTATTCATTTGTCCCTTAGGCTTCTATGAGTTTCTCCACATGCCCCAAGGCATATCAGGTACACCAGTGACTTTTCAAAGACTAATGGAATGTACTGTGGGAGATATGAACCTTCTTGAGTGTTTAGTCTACCTTGATGATATCATTGTTTTTGGCAAAACCCTTGAAGAACATGAGGCTTGCCTATTCAAGGTGTTGGACAGATTTGAAGAGTTTGGGTTAAGTTGTCAATCGATAAATGTCAGTTTTTCCAGAGCTTAGTAAAATATGTAGGCCACACTGTGTCCTCAGAAGGCATCCAAACTGATCCTAGCAAGGTAGAAGTGCTGACCAACTGGCCAAAGCCAAACAACTTAAAAGAACAGCAAAGATTTCTGGGCTTTTGCAGATACCATCGCCGGTTTGTCAAACACTACACCAAGGTAGTGTGTCCACTGTTAAATTTAATGCAAGGATACCCTCCCACTCAGAAAAAGTACAAGAAAGGCACTGAGAAAGAAACTGAAAAATCCTACTTCAGACCTAATGAACCCTTTTGCTCCAGATGAACTCTTGACTGTAATACAACTTTTCATTAAATCATCTATCAGCTAACTCACACACCTGTTCTTGCATATACAAATCCATCCAAACCTTATGTACTGCATACTGATGCTAGCCTAAGTGGTCTTGGGGCTGTGCTCTACCAAGAGTATACAAAAGGACTGCACTCAGTGGCATATGCCAGCAGAAGTCTGACTCCTTCAGAAAAGAACTATCCTGTGCATAAATTGGAATTTCTCACTCGTAAGTGGGCAATTGTGGAACAATTCCGTGAATACTTGTATGGCACCAAGATATTGGTTAAAACAGACAACAATCCTTTAACCTACATCCAGACTTCTGCAAAACTTGATGCTACTGAACACCGATGGCTCACAGCATTATCCACATATGATTATGCAGTGGAGTACCGACCAGACCTCAACCACATCAATGCCGATGCTTTATCATGAAGACCTACCTCCAACCAAGAGTGAGTATGAATGTCAGAGCATTCCATAAAAGCATTATGCCATAAGTTTGATAGAGATGAAACTCCATCTGCTGAAACTGTGAATTGTCTAGCAGATTGTCTCACTGACCTGGTCGACATACTCACCTCATCTATGGAGGAGGAGGGCCAGGAGGTGGGTGCAGTGTTCATAAACCTCTCAAAAGCTTTCAATACAGTGGACCACAACATTTTGTATGATAGGCTACTGGACATAGGCATATCCAATGAAGCTGCAACTTGGTTTGGATTATACCTTAGTGAGAGAAGGCAGTTTGTTACCATAGGCAATGATTGTTCCGACTTGAAACCACAAATAAGGGGAGTCCCACAAGGCTCAGTTTTGGGCCCTACACTATTCCTAATATATGTTAATCAAGCATTAGATGTTATTACTAACAATAAAGCACAATTGTATGCTGATGACACAGTCATGGTAGCCATGGACCCATCTAGAAATCATATGGTCCAAAAACTACAAACTGATTTTCATAATTTATGTGGCTAGTTTGATGATTCCAGGCTAGTTCTAAACACCAAAAAATCCAAGGTTATGCTGTTTAACAAAGTGAATCACAAATGAACCCACACACACAAAACTGGGTATCAAAAATCTAAGTGGTGATGAGCTGGAACAGGTCAGTGAATACAAATATTTGTGTGTTTGAGTAAGCCAACATTTAAGTTTTGAATCTCACATTTCTAAAATTATCACAAACATAGACAAAAAATTGGGTGCCTTTAGAAGGGCCAGTCACTGCACCAACTTAAATGTGGAAAAGTATAGTTAATCAGTTACTTATGCCTGTATTAGACTACGGCTGCCACATATATAGTTTGACAAATAAAACCCAGTTAAAGGGAGTAGATGTGTTGTACAACCAAATGGCTCATTTTATATTAAAATGTGACTACGGAACACACCACTGTATTATGTATGACACCCTAAATTGGCTACCATTGGAACAAGAAAGACAACTAATGTGGGCAAACTTAATGTTTAAAATTGAAAGGGATCAGAAACCATTATATCTAAGTGAAAAAAAAATTAAAAACTTGATCATAAACATAATCTTAGAAACTTATTGTCAAAGGAAAACCAGAATATCAAAAATCAGCAACAAATATGGGGAAATTACCTTTTCATATGAGGCAGCAATGATATGGGCCAAGATTAGTGAACAAACCAAGCAGCTAAGAATATAAAAAGCTTTTTCACTCCAGTAAAAAATCCTCCTGTAGATGTATGTGAAATAGTTAACTTATTGTAACTCTTGCCGCAAATAAAGTATTTGTGAAAATGTACTGTTGCATGCAAGCTGTTAAATGAATTATTTGTTGTAGTTTGCCATTGTTGAAAGTTTTGAAACTTGAGTCGCTGTTTTGTAGGTACTTGTTCTGTATGGATTGTGTAAAGTGACTTTTATATGACTAAAAGAGGACTACCTTGCAAATGGGATCTTGATCCTAATGGTGTTAGTTTGTAACATCCTTTGTACTCCTGTATAAAATAAAGATCTTAACTACTACTTGTTTGGGACTGCCTGATACTTGTTTGCCAGTGGCCTATTGCAATTTTGCTACTTTAGACCTAAGTGCACAGGGGCTTTGCTCCGTAGCGGGCGATGTGGCACCTTAGCCGAACAGGGAACCTGGAGCAGGAGGAACAGCGGGGAGTACTTGGGAAAGGCGCAGCCAATCGCCAGCAATTCACCCCACAGCAACCAGCTGAGCGCCGGGGCTTCGCTCCGCCAGTGGGCAGTTGGAGGCACCTTAGCGAAACCAGGGAACCACGAGGGCGGGAGAAAACAGCGAGGGGCACTCGGGAAAGGCGCAGCTGTCGTCTGCAATTCCGACCCCACAGCACCTAGCAGAGCGCCTGCTTTCGCTTCTCCGCCAGCGATACGCCGCGCACCTTAGCCAACCAGGGAACCACGAGGCCGGGAGGAACAGCGAGGGAGCACTAGGAAAGGCGCAGCCAACGCCTGAATTCCCACCCCACAGCACCCAGCTGAGCGCTCCGGCTTTCCCCACTGGGAGGTCGGCGACTTAGTCGTAACCAGGGAACCACGAGGCGGGAGGAACAGTGAGGAGCACTCAGGAAAGGCGCAGCCAATCACCTGAATTCCCACCCCACAGCACCCAGCTGAGCACCGGGGCTTCGCTCGGCCAACTGGCGGTTGACCTTAGCTGAACCAGGGAACCACGAGGCCGGGAGGAACAGCGAGGCAGCACTCAGGAAAGGCACAGCCAATTGCATGCAATTCCCACCCCACAGCACCCAGCTGAGCGCCGGGACTTCGCTCCACCAGCGGGTGGTCAGCGGCACCTTAGCTGAACCAGGGAATGACGAGGCCAGGAGGAACAGCGAGGGAGCACTCGGGAAAGGCACAGCCAATCGGTAAGCGAGCGCTCCTCCAGGCACAGCAGCCGATTGGCTCTCCTGCCCCATTGACTTTCACTGATTCAGCCTGCCTTGCCGAAATCTGTCTAGGACTTGATTTTCCTTTCTTTTTTTCCTCTGTACTACTTCAAAATCCCGAAAAGAGCTGTCTTCAATTTGTGATGCATCTGCAGAGGGAATCTGTTGTTTTTGTTTGAACACTGCTGTATCTCTGGATCCTGTTAGCAGCAGTGGGCCAGATGCTGAGGTGCCAATCTCCTTCCCTTAAACTGTGTAAATTACCTAAAAGGTGCTGGTTTCTACTATTGTAATTGCAAGGGGAAACTGCCATTTTATTGCTCTTTACTGTAAATACAGCTCCTTTTTTGTATTTGCAAAGTGGGCCAGATGCTGAGGCACTACAGCACCCCCCACCACAGTCCTTTTGTTGTGCAGATTTAGTTAGTGACGCTCAGGAACGCTTGTTTCTGCCTTTATTAACTGCTGCACCCTCCTCTGTCTCTCTCCAGCCTGCAATTCCCACCCCACAGCACCCAGCTGAGCGCCGGGGCTTCGCTCCAGCCAGCGGCGGCAGCACCTTAGCCGAACCAGGGAACCACGAGACCGGGAGGAACAGTGAGGGAGCACTCGGGAAAGGCGTAGCCAATCGGTATGCGAGCGCTTCTCCAGGCACAGCAGCCGATTGGCTCTTCTGCCCCATTGACTTTCACTGATTCTGCCTGCCTTGCTGAAATCTGTCTGGGACTTGATTTTCCTTTCTTTTTTTCCTCTGTACTACCGAAAAATCCCCAAAAGAGCTGTCTTCAATTTGTGATGCATCTGTAGAGGGAATCTGTTGTTTTTGTTTGAACTCTGCTGTATCTCTGGATCCTGTTAGCAGCAGTGGGCCAGACGCTGAGGCGCAACTCTCCTTCCCTTAAACTGTGTAAATTACATAAAAGGTGCTGTTTTCTACTGTTGTAATTGTAAGGGAGAAACTGCCATTTTATTGCTCTTTACTGTAATTACAGCTCCTTTTTTGCATTTTCAAAGTGGGCCATACGCTGAGGCGCCACAGCACCCACCCCCCGACAGTCCTTTTGTTGTGCAGATTTAGTCAGCGATGCTCAGGAACACATGTTTCTGCCTTTATTAACTGCTGCACAATCCTCTGTCTCTCTCCAGCCTGCAATTCCCACCACACAGCACCCAGCTGAGCGCTGGGGCTACGGTCCACCAGCGGGCGGTCGGCAGCACCTTAGCCGAACCAGGGAACCACGAGGCCAGGAGGAACAGTGAGGGAACACTCGGGAAAGGCGCAGCCAATCACCTGCAATTCCCACCCCACAGCACCCAGCTGAGCGCCGGGGCTTCGCTCCACCAGCGGGCGGTCGGCGGCACCTTAGCCAAACCAGGGAACTACGAGGCCAGGAGGAACAGTGAGGGAACACTCGGGAAAGGTGCAGCCAATCACCTGCAATTCCCACCCCACAGCATCCAGCTGAGTGCTGGGGCTTCGCTCCGCCAGTGGGCGGTCGGCCGCACCTTAGCCGAAACAGGGAACTATGAGGCTGGGAGGAACAGTGAGGGAGCACTCAGGAAAGGTGCAGCCAATCGCCTGCAATTCCCACCCCACAGCATCCAGCTGAGCGCCGGGGCTTCGCTCCACCAGTGGGCGGTCGGCGGCACCTTAGCTGAACCAGAGAACCATGAGGCCAGCAGGAACAGCGTGGGAGCACTCGGGAAAGGCACAGCCAATCGCCTGCAATTCCCACCCCACAGCACCCAGCTGAGCGCCGGGGTTTCGCTCTGCCAGCAGACGGTCGGCAGCACCTTAGACGAACCAGGAAAACATGAGGCTGGGAGGAACAGCGAGGGAGCACTCAGGAAAGGTGCAGCCAATCGCCTGCAATTCCCACCCCACAGCACCCAGCTGAGCGCCGGGGCTTCGCTCCACCAGTGGGCGGTCGGCGGCACCTTAGCTGAACCAGGGAACCATGAGGCCGGGAGGAACAGCGAGGGAGCAGTCAGGAAAGGCGCAGGCAATCGCCTGCAATTCCCAACCCACAGCACCCAGCTGAGCACCGGGGCTTCGCTCCACCATGCGGGCGGTCGGTGGCACCTTAGCAGAACCAGGGAACCACGAGGCCAGGAGGAACACTGATGGAGCAGTCGGGAAAGGCGCAGCCAATCGCCTGCAATTCCCACCCCACAGCACCGAGCTGAGCGCCAGGGCTTTGCTCCACCAGAGGGTGGTCGGCGGCACCTTAGATGAACCAGGGAACCATGAGGCCAGGAGGAATAGCGAAGGAGCACTCGGGAAAGGTGCAGCCAAATGGTAAGCGAGCTCTCCTCCAGGCACAGCTGCCGATTGGCTCTCCTGCAACATTGACTTTCACTGATACAGTCTGTCTTGCCGAAATCTGTCTGGGACTTGATTTTCCTTTCTTTTTTCCTCTGTACTACTGCAAAATCCCAAAAAGAGCTGTCTTCAATTTGTTATGCATCTCTATAGGGAATCTGTTGTTCTTGTTTGAACTCTGCTGTATCTCTGTATCCTGTTAGCAGCAGTGGGCGAGACGCTGAGGCGCCACTCTCCTTCCCTTAAACTGAGTAAATTACCTAAAAGGTGCTGTTTTCTACTATTGTAATTGCAAGGGGAAACTGCCATTTTATTGCTCTTTACTGTAATTACAGCTCCTTTTTTGCATTTGCAATGAGGGCAAGACGCTGAGGCGCCACAGCACCACCACCACAGACCTTTTGTTGTGCAGATTTAGTCAGTGATGCTCAGGAATGCTTGTTTCTGCCTTAATTAACTGCTGCACCCTCCTCTGTCTCTCTTCAGCCTGCAAATCCCACCACACAGCACCCAGCTGAGAGCCGGTGCTACGCTCCGCCAGTGGGCGGTCGGCGGCACCTTAGCCGAACCAGGGAACCACGAGGCCAGGAGGAACAGCGAGGGAGCACTCGGAGAAGGTGCAGCAAATCGCCTGCAATTCCCCACCCACAGCACCGAGCTGAGCGCCAAGGATTCGCTCCACCAGCTGGCGGTCGGTGGCACCTTAGCCGAACCAGGGAACCACGAGGCCAGGAGGAACAGCGAGGGAGCACTCTGCAAAGATGCAGGCAATCGCCAGCAATTCCCACCCCACAGCACCCAGCTGAGCGCCAGGACTTCGCTCCGCCATGCAGGCGGTCGGCGGCACCTTAGACGAACCAGGGAACCACGAGTCTGGGAGGAACAGTGAGGTAGCACTTAGGCAAGGTGCAGCCAATCACCTGCAATTCCTACCCCACAGCACCCAGCTGAGCGCCGGGGCTTCGCTCCACCAGCGGGCGGTCGGCGGCACCTTAACCGAACCAGAGAACCATAAGGCCAGGAGGAACAGCGAGGGAGCACTCTGGAAAGGCGCAGGCAATTGCCTGCAATTTCCACCCCACAGCACCCAGCTGAGCGCCAGGACTCCACTCCACCATGCAGGCGGTCGGCGGCACCTTAGCCGAACCAGGGAACCACGAGTCCGGGAGGAACAGTGAGGTAGCACTTGGGCAAGGCACAGCCAATCGCCTGCAATTCCCACCCACAGCACCCCAGCTGGCGCCGGGCTTAAGCTCCGGCTGGCGGGGTGGCGGCACCTTAGCCGAACTAGGGGAACCATGAGGCGCGGAGGAACAGCGAGGGAGCAATCGAAAGGCGCAGCCAATCGGTAAGCGAGCGCTTCACCAGGCACAGCAGCCGATTGGCTCTCCTGCCCCATTGACTTTCACTGATTCAGCCTGCCTTGCCGAAATCTGTCTGGGACTTGATTTTCCTTTCCTTTTTTCCTCTGTACTACTGCAAAATCCCGAAAAGAGCTGTCTTCAATTTGTTATGCATCTGTAGAGGGAATCTGTTGTTTTTGTTTCAACTCTGCTGTATCTCTGGATCCTGTTAGCAGCAGTGGGCCAGACGCTGAGGCGCCACTCTCCTTCTCTTAAACTGTGTAAATAACCTAAAAGGTGCTGTTTTGTAGTATTGTAATTGCAAGGGGAAACTGCCATTTTATTGCTCTTTACTGTAATTACAGCTCCTTTTTTGCATTTGCAAAGTGGGCCAGAGGCTGAGGCGCCACAGCACCCCTCCACAGTCCTTTTGTTGTGCAGATTTAGTCAGTGACGCTCAGAAATGCTTGTCTCTGCCTTTATTAACTGCTGCACCCACCTCTGTCTCTCTCCAGCCTGCAATTCCCAACCCACAGCACCCAGCTGAGGGCTGGGGCTTTGTTCCGCCAGCTGCCGGTCAGCGGCACCTTAGCCGAACCAGGGAACAACGAGGCCAGGAGGAACAGCGAGGGAGCACTCGGGAAAGGCACAGCCAATTGGTAAGCGAGTGCTCCTCCAGGCACAGCAGCCAATTGGCTCTCCTGCCCCACTGACTTTCACTGATTCAGCCTGCCTTGACGAAATTGGCCTGGGACTTTATTTTCCTTTCTTTTTTTCCTCTGTACTACTTCAAAATCCCGAAAAGAGCGGTCTTCAATTTGTGATGCATCTGTAGAGGGAATCTGTTGTTTTTGTTTGAACTCTGCTGTATCTCTGGATCCTGTTAGCAGCAGTGGGCCAGACGCTGAGGCGCCACTCTCCTTCCCTTAAACTGTGTAAATTACCTAAAAGGTGCTGTTTTCTACTATTGTAATTGCAAGGGGAAACTGCCATTTTATTGCTCTTTACTGTAGTTACAGCTCCTTTTTTGCATTTGCAAAGTGAGCCATAGGCTGAGGAGCAGCAGCACCCCCCCTCACAGTCCTTTTGTTGTGCAGATTTAGTCAGTGATGCTCAGGAACACTTGTTTCCGCCTTTATTAAGTTCTGCACCCTCCTCTGACTCTTTCCAGCCTGCAATTCCCACCCCACAGCACCCAGCTGAGCGCCTGGGCTACGCTCCGCCAGCGGGCGGTCTGCAGCACCTTAGCCGAACCAGGGAACCACGAGGCCGGGAGGAACAGAGAAGGAACACTCGGGAGATGCGCAGCCAATCGCCTGCAATTCCCACCTCACAGCACCCAGCCGAGCGCCGGGGCTTCGCTCCAACCAGCAGGCGGTCGGCTGCACCTTAGCCGATCCAGGGAACTACGAGGCCAGGAGGAACAGCAATGGAGCACTCGGGAGAGGTGCAGCCAATCGCCTGCAAATCCCACCCCGCAGCACCCAGCTCAGTGCCGGGGCTTCGCTCCACCAGTGGGTGGTCGGCGGCACCTTAGCCGAACCAGGGAACCACGAGGGCGAGAGGAACAGAGAAGGAGCACTCAAGAAAGGCGCAGCCAATTGCCTGCAATTCCCACCTCACAGCACCCAGCTGAGCGCCGTGGCTTCGCACCGCCAGCGGGCGGTCGACAGCACCTTAGCCGAACCAGGGAACCACGAGGCCGGAAGGAACAGTGAGGGAGCAGTCGGGAAAGGCGCAGCCAATCGCCTGCAATTCCCACCCCACAGCACCCAGCTGAGCGCCGGGCCTTCGCTCTGCCAGCGGACGGTCGGCAGCACCTTAGACAAATCAGGAAAACATGAGGCTGGGAGGAACAGCGAGGGAGCACTCGGGAAAGGCGCAGCCAATCGCCTGCAATTCCCACCCCACAGCACCCAGCTGAGCGCCGGGGCTTCACTCCGCCAGCGGGCGGTCGGCGGCACCTTAGCTGAACCAGGGAACCATGAGGCCGGGAGGAACAGCGAGGGAGCAGTCAGGAAAGGCGCAGGCAATCGCCTGCAATTCCCACCCCACAGCACCCAGTTGAGCACCGGGGCTTCGCTCCACCAGTGGGTGGTCGGCGGCACCTTAGGCGAACCAGGGAACCACGAGGCCGGGAGGAACACTGAGGGAGCAGTCAGGAAAGGCGCAGCCAATCGCCTGCAATTCCCACACCACAGCACCGAGCTGAGCGCCAGGGCTTTGCTCCGCCAGAGGGTGGTCGGCGGCACCTAAGATGAACCAGGGAACCACGAGGCCAGGAGGAATATCAAAGGAGCACTCGGGAAAGGAGCAGCCAAACGGTAAGCGAGCTCTCCTCCAGGCACAGCAGCCGATTGGCTCTCCTGCAACATTGACTTTCACTGATACAGCCTGTCTTGCCGAAATCTGTCTGGGACTTGATTTTCCTTTCTTATTTTCCTCTGTACTACTGCAAAATCCCGAAAAGAGCTGTCTTCAATTTGTTATGCATCTGTATAGGGAATCTGTTGTTTTTGTTTGAACTCTGCTGTATCTCTGGATCCTGTTAGCAGCAGTGGGCCAGACGCTGAGGCGCCACTCTCCTTCCCTTAAACTGAGTAAATTACCTAAAAGGTGCTGTTTTCTACTATTGTAATTGCAAGGGAAACTGCCATTTTATTGCTCTTTACTGTAATTACAGCTCCTTTTTTGCAGTTGCAATGTGGGCAAGACGCTGAGGCGCCACAGCATCACCCCCACAGACCTTTTGTTGTGCAGATTTAGTCAGTGACGCTCAGGAATGCTTGTTTCTGCCTTAATTAACTGCTGCACCCTCCTCTGTCTCTCTTCAGCCTGCAAATCCCACCACACAGCACCCAGCTGAGAGCCGGTGCTACGCTCCGCCAGTGGGTGGTCGGCGGCACCTTATCCAAACCAGGGAACCTTGAGGCCAGGAGGAACAGCGAGGGAGCACTCAGGAAAGGCGCAGCCAATCACCTGCAATTCCCACCCCACAGCACCCAGCTGAGCGCTAAGGCTTCGCTCCGCCAGCTGGCTGTCGGTGGCACCTTAGCCGAACCAGGGAACCACGAGGCCAGGAGAAACAGTGAGGAGCACTTGGGAAGGCACAGCCAATGGCCTGCAATTCACCCACAGCACCCAGCTGGCTGGCTGGGGCTTGGCGCTCCGCTTAAGTGGGGCGGAGTCGGCACCTTAACGAAACAGGGAACCTATAAGGCCGGGAGGAACAGCGAGGGAGCACTCTGGAAAGGCGCAGGCAATCGCCTGCAATTCCTACCCCACAGCACCCAGCTGAGCGCCAGGACTTCGCTCCGCCATGCAGGCGGTCGGCGGCACCTTAGCCGAACCAGGGAACCACGAGTCCGTGAGGAACAGTGAGGTAGCACTTGGGCAAGGTGCAGCCAATCGCCTGCAATTCCCACCCCACAGCACCCAGCTGAGCGCCGAGGCTTCGCTCCGCCAGTGGGCGGTTGGCGGCACCTTAACTGAACCAGGGATCCATAAGGCCAGGAGGAACAGCGAGGGAGCATTCTGGAAAGGCAGAGGCAATCGCCTGAAATTCCTACCCCACAGCACCCAGCTGAGCGCCAGGACTTCGCTCCGCCATGCAGGCGGTCGGCGGCACCTTAGCCGAACCAGGGAACCACGAGTCCGGGAGGAACAGTGAGGTAGCACTTGGGCAAGGCGCAGCCAATCACCTGCAATTCCCACCCCACAGCACCCAGCTGAGCGCCGTGGCTTCGCTCCGCCAGCGGGCGGTCGGCGGCACCTTAACTGAACCAGGGATCCATAAGGCCGGGAGGAACAGCGAGGGAACACTCTGGAAAGGCGCAGGCAATCACCTACAATCCCCACCCCACAGCACCCAGCTGAGCGCCAGGACTTCGCTCCGCCATGCAGGCGGTCGGCCGCACCTTAGCTGAACCAAGGAACCACGTGTCCGGGAGGAAGAGTGAGGTAGCACTTGGGCAAGGCGCAGCCAATCGCCTGCAATTCCCACCCCACAGCACCCAGCTGAGCGACCGGGCTTTGCTTGCCAGCGGGTCGGTCAGGCACCTTACTCGAATCTAGGGGAACCATGAGGCCGGGAGGAAAGCCGAGGAGCACTAGGAAAGGCGCAGCTAATCGGTAAGCGTAGCGCCACCAGGCACAGCAGTCCATTGGCCTCCTGCCCCATTGACTTTCACTGATTCAGCCTGCTCTTGGCCGAAATCTGTCTGGGACTTGATTTTCCTTTCTTTTTCCCCTACTACTGCAAAATCCTGAAAAAGAGCTGTCTTCAGTTGTGGATGCATCTAGAGGGAATCTGTTGTTTTTTTTGAACTCTGCTGTATCTCTGGATCCTGTTAGCAGCAGTGGGCCAGACGCTGAGGCGCCACTCTCCTTCTCTTAAACTGTGTAAATTACCGAAAAGGTGCTGTTTTGTAGTATTATAATTACAAGGGGAAACTGCCATTTTATTGCTCTTTACTGTAATTACAGCTCCTTTTTTGCATTTGCAAAGTGGGCCAGACGCTGAGGCACCACAGCACCCCACCACAGTCCTTTTGTTGTGCAGATTTAGTCATTGACACTCAGAATAGCTTGTTTCTGACTTTATTAACTGCTGCACCCACCTCTGTCTCTCTCCAGCCTGCAATTCCCACCCCACAGCACCCAGCTGAGGGCTGGGGCTTCGTTCCACCAGCTGCCGGTCTGCGGCACCTTAGCCGAACCAGGGAACAACGAGGCCGGGAGGAACAGCGGGGGAGCACTCGGGAAAGGCGCAGCCAATCGGTAAGCGAGTGCTCCTCCAGGCACAGCAGCCAATTGGCTCTCCTGCCCCACTGACTTTCACTGATTCAGCCTGCCTTGCCGAAATCGGCCTGGGACTTGATTTTCCTTTCTTTTTTTCCTCTGTACTACTTCAAAATCCCGAAAAAAACTGTCTTCAATTTGTGATGCATCTGTAGAGGGAATCTGTTGTTTTTGTTTGAACTCTGCTGTATCTCTGGATCCTGTTAGCAGCAGTGGGCCAGACGCTGAGGTGCCACTCTCCTTCCCTTAAACTGAGTAAATTACCTAAAGAGTGTTGTTTTCTACTATTGTAATTGCAAGGGGGAAACTGCCATTTTATTGCTCTTTACTGTAATTACAGCTCCTTTTTCACATTTGCAAAGTGAGCCATAGGCTGAGGCGCCGCAGCACCCCCCCTCACAGTCCTTTTGTTGTGCAGATTTAGTCAGTGATGCTCAGGAACGCTTGTTTCTGCCTTTATTAAGTGCTGCACCCTCCTCTGTCTCTCTCCAGCCTGCAATTCCCACCCCACAGCACCCAGCTGAGCGCCTGGGCTACGCTCCGCCAGCGAGCGGTCGGCAGCACCTTAGCCGAACCAGGGAACCACGAGGCCGGGAGGAACAGAGAGGGAACACTCGGGAGATGCGCAGCCAATCGCCTGCAATTCCCACCTCACAGCACCCAGCTGAGCGCCTGGGCTTCGCTCCGACCAGCGGGCGGTCGGCGGCACCTTAGCCAATCCAGGGAACTATGAGGCCAGGAGGAACAGTGAGGGAGCACTCGAGAAAGGCGCAGCCAATTGCCTGCAATTCCCACCACAGCACCCAGCAGTGAGCTAGGCTGCACCTCGCCAGTGGGCGGTCAGCAGCACCTTATCCGAACCTGAACAACGAGGCCGGGAGGAACAGTGAGGGAGCAGTCGGGAAAGGCGCAGCCAATCACCTGCAATTCCCACCCTACAGCACCCAGCTGAGCGCCAGGACTTCACTCCGCCATGCGGGCGGTCAGCGGCACCTTAGCAGAACCAGGGAACTTCGAGGGCGGGGGGAACAGTGAGGGAGCACTCAGGAAAGGCGCAGCCAATCGCCTGCAAATCCCACCCCGCAGCACCCAGCTGAGCACCGGGGCTTCGCTCCAATAGCGGGCGGTCGGCGGCACCTTAGCCGAAACAGGGAACTAAGAGGCCGGGAGGAACAGCGAGGGAGCACTCGGGAAAGGCGCAGCCAATCGCCTGCAATTCCCACCACACAGCACCCAGCTGAGCACCAGGGATTTGCTCCGCCAGCGGGCGGTCAGTGGCACCTTAGCCGAACCAGGGAACCACGAGGCCAGGAGGAACAATGAGGGAGTACTCGGAAAAGGCGCAGCCAATCGGTAAGCTAGCTCTCCTCCAGGCACAGCAGCCGATCGGCTCTCCTGCCCCATTGACTTTCACTGATACAGCCTGTCTTGCCGAAATCTGTCTGGGACTTGATTTTCCTTTCCTTTTTTCTTCTGTGCTACTGCAAAATCCCGAAAAGAGCTGTCTTCAATTTGTGATGCATCTGTAGAGGGAATCTGTTGTTTTTGTTTCAACTCTGCTGTATCTCTGGATCCTGTTAGCAGCAGTGGGCCAGACGCTGAGGTGCCAATCTCCTTCCCTTAAAATGTGTAAATTACCTAAAACTGCTGATTTCTACTATTGTAATTGCAAGGGGAAACTGCCATTTTATTGCTCTTTACTGTAATTACAGCTCCTTTTTTGCATTTGCAAAGTGGGACAGACGCTGAGGCGCCACAGCACCCCCCCCACAGTCCTATTGTTGTGCAGATTTAGTTAGTGACGCTCAGGAACACTTGTTTCTGAGTTTATTAACTGCTGCACCCTCCTCTGTCTCTCTCCAGCCTGCAATTCCCACCCCACAGCACCCAGCTGAGTGCCGGTGCTTCGCTCAGCCAGTGGACAGTCGGAGGCACCTTAGCCGAACCAGGGAACCTCGAGGCCCGGAGGAACAGCGAGGGAGCACTCGGGAAAGGCGCAGCCAATCGGTAAGTGAGCGGTCCTCCAGGCACAGCATCCGATTGGCTCTCTTGCCCCATTAACTTTCACTGATTCAGCCTCCCTTGCAGAAATCTGTCTGGGACTTGATTTACCTTTCAATTTTTCTTCTGTACTACTGCAAAATCCTGAAAAGAGCTGTCTTCAATTTGTGATGCATCTGTAGAGGGAATCTGTTGTTTTTGTTTCAACTCTGCTGTATCTCTGGATCCTGTTAGCAGCAATGGGCCAGACGCTGAGGCGCCACTCTCCTTCCCTTAAACTGTGTAAATTACCTAAAAGGTGCTGTTTTCTGCTATTGTAATTGCAAGGGGAAACTGCCATTTTATTGCTCTTTACTGTAATTACAGCTCCTTTTTTGCATTTGCAAAGTGGGCCAGACGCTGAGGCGCCACAGCACCCCCCCCACAGTCCTTTTGTTGTCCAGATTTTGACAGTGACGCTCAGGAAAGCTTGTTTCTGCCTTTATTAACTGCTGAACCCTCCTCTGTCTCTCTCTCCATCCTGAAAATCCCACCCCACAGCACCCAGCTGAGTGCCGGGGCTTGGCTCCATCAGCGGACGGTCGGCGGCACCTTAGCCGATGCAGGGAACCACAAGGCTGGGAGGAACAGCGATGGAGCACTCGGGGAAAGGTGCAGCCAATCACCTGCAATTCCCACCCAACAGCACCCAGCTGAGCGCCGGGGCTTTGCTCTGCCAGCGGGCGGTCGGCGGCACCTTAGCCGAACCAGGGAACCATGAGGCCGGGAGGAACAGCGAGGGAGCACTCGGGAAAGGCGCAGGCAATCATCTGCAATTCCCTCCACACAGCACCCAGCTGAGCGCCAGGGCTTCGCTCCACCGTACGGGCGGTCTGCGGCACATTAGCTGAATCAGGGAACTGTGAGGCCGTGGGGAACAGTGAGGGAGCACTTTTTTCAAGGCGCAGCCAATCACCTGCAATTCCCACCCCACAGCACCCAGCTCAGCGCCAGGGCTTCGCTCCGCCAATGGGCGGTCGGCGGCACCTTAGCCGAACCAGGGAACCACGAGGCCGGGAGGAACAGTGAGGGAGCACATGGGAAAGTCGCAGCCAATCGGTAAGCGAGTGCTCCTTCAGGCACAGCAGCCGATTGGCTCTCCTGCCCCATTGACTTTCACTGATTCAGCCTGCCTGCCGAAATCTGTCTGGGACTTGATTTTCCTTTCTTTTTTTTCCTCTGTACTACTGCAAAATCATGAAAAGAGCTGTCTTCAATTTGTGAGGCATCTGTAGAGGGAATCTGTTGTTTTTGTTTAAACTCTGCTGTATCTCTGGATCCTGTTAGCAACAGTGGGCCAGACGCTGAGGCACCACTCTCCTTCCCTTAAACTGTGCAAATTACCTAAAAGGTGCTGTTTTCTACTATTGTAATTGCAAAGTAAACTGCCATTTTATTGTTCTTTAGTGTAATTACAGCTCCTTTTTTGCATTTGCAAAGTGGGCCAGACGCTGAGGTGCCACAGCACCCCTTTCCACAGTCCTTTTGTTGCGCAGATTTAGTCAGTGACGCTCAGAAAAGCTTGTTTCTGCCTTTATTAACTGCTGCACCCTCCTCTATCTCTCTCCAGCCTGCAAATCCCACCACACAGCACCCAGCTGAGCGCCTGGGCTACGCTCCGCCAGCGAGCGGTCGGCAGCGCCTTAGCCGAACCAGGGAACCACGAGGCCGGGAGGAACAGAGAGGGAACACTCGGGAGATGCGCAGCCAATCGCCTGCAATTCCCACCTCACAGCACCCAGCTGAGCGCCGGGGCTTCGCTCTGCCAGCGGGCGGTTGGCGGCACCTTAGCCGAACCAGGGAACCACGAGGCCGGGAGGAACAGCGAGGGAGCATTCGGAAAAGGAGCAGCCAATCGGTAAGCGAGCGCTTCTCAAGTCACAGCAGCCAATTGGCTGTCCTGCCCCATTGACTTTCAATGATTCAGCCTGCCTTGCCGAAATCTGTCTGGGACTTGATTTTCCTATCCTTTTTTTCCTCTGTACTACTGCAAAATCCTGAAAAGAGCTGTCTTCAATTTGTGATGCATCTGTAGAGGGAATCTGTTGTTTTTGTTTCAACTCTGCTGTATCTCTGGATCCTGTTAGCAGCAGTGGGCCAGGACGCTGAGGCGCCTACTCTCCTTCCCTTTAACCATGTAAATTACCTAAAAGGTGCTGTTTTCTGCTATTGTAATTGCAAGGGGAAACTGCCATTTTATTGCTCTTTACTGTAATTACAGCTCCTTTTTTGCATTTGCAAAGTGGGCCATACGCTGAGGCGCCACAGCACCCCCCCACAGTCCTTTTGTTGTCCAGATTTAGTCAGTGACGCTCAGGAAAGCTTGTTTCTGCCTTTATTAACTGCTGCACCCTCCTCTGTCTCTCTCTCCATCCTGAAAATCCCACCCCACAGCACCCAGCTGAGTGCCGGGGCCTGGCTCCATCAGCGGACGGTCGGCGGCACCTTAGCCGATGCAGGGAACCACAAGGCTGGGAGGAACAGCGATGGAGCACTCGGGGAAAAGTGCAGCCAATCACCTGCAATCCCCACCCAACAGCACCCAGCTGAGTGCCGGGGCTTTGCTCTCCCAGCGGGCGGTCGGCGGCACCTTAGCCGAACCAGGGAACCATGAGGCTGGGAGGAACAGCGAGGGAGCACTCGGGAAAGGCGCAGGCAATCATCTGTATTCCCACCACAGCACCCAGCTGAGCGCCAGGGCTTCGCTTCCACCGCACGGGCGGTTCATGCACCTTAGCTGAATCAGAACTCAGAGGTCGTGGGGAACAGTGAGGTAGCACTTTTTCAAGGCGCAGCCAATCACCTGCTATTCCCACCCACAGCACCCAGCTCAGCGCCAGGGCTTCGCTCCGCCTAATGGGCGGTCGGCGGCACCTTAGCCGAACCAGGGAACCACGAGGCCGGGAGGAACAGTGAGGGAGCACATGGGAAAGTCGCAGCCAATCGGTAAGCGAGTGCTCCTTCAGGCACAGCAGCCGATTGGCTCTCCTGCCCCATTGACTTTCACTGATTCAGCCTGCCTGCCGAAATCTGTCTGGGACTTGATTTTCCTTTCTTTTTTTCCTCTGTACTACTGCAAAATCATGAAAAGAGCTGTCTTCAATTTGTGAGGCATCTGTAGAGGGAATCTGTTGTTTTTGTTTAAACTCTGCTGTATCTCTGGATCCTGTTAGCAGCAGTGGGCCAGACGCTGAGGCACCACTCTCCTTCCCTTAAACTGTGCAAATTACCTAAAAGGTGCTGTTTTCTACTATTGTAATTGCAAAGTAACTGCCATTTTATTGTTCTTTACTGTAATTACAGCTCCTTTTGCATTTGCCAAAGTGGGTTTGACGCTGAGGTGCCACAGCACCCCTTTCCACAGTCCTTTTGTTGCGTAGATTTAGTCAGTGACGCCAGAAAAGCTTGTTTCTGCTTTAATTAACTGCTGCACCCTCCTCTCTATCTCTCTCCAGCCTGCAAATCCCACCACAGCACCCAGCTGAGCCTGGCTACGCCTCCGCCAGCGAGCGGTCGGCAGCGCCTTAGCCAATCCAGGGAACCACGCGGGCCGGGAGGAACAGAGAGGGAACACTCGGGAGATGCGCAGCCAATCGGCACCAATTCCCACCTCACAGCACCCAGCTGAGCGCCGGGGCTTCGCTCTGCCAGCGGGCGGTTGGCGGCACCTTAGCCGAACCAGGGAACCACGAGGCCGGGAGGAACAGCGAGGGAGCATTCGGAAAAGGAGCAGCCAATCGGTAAGCGAGCGCTCCTCAAGTCACAGCAGCCAATTGGCTGTCGTGCCCCATTGACTTTCAATGATTCAGCCTGCCTTGCCGAAATCTGTCTGGGACTTGATTTTCCTATCCTTTTTCCTCTGTACTACTGCAAAATCTTGAAAAGAGCTGTCTTCACTTTGGTGCATCTGTAGAGGGAATCTCGTTGTTTTGTTTGAACTCTGCTGTATCTCTGATCCTGTTAGCAGTAGTGGGCCAGACGCTGAGGCGCCTACCTCCTTCCCTTAAACTGAGTAAATTACCTAAAAGGTGCTGTTTTCTACTATTGTAATTGCATGGGAAAACTGCCATTTTATTGCTCTTTACTGTAATTACAGCTCCTTTTTTGCATTTCAAGAGTGGGCCATACGCTGAGGCGCCACAGCACACCCCCGCAGTCCTTTTGTTGCACAGATTTAATCAGTGATGCTCAGGAACGCTTGTTTCTGCCTTTATTAACTGCTGCACTCTCCTCTGTCACTCTCCAGCCTGCAATTCCAACCCCACAGCACCCAGCTGAGCGCCTGGGCTACGCTCCGCCATCGGGCGGTCGGTGGCACCTTTGCTGAACCAGGGAACCATGAGGCAAGGAGGAACAGCGAGGGAACACTCGGGAAAGGCGCAGCCAATCACGTGCAATTCCCACCACACAGCACCCAGCAAAGCCCCAGGGCCTCGCTCCGCCAGCGGGCAGTGGGCGTCACCTTAGCCGAACCAGGGAACCACGAGGCCGGGAGAAACAGCGTGGGAGCACTCGGGAAAGGCACAGCCAATCTCCTGCAATTCCCAGCCCACTGCACCCAGCTGAGCGCCAGGGCTTCGCTCCACCAGCGGGCGGTCGGTGGCACCTTAGCCGAACCAGGGAACCACGAGGCCGGGAGGAACAGTGAGGGTGCAGTCAGGAAAGGCGCATCCGATTGCCTGCTATTCCCAGCCCACAGCACCCAGCTGAGCGCCATGGCTTCGCTCCTCCAGCGGGCGGTCGGAGGCACCTTAGCCGAGCCAGGGAACCATGAGGCTAGAAGGAACAGCGAGGGAGCATTCGAGAAAGGCGCAGCCAATTTGTAAGCAAGCTGTCCTCCAGGCAGCCGCTTGGCTCTCCTGCCCCATTGACTTTCAGTGATACAGCCTGTCTTACCGAAATCTGTTTGGGACTTGATTTTCCTTTCTTTTTTTCCTCTGTACTACTGCAAAATCCCGAAAAGAGCTGTCTTCAATTTGTGATGCATCTGTAGAGGGAATCTGTTGTTTTTGTTTCAACTCTGCTGTATCTCTGGATTCTGTTAGCAACAGTGGGCCAGACGCTGAGGCACCACTCTCCTTCCCTTAAACTGTGCAAATTACCTAAAAGGTGCTGTTTTCTACTATTGTAATTGCAAAGTAACTGCCATTTTATTGTTCTTTACTGTAATTACAGCTCCTTTTTTGCATTTGCAAAGTGGGCCAGACGCTGAGGTGCCACAGCACCCCTTTCCACAGTCCTTTTGTTGCGCAGATTTAGTCAGTGACGCTCAGAAAAGCTTGTTTCTGCCTTTATTAACTGCTGCACCCTCCTCTATCTCTCTCCAGCCTGCAAATCCCACCACACAGCACCCAGCTGAGCGCCTGGGCTACGCTCCGCCAGCGAGCGGTCGGCAGCGCCTTATCCGAACCAGGGAACCACGAGGCCGGGAGGAACAGAGAGGAAACACTCGGGAGATGCGCAGCCAATCACCTGCAATTCCCACCTCACAGCACCCAGCTGAGCGCCGGGGCTTCGCTCTGCCAGCGGGCGGTTGGCGGCACCTTAGCCGAACCAGGGAACCACGAGGCCGGGAGGAACAGCGAGGGGAGCATTCGGAAAAGGAGCAGCCAATCGGTAAGCGAGCGCTCCTCAAGTCACAGCAGCCAATTGGCTGTCGTGCCCCATTGACTTTCAATGATTCAGCCTGCCTTGCCGAAATCTGTCTGGGACTTGATTTTCCTATCCTTTTTTTCCTCTGTACTACTGCAAAATCCTGAAAAGAGCTGTCTTCAATTTGTGGTGCATCTGTAGAGGGAATCTGTTGTTTTTGTTTGAACTCTGCTGTATCTCTGGATCCTGTTAGCAGCAGTGGGCCAGACGCTGAGGCGCCACTCTCCTTCCCTTAAACTGAGTAAATTACCTAAAAGGTGCTGTTTTCTACTATTGTAATTGCATGGGAGAAACTGCCATTTTATTGCTCTTTACTGTAATTACAGCTCCTTTTTTGCATTTCAAAAAGTGGGCCATACGCTGAGGCGCCACAGCACACCCCCGCAGTCCTTTTGTTGCACAGATTTAATCAGTGATGGTCAGGAACGCTTGTTTCTGCCTTTATTAACTGCTGCACTCTCCTCTGTCACTCTCCAGCCTGCAATTCCAACCCCACAGCACCCAGCTGAGCGCCTGGGCCACGCTCCATCGGGCGGTCGGTGGCACCTTTGCTGAACCAGGGAACCATGAGGCAAGGAGGAACAGCGAGGGAACACTCGGGAAAGGCGCAGCCAATCACGTGCAATTCCCACCACACAGCACCCAGCAAAGCCCCAGGGCCTAAGCTCCGCCAGCGGGCAGTAGGCGTCACCTTAGCCGAACCAGGGAACCACGAGGCCGGGAGAAACAGCGTGGGAGCACTCGGAAAGGCGCACAGCCAATCTCCTGCAATTCCCAGCCTCACTGCACCCAGCTGAGCGCCAGGGCTTGCGCTCTGTCAGCGGGCGGCTCTGTGGCACCTTAGTCGAACCAGGGAACCACGAGGCGGGAGGAACAGTGAGGGTGCAGCTCAGAAAGGCGATCCGATTGCTGTAACTCCCAGCCCACAGCACCCAGCTGAGCGCCATGGCTTCGCTCCACCAGCCGGGCGGCCGGCGGCACCTCAGCCGAGCCAGGGAACCATGACGGAGTCGAGGAACAGCGAGGAGCATTCGGAAAGGCGAGCAATTTGTGGGTAAGTTTAGTCCTCGTCACAGCAGCTAATTGGCTGTCCTGCCCCATTGACTTTCAGTGATACAGCCTGTCTTACCGAATCTGTTTGGGACTTGATTTTCCTTTCTTTTTTTCTCTGTACTACTGCAAAATCCTGAAAAGAGCTGTCTTCAACTTGTGATGCATCTGTGGAGGAATCTTTTTTTTTGTTTGAACCATGCTGAATCTCTGGATCCTGTTAGCAGTAGGGCTAGACGCTGAGGCGCCACTCTCCTTCTCTTAAACTGTGTAAATTATCTAAAAGGTGCTGTTTTTCTACTATTGTAATTGCAAGGGGAACTGCCATGTTATTGCTCTTACTGTAATTACAGCTCCTTTTTGCATTTGCAAGTGGGCCAGACGCTGAAGCGCCTACAGCACCCCACCCACAGTCCTTTTGTTGTGCAGATTTAGTCAGTGACTCTGAGTGACGCTTGTTTCTTCCTTTATTAACTGCTGCACCCTCCTCTGTCTCTCTCCAGCCTGTAAATCCCTTCCCACAGCACCCAGCTGAGCGACGGGTTTTTGCCTGCCAGCGGGCGGTCACTCGGAAAGGCACAGCCAATCGGTAGCGAGCTCTTCTCCAGGCACAGCAGCTGATTGCCTCTTCTGCCCCATTGACTTTCACTGATACAGCCTGTCTTGCTGAAATCTGTCTGGGACTTGATTTCCTTTCTTTTTCCTCTGTACTACTGCAAAATCCGCAAAGAACTGTCTTCAATTTGTGATGCATCTGTAGAGGGAATTTTTGTTTTTGTTTGAACTATGCTGTATCTCGATCCTGTTAGCAGCAGTGGCTGGGATGCTGACGCCCTCTCCTTCCCTTAAACTGTGTAATTACCTAAAAGGTGCTGTTTTCTACTATTGTAATTACAGGGGAAACTGCCATTTTAGTTGCTCTTTACTATAATTACAGCTCCTTTTGCATTTGCAAAGTGTTGTAGGCAGCTGAGCGCCACAGTACCCGCCTCCATAGTCCTTTTGTAGTGCAGCTGTTAGTCAGTGATGCTCAGGAACACTTGTTTCGCCTTTATTAACCTGCCCTCATCTGTCTCTCCAGCCTGCAATTCCCCCACTGCACCAGCTGAGCCCGGGGCCGCTCCGCCAGCGGGCGGTCGGCTGCACCTTAGCCAAACCCAGGGAACCACGAGGCTGGGAAGGACAGTGAGGAGCACTCAGAGAGAAAGGTGCAAGCCAATCGATAGCGGCTCCTTCCAGGCACAGCAGCCGGTTATCCTTTCTCTGCCCATGACTTTCACTGATTCAGCCTGCCTTGCAGGCATCTGTCTGGGACTTGATTTTCCTTTCTTTTTTTATCTGTACTACCAAAATCCTAAAAGAGCTGTCTTCAATTTGTGATGCATCTGTTGAGGAATCTGTTGTTTTTGTTTGAACTCTGCTGTCTCTGGATCCTGTTAGCAGCAGTGGGGCCAGATCTGGTCTCCACTCTCCTTCCTTAAACTGTGTAAATTACCTAAAGGTGTTGTTTTCTACTATTGTAATTGCAAGGGAAACTGCCATTTATTGCTCTTTTCTGTAATTACAGCTCCTTTTGTGCATTTGCAAAATCGTGAGCGCTGAGGTGCCACAACACCCCCCCCACGGTCCTTTTGTTGTGCAGATTTAGTGAGTGATGCTCAGGAATGCCTGTTTCTGCCTTTATTAACTGCTGCACCCTCCGCTGACTCTCTCCAGCCTGCAAATCCCACCGACAGCACCCAGCTGAGCACCGGGACTTCGCTCCGCCAGTGGGCGGTCAGCGGCACCTTAGCCGAACCAGGGAACCACGAGGACGGGAGGAACAGTGAGGGAGCACTCAGGAAAGGCGCAGGCAATCTGTAAGTGAGCGCTCCTCCAGGCACAGCAGCCGATTGGCTGTCCTGCCCCTTTGACTTTCACTGATTCAGCCTGCCTTGCCGAAATCTGTCTGAGACTTGATTTTCCTTTCTTTTTTTCCTCTCTACTACTGCAAAATCCTGAAATGAGCTGTCTTCAATTTGTGATGCATCTGTAGAGGGATTCCGTTGTTTTTGTTTGAACTCTGCTGTATCTCTGGATCCTGTTAGCAGCAGTGGGCCAGATGCTGAGGCGCCACTCTCCTTCCCTTAAACTGTTTAAATTACCTAACAGGTGCTGTTTTCTACTATTGTAATTGCAAGGGGAAACTGCCATTTTGTTGCTCTTTACTCTAATTAATGCGCCTTTTTTGCATTTGCAAAGTGGGCCAGAAGCTGAGGCACCACAGCACCCCCCCCACAGTCCTTTTGTTGGCAGATTTAGTCAGTGACGCTCAGAAACGCTTGTTTCTGCCTTTATTAACTGCTGCACCTTCCTCTGTCTCTCTCGAGCATATAATTCCCACCCCACAGCACCCAGCTGAGCGCTGGGGCTTCGCTCCGCCAGTGGGCGGTCAGTGGCACCTTAGCCGAACCAGGGAACCATGAGGCTGGGAGGAACAGCGAGGGAGCACTCGGGAAAGGTGCAGCCAATCGGTAAGCGAGCGTTCCTCCAGGCACAGCAGCCGATTGGCTCTCCTGCCTCATTGACTTTCACTGATTCAGCCTGCCTTGCCGAAATCTGTCTGGGACTTGATTTTCCTTTCTTTTTTTCCTCTGTACTGCTGCAAAATCCTGAAAAGAGCTGTCTTCAATTTGTGATGCATCTGTAGAGGGAATCTGTTGTTTTTGTTTGAACTCTGCTGTATCTCTGGATCCTGTTAGCAGCAGTGGGCCAGACGCTGAGTCGCCACTCTCCTTCCCTTAAACTGTGTAAATTACCTAAAAGGTGCTGTTTTCTACTATTGTAATTGCAAGGGGAAACTGCCTTTTTATTGATCTTTACTGTAATTACAGCTCCTTTTTTGCATTTGCAAAGTGGACCATATGCTGAAGCGCCGCATCACCCGCACCCACAGTACTTTTATTGTGCAGATTTAGTCAGTGATGCTCAGGAACGCTTGTTTCTGCCTTTATTAACTACTGCACCCTCCTCTGCCTCTCTCCAGCCTGCAATTCTCACCCCAAAGCACCCAGCTGAGCGCCGGGGCAACGATCCGCCAGTGGGCGGTCAGTGGCACCTTAGCTGAACCAGGGAAACACGAGGCCGGGAGGAACAGTGAGGGAACACTCGAGAAAGGCACAGCCAATCACCTGCAAATCCAACCCCACAGCACCAGGTTGAGCGCCGGGGCTTAGTTCCGCCAGCGGGCGGTCGGCGGTACCTTAGCCAAACCTGGGAACTACGAGGCTGGGAGGAACAGCGAGGCAGCACTCGGGAAAGGTACAGCCAATCGCCTGCAATTCCCACCCCACAGCACCCAGCTGAGCGCCAGGGCTTTGATCCGCCAGCGGGCGATCGGCACTGCCTTAGCCAAACCAGGGAACCACGAGGCCGGGAGGAACAGTGAGGGAGCAGTCGGGAAATGCTCAGCCAATCGCCTGCAGTTCCAACCCCACAGCACCCAGCTGAGCGCCAGGGCTTCGCTCCGCCAGAGGGCGGTCGGTGGCACCTTAGCCGAACCAGGGAACCACGATGCCAGAAGGAACAGCGAGGGGCACTCGGGAAAGGCGCAGCCAATCGGTAAGCAAGCTCTCCTCCAGGCACAGCAGCTGATTGCCTCTTCTGCCCCATTGACTTTCACTGATACAGCCTGTCTTGCCAAAATCTGTCTGGGACTTGATTTTCCTTTCTTTTTTTCCTCTGTACTACTCCAAAATCCTGAAAAGAGCTGTCTTCAATTTGTGATGCATCTGTAGAGGGAATCTTTTGTTTTTGTTTGAACTCTGCTGTATCTCTGGATCCTGTTAGCAGCAGTGGGCCAGATGCTGAGCGCCACTCTCCTTCCTTAAACTGTAAATTACCTAAAGGTGCTGTTTTCTACTATTGTAATTGCAAGGGAAACTGCCATTTTATTGCTCTTTACTATAATTACAGCTCCTTTTTGCATTTTGCAAAGTGGGCCAGGCAGCTGAGGCATACAGTACCCTTCCCACGGTCCTTTGCAGTGCAGATTTAGTCAGTGCTCAAGGAACACTTGTTTCTGCCTTTATTAACTGCTGCACCTCATCTGTCTCTCTCAGCCTGCAATTCCCACCCACTGCACCCAGCTGACACGGGGCTTCGCTCCCGACAGCGAGCAGTCGGCGTGCATCTTAGCCAACCAAGGAACTCCACGAGGCCGGGAGGAACAGCTAGGGAGCACTCGGGAAAGGTGCAGCCAATCGGTAAGCGAGCGCTCCTCCAGGCATAGCAGCCGATTGGCTCTAATGCCCCATTGACATTCACTGATTCAGCCTGCCTTGCAGAAATCTGTCTGGGACTTGATTTTCCTTTCTTTTATTCCACTGTACTACTGCAAAATCCCGAAAAGAGCTGTCTTCAATTTGTGATGCATCTGTAGAGGGAATCTGTTGTTTTTGTTTGAACTCTGCTGTATCTGGATCCTGTTAGCAGCAGTGGGCCAGATGCTGAGGCGCCACTCTCCTTCCCTTAAACTGAGTAAATTACCTAAAAGGTGCTGTTTTCTACTATTGTAATTGCAACGGGAAACTGCCATTTTATTGCTCTTTACTGTAATTTCAGCTCCTTTTTTGCATTTGCAAAGTCGGCCAGACGCTGAGGCGCCACAGCACCACCCCCCACAGTCCTTTTGTTGTGCAGATTTAGTCAGTGATGCTCAGGAACGCCAGTTTCTGTCTTTATTAACTGTTGCATCCTCCGCTGACTCTCTCCAGCCTGCAAATCCCACCCACAGCAACCAGCTGAGCACCGGGGCTTCGCTCCGCCAGCGGGTGGTCGGCGGCACCTTAGCCGAACCTGGGAACCATGAGGCCGGGTGGAACAGCGAGGGAGCACTCGGGAAAGGCGCAGGCAATCGCCTGCAATTCCCACCCCACAGCACCAAGCTGAGCGCCGGGGCTTCGCTCCGCCTGCGGGCAGTCAGCGGCACCTTAGCCGAACCAGGGAACCACGAGGCCAGGAGGAACAGCGAGGGAGCACTCAGAAAAGGCGCAATCGCCTGCAATTCCCACCCCACAGCACCCAGCTGAGCTCCGGGGCTTCGCTCCGCCAGTGGGCGGTCGGCGGCACTTTAGCTGAACCAGGGAACCACGAGGATGGGAGGAACAGTGAGGGAGCACTCGGGAAAGGAGCAGCCAATCTGTAAGCGAGCGCTCCTCCAGGCACAGCAGCCGATTGGCTGTCCTGCCCCTTTGACTTTCACTGATTCAGCCTGCCTTGCCGAAATCTGTCTGAGACTTGATTTTCCTTTCTTTTTTTCCTCTCTACTACTGCAAAATCCTAAAATAAGCTGTCTTCAATTTGTGATGCATCTGTAGAGGGATTCCGTTGTTTTTGTTTGAACTCCGCTGCATCTCTGGATCCTGTTAGCAGCAGTGGGCCAGACGCTGAGGCGCCACTCTCCTTCCCTTAAACTGTTTAAATTATCTAAAAGGTGCTGTTTTCTTCTATTGTAATTGCAAGGGGAAACTGCCATTTTGTTGCTCTTTTCTGTAATTACAGCTCCTTTTTTGCATTTGCAAAGTGGGCTAGACGCTGAGACACCACAGCACCCCCACAGTCCTTTTGTTGGCATATTTAGTCAGTGATGCTCAGAAACACTTGTTTCTGCCTTTATTAACTGCTGCACCTTCCTCTGTCTCTCTCGAGCATGCAATTCCCACCCCACAGCACCCAGCTGAGCGCTGGGGCTTCGCTCCGCCAGTGGGCGGTCAGCGGCACCTTAGCCGAACCAGGGAACCACGAGGCTGGGAGGAACAGCGAGGGAGCACTCGGGGAAGGCGCAGCCAATCGGTAAGCGAACGCTCCTACAGGCACAGCAGCCGATTGGCTGTCCTGCCCCATTGACTTTCACTGATTCAGCCTGCCTTGCCAAAATCTGTCTGGGACTTGATTTTCCTTTCTTTTTTTCCTCTGTACTACTGCAAATTCCCGAAAAGAGCTGTCTTCAATTTGTGATGCATCTGTAGAGGGAATCTGTTGTGTTTGTTTCAACTCTGCTGTATCTCTGGATCCTGTTAGCAGCAGTGGGCCAGACGCTGAGGCGCCACTCTCCTTCCCTTAAACTATGTAAATTACCTAAAAGGTGCTGTTTTCTACTATTGTAATTGCAAGGGAAACTGCCATTTTATTGCTCTTTACTGTAATTACAGCTCCTTTTTTGCATTTGCAAAGTGGACCATATGCTGAAGAGCCGCATCACCCCCACTCCCACAGTCCTTTTGTTATGCAGATTTAGTCAGTGATGCTCAGGAATGCTTGTTTCTGCCTTTATTAACTGCTGCACCTTCCTCTGTCTCTCTCCAGCCTGCAATTCCCACCCCACATCACCCAGCTGAGTGCCAGGGCTTCGCTCCGCCAGCGGGCGGTTTGCGGCACCTTAGCCGAACCAGGGAACAACGAGGTTGGGAGGAACAGTGAGGGAGCACTCGGGAAAGGAGCAGCCAATCACCTGTAATTCCCACCCCACAGCACCCAGCTGAGCGCCGGGGCTTCGCTCCGTCAGCGGGCGGTTGGCGGCACCTTAGCCGAACCATGGAACCATGAGGCCGGGAGGAACAGCGAGGGAGCACTCGGGAAAGGCGCAGCCAATCACCTGCAATTCCCTCCCCACAGCACCCAGCTGAGCGCCGGGGCTTCGCTCCACCAGCGGGCAGTCGGCAGCACCTTAGCCGAACCAGGGAACCACGAGGCCAGGAGGAACAGCGAGGAAGCACTCGGGAAAGGCGCAGCCAATCTCCTGCAATTCCCACCCCAGAGCACCCAGCTGAGCACCGGGGCTTCGCTCCGCCAGCGGGCGGTCGGCTGCACCTTAGCCAAACCAGGGAACCACGATGCCGGGAAGAACAGCGAGGGAGCACTCAGGAAAGGTGCAAGCCAATCGGTAAGCGAGCGCTCCTCCAGGCACAGCAGCCGATTGGTTCTCCTGCCCCTTTGACTTTCACTGATACAGCCTGTCTTGCCGAAATCTGTCTGGGACTTGATTTTCCTTTCTTTTTTTCATCTGTACTACTGCAAAATCCCTAAAACAGCTGTCTTCAATTTGTGATGCATCTGTAGAGGGAATCTGTTGTTTTTGTTTCAACTCTGCTGTATCTTTGCATCCTGTTAGCAGCAGTGGGCCAGACGCTGAGGCGCCACTCTCCTTCCCTTAAACTGTGTAAATTACCTAAAATTTGCTGTTTTCTACTATTGTAATTGCAAGCGAGAAACTGCCATTTTATTGCTCTTTACTGTAATTATAGCTCCTTTTTTGCATTTGCAAAGTGGGCCAGACGCTGAGGCACCACAGCACCCCCCCACAGTCCTTTTGTTGCGCAGATTTAGTCAGTGACACTCAGGAACACTTGTTTCTGCCTTTATTAACTGCTGCACCCTCCTCTGTCTCTTTCCAGCCTGCAATTCCCACCCCACAGCACCCTGCTGAGCGCCGGTGCTCGGCTCCACCTGCGGGCGGTCAGGCAGCACCCAGCCAAAACCAAGGGAACCACAAGGCTGGGAGGAACAGTGAGGAAGCTCTCAGGAAAATTGCAGCCAATCAGTAGCAGCTCCTCCAGGCACAGCAGCCATTGGCCTCCTGCCCTTGACTTTCACTGATTCAGCCTGCCTTGCCGAAATCTGTCTGGGACTTGATTTTCCTTTCTTTTTTTCCTCTGTACTACTGCAAAATCCCGAAAAGAGCTGTCTTCAATTTGTGATGCATCTGTAGAGGGAATCTGTTGTTTTTGTTTCAACTCTGCTGTATCTCTGGATTCTGTTAGCAACAGTGGGCCAGACGCTGAGGCACCACTCTCCTTCCTTAAACTGCGCAAATTACCCAAAAGGTGTTGTTTTCTACTATTGTAATTGCAAGGGGAAACTGCCATTTTATTGTTCTTTAGTGTAATTACAGCTCCTTTTTTGCATTTGCAAAGTGGGCCAGACGCTGTGGTGACCCTGCACCCCCTCCCACAGTCCTTTTGTTGTGCAGATTTAGTCAGTGATGCTCGGGAACACTTGTTTCTGGCTTTATTAACTGCTGCACCCTCCTCTCTCTCTCTTCAGCCTGCAAATCCCACCACACAGCACCCAGCTGAGCGCCGGGGCTTTGCTCCGCCAGTGGGCAGTCGGTGGCACCTTAGCCAAACCAGGGAACCATGAGGCCGGGAGGAACAGCAAGGGTGCACTCAGCAAAGGCGCAGCCAATCGCCTGCAATTCCCACCCCACAGCACCCAGCTGAGCGCCGAGGCTTCTCTCCGCCAGCGGGCGGTCGTCAGCACCTTAGCCGAACCAGGGAACCACGAGGCCAGGAGGACCAGTGAGGGAGCACTCGGGAAAGGTGCAGCCAATCAGTAAGCGAGCTCTTCTCCAGGCACAGCAGCCGATTGGCTCTCCTGCCCCATTGACTTTCACTGATTCAGCCTGCCTTGCTGAAATCTGTCTGGGACTTTATTTTCCTTTCTTTTTCCCTCTGTGCTACTGCAAAATCCTGAGAAGAGCTGTCTTCAATTTGTGATGCATCTGTAGAGGGAATCTGTTGTTTTTGTTTGAACTCTGCTGTATCTCTGGATCCTGTTAGCAGCAGTGGGCCAGACGCTGGGGCGCCACTCTCCTTCCCTTAAACTGTGTAAATTACCTAAAAGGTGCTGTTTTCTACTATTGTAATTGCAAGGGGGAAACTGCCATTTTATTGCTCTTTACTGTAATTACAGCTCCTTTTTTGCATTTGCAAAGTGGGCCAGACGCTGCGGTGCCACAGCACCCCACCCCCACATTCCTTTTGTTGTGCAGATTTAGTCAGTGACGCTCAGGAATGCTTGTTTCTGCCTTTATTAACTGCTGCAGCTTCCTCTGTCTCTCTCCAGCCTGCAATTCCAACCCCACATCACCCAGCTGAGCGCCAGGGCTTCACTCCGCCAGCGGGCGGTCTGCGGCACCTTAGCCGAACCAGGGAACCACGAGGTCGGGAGGAACAGTAAGGGAGCACTCCGGAAAGGCGCAGCCAATCACCTGTAATTCCCACCCCACAGCACCCAGCTGAGCGCCGGGGCTTCGCTTCGCCAGCGGGTGGTCGGCGGCACCTTAGCCGAACCATGGAACCATGAGGCCGGGAGGAACAGCGAGGGAGCACTCGGGAAAGGCGCTGCCAATCTCCTGCAATTCCAACCCCACAGCACCCAGCTGAGCACCGGGGCTTCGCTCCGCCAGCGGGCGGTCGGCTGCACCTTAGCCAAACCAGGGAACCACGAGGCTGGGAAGAACAGTGAGGGAGCACTCAGGAAAGGTGCAAGCCAATCGGTAAGCGAGCGCTCCTCCAGGCACAGCAGCCGATTGGCTCTCCTGCCCCATTGACTTTCACTGATTCAGCCTGCCTTGCTGAAATCTGTCTGGGACTTGATTTTCCTTTCTTTTTTTTATCTGTACTACTGCAAAATCCCGAAAAGAGCTGTCTTCAATTTGTGATGCATCTGTTGAGGGAATCTGTTGTTTTTGTTTCAACTCTGCTGTATCTCTGGATCCTGTTAGCAGCAGTGGGCCAGACGCTGAGACGCCACTCTCCTTCCTTAAACTGTGTAAATTACCTAAAAGGTGCTGTTTCTACTATTGTAATTGCAAGGGGAAACTGCCATTTTATTGCTCTTTAATTACAGCTCCTTTTTTGCATTTGCAAAGTGGGCCAGACAGCTGAGGCGCCACAGCACCCCCCCACAGTCCTTTTGTTGTGCAGATTTAGTCAGTGACGCTCAGGAATGCTTGTTTCTGCCTTTATTAACTGCTGCACCTCCTCTGTCTCTTTCCGGCCTGCAATTCCCACCCAGAGCACCCAGCTGGCGCCGGGCTTCGGCTCCATGGTGGGCGGTCGGCACTTATCTGAAGCAGGGAACCACAAGGCCAGGAGGAACAGCGAGGGAGCACTCGGAAAGGTGCAAAATTTTTGCCCACCCGCCCTTACCCCTATTGTGTGTTACTTTATAGGCATCTTCCGCCGAAATCTCTTCCCTGCCCTCAGCATTTTCTAAACCAACAGACAGTCACACTGGCTTGCTGATCCTACCAACCAGCAACTTCACTACTTCCCGACAGCCAACTACCAATATCTCTTTCAGAATAGGGAGTTTACTTCTGATACTCCTTTCACTATCAGCCATAGGGTTCAACAAAGAAGATGTCCCTATCATACAAAGTAGGGTGATCCATCTGCCCAGTCTCTCTGAACCAACCCCTTTGGCTGACACTCAAACCCTCACATATGCTCTACCATTGTTGCATCGACTACAGTGGTATAATCACCATAAAGAGACACATACCATCACACATGTATTTCAATCAAGGCTCCACTGCTGGTTATACAGATCCCCTAAGCCTAAGCGCCTAAACTGCTGCTTGGTGTCTTACATGTCCTTAAACCCACAGGAGCACCCCAAAGAAAGAGTGGCAACAGAATAAAAGAAGGAGGACCAAAGACAGCCCCTCTCCCTATCACTGGCAGCCCTCATGAAACTCCTGCTCTTTCTATTGCTCTGTATTGGTAATGTGGAAATCATCCCTGGACCTCCTGAATGTATCACCTCCATCAGACCTAACCTCAATTAAAGGCTCTCAGTTTCCTGCATATTAATGTATGCAGTCTGTTGAAAAACTTACATTGATACAAGCCTGGGATGCCCATACCTTGCCAGACTTTCTCGTGGTATCTGAGACATGGCTCAAACCCATCTCAGCAGACAGGGATGTTAACCTACCTAGCTATCAGCTATTCTGAGCTGATCACCAAACAAGGGGAGGTGGAGTAGCCATATATGCAAAATCTGGTATAGCTGTGTCCTGTATTGCTGCAACATCTATGCCCAAGGAGTTTGAATGCCTATCCCTAAAAGTTTCTCTCTCCCCAATACAGCAGCTTTTCAACTAATTGGATGCTACAGAGCCCCCTCTGCTGAACACAAGCTCTTATCCCACCTGGGGAACCTGGTCAAGCCCAGCACTGAAGAAGTCATTATTCTAGGTGACCTGAATTTCAACTGGCTGACCCTGGCAGCTACACCTCTGGTATCATTCTGTGACACATATGGGTTCACACAGCTAATTAATGAACCAACAAGAATTAATGCAAGGAATGTAATAACAGCACACTACTTGATATCATGCTAGTGAGTAAACCACATCTTTTCACACACGATGGAATGCTTCTCTGCGATATAAATGATCACTCCCCCATCGCAGGGGTAAGATCCACCAGCATAACAACAAATCCTGCAAAATTCCTCATGAGGAGATCCAAGAAAACATCAATATCAAAGGATATTTGCATGATCTAGCTTACTCCACACTGGCAAAAGTTTTATCTTGCACATTCTGTAGTAAAGCTCAGCAGGTGCTAAATAGCATTATAATAAATGCCCTCAACACCCATGCCCCAATCTCTAGTATCCGAATAAAAACAAATCCTGTCGTTGGTTTTCAGCTGACCTCAAAGCTGCACTGCTGGAGAGAGACAAACTCTGGAAAATGGCAAGAAAAACTAAGAATGCAAATGATTGGATGATTTTTAGGAAAGCCAGGAGTAGATGCACCAAGAAAGTTAGGGATGCAAAGGCTGCCTTCTACCTGACCGAGCTTGACTCCTCCTACCATAATCCTGCTAGGTTTTGGGGCACCATCAAGGGTATGGTGGGGCAGGACGCTAACAACCCCCTTCCAGCTCAACTACACAACAGTTATGGCCCTATCACTGGCAAAATGGAAATCCTGGACGCATTCAATAACCACTTCACAATGGCTGGCCTTGCCTTTGACACCTCTCCAGCTAACCTGCTGAGGGAACAATTAAGCTCCCATTACACTGGTGATCAAAGAGTTGACTCTTCCTTTAGCTTCAAACCTATACTGTTGAAACAAGTTGAGGATCTATTATGGCATCTGGATACCAAAAAAAGTACAGGAGCAGACTCTCTGGACCCCTTCTTTCTTAAAGATTGCGTGCCATGTACTTGCAGTCCCCCTAACACACTTCTTTAACCTTTCCCTAAACTCTGGCTCTATTCCCACACTGTGGAAGACAGCCCAAGTGGTCGCCCTTCTAAAATCAGGGGACCGTATGGATCTTAATAATTACAGGCCCATTTCCATTCTACCAGTGCTATCCATGATGCTGGAGAAATTAGTGAGTAATCAGCTAAGGGAATATCTTGACAATGCTAACCTCTTAAATCCAGCTCAATCTGGATTCAGGGCCAAGCATAGCACTATCACTGCATTAGCCAAGGTCACAAATGACTGGCAAACCGAACTGGATAAAAAGAATAATGTCTGTGCAGTATTCCTGGACCTGAGCAAAGCATTCAATACTGTGGACCATGAGCTGCTACTCTCATCCCTGCACTCCCTTGGCCTAGATCCACCCTCCCTTAAGTGGTTCAGATGCTACCTCACCTGTAGGTCACAGCAGGTAAAAGCTGAAGGTGACCTATCCCCATTAAAACCACTATCAAGAGGAGTCCCCCAAGGTTCTATTCTGGGTCCTATCCTTTTTGCCATTTATATAAATAACATTGATTCAACCCTTACTAATTCCTCAGTACACCTCTTTGCTGATGACACTGTGCTGTATGTCAGCAACCCTTCACCTGCAGTTGCTCGTGAAATCCTACAAACAGAATTCTCCTTGTTACAACATCAGCTACTCGAGAAAAAGCTTCTGTTAAATGCAAAGAAAACTAAAGCAATGATGTTCACAAATCAAAACTCCACCAGCACATCCTCTTCAATCACTTTCCAGCTGTGCACTATACTTGGAGAAAATCTGGAGTATGTTGAAAACTTCAAATACCTAGGCGTGTGGATTGACAGCAGACTCGACTTCACTCATCATTTAGAAGAACTGTTAAAAAAGCTTCACCAAAGACTTGGCCTTCTCTATAGATTAAAACCCTTCCTTAACAGAGACTCAAAGATGAGGTTAGTTCAGGCCATTTTTTTATCAGTTGTTGACTATGCAGACTTCCTTTATAGTTACTGCCCCATCTCCTACCTTCACAAGTTGGATACCTTATATCATAAAGCAATAAGGTTCATTACAGATCTGCCATATAATACCCATTATTGCTCTCTTTATGATGCAGTTGGATGGGTTTCCCTTCATATCAGAAGGAGCAGAAATGCAGCACTATGGATTTACAGAGCTTTATCAAAAAAACTTCCAAACTATATCCTGGACTGCTTCACCCAGACCATTCCTAGCTCCTATGCCCTAAGAAGCAACAACATCATCCTGCTCAAAATGCCCAAATTCAACACCAGGCTAGGGAGGGCAGCAATCAGCTATTCTCTAGCTATAGCATGGAACACCCTACAAAAAATCCCTAAAACTGTCCATTATCATTCCATTTGCATCCTTTAAACAGCATTGTATAGTCTTCTTCACCGCTAGAGCTAGAATTGTCACCTCACAAATCTCACTTCCAAACCATATATGGCATATTCCTTCCAGACAGGCACCCCCATCTTATGACACCCAATATTACCTTCACCATCCTAGTATTCATTATGTTGTGTGTCTGCCATGGCCCCCATTAGGATATGTATGTACTGTATATACTGTAAATATTAGCTTAACTTTCCTGTAACCGAGTTTTATCATGTGAATTCACTGTACATCATTGTGTTATAAACGTTATTTTCCTCTGTATGTATAACTGTCTTATAAAGTGTATGATGTATCTGTTGTGTATCAACTATTGAACCTTGACCTTATCAGGTCCATCTTGTAAATGAGCCTTGCTCAATGATGTTCGCCTGAATAAATAAAGATTTGATTGATTGATTGATTGAAGTGCTTTGTCACAGCTAATGCCAGCTGATCTCCAAAGGGAACAATATTATGATTCAAACATTTTGGAAGAAAATTAATACTATAATTAAGCCTAGCACTGTGTCTGAGTTCTCTGTGAATCTGGGTGATGAACAGATTTCTTGTCCACAGACTATTGCTAATGAATTTAACAAACAATTCACAAATTTAGATATGTATTGGTTTCAAAGAGTCGATTCCCTCCCTATTAGTTCAATGGATGTGTCACCTGATGACCCTATATTCCATCTTAAAATTACTATAACTAAAGATGAAAGAAAATTGTTAAGGACTATAAAACAAGATAGTTCTGGGGGTGCCAATGGGTTAATTCCTAACATAGTCAAGGAAGCTGGTTATCCAGCCAGTGTTATTTTTAATTTATCCTTTATAATTGGACAAGTCCCTGATATTTGGAAGCATTCCTTAGTTGTGCCCATTCATAAATCTGGTTTAGTCTTTCAGTTTGGAAACTATAGACCCATTTCTTTTTCGGCCGCTTTAGTTAAGCTCGAAAAGAAAAAATGTGTGCAATCAGTTCACAACATTTATTGAACAGTATGATCTTTTGTCTCAGGCCCAACATGGGCTTAGGAAGGGTTGAGGTACAGATACAACCTTGGTTGAGTTCACAGGTGTGGTCTTGGAGGGCATGGAGAGGGGTTGCCTTACCGGGGCCAGGTTCATGGACTTGACTAAGGCATTGACCCAGTGGACCATGATCTTTTGGTCTTCTCTCCAAGTTCTCTGAGAGCTGGTAACTCCGCCCTTAATTGGTTTCAGAACTATCTTAGAGCTAGCTATCAGAAAGTTCCACATCATGGAGTTATTTCTGACATAGCACCAGTCAAGTATGGAGTCCCACAGGGCTCCATTCTTGGTCCTGTACTGTTCTCCTTATTTTTTGATAAGATCAGCTCAGTTCTTGTGAATGCCAGGCAAACATTATACGCAGACGATGCAGTTGTATATTCGTATAGTACATCTGTTGTTGATTTAAGTAATACTTTGTCTGTGGAAATGTGTGCATTGCAACATTGGCTTGAGGTTATCAGACTGGCTTTGAAGAGGGCAAAAAATAAAACTATGTTATTTGGGACTAAGTCTAGGGTTCAGGATCATGACCAGAGTCTACATGTTATTGTTCTGGATGGGTCATGTTATGAACAAGTTTCTAACTTTTGGTACTTAGGTGTTACATTGGATGCTACTTTGAGTTATGATACACATTTTGCATAGATCACTTCTACAATTCATTCCAAAATGTCTTTATTATATAGATTGCGTTCTTTTCTTACCATTGCGAAGTGTCTTGCTCCTATAGTAAACTATGCCACCTTGGTTACTGACAATACTTCTGCAAGAGCGACAGCAAAGAAATCAGCTTTGCTTCAGTTAATTGGAAAGTTTGCATTAATGTTTCCACGAACCACACATCATTGTGCGGTTCTGAACCAAATGGGTTGGTTACCAGTACATTTAAATTTTCAGTTTCAAATGGTTAAATTCTCATCTAGAGAAGTCTTGTGCTCCTTTAAGTCTGTCTAGACATTTTCAATGTTTTGATCTGTGTTTTTCTTCAAGAAGTAGGGTTGACAACAGAGTCTTGAAATTGCATTTCATGAGAACTACTAGTGGTCAAAGGGCTTTTGCTTATGCAGGGCCGAACATTTGGAATAATGTCCCACTTGCCTTAAGAAATGTAACTAGTGCTTCCAGCTTTGTAAATATGCTGTTAGAGTACTTTACAGGTTTAATCAAATGTGATTGTTATTAATTAACATTTTTGTTTGATATGGATGTGTTTTTACTAAGTCTTGTATTTTGTCTTACTATTTTTGTGATTTATGTTTTATTCTGAGTCACTGCTATAAATTGAACTTTTGTTCTAGAGTGCTAACTTGTTACGCAAACAAACAATATTATGATCCAATGATCAGACCAGTCCTAAATGCCCTCACCAAGGGAGAAGATGTTTCTACGTTCCAGTCCAATGACCCCAAAATTGCTCTGCTCTGCTCTGTTGTTTTGAGAAAGGCCAAAACTTAAGAGAAATACTGCTGCATAGCGAACTAGCTGATAATCAAGGAGAGGTTGTAAAAAGACAACTAGTATTACCTACAATGTTCAAATCAGTTGTGCTGAATGCTTTACACAATCAAATGGGACATTTGAATAGTGAAAGAACTCTGGAGTTGGCCCGTGCATGTTTCTACTCACCTAAAATGGGTATAGATGTTGATCAGTATATAAAGACTTGTAGTTGATATCTTCAATGAAAAGCACAACCACAGAGAGTAGCCCCCATGGTCAACATAACCACCAGTGCACCAACAGAGCCAGATTCAAAGAACATTAGTAATGAGCTTGCAGTGACGGACCATTTTACTCGGTGTACGCAGCATACCCAACCAAAGATCAGAAGGTAGCCACAGTAGCAAAAATCCTTGTGGAAAAGTTCTTTGTTCACTACAATGCTCCACAAAGGTTCATTTGGATTAAGGCTGGGACTTATGTGCAGACTTATCAAAGAGCTATTGTATATCTGGGGTGTGAAGAAATCCAGAACCACCCCCTACCATCTGCAAGGAAATCCACAGCCAGAAAAGTTTAATAGAACTTTGCTCAATATGTTTGGCACTCTGTATCCCAAAGATAAACCAAGGTGGAGTAAGTAGATTAGTTTTCTTGTGCATGCCTATAACTGCACCAAAAACAATGCCATGGGATTTTCACCTTATCATCTCATGTTCGGCAGAGATGAACACCTTCCTGTTGATGCCTGTTTTGGAGTTTTACCTGATGGAGTTCTGTCCGACAACTATCTGCAGTATGTTAAGAAATTGAAAGCTCAGCTAAATCATGCTTACCAATTGGCCAACACCATGGCTGCAAAGAAAAATCTAGCTAACAAGGCAAGTCAAGAAAAACGAGTAAAGGCCCATGAATTAAAGGCAGGAGATTGTGTGTTAATGCGCAATCTTGGTTTCCAGGGGAAACATAAACTAGCCGACCACTGGAGTCACACCATACATTGTAATAGCAAGCTGGATGACCTGCTAGTATATAAAGTGTGAGCTGTAAAAACAATACATAAGAATTGCCTTCTGACAATAGGGTCAGATTGTTATAGATGATGTGCCTCAAGATACTGTTCCAACAGGACCTGTTACCTGATCTGCTGCTTGTAAGAAACAGTTAATTCAGCCTTCTGCTGCTCAACAGCCAGCACCTCCGCCCAGTAATGCTATAGTCAATAATGATGCTGAATCTGAAGATAATACTATTGAAAGTGGTTTTGCTTACTACCCTTCCCTTGAACTAAATCAGTTGTTTCAAGAAGCCTATCATCCTACCTTTGTTGATGACTCTAACAGCCCAGTGGCTTCAGACTAGCCTGCTCTTTCAATCGTACCTGAACCTCCTGAGAGGTATGCACAAACTGTGACTTCTAACATAGTAGACTCCCTTTGCTTAGTAGAGCTGTCTGACATTGAAATGCTTGATCCTGACAGAGAAAATGGTGAACCAGGCAATGAATTGCAAAATGATAGTGCAACAGATGGTGAACGTGTAAGTGAACAAAAAAGTGATGCTGGATTAAGTATGCTAGTGAACTATTTCATGACCAAGAAAATATGGCTATTCCTGAAACTGCTAATAGTGTGTTGGATGACTCAGACTTTGTTGAAATACCACTTTCAGATGAGAATGAGCCTCAGGAACCAGAGAACCAAGGCAGTGTACACGGTGAAGAACCTATAACCAATTCTTAACTGCAAAAGAGTGCAGAGGTGCCCATTTCTTCAGTAGCTGCTTTATTGGTGGACAATGAGCTGAGTGTCATGAACCCGAATGCTAATGTTGAAATGCCAGTGCCAATACATCCTACGCTTTGAAGATCAGGAAGAATTGTGAAAACAGTGGTTTGGCTCACATATGACTAGTGATAGATGAAGTGGCCCCAATTCGCTCCATGGCGTCATTCGCGGAGTGAAGGAGAATTTGCAGAGTGCTCCGCAATGTGAAGTGGAGTACTTCATGTTATCAATCGGTAAAGTGAAGTCCATTGAAAACACTGACTTCACATTACTCCACTTTTCCAAACCACTCCACCAATTCTTAAGGCAAAGTACATTGAAAACAATGTACTTCGCCTCACTTTGCCTTGTTTTTATGCTCCAAAGGCGAATTTTGCAGTGATTCATGGAATTTCAGGTCACATGGGCTCTAGATTGTTCTGCACAGCCTCAGTTTGGGGTAGTGTGTGTAGGAAGCTGTAGGAGACAATCTGTTCTGAGAGCTCTCTGCAATTCAAACCTTCATAAAGCTGTTAAAAAAGCCTTTTTGAGTCTTTTTTTTTTTTGCTGAAACTTTAGTTCATCGATTATAGGAAACCCTCCTGTGCTCATATCATCGAGCGTTTATTGTTTGTGTATGGATTTTAAATGTTAATGTACAACATTCAGTCTGTGTACTGAGAGACAGTGGAAGTGTGCTTTTGGGAGGGGCGTATCTGTGGTGTAGGTAGATTAACTTGGAGAAAAAGGCAGTGCTTTCTGTTTTGGTGATATTTTTCTTGCATAACAGTGTTAATGCACACACAGTAATATTTTCAATATTTCTTGCCATTTTTTTGCTGATTGTTGTGGTGCAGCAGTGCATAATTTTAGTTTGTTTAAAATATGTGATTATATTAGATGTTTTCAATTTGCTATGCATTACTTAGTGTGTGTGAGTATGTGAGTGATGCTTGTCATCAAATCAGACACTTTTTATTGTGCCACATAATAATTTCAGCAATGTGAAGCTGCTATCCACTGCAGCTGTGTGCTTTTTGTACTTCTTTGTGGTATCTTTACTGGTACTAGTACTAGTGACTGTTACTGCAGCAGTGTAGTACACTGCCCCCCCCCATGGCCTGCCCCAACCGGCAAAGGTATTCTTTTCCAGATTTGAATTTCTGATGGTGAGCACTGGTTAGGTGTTGTGCCTTTGTGTCTGCATCTCTTCAGTGCACAGCACAATCTTAATCTGTCTGTGCATTTGCATCTCTTCACGGTCCAATCTCCATCTCTAACTTAAGTCACAGTTCTTTCTTTGGCTTCCCTTCAGAGTGCTGGACAGGTGTGGTGCCTAATTCTGCATGAACACTGTACTCATTATTGTGCATTTTTAAGTCAGGATCATCATCACTAGTCACTCGTGATACAAATCACGTTCATCATCACGGTCACAAATGCAGTCACAAATCACAATTCACGATCATTCACGTTATGAATCAGAACATTAATTTTTTCTAGTTACTTGGATGTATTTTAAGCCTGTTTTGTAGTATTTCTCCAGGTTTCACCACCCCACCATTGTATTCACTGATATGCATTTTTAAGTCTGGGAGTTTTAAGCTACAGCTCATCGGGGAAGTACAGCTATAGGCGGTAGGCATTCACATTTCTTCATCATCACGGTCACAAATGCAGTCACAAATCATGATTCACGATCACGTCATGAATCACAACATTAATATTTTTTAATAGTTACTTGGTTGTATTGTAAGCCTGTTTTGTAGTATCTCTCCATGCTTCACCGCCCCACCATTGTACTCATTAATGTTTGTTTTTAAGTCGGGGAGTTGGACAGTGTCTACAGTGCATACACAGACTGGGAAGAAGACTGCACACATGCAGTTTAGTACAGTATACTTGCACTGCTCAGAATACAAAGTGTCACTCATACAGAAGACAACAAAAAGAGGGCATAATTACATACAAGGGTTGGGGATGGTGGAGGAATACATTTTATAACACAGCAAGGAAGGTGAGGGGGCACATGGTGTGAGAAAAAAAATAATGATCCGGGATCCCCTGGTGATCCAGCAGCAGTTCCAGCATGGACATAATTTGCAACTGATGTCCATCTATGTGATCCAGCCGCTGCTCCACAGCACTCACCATCTCATTGTTATCCTTGAAAGCACTCCAGAGGACTGCCAAGTCAGCCTGTGTTACCTGCAGTTTTCTGGGGTCCACACATTCTACAGGCTGACCTGCTGGTGGTGATGGTGGTGGTGGGTGTGCTGGTGGAGCAGCAGGTGTTGCTGTGGCCCTCCTATTCTTAGGGATGCTGCAATGCACAGCTGCACCCTCTGCACAGAATGACCAGCAGATGCAGGCATGTGGTCTGTTCTGTGACAGCCTGCCACTCCAACTGCTGGTGATTGAGCAAATCGGTGTGCTGGCCCCCAGTCCCCAGGTGAGTCCCCCAAGGTCCATGGTGCACCTCCTCCTCACATAGGTGGCACTTGACCACACTGCTTTTCCCCCAACACAGTCAAAAAAATGCCAAACAATGGGGATGTGGGGAGGACCAGGCACAGGCAGGGGATGGCCAGATGAACTGGCAGCTGGCTGGTCATGGTGCTGAACAGGGATTGGATCCACACCTGGGCCTGGGGGAGCAGGCACATCCTGCTCCAGTGGACCTGGTGCTGGACTTGGTGGTGGTGGTGGTTCAATTGCCTCAGAGTCAGGACAGGAGGCAGTGCTAGTCCTGCTTCTGGGGGGGGTGTCACTCATGAGTTTTGAGCAGTCCAACAGGAATGGGCACCCATGCCCTCCACACATACACATGGTACAATGCTTACCACTACCATGCTCTCCCAGAGCTGTCCCATCCCCAGACATTCCCTCACCCTGGTCTATCTTTCCTACTGAGCTCCCTCAATCCAAGCAATCACTACTCACACTGTCACACATCATACACACACACTCACAGTCACACAGACAGAGACACACAACTAACTACTTATAAAGGTAAGAAAAATTAAATCTACAGAAAGAACAAATTAGGTAAAAAAGAGTACAGAAAAGACAAAAAAAATGTAGCTTTTAAAAAAGCTGTTGGGTCTAAATCAAAGTTTAAATCTCCTCCTCGCTCTGATCTCAAAGTGTCAGCAGTCACAAAGCACACTACTCTCTCTCTGTCTACAGAGGAGAAAGTAAAAGTGTCTGCTTGTATGACTCACTTTCTTCCTTTCTAGCTAAAGAGCATGTGACTTGCAGTACTGTAAGCCATGTGATGTGTGGGGGGCTGCCAAATTTGAAACACTGAGTGGATCATGTAGAATCATAATGAGGAATGCGAAGTCCATTAAAAACAATGACTTCACCTTACTGCTCATTGCCATTCCACCTTAACGTGAAGTGGTAATGACAAGGCAAAGTGAGCACTTTACATTGCTCACTCCACATAGCAGAGTGGCAATGCAAAGTGCCCACTTCGTGTTCACTTCGCCAGTGGAATTTAAATTTGCTGCATCTCTACATATGACATATCGGGAAAGCCTGTTGATTTGCCCATGAATGTAGTTCACAAAGGGGTGTATGTTACAGCCAATTCCCTGCCTAAGCTAGTGTTTTCAGCACCTTCTAAAATATTGATCAGAGCATCTTCCTAGTACCTTAGGGGTCACTATTATAGAGTTCCCAGGGTTAGCTGAAAAGTTTCAGGTTTACTGCCCCATGGGCTAGTGGTAGTGGGATTAGAACCAGTAAATGTCCTTAAATATGAATAATTGAACAAAATAATATAGAAGTGTGAACTTAAAAGATAAAATGCAACCAGTTGAACAAAGCAATTGTTTCAAGAAAGGTCATTTAAAGTATAGCATGCTATAATGTACATAGACATAATATATTTGTGCAAATATTGTATATAACAATGTGTGGTTGCAACCTGTATATTCTAAAAAGTCTTAATAGTAACTGTTATCTGTGTTATAAACTTGATGTGGATGCCACATTTTCTGGGCAGGGGAGAGTGTAGCTCCCCAAATTTCTGGTGGCTTACCTTGAGTATCTCCTGGGCTCCTCATATGCCTTCTGCCTGGCAGACATCCAGAATGAAACTTAAATCAAAGTCCAGTAGAGTTCTGCTACTGTTCTGCGTGTGTATGCAGTGTCATGCCGCTGTGCTATCTCTTTAAGAGCTTTAAGATCCAGCCCATGTGTACAGTGTAAATAGCCTGGGTTGAGTCTGAGTGCTTCAGAGCTTACAACCAGTCAGGCATAACCCTGATCTGCTCCATTCTACAGTTGATTACAAAGCAGAGGGGACCCTTTCTCACACTGTAAATATTTATTGCCAAATCGTTATTGTTGTTTTAATAAATTGTTTATAAGCCAATACTGGATTTTCCAATGGGAGCCACCATGTTTGGTCCTGGACTCCCTCTTTGGACCAATCAGAACCAAGGGGTCTTCAAGGGGTTCTAATTACAATGCCTTATGGGTGAAACTGTGAACTTTCTAGTTGGCACCTAAATTAACCAATGAGGATCTTCAGACTGTGATTGACAGCAAAGGTAGCCAACCAGAATACAGAGATCCCAGTCTACAGTCAGAACTGTGTTAAAAAAGTTCAGTTGTGTTCAGCTTGAGCCACCGAGAAGGAGATCCTGTTCAAGCTGAGGAGCAATGCAGGAAAACAACCTGTATTTGCTGCTTGTGAATCCTTTTCGATCCCAGAAAGGGACTGATTGTCCTGGGACTGCCAACTAAGCAGCCTGAGAGGTTACTTCAGCAGAAGAAGTTGAAGGAAAATAATCAGATACCAAAAGCAGAAAGTTTGTTGTTTCTTCAGCCACCGAGACTGTGGCCTACCGTGTGTGTGTGGAGACATTGATCCAGGGACTCCTGTGCCAAGGTAAGAGTCGCTTCTATGTAGCTACAAACTTGCCAAACACCAGCTGGAGGGTTCATCAGCACACAGACCAGATTGTTCAAAAGAAATTTTCTCAGCAGGGTCTATGTCAGCAGCGGCCCAACCAGACTGTTCCTGTGCCCTCATCAGTATCCAGGTGAGAGACCGGCCTTGGGGAGTCAGCCCCTGCACAGCAATCAAATGCAAGTTGCAGCTACCTACATGGAAAGGCCATGAAGTGAGGGAGAGTCATGTCCACCCTGATTCCCACTATAAGCTTTGGCCAATAGCAAGTCTTCATGTCACCAGTGTCATATTCCATCTTCTGGGTACAGTGAGTAAAACCAGGCTAGCTCCCGGTAACTATCTGTTAAAATTATTTATGGTACCATCTGATCCTGTTTTGCCAGTTTCCAGTGGTTAAATAGACTGGGCCATCTGGCCACAGATAGAATTGATTCTGAGATTTTCCAAGTGTGTTGTTTATGTTTAATCACCTTATTCCATCAAGGGCCCCAACATAGCTGCAACATCAGCCAACCCGCTGCACCGTTCAGGCATGTCTGTTTCCACTCTGGGTTCTCAGTAGTTGCTATAACTGTGTGACTGCAGGGACTGATTAAATCAAAGCAATATAAATCTGCTTATTGCAAGTGCCTTAATATTCATTTTGATTCTTGACCCTTCCTTGTTACTGCCCTTAAATAAACCTGTTTACTGTTTCAAGTTTAATCTGAGTCCTGAGCATATTATTACTTGGTTTACAGTGATAATGTATATGCTAAGTATTATCAAAGTGCATGGTTGTATTGAAACTGTCTGTTACGGGGAAATACAGGGTGCTAGCCAGAGATCCAGACCCTACTGTAAGTGGGTTGAATGTGAGCATATCATTTATATTGAAACTGATTTGTAGCCTAACTGTTAAGCACTACAACTGCTCAACTAAGCATATAAGATCACTAGGCAGGATTGTTGATGGTTATAGCTTCCCAGAGGGTTGTACCAATTCTGCTAGGAACCCACTTAAGCAATACTCTGGGTGGAGGCACCAAAATTGTATGTACACTGCGGGTAGGGAGAACCCAGTAGCAGTTAATTCCGAACCCAGGCCCCTCAACTTGTTGTTAGGGAAGCAGGCAGGGGTAGTAGTCCTCGGAATAACTGCACCAGGATTACAGTGGGTGCTGGAAAATGGGGGATCTGGGGTTGCTAATGTTCAAAAAGGCACAGTGTAAAAAAGATGGGTTTTGCAAGCAAAGGGGTAGTTTGAATGCTCAGGGGCAAAAGTGTGTGTGTGGGGGGGGTGCTGCAGCAGCCCTACTCTCATATGTTACAGCACCTATAACCTTGATCATATCATCACCAGCATGGGCCAAGCCAAAGAGCTTCCAACACCCCCTGGTTCCAAATGTCATATCTGAAGGCCCTCCAAATATGGAGGATCACTAGCAGAGAACTTTTCTTTTCCCCGCCTGCATCTTGTGCCACACTCTCTGTAGCTGGTGTTTTGCTTGAGCCAGTACAACTGGTTTGAGCAAAATGAACAGATTTGAAGCAGATGCTGCTTTTAGCCCAGCCAAAGTTTGTTTCTGTCAGAAAAATCCCCCACAGCAAAAAAACGTTTAAAGGCTTTCATTCTTTTGCAAACTGTTAAATTCAGCTTTAAAACTAACTAAGCAAACATTTTTGGAATGTTACACTGTAACTTCTATTGCTACAATGGTTAAACGAAAAGAGTCTGCCAGTGTAAATAATACCATATTAAGTCTGTTATGAGAAAACTCTTTGACCTTTTTTGGGCAGACACTTACTGTAATATCATATCCTGTTGCATAGCAGCTACAGTTTGTACATATGAACTAAACAGCATCTGATGCAACTGCTTAGATCTAGACCATCTGGAGATGAACTGTTATGTCCCTGAAGTCAACAAGGGCACAATGGCTGGTGTTCAGAAGATTCAGTTTTTTTCATGCTGATTCAACACAAATCTCAATGTTTATTTTAAAGTATTTGCTGCACATATGGGGTGACTTAATGGACATAACTAATACCCACTGGTGATTTACACCACATAGTAAAAAACATACACTGTATAGTGAGAGCCATACATTATATGCTGAAACATATACTGTATACTATGTAGTAAACTGCATACAGTGATTATGCTTTTAGTAGCAGTGAAGCAAGGAGAGCAGAGGGGTAGAGCCAGCTAATGTTCTTCCTCCCCCTTTTCACTTTACTCACCTTACACTTGACACAGCTAAAGAGGAGGGAGCTATGACCTGTGACAGCAGTGTCTGTATTTCCCCAGCTCCATTTTGATTCTGCTTTTAGCCAGGTTGAGCATGTAGAACTGCTGAAGAAAGTCATGTGAGGAGCATGGAACAACAGAAGCCAGGCAGGAAGTCCTGCCTATAGAAGGTCCCACAGGGAGGAAAAAAGACTGTACTCCTAACATGTCTCATTCACATTCATGTCCCAGCACATGAGTAGAACATAACAAGAGTGGAACAGGTGTAGAGACTGGCATCTTATACATTGGCAGATGACAGCAGGCATGCATAGAACACTTCCTGTCCATTCAGGTAAGGTACAGTACCTGTATACTTGTTGCAACCTGTGTTAAGGAGTACAGCACCAGTAAGCACCAGTTAAAGTGGGAGTTGATTTAATATCCTATCTAGAGTAGGAGTAAAAAGGGGAGACAAAGAGGAAACTTAGAACAGCCCTATCTAGGGTCAGGTGATAAGGGTATAAGATAAAAAGGGAAAGTTACAAAAATATTACAGAAAAGCAAAAGGGCAAAACCTAAATAAAACCCTGTCTAGGGTATAGCAACAAGGGGTTAATCAAACAGAAAAAGGAAAACCTTGAAACACCCTATCTTGGGTAAGGGCACAAGTTCTTTTACTGGTCATAGGGAGTGCAGTATTGGGAATGTTGGGAGTGGTACAGTACAGTGGCTGAGAAGTGTCAGTCTTCAGTGAGACCTTTTGGAGACTGAGGTGCTGCTCCATCTGCATGCATGTCTCTGGGCTGAGGGACGAGGTTACTAGACTTTGAGACACGTATTCTAGGACTTGGGGGTCCTCTTCCCCCACCCAGAGATCACTGAATCCACCACCATTGCCTTACAAGGTGCCAAGGAGGAGGACCTGCTGGTATGGTGGGCTCCAGGAGGCTGGGGGTGTGTGGAGTTGAAAGCATAATCCTCAGCTGGCACCACTACACAACTCTTTCATCATTCTAGTGGGATGGGACTGCCAAGAGGAGGCATCCATTGTAGTGATCAAAGAGAATGTGAGGGTCCTCCATAGTTTAGGCCCAAAGGGGGAGGCAGAGGACCCCAATGGAAGAGGATGCAACTGGTTGTGGATTTAATCATTAGAGGGTAGATTTGGGAGCAGGATGGGATGGCAAGAGAGAGAGATGAGCTGCTTACCTGGTGCTTTGGCATGGTGGTATTGGGAGCAGATCTTTAGGATCACTAGGGCAGTGAGGCAGAAAGATGATCTGGATGTCATTGTCCATCTGGGAACAAATGACCTGGCAACGGACACAGCAGCAGTAGTGCAGGATAGGTTTAGAGGATGGGGGAGGGTTTGAAGCAGGAAGCTTACGTAGTGCCCTTTGCTGAGGTGCTACCTGTGTATGGTCAGGGAGAGGCTAATGAACACTGCACTAGAGTCTTCAATGACTAGTTGAAGGCATGGTGCAGGGAAGAGTGGTTTACACCACTTTGGACTGGTTTCCTGCCTGGGGGGATGGGAGGCCTGTACATAAGAACATAAGGATGGTGTTGGTAGATGGGGACCATTTGATCCATCTAGTCTGCCCAAGGTGGCTACCCCCCCTTTAATTGTTCAAGCCAAGCTGTACAAAGGAGATGGTCTTCATCTATTAAGGAAGGGAATGGCAGTTCTGGGTAGAAGGTTTAAATACTACTTTGACAGGCATTTAAACAAGCTACGGTGAGAGGCATAAACAAGGAGAAAGGCAGTGAATGCTCCCTTGAAAATGGAGTTGCAGAGAAGAGAAGCCAAGGGGAAATAAATTCTCTAGGGATAGAGAGGGTAGGGACAGGGGGTGGAAGGAAGGCAAGGCCAGGAGGTGGTTCTAAGGTTGAGAGAAGAGTTGAGGAGCTGAGCGAAGGGGGGAATGAAAAAGGGGAGGTCAATATAGGGACAAGGAAGGGGCAAAGGATGGAATCTGGAAGGGAGAGCAAAGTAGGGGGAGAAGGGAGGGAGGGACAAAAGATGTGGAAAGCCATGTGTACCAATGCAAGTAGCCTAGGAAATCAAATTCCTGACCTTTAGGCAACCATTGTGGATGCAGACCTGGATCTGGCTGCCATAACAGAATCATGGTGCACTGAAAACCACAGCTAGGATGTGTTCATTCTAGATTACACCATGTTTTGGAAAGATTGGACGGGGGGTTGTTTTATATGTGAGAGTAGGTATAAAGGCCACTGAGACAAAGGGACACAAGGGTGATAAGGAAAGGATGGAGGTTCTATGGGTTAGCTTAGAGACAGAGTCTGGGACTTTATCCATTGGGAGTGGTGTACAAATCGCCAACACAAGGGGAAGAGTTAGACAAGGTTTTTGAGGAGACCATTGGCAAAACAGCAAGCAAATTGGATTGATTAAGGGGAACTTGAAGCTGCTGGACTGGAGCATTCTGGCCACAGCTAAGACAAGAAACAGCATCATCCTAGACTTCCAACAGTGGCATTTCTCAGGCAGCTGGTTACAGAACCCACTAGAGGCAGGGCAGTGCTGGACTTGGTACTTATGAACAAGAACAGCATCACAGACATCACACTGGGTAGCCCCTTTGGTACAAGTGATTATCATATGGTGTGGTTTGGCATACAGATTGGGCAGGAGAAAAAAATACTTGGATTAGGGTTCTGGGCTATATTAGGGCAGATTTTAAAGAAATGGTAGACTGCCTGAGTAAATACCTTGAAGGGAGATGGCTGGGGGTAGGGAGTGGAGGCACAAGGGAAAGGGATCAATGAGGAAATAATTAAGCTAATGGCAACCTGTTTGAAGTAAATAAGAAAGGGTAGAAGGAGGAAGAGGACACTATTGTTCTCAAAGGAGGTGGCTAAGGTGATAAGGGAGAAAAAAAAACAGCTTTTAGGAAGAACAAAAGACCCAGATAGAGAGGGATAGGAAGGCATATCTAGATAAACAAGGGGAGGCAGTAAGGAGTGTGAGGGAAGCTAAGGCACAAACTGAGGAGAAGATAGCCAAAAAGGACAAGAAATGGGATAAGACCTTGTTCAGGTATGTGAACGAAAAGAGGAAAGCAAGGAGTGGGATAATGAGGATCAGGAGAACGGAGTGTACTGTGCAGAAGAAGATCAAGAAAAAGCTACAGTTTTAAATGATTACTTCTGCTTGGTCTTCGCAGTGAAGGGAGTGGGGACTTACCAACATGTATCAGCAGGCACTGGGGGAGTGGACACCAGTCCATTATTGTAGGAGAGAGTTTGAAGGGGATTGGGAACCCTAAAGGAAAACAAGGCAATGGGCCCAAATGGTATTCACCCAATGGTACTAAATGAACTGTACGTGGTACTAGCTGTCCCTCTGGCAGCATTATTCTGCACCTCATTGGAAATGGAAATAGTTTCAGATGACTCAGGGAGGGCCAGTCATGTCCCTTTGCACATGAATAGCAGCAGGAAGAAGGCTATCAATTTCGGGCCAGTGAGTTTCACATCAATGGTGGGGAAATTAATATAGTCCCTGCTGAAGGAGAGGCTGATGGAACACCTGGAGGTAAATAGGTTGTAGATCCACAAGCAGCATGGTTTCACAGGGGGAGGTCATGTAAAAAAAAATATGACTAGGGAGATGGATCAGGAAAAGGCAGTGGATGTGGCCTATCTGGACTGTAGTAAGGTGTCTGACACTGTGCCACACAGGAGGATAATTAAGAAACTTAGGAACCTGTTGGTTGGAGAGGCAGCGGTAAGCTGGGTATCAAACTGGTTGAAGGATAGGAGGCAGAGGGTCATAAACAACAATCATTCAAGGAATGTGAGAGGTAGCAGTGGAGTTCCACAGGGATTGGTACTGAGTCCTGTTCTCTTCAATGTCTTCATAAGTGACTTTGTTGTGGAATAGAGGGGAAGGTGTGTCTTTTTGCGGATGACACACAAATCTGCAACAGAGTGGACACCCAGGAAGGCATAGAGAGAATACAAAGGGATCTGGGGAAACAGGGGGAGTGGTGTAGGGTGTGGCAGCTGGACTTCAATGCCAAAAACTGCAAAGTCATGCACCTGGGGTGGGGAAACTGGGGTGCTATGTACAGGATGTTGTGAGGTACCTATCAGCACAAAGTGAGAGTAGGATCTTGGTGGCACAGCAGAGCAACAAGACAGTAGGCATAGCTAGGGGGATGTTGGGGTGCATAGGGATGGGAATTTCTAATAGGAGAAGGGGGTGGTGTTGACACTGTAATACTCACAAGTAAGACCCCATGTAGAGCATTGCGTTAAGTTCTGAAGACCACACCTCTGCAAGGACATTGACTGGGTAGAAGCACTCCAGAGGAGGGCTATCAAAATGATGCAGAGGTTGCATGAGAAGTATTCTTTATGAGGAGAGGCTGTGGGAGCTCAACATGCACTTCCTACAGGACAGTAGATTGAGAGGTGACATGACTGAGACCTATAAGTGCTTCAAAGGGTGACCAAGGTACAGAAGGGGAGTCTGTTTTAGTGAAAGAGGACTACCAGAACACAGGGGCATGCAGTGAAGCTTCTGTGGGAGTTTAAGAGAGATGTGAAGAAATACTTTTTCACAGACAGGGTAGTGGACACCTAGAACAGCTTGCCAGAAGAAGTGATGGTAGCAAAGACAGTGGGGAGCTTCAAGCATGCTTGGGATAAGCACATAGCCATAATAAGTAGTGAAAAGGGAGGAAGAAGAGACACCTGAGAACAAAAAGGGTCCAGGGTGTAGTAATAAGCAAGTAAAATGAGGCAGGACTAGATGGGACTACTGGTCTTTTTCTGCTGACAAATTCTATGTTTCTGCATTAGTGCATATTGTAATGAAGTGTATACCATACTTATAAAATGGCAAGAAAACAACCTAGAAATTTCATTGGCCGAGAGACATAGAAACATAGAAAATGATAGCAAAAAAAGACCGTTAGGTCCATCTAGTCTGCCCTTGATCTATTCTCTACCCCCCAATCATCCTTGTGTGTGAGGGCTCCTCTGTGCCTATCCCATGCTGCTGTGAATTGCCCCACTGTCTTTTCCCCCACCACCTCTGGGAGCAAACTATTCAATGTATCTATCACTCTTTCTGTGAAGAACTTCCTGATGTTGGTGTTGAACCTCCCTCCCCTTAGCCTCAGATCATGTGACCTAGTTCTACTACCCTCCTTGAAGTGAGAAAGGTCCTGTGCCTGTACTTTTTTATGCCTTTCATGTATTTGAAGGTTTCTATCATGTCTCCCTTCTCCCATCTCTGCTCCAGGGAGTATATGTTGAGTTATCTTAAACTTTCTTCATAAGGCAATTGTTGCAAGCCCTGAACCATTTTTGTTGCCTTTCTGTGTAAGGTTTCTAACTGGTCGATGTCCTTTTTGAGGTGTGGCCTCCAAAACTGAATACAGTACTCCAGGTGTGGCCTGACCAGAGCTCTATACAGTGACTTGACTACCGCTCTCCTCCTGCTTGTGATTTCCCTCCCTATACATCCAAGCATGCCACAGGCCTTAAATGCTGCCTTTTCGCATTGTCAGACATCACCTGACCTTGAATTAAATCTCGATAAATGCATGATCAGGTGCTAAATCTCATTTTCCTTCTAAGAAAACTTACTTATAACCATTTTATAAGTGTAATAAGCCCATCCAGGGTGTGTATTGTAGGATTATAATGCACTTTCCTGGGGCCTAAGAACACTCAGCCTTCTGTCTCAAGCCTTACTACACCCCTGGGTCATGCATTAAGATCCTATAATACACATCCTGTCATGGTTTATTGCTTACATATCACTATTCCTTGCTTAAATAGGTGCCAAGTAGGCCCTCAAGGTATTGGCCAACTTCCCCTACTGGTGTTGATATCTAGTCTTGATGTTACAGGGATCTATGTAGGCAGCCAGATTGGGGCATGCTGGTGGTGTTTTGCAGGTGTTGCCATGACCTACGATAGTCTGGACACCACCTATATATGGCAGTCAGTTGCTGGGACTGTGGTACTGATCTTTGTCCAGGTGAGCCTACCATAAAATCCTATGCACATCCAGAATGGCATTGTTTATTGCCAGTGGTGCCTTACGTGGGAGATATTCGCCAATTTTCTGCCCAGTCAGGGGTTGAGACTGGCATCAGCCAACTAGTCAAATGTTGTTAGACTTTATGTTCAGGTAGTTAAATGTTCCTTTTCTTGTACTAACCATACTAGGTTATATTTGAAAAAGTAGCATTTCACTTAGTGCACCAATTGGAATAGTTGAAGTCTATAGGCCAGGAGAATTTCTCAGTCACAAGTTCTGCTGCTACTTGCTGCAGATTTAATTTGATCGCTTTCAGCTTATTCCCAGGGTGAGCATGGGGCTTGCAACATGGTGATTGAAGACTATTTTTTAGTTGCTGCAAACCTATGAGAATAAAGTAATTCAGTCTTTAGAATGTTTTCCAATATAGCCTTGCTGCAGTGGGGCTGGGGATGTACTATGTGAATAGACCAGAGCAAGCTTACTAGTGGAACCCCAGTGCCTGGCAAAGCTGTGTCTACCTTGCAGTGTTCCATAGATACTACATGTTTAAGGGTGGCTGTGGCATGTAAATGCTACCAGTGTGACATCAGGGTGCAGAGTTAAACAGAACAGAAATATGAAAATGATTCACATGCCAGCTCTTGATGAGTACTAGGATACTACGACCTAAGTGCATGTTTTAAAAAAATAGTTTAGGTTCTTAATCAAGAACCTTTCTTAAAACTGTAAATTAAAAATGTAAACAAAATCAAAACAAACCATGTAGACTGTGATGCTCTGCAATCTGCTTATGGTTTTATGGATGATATTTATAATATAAATATATCGTATGTGATTGTCTACCTAGGATAAGCAGCCAGAGTGTGAGAGACTTGACCTTTGACCTTCAAGGTGTAAGTGTTGCTGAAGTAGCATTATGTTAAACTGACATGGGAACCCCTAATTAAAAGCCTTCCTTCCAGAGGGACAGTTTATTACCTCTTATACCTGCTTCTGCTTTTGAAGTTGGTTCCCATGTATGTATTTTATGACACAGCAGGAAGGGAAGTCATTTGGCTGATTCCTCTTGGTTTTCTCACCTAGAAGGGGACTAGTGACAGGATGTGGGTTTATGAGCAATTAAAGGAACCTGCTTGCAAAGACTGTCACATATTTGTTTTATTGGTAACTGCTGATTCCAGCCAGCAGAAGAATAATATCCTTTTTGGATATCCATATTCAGATTACAGATTTATCACAGATCTAACAGTGACCTCATGGGTGACATCACCAGGAGGTGGAGAAAATTGACTTTTGAATATTGCTTGCAAGAGAACTTGGGGCAGGAGGACTCCCTGAAAAGCAAAGACATACTTAATCTGTGGACAGGTAACTAAGCACTTAAAAAAGAAAATAATTCAACTGGAACTGAAGTATTTTTTTTTTGTAGGTGTTTGTGTTCTGTAACTTCCCATTTATTTTATGTGACTGTAAATTGTTGATATATTTGTTCTGTGTTTGATATTCTACCTATTTTACAATTTTTAGTAAACAATATTTTCTTTGAAATACTGCCTGTGCTTTTTCTCAGTTTCTTTTGTATGTGAATGCCTAATCAGTGTTTAAGTCTGACAGCTGTTAAGGGCTTGAATGTGTTACTAATCTTGAAAAAGGTAAGACTATATCTAGGTCTCATATTGAGTCGTAAGGGTACATTTTGGAAACCTGGCTGGTTGCCACTGGTTGAAGGATTGTACTATATTCCTGAAGAAGGTACATATCTGAGCCTGTTAAATGGGAATGATAGCATAAGGTTCACATTTTGCCCCCCAGGACTCGAGGCTAGTAGGTGATTTGGACCCAAAACAGACAGGAGGGTTACCCTGTCTGTCCCCTGTTCACACTGTTATGCTTGGGTTATGCCCCCTATTGTCCCACATACACCTCACATACACCTCACACTGTATTCCTGGTCTATTGTACTGTAATACTGCTATTTTACGCTAACCTATAGTTATGAGCACCAATCATATAAGCATGGGTGCTAGGAACGTGTTTTGCTTCTAAGATATGCTAATATTGTCATGCATGATTTATTACACCTCACTATAATACATTTATCTAGATTATGTTTGTCTTTTACATATATTCCATATATAATCTATCTAATAACTGAGAAGATGACTTAGAGGGATCATCAGTGATTATTGTATACGTATGTTCTCATACAATTTTATGAAGCATGTATTTTACACTCAGGCAAATATGCCTGTCAGCAGTTCTCTCTGTCTAAGCAAGCTGGCAGAGACAGAAGGCCTTTATTATGTCTAATATTTTATACTGGTGTAAGTAAGAAATGCCGTATGTAGTTTTGAACTGTCAGCATTTCTTTTGTCTAAGCTATAATGCTAATGGAAGCATATTCTGTCTCATATGATACTCATTAGTAATTCTGTCTCCTAAGTCATTATCCAATAGAGAATGACTTAGGACCAATACATATTGTTTCTCATATCTGTAACTATGTTGTAATCTCTGTTGCTATGCTGTCATCTGTAGTATTTCACTGTCTGCAACCCATTGTAGCGTGCTCGAGACACTACCGTAGCTTCTCCAGAAGGGCAGAGAGCTGGAGCATGGGGAGAGATAGAACAAGATCTTAGAGAACCTAAGATCTTCAATTCTGGAGATTATGTACATGCTTCAGGAGTGGTGAGAAACCCATCTCCCTTGTGATTTTCTTTGTCACATGATTGGCGTAAGTAGCATAATAGACGTTATTAGTACTCCTTGCTTGTTTACAAATGTTTCTTGGCAGACTCCGAGACACAAGAATCTGTATTATTATTATTATTATTTTTATTGTTTACCCTACGTACCAAGAGTGTTTAGACAACAACACTATTGCACTTCGAGGTTGGCACTGTGGGAGCTGAGGGCCTGACCTGCAGAGTGCATTTGTGACTGATTTGGTTGGCAGTGGTGTGATTTAAAAGTATTTGGTAACATGAGCATTAACAGTTCAGTGTGTCAGATTATTACTGTACAGCTCACATACATAATAAGGCAGTGATTTTTAAAAAGCAAACAGAACTATATAATTGTGCTTACAGTCTAATTCTCTACTTGTTTTTTTTTTTTCGGGTGCAAGTTAGTGTAGCTGTAGTTAGGGAAGAAGAAGGCTTACAAATACAGTGAGCACACTGCAGACCAACTAAGGCAGTTGTGCCAAGAGAGAGGAGTCCAGCACGAGGGCTGAACCAAAAGGCATCGCCTAGAGAGTGTGGTGGCAGCCGATGCCCAAAGCCTTGAGTCATAGTCTGTGACTGAAAAGGACAGAACCTTGGGCATAGAGGGGCCAGGGTCCAGTGCAGTGTCCAGATCCAGTAAGGAGGACAGCAGGGCCAGTGCAAGCCAAGGGCCACAGCAGCAGGGGAAGGTCACCAGCATTCTGGAGCCAGAAGGGATCAGGCTGCAAATGGAGTTGTGGAGGATGGAGTTGGAGTTTGAACAGAAAAGGTTTGAAGCCCAACAGCAAATGGAGCTGGAGTTCCAGAGAGAAGAGAGATGAGAAAAATGAGAGGCTGAATGACGGCAGTGAGAAGCTGAGTGAGAAGAGCATGAGCGCCAGAGGCAATGTGAACTGGAGAAGCTACAACTCTAAAAACTGGCACCAGAGCAGGTAAGTGGCCTGGGGTTAACTGGAACTACAGGACTAGGTTACAAATTTAATTTTAAATTGATAGCTGAATTTAAAGAGGGGGAAGATATGGGTGCCATCTTAAATTCCTTTGAAAGGTATGTATTCAGGCAAATATTTCTAGAGGGTCCTGGAGCTTCCGCTATCCCTGCTACTTGCCAGAAAAGCTCGGGATGCATTGGGTCAAATGGACAATTAAGATAGTAATGATTACAGTAAACTTAAAGCTGCACTTTATAAAAACATATGAGCTAACAGCAGAGGCATACAGAGCTAAATTCTGTAAGTTCAGGAGAAGCCCTGACATGAGCTATGAGGAGCTAGCCACTAAACAGCCTCAGTTTTTAAAATGTTGGTGGGAAGGAATTAAAGCAAACACTGTAGAGAAATTGAAAATGCTGTACTGTTAGAGCAGATTTTTGGGGCATGCCCAGCAGAGCTGAAAACCTGACTGGAGGACCAAGATCCAAAAAGAGTGCAAGAAGCTGCTGAACTCTTGGACCGTGATGCCAGGAGCAGACCTACACTGAGAGTGAATGGGGAGGACATGGCAGTGCAGAAAGGGGAAAACACACCTTCAGAGCAGCTGAAACCTTCCCTGCCTCCACCAAAACCATAGCACCAGATTACAAAGAAAAGAGTTACCTAAAAAATGAAATGAATGTTGGGTTTGCAAAAAAACCTGATCATCTGGCCATGATTTTAATAAATCATGGGAGGATGGTGTGGTACCTGAGGACTGGAGGAGGGCGGATGTGATTCCCCTTCACAAAAGTGGGAGCAAAACAGACACAGGAAACTACAGACCTGTCAGTTTGACCTCAGTGGTAGGGAAAATGATGGAATCACTTCTGAAGGAAAGAATTGTTGAGTACCTAAGGCCAGTTTGGCACAGGACCCAAGGCAGCATGGATTCACAGAGGAAGGTCATGTCAGACAAATCTAATTGATTTCTTTGACTGGGTGACCAAAATAGTAGACCAGGGAGGGGCTGTGGACATGGCCTACCTAGACTTTAGCAAGGCATTTGACACAGTCCCACACAAAAGATTAATAAACAAATTAGCCAGCCTGGGAGTGGGACCCAGGGTGGGAGCCTGGTTAAAACACTGGCTGGACAACAGGACACAGTGGGTAATAGTAAATGGAGTCCACAGTGAAGAAAGAAGGGTTACTAGTAGAGTACCGCAGGGTTCAGTACTAGGGCTGGTCATTTTTAATGTCTTTATAAGTGACATTGCAGAGGGACTGGAAGGGAAAGTATGTCTCTTTGCAGGTGACACAAAGATCTGCAACAGGGTTGATACGCAATGTGGGGTGGGAAGGATGAAAAGGAACTTGACCAGGTTGAAGGAATGGTCAAATGTATGGCAGCTTAGATTCAACACAAAGAAGTGCAAAGTAATGCACCTGGGAAACAAAACCCCAGGGGAAGAGTACACAATAGGGGGTGAGATACTGACAACAACAAAATTAGAAAGGGACCTGGGGGTAGTCATATCAGGTGACCTAAAGGTGGGCCAGCAATGTGAGAAGGCAGTAAGGAGGGAGGGCTGGGGGGGATACTGGAATGCATAAGGAGAGGCATCACCGGGTGAAAACAGGAAGTTATTGTCCCTCTATACAGACAGTTGGTAAGACCACATCTGGAGTACTATGTACAGTTCTGGAGACCCCATCTCCACAAAGACATAGACAGGATGGAGGCAGTCCAGAGGAGGGCAACTAAAATGAAGCAGGGTCTGCACCAGAAGACATATGAAGAAAGACTAAAGGAGCTTAAGATGTATAGCCTCAAGGAAAGGAGGGAGAGGGGTGACATGATAGAAACTTTCAAATACCTCAAGGGAATCAACAAAGTCCAAGAGGGTAGCATGTTTCAGAAAATGAGATGTGCAAGAACAAGGGGGCACAATTTGAAGATAGGGGGGCGATGGCTCAGAGGTAATGTGAGGAATTATTTCTTCACAAAAAGGGTTGTAGATGCATGGAACAGCCTTCCTGAGGAGGTCGTAGAGTCAAAAACAGTGGGAGAATTCAAGAATGCATGGGACAGACATAAGGCAATTCTAGCAGTGGGTAAGAGGAAGTAGGCTGTTGGTTTACTAGGATCTGCAGCTTATCTGTTAGGTAGGGAAATGGGCAGACTAGGTGGGCCAAGTGGTCCTTATCTGCTGTCAAATTCTATGTTTCTTTGTTTCTAAACAGTATCTCAAAAGAACAAGCAGTACACAAAGTGGTGCTAGAAAAGAAGTGGGTTGTTTGTGTGTCCCCGAAGGCATGCCAGTAAACATAAGGGAACACATACACCCAGTCACTGTGAATGGGGAACAGACACATGGGTTGAGGGACATGGGGGCATCCCTGACTTTGGTAAAAGGGGATTTGGTAGAGCCTGGTCAGCTTATATCCAATTAATCTGTGACTGTACAGGGATTCACTGGGGAGGAGAAAACCTTGTCATTCGCTGGTGTCCTCCTAGACTGGAGTGAGACAGGAGGAATTGTGCAAAAGGTTCCATAGCGGAGGCTTTGGCTGTCAATGTAATTATTGATAACAGTCTCAAACTGGGGATGATGTGTGCAGTCACCCACAGCCAAGCAGCAAAGGAAAATTATAGTTCCCTGGACCCCATAGAACCCACTGTGGAAACCACAGGGAGGTTGGTTCCCCAGACTGTGTCTCCTGATATGGAGAATAATGAAATGGGGGTAGAAATTCCCCAGGTAGCAGTTAACTGAACAGCTACAGAGGGCTACTCAGAGGAAGATGTGCCCCATAGTGAGAGGGTTTGGGATGGCAGTGATCATGAATGCACTGATGCTAGAATGAGGAACCCTAGTTAGACCCTGAAGGGGACCTGTCTCATGCCTTGGGAATGTGCAAGGAGTTTGCAGCTGCTCAGAAAAGTAATCCTAGTCTAGAGAAGCTGAGAGCTTGAGAAGACTCTGGTGGAGCACAGAGAGGTGACGGGAAACATGAAGTTTGTTGGAACAATGGACTGCTGTATACGCAGGATACTAAGACAGAAGGAGGGGTGATCGACCGGCAGCTTGTCATTCCTCAGGGGTACCATGAGCAGTTGCTCAAGACTGCACATGATATTCCCATGTCTGGCCATCTGGGAATCATGCGCACTATGCAGTGGTTGGCCCAGAATTTCTATTGACCCAACTTCACCCAGCAAGTGAAGGAGTTTTGCAGGTCTTGTTACCAGTGCCAAGAAATAGGGAAGGCAGGTAAGAAAACCCATGCCCCCCTAATTCCTTTACCCATAGTGGAGGAGCCATTCCAGAGGGTGGGAATGGATATCATGGTGCCTTTAAATACCCCCAGCTCCTCCGGGAAGAGGTTCATCCTGACTGTGGTGAATTATGCCACCTGGTACCCAGAGGCAGTTGCCCTATCCTCACTAAGGACAGACAAAGTGGCACATGCCTTACTAAGGATTTTCTCCCATGTTGGGTTTCCACAGGAGCTTATCACTGATCGAAGGGGTTCCTTTATGTCAGACCTGAAGAAATGTTTCTGTGAGAAGTTTGGGATGGTGCAGAGATGCACGACACCTTATCACCCACAAGCCAATGTGCTTGTGGAAAGATTTAATGGTACCCTTAAGTCAATGCTCCAAGCATTTGCTGAACAGCATGGGAGGGACTGGGAGAAACTCCTTCCCCACCTGTTGTTTGCATACAGGGAGGTGCCCCAGAAGTCAACAGGGTTTTCCCCCTTCAAGCTCTTATATGGACAACAGGTACATGGGCCCCTAGACTTGATCCAGGAGGACTGGGAAGGCAAGCACACCACCCATGGAACTCCCATAGTGGATTATGTCCTTAGGTTTAGGGAAAGGCTGAAAGAGCTTATGGGGAAAGCCCAGAGCAACCTGGCAGCTGCCCAACAAAAACAAAAGGTGTGGTATGACTGCAGAGCCTGAGCTCACTCATACACTGTGGGTCAGGAAGTCATGGTCCTAATCCTGGTCCAGAAAGACAAGCTGCAGACTGAATGGGCAGGACCGTACAAAGTAGTCAGACAGATAAATGATGTAAACTACTGTATATTATAGAGTTACCTGACAGGAGACATACACAAAAAATATACATTGTCAACATAATGAAGCCATATGCTAATAGGACTGACATGGTGTTTGCAGTGTGTAGTCCTGGGGAGGGGACGGATGAAGGAGACCCCTTCTGGACTTGCTGAAAGAAAACAAGTGGGAGTCCTCTGTGGAGGAAATTAAAATGTTGCCTCTGTTGAACTCAGACCAGATCCAGGAAGTAAGTTAGGTTTTAGCAGACTTTGCCCCACTGTTTAGCACCAAGCCTGGACTAACACCTTAAGTGACACACAATGTGGAGACAGGGATGCAAGTGCCCATACAGTGGACAGCATATCGGGTGTCAGAGGCTGTCCAAAAGGACATTAGGAGGGAGGTGGAAGAAATGCTGGATTTAGGGGTAATTCAGAAATCCCACAGCCCCTGGGCCTCACCCGTAGTCTTTGTTCCCAAGCCAGATTGCTCTACTCATTTTTGTGTGGATTATCATGGACTGAATGCAGTCACAAAGTCAGGCACCCACCCAATACCATGGATGGATGAACTCCTAGACAAGTTGGGAGAGGCAACATACCTTACAACTATTGACCTGACAGAGTGGTATTAGACAGGTAGAGCTAACTGGCAGAGCTAGAGAGAGGTCGGCCTTCATCACTCCAACAGGGTCATTTGAATTTAAAGTAGTGCCTTTCAGAATGAAGAATGCCCTGCCACTTTCCAGAGGTTGGTGAACCAGGTGTTAAATGGTGCTGAGGAGTATGCTGTGGCATACCTGGATGACATTACCATCTTTAGTGCCAGCTGGGAGGAACACCTGTCCCACCTTAGGGAAGTGCTGGGCAGGATACAGAGGTTCAGACTCACTGTGAAAGCTGAGAAGTGCCAGGTTGCCATGGCTGAGGTGGCATACCTTGGGCATGTTGTAGGCTGGGGACAGCTCCATCCAAACCAAGTAAAAAAAGAGGCAATCAAGGCATGACCCAGACCAGAAACACAGAAGTAGGTCAGGAGTTTTCTAGGGACAGCAGGGTACTATAGGAAATGTGTAACAAATTACAGTGCCCTGGCCATTCCCCTATCTGGCCTGTTAAAGAAAAGGATGCCTAAGAAAGTTACCTGGGAACCAGCCTTTGAACAAGCTTTTACCAGACTGAAGGAGGCACTGTGCAGTGCTCCTGTACTAACAAGTCCAGACTATGGCAGACTCTTTGTAGTCCAGACTGATGCCTCAGATGTGGGTATGGGGGCAGTACTGAGTCGGAAGTCCAACCAATGGAACGATCACCCCATAGTGTACCTCAGTAAAATGCTACTTCCCAGAGAGCAGGCTTACTCTACTGTGGAAAAAAGGTGTCTTGCCATGGTGTGGGCACTAAAGAAGTTAGAGCCATACATATACGGGCGGCATTTTGAGGTACAAACTGACCACAATCCCTTGGTTTGGCTGGCACAAATGGATAAAACAAATGGTAGACTACTAAGAAGGAGTCTTGCCTTACAAATGTATGACATGACTGTCACACACAGGGCTGGGGCAGCCAATGAAGATGCAGATGGATTGTCACATCCATTTGAGCAATGAACTGACTTGGGGAGCTCATCCCATGCAGGGGATAGAGACCCCAAATTCAATCTAAATAGGAAGGACTGTGCCACTCTGCCATCTGCTTATGATTATATGTATGATATTTGTAGTATAAATATATGGTACGTGATTGTCTGCCTAGGATAAGCAGCCAGAGTGTGAGAGACTTGACCTTTGACCTTCAAGGTGTCATTGTTGCTGAAGTAGCATTATGTTAAACTGACCAGGGAAACCCCTAATTAAAAGCCTTCTTTCCAGAGAGACAGTTTATTACCTCTTATACCTGCTCCTGCTTTTGAAGTTGGTTCCTATGTATGCATTTAGCAGGAAGGGAAGTAATTTGGCTAATTCAAGGGATGGGAGGGTCTCGTCATCCAACTAAGGATCTAGGTTTGAGCAGACTTGATAGACCGTAAGGCCTAATCTGCTGGCAAATAGTATGTTAGTATGTTAATTCCTCTTGGTTTTCTTACCTAGAAGGGGACTAGTGACAGGATGTGGGTTTATGAGCCATCACAGGAACCTGCTTGTAAAGACTGTCACATATTTTTTTTTTATTGGTAACTGCTGATTCCAGCCAGGAGAAGAATAATATCCTTTTTGGATATCCATACTCAGATTACAGATTTATCGCAGATCTAACAGTGACCTCATGGATGACATCATGAGGAGATGGAGAAAATTGACTTTTGAATATTGCTTGCAAGAGATGTTGGGGCAGGAGCACTCCCTGAAAAGCAAAGACACACTTAATCTGTGGACTGGTAACAAGACACTTAAAAAAGAAAATAATTCAACTGGAACTGAAGTATTTTTTTTTGTAGGTGTTTGTGTTCTGTAACTTCCCATTTATTTTATGTGACTGTAAGTTGTTGATATATTTGTTCTGTGTTTGATATTCTACCTATTTTACAAATTTTAGTAAACAATATTTTCTTTGAAATACTGCCTGTGCTTTTTCTCAGTTTCTTTTGTATGTGAATGCTGAATCACTGTTTAAGTCTGACAGCTGTTAAGGGCCTGAATGTGTTACTAATCTTGAAAAAGGTAAGAATATACCTAGGTGTCACATTGAGTTGTAAGGGTACATTTTGGAAACCTGACTGGCACAGGGCAAAGGATTGTACTGAATTGCCGAAGAGGGCACATATCTGAGCCTGTTAACTGGCTATACTAGCAGAAGGTTCACATTTTGCCCCCAGGGTTATATCTTCATAGAGTACGCACCAGGACGTGGTGCTAGGAAACTCACCAGAATCATCTACTCAAGGTTTCCTGCAGACACCAATCCAAGAAGGGACACCACAGCATTTGCATGCAAAATTTAATTTATCACATTAAAAAGGCAAACAGTGCAGACAACGCCTAGCATGTTTTGAACCCACAACGGTTCTTCTTCAGATGCTAAAATTCTTAGTTAGTGAACCACCACTTATAAAATGCTCCTATGACATGTGATCACACAAAGCACCCATCAATCTAACTCACAGTGACTGGTCAATATAACCTCATTTACAACCACAATCATTAGAGATCACAATTCTGTACAAATGACCCTGTTGTTGAATATATCCTAATGCCAAGTTCATATACTGTAAATTGCGTCTTAAATGAAATTTGAGAACAGTGATATGAAAAATATATATAAACATAGATACATAGAGAATGGGGGGAGAGAAAGGAAAGAAAGGGAGAGGGATACAGAAAGAAAGGAGAGGAATGGAGTGAGAGAAGGAAGAAAAAGGGAATAACGCTTAGCTTTCCACAATGTTGTCCATTAACACATTCATAAACACGTTACATACAAAAAATATAAATATTACTGTGCTACACTCTGAATTGTGATCCAAAGCATACTTCATAAGCAGCTCTCTCAAAAAAGAACATTCTCTAAAAAGTGCAAAATTCACATATCTAATATCCTATTCAAAAATAAATATAGGGTATAGATTTTATAGTTACAACTTATGCCTTCCTGAGAACAAACCCTATACGTACAAAAAAGTGACATGCCATAATACATACGTACTAATTCTTGCTTCAGAGAACCAAGTTTACCTTAGGAAAGGACGATACATTGTAACTTGGAGCACTAATTTAGGCAAGAAAGAAGTGAGAAGTGCCCACTTGTCCACTTCTAAGGAGAGCAGATGGCACTAAATTGAGCAAAAAGAGGGGAAAAGTGCTTGCTTATCCACTTATGGGGGGATTTGACAGCAGACTATAACTGGGCTATTTTATAGCTCAGAAAATAGGACAAATTAACTAACTAAGATTTTTAGCCTCTGAAGAAGAGCCGTTGTAGGTTCAAAACATGTTAGGCGTTGTCTGCACTATTTGCCTTTTTAATGTAATAAATAAAATTTTGCATGCAAATGCTGTGTCGTCCCTTCTTAGACTGGTGTGTGTAGGAAACCTTGAGTAGAAGACAGAAGGGTTACTCTGTCTGTCCCCTGTTTACACTATTGCACTTTGAGATTGGCACTGTGGGAGCAGAAGGCCTGACCTGCGGAGTGCGTTTGTGACATAGACTACAAGTATAAAATAAATATCATACTATCACAGTTCCTGCAATATTTCTCATGCATTCAGCTCAGATAAGTTTCTGTACTAACTAAAGATGGGCTAAGTTGGGAAACTTTACTTCACAAATTAATCCATGAATTTAGTGCAATTCGTAGATTAATTCATGGACACGAAGTGCAATGTTTCACCATCAAAGTGCAGAATTTCGCCCACAAACTGTGGAATTTTGCCTTTCACGGTGAAATTCCAAATTTTGTGAATGAAATTCTGCCATTCATCGACAAAATTCCACACTTCACAGTGAAATTCTACAAAAAAGACAGCAAAGTCACATAAGCAAATTTTAAGCCTATTAGGAAACTCTTGCATATTACTCTGTGGAGGAGAATTTGCCAACTTCGCCAGAACTTCACTGGCGAATTTTAACTTCACAACATCTCTAGTACTAACACAGTAATTGTACTTAACTGCACTTCTTGGAAATAGAAAATCTGAAGGAAACATCAATTTATAACTGAACAATGCTTTCAGCCACCTATGTTCATATGATATGACAGTGGTTTGTTATTACTATCCTAAGTGATATTACAGTGTTATGAATATCCTAAAGTATAAGCTTCTCAAACAGATGTATTTTCAATAGTTATCAATGGCAGCACTCATCTAAAAGGAGAAACTGCAATACATTAGTTCTAAAAATGTTGTCACATCACATTTTTCTGATATTTAATTAATTTATTTATTTACCATTTGTGGCCAGGAAGACACACTAAGCCAAGACTTGTTTTCAGGTGCATCCTGGCATCACATAAGTGACTTGCTCATGGTCACACAGCACACAAGTGGTGACTGTGGGATTCAAACCCAGGTTTGTGGCTTAGTGCTCTTAAGCACTACTCTATACTGCCCCCAAACTACATTAAAAATATGTAGTGTAAATATGATTAAAGTTGTGCAAGCAAAACAAGATGAAAAACTACCATACAGAAGTAGAAGAGATATCCTTGTTTTCTTTATCATCTTCTCCGCAGCTTGAGGGCTGTCATCTCACTAGGCCAGTATTTTCTCCAGTGCTACAGAAAATGGGTGCTGGGTCAGGCCATTGCAGGGGGTGGAGCTAATCTCAGTGGTGTCCCATCATAACTGCTAAAGGAAAAACAGTGACAGAAAAAAGGGTGAAAGCAGAAGGGTGACGGCACATTGTCCTCCTGAAGCCCTGCCTGCAGTGGTTGGTGTAGCCCTGAGGATGGTTATATTCTGTGATAGGCGGATGCCCCCACATATGTGACTGCTCCTGCACTTTTCGCCCATCTGCCATTCACCCTTCTGCTATTCACTCTAATTGCTGTCACTCTTATCCCTTCACTGTTTTGACATAATACCAATCTCAGTATATAGTCTACTATATGTGCTGCTGTCTGCTACTGTATGTAGTGTATGTGTTTCAGTATGTAAAGTATGCATTTCACTATATAGTGAATACATTTCAGTATATAGTGCACTGTATATGAGAAGCCAACTTTATAATGTATGTATTTCAATTGGTGTGCAAAGTGCACAAAATTCACTTCAGGAATAGATTTGCAAAGTTCTGCTATATTGCAAAGTTAATCTGTGGTGGAATCAACTTTGTGAAACTGCCAATAGAAAACTTTGCCAGTGAAGTTGAATCCATGGGTGAAGTTCTCTGGAAGGGAGCAATGTACCATATTAGGGCTGTTAGAACCCACTGAAGTTTTGGGATCTGGTTCTTGTGTAGAACTTTGGAAAAAAGCTCTAGGGTTCTAATCTTTTTTTAAACTTTTTAGAATTTGAACCCTATTTTTTTATTGGGTCGTAAACAGTGAAGATAATAGTGAAATACATATCACGAATTGTGGACAAAAAGAAATAAAATCTGTTCAATATAAGGGAAAAAAATTGATCATATGTTACTTTGACATGACTATAGCTAGGTTTATCTGTGGTTTCTTCTGTTTGCTAAAGCCAGCCACTTAAAAGTGCTAATTGGGCCACCCACCCACCAGTATGTTAAAAGGTTTCCTGCTGCAGCTGGATTAGATTTTCCTGAGTGCAAACAAAATCAATAACTGCATTTATTTATTCACTTGAAGATTATATCATCACCAGCATTCAACTGGTCACACACTAGGTACAGTGCAGTCAAAGGGAACACATGAGGAATGACGGCCAATACGCCATGTAGGAGTCACAGATATTTTTAAATGAATAAGGGATTTTTCTCTCCTCCCTGAGTCCTGTCACCCAAAATATTTCTGTGATTTATTTAAAAAGAAACATGCATGTGCCAAAGCCCCATGCCTCAGTGTGGGGCAGCCCTCGATTGGCAGATTCACATAATAAGTATAATTTTTGCCTCAGTGGCTTCTCAAGGTTTTGTAATTCATCTAATTGAGCCTGCTGTCCCTCCTTCCTGTATGTTGACTATTGCTGTTGGTTTATACTTGGTCACAGTATAATACTCAGACCTGTACATCTCAAACTAGAGCTATTAATAGGTTTGACCGTACAGCTATACTATACACTCCCCTGTAGCTGCTCCCTGGTTCATACAGTATGTCAGACTTTGAACAGCCACGGGAGGTTGTGGGATGAGCCTCTATTGGCACTCAGTTCAATATGCCGGTAGGAGGGACTTTTGTTTCTTGGTACTTATGGTAGGATCAACCAGAACAAAGTACAAAACCATAAGAAGCCACTAAAGTAAAAATTATATTCATTATGTGAAACTGCTAATTGGGGGATGAGGTGTGGGGCTTTGGCACACGGTCATTTCCTTTTCATGATACCACACAATGAGTTCTGGATGGCACACAGTTAAACACTGGGTACAGTGCAGTCAAAAGGAGCACAGCAGGAATGATGGCCAGTATGCTACATAGGAGTCACAGGTATCTTTAAATTGATACATTTGTTTTTCCTCTCCTCCCCAAGCCCCTTCATCACCCAAAATATTACTGGGAGAGGAAGGAAACGATGACCTTCCCCAGTGCCCCACCTCAGTTCATGCCACTGCTACTTGACCTGCCAGTCCTTCCCAAATCCCAGTCGCTGCCTTTTTTTAATTTAAAATTCATTTTTTTCATTAGGCAGTTAAGCACTGCTAGTAGCACTAGCAGTGACCCGCCACAGTTGTTCCCACTCCTGGTGCAGGGTACACGCTCATTCATCGCAGTTTAGTTGGATGGCCAGCCGTGGTTGAGAGTGGTAGGATACTCTGATCACCCGCTAGCAGTTGGGGTAGGGGTGGGAGCAGAATGGTGGGGGACTACCCTGGGGGATCAGGGGGTCCACTAGACACCAGGGATTTGTCACTCTTTTTGACTGCTGTGAAGGAGTGGTGTGGGGGGGGGATGATTGGTGATCGGCGATGGGGGCACTGCAGTCATGGTTCACTACTGGGTGGTCTGTTGCTGTGAGTGGTGCATGTTGGCTGGTTTAAGGGGCACACCAGCTACTAGGGGCAGTACCTCATACTGCCTTCTTGCGATATGCAGGGTGACGTTATTATGTGCATGCTGACATTGTCGGCCATGAAGTTTTGCTTCTTTATATTGTGCCATGATGTTCGGGCAATGATATTACTGGCCAGATCCACATGCACAGTGCATTTGTCCATACCACATGGCTCTAATAGCGGCATACCATATGAGTGACGCTTCCAAGTCCCACAGTGCACACCACTACTGGTAAGAAAAAAAATTAACACATGAACATACATCTGGATGGACTGTGAGTGAAAGACAAAAAGAAAAAGATCCAAACCCTTATGTGAACCATCTGGTGTTCGAGTTCTAATTTAGAACTTGAACACCCGAGTTCAAGCAGGGTTTGAATCTTTCTAGAACTAGTTCTGACAACTCTATACCATATGACTTCGGGTCACTTGGTACTGAAACTACATGCATGCCATGTGGAGGCTGTGTTCACTGCAGTCTTATGAAGTCAGAGTAGGAGGGAAATCTGTCTCTGTGCTTGTCCCAGCAAACAAAAAAAATCTAAATCCTTTTAAACTGAGGTTTTTTGACTCCAAATCATTCACAACTTGTTCTAGTGTGCCTTATAAATCTATGGTTCTGTTTTAGAAGATTATTCAATTTAAAATAGTGTTTTATTTTTTTGTTTTGCCATAAGAGTTGTACTGTTTTGGGGGAGGGAAGGCTGGAGGCAGCCCTGAAAGGTCTCTAGTTTTTCAGCAGGAGAGTTATCTTCTTTTCTTAGTCTTTCTCCTTCATTACTTTTTGGTCTGCAGTCTGTCATTTCTCAAATTATTTAGGGACTTAAGTTTAGTGTATTTAAGTTAAGTATTTTATTAATCTCTTTCTATATTTGTTTTAGCTGTTTAGTCATTAAAGTGACAGTGCTCTGATGCTGCAGATAGATATTTGTTACTTAATTTTATTTAGTTACTTGTTACCGCCATGGTAATATATATATATATATATATATTTATTTGTTCTACTAGTTCAGTAAATTTATTTTCACCTCCTTGTTTTCAGACAGTACTGCTGATCCCTTGGTGTAAGTGTTGTCTGCAGCTGTTTTCTGTTACTACACCTTTCTGTAATTTTATCATCCATTCCTTAATATCATCAAAATATTATGTATATAGCAAATGAGTTAGAAAATATGCTCTGGTGAAGGGAGAAGTGCTAGAGAGGTGTCAAGTTTGTCATGAACTTTGGTGGGGCAAAAGGGTGTTGCTGCACATGTGGCAGCTAAAAACATCTATGTCTGCAGCAGCATCTTCTGTGGTAGCAAGTAGGCATTGGTGGCAGTGGTGGAATTAGTGTTGCCCAATTTATTTCTGCCACATCTGTGGCATTCATTCTGGTTGGGGCTGGGGAAGATGGCAATAGGAAGAGTAGTACAGCATGAGCAAGGACACTGGCTTTCATTTTTTATTGTAACATCTGGTACAATTCCTGAATTTTGGCTTACTTTATTTCATTTTGCTTTATTTAATTTGATGTAGATTTAGCCTTCTTTCATTCTGAATATTTATAGACATACCAAAATGGAACAAGGATAGAACACCAGTAAAAACTGATTTTGGCATTGTAGACACCAATGACAAAACTGTTTTTTCCCATCTGCAAAACAGAATTTGCCCTTTATGAAGCACAGCAAACGAGTGCCCCGGAGGCGGCAAAATGTCAGGTTAAGAAGGAATGATTGAGGAGGGTGTTTTAGGTGTTCCTGTGACTGCTGGTTATTTTTGCACTGATTCTGATGATGAGAGTGTCCCACTCCCTAATGAAGGTGGGGAGTTAGACCTTGAGTCAGAGGACAGAGATCTTAAGCATTCCAAAATTACAAAATTTAAAACTGTAGGTGAAGAAAGAGAACTCGAGGAAGGCGATGTTAATAACACAGCTTTGAAGGTGGATTTTAGTGGCTATGATGATGATGATGATGATGACATGGATCTCCTAAGACAGTCTCCCAAAAAAGAGGAAGGGTGGTGCTGATGAGGGATTTGGTCCAGTTCAGAGATCAGTACCTTCAAATCCTATTCCCAAAGTCCCCCTCTTCTCTATTCCTACACATGTTTGTCCTCCTAGTCTTGAACCCATTACACCAAATGGCACAAAAGTCCATGCCAAAGTCTGCAAAACATCCCACAAAAAAACAAGTACTCTAACCAATATCAATCCCTTCCCCTTCCTTACCCCAGGTCAAATCAAGGGTTTTCAAATACCTCGTTTGGGATTTTTATACACTTAACCTTGAGGATAACACAGTGGCTATATGTCAACTTTGTCATGCTCATGTTAGCACAGGAGAAAGGGAAATCATTCACAAACAAAACTGCTCTCACAAAGGGCAGCAAAAGCAGGTGCAAGACAAAAATCATTTCATGAAATGAAACACAAAAGCCACACTCATTTTGGCAAAGTATTGAAATAAACAACTTACTGTCAAGTTCAAATCATCCAGTGAAGTTTATTGAAGCCACGACATGCAAAAACACTTCAGCGCTTCACATTGAAAATATGAGGCTTCATCAGGAGGAGTCAGGATGCTGATACACATCATTTATACTGTTAGAGATCTTAAAGAAACAGTATGAAATATTAAGATAAAAACAGCATTCTAACTAAGCAAGACATTTGTAAAAACAAAATGGCTACAAAAACCTAATGTGCCCCCCATAAATCTATGAAATGCATATTAAAGATAGCAAATTTTTTTTGTGCCAATAACCCTATAAACATATTTACTTGGGAATATTAAAACAGGCTGCTAAAAAGTAAAGTACCTGAATTGATAAATTAATATGTTAGTGGATATTTTATTTTATTTATAGTTAGATTAATAGATCATAGTCCAAGGAATTATGGCCACATGATATAAGCAAAACCTAAAATAAACACCCTGGCCTGGATATTCAAACTGCACCAGGCTGTGGCACAAGCCTGGGCGCAGCTCAACTTTGTTGCGCAGGGGTGTGGCCGGGGCGATATTCACCGGAGCTGCGCTATGGTGCAGCAGTTTTGAATATTGCACACTGGCCACCCCCACTGTGCATGGTGCAGTGGCACTGCACCAGTGCAAGTGGCCAGTGTGGAGCATGGACATGTGCTAGCTCAAGTGCCATTGCGCCATGCACAGCACCTGTGATATTCAAAAGGGGACATGCAAATGGGGCCATAATTTATGCAAGGCACACAGGGGATCATTTGCATCTCATTATGGCCCCATTTGCATGCCATTAGCATGCAGGTGCACCAATCCTCGATGACTTGCACCTGGCACCCTGCCAGGCAGCAGCCGTTGGGGACTGATGCCCCCTGCAGTCCGATCACGGGCATTTATGTAAACTGCCCCCTGTCCTATATCCCTGGTGGTCCAGTGGACCTCTATGTGCCTGATCGCGGGCATCAGTAATTCAACACTCCAAGTCCAATCCCTGGTGGTCCAGTGGACGCATCGCTGCCCGATCGCGGGCATCTCAAGTCATCAATACCCCTACAGCCTGAGGTCTAGTGCACCCACTCACCCACTGAGCCCACCGTCCCACTCCCCATCAGCGGAGGGCAGCATGCCTACTGGTTCACAACGGAGCCAATGGCCATGCAGCCCATACCGCATTTCTTAGTGCAGATATGTGAATAATTTCATTCACATATCTGGACTGAGAAGAAACGGTATGGGCTGCATCTTGCCAAGCTCATGCCAGAACCAATGGGCATGCAGCCCTAGCCGCTGTCAGTTGGTGGGCGGCAGGGCTGCAGGTGGGTGGGTGTTGCGCCGCAGGCTGCCGGGGAGCAGGGCGGTGGCGCCTGGTGGGCGGGTGGGTGTACACTGACCTCCAGGGTAGTAGGGTATTTGATGACTTACAGATGCCTGCGATTGGGCAGCGATCAGTCCACTGGACCACCAGGAATATTGGACTTGGGGGTTCTATTACTGATGCCCCGATTGGGCTGAGTGTGGTCCACTGGACCACCAGGGATATAGGACAGGGGGCTTACTCTTCAGGACAAATGCCCGTGATCGGGCACATAGAGGTCCACTGGACCACCAGGGATATTAGACAGGGGGATTTCGCTACACGGATGCCCATGATGGGGCATGGGGGGTGCCGCCAGGTGTGGCAGGAACTCGGGTGGCCACCCACAGGTGGCAGCTGCTGTGTTGCGCCCTGCAATGCGGCAGATCACCTGTGGGTGGCCATCACTTGTTCGTATTTTTTTTGGCTTAACTTTGTGCAGGCACAGGTAGGGGTTGTGCATGCATGACTCTGCACATCCCGGGCTGAATATCAGGCTGTGCAGGTTATGCATGGGCATGCCCATCCCTCCTGTGCCTGCATACATTACTGATGCGCTCCGGTGCATCGGGATTTGTGCGCACTTTTTCCTTTTGAATATTGGCTCAAGATCAGTGGCTGTGCATGGCACAACACTCTAGCGCCATGCGCAACCCTTTTGAATATCTGGGCCCCTGACCAAAGAAAACCTTATGTATGAGTACAAAAAAATAAGCAACTATATTACATAATTCCTTGGAAACCCTGAAACAGGTAGCTTAGAAATAAAGCATTTGAAATAAAAGGCTAATGCCTAACTGAATTATTAATGCTATTTTTTTAATTTTACTTAGACAAACTGCAACCCAAGAAAATATTTGCACCTAGTATGAGCAGAACCTAATGACAGTACCCCAGCTAAAACAATCCCTATTATGTAACCACTATGATAATAATGGATGCAGGAAGTACCAAAAACAGCTAGTGGAACTTACATACATTGAATAAAGCAATCTATAAATACTGAGAAAAGTCAATGATATGACTGTTTAAGCTTAAAATATAATGTGCCTTGAGAGTAAAAAACCCTTTTGTTTCACATTGTAATAATTTCTTTTGCCTGTCACCACCACTTGGATTTAAAGGTGCAAGTACTATACCTATAAAATGAAAATAACTTGGATTGCTATTGTGAAATTTGGCAAAATGTATTCCAATCAGATTGTCAGATTCAACTTTTACTATAGAATGAACATGCTCTTTAATTTGTTTCTTGAGTGTACGTATAATGCACTCCACATATATTCTGGGATACAAGCAGGTCAAAACATACACCACAAAAGCCATAGTAAGTTGACAAATGGAGACAGATCTATCAAGACTTCGGTGTATCGAAAGTTTACCCAGTGTACAGTACCAGCAAGTGTTGCATCTGCCACAGTGAAAGCACCCAAGAGGAAGTGGGGACATACAATCTGGTCTGTTTGAAGGAAATTAATAATCTTTGTTCTTCTAGGTGGAAATACCATCTACCAAATCTCACACTGGATAAATATTCAGCTATACATGAACACAAGACTACTGATTCAATAGTTATCAAGGAGGCTGATAAGGGGGGCAATAGTTATTCTGACAAGCAGTACTGTGAGGATGAAAGTTACCTTCAGTTAAGTGACACTGAGAGCTACAGAAAATTACAGGGGGATGTGTGACAGGGTTGAATAAGGCCCTGCCCTATTAAAGGGTCAGCGTGGCTCAGTTGGTAGCACATCCGCCTCTGGACCAGAAGGTCATGGGTTCTTGTCCCACACTGGGATTGGACTTGCACCTAAAAATCGCTGTCATCCAAGTGCAGTATTGGGGGGTGCTGTACTGCTGGGGTGTGCCGTCCTTCGGATGAGATGTTAAACTGAGGTCCCTTCTGCCCTTCCTGGTGTTGTCCTGGTGGGTGTCCAGGTGGAAGTAAAAGAACCCAGAGCACTCTTTGCAAAGAGCAGGGAACATTCCCGATGTCCTGGCCAACATTCCCCTTCCCTTAGACCAGTTCATGCAATTATCCAGGCTGTGTGTGGGTGATGATGTGCGATATGGCCGCCACCACACATTCAGTCACTTCACTACCAGTCTAGCATTGCTTGTAAAGTGCTTTGGGATACTGTGTATGAAAAGCGCTATATAAATGCTGATTCTTCTTCTTCTTCTTCTTGTTATGCAGAAAGAGTCTAAACCCAAGGGTCTGTTCTATCCTCTCCTTTTCTGTCTCTTCTCTGTCTGGTTACGCAACCAAATTTTCTTGTGAGACCTAGGAACTGATCACTCCAACGGTTTCACAATTCTTCACCTCTCACTATCTCTCTGTCTTCACTTGCTGCTCTGTCTTTTCTTTTCTGCAGTTATAAAAATATATGTGAACCTCTATGTGAAACTGTAAGTGATACTGGCATCCTTTTGTTTGAAATGTATATAAGTTATACTGTTGAAATGATTGCAAAAAGTTATTTGGAACTCAAGGATTTAACCTGAGATGCTGGTTTGCAACATTTCTCCAGAGCTGTCAACAAGAGGTCAGTTCTAGGTCACTGTGTTCTTTTTGCTGCACCTGCAGGATACTGAAAATAACACTTTAGAAAAACAGGATGTCTGTTAATGAGCAGAGGTTGAAAGACTTGTAAAAAGAGCAGCAATGCTTTTGCTAGAGACAAGGAGAGTGAGAGACTGAAACTTGGAGTTAAGAGATATCCTCAGAAAAATGACTTGGTTTTCTCTGTTTGCACTGCCTTTGTAAATAGTTTTACTTAATATTTTTTATTTTTATTTTGCTGTTATTTAGAAAAATAAAATGCTATTTATGAATTTTGAAACTGCTCCTGGTTTTCCTATGCTTCTTGACCTATGCCTCGATGACAGGATCCCACCACATCTTTTAAGAATCATATTGAAATTTTTTTCAGGCTGGTTTCATAACAAAATTAGAAATGGAATTTATGCAAGTGGATTTCCCCACCGTTTCTGCCATTTATATTCTCCTCAAGATCCATAAGGACCAGACCAGCCCACTCAGTCCATAATCTCTAGTTGTGTGTCATTAACTGAAAACAAGTTTTGTTTTTGTGGATTACTTTTTAAAGCAGCTTGTTACAATTCAACCTTCCTACATACTGGATACTGTGGACATTCTGTCAAAATCGTATGGGCTGGTCTGGTCCACTGATCTTAGATGGGCAAGACTAGATGTGGTCAATCTGTACATATCAATTTGTCACAGTTTAGGTTTGATGGCACTGGACCATCAGCTTCACAGTTCTGCTGTAGCTCAGAATTTTCCAAGCCAATTCATTTTGGAAGCAGCGGAATTAATTCTCACTAGTAACTGTTTTGTATTTGACAATAGGTTTTATTTACAAACCCGAGGTATGGCCATGGATATCACGACGGTCCCCTCCTATGCCAATTTATTTTTGGCCTGGTGGAGGGGGGGGTATCGTGTTGAGCTGTGAGCAAAATCCTTTCCTTCCCCATGTATTTTCATGGGTAAGATTTATTGATGATATTTTGATTGTTTGGAGGGGTGATGAATCATCTGTTAACTCTTTTGTGGATTATTTTGAATTCCAATTATGTGGGTCTTCTCTTTACATTCTCAAGTGATTCTGGCACAATTACCTTTTTTGGATTTTACATTGAATGGGGTGGATGGCCATGCACTACATAGTCAAACTTTCAGAAAAACAACCTCCGGCATTATGTTACTGCATGTATCCAGTGCACACCTGTCCCAGGGTATACCTTACGGACAATTTGTTAGAATCAGAAGAAACTGTTACACACTACAATCTTTTGAGACTCAAGCACTCAAATTAAAACACCACTTTCAGCAACATGGTTATTCACAAGAATCTTTGGATGAGGTCTGCAATAAAGCTAGGAACTTAGATTGATCTACTTTGCTTAAATCCCAATAAAAACCCAGTAATGAGAACCAGCAAGATACCTTTGTCACAACTTATAACTGTTTGGCCCCAGAGAAAGCTTCAGTAATAAATAAGCACTGGGATGTTTTTAATGTGCATCTGGTTCTTTATACAGCAACTAATAACAGGAATAGAATAAGCTATCACAGTGGTGAACGTTGAAAAGATTTGCTCACTAGCAGCTTCTATTCCAATAATAGACCTACAAACAACCAGATTGGATGCCCCCACCTTCTCTCGGATGCTTTCGGTGTGGCAGATGCAACATTTGCTGGTATTGCACACAGGGTAAATGTTTTATACACCCAAGCCTTGATAGATCTGTCTCCATTCATTGATTTATTAGCTGTAATACAGCTTATATGGTGTATGTTTTGACCCTTTCATTTCCCAAGATGTGTGTGGGGTGCACTATATGTGCACTCAAGGAACAAAATTCAAGAGCACATTTGTTCTATAGTAAAAGCGGAATCTGGCAGTCCAATTGGAGTACATTTTGCTGAATTTCACAATAGCAGTCCAAGTTGTTTTCATTTTATGGGCATAGAACATGCACCTTTAAATCCAAGAGGTGCTGACAGGCAAAATAAATTATTACAATGTGAAACAAAAAGGGTTTTTACTCTCAAGGCACATTTGAGTTTAGGCTTAAACAGTCATATCACTGATATTTCTCCTTATTTATAGATTGCTTTATTCAATGTATAGAAGTCCTACTAGCTGTTTTTGGTACTTTCTGCATCCATTATTATCATAGTGGTTACATGATAGGGATTGATTTGGCTGGGGTGCTGTTATTAGGTTCTGCTCATACTACGTGCACATATTTCCTTGGGTTACAATTTGTCTAAGTAAAACAAAAAATAGCATTAATTAATTCAGTGAGGCATTAGCTTTTTATTTCAGGTGCTTTATTTCTAAACTGCCTGTTTCAGGGTTCCAGGAAATTCTGTAATATAATTGTTTATGTTTTGTATGTGTATTTGGTCAGGGTATTTATTTTAGGTTTGCTTATATCAGGTGGACATAATTCCTTGGGCTGTGATCTATTTATCTAACTATAAATAAAATGAAATATCTGCTGAGGTATTAATTTATCAATTCAGGTGCTTTACTTTTTAGCAGTCTGTTTTAATAATCCCAAGTAATTATATGTATAGGGTTATTGACAAAAAAATATTTTCTGCTTTCTTTAATATGCATTTCATATATTTATGGGGAACACAGGTGTTTCATAGTCACTTTGGTTTTATAAATATCTTGCTTAGTTAGAATGCTGTCTTTACCTTAATATTTCATATTGTTTCTTTAAAATCTGTAACAGTATCAATTATGTGCATCAGCATCTTAACTCCTCTTCTGATGAAGCATCATGTTTCTGACGTGAAGCGCTGAAGTGTTTTTGCTTGCTCTGGCTTCAATAAACTTCACTGATGGTCTGAACCTACTTGGCAGTAAGTTGTTTCTTTCAGTGCTTTGCCAAAATAAGTGTGGCTTTTGTGTTTCATTTTATGATAAAGGGCAATCATCTAGCACTGCTGGGCAACACACATACCTAAATTCATGCCACTTAGTACTGTGTGGAAGCTAGCAAGAGCAGCTGCAAAGTGCTGTACAAGAGGTACCATAGTGGGAGACTGACAGAACAACAGCATATAGCAGCAGCATATGGAAATTATGGGGCTTAAGAAAAATGTGGGGAAATGAAAATCAAACATACTGTAATTTTCATGTGCAATCGGTACTAAAGTGGTTTACAAGCTGTGGCGTGGTGGGAGACTGACACAGTGCAGCAGCATATATCCATTCTAGGACTTGGGAAAAATTTGGGGGACTAGAGAATTTTTTTTTATGTAGTGATTTTCACATGCTTTCCTCCTCCTCCTTCTCCCCCGCTGTCATTTTCTCTTCCCGTTCTCCTGCTGTAGCCACTAGCCTGATTGCACTTAACCCGCCCCCCCACTGCCCAAACTGTTCTTCCTAATTTAATCTCTCTACCTCCAGTCCCTTTGTCTCACTGCAGCCCAGACCTGCCTCCTCCACTTTCATTTCTTTGTTCCTCGCCTTCACCTCAACCCCCCATGGCCAGTCTGCCAACAGTCTCCCCCACTCATTTAATTCCTTTTCCCACTACCTCCTCACGTATTTAACCCATTTTTCTCCTTCCTCCCCCAGATCGGCCATGTGCCTCGAGCGGAGCTCTTAGTTCAAGAAAGGCAGCACCTTCCCTGCCGCCACCGATGGGATCCTTCAGTTCCTGCCACCCTCCTGGAACCCACCCCCCGAACCAGCTACCCAGGTATTCACTGCTGACTCTAACATGCTCTGGCAGTGCTATGATTGGTTCCAGCTCCTTGGCACTGGTTCCTGATTGGTAGGCCAGCCAGCATGGCTCTCCCGATTGGTAAGTCTTTTCAAGACTGGGCAAACAGCTCTGAGCCTTAGCCAGCTTCCATATTTCATGCTGTAATTTTTGGCCCTCCTCCCTACCCCCTCCCAGGCCTCCTTTAAATACTCATATGCTCCTCCTTCCTCTTACTGGCCCTATTTTTCATTGGCTCTCTCAGTAACTCACTGTTCAGCTATTCATGTCAACACAGCAAATTTCTTCTGCTTTAGCCTCTCCCTCCCTTCACCACTCTGGCACTCTGAGGCTTACTTTGTTTTGGCTGGCCAACCTGCTACCCTGGTTTGCCCTGGAGACTGTAACTCTCCAGCAATGAAATAAAAGGGATCACTTAACTTAACCAGGATGCTGCCCTTGACTCTGTACCTCGTTACTCCGATATTTGCAGTGCTCGCTGTTCCCCCTCTATGTCCAAAATCCCTCATTACCTCCCCAAAAACCTAATGCCGTCCCTCTTCCTGCATACCCTCTGGCTAACTCCCCCCTCCCATTATTACTTTCTGGACTCACTCACCCATTCGCCCCTGCCACTCCCTTACCTTGCTGCCCATATACATCACTCTTATATGGCTGCTTAGCTCCTGGCCCCCTGCAACCAGTCTATGCCCTAGCACCTGTCACTCATGTAACACCTCCTGGTTCAAGAGTGCAAAACTACATTATATTATTATTGCCCTCCTACTCTTATCATCTGGTGAAATAAACCCTAACCCTGGCCAAGCCCAACATCTCCTGCACATAGACCTGAACCACACCTCACAGCTCTTCCAAGTGGCCTTGAACTACTACACATCAATATACGTAGCCTCCTCCCTAAAGTTGACTTGCTACAGTCACTGGTGGCTACGCTCAACCTGGATATAATTATAATTTCTGAATCCTGGCTAAATAACAAAATCTGCAGCTCATCTCTGACTCTCCCTGGCTTCACCATATCATGTCAGGACAGGCTTGGGTGAGGTGGCGGTGTAGCCATCTATGTCTCCTCTTCTATCCAATTCACTTCCGTCTTTTCTAGTGCAGTACCTAAAGCCTATGAGGCTCTGTTGTTGCAAATCTCTCCCTTCTCCAAACCTATCTTTGTAGCAGGTGCCTACTGCCTACCTGGCTCAAAACCCAAATTGCTACTGACCTCATAGCCACTTTAGCTAGCCACTCCTCTGCTGGTGAATTATATATAATGGGAGACTTCAACATAAACTTGTCTACCATTCCTAGCAAAGTCCTAAATGCTATACATGTACTCAACCTAACCCAAATTATCCAAGATCTGACTAGGCTAAACAATAATACGGGTAACCACTCCATCATCGACTGGGCCCTTACCACTCACACCCATAGGGTTATCAAATCGGGCACCTTAGCTGATGCTTTCAGTGACCATTGCATGACTTTCCTGGTGCACAGAGTTCACAAAGTCAAAGTCCCTTACAAAACTGTACAAATCTATTCTTACAAATCCCTGAACATCGCCCCACTTCTTTACAACTTGGCTACTACTAACTGGGCACCTATATCTGCTGCCAGTAACCTAAACAATGGAGCCAAAAATGTTGTGACCGATTCCTTGAAGTCTGGAGTCAACTTGCTCCATTACGTCGGATTCGTGTACGTGGAAACCACCTCCCCAGATCTCCTCAGAACTCCTTGCTTGCCAAAGGGTGCGTGATACTGCCTGGAAGATCTATAAAAGTACTATGCTTCTTAAAGACTATGATGCCTACCGTGTCCTCAGAAACAAATGCACAAAAGTCACTCGGTTGGCCAAAGCTGAGTATTTCAGCAATACCTTTAACTCCAACATAAGCAACCCATCCAAATTCTGGAAGGTAATTCACTGTCTTTTTTCCCCTCAGGCTCTCCCTTCCTCCCTCCTCCAACAAAATAATACTGTCATCTCTGACCACCCTAGTGTCACTGCAGCTTTCAATTCACACTTCACTTCTTGTGCCACTGCTCTGCTTGGCTCCCTCCCAAAATTAAAAAATTTGTCCTCCGCATCTACTAGGAGTCCACCAGCCCCACTGCTCAGTTTTTATTTCTCCAAAATCCTGACTACTGATATGCTGATGGCTTTGGAAGCTCTCAACCTGTGCAAAGTTAACTCCCCTGATGGGTTGGACCTGAAACTACTAAACGTGTCTGCCTCGGCCATTGCTCCTCCATTGACTACCCTTCTCAATCTCTCATTTCAACTGGCGGAAATCTCCCTTGATTGGAAACATGTAATCATCCTCTCCCTCCAAAAGGGCAGTGATTCCTCCTCCCCCAAAAACTACTGCCCTATATCTCTCCTCCCGACACTAGCCAAGCTACAAGAACAGCTAGTCCTACATCAACTATCCTCGTACCTCTCTAACACAAACTTCCTCACCAAATACCAATCTGAGTTCTGTAAACATCACTCCACTACCACCTCGCTACTCCGAATCACAAATGCAATCCTGACAGGCATGGACTGTGGTCACATCACCACTGCCATTTTTATTGATCTCACCAAAGCTTTTGACACTGTATCCCACTCCCTCCTGCTCTGCTCCATCTCATCAGCTGGGCTGTCTGAACATGCCATTAAATGGTTCGACGCCTACCTCAATGACCGCTCACAGTCAGTAAAAATATTTGACTACATCTCCCCTCCTCTACCCATATGCTCTGGTGTCCCACAAGGGTCCATACTAGGTCTGATTCTCTTCTCCATCTTTCTAAATGACCTGCCATCCATCTGTACCTCATCTTCTATACATAAGTATGCTGATAATATGATTCTTTTGCTTCAGGGTCCTCACCTGGGGATGTCACCTCCAGGCTCCAAAGTGATTTCAATAATGTCCAGAGGTCATTTCAATCTCACCAACTCTTCCTTAACACCAAGAAAATTGTGTCCATGACATTTGGCACACACCAGAAACTGTCAAAACTCCAGTACCCCCCTCTTTCACTACCCTCGATGGGGCAACCATAATTGCCGCCGAGTCATTCAGGTACTTGGGTGTTTGGTTGGATCAACATCTCACTTTCTCGGCCCACATTGATGCCATTATAAAAAAGCTTCACCCCAAACTTGATGCTTTATACAGAAACCGCTCCTGCCTGCCACCCCAGACTAGATGTGAATTGATCCAAAAAATAATCCTCACAATTTTTGACTATGGCGATATCGTCTATTGCTCTGCTCCTGCCACCTCCTTAGCTAACTTGGATACCCTCTTCAACTCCTTCTGTCAGTTTGCTCTAGATGCACCTCCCTTCACTCACCACTGTCACTTGTATTGTGCCTTAGCCTTCCCTTCCCTGACAAACTGGTCAACTGCATCACTGTGTAAATTTCACCTCTAAGTACTGGTTTTGTACACTCCCTCCCTACTTAAATTCTCTAATCTCCCCCACCCACCCCATCCTGACTTCTAAGATCCCACAACCACAGAACTCTCTCTCTGTTCCATGGAGATCCACCTCTAGTGGACAGGTCTCCCCCTCCTACCACCTCCCTCAACTGTGGAATTCTCTTCCTACCCAGATCCGATCCTCTTCCTCACCTGGCTCATTAAATCAAGCTCTACACAACTTCCCCTCTGTAAATTGCACTTGCTCCTAGTTCCATCTCACACCCTGCCTGTTGCTCTGGTTGCCTAACCCAACCAATCAATGCACTTACAGTCTTGGAGCCAATCCTGGCTCCTATCTTGCATGCTTGCTTCTTATCATCTCTCTCTCTCTCTCTTTCTCTCTGTAGTTCTGCTCTCCAAGCCCTAGGCATAGACTCACTTCTTTACCACATTGTTATCTCACATCACTTGTCTGCTCTGTGCTACTATAAGTCTGTAGTGGGCCAGTCCATTGCTCCCTCTTGCTGTTATCTTACTGGTGTGACTGCCACTACATGAGGGTATGGCTACTGGATTTTTACCTATGTCACCCTGCAATTACTTGTTGTGCTTGCTATGTGTTGTTCTCTCATACCCTATGTTCTCTATGCTATTGTGTAATTTATGTGTGCTCATTGTTACTATGTAACTCCCATCACCCTTTCTCCCAGGTCGTACCAGAAGATGAGCAACTTGTTGTTCAGTGAACCTTACATGGTGAAACTTTTCAATAAATAAACATGCACTGTATGCCACAGTTCTTTCCAACAAAAACAGGAGAGAAGAGAAGTAGAACAAGGATTGCACAATTATGCAAACCGGAGAACAATAAAGAAGAAATCAAACTTTTTTTTAATCTTATTTCCATTAATCTGGAGGTGGAAAGCTGACAGTAGAATTTAATCAGGATAAAGAAGATACAGTCTAAGGTAAACCAGAAAGTGAAGAAGATAGCATGCGGATAGCAACAGAGGCAGAAATAAGGAGTAAGAGGGGAAATGAGACTTATAAATTCTGTTTTTGTTTTGCATTTTAAAATGTTTTATTTTTTTTATTTTTAAGTAAGCAAGAAATGGGTGGGGAGGAGATAGAAAATTAAACTTGAGATAGGGTGCTGATGATGGCAGAAAGACTGGTTAGTGCTATGGCCTGGGGACAGAGTGTGCACCGCCATCAAGGAGTTTTGAACCTATGCAGTGTCATTCATCAAAACTTCAAGTTTGTGGTTCAGTGAATATGTTGCAAAGTCAGCCAGAATCCAGTGCTCTGTGGTAAGCAAGTCATTCTTCACTTTGTGACAAATAAGAGTAATTGCCGTTGAATTACATTGTGTTCCTGTAGTATTCTGCTGTTTGTCAGTGGCAGACACTATGATAAAAGCACAGCATTGCTACTGACTCCACTTTAACTGTATAGAAAGTTGTTCCGATAAAGAAATCAATACAAAATATACTGTTAAATATGACATTTTATTCATGCATAGCTAAATATTAATCATTTAAGGTCATAAATATTATTTTTTTTAACATGAGATTGAGTTTATTGTAATCCAGTAATTTACTGTTGTAAGTTGTTGTTATATGGTTAGTATTGCCTGTCTAGAAACACAGCTTTAAACTAAAGCAAAACATGACCTGGTATAAAATACAGTAATTGAAGCAGACTGTTGAATGTAAACATGATTTTTTTAAATTCATGAATTGTTTATTATCATATCAAGTGTTAACCAGTACAGAATAACAAGTCCATACCGTAAACAGATATATCAGTCCACGTATATTAATAAAACAGTAACTCCATTAAACTGAAGAAATTCAGAGTCAACTCCATCCAAGTCAATAGACCGAGGAAATATACCTTACTAGTAGAATAGCAACAAGGGAAAATTAAAAGTCTCTATGTTAACATCTTGGCATCTAGTATCAAGTCTACAAAGCCTTGTAACCATTTCAGCAATCACAGTACTAATCTTACATTGAAACTTCAGTCACGTACAAGGTCTAGACAAAAGAGAGTTTGAATATATTAAGAAAACACTCTATAACCAGTATTTAAATATGAAATGACACTAGTCTGACATCAAGAATTAAACTATAATAAGAGAAACTATGGTGCATATCCCCATCCCCCTTCAGTAGCCAATTTCATGTTATTAATGATGTCCTGTCAGCAGGCATTAGCCACTCCAATATAAAGGACCCACAAAGTAAACCCATCATACTTACCCAGCATCACTTACCCAATGAGCAGTCTGTAAGTCACTCTGCACTTAGTGGCCTATCTCTAACTGATGCCAGAGATGCCAAAGTTAAAAAAATATATATTACTAAGCAAAGGGTGTAAGCAATCCATTCCATGCACTCTATATCCACTACTAGAAACATTCCTGTCCCCTTTAAAGGAAAACTACACCTTCATATCCTGTAAATGTTATTTGTTTCCATGTCAACAGACAACTCTTTTAATGTAGCTATTCAGAGATTTGTATTTTTTCTTTAGTTTGTTTTCACTGTTTATGCTAGTCCTATGTAACTAACCTGGTGGTGGGAAGGGGGTCTCCATTTTATGCTTGTTTAAATCTCATTGTTCATGAGAGCTGCATTAGTATATGAGAACATGATGTCACAGCACCCATTCATTCCATGTATTTCTATGCTGAAAGTACAAATATCCTGAAAAAGCTCCTTGTAAAACCAAAAAATGAATGCAATTTAAAGAGAAAACCCCTGCATTGCATTGCAGACAGTTTCAAAGCAAACTGAAAATAAATGTGGTATTTCATATAGTGTTGCAATTTGTTTTGTTGAACTCTAATGAAGCAGCCACGCATATTGTGGAGTCTAAAGGGTGCCAACACATCCTTTAAGGATGCATATGCAGCCCTACTGCCACAAGGTGGCACTGTGCCAACTCTTTGTCCAACCTATCTGTTTGCCACAAAGTTTAGTTCCAGCCAGAACCAGCTCCCATGCCATTTGACTGCTGCCGCAGTATAAACAGAAGAGCTTGGCCTCTATTTTGGAGGAGTGTAATGGAGTGGAGACAAGGGCAGGAGAGTGCAGTGTAAAGGAGAGGGGCTGCTCCCTCAGGGGGCTGTTCGATAGGTCCTTGAGAGCCTGATTAATTTCTGGAGATCAAGGGAAAGGAGTAGAGGAAGGAGTGGGTGCATCCCAGTCTGCTTCCACACCCGGAGTTGAGTTGAAGGAGCACCACCTCATCAAGGCTAAAGGACACAGCCACATGTTTGGTGCAAGGACCCCATACAGGATGTATGAAAGTTGATGTGGACTTGTACCAGTCGGAGGGAAAGAGGCTCACTGAGATGTCATATGCTCATGGGCTATGTTGTTTGTGTAGGAAACCAGGTGCCAGGGAGTGGGTCACCTGAAAGATTAGGGCTCCAGTCTGGATCTGAAGGCAATGACCATTTGTCTGGCTCCCTGTGAGGGAATCTGCATCATTGTAGCCCCAGGGAAACATGTTCCAAGGAGGACAATGTGAGGTAGGGTAAAGGGAAACTGGGGGCCCTAATTCAGCATCCATATTATACGCTGCAAAAGGAATTCTGTAGAGCAGCCTGAAAAGGTTAGCATCTTGAAAACAAATGTGTTTGTGAGCTAGGTGTTAATAAACTCCTGAATGTGACAGAAACTAAGTTATAACATGGTAATGTGTGTATACTAAATATATCGCATGATGTGTGTTTACTAAGTGATTATATACAGTATACAGTAGTACTTCTATGTTTGTAACTGCAACTTTTATATGTAACTTCTGTACTTGCAGGAACTCCATTGCAAATGAGGTTATCTCAACAGTTACATTCCCTAATAAAACTGAATTGAATTTAAACTACTCTGACCATGACCCCCTTTTATGGACAATTTATTTATTTATTTTATTTTAAATTTGATGACTGGGAAAGGCACACTGAGCCGAGGCTTGTTTCCAGGTGCGACCCGGATAGATAGACAATGACCTTTAACCCTTAGGCTGCTGACAGAATTAGAACGTATAGGAATTTTGGACAATATATCAGACAGTGGCACTGCGAGGGTTAAAAGAATGCTGGCTCCTGATGGGCCAAGAGGTACTTTTAGCTAGGCTATTATCTCAGAACAACGGCCCAGCTGAAAGTAGCTCAGCTAAAATATGTTTCAAAAATACATCAAATTTACTAAAAGAACCCATTTCATAACCACAGTAAGGCACTCCAGGGGGTGCATTATGGTGGGCTAATAGCCTTTTTCTGGTGGTGGAAGCACCCAGCTTCACCTCATGCATGAACTCGCCCAAAGTGGGCCATTATCCCACCACAACAGCCACCCTGTCATACCTTATTGCTTAATTTGCTGCTAGCAAGGAGCATGTGTGATGCCTGAGTGATGCACCTACACCCATACAGTACAAGCCGCATTAAACTGTTCCACCAGTGAGTTGGTTTAGCAATGTTTTTTACAGTTGGCAATGCACTGGCAACTCATATTGCATTGTTCTTCAGTATTTAACTAGCTCAAGGGCAATGTTTTTAAAACGCTTTTACAACTCAGCTGGACTGCAACTGCAGTCCTGTCACAATGCAATGCAAAACTGAGTTTTAACTCTCAAGAAACAGTTTGTTCAGAGCTTTGTGCTGGATCCAGCAACTCTTACGCAACTCAATCGGAAATGCTAAAACAACTCATTGGAGGACCAGCTTAATGTGACTTCTACTGTAGTCCGGAGCTTTCTGAGACCTGAACCTACATGCCAGTCAACCTCATCTGCAGATAGAAAGACCCCTTAGGGAACCCACTTACAAAATGGGACCCAACAATCTGGTCCTGGGATGCCATGCCAAGTACTCTGGGAGTGGAGCAAAACACAGAAAAAAGTGGCTGCAGTTTGGCCCTGAGATGTGTCTAAGCTGGCAAGCATAAAACAAGAAAAAACAGTGGTGGCAGACAAGTGAGAGGATGTAGTGATATAGGGGGTCTGGAACAGCTGCAAAGGCACTGCATTTGCATACTAAAATCTAATAGGCTGAGAGGCAACAGTGGGTTGGATGGAGATTGTTGTGGGGAGGTCCCACCCACACATGTGTAAGTACACATTTGGACAAGACAGAAAAACAGCAAATTGCATCTGAGTGATCAGTGAGAGACATTATTGCTATTAGTAGAGATAAAAAGGATTTTGAAAACGTTTGTGTTACTGTCAACCATAGCTATGGATCTGCAGGAACAGCAGCTGGTCTACAGCAGGCAATTGGTCTTGGAGAGATAACAGCAAGCAGCGAAGTAGTGCATATAGCAGTGAGATTTGGGGATGCCCCTGCCCTATAGAAGACTAAATTAGAGCCATCCTTGTAAGAACTGTGGTCAAAGAGGGAGAGATATCAGGTGAAGATACCTGTGTGTCCTGTGCAGTACTTTACACCAATCCTTGAGATCGCCTGAGTTTGAAACATAGAGACATAGAAACAGAATTTGTCAGCTGATAAGAATTGCTTGGCCCACCCAGTCTGCATGTCTTTTTCTCTGTCTATGCTGTCACCATAGATTCTACCTGATCTCTGGCTACTACCCCTCCTGCTTTCCTACCAAGATTCTTTTGTGCCTACTCAGTGCCTACTTGAAGCCCACCATGGTTTTCACCCCCACAACTTCCACTGGAAGACTGTTACAGCAGAATTCTAGACCTGAAGGAGGAACACGACACAGAGCCAGAGAAACGTTTACTACCAGACACACAAAAAAACAGTATATACCTGCTAGGAGCCAGGAAAAGGACCCTAGATACCATGATACCCTTCCATTCTGGATTCAGACTCAGCAACATTATATTTTGTATACATTCCTTTACTCATAAATAAGAAAAATGTGTTAGTAGGTAACAGTATTCCAAATAAGGCAAAATCACAACTAACAGCAGTCTCATTGGTAGAAGGTCAGCACAGTGGACAGTAGGCTCATCTGTCTCTTTCTGCACATACTCTCTGATAAGAGCAAAACTAGCTAAGACTAGTTTGGAGAGCAATACAAAATGCTTAGTACTGCAGATTAATAGCAGCTGCATAACAATGAAACAGAACAATAAACTGTGCCAAAAGGCCTACATAAGCAAATACATAAGTAATGCTAATACTGTTAGTCAGGGCCAGAGGTAACGAGCACATAGCCCTGTGCTACAATCATATGCACTGATTTTCTTAGTATAACATTAGTGTCACACTGTTTTCTTTTTTTTTTCATTCTTTCTTTTTCTTGGCAGGTCCACCGTCATTCATCAGCCCTGGTCATGGCCCCCCAGGGCTTCCACTGCCACCTATTGCCGCTTCCATCCCCCAGTTACCCCTGGCTTACCCCCCGGAGGGCGAGGCTGCAGCAATGGTCCCCTATCCGCACCGCGGGACTAGTGACTGGTCAGGGGATTGCAGTGGTGGTGGCTAATCGTAGCCCCAAGGAGGGCTTCAGTTAGACAGTGGACCTTGCCCACCTGCTTCTTTTTCCCATGTTCTGTGGAGGCAGGGACATACAATGACACCTGCATCCACCCCGCCTCCCTGTGTGATTAGCACCAGTAGAGTGAGTGTCTCCCGGCCTCCGCCAGGTGTCCTTAGTGCACCGGACACTTTCTGACCCACCCCTCAGAGAAGGAGAGCCATTCATAGGACACTCCATCCTTCTCCCTCCCCCCGGCCAGCCCTCCAATGACCCGGGTCTGTTCCCGAATCTGGGTCGCTGGTGCCACAAGTGGAAATCCAACCTCTGCACTAGTGGGCCAGCTGTGTCACACTGTTTTCTATCCCACTAGATATATGTGGAAATAAATCATGATAATTCACACCTAAGTATGTCTGTACCATATACTGCACTAAGTATGAGGTTGTGGGGGCGGTCCAGGTCTACAAGACTTTCAGGTGTCCACCACTCTTTCAGTTATGAAGCACCCCCTTACATCTTTCCTAAATGTCCCCCATACAGTTTGCCCAGCCATCGCTTTCCTCTGCACCAACCCATCAATCATCTTCCCTCTTGAGCAGGGAGAAAAAAAAATACATATTCATTGGCACCAGAGTCTCTTGCTAGGCAGGGACTCAATTAATTGTTGGTCCTGGGAGATTAATTGGTGTCACAGTGGCTGATGATGACTCACCATTAAAGGGCTCCCAGGGCTCAGACCAGCAAGGGACCCATAGTGATTTAGATTATGTTTAAACAGTGTTACTGTAAAGAAAACAATTGCTGGGGTATAAACTGTGTCTCTGACTGGCACCACCATAAACCTGCGTGCATGTACCATCGACAAAAGATGTGGTTCTTCAACTTCAGATATCACTATGGCACCAGATCCTGGCAGAAAATCTGTATCATCTCCTGCCAACTCTACAGCTCCCAGGACCAAAGAGACAGTGGCTGTGCCATCTTCTGATACAGTACTACCTTCCATGAAGGAGAGGGCTCCACCAAGCATGGGACCCTGTGAACCAGAGGTTGACAACCTCTTGATCTCAAAATAAAGTTGAGTAGGAAAACTGCATGTGGTTGGAGAGGGGAACTGCCAAAGACTGACACTTGATGAAACTATTCAAGGATGACTGGATCATCTGCACCATTGTCATGGAACCAACTCAGCAAAAGGCAATGCTGGAGCTCATGCTCACAAACTGGGACAGTGTGATGGGGGTAACAGTGGGGACCACCTGGGGAACAGTGACCACTGGTCACTGGTTTGAAATCACAGAAGGAACAGAACCAAACTGCACAAAAACACATATCCTGCAATTTAGGAGGACAGACTTTGGGAAAATGGGGAGATATAAAAGAGGCATTAATGGGAATGGGAAGGGAATCAGGGGTTGAGGAACAGTGGTCAATATTTAAAATGGGGATTACAAAAGCAACATAATTATGCATTAAGCAGGTTGGCAAGGGGAAAAGGAAGCGAAGGCAATTATGGTTTTCCAAGAAGTTAGCAGAGAAGGATCCACAATGGGTGCTTGATGAAATTTTTGTCGAACGCCCCCTCAGCGACACCGGCAGGTCGACCACATTCTGCAGTCTGCCGCCACTTCCCACAGGCTGACTGTGTTTTCTTTGTGGGGCTTATCCCCCCAGTGCCCCCGCACCCCCCTTAAGGATTATCAACTCCGAGTCAGAGCTGATTGGGGGGTGCAGGACACCCGACATACAGCACCTGGTGCCAGTGGGTTTCCCACAGCGGCTTGGCACTGTACTCACTTTGGGGACCTCGCTGGTGAAATGTCACTGTCGAGGGGGGTAACCGAGCAGAGAAAGTAAAAGCCAAAAAGATTGCATTCAGGCAATATAAAAAGACTCAGGCAGAAGAGGATAGGGAGAAGTACCAGGAGAAGTAAAGGGAGGCAGGGAGGTAAGTAATGGAAGCCAAAGTTTAGACAGATGAGCATATTGCAAAATCAGTGGGTAGAGGTGACAAAATCTTTTACAGGTACATTAGTGAAAACAGAAGAGCAAAGGGAGGGATACTGAGACTGAAGGGGGAGGATGGGGGCCGTGTGGAGGATGACAGCAGTAAAGCTGACAAACTGAACAGATATTTCTGCTCAGTCTTTAATGAGGAAGAGGAGGGTAATGGGCCTGAAGGGAGTACAAGGGTGGGAACAGTGCAGAAATGGACACAAGTCCCTTTACACAGGAAAGGGTCCTAAAGGAAATGGAAGGAATAAGAGTTGATAAAGTAATGAGGCCAGATGGGGGTGCACCCCAGGGTCCTAAAGGAGCTAAGAGAGGTGGTGGCTGAACCTCTGGCAATCCTGTTTAGCAGATCGCTGGAAATGGGAGGTGTTCAAAGAATGGAGGACAGCAGATGTACTCCCCTTATACAAAAGTGGAAACAAAGAGGAAGTGTGGAACTACAGACCAGTCAGCCTGACCTCAGTAGTGGGGAAGATCATGGAAGCACTACTGAAGGAGAGATTAGTGGAACATCTGGTTGTCAACGGACTACAAGACCCACAGCAGCATGCTTTCACTAGGGGAGGTCATGCCAGACCAACTTCATTGCATTTTTCGACTGGGTGACAAGGGAGGCGGATCAGTGGAGGGCAGTGGATGTGGCCTATCTGGACTTCAGCAAGGCCTTTGACACTGTGCCAAATAGAAGGCTATTAAACAAACTGGGGAATATGGGAGTGGGCAGAACAGTAGTGCGGTGTGTAGGTAATTGGCTGGGCAGCAGGGTGGTGGTAAATGTCTGTCACTCACAGAGGGAAGAGTGACCAGTGGGGTACCACAGGGATCAATGCTGGGACCAGTCCTATTCAATGTCTTCATCAGTGACATTGTGTAGGACCTAGAAGGCAGAATTTCCCTGTTGGCTGATAACATAAAGCTCTGTAACAGAGTGGACATGCCAGAGGGGGTAGACAGAAAGAGTGGTGGTCCGGGGACAAGAATCCAGTTGGGGTTCCATGACTAGTGGAGTCCCACAGGGGTCTGTCCTCAGCCCACTACTATTCAATGTTCTCATATCTACAATGAGTGTGTTAGATGGTGTCTGGATAGGAAAATATGCAGATGATTGCAAAATAGCAAGTATAGTTAACAATGTAGAGTTAGTAACTAATTTCCAGAAATGTATAGATAAAATACTGTAATTGGGCAGATGAAAACAAGTTGACATTTAATGAGCTAAAATGTAAGGTGATGCACTTTGGAAGTAATAATTAGATGGCAACCTACAATATGAAGAGAAGAATAATTCAATCAATGACAGAGGAAAGGGATTTAGGTATAACTATTACCAATGATTTAGAATTTGATATCCATACTAAAAGAACAGTCAAGAAATGCTACTTTATATTAGGATGCATACATCGGCATATCAAGAGTAGAAGGGCAGAGGTCTTGATGCCATTGTATAATAGTTTGGTGAGGCCACATATGGAGTACTGTGTTCCTTTCTGTGTGCCCACAACTATAGCATCATTAAGGATGATGGAAAAGGTCCAAAGAAGAGCAACCAGAAAGGTTAAATTACTTAACCATCTCCCTTTTGAGCAGCGATTAAAATCATTAAATATATATTCTCAACAATACAGGCTGTTAAGAGGTGATTGCATATACCCATACAGCGCCTTAAATAATAATGACACACTTGATGTTATATGTTTAGAAGAACAGGTTGGTGAAAATAAAACAAGATCACATAACAATAAAATTAGATGCCTAGTAAATAAAACACAACGTAGACAGATATTTTTTATGCAGAGTATCATCCGTATGGAATTCATTATCTAAGAATGTAGTTGACAGTAACACAGTATGCAGTTTTAAAATAGCTTTAGATGCTCACATGAAGGTTAAGAAGTATAATTACCACCATTAACTTGGTGGTGAGCTCATAATGGGCCTCAGCCTTCTGAACTTGTAGATCTACTATGAAACTATGACACTAGGAGGGACCTGCAGAAGCTTGAAGAATGGTAAAGGGTTTGGCAGTTGAAATTCAAAGCAAAGAAGTGCAAGATAATGCATATGGGGCACAAAAACCCTGGCACAATATATCAGTTGGGGGGTGAGGATATAGCATGCACCAAGCAGGAAAGGGACCTTGGGGTTATCATCTCTGATGACCTCAAGGTAGGGAAACAGTGCAACAAGGCAGCAGATAAAGCAAATAGGATGCTGGGATGCATGGGTAGGGGCATCACCAACAGGAAAAGGGAGGTCATAATTCCACTATGCAAGACACTAGTGAGGCCCCACCTGGAGTACAGTGTACAGTTCTGGTGACCTTGCCTATGTAAGGACATAGACAGGGTAAAGAAGGTTCAGAGGAGGGCAACAAAGATGGTACAGGGATTGCATCACAAGTCCTATGAGGACAGGCTGAAGGACTTGAATATGCATTCCCTGGAGGAGAGGAGGGAGACAGCGGATATGATAGAGGCATACAAGTATCTTACAGGGAGGAACAGGGTTCAGGACTACACTATTTTCCAGTGAAAAAGATGTTCCAGGGCTAGAGGGCATGAGATGAAGTTGGAGGAAGGGCGATTCAGAGGAAACATGAGGAAGAATTTCTTCACAGAAAGGGTGGTGAACAAGTGGAACACCCTGCCAGAGGAAGTGGTGGGGGCTTAAACAATCATGGGATTTAAGAATGCATGGGATAGATACAAGGGAATTCTGGAGGTCAGGGGTAAGGTGCAACAGTCTTCTAGAAAAACATAAAGTGAACTTACAAGCTCAAATGGTCAGACTGGGTGGGCCATAGGCCCTTATCTGCTGACAGTGCCTATGTATATATGTAGAAGTGATAAAGCTGGGTTATTGGCTCCTGTACATAACAGGTTGAGCATGGAGAGAAATCAGAGTGAACTGAGTGATTGGCTGAAGAAGGTGGTCCTAAGGCAGTTTCTGGGAGAGCCATGTGCTCAGAACTAACAGAAATGCCCAGACCCCTTCTGGTAAGAGTGATCCAATGCCAAAGTGGAATGAAGTGGATCCACCACAAACTGACAGATTCAACTTTGATAGAGCAAGGTTGAAAGTTACTTGGCTTCCCTTCTCTTCCACACCTTGACAGAATGATGTAGCAGTTTTTGACACATCACACACTAATATGTGTCAGTTTTTGCAACCTACATGAGCTACAGCAGCAAACCACTGACATTAAAGATAGTGATCTCCTCACGCTCACACTAGGCATGTCTCAGTGCCATTTCCAGCTCTGTCTCAGCAGAGGAGGATGTGCGTGCACTGAAAGGCACAGCTCATCAGTTCTTTTGAAAAACAGTTGTTTTTGACTTAAAAACAATTTAAGATCTTCAGTGAATCGTTCATTACTCTTATAGTTAGACAGCAGCAGTGAGCTGTAGTTTCTGCAGGGCGGGACAGTGTTTTATGTTCTGTCGCACAGAGGACTCAGTGCAGTGTGTGCTTGTAGGCACTGCATTTTGTAGGTGAGCAGGGACCTAGGGTCAGCAAAGCTGGGGACAAGGACAGATGGGGAATTGAACTGTTTTTGATTGCTTTATATTTTTCCTCCTTGCAGAATTACTAGTGGTGTCTTTCTTATGTTTTTTTTTTCACTTCACTAACAGGGCTCTACTTTAATGAATTTCTACATCTAGATTCAAGCCAGGTAATTATTGTGTCTATACCTGATGATATCTATACATGAGCTGATGAGAAAGATCAGTTGAAAATGAATTACAGAATAATTAGTGTTTTGAATGACTAGTTTTTGACTGATCTTACTGATACATAAAATCTTGTTTTTGCAAATTATATGCCCTGTTACTTTTGCAGATGTACTGCTATTTAAGTCATGGAAAGAAACCAGTCAAGCTCATCCCCCTGACAAAAGGCTTGTGAGGCTCAAAGCACTGGGAAGCCCTTGAGATGTCCTTTCAGGTCTGTCATTTATAACACAATTAAATATTGTGATTTAACTGTTTAGCTTTGCAGTTTGGTTCTCCTCTGTGTGCACTTCCTGCAGTTTTTTGGATGAGTATGTCTTTTTTATTTATTTTTTATTTATTTATTTTTGAAAGTCAGATTTACAACCTTTGAGTCAGGGACCCATTTGCAAATGCACCTTGTCGCAGGGAGGGTAGACTTGGTTACAGTGTGAGATACAACAGTGGTAACATACTGGTGCAATATACATAACAAAAGAACACAAAATAACAGTGGTTTACGGAATAAAGTTACATGCAGTAAATAGCAATTGTATAAAGTGTAACAATAGTAGAAGTCACAACCCTGGTCATACCAGGGAAATACCTATGTGGAAGGGTGGGGGGAACAGGGGTGAGGAAAAGAAAAAAATAGGGGGGGAGCAGTCCAACGGACATTGTCAAGACTATGGGCCAGAATCGGAGAGGAACCCCAACATTAGGCTGATTAAGGGCAACTACAGCTTCGGGCACCAAAGAGGTGGTTATGGAGAGTGACTTTAAGGGGACCAATTTTTGTAGACTTAATGACAGAGGGCAGGAGGGAGTTGAACCATGTGGGGGCACAGTAGTGGAAGGACCTTTGGGCTAGGGAGGTCTTGGTATGGGGCACCAGAAAGGTGGCCTTAACTGAGCTATGGGTGACAACAGATGGGGATGCAAGCAGCAGAGTCATGGTGACCCTTGGGGGGAGAGTCCTAGCAGGGATTTTTTGGCAAGTAAGCAGGTTTGGTAGCGCAGGTGTGCCTCCAAGTTGAGTAGGTTGGCGGTGGAGTAGAGCAGGCAAGTATGGGTGTGGAGGGATGCACTGGTCAGGAGCCTGCAGGCCTTGTTTATTGAGGTCTGGATTCTGGTGAGGGTGGTATAGTCAGCCGCAACATAGATAGGTAGGCCATAGTCCACTAGGGACAGGACGGAGGCGTTGATGGCTACTCTGAGGGTGGTTTGGGGGAGGCAATCTCTGTGGCAATAAAGAAGATCAATCCGAGAGTTGATGGTTGAGGACAGGGTATTGATGTAGGTGTGGAATGTAAGAGCAGAGTTGAAGGTAATGCCCAGGTACTTGTAGGATGACACCTGCTTGAAAGGGTGAGCATTACTGGGGAGAATGCAGAGGGGGGCATTTTTGGTCTTATTCTGGTGATGCGAAAAAAGCATTGATTTGTTTTTTTGAGGTTAACGACCAGCCAGTGGTCAAGGAACCACTTTTTGTCTTGGTTGAATGTGTGCTGCCGGGATTCCTGTAGAGATATGGGGTCAGGGTGGGAGGCAAGGAGAACCGCATCATTGGCATACAGTAGAATATTGTCCGAGTAGGAGCTGGGGAGGGTGTTGAGAAATAGGCTGAACAGAACAGGGCTCAGGATGGAACTCTGAGGGACCCCCGAACGAATGGGCAGGGTATTGGACAGGGTGCCGTTTACCTTCACACACTGTGATCTGGTAGAGAGGTAACTGGTGAACCAAGTCAGTGGGCCAGGGGAGAAGCCAAGTTGGTGGAGGGAGTCAAGTAGGAGGGGGTGACAGACAGTATCAAAGGCCTTGGAGAGGTCAATGAACACTGCACCCACAACATGACCAGAGTCGAGAGCAGAGTGGAAGTGCTGGGAGAACTCCAGGAGGGCTATAGTGGTGCTGTGTCCAGGGCAGAATCCATGTTGTTCTGGACACAGCAGGTCATATTTGGCCAGATACTCAGAGAGCTGAATGGTCACTATTTTTCTAGTGCTTTGGAGAGAAGGGGGAGAATGGAGATGGTCCTGAAATTGTTAGGGGCGGTTCTATCTCCACTCTTATGGATGGGGTGATTTCTGCAATTTTCCAGGCACTGGGAAATTGACCAAGACATAGTGACCAGTTTATAAGGTTGGTGAGAGGGGCTAGTACAGTATCTAGGACTAATCGGAGAATCCTGGAGTCTAGGGGATCACAGCTGGGGTTGTTGCTAGCTAAGGCTTTTTGCAGATGAGTCCTGGCTTCAAGGGGTGATATGGCATGCAGGTAGAAAGGGGGGCAATCTGAGGTGGGGGTGGAGGCAGTGATAGGGTGGAAAAAGTAGTTGGGGAGGACAGAGCTTAGGTCTGAGAAAGCCATATTGAGGCACTCAGCTATGTGGGGAGAATCAGTAGCAATGGTACCATCTGTGGAGAGTAGTGATGGTGAGAGGAGTGGGTCTTTCCATTGAGCTCTTTCATATTGTCCCAGAAGGCACGGGATGAGCCCCAAGTGGATTCAAGGGTGGCTTGATAATATTCGACCTTTGTCTGCCTTATAGCCCAAGTGCACTTGTTACGTGCTGCATTATAGCCTTGTCTGTCAGCCAGTTTGCCTGTCTTGACAGCAATATGCCAGAGATTATCTCTTTGTTTCAGTATTTGGATGAGGGATGGGGAGATCCATGGGGTGTTGTGTTTCTTGGTACGGATTCTGGTCGGGGGGGGGAGAAAAGATCACAGGCCTTGCTAAATGCACTGGAGAAATAAGCTAGGACAGAGTCAATATCCGTTGTGAGTAGGACTGGGGACCAGTCAAGCTGGGCTAGGTGTGTTTTTAGCTTTCTGAGACCCCCAGGGTGAAAGAGCCTGTGTGAGGTGACCTGGGACACTGGTGTTGGTGTGGGGGATGACCAGTGACAGAGGACAGGAGAGTGGTCACTAAGAGAGTCTGGTAGTACATTAATGTCCCTGATTTTATGGGGGAGGCTTGACAGAATTACATCTAGGAGGGTGCTGGAGCCGCCTGACCAGTTAAATCTAGTGGGTGAGGTAACTAGTTGGGTCATATCTAGGGCAGCGAAGGAATCCCTGATATGGAGGGCAGTGGTACTCAGCCAATTGACATTAAGGTCACCTAGGCTGCTCTGCCTTGTGTGGGAGTGTGGTGAGGTATTCAATGAGGGAGTGGACAGCTGGTCCCTGGTCCCTCGGGGGTGTGTAAGAGATGGTGAGAAAAAGAGAGCCCCTGGCTGGGTCAGGGGTAATCTTAAGGGTGAGGGCTTGGGCACTAAAGCCGAGCTTGGGAGCAGGGAGAGCATGGCCTAAAAGTATGTCATGCATAAAGACTACACACCTGCCACCATGTTTGCCTATACATTCTTCTCTGGACAGAGTGTAGCTAGGAAGGGAGATAACCGAGTTGGGAGATTTTCTCGAGAGCCAGGTCTTGACTAGTGCTATAACATCAGGACGGTGTTGTACAGCCCAGCACTGGAGAGCGGCGGATTATTTTAGGAGGCTGCAAATGTTCATGGATGCAATGCTGAGGCCAGTACCAGAGTGGGGTGTGGGGTGGCTTGTGGACAACGGCCTGGGGTTGGGGTGTATGTTCCCAGAGAGCAGAAGGAGTAGATCAATTAATCTGATGAGCAGTCTGTGGTGACCAGGACCCTTAGCCAGGTACCGAAGTGAGGTCCTACTAGTGGGAGTACAAGGGATGGGTAGGGAGCGGAGGCTAGGTATGGCAAGGAAGGGGTGGGCCCAGGGTGTCCCCGGGGGGAGGGGGTATTGGTTGGAGGTGGGTGCTGTGGAGAAATAGGGGTTTCCAGGTGGAGGGGAGGTTGGCTGCTGTGGGGTGGTAGAGGGGGTGGGTCTCAGGGTGGAGGGTAGGGGGCAGGATGGGACATGGACAGAGCAAGAAAGGTAACCATGAGTAGACTGAGTGTAATAGCCTTGGTGCCCATTGCTATTTCTTACTGGGGGGTAAGGGGAATAACTGACCTTCAGTGAGGGTGACTGCCACTGTGGAGTAGTTTTTTTTTCTTCAGAGTACAATATGCTAAAAGTGAGAACAAGGCAGGGAATAATGGTGATTGGAACAGGAAAAAGGCAGAGGCAAGGTTGGAGGATTAATAGGAAAAATAAGATGCCTCTAGTGGCAGATCAATATAAACTGCTAATGGGAAAATGGGCACTTCAAAAAAAAAACTCTCTCAAAACTTATATAAACTCTAAGAAATCTCTACAAAAAAAATACTCTCTCAAAACTTATATAAACTCTAAGAAATCTCTACATCAGACTAAACATTACTTAAAGTGAGAAAACAAAACATTTCAAGCAGAAATTAGTCCTAGCATTAATTTCTTGGCAGCAGTTCCTAGAAGACTTCTGGATTGCTACACATAGTATGAGTAACACTGGCAAACAGGAGCAAGTAGGATTCCTCCAGGGGTAGATGCCAACATTCAGAGTTCCAACCCATACCTTGCTTGGAGGGTAAGCTTTGGTCAGGTTCTCAAACTGCAGAATGCAGTTTGCTTGAGAGAAAACAGCCCGAAAGGGCACAGTACTCCCCTTGCTTGGAGGGTGAGCTTTGGTCAGGTTCTCAAACTGCAGAATGCAGTTTGCTTGAGAGAAAACAGCCCAAAAGGGCACAGTACTCCCCTTGCTTGGAGGGTGAGCTTCAGGCAGGTTCTCAAACTGCAGAATGCAGTTTGCTTGAGAGGAAACAGCCCGAAAGGGCACAGTGGTCCCCATGCTTGGAGGGTGAGCTTCGGGCAGGTTCTCAAACTGCAGAATGCAGTTTGCTTGAGAGGAAACAGCCCGAAAGGGCACAGTAGTCACCTTGCTTGGAGGGTGAGCATCGGGCAGGTTCTCAAACTGCAGAATGCAGTTTGCTTGAGAGGAAACAGCCCGAAAGGGCACAGTAGTCCCCTTGCTTGGAGGGTGAGCTTTGGGCAGGTTCTCAAACTGCAGAATGCAGTTTGCTTGAGAGGAATCAGCCCGAAAGGGTACAGTAGTCCCCTTGCTTGGAGGGTGAGATTTGGGCAGGTTCTCAAACTGCAGAATGCAGTTTGCTTGAGAGGAAAAAGCCCAAAAGGGCACGGTAGTCCCCTGGGGGCTGGCCATCCCACCAACACACCACATCCTGACCATTGGTGCAGGACATTCTTCTCATTTGTTTTGAAGTTTCCCTAAAGACTACACTGAACTGGAAAACTGTCAAAGGCAATCTATCAGCATGAAGCAGCACTGGGCACCTGGCCCTGGACTTCTACTCAGGTAAGTGGTAAATGGTGTCTAGTGCATGCTGTTTTTCCTTTGTGATTGGAGCCCACTGTAAAGGAAAACTGATGTCATTACATTTGGACCATACAACTATGAATTTAAAGGTCAACCACTGTGTTTCCCAGCCCCATCACCCACTGACTCTGGTATTTACCTCCAACCCAACAGTGCCCTGTGGTTTCTCCCCAAGTTGAAGCCTTCCATGTTCCCCAGGCCCAGGAGGAGTTTAGTTCAGATGTTTGGTTAGCAGCCTGGTGTGTGGTGCATGGCCTGTGAGAAGAAAGGTGATGTCATCCTACAGTCGAGGGTTCTGCTTTCCTGATTCTCCCCCCGGGTACCCTGTCGGCAAGGACTGAAGTGAGCATTGCACACAAGCATGTCAACATCCTCAGTTGGGAGGCACCCACCCATCATAGCTTTACTTGCACTGGCACCAGGGCTCACCAAGGTGGCAATAATGCAATGGATCACATGGACCTCCTCACTGGAGGAGAAGAGCATCCTCTGATATGCTAGTTCCTTCTCCCTGGATGGCCCGCAGTGACTTTGGCTTGCATCTGAACCTGGGTCATCAGCATCACAAACTGTAGTACTACAGCTGTACTAATGGGCTTGCTACCTGAAAGGATTCCTTATTGGGTTGCTCAAGATCTTATTTATGCACAGGTGTTACTACAGTACAAGTCACATTAAACTGTTCCTTCAATGAGTTGTTTTAGCATTTCTGACTGAGTTGCATAAGTGTTGCTGGATCCAGCACAGCACCCTGTACACACTGTTTGTTAAGAGTTAAAACTCAGTTTTGCATTGCATTGTGACTGGACTACAGATGCATTCTAAATGAGCTACAAAACATTTTGCAAAGATTGCTCTTGAGCAGGTTAAGCATTGAAAAACAATGCACTGTGAGTTGCCAATGCATTTCCAACTGTAAAAAACAATGATAAACCAACTCATTGGTGAAACAGTTTAATGCAACTTGTATTGTACTTCTTTAATGCAGGAAGCTTCTCATAATAATGTTAAGAAAATGCAAATCTTAATGGCAAGCTTCTGTAAATTGCCAAGTGAACCCAAGGATGATTAATCATTTGTTCAAATTCAATTAGAGGAGCCAGTGACTGGTTTAGGATAGTTTCCCTGTTTTCAAAGGAACCGTAACAAATCCTAGTTAAAGACCTAAAGTGGTGACTGGAGAACATTAAGTCAACAGAATCCTTACCCCATTTTGATTAACAACTCTGAGCACCTATTAACAAATGATCAAAACAAGGATGTAAATAATCTTGATAATTATTCTGCCACAGAAAAGACTATAATTAAAATACCAATTTAAATTATTTAATGATAGGGGACAATCTACTGCATCTGGGACAACCTCCATATGACCTTTAAATTAATTGTGAGGCAAAAGGGAACCATCCTCATACAGGGCTGCAACACAATAATTGTTGTGAGTGGAGAATGTATTAAGTTGTTGTTGAACCAGTATTTCACAAATATTCTTCTAACTGAGCAATTAGTACTATTGAAAGATAATATTGATTTACTGAGAGAAGATGTAATAAATAACACTACCAACCTTAATTACATTAGGCAAAAATAGTTAAGGAGTTTAAAAATTAATCATCAAAGGATATGAAAGACCCATTGATTAAAGAAATGTTGTTTGATAAATAATAATGCTATGGGCTTACTCTCTGTAATTCTTTCTTTCAGTGAAGTACTGATACTGTACCTAATGATGATATTACTGGTGGAAGGGGGCAGTGGAAACTCAAAAAGAAAAAGAAATCTAAGAAAAGGAAATCCAATATTAAAAAAGAAATGGAGAGTGACTCAATGCTAGTAAATCCAAAAGCAACGACGGTAACTAATTCAAAAATCAGCCCCAATGCTAGTGAAAAGTTACCAAGGGGTAGATAATTCCTTGCAATTAATAATATTACAGATAACCTACTTAGGGACAATGGCCATTCCCTAATATCAAAGGCTCCAACTGCCCAAGTAACATTTACTAATAATGATAGGATTCTTAATGACAATGAAGTCGTCCTTAGGTTACCTGGAACTAAAAAAAAAGACTATGAAGATTACACATTTCTTTCTGAATTAATAGACTATTTATTTAGTAAGGAACTGGGATAAAAATGCCTCAATGTTTTCAGAGTTGTTTAGGATAACATTTTACCAGTGTATGTTATTGCAGCAGACATGTTATATGCTAAGCTTGTTAGGACGCAAGGCCTCCTTGTTGTAACCATTGGCCATAAATATTGATTCGCCATTTTTTTTTAAAACTTTAATGACATGCAAAAAACATCCTTTTGACTCAAGATTGCATTTAATTAAAGTTATCAACTCAATCCTGAAGATAAGAAGGGTTTTCCATAAGTATAAAATATTATTGAATCAAAATATTGAGGAATTTATAATAATTTCTAGTGATGGTCATCATAAGTCAAGGCTTGAAGCAAATAATTATTTTCTTCAAACAGTATGTGTTTTGAAGAGATGAGTACCTAAAATTTAGCTTGGACACAAAAGTGTTATACATTTTTTTTTAGATACCAAGGTTTTGATAATGAGGGACAGTTAGATTGTCCCTTAAGAGACATATTTTTGTGCAGGAATACAATGCATAGAGATAAATGCCTGTATGAGTTGGGTATACTAATCACTTGTAACTGTGATCATTTTTTTCTTAATGTTGAAACTATTTCTACAGAAGTTAGACAGTTATTCCTGCTTACCAAAAATAATATGACTCCTTTAACAATCATTTATCATATACCAATGATTCTAGTATCAAATAGATTTCAACTTCTCCAGATTACTGATATTATGTTTGCAGATCCCTGAAGATCTATTAAAGATCTATTGTTTTCTGAAGATTCCTCCAGTTTATACTCTGACCACTGATGAATCATTGAAATATCTTAACTGGAATGTTGCGGAAATAATACTCAAAGTGGCTGATAGGAAATGGATATTTTTTATTTCACAATTTGAAATCATATGCTTTTAGGAAATTTGGTCAGTTAGTCAAGTAGACATTATTGGGTAAACTGCACTTAATGTACCAACTATAAAAGTGGCGTCAATTGACATGGTCAGAAATACATATTATATGGGCAGGTATTGTAGGGTTATGTAGGCACTGTTAAACTTTAATTTTTGTACCCTAATAACTTTGCCCCCTTTCAACCGATTTCAAAAAATCTAAATAAAATGACCAAGTTACTAGGGTATGCTTAAATTTTTCTATGCACAGGCATAACATTGGTAATTTTCAATATTTTGAACCCAAATTTTCAACATAGCCATTTTGTCACATCACCTCATGAGCATGGCAGCTGTCATTTTTCACATCCTGGCTAAAACATGTTTTTGCACCTGTGGCATGGAATGACATTTTGGTGGGGGGTTGAACATTTTCACCTACTGGGTTCATGAGGTGGGGTCATAAAAAGATTATGTTGAAAGTTTGGGGTCAAAATATTAAAAAAAGAAAAGAGTTTATGAAGTTACATTGTTTGCAAGGATGCCCAGTGCACCACTTGGGACCATTTTGCCTTACTGTGCCAGTGAGCTAGGGGACCACTTTCCCTTACTGCGCCAGTGAGCTGAGTTAGGTGTGAACTCAGTGAGCTGGTTTATTGGAACAAGGCTGATGGGGAAGGTGCTGTAGCATGCAACACCAGCCCAGACCTGGGAAGGGACAGACCAGTGTATTGGTGCATATGCCACACCTTGTGGTGAGTCAAGGAGCCTTATCCAGAAGGTACTGACATGTGTGTCAAGGCCTGCATGGCCCACGCACTGGGTCAGAACTGTATCGAGTATTGTATTTATCTCATTTTGCTCAAGTCCCAAAGTGACCTGTGCAAATGAGGATATAATTGCACTATCATAAAAAGAAGGGAACTTCATTGCAAAAAACAATGTTAATGCTGACATTAGAGTTAAAGAACATAAAGTGCTCAAAGAAGGTAAGTGAAAAAACATTAGGAATTTGGGTCTCCAGAGTATTGGTGACTCAGTGGTGGGGTCCTCCTTGGGATTGTCAACCCTAATGCCCACCCTTTCCCCTGATCAGATGAGATCAGATGTGATGTTTTCACCCAGGGCCCACAGACCCCTGCATGAAGAAAGCTCTGACAGATTATGTTGGCCACACTGTATTACTATGAGTAACTAGCTTGGAGCTGTACCTTGTGCTTCAGACAGGAGGCTATGGGTTGAGGGGAGGGCAAGACCCCACCACTGATTCACCAGTACTCTGGAGACCCAAATCCCTAATGCTTCTTCATTTCCTTACTTTGTGTGCTTTGTATTCTTCAACTTTAATGTCTATATTAACATAGTTTTTTGCAATGAATTTACAGTAAATATGTAAAAGGAGTCCTTTACAATTCACTTACAATTTATAGCTACTGTAATTACTTTTTCAAAGTATCTTATAGCTCATAGAAAATGTTAGCTGCTTTTCTGACTATGTGTTCCCCCACTTGTGTAACTATTAATATAATATAGATGCATTGAATAACCAATATCCTTCCTGTTTGCTACGAGTGACTGCTCAACACTTGTGGAAAAGAAGAGAATAAGGGTACACAAGTGTTTCTACACAGTCAGGGAAATTTTTTGAGTAAGACCCTATCACTTCTTTACTACTTACACAAATTTTTGGCATTTTACCATACACAGTATTGTTGTTTTATTCCATTACAGTATTATATGTAACATTTATAGATAATTCAGTTAATTTAGTTTTTGTAAACTTACCTGGAATGTACTTAGTTTATTAGTGAAATAATAGACAATAACCATAGAAGTTGATTTTTCTTTCAATCTCTGAACTGCACTATCTTTATACTACTGGTTTAGATACCTAAGAATTTAAGAAATTACTACTTTAACTGTCTGTTTATGGAACATAAGGGCCTGGGTATGCCTATTAAGAGATCAAGAACACTTCAAAAATTTAACAATCAAAAGGCAGATATTGCGTTATTGCAAGAGATGCACATAACAGAACCAGAAGCTCCTAAACTGGTAAGATGGTGGGTAAGACTGAAACTTTATAGCACTTGTAAAGGAAACAAAAGAGGGATTTTTATCCTTATAAGGAAGAACTTGAACTTTTCAATGATCCAAGAACTAGAAGATAAGGAAAAGAGATGGATTTTGATTTCAGGTACGATGGAACGTGTATAGTGATATATTACTTTTACAGTCCATCTGAACCATCTCATCAGATACTTCTTACCATATCCAACAAAATTACAAATTCTGGGAGGAGACCTTAACTTAGCTCTTGACCCATTCCTAGATAGAAGTAAACACACACATACACACAAAATCAGACACCAAAAACAAATATAGAGAATCTCTCAATCAATTATTGAAAGACAACAACCTGTCTAATAGCAGGAACTTGCTTACTGTAACCCTGCTGGAAGAAATTATTTATTTCATTTGGTACCACACAACTCATACAGCAGAAATGCGTATATATTCATCTCGAAAGATTTGTGCAATGTGCTAGACAATGCACAGATAATTGATAACTCAGTTCATGAACTCATATCCAAAAACCTAAATACTTTGAGTTTAAGAGAAGGGTCTCCTAGATGGTCTCTCAATATCTGTCACCTACAAAACAAAGACTTTGTTAAAGACCTACTGAACAAATTCAAAACTTTCTTTGAAATAAATCAGGCACCTGGTATGTGACACTCAACAATCTGGGAGACATACAAATGTTTTTTTGGTGGGAGGTCTAATAATAGAATTTTTCTGTAAAAAGAAAAAAAAACAAATGAACTTGAAATGTAAACAAATGGAAGAAAAAATAGCACCTTTAACTTAAATCAGATTCAGTAAGAAATCAACACTTAATCCCTGAAATCACAAAACCAAAATATTAATTGAATAAAATTCAGTTTTGTTGAGCAGCAAATGCTACAAAGAAAATAAAACAATGACATTGAGAAGCAGAAGAAAAAACATCCTGACTCCTGGCAAATAGGATAAGCCACTGACAGTTCAGGTACTTTGAATATCTAGCCCAATATCTCTAGAGATAAAATTAATGAAGCAGTGAAAAATCTAACAGGAGGACCCCCAACCTGATGGAATCCCAGCAGAATTCTAGCAGTCACTCACAACACTATTAAATACCCAGCTACTTCAAGTTTATAGTGAGGCAAACGGAAATGGATGCTACCCCATCAACGAATTAAGCCTTAGTGGTGTAAATTCATAAAAAAGACAAAGATACTAATGAGTGCAAAAACTATAGCCCTATTTCATTGCTGAATATCTATTATAAAAGTATTGCAAAAATCTTGTCTAAAAGACTAAAAAACATTCTTCATGAAATAATAGGCCCTGGCCAAGTGGGCTACATACCTGGTTGGCAAGATTCTGACAACATTAGAATGATACTTTGCATTCTTTGGGTGTCTCCCAGTAAAGAAATCCCCTTTTCTTTGGTATCACTAGATGCTGCTAAAGTATTTGATTCTGTTGAATGAAATAGCTATATGAAGTCTTAAAACATCTTCGGTTCCCAATTTCCTATAGAAACTGTGTTAAGACTCTTTACAGCAATCCCAGGGCGGTAGAACTAATCAACTCAGTTAAGTCTCTCCCTTTTAAACTTTAAAGGGATCACAACACACATGCCATCTGTCTCCAGGGTTATTTGCATTGGAAATAGAACAATTGATCTGAACACTGGAAAAGAAAAAATATAGAAGGGCCCAGATATTCAAACTGCGCCATTGTGTGGCACAAGCCCCAGCGCCGCTCAAAATAGTTGCGCAGGGGTGTGGCCAGGGCGATATTCAACGGAGTTGTGCTATGGCACAACTTCTTTGAATATCCCCCCCGGCCACACCCACTGTACATGGCGCAGTGGAACTGCGCCAGTGCAAGTGGTCAGAGTGGAGCATTGAGGTACGCTGGTGCAAGTTCCATTGCGCCATGTGCAGCACCTGCGATATTCAATGGGTGACATGCAAATGGGGCCATAATTTATGCAAGGTGAAGGGGGCCATTTGCATCTAATTAAGGCCCCATTTGCATGCCATTAGCATGCAGGTGCGCCGATCCCTGACGGCTTGTGCCTGGCGCCTTGCCAGGCAGCAGCCATTGGAGACCGACGCCCCCTGCAGCCCGATTGCGGGAATAAAAGTAAACTCCCCCCAGCAGCCCGATCATGGGCATATCTGAATAGCCCCCCCCGAGCAGCCCGATTGCAGGCATAATGGAATAGTCCCCCGAGTAGCCCGATCGCGGGCATAATGTTCAACTTCCCCCACTCCCCAAGTAGCCCGATCGTGGGCATAATGTTCAACTCCCCAGGTAGCCCGATCACAGGCATAATAAATAACCTCCTCCACTCTCGGAGTAGCCGCCCAATCACGGGCATACTGTTCAATCTCACCCACGTAGCTCGATCGCGGGCAGAGTCTACCATCGCCCAGCTAGCCCAGGAGCCTGAGCCCTCCGAGCCCCACCACCCGCCCCATTAGCCGGGCGGGAGGCACCCCACCCGCCTGCTGCCCCACTGGCCGCTAACTGACAGCTCGGTAGGTGTGCATGCCCATGAGTCCAGAGCATGAGCCAATGGGTGTGCAACCATACCGTCAGCAGGCTGTCAGATATGTGAATGAATTCATTCATTCACATATCTGGACTGCCTTGTACGGTATGAAGTTCACACCCATTGGCTCATGCTCTGAACCAATGGACATGCAGCCTATCGAGCTGTCAGTCAGGAGCAGGGTGTCAGGTGGGTGGGGTGCTGCCGCCACCAGCTGATGGGGAGTGAGGTGGTGGGGGCTCCATGGGCGGGAGGGGTGGGGCCACTAGATCACCAGGATTCTGGACGTGGGGTTAAAGATGCCACCAGCAGTCAGGCTACTTAGGGGTAGAGGAAGTTGAACATTATGCCTGCGATCAGGCTACTCAGGGGTGGGGGAAGATGAACTTTATGCCCGCGATCGGGCTACTGGGGAGGACAGTTTCTATATGCCCGCGATCGGGCTACTCGGGGACACTTCAGCCCATGATCAGGGCATGGGGCGCCCGCTAGGTGTGGCAGGAACAAGTGGAGGGCCACCCACAGGTGGCAGCTGCTGTGTTGCACCCTGCAATGTGGCAGCTCACCTGTGGGTGGCCCTCAACTCTTCCTTTATTTTTGGCATAAAGTTGTGCAGGCATGGTAGGGGTTGCACCTGCATAACTCTGCACAGCCGGGCTGAATATGAGACTGTGCAGTTTATCTGGCATCCCCACCTGTGCCTGCATAGTTACTGATGCACCCATGATCAGGATTTGTGCAGGTGCACTTTTCCTTTTTAAATATCACACCGGGGTGCATCAGTGGGTTGTGCATGGTGCAACACTGTTGCGCCATGCACTACCCTTTTGAATATCTGGGCCACATTATCAAAATAAAAAAATCAAACCAGCAAAGTTCTAGCATTTGAAGATGGCTTTCTATTGACTTTCCCAAATCCCCTAACATCACTGACCAAAGTCATGGAGGTTGGTTAAGTCACTATCAGGATTGTCCATCAATCAGGAAAAGTCCTTTATGATGTGACTTAATAAAACCTGTTCCAACACCTTACTATGCAAACTTAAAAAATCTCCTTGGTAGTCAATGAGAAAGAAATTACAAATCTGGGTATACATTTGGCACCTTGATTTTAAAAACCTTAAAGCAAACCTAAAGCGTCTTTTACCAATAATAGAAAATGAGTACATTGTCTGGAAGCCACTGAATCTGTCAATTTGGAGGAAAGGGTAAACTCAATAAAAATGATCACAGCCCCCAAGCTCTTCTATATATTTAATGCTTTACCAATACAAATAGGGAAAATTGGTTTAAAAAACTAAACAATTTAATGCAAAACGTCATATGGAATGGGAGAAAACATCACCCCTCGTTAAAGAAACCATGGTTACCTAAAACAAAGATGATTTTGAACTACCAAATTTTTAAGTATACCATTATGTTTTTTCCCTAAAACAATTAGTAGCCTTTTGCAGTATGAGAAAAAAAATATCATGCCTCCATTTGGACTAAATATGAAGCCACACTGCTTGCCATGAGCCAAATTACAAATTGTTCTTTTTTCTCTCTCCACCTAAAAAATTTAGTCAGTCATCCTAAGATCTGACACCCAATAACAACCTTCAAAAAAGCTAAGATGTTACTGAATTGAAATCAGTTATCCAGTGAAATGATGTGTTTATGGAACAACCCTTCTTCCAGGTATCAAGAGAAATGTGTTTCTAGACCCTCGTTGCAGAGAAAGGGAATCTGCACTTTAGGATATTTTTGACTTTTCCTCTGGTTTCCTAGTTTCTTTGGCACATTTCTGTGACCAATATAGAACTGATTTGTTTGTTTATTTACAACTAAAGAATGCCATTGATCCTCACATCACTACAAAGTGAACCAATGCAAAAAAATGGTATAGAATGGAATAAAATGATCAAATGGATGAGGGGCAAAACAGCAGCAGATATAATCTACAAACTTTTTAATGCCCTGGATAAAGACCCTACAGAGAACTCAAAAAGGAGACGGGAAATACCACTTAATAGAAAGCTAACAGGTCAAGTGTGAGAAAGCCTATGGCAAAATGCTTACAAAACCTCTAAAGAAATGCAAGGGAGGGTGATTCAATTCAAATATTGCATTATGTTTATTACAACCCTGACATCCTAACCTAAACTGGAAACTCAGAGCCAATGTATACCATATCTTACTTTTCTGTCCCTATTTGAAAGAGATATAAATAATTTAGCTGTCAAGGAAAGAATGAGTCATCTGGCTACTGACTCTTTAAATATCTTTGATAAAGCATGGAATCTATTTCTTACATATTTACAAAATGTCTGAACAAATTATCTCAAATGAAATGTGTTTCTGGTAGTATATTACTTAATGTAATATTGTTCACTGTCTATTTTATAATAATAATAATAATAATACATTTTTTTTCACATATGCCCCTTTTGGGCCATCAAGGCGCTTTACAAAAAAAGATAAAAACAACCATATAAAACAATACACATAAAAATAAATAAGTAGCATATAGCTATGATAGATAACAGGGATTTTGCACTTAAATCTTGACGTTTTATTTGCCTAATAAGTTGCATTATGTCTAGGTAGTGTATTTTGTCTTAAAATCAATAAAAATATTGAAGCAAAAAAAAAAAGATATCTCCTGAAATTTCTGTAATGTCTCTGGAGAATTTGCCTGCCTGTTTGCAGTGCCACTATAGGACCACAAGAGAGAATCTTCAGATATATCACAAAATCTTCAGATATGTCACAAAATATTAGAAAACAACTGGCAATGTCAGTTGTTGCATCTGTAAGTCAACCAGTAGACTAACGGTATAGGTCAAAGCTAAAAAAATTCTTCATATAGAAAGGATTCTTAAAATAAGTGATAATATGGCCATTCTCCTTAATATTAAAAAAGGATGCCGTAATAATAATACATGTTTATAATCTCCCATCTATGTCAAAACATTGCAAAGGACTACTGTGGTATGATCCAGAACTTATTTTACATTTTGCACAGTCACCGAAGAAGGTTCACACTGGAACAGTGGTGCTTCCAGACAAATCAATTCAGTTTAGGACAAGTTTCGGAACCTAAATCCCTTTATCTTTATTTGATAAAGGAACTAGGTCCCAAAACATGTCAGGTGGGTACTGCCTGAACACTTGTTCTTGCCCCAGTCTTTAATAAATGCTATAAGCAGAAACTGAAACTGGAGCCTGGTGTTATTTTCATTGGTGGTGAGTGCTCAACTACTTGTGCTAAATGTATTTTAGGTTTTCTCTTCTAGCCAGAAACATTGTTATTAATCTTAGGAGACATTAATGCAAGAATTGGCAATTACCATATTATTTCCTTAGACGATTCTCTGTTAGATTAGGATATATTCTTAAATAGATCAAACCTTGAAAAAACTGCCAAAGCTAATGCCTCAAAGTTATTTCAAATGATGGAGAAATTGAATAAAACTATATTAAATGGGAGACTCAATGGAGACTCTCCTGGTATGTTTACTCATTTTTATCCTTAGACTCTAATACAATAGATTACTTTAGCTGCCCAATAATGTAGATTAAAAACTATCATCATCTGGTTGTTGAAATAAAATCTGATAGCCACCACTTCCAAATATTTTTTTTCTAAACCTTTTTGTGCCAGTTTTGAAGGTGACATTACATTCCCCCAAAAAACAACTGTTCCCCATATCATAACTGATAATATGAAAAAGGTGAACAGGAACAATGCTCTTATCAATATACTGTTAGAAACATTTTATATAGAATATGGACAACAAAATATCTGTGAGGATTCTAAATTAAAGATCCTATACCCTGATTATGAATTATATTTTGTGTACCTTTAAAAATGAATTCCCATGATGTATGTTACCGTTCAAGCTAGGAAAGAAGTTGAAGGCCAGTCTTAAGTGATAATATGTGGTAAGACAAAACAGATGCCAAACTTGCAAATCCCTGATGAGTCAGTGAAAAGCTGAAGCCCTGATTAAGGGACCACCCAGCTGAGCAGAGCCAACACTGCACTGTAGGGCTTCAGGAATGTTTCCCATACCAACAAATCATTCTTTACTTGAGCAGACAACCTGACCCTTGAGGACCTGCCAGTTGCTTCCCTAACTACCCATTGCATGAACATGCAATTTTTCAGTAAGGATGCATAATATTAAGCAGCCTATTGGCATGCACCTGCCCATGTAATACTAACTCCTATATTTCATGCCCAATAGCTACAGACCTTGCAGGTGTACAGAGAGCTACCTTAAAGTTGCCTCTATATTCGCTTTCACCAGCCAGGCTCCCTTACTACTCACCACCACAAGCATGATGCCCAATTGAAGGATTCATACATAACCTGGAACAAGAGACCTCCGATCTGGGGGTGGAACTGGTTGGTTGGTCTGATCATCACATTGTGTCGTTCAACTTTTGCACCCCCCTTCATAGGCCTACCCCTGTGGAGATGGTCAGTTATCACCCTTTGCGGGATGTGAGCCCTGAAGGCCTACCAGTGGTGATTGACCTCTCGGAGTTTCCTGAGCCTAGCTCAGGCCCAGAGATCTTAGTCTTAGCCTATAATAAGGCTGTCTCTATGGCTCTGGACATGATTTCTCCCATCCGTGTTCATCCTCTCCAACTTTGCTCGCAGGCCCGCTGGTTTGATGGGACTTTGAGGGGGTTGTGGCAATTAGGACAAAGGTTAGAGTGGTGTTGGCGGAAATCTGCCCTAGATGCCGACCACCTTAGATTGGTGGAACATTATCAGGTCTACCAATCAGTGATCTCCTGTAAGACGGCAGAGTTCCTGTCCAGGGAGATTGCTGCCGCTCAGAATCGACCAGCTCAACTCTTCCAAACTGTGGACAGATTGTGCAACCCAGCCTGTCTGCAGTTTCAAATAACTTTTTTGCAATTGGAGTGTGATGAGCTTGCTCAATTCTTTGCGAATAAGGTGGCTGACATCAGATCAGAGATCCTACTGACCTGCTCTGTGGGGGATGCTGTTGGTCAGCATACAGTCACTACACCTCATGCTTCCTGGAATACCTTTGACCTGCTGGAGTTCGTTGATGTCATGCTGATTGTCCTGGGCATGTGCCCTATGTGTTGTAGTTTGGACCAGGGTCCAACTTCCCTGTTTATGGGTTGTTATGATATCACTGGCCCGGTCCTGGCTCAGATTGTCTAGAGCTCCTTACACTCAGGTGAGTTTCCAAGCTCCCTGAAGGAGGCGGCGGTAACACCCCTCCTGAAGAAAGCTTTCTTGGACCCCAACGTCTTAGCTAACTACAGACCAGTCTCAAACCTCCCTTTTATGGGGAAGGTTATTGAGAAAGTAGTGGCAGTACAGCTGGAAAACTACCTGACCATCCATAATATCCACAGACCTCTCCAGTCCGGTTTTTGAAAGAGACATAGTACCGAGACTGCACTGGTTCGGGTGCTCAATGATCTTCTGATGGCAAGAGAGCAGAGAGACTGTTCCATTCTGGTGCTCCTTGATCTCTCTTCAGCCTTTGACACTGTGGACCATGGGGTGCTGCTTGAGTGCCTGAGGTTCATCTGTGGCCTGTCAGGTACGGTCCTCAGGTGGTTTACATCTTTCCTCAGTGGCAGAATGCAGAGACTTGTGTCTGGAATTTTTTCTTCAGACTCACTCCCTCTGCCATGTGGGGTCCCTCAGGGCTTGGTATTGTCCCCCATGTTGTTTGCAGTGTATATGCTGCCCCATGGAGACATTGTAAGATGGTATGGGCTAAGGTTTCACTGCTATGCTGATGATACCTAGCTCTACCTGTCTTTTACGCCCGACCAGGATAGTGCTCTCCTGGTATTTAACAACTGCCTCGCTGTAATCCAGGATTGGATGAATTCGAGCTGGCTAAAGGTGAACGCGGGAAAGACTGAGTTGATGGTTGTGGATCCAGGTCACCGGATAGAGGGGTTGAGGGCTGGTCAACCCTCTGGACTTTATCTGGGGGGGGTCCCAGATTCTTACCTCTGAATGGGTGCGAGACCTGGGGGTGGTGCTTGACGATGGGTTGACCCTTCAATCTCAGGTGTCTGCAGTTGTCAAGTCTGCCTTTTATCATCTTAGTAACATCACCAGGATCAAGCACCTTGTTCCGTCTGGAGGATCTGCCTACACTAGTCCATGCCTTTGTGACCTCATGCCTTGACTATTGCAACTCCCTATACCTAGGGTTTCCTTGGGTTGATATCCACCGCTTGCAGTTAGTGCAGAATGCGGCAGCTCGATTGTTGATGGGGATGTCTCATTCCTTGCATATTACCCCTGTGCTGCATGATCTGCACTGGCTGCTGATTCAGTGGTGGATCACCTTTAAAGTTGGTTTACTGACTTATAAAGCCCTTCATGGACTTGGCCCTGATTACTTGAAAGAGCTTCTTGTTCCCTACTGCCCTGTGCGACAGCTCCGTTCAGCTGATGAGGGGTTGCTGGAGATTCCTAGCGTAACTTTGAAATATTCCGTGACCTGTGCATTTATGTTCGTGGCCCCTACCCTCTGGAATTCTGTACCCCACCAGCTTCGGGAGTGCACGAATGTGGGGGGATTTAAACAGGCACTTAAACCTTTTTTGTACCATCAAGCTTTTCTGTGATGCATTGTTGCTTGGATTTGTTATTCTGGTTAACTGCTGTCTGTGTTTTATGTGATTATGTGCTTGATTTTTGTACAGCACCTTGATAATTTTGAAAGGCTCTTAAAAACTAAAGATTTTATTATTATTAATATAATCATTCACTGGCATCCCCACCAGATCAGAGAGATAAGAAATCATCCTCTACTGACCCACCATCATGATGGGCATCAAGTCTGATGGCAATTGTCTGATGTCCGGCTGCAATGATGGCTCAAAGTGTTCCACAATCCAGCCCAGCCAGCACCCTTTGTCTTGCTTGAGAGTCACCATGTGAGGCAGATCTGAGAAGAACGTTAAGTTCACTGAATGCTTTACCCTCCAGAGGCTGGCATAGTGGATTATGAAAGTGGGATAAAACTGGACAACTGGTAGGCATGCCAGGGGTAAGATTAAAACTCTAGACAGGGCTGCAGTACAGCCCAGTTAACTAGAGATTGCACCCAAGTTGTTAGAGCTTTCTCTTGAATTGTCCATAACTTCTTCCTCCATAGAATGATTGTTCTGGGCACTTGGAGTAGGGTGGAAAACCCAGCAGGAGGAGCAGGTGGGCAATATCTTATAGTTCCTGGAAAAGAACAATGCTCTTTGCTGATATCCCAGCAGGTCTCTTTCCTGTTGTCAGGTTTTCCTACCACTAGGACAAACTGCTAACAGTATGCTGAAGTTGGAAAAGGAGAGTCTACTTTTCTATCCCCAGGAAGTTATCCACGCATCTGATATTTGAGCAGAGCACAGCATTTGTCTGCTACCCTCTCCACCACCACACTGGCGAGGAAGTCAACTGGCTAATTGTAAATGGTTTTCACCATCTTTTGGAACTTATGAGCAGTTTTCTTGTCTGTACATATCGTCATCATGTGCTCTTTTTCCCTAAGCAGCAAGTAAACATTGTCCATATACTCCTCCTTAAAATGTTCTTATAAAGCCTTTGATAAATAGAAGCCAAGCACCCAAAGCAAGACTGAAGTATCCCACCTTCAGCATTGCTGCCCAAATCCCTGGGAACTAGTACTTTGCATTTGCCCCTGATGGGCACCAGTGGGCTGTGCAGACACTACCAACAGTGTAATCATTGGAGATCAATGGGTGAACCACCCATTGTATCTGCCACCACCTGAGCATGCTGTCTTGGAAATGTTGATTTGCCCTGGGCTGTCTCTGCCCTGCCTCAATTAGTGTTGCCAGCCCTGCCAGGTGCTAAGTCTGCTAGACACCTTGGTTAACATTATGGACTCCAGTTGCACCAGTTGCCCTTTGCCTACCCTTGTTCAGCTAACTAATACCATGTCTGATTTAGGCAGCTCTGCCTCTGTCCCTTCTGGCAGCCCTCCTGCCTAAACCCTGTGCTCTAATAATTGCACCAAAGATTACTGTCCAGTATGCTGTCTAACCAGTTACCCACAGGGACCACTTTGCAATCTGGCATACAACTGCTGGCTGACACATGGGGGCCAGTTCTCAAAGGGAAAAGAAAGACACAACACTTGTGTCCAAAGAGAAGGACACAAACGGTGACTTGTGCAAAAAGATGCAGCAAATGTGATTCTTAAATGTGACCTGCGGCATAGTAGTGTGACCCTGCACCAAAGAGGCCATGCGCTGCACTTGCGCCAATTCCTCAGATGTGCAATGGTGTAATGCGACTTGTGCCATAGAAAAGCAGCAGTGTCCCCTTTTCTGGGATTCTAGAAACCATGGAAGGACAAGATGCACTGTTACAAGAAGGCACAAGTTACACGGGGCTGGCATAAGTGCACTAGAGCATATAAAGAGGCCCAGGCAGAGACACAACAGACTCACTGTAGAGCCAGCAGTGTGCACACACAGCAGCCAAGAGTGACAGTGAGGATGTCAGCACCAGTAGCATTACTGGACATCATGTTATCAGCAAAAAGGTGGCGTAGGCACCGCAGGTGGCAGGATGGCAGGAACCAGGGGAACAGACCACCACCAGTGAAGTACATTGCTGCCAGGCACCATCCGCCATGTGTGTACCAAGCTAGGAACTCATACTTGGACCTCATGGAGGAGCAGTGCATAGAACACTACCACATGAATAATTTCAGCATTGGAGAGCTATCCGAAAAACTGTATGCTGAACTACAAAGTGGTACTCAAAGGGGGCATGCCGTGCCTGTACAGGTCAAGGTGAGCACAACACTGTGCTTCCTAGCCATTGGGAGCTTCAAACTCCCACCGGTGATACTGTGGGGATATCACAGCCTGCCATGTCCAAGTGTGTGAGGCAGGTCCTGGATGTGCTGCTGCGCCGGGTGCACAGGTACATTGTGTTCCCACGGGAGACACTACAGCAGCAGGCAGTGAAGCAGGCCTTCTACAATGTGGCACAGTTCCCACATGTCCTAGAAGCCATAGACTGTACACACATGGCCATTGGGACACCAGCAGGAGAGGGGAGGTGTATGTAAACCGCAAGGGCTTCCACTCCATGAATATGCAAATGGTGTCTGAAACACAGTGCCACATACTGGATGAGTTAGCCCAGTATCCTGGATCCTGCCATGACTCATACATCCTCCAGAATTGTGGCCTACCTGAGGCCTTTGAAAGAGGAAACATTACAGGAGGATGGCTCATAGGAAGGTGGCACTGGCATACAGAGGTGCACGCCACACCCTGCATGTACATAATGCAGGAAAACATCTGTGCAGTCTCTGACTGTACAGCATGTGGGTGTGGGTAACGTGTCAAACAGGAGGGCTAGATGACATAGCATGTGCATGTGGACTGCATAATATCACACCTGTGTGGGACCTGTGGCACTAGGGGAAGTGATGAACTGCAGTGCCATGAGTGTGTACATCCATCATGTGTTCTCTCCACATCACAGGTGACAGTGGATATCCACAGATGCCATGGGTCATAATACCACTACATCACTCACAGAACGAAGCTGAGGAGGGGTAAAATGAGGCTCTTGTATCCACCCAGTCTTTCATAGAGTGAACATTTGATGTCCTCAAGTCTTGCTTCAGGTGCCTGGACCACTCAGGAGGAGCCCTGCAATACAGCCCAGAGATGGCATGCAAGATCTTTATGGCCTGCTGTATGCTACACAATCTGGTCCTGAGCAACCGTGTGCCACTACCAGATATGGATGATGTACAAGACATGGGGAATTTGAGATGACGACACACAGGGTGCTCACACAGAACACCCACAGGGTCATGCTGTAGTCAGTCATGCAGGACAAAAAATGCCAGTCAGGAGCTCATCCAACACCACTTCACCTGAGGGAAACCATCACCCAATAGGTGGCACTGGCAGCACTAGGCAATGTGCATGTCAGACGTCATCCTACAGTACTGTGTCTTGCAGTAGCACTGAGGCCATGTGCATGTGAGGTGGAAGACATGCTGCCCAGTGCCATCCACCAGCCAAGGCGACACTGTAAACCAGCCAGTGGCCATAGCTGGTGAGCGGTATCTGGTGGACACAACAACCTTCAGAGTTGTGACCAACTGGGATGGAGTATCAGCACATCAAATGCTGTGGGTAGGGAGTAGCCAAATGGGCGAACAGGTGGATGGCCTGTGGTGTATCCTACAGTGGTGGCCCTCAGGGACAGACATATGTAGTGTGGCAGATGACAAACTGACCACCAGGCCCAGAACACATCTTACACTGGCAACCCCATGACCTACTGACCATTGGGTACTGTAAAACAGGCAGGCCCTTGTACATATCCCCCCTGGGTGTTTAAACACATTGCGACACAATATGATGCAAACCACAAGACACATCATTTAATACTGCAAAACACACATGCTGCTAAAAAGTAACGCATGTGAGATATGCATTGGGAAAGTGCTACACATGTGGTTTGTGTTGGAAAAGTGCCATACAAAGTGGCAAATGTGGAAGCGACGTTGCCACACACCTGGCGGTAGCTCCATAGGCATGCATAACATCATACTTCACCAGAGTCAAACAGCAGCCCAAGGGTGTACATTAGGGGCTGTGAAAGGTGGAAAACAGTTGCAATGACAAATCTGAGTGGTTGGGCACCAAATATTACACCAGAAAAGACAGCTCAGCTGGTCAATCTGGTACAGCAATGGGGAAAGACCCTGCTACCACCTGGTTCCCAAAGGCACACACCAAGTGATAGGGACAGGGTGTGTAGACAGATTACGGCATGCCTGCAGAGGATTTCAGGGGTGAGGAGGACCCCACTCCAACTAATGTACAGGTATAAAAATATGGCAAGATGTGACCCCACCATCCTCCGATGACTAATGGACATCGCCACAGCCTCCTATGTTGCCATGAGGACTGGCCAGCATCTTGCAGAAGATAGGTGCAACAACCAAACCGGTGGGCAGGGGCATGTCATTGTAAAGGTGTTGGCTGTCTGTGTGCCTGTAAAACCGATACATGTCCCATACCATGTCCCCACAGGATGTGTCCACCAGGGATTCTGGGTGGGAGTCAGATGACACAACGAACAAGGCATCAGCACCTGACCAGGATGGGCAAGGTAAGTGCACTAAGTGACATAGCCACATTGCCAGCTGTAGTGCATGCCAAACACCCCCATCACCATACAAGGCAGCATGCATGACCCTGTTGAACATGAGGTGTCTTAGAGCCACAGTGCAATGACTCGGCAGCAAATATAACACATGCTACACTGCACCATGGAATGCACATTATGCAGATACAGTGCAACAGAGGCTCCGCCTGGTCCAGGCATCAGGATGGTTCTCCCCAACAGGCACCCTGCCCTGGACATGTATTCCAGGCCACACCCCAACACACAACTGAGACCAGACCCTGGTCTAGTGACAGTGTAACCCCCAGCACTGGGGGGAAAACTCACCAGTCCACAGGCTGCTGTCGGTTGTGTGGAACAGACTGGCATATGTGCCTGGCCTGGATTGTCTGTTTCGGGGTGGCCATCCCGATGCTGAGAACAGGCAGAGTCACTGTTGCAATACATCCGCATAATGGGCCTGCCATGGTGCCGTGACATGTGTAGTATTTGCTACAGTTTCAGCACACTGCAGCAGTGTGACACCTCATAGGCAGTGCTTTGGAGGGGTGTACACTGTTCCAGGACTGGGAAATGGCGTTGGTTGTGTGTTGGGGGGGCCTTCTGGAATACAGGACAGGAGCAGGTGTTCAGTTGTGGATGGTGGGGGGCAGCATACCCTTTTTGGGTCCATCCGGGGGTACTGTGTGCCTGCTGGTCCCTGAGCATACACATTCTGTGGCAGAGCTCCCACTGCAATATCCAGCAGCCCCCTACACCACCCTGTGGGCAGCACTACACACCATTCTGTATGGTGCATAGTGTGGGCCCCCCCATACCAACCCTCCCACTGGGCAGGCTTTGGTACTGCCCCTGCGGCTAGTGAATCATGTGCACACCTGGTGTGCTCACCTTTGTTTACTGCTGCTGTTGTTCTGCAATGCAACAGGTGCATGGCATTCCCAAGTCTGTCTGCTCATGTGCCCGGTGCCCATGACATGTAGGCATCATGCATATAGCCAAATCAGGGCTGCTAGGTGTACAGGCTGGGGGGGGGTGGAGGTGGGACCATTGGTGGACTGTGCAGTAATCTATAGTCTGGCACCTATGGCTCAATGCCATAGAATGTGTGATATCGCACATAGGCAACAGGAACACAGGGGTGACAGATGACCTGGTAGATGTGATACCAGCTGTTGGGAGATGGGTGATGGGTATGGGGTAAGCATGACACATGACCAGACAGTGGGTAGGCATTGTGATGTGGTAGTAGGTAAGGCCAGGTGTGTGCTCAACTGCAAGGTAGGGGCCTGTACCAGTGGGTGGAGGGGGTCACTGTGCCCATCTATGGGACATTGGCATGGCTCTATCACACAAGTCATGTGGTCATTGTTGGTGGTAACACCTAGGGAGGGCTGTGGACAGGGTGGGGCAGTGCAGGGGAGGCCTACAATATTGGTGGTGGTAATGCCAGGTATGGGTTGTGTAGGGATAAAATGAGGACTACATATGTCACTCAGTCTCACAAAGGTACTGTGGGGACATGAGGGATAGCACATATTTGACTTAGGTGTACATATGGTACAAGGGGGGGTTGAGTCCCAGAAGTGCTGTTTGCTGTGTAGTGGGGTATTTCATGATGGTGAAGGGGCAGCACAAGTGGGACACATGGCAGTCCTTCAACATACGGAGGGTGTTGGCCAGTTGGAATGGCCAGCCGGAGGTGGTGGTAGGGTCTGTACCACGAGGCCTGTGCCACTCCATGGCACTTTTGCGTGAGTCACTGACAGTACAAGGCACTGACATATTTCATTTCTATGTCACAGGTGCTGGTTAGCATGGAGGGGGAGCTCTGAAGAGGGATAGCCCAAGGTACAGGGCACTGACTAGAGCCATGCGGCACCAGAAGAGCAAAGATGCCCATGCCTACGAGGACAGTACACAACGCTGTACATGGCAGGCCTGCCATGTACCCTCAGACAGTAGTGAGGATGTGCAGCAGCAACAGGTCTGGGACACACCTGTGGCAACAGCTGGACATGGGGTCACATTACATGCACAGCCCACCCAGGAGGGTGAGGGGGTGAGTGACGGACAGAATGATAGCCCGATGGGCACTGACGATCGTTGGGAAGTGGCACATGAGGTGGACACTGGCGAGGCTGAACCTATGGACATACCACACAACATTGTTGGCCAGGATGCAGGTGAGGGGACTGTTGAGGTAGAGACGGTTGACAAGCCTGGACAGCAGCTTCAGGTACTGAACACTGGCCAAGATGCAGATGAGGGGGCTGGCGAGGAGGAGGTGGCTGAAAGGCCTAGACAGCAGCTTCAGGTACTGGACATTGGCCAAGATGCCCAAGTCCACATGCCTTCCCGAGAGTGGGCCCAGTGGATGGCAGGCATCATAAGGGATGTCTTTGTGGACAAGACCCATCTGCAGGGTTCGCACCATGCCTTCATGATGGCACTACATGAGTGGCAGTAAAGTATATAGACACAATATCGTTCCTTTGCTTGTTCTGGACATTGGGTGGCAGGTCCTGTTAGTTTGTTGCACAGGGTATTGTTCTTGTTGTTCATGTCATTGCATGTGGAATTTTTCTTCTTGTATGTGTTCCACATTTTGCTGCATACTGTACCTAACATCATGCCCTTCTGTGCCCTGATACTGTCCCATCTGACCCCACCCGTTGTGTCTGTTACCTTTCTTAATCAAGTTGTTTTGTTGTTTTCTGTTCACCTTATTGTCACTGTGTATTTTTTGCATGGGTGTGTTAATGTCAACAACCCAGGGTCTGTTGCAGTGCCACAGTAGCCTTGCTCACACACACTGTGGACCCTATGGTGCTGTGTACTGCATGGGTACAGGCACCATAGGGGCACGTATGCACTGCTAAGTGGTTGACTGTGGGAAGTGTCAGGTCACCGTGCTGTGTCACACTCATCCACCACTTTTTATGTCCCCCCCATGGCAAACATATCTCCCCACTATGCACATTGCAGGCAGGTGTTGACTGATCGGTCTATTGAGAACTGCACCACAACAACAATAACATTGTGTGGATTTGCACATTTTATTCTGTGGCTTGGTGTGTGCAATACCATGTGATGTTTCACATTCTGTTACACATAATGTGGTTTGTCATGTCCATACACCTGTACATGCATGTGCTTGCCCAATCCCCGTACACATCACCCACTACTTTACCCTCTGCAGTCCCCATACCAATGATAACCCTACAGGTATGGTTGTCCTCTTTTTTTACATATGTTGCACCATTAGAGTTCACAGGATTTTATACCTCCCTCAATGATGGGTCATACCATCTGTGGCACCATCTGTGTCACACATGACAGTAAGTGTCACTGGCTGTTGGCGTTGCTGCACAGGCTCCAGCCCACACTCAGGTGGGCAGGCGGGGGCTGCTGTTGTTGTGTGCTCATGCCTCTGTGCCTGTTGTCCCCCTCCCACAGCCACCCCTGGGGCACTGTCTCGCACATCTGTGCTGGGGTCCTCTATGGGCATATTCCTTCACTTCCTGCCATGTTTCTTGGGTTGTGTGACAGTGGTTCATGCTGTGTGCGACTCCCCTATGGCCTGACTAGCCCTGTCCTCCGGCCCATGCATAGGCACCATTCCGCTGTCAGTTGGCCAGCTTCCACTTGCACTGGGCTCCTGTGCCTGCACTGGGCATAATCCATGGGTGGAGGTGGTAGTGGTGGTGGTTGTGACTGCTGGTCCTGTGGGACCCAACATGTTGTGTGATGTGACAGGGACTTGGGTGGCAGTGTCTGACACCTATGTGCCATGTCTGTGTGGGGACACCTCTTGTGGGAGCATGCTGGTGTGTTAAGGCAGTCAGCAGTGTTGGGCCTTGTGACTGGTGTGTGCAGGCTTCACTACTCCGCAGGGGTTGGGTTGGCTGGATGTGCATGGCACCCCCTATGCAACATGGTAGGAGGCTGTGGCTTTGCCTGCAGTGTATCCCCTATTGCCAGCAACACGGATGTCAGGGCTTCAGTCTGCCTTTGCTGCAGGGCTATAGAGCACTCCATTGCCATGGTGCAGCATTTCAGGGCCTCCATTTGCTCCTGGGCACAGTTCTGCATCCCATGGAGGACCACCACAATGTCAGGCAGCACTACATTGGTGTCTCATGAGCCTGCCTGTATGGCACTGAAGATGCCTGACAGCTGTCTCTCCAGGCTTTGATGTTCCTCCAGGCTCCTCCATGGTGCAGCAAGTTCATGTGTCAGCTCCTCCTGCCTCACCACCACAGATTCACAATAGTTGCCCAGGTATGAGGGTGTTGTGTCCTTCTCTTGGAGGCTTCTGGTGGCCTCCTCTGGGGGCCTCCAACTCAATCACACTTACTGGACTTATGTCCTGGGCAACATTATTATGTATACTAGGAGCATGCACTATGTCCCCAGTGGTTCCTTGTTCATCTGGCAGGTCCTCTGTTGCCAACATCTGGCTGTGGCTGTCTTCCATTATGTCAGCCTCCCATTATGTTGTCTTTTCATCTATCTCCATGTCCTCCTCCTCTTCCCCCTCATCATGCTGTGCTGGCATGTTGGAGGTACTGGCCATGCTGCTGTCCCTCTCACTGTCCACATCATCTTGGCTGGCTTGCTGGCTGCCTCTTTCATCTACATCACCAGTTGTTGTGTCACTAGGCACTGCTGTGGTCTCTGTGGGGTAGAAAGGCTCTCATGAACTAGTGGCCTTGATGGAAGAGGGATGCCTGGATATGGTGGCAGTCACAGAAACATGGTACACAGAGAACCATGACTAGGATGTCAATAAACAAGGGTATACAATCTATAGGGGGTACAGGGAGAATAAAAGAGGAGGAAGAGGAGTAGCTCTCTATGTAAGGGAAGGGATCAAAGCAACAGAACTAAAGGGTAAACAGGGAGGACAGGAGGCACTGTGGGTCACCCTGGAGACAGAAAATGACATCACAATCACACTGGAGTTGTATATAGAACCCCATCTCTGGGGGAGGCATTGGACAAGGAAATGGTAGAAGGCATCCTTAGAATGGCAGAACAAGGGGATATATTGTTGATAGGGGACTTGAATATGCCAGATGTTAACTGGAGCACCTTTGCTGCAGCCACATCCAAGAGCAGGGTCATTCCTGATGCCCTGCAGGGGGCATGCCTCAGACAGCTAGTGTCGGAACCCACTTGGGAGGGAACAATCATAGAACTGGTACTCTCAAAAGTGGGTAGCCATCTGGGACAAGTGACCACCAAACAGTGTGGTTCACAATAAACACAGCCGTAGAGTCAAGCCATACAAAAGCAAGGGTATTGGCCTTTAGAAGGGCTGACTCTGGAAAAATGGGAGAGTGCCTCAGAAAAGCACTAGCAAACAGGTAAAAAGGAGGGGTGGAGGAACAATGGGGAAAAATCAAAACAGCCATCACAGAGGAAACAAGCCTTTGTGTGAAACAAATCAACAAAACAAAATGAAGGAAAAAACACTATGGATCTCAAAAGAGGTGGTGGTAAAGGTTAAGGAGAAAAAGGTAGCATTCAGGAAGTATAAAGCAACAGAAGAAGCAGGACAGAGAACTGTACCAGTTAAAGCAGAAGGAAGTGGGGAAGGCAGTCAGAATAGCAAAGGCCCAAACTGAGGAAAAGATAGCCAACTCAGTTAAGAAGGGGTATAGAACTATTTAGAGATACATTAGGGAGTGAAGGAAGACTAAGGGAGGGATAGTGAGGCTTAATAAATGGAAGAGGAGGTGGGCAGAGGATGAAAGTGAAAATGCAGGGATATTGAATGAATATTTCTGCTCAGTATTCACAAAAGAAGAGGGGGGGGGAGGTACCAAAACCAAACAATAGAAGCACTCTGGCTAGGGGGGTCGATACCAGGCCATTCACAGAAGAAAGAGTCCTGAAAGAACTCCTAAAACAGAAGGTGGACATTATAGGGTTGCCAACATTGGATCTGAAAAATAAGAGACAGACCTCTGCCTGCCCTGCGCCATCCCTGCCTCATGGCCCTGCCCTGCCCTCCCAACCACTTCCCAGGCTGACATCGTAGAAAGGTATTGATTATTTTTCAGGTATGGCAACTTGTATAATAATCTATTTTTCTCAGTAAATTTTACAACATGTGCAATTTGAGGTGCCAGAAGGTACATCTACAGTGGTGCAGCCCTCCTCCCCCAGCACAAGTTAGAAGCAGACCAATATTCTACAGTAACAAACCATCTTCTTGATGAAATGCAAATAGACCAATTTTAACCATCCTCCTTCTTGTTCTTTATGAAATGCAAACAAGTAAACTAATTTAGCCACCATTCTTGTTCTAAAGCACAGAGGAAACCAAAGAATACAAAAAATGAAATGGAGTGCCCCCACTGCCCACAACTTTCAACCCCTTCCTCAACGTGCCTAGTTGAAAAAATACTGTACTTTAAAAGGATGCTTCTAAGATTCTGAACTTGCAGCATCATGTAACTTGCATACTTTATTGCAGAGAAAATCAGTGACATGCATTCTTTCTTTCCCACGCTCACTCAGCTTGCCTGTGTGAGAAGTGTTTATAGCAGAGACAGACAACCCCAGCAGTCTAAGGCAGCTTGCTCTCAGCCAGCACTGATTCTTTCAGCTCAAACTAGCTTTTTTGGCAAACCAGTCCCTCTCCTGGCTGGCTTGACCTTCCCCTCCCCTCCCCTCCTCAGCACCAGCCGCTCTGCCCTGATCCCTCACCTCTGCCCTCCTTCAGTCCAGGCTCCTCCTTGGACGCCAGCCAGACGGCCAGGTCCCCTACTCCCCCAGGCAAGCATAGCAAGCTACCAACCAGTTAATGGAGAGAAAGGCACCCGCTCACAACTGCTGTCTTACTTGTCTCCACTGGCACTGATCTACTGTTGCTAACCTCTCCCTTGGTTTTTGCAGCATGAATAAAAGTAATAGTAGAAGTAGCCAGCCAAGATTTCTACATTATTTCATGTCTGCAACACAGTGCAATGAGTCCCCCACCCATGACAATTAATTTCTGAATGTGTGTATGCAGCTGTGCAGCTGTAGCACTTACTTTTTACTCAGTCAAGTCAACTCTGACGGAGTTCTTTGTTCTTAATTTGAAGAAGACTTGCAGCAGTGCAGGCAGCAGTGACTGTGACTCCCCATCCCCGGGCCCACCCTGATCAGTCCTCCGTCCTCTCCTCTCACGCCTCCAGGCTGGCTGACTGCCACTCTGACACTGTTGTCCATGGACCACCACTGTCCACAGATCGTCCCATCACAATCAAGCCAGGTCTTAGAGGCTTCTAGGCAATCTGGTGGCCACAAGCAGCTCCTCACATTTTATGGTGTCCCTTGTTGGTTGCGGAGTCACACAATGCAGACAGATAAAAAAAAAAATGACCAACAACTCACTTGCAGAGTCACAGGCAGCTTGAGTTGCAGCAGCAGCAGGCAGCTTCTCTTTCTCTCCTACTCTCTTTGATGTCCCCAGTGGTGAGTCAGGCTGTCTCGTGCATGTGTGAAAAAGCTCCACGGATGCTCCGAATCTTGGGACAGTGAGTTTTTTTAAACAGTGTAGGGGCAACCACAAAATACAGGACAATAGGCATCCTGTATGAATTTCAAACGAGACAGGGAATTTTAACCTCAAATACGGGGCATCCCTTAAAATACGGGACTGTTAGCAACCCTAGTGGACAAAGCAATGGGGCCTGACAGGATTCACCCCAGGAATCTAAAAGAATTAAGGGAAGCATTAGTGACACCATTGACTACCCTTTTTAACAAATCATGGAAGGATGGTGTGGCACCTGAGGACTGGAGGAGGGCAGATATGATTCCCCTTCACAAAAGTGGGAGCAAGACAGAGGCAGAAAACTACAGACCTGTTAGTTTGAACTCAGTGGTAGGGAAAATGATGGAATCACTTCTGAAGGAAAGAATTGTTGAGTACCTAGAGGCCAGTGGGTCACAGGACCCAAGGTAGCATGGATTCACAGTGGGAATGTCATGTCAGATGAATCTAATCGATTTCTTTGACTGGGTGACCAAAGCAGTAGACCAGGGAGGGGCTGTAGACATGGCCTATCTAGACTTTAGCAAGGCATTTGACACAGTCCCGCACAATAGATTAATAAACAAGTTAGCCAGCCTGGGAGTGGGTTCCAGGGTTGTAGCCTTGGCTGGATGACAGGACACAGATGGTAATAGTAAATGGAGTCCACGTCAAAGAAAGAGGGGTTACTAGTGGGATACTCAGGGTTCAGTACTGGGACCGGTCCTCTTTAAAGACATTGCAGAGGGACTGGAATGGAAAGTACGCCTCTTTGCAGATAACACAAAGTTGAACTAGGGGTGTGTAAACACCATATCCCAAATATATGCTATTTGGGACCCAAAACATTAGAGTATTTGGTATTTGTGATTCCGGTTATGTTTAGAAATATAAATAAATAAAAGAAACATCCCCCACCCTCCTTCCTATCTCGTCTCCTTTCAAATATACCAGCCCCTGTCTTCCACCCTCAGTTAGAACCCTATCACAACCTCCTCCCCCCAAGCACTCACAGACAGTCTTATATATCTGTGTATGTCTATATTCTTTTCAAAAAAACTTTGTTAATGCATCAGTAAGAATAACTTAACTCCACAAAAAACACGGGAATGTGGCAGTAGGGCTTCCAACCCTAACTCCCAACCCCCCAAACAGCAAAAGGTAAAAACATTAGGGTTTGGGTCTTCGGAGTCTTGGCGAATCAGTGGTGGGCATTAAGTTACCCTAACTGGTGCATTAACAAAGTTTTTGGAAAAGAATATAGATATGTACTGTATGTCATACACATGTCATATCTTTCTGCTTTTGTGGCACTAAGGTATCCTAACTGGTGCATTAAGAAGCTTTTTGCAAGGAATTTCCTTTCTTTCTGATAGTGGATTTATATCCTCATTCACACAGATCCCTTTGGGATCTGATGCTTTGCACCAAGGGAAGACTCTGTTCACCTACAGAAGTACATCAACAGATGTGAAAAATTCATGGAGCTGTCTAGTGAGCTGCTGAAATGCAGGGCCCTGTGGTCTTTGCACTTCCATGTGGTTGCAACTGCAGATACACAAGGCAAATAGTGCATCTGTCAGGCAATGCACAGGGCCCTCTGCCACCAAGGGGTGCAGAGGTCCAGGGCTCAATGGAAAGAGAGCAGTTGCCTTCACTATATTGTACCCTGGTCCATGCTGACAGCCCTGCACCTTTCATTCCTGGCTGGGGGTTGCATAACTTTCACCATCCCCCCACCATCTCCCCATCCAGCTGGGTCACTGAACTCACCCCCCCATCTGTCTACAGAAGTTCAGCAACAGATGTGAAGAATTCATGAGGCTGTCTGGTGGGCTGCTGAAGTACAGGACCCTGTGGTCCTTGTGCTTCCACGTGGACACAGATACAGATACACAGGGTAAATAGTGCATCTGTCAGCCAATGCACAGGGCCCTCTGCCACCAAGGGGTGCAGCGGTCCAGGTCTCAATGGCAAGAGGGCAGTTGCCTTCACTATATGGTACCTGGCTATGCAGATAGCCCTGCACCTTTCATTCCCTGGCTAGGGGGGTTGCATAACAGCATCATCCCCCCGCCATCTGAACTCACCCTCAAACTAAGCTCACCAGCACAGGATCACATAGCATACCTGTTGGGATCAAGAGAGGCTGTACACACAAAGTTTTTTAACAATTCTATATTTTTTTTTTTTCAATTTTGACCACAGATTTTCAAAATACTCATTTTATGATTCACCTTATAAACACAACAGTACCATTTGTAGTATACTGGCTAAAATGTCATTTTGCACCAGAAGTGTGAAAACACATCTCACCTATGATTTAAAAAAATAACACAAGGCACATTTATGAGGTGGTGTTGAAAAATGGCTATGTTGAAAGTTTGGATTCAAAATAGTGAAAATACGTGAAGTTGTGAGTGAACTTTGAAACACTACAATGTTCACTCATAACCTGGGCATGTTACCATAATTGTATACCAAACTGTCAGCATAGCCTCTTTATTACCCCACCTCATGAACCTGGTAGTCAACATTTCCTAATTCCCACCAAAATGTCATTCCGCGGCATCGAAACATCATCCCGTACCACAGATGCAAAAACACGTTTTGGACAAGATTTGAAAAATGACAACTGTCAGATTCATGAGGTGGTGTGAAAAATGACTATGTTGAAAATATGGGGTCAAAATTGTTAATATTACCAAAGTTATGAGCGAGCATAGTAAAATTTCAACATATGCATATAACTTTGACATTTTTACATATTTTGACCCCAAATTTTCAACATTGCCTTCATATGACCCTACCTCATGAACAAGGGTGATGAATATTTTCATATCCCACCCAAAAGGTGATTTCACCAAGCATCCACAAAATCACCTTTTAGTCTTGATTTGCATAATCCCACCACCATTGGTCATGAAGTGGGTCCCTAAAAGACTATAGTCTTTTAGGGACCCACAGTTCCCAATAGAAAAGTTGTGGTCAAAATATAAAAAAATGACAAAGTTATGCATCAAAGTTCAACACACCACTGAAATACATTGAACTACACTTACCTTAGTTACTCATTTTGAAGTTGAAGTCTTGGATCAGAAAGTGGATCTTTGCCCTGGGACATGTTCAGGTGAGTAAGGGTGTGTGGTGGGTGTGGGATAGTCATGGGTGCTCAGTGGCCTTTCTGGCCTAATATGTCCTATAATTTCTGAGCTATCCAATGTCAGCAAAGATGGTATCTGCAGATTTCCAAAAATTCATCTCGCTTTGGGTTTGAAACTAAAACTGGATCAGACATTCACTTAACATAAGTAGATGCTATTTGCATCATAGCAACTTCCTCTAAATGAAAAACCGAGTGCTCATCAGTTAAGCTCATCAGTTAATTATTGCGGTTCCCTCAGTAAGACATATCTTGGATCAGAGTGTATTTTTGCCATGGGATGTCTTCAGGTAAGTGAGTGTGTGTGGGCGGGGGTGTAGGGGGGTGTGGAGAGGTGGGTGGTCAAGTGGGGGGTTTGGATTTGTGAGAGACCATTTTCTTTTTTACAAGTTTAATTAAAAAAAAATATTGAGGGACAGTTTTCTTTATTACAAGGAGGAATAATGTGGGAACGATGACTGAACGGTGGGGGATGTTGCCATATAGGCCTATATCCTTTATTTAGATTCTTATTGTATGTGCTGTAATGGACTTTAGAGTAAGACACTGTCACTTTAAAAGGATTTTAGGAGCAAATACAAAATAGCCAGAATTTCTATAATGGCTAATGTGGGTCTAGTACCTCTCCAGATAAGGGAGACAGTTTTAGGACCCAGGAAGACATAAACCATTATACAAAACTGAGCATGTAAGTTCCAATGACAGGAAAAAAGTAATGTAATGACATATGGGTCAGGGGTTAAGCCAAATACATGGACCAGAAGTTACTGAGGTTGACATGAAACCTGACATGGAACCACAGTGACACCTGCAGGAAAAGGTAAACTGTTGCACCCCATTATCTGTACTTATTTACCACCCCAGAGAAGAGAGAAAAGGTGGGTGTGTCTTAAAGATGACCAACTTGTATTTATCAGACATTTTGAACTCAGGGCAGTTGAACAGTTTTTAGTCTGTTGTCAGATAGCCTGACCAAGCCAGTATATACTTTTACACCAGAAAGTATACGTGTAGGCCTGGAAAAATCTCTAAAACCAGACCTGAGTGTGTGCAAATTAGACTTTTCACATTGGACAGAAAATTCTGATTTTAAGTCAGAATTTAGAAAAACAAGATCTTTCACCAAGGAAGCACCTGGAGTCTTTTAAAATGTCTTTTTAGAGGACTTGAATGATCACAACTTGCTACAAACTCTATTGCTTAAATGAACTTTCACCCACAAAGACATTTAATTTTTCTGGTCTCTAACATCAGAATAAGGTATAGTTTAGAACAACAGTATTTAGTGTTTTCTGTAAACCATCCAATTTTATTTTTGGTATTGTCTGCGGTTCAAAGCTCTTCCAAATTGTAGAATTTACTGTATTGCTTTTGTTAAGTAAACGTTTATGATTTTCTGTCAACTCTGCCTGGGGTCTAATTGTTAGATCTAACATTTTAACAGAAGGGTTTTGCAAAGACTGTATGCCTTGATAACAAACATAGTGACTGCTTAGCTAACCTGCAAAACTACTTAGGCAAGAGATAGCCAGTGGCAGTGGTGGGATTCAAACACTGAATGTAGTGCAGAGTCTAGGGAACTCAAAACTACAGTTTCCACCCTCCCACTGGGAAAAGGAAGGTTGGTGATTCTTCCTGAACCTTACAACTGCCCATGAGTTCTGTTAAAAAGGGTGATCCTCTCTGCAAACAGGAGGTCCTACTGTGCCTTGGGGCTGGGGTTTGTGGCAGATTTGTTGCCAGCTACTGGGATTTTGAATGGTCTTGCAAAACCATCACACAATCAAGGGCAAAATTTTGAAAATAGGAAAAAAGAAATTTGGCTGCAGACAATAACCCTATCCTGTTTGAATTTCTTTTTTGAGCAGAGTAGTGTAGCTAGAAGAATGTCTTTTCAGTACAGCACTATGAACCTGAAACAACTGAGGAAGATCTGCGGGGAGAAGGGCATTCCAAGTGACAACAAAATTAAAAGGCAACTTACAGAGCCCTTCTGACAGCTGACACGGAGGATGCGCAACCCCAGTTAGAGCCAGAAGTGGTTACTTCGGAGGTCCAGAGCCCAGAGGAGAAGGATCCAACTACAGACAAAGAGCTGGAGCTGAGGAAGCTGCAGATGCAGGAGAGACAGCTTGAGAATGAGCAAAAAAAGGTTTGAGATGGAAATGGAGAAACAACGGCAACAGAGAGAGGCTGAAGAACGACAGTGCCAGGTGGAGGAATGGCAGCAATAGAGAGAGGCAAAAAAATGACAGCATGAGGTTGAGGAATGGCAGCGACAGAGAGAGTTGGAGCTGAAAGAGCTGATGCTCCAGTGACAACACCTGAGCAGATTAGTGATGGGGTTGGATCTGAATCTCCAGGACTGGGGTACAAGCTAAATTCAAAATTAATTGCTTAGTTTAAAGAGGGGGAGGATATGGACATGTTTTTGAATTCATTTGAAAAGGTCTATATCCAGGCCAAAATGCCCCAAGAGACCCGGAGTTTTCACCTTTCTCCACTGCTTATAGGCCAAGGAAGGGAAGCATTGGGGCAGATAGACAATGTTGAAAGTAAGGATTTTGACAAGTTAAAATCTGCTTTATTAAAAAATATGATCTGAACCCTGATGCTTACAGAGAAAGTTCCAGAAACTCCAAAAGGGGCTGGAAATGAGCTTTGATGAATTAGCCACTAAGCAGCATCAATATTTAAAGCATTGATGGAAGGGGGTGAAAGCAGATTGTGTTGAAGCTATTGAAGGGGTGGTATTGCTTGAACAGTTTTATTGGATTTGCTCATGTGACCTAAAGCTTTGGCTAGAGGACCGAGATCCTAAGACTGCCAAAGAGGCTGCAGAGCTGGCGGATCACTATGCTTGAAGCAGGGCTGCTCCCAAGGGGATTTAGGGGTGAAAGGGAAAAGTGGGCATTTTGGACAACCAAAACCCACAGGGAACCCTGCAAAAAGAAGGGAATCCCCAGGTGCCCAAAAGGGAGGTTGGGAACAAGAAACATGATGAATGTTGGTATTGTCACCAGCCAGGCCATCTGTCTACATAGTGTCCTAAGAAGGCCCAGAAGGTAAAAGAGCCTGTGCACACAGAAATAATTGCCCACTGTATCACTGGCACTCTCCCTGACAATATGAGAGGGCACATTCACCCAGTCATGGTGAATGGGGTACAAACTAGAGGGTCAAGGGATACAGCAGCATCTCTTACCCTGGTGAAAGGGGATTTGGTGGGGGCCGAACAAATATTACCAAATCAGTTTCTCTCTGTGAGGAATTACACAAGAGAAAAGAAAACATACCCATTAGCCAGTGTTACCCTAGACTGGGAAGATGCAGGTGAAGGAGTAAGGAAGGTGGCTGTAGCTGAAAAACTCATTATGGATGTTGTTATGGGAAATGATGTTCCACAGGGAGTGGTTTGTGCTGTGACCAGGATCCAAAAGAATAAAGGCTCATGTGATCTTCGGGGTCCCACAAAAATTCAGACAGGACAGTTGGAAGACAGGTCAGCCAACCTGTAGCTCTTGTAAAAGAGGGTGATAACAGAGGAATGGAATTTCCCCTAGTGGCAGTTAACCCAACTGCTACTGAAGGTTACTCTCAGGAGGAAGGGGTGACACATAGTCCATGGGAGGGGGAAGGTAGGGATACTGAGCTTCCTACTGCTACAGCTATGGACCTCAGCCTGGGAACTGATGGGAACCTGTCCCTTGCTCTGGGTAAGTGGGAGGCAGTATAGCGCAGTGGTTTAGGGCTCTGAGCTGAAAACTTGGAGACCTGGTTTGAATCCCACAGCTCCCACTTGTATACTATGCAACCCTGAAAAATTCACTTAACTTCTTTGTGCTCCCAGGTCGCACCTGGAAACAAGCTTCGGATTAGTGTGCCTTTCTTGGTTAAACAATTCCCCCTGGTTAAGTGGGAAGGCTTAGCAGCAGCACAATGGACAGACCCTAGCTTAGAGAAGCTGAGAGCCTGTGCAGAGTCTGATGGGACACAGGGAGGTGACGGAAAGCATAGGGTGTATTGGGACAATGGACTGTTATACACACAGGACATCAGGACAGAGGGAGGGGTAGTGGGCAGTCCGCTTGTTGCTCCCCAGGAGTATCATGGATTATTGCTTAAGGTAGCTCATGATATTCCCATGTCTGGTCATTTGGGTCTTGCTTGCACTATGCAGCACTTAGCCCACAATTTCTATTGGCCCAATATTACCAAGCAGGTGAAAGAGTACTGCAAATGCTGTCACCAGTGTCAGAAAATAGGGAAGGCCAGAAGCAAAGCCATGGCTGCCCTGATTCCCTTAACACTTATGGAGGAGCCATTCCAAAAGGTTGGAATGGACATGTGGGTCCTTTGAATACCCCAAGTTCCTTGGGGAAGAGGTATATATTGACAGTTGTTGATTATGCTACCCACTACCCTGAAGCCATTGCGCTGTCCTCCACTAAGATGGACAAAGTGGCAGATGCTTTGCTGGGCATTTTCTCCCGTGTTGGATTTCCACAGGAGGTGATCTCTCATTGAAGGGGTAACTTCATGTCTGACCTAAGAGAAGTGTGGTGTCGTAGAGAGGTGCACAATGCCTTACCACCCACAAGCCAGTGGTCTCATAGAGAGATTTAATGGGACCGTAAAAGCTATGGTTATGGCATTTGCAGAACAGCATGGGCGGGACTGGAAGAAATATCTGCCCCACATGCTGTTTCAGAATATCTAGAGTACCTGTGGACACTGGGAATGTGGTGTGGTGCACCTCCTCGGCTGGCTAGCCCAATATACTCCAACAGCTTCCAAAATTGAGAGCACTCATAAAACAGCAAAGACCACTGACTCTGATAGTAGGGTTCACAGATTTAATTCTATTTGAAAACAGAGTGTGGTCTAAGAATGTAATGGAGATCACTATTTGACTCGGCACTTTGGATCAAACTAACCCTTTGTCAGGGGGGGTCCTCTGATGAAGGGTTAGTTTAACCAGAGACTGCTAGCTATCATCAAAAATGGAAACGACCTTCAACACTTAGAGTCCTCCTAGGGACTATCAGAAAATTACTGCTCCTTTTACTACTGTGCTCTGGTAATATTCAACTAAACCCTGGCCCGCCAGCAACTATTTCTTCTCCAGCTGATCTGTCTAGTCTCAAAGGTTTGAGCTTTATGCATGTCAATGCATGCAACCTATTAAAGAAAATCACCTCCATCCTGGCCTGGGTCTGTCATACCACACCTGATATACTGGAGGTCACCGAGTCCTGGCTTAGACCTGGTTTTGGAGACTGTGAAGTGAACATCCCCTCATACTTATTGTTTAAGATGGACAGACAGTCCAGAGGTGGTGGAGTAGCCATATATGTTAAAGATAAATACCCTGTTTCTGTTACTGACTCAACCTCTGTTCAAATTGAATTTGAAAGCCTATCTGTTAAAGTTGAGATTTCCCCTATGGTCTCGCTCTACGTATTTGGATGTTACAGACCTTCATCTGCTGGTTTACAACTTTTAAAACATCTGAACAGTACACTGGGAGCTGTGTCATCTGAGAGACTAAGAGACTTCAATTTAGATTGGTTCTCCAGTGCCTCCACACCCCTTAAAGACACCTGTGATGCCCTTGGGCTGACTCAACTAATTAATGAAGCTACTCTCCCTAATAAAAAGAACCCAACCAATAGCTCTCTACTAGATCTTATTATTGTAAGTAAACCTTACCTATACTCCAATGTTGGCGTATTCTTCTCGGGTATTAGTGATCACTGTTTTACTGCATGTGTAAGAGCTAACCCTAAATCGACATCCACTTCTAAATTCACCACCAAGAGATGCAAATGCAACTTTGATCCCTGTGAGTTTATCACAGAGATAAAAAACTCCTTGTGTTGGCAGGACTTCTACCTATTAAAATCAGTAAATATGGCATATGACATCTTCCATGAAATTGTACTAGGGGTCCTGGATAAGCACGCTCCATTGATCAAAGTCCGTACCAGGATTAAATCATGCTGATGGTTTACAGCTGAGTTAAAGTCCATACTTCAAAATAGGGACATGTTATGGAAAGCTGCCCAAAGATCTAAGCTGTCTGCCAATTGGATTATGTTTAGGAGGGCTAGAAACCTTTGCACCGAGTTGGTCAGAGAGGCAAAGGCTAATTTTTACTACATGGAGCTTGAATCATCCTCACTGTGTCCCTCCAAATTTTGGAAAACCATAAGGACATAGAAGGCCATTCCCCTGGTAATTCCCTACCAGCAAAAATTATAGTTGGTGGCACCCTGGTCATACATAGGTCTGTCATTCTTGAGCATCTCAACAACCACTTTGCCACTGCTGGTCTAGCTTTTGATACCTCTCCAGCCAGTAATCTCCGCTCTCAACTTGGCATCCTTGATTAAGGAGTACCTGTTCCTGACTTTACATTTTCCCTGCAGCCTGTATCCCTGAAGGAGGTCGAAGACCTTCTTTTACAGCTGGACACAAGGAAGAGTGCAGAAGCAGGCTTCCTGGATCCTCTCTACCTACAAATTGGTTATCATGTATTGGCTGTGCCACTTACACACATTTTTAACTTATCTCTCACTTAGGGTATCCTTCCTCCTTTATGGAAAAACACCCATGTAATTCTCCTGTTCAAATCTGCCCTTAATAACTATAGGCCAATCTCGCTACTACCTATTCTATCCAAACTGTTGGAAAAAGTTGTAAGCAATCAACTCAGAAACTACCTAGGAGCTGAGAACCTCCTTAATCCCTTACTATGAGGCTTTAGATCTCGACATAGTACCATCTCGGCTCTTGCTAAAGTGCCTAACTACTGACAGCATGAATTGGATGATAAGAATTTTGTTTGTGCAGTATTTTTAGACCTGAGCAATGCTTTTGATACTGTTGACCATGACCTGCTTCTTACATCCCTCCAGAACATTGGTCTAAACTCATCATCTTTGAGATGGTTCTTTAATTATCTTGCAGGTCAGCTCCAGCAGGTTAAGCAGAAGGAGAATATTCACCATTAAAACCCTTAGAGAGAGGTGTACTGTAGGGCTCTATTTTAGCACCATTACTCTTTGCAATCTACATTAATAGTATCAATGTCAGTATTGAAGCAGCTAATATTCATCTTTTCGCTGATGACACGGTGCTCTATGTCTGCAGACCATCCCTTTAATCTGCATGTAATGACCTTCACATGACTTCAACCAGCTCCAGCATCAGCTCCTAAACAAGAAACTACTTTTAAATGCCAAAAAAACTAAGGCAACGATATTTTCTCCTCGTGTTCATGTGGCGGATCTTGTAACGGCACCTCCGATTGTCACACTCCTGGGCGAACCTTTGGAATTTGTAGTAAAGTTCAAATATCTGGGGGTCTGGATCGACCATAGACTGTCCTTTATAGACTGCATAGATGAGCTGATAAAAAGGCTTAGGCAGAGACTTGGTCTGTTCTATAGAATCAACCACTTCCTCTCAAGGGAGGCCAAGATGAGGCTGGTCCAAACCACCTTCCTGTCCGTAGTAGACTATGCAGACTTTCTCTATAGTCAGGGTCCAGCCACTGCACTACATGCTCTACCATAGAGTCCTAAGGTTTATTACAGGACTCCCCTACTCAACGCATCCCTGTTCCTTATACTCAGTGGTGGGATGGTCGTCTCTTATGCATAGGCGTCAGAGAAATGCGGAATTTTGGACAGTTAGAGCCATCACTAAGAAGCTGCCCCAATATATTTCTGATTGCATGCCTCTATGCATGATAGGCAAGTACGTATTGAGAAGTGCTTCCTATATTACATTGTCTGTACCCAAGGTCAAATCACGTTTTGGTAGGGCCTCAATAAGTTATAAGCTACCTCTATTGTGGAATCAGCTGCAAAAAATGTTGAAAGTGGTCCTCCCTATTACGCTGGCAGCTTTCAAATCACTGTATGCCCATTCCTTTATAGAACATTGCAATTGGTTCCCTTAATTCTGGCTTATCTTTTAACAAGGACACATGCTTGTTCAGGCTGTTCCCTGTCCCTGTCTCCTCATCCTCCCCCAACCCCATTCACTGTTCCCTTGTTCCTTTATTTAAAATATCTTGGTTCTTCCTGTGATTGTGTTTGCAACCATAACCAACAACTTAAACTTCCTCCAACCTTATTCTGTTACTTCCCCTACTCCCACCACATGTCTGTCTCATTCTTGCTTCTGTATTCTGTTACCTCGGTTTAGCCGGACTACAGTTCTGGTGGTTCCCTGGGCTTCCTTCATTCCTTCCTTCCCCTCCCTTCATCCCTCTTCCTTCATTCACTATCTGACCCCCCCCCCCATTTTTAATCCATTTTACTCTTCTCTGGATCTCTATTTCTCTTCCCTTCCCTGGTACTCTTCAGGCAATTGTGTTGGGTTATACCTTTATACATCAATCAATTAAACTTTTATATTTTCTGTAGACATTTTTTTGTTTAGGCCTTTTCTCATTGTAACTGTTATGGTTCTAAACTTTTTTTCTTACTATTGTAAACATTGTGTTAAATTAGGACTATGTATACTGTCCAGGTCCATCTTGAAAGTGAGCATTGCTCAACACTGTTCGCCTGGTGAAATAAAGATTTTGATTGATTGACTGATTGATTGATTGAACCCAAAGTGCCGGGGCAAGTAGTGATCTCCATTACATTCTTAGACCACACTCTGATTTCAAACTGAATTAAATTTACGAAGCCAACTATCAGAGTCAGTGATCTTTCCTACTTTATGAGTGCTCTCAATTTTGTAACCCACCTGCTGTTTGCCTACAGGGAAGTACCACAAGAGTTGACCGGGTTTTCACCCTTCAAGCTCTTGTATGGATGCAGGGTGAGGGAGACCATAGATTTAATACGGGAGGACTGGGAAGGCAAGCATGCCACCCAAGGGACTCCCATAGTGAAGCATGTGTTAAAATTCAGAGAAACATTGAAGGAGCTTATGGACGTGGCCCAGAGCAACCTGGCAGCTGCCCAGCAAAAGGAAAAGACCTGGTATGATCATGGAACCAGAGCTTGCTCATACGAGGAAGGACAAGAGATAATGGTTCTGATCCTGGTCAGGAAGGACAAGCTGCAAGCTGAGTGGGCAGGGCCATACAAGGTAGTCTGGCAGGTAAACAATGTTAGTTACCTTGTAGAGTTACCTGATTGAAAAGATACTCATAGGATGTATCATGTGAACATGATGAAGCCATATTTTAATAGGGCTGACATTGTACTTGCAGTTTGCAGTCCTGGGGAGGACCTAGGTAGGGAAGAACCCCTTCTCAACTTGTCACCTGAGAACAAGCAGGCATCATCTGTGGAGTCCATCACACTGTCACCCCAGTTGACACCTGGACAGGCCGAAGAATTGAGGACCATTTTGCAAGACTTTGCCCCTTTATTTATAGCCAAGCCTGGAAGGACTCCACTAATGATGCATGACATAGACACGGGGACCCAAGTACCCAAATGTAGGACAGTTTACTGGGTGTCAGAGACAGTCCTCAACATTAGGAGGGAGGCGGGGGAGATGCTGAATCTAGGGGTGATCCAGAAATCCCAAAGCCCCTGGGCCTCACTTGAAGTCCTTGTACCAAAACCGGATGGGACTACATGGTTCTGCATAGATTATCATGGGCTTAACACTATCACAAAATCTGACGCCCACCCAAAGCCATGCACAGACAAACTGCTTGACAAACTGGGAGGGGTGACATACTTGACTACAGTAAACCTGACAAAGGGGTACTGGCTGGTGGAACTGACTGACAGGGGTATGGAAAGGTCAGCATTCATCACCCCACTCGGTCTTGCCCTTTGGGATGAAGAATGCTCCTGCTACATTCCAGCGGTTACTAAATCAGGTGTTATAGGATACGGAGGACTTTGCAGTCGCCTACCTGGATGATATTGCTATCTTCAGCAATAGTTGGGAGAAACACCTGACGCACCTGAGGGAGGTGTTTGGCCGAATACAGGCCACAGGTCTATTAAGGCCAAAAAGTGCCAGGTGATCATGGCAGAGGTCACTTATTTGGGACATGTGGTGGGGCAATGCCAACTCCACCCAAAGCAAGCAAAAATAGAGTTGATTGCATCATGGCCCATGCCTGAAACCCAGAGACAAGTTAGGAGCTTTCTTGGGACAGTAGGGTATTATAGAAAATTTGTTCCCGACTACAGCTCCCTGGCCACTCCTTTATCTGGGTTGCTCACAAAGAATAAGCCTAGGAAAGTAAAATGGGACGCAGACTGTGAGCAGGCCTTCACACAACTGAAAACCTCACTGTATAGTGCCCCAGTGCCGGCTAGCCCAGACTACAACAGGCAATTTGTGGTGCAGACAGATGCCTCAAATGTGGGAAATGGGGCAGTCCTAAGCCAAGTATCCAATCATGGGAGACAGCACGAGACTGCTTCCATGGGAACAAGACTATTCAACAGTAGAAAAGGAATGTCTCACCTTAGTTTGGGCATTAAAAAACCTTGAACCGTACCTTTATGGGGGACATTTTAAGGTCCAAACAGAACACAACCCGTTAGTATGGTTGGGCCAAATGGGAAAAAAATGGAAAACTTCTGAGATGGAGTATTGCCTTGCAGGCTTATGACATGGAGATTTCGCATAGGCCTGGATCTAGGAATGGGAATGCAGACAGCCTATCCGCATAATGGCTCTATAGCAGAACTACGAAGAACTGCCTCCAATAGGGGTGTGTTCCCCTCCGGGTTCTGTTTTTGGAGAGAGGGATGTTGCAGATAGGCCTATATCCTTTATTTAGATTCTTATTGTATGTGGTGTAGTGGACTTTAGATTAAGACACTGTCTCTTTAAAAGGCTTTTAGGAGTAAATACGAAATAGCCAGAATGTCTATAATAGCTAGTGTGGGTCTGGTACCTCTCCAGATAAGGAAATAGTTTTAGGACCCAGGAAGACATAAACCATTATACAAAACTGAGCATGTAGGTTCCAATGACAGGAAAAGGGTACTGTGATGACATGAGGTCAGGGGTTAAGCCAAATGTATGGACCAGATGTTACTGGGGTTGACATGAAACCTAACATGGAACCACAGTGACACCTGCAGGAAATGGTAACTATTACACCCCACTATCTGTACTTGTTAACAACCCCAGAGGAGAGAGAAAAGGTGAGTACGTCTTAAAGATGACCAACTTGTATTTATCAAACACACATTTTGAACTCAGGGCAGTTAAACAGTTTTTAGTTTGGAGTCAGGTAGCCTGACCAAGCTAGTATGTACTTTTACACCAGAAAGTATATTTGTAGGCCTGGAAAAATCTCTAAAACCAGACCTGAGTGTGTGGAAATTAGACTTTTCACATACCGAACAGAAAATTCTGATTTTAAGTCAGAATTTTGGAAACCAAGACTTTTCACCAAGGATGCACCTGGAGTCTTTCCAAAGGACTTTTTGGAGAACTAACTTGGATGATCACAACTTGCTACAAACTCTATTGCTTAAGGGAAAGCTGCCATTTGCAGGGGCTCCGCCCTGCATCATTTCTCGGTTAAGTTTTTCAAGAAAAGCGCAGTTTTTTATGCTCAGCTAAGTAGTTTAATTTAGAAAAGCAAAGCCCACTACCCAGAAGTATGGCGGACTATCGGGCAGCACCATTAACTCTAATGGTGTGGCATGGCACCCTGCACTTCAATACAAATGCAATGAAGCGTGGGGTGCGGCACCACACTGTTACAGTTAATGGTGCTGCCCGATAGTCTGCCATACTTCCGAGTAGTGAACTTTGCGTTTCTAAATTAAACTACTTAGCCAGGCATAAAAAACTGTGCTTTTCTGGGAGAAGCTTAACCGGAGGGTATGGTTTGCAGGGGTGGGAGCCCCTGCAAATGACAGTTTTCCTTTAAATGAACATTCACCCACAAAGACATTTAATCTTGCTGGACTCTAACATCAGAATAAGGTATAGTTTAGAACAACAGTATCTAGCGTTTTCTGTAAACCATCCAGTTTTATTTTTGGTATTGGCTGCACTTCAAAACTCTTCCAAATTGTAGAATTTACTGAATTGCTTTTATTAAGTAAACTTTATGATTTTCTATCAACTCTGCCTGGGGTCTAATTGTGTGATCTAACATTTTAACAGAAGGTTTTTGCAAAGACTGTGTGCCTTGATAACAAAAATAGTGACTGCTCAGTTATCCTATAAAACTACTTAGGCAAGAGGTAGCCAGTGGCAGTGGTGAGATTCAAACACTGAATGTAGTGCAGAGTCAAGGACCTCAAAACTACAGTTTCCACCTTCCCACTGGGAAAAGGAAGGTTGGTGATTATTCCTGAACCCTATGACTGCTCACAAGTTCTGTTAAAAAGGGGGATCCTCTCTGCAAACAGGAAGTCCTACTGTGCTTAGGGGCTGGGGCTCATGACAGGGAGCAAAACTAAACACCAGGGAAAAATGATAGGAATAAGGGGACAGTGATCAGAGGGTGGGGTGCAACTAGACCCTAAGAAAACATTATAAAAGTAAGGGGACAGCAATTAATCAAGCACATGTTATTCTGAGTGAATGGCCAGAATATAGCTGCATATACATTTTTTTTAGGAGTCACTGAATCAGCAGATATCAATTGTGTTTGATTGAAGTGATATTCTGTAATATTAAACAAATTGTGTAAAACATGACATTATTTATGAAGGCAGTTTTACTCCCTGTGTGACTGGTTGGATTTCCTTGAGTGCGACACAGTTTGGGTATTTCTTGTTCAAAAAACTCAGTAAGACTTTTTCCATACTAGGGACTAAATGTAAAATAAAACTGCACACTTCAGTATGTTCTGTTATAAGGGAAGGAATGGCTAATTTAAGAATTCATCAGTCAGGCAACATTACATACATAAAGGGATGGCAATGGGGGATGGGCACCATTAGACACCAGTGAAATGGTGGCTTTATACTCAGAACTGAAATTTCAAAATGTTATAACTTTGGAGCGGATTAATATTTTTTCACTTAAACCAGTGAAAGGCACACCTGTGGCCTTTCTACCCTGAAAATTACAGACCAAAATTCAAAACCATCTGGGCACAAGGTGATGAAAAAAAAAATAGGAAAAAACAGTGATTTTTTAGGGGTTTTTTGTTTTTGTTTTTATGCTATCTGCATCTTGGAATTCACACATCCGACTGGAACAAAACTTGGCATGTCAAGAGATCAACCACCAAGACCATGCATGCAAAATTTCATGCAAATCTGTCGAATGGTTGCAAGGATATTAAAGTGCAAAATTTGGGGTTTAACATAGAAACCCCTGCTCAACCCTAACTATTGCGGTGCTACTGCACTGCTGTATTTTTTTCTAATTATGACTGTTAGTGAGTGATTCTGACTTCTGACTTTTTACATTTAGTCCCAAATGTGCCCACCTCCACAGCCAAACACTGGCTTATTCAGATTGTAAGCACTAGAACAGATCAGAGTATCCCTCTACCCCAACCCCCTTGATTCTGCACCCCACCCACACCCAATTCTGAAGAGCAATTGAGAGTGAAGACAGTGTTCTACACAGCCCATCCTCCTACATGACCAGCTGCCCTCTTCTTAATGAAAGCACTCATGCACTTGCAAAGTAAAACCAGCTGATCATGGAATCAGCTGGTTTTACCATGCCAGCAAGTGCACAATTGCTTTCTTTCAGAAGAAGGTGGCTGGCCATATGCAAGGGTGGGCTGTGTCAGTTGCTTTCTTCTCTCCTGCTCACCTTTCAGAATTGGGTGTAGGTGAAGTGTAGGGTATGGGAGGTTGAATCTGCTGCTAGGCTGGGGTATTGGGGGGGATAGAGTGCTCCAGTTCTTGCAAAGTGCTAAAAGTCAGCTGCCAGCCATGGAGGTGGTGAGTTGTGCCAATCACCCATCATTGGAGTTAGAACAAAAAAAAATATATAGATATAGATATAAATTATAGTGGCGAGGTTGCTCCACTATAGTTAGGGTTCAGTGGTCATTTTCATACTAAAGTCAAAAGTTTGGGCATTAGTAACTTTGGACCCGTTCAACAGATTTGCCTGAAAGTTGGAATGTGCAGTGGGGCATGGTGGATCTCTTGATCTGTCAAATTGTGTTTCTGTTGGACATACGGTCTTTGCATACGAAAGCGCTAAAAAATGCAAAATTATCCATTTTTAGAGGCAGCTTTTGTGATTTTGGATGTGCTCCTGCACGGCTGTCGTGTAGTGTGCTACTCTGTGAGATGGCTCGTTTGAAAGAGCTTTGGTGGCTAAACATGTCGCTTTTTGTTTGATGAAAAAATATTAAGGTATTCAAAGTTATGCCACTTTCAAGTTCCCATTATAAGTCAATGTGAAAATTTATATGTATGTTTTGCGAACAAGAATGGTGTTCTGGCCATCTCGTCCCGCCTGGCGATGAAAGAATTTTCAGCCTCGTGGTTCAAGAATCTTTGTCCCTGAGGATTTTTTCAAATTCTTTGATCGTGAGGTCCAGCATCTTGTTTTCAGTTTTCCAATCAGAAAACCACAAATATCTCGGCTCAGGGGTCACTTCTGAAGTAAAACTTGGATGGGTTTTATTCAGGGGGCCCCGATCTTTCAAGCCATGCCTTTGGTTCCTTTGGCAGCTGGCCGTGGAGGTGGGCTGTGCCAGTCGTCAGCTGGGGAAGGTGGGGGGTGCTGGGTGGGCTGGCATGGCTGGGGCTACTAGACTACCAGGACATGTAGAATGCAAATTTATTTTATTATGATGTGGGGGACCGCTAGACTACCAGGGATGTCAATAATAATGATAATGAAGTATAGATTGGAGGGGCACTAGACTACCAGGGATATTACTAAAATATAGGGGGGGGCCACTAGACTACCACAGATACAAAAAAAACATATTAATAGGTTACTCATTGGGGGGGCCACTAGACTACCAGGGATACAAGCATTGTTATGTACATTACCATGATGGGCAGGGGGCCACTAGACTACCAGGGATAATGACAAGTACTGTGTTTTTATTCAGATAGGGCAGAGCAAAGCCCCATGACCAAAACCCACCTTTATGTAACTTAATAGAGCACCCCGGGCTGCAAAAAACGATTTTGAAATCTGGTCATCTCGTCTCTTGCTTTTTGTTCATGAGCGAGCAATTTCTTTGACCGTGACCATGCAAATTCTTTGACCGTGAGATTCTTTGACCGTGATCATGCATCGTGAGCAAGGGACAAGATGGCCAGATATAAAAATCAATTTTCTCAGCTCAGGGGTGTCTTAGGAAGATAAATGAGGGTGGGTTTTACTCAGGGGTTTCATTCTGATGAACCATGGTGGTGGTTTACCGCAATTATTTGAATTTTGTAAATTACGACTTTTTATTCTTTGATCGTGACCTTGCCGATTCTTTGATCGCGAGCCTGCAAATTCTTTGTTCATCAGATTCCTTGATCGCGATCATGCACTGTGAGGGTAGGACGAGATGGCCGGATTAAAAAGTCAATTTTCTCAGCCCAGGAGTGCCCTAGGAAGTCAAATGAGGGTGGGTTTAGCTCAGGGGGCTTCGTTCTGTCGAACCATGGTGGTGGTTTATGGCAATTTTGCCAATTTTGTAAATTACAAAGGTTTTTATTCTTTGTTCATGAGCCTGCAAATTCTTTGATCATGAGCCTGCAAATTCTTTGATCGTGAGATTCTTTGATCGCCATCTTTGATCGCAAGATAGGGACCAGATGGCCAGATTTTTTATAATGGAATAGACAGGGAAATTTTACCAATCTTTAACATTGAATATCTCGGAAATGGTTTGATCTCTTTACTTGAAATTTGGAGGGTGTTTATGTCATGTCCTGTAGATGTGAATTATGGTGTTTATATGTTGCACAAAATTTGTCTTGCGGATATATTGTGTGATGCACTTTACATGTTGTGGACAGTGCTTTGCTTGTGGTGGTGGCTTGAAATTGATAGGATACCTATCCTTGGTGTCATGGATGAAGTTTTCAGTCATTGTGTGTGTTAAATGTCAACAGGTGTGGAACTGTGCCAGTCTGACGAATAAAAATCTTATACATTAAAATGTTATATCTCGGACACGGTTTGGTCTTTTCACTTGAAATTTGGAGGGTGTTGATGGCTTGTGCTGTGGATGTAAATTACAGTGTTTCTGCGTCAGAAATGTTTGGCATGGTGCAGTTTACATTCTGAGGACAGCGTTTTGCTTGTGGTGGTGGCATGAAATTGATAGGATACCTAGCCTTAGTGTCATGGATGTTGTTTTCAGTCATTGTGTGTGTTAAATGTTAACAGGTACGGAACTGTGCCACTCTGACGAATGAAAATGTCAAATTTTGACATGTAGAGTCTTGGACACGGTTTGATCTTTTGACTTGAAATTTTGAGGGTGTTGACAGCATGTCCTGTAGATGTTAATAGAGGTGTTTACATGTCAGACAATATATTTTTTGCGGAGATGTTCTGTGGCGCAGTTTACATTTTGTGGAAAGCGTTTTCTATTGTTCTAGTAGATTGACATTTCTTTGGTGACTGGCTTTACTGTTGTGAATGTCATTTGTAGTCATTGGGTGTGTAATGTGGCCTGGCACTTACAAGTTGGTGGGAGCCCAGGGCCCTTCTACTTTTCTATTCTTTCTTAAAAAGTAAGGAAATTCTATGTAAAAAACTTCATTAATGCATCAGTTAGGGTTCTTCTACAGTGAAAAAAGTGAGGAAATTTTATTTTAGGGTTCCCACCCCTTGCACCCCACCCCATCTGCCCCCACCAACAGGCATCAGGGTGTGCTTTGGGGTCATCAGCCCTAACTCTCACCGCATTCTCCTACACTGCACCACCTCAGCTTATTTACACAAGAGATGGGTAGAGAGTTAGGGCTCGATGACCCCAACACACACCCTGATGCCTGTTGGTGGGGCAGGCTGGGGGTGCAAGGGTGGGAACCTTAAAATCAAATTTCCTTGCTTTTTTCACTGTAGAAGAACCCTAACTGATGCATTAATAACATTTTTGCATAGTTTATATTTATATATATATATATATATATATATATATATATATATATATATATATATATATTAGGGGCACAGTCACACCCCTATAGTTAGGGTTAAGTAAGCAATTTAATGTTAACCCCAAATTTTGCACTTTAATAACTTTTCAACCTTTCAATTGATTTGTACAGAATTTGGTATGTTCTGTGCCATGGGGAAGATCTCCAGACATGCCAGGTTTCATGCTGAGCAGATGTGAGGTTTGTGCACAGTGCATAGTGAATAAAGTGTGTTTTTCACTTTTTTCACCCCTTTTTGATGATTTTTGCCCATCACACTGGGGCCACATGGTTTGGCATGTTGATCTGAACTTTTCAGGGTAGAAAGAGGTTGCCCCAAAGAACAATCCAGCATTAATTTGGTGAAAATAATATGAATCCATTCCAAAGTTATTTAGTTTTGAATTTTCAGGTTCTGAGCATTGCTCAGTTCAGTCTTTGGAACATATGTATGCTTTGCGAAAGAGGATTCGGCTCACAATCAAGGATTTTTTCAGCTCATGAAGAAGGATTTATAAAATCCCTTTTCGTGAGAAAAAAATTCCTCTTCGAGAGCAGTCATCTTGTTTTCTCACTTATCGAGGGTAGACAACCGAAATGTAAAACTTGCCTCAGGAATGTTTTATGGAGAAACCAAAGCATAGGTTTTGGTTAGGTGTAGGTCTTCTAACTGCCCATGCCTTTGGTTTCTTTTACTTACATAAAAAAGGTTTTGTATTTTGATTTAAAAATCCCTGTTTGCGAGCCAGTCCCTGTTCATGAGCTGTCGAAATCCCTGTTCGTGAGACAATCCCTGTTCATGAGTTGCAAAATCCCTGTTCATGATGGGAGGGTCACATGACCCTACCTCATGAACGGGATTAGCTCATGAACAGGGATTTGATGGATCATGAACAAGGATTGACTTGAGAGCTGGGATTTTGGCTGACATGGGGTGCCCAATCCCCATGTCAGAGCTAGCCCCTTCCCAGCACCATCAGTGAGGTACACTGGGAAGGCCATTCACAGTGTCCCAAAATATTTTTAATTCAATTGAACTTTTTTGCAGACATGGGGTGCCTAATCCCCATGTTGGCACTAGCACCCCCAGCACTGTCAGTGTGGGACACTGTGGAGCCCACTCCCAGTGTCCCCAAGCAATGCATAGTCCCTGCAATAAAGAAAACCCAACGTCTTGAATTTTTTAAACCTGCAAAAGAAAATGACCTCATCATCTCCCCAGTCCCCGCCCCTGTCCCCACCCTCCCTCTGCGCACCTACCTCTGTGAACCTCCCTACCTATACTTACCTCTGGAGGTCAGGAGCAGCAATCTTCTGTGGACCAGGACATGTCTGCACTCTTCAAAGCCAAACTGCAAACTAAAGACTCAAAGGTAAGTACTGTATAATGGCAGTCAAAGGGGGTTTCAACTTAGGTTGATATTTCAGCCTTTTTGTAGGAATTTTGGCCCCAAATTTTCAACATGGGGTTCTTGTGACCCCACCTTATGAACACTAGCACTGCCATTTCGTTTCTCAGTCCCAAAAGGTGATTTCATGGTCGTGGCATGGAATCACCTTTCAGGACTGATTAACGAATGACAGTGCTGCTCTTCATGAGGTAGGGTTCCAAAAATCCCATGTTGCAAATTTAGTGAAAAAATTCCCTAAAATGACTATGTTATGAGTGTGAGTTGTTCAGTTTCTACACATGCTCGTAACTTGGCCAATTTTTAATATTTTCACTCTAGATTTTCAGCATTACCATTTTTTCACATCTCCTTATGAACAGTACCACTCTCATTTTTCATATCCTGCCTGAAACATGTTTTCACATCTGAGGCGCAGAATGGCACTGTCACTGTGCAAAATTATATTTTGGGATAGATTAACAAAATCACAGTGCCAGTGTTCATGAGGGATGGTCCCCAAAAGCTCATGTAAAAAATTAGGTGAAAACATTTCAACAAATGACCGCATTAATAGCATGTGTTATGCAGTTTCTATGTATATTCTCAACTTTGCCAATTTTTCATGTTTTTAATCCAGATTTTCAACATTACCATTTTCTCACACCATCTCATAACTAGTACAGCTGTAATTTTTAAAATCCTGCCAAATATGTCTTTCCACACTTGTGGCACAAAATGGCATCACAGTAGAGCAGAATTATATTTTGACAGGGTTTTGAATGTTTTCTGTACTGGGTACATGCGGTGAGGTGATAAGAAGGTTATGTCAAACATTTGGGGTGAAAATTATTTAAGATGGCACAGTTATGACTATTTGTTGTAATTTTGCTACACCTGCTCATAACTTAATGTGAGGAAGTGCAGGGGCCAGAGACCCCTATGTTTCCACAGCTACATACATATGTGCATCTGTGGGGGGATAGGAGTGCAGGGTCCAAAAGACTCTGCACTTCCACTGTGAGATATGGATATTGTTGTATTATCTTAATGGAGGGATGGGAGTGCAGAGTCCAAAGGACCCTGTGCTCCCACTGTGAAATATGGACACTGTTGTACTATCTGGAAGGAGGGATGGGAGCGCAGGGTCCTTCAGTAAAATAAAGATACTATTCTGCTATCTCAAAAAGTGAGGAAATAAATTGCAAAAAACTTTATTAATGCATCAGTTAGGGTTGAAGTGAAAAAAATATGGAAATGAGGTGTTAGGGTTGAGCCCCTAACCCCCCACACCCTACCATCCCATCCTCCACACACCAACAGGCATCGGGGTGTGCCATGGGGTTGCTAGGTCATATAAAAAAATCAGAACTTAGCTAAACAGACCCGTTTAGCTACATGCTGATGTTTTTTTTTAAATACTGGCCTGAATAACCTTTTGTGGGCACAGGAAATTCTGGGTACTGAGGATAGCGAGATGACCATGTCTAACACTTTCTCTATATGAAAACAGCTGGATTTTGTTGACTTGTACAGTCACAGCTTAAACTCATGCTGCTGGATACACTGTCATGTATGACCCGCTCTTTCCCTGGTGTCTAGTGGTACCCCCCACCTGTTGAGCACTGTCCACTGTGCCCCTGTCCCTGGTGTCAAGTGGCACACCACTCTCCTTATATATTTATTCCTTTAATCTGACACCAGGATGCCCACTCCCAGTATCAGATATCCCCCAGTCCCTTTTGTTTATTATTTAATTGCCAACATCAAGGGACTCAATCCCCGTGTCAGCAGTGGAAGACCCCCCAACAGTGTGGGACACTGGGGAGCCCACTCCCAGTGTCCCTAGAAATGTCTCCACCCCAGCAGTGTGGGACACTGGGGAGTCCACTCCCAGTGTCCCAAGTCATGTACACCCCCACAGCAGTGTAGAACACTGGGGAGCCCACTCCCAGTGTCCTGAGACATGCATCAGCGCCCCAGTAGTGTGAGACACTGAGAGCCCCCCCAGTGTCTCGGGTCATGTATTCCCCCCAAGCAGTGTGGGACACTAGGGAGCCCACTCTCAGTGTCTCAAAATATTTTGTTTCTTAAAACCTGTTGGAAAAGAAAACAGTGCCCCAATGTCCTTTTTATTTTAAAGCTGAAAAAAGAAAATGGTCCCATGTCATCCCTGCTGTCCCCCCATCCCAACCCTCCCACTGAGCATCCACCACCCCATACCACCCTTGCCCTATACTTACCACTTACCACTGTCATCACCTGTGGACCGGGACACATCTGCACTCTTCAAAGTCAAACCGCAAACTGAAGAATAAAGAGTAAGTACTGTATAATGTATTTCAATGTTGTTTTCAACTTATGTTGATAACTTTGCTATTTTTAGGAATTTTTTCACCAAATTTTCAACATGTGCTTTTTGGGACCCCACCTCATGAACACTGTTGCTGTCATTTCGTTAATCATGCCTGAATGGTGATTTCATGGTCTCTGTGCCAAATCACCTTTTGGGACTGATTAATAAAACGACATTGGCAGTGTTTATGAGGTGGGGTCCCAAAAACCCCATGTTGAAAATTTAGTGAAAAAATTCCTAAAAATGGCTCAGTTACATGCGATCATTGAAATTTTTCTATGCATGCTCATGACTTTTGGTACTTTTAATAGTTTCATTCCAAATTTTCAACATAGCCATTTATTCACACCCCCTCATGAACAGTACAGCTGTCATTTTTCACATCCTGCCCAAAACGTGTTTTCGCACCTCTGGGACGGAATGGCATTTTGACATGGATTTTAAAACTTCACTTTATGAGGTGGGGTCATAAGAAGACTATGTTCAAAATTTAGGGTCAAAATATGAAACAAATGCCTAAGTTATGACCATTTGTTGCAATTTTGGTATGCCCACCCGTAATGTTGGAAATTTTAAATATTTTTACCCCATATTTTCAGCATAGCCTTCTTAAACTCAACCCCATGTATGTCACAGCTGTCATTTTTTAAATCCTGGCAAAAATGTGTTTTGCACCTGTGGCATGGAATGGCATTGTAGCTGTGCAGAATTATATGTTGGTGGGGATTTGAAAATGTTCTATCCCGGGTACATTTTCTGAGGTGATAAGATGGCTATGCTGATAATTTGGTCATGAATCTGGACCCTGCACTCCCAAAATAAAATAAGGAAAATCACGGAGCATGGGTGAGCAGGGCCTATAGGGCCCTGTGCTCCCAATGTGACAAAAGGACAGTAATGGAGGGTGGGAGCCCATAGGCAAATAAGGATACAAGTAAACTATCTAAAAAAGAAAGAAAATTAATTGCAAAAAAACTTCATTGATGCACCATTAGGGTTGAAGCATCAAAAGTAGGGAAATACAACCTTAGGGTTCCCAAGCCTAAGACCACACCCCCACTGTGCATGTAGGAACATGCATGAGGAGTGCATTTTGGGGTAGTGGACCCTAATGCTCACCCCATTCTCCTATGCTGTACCCATCTTACCTTGTCTATTCATTGAATGGTGTGAGCATTAGGGTTCACAACCCCAAAACACACCCCTTATGCCTGTTCCTTCATGCACAGTAAAGGTGAAGGTGGGGTCTTAGGCTTGGGAACCCTAAGGTTGTATTTCCCTACTTTTGATGCATCTACCCTAATGGTGCAGTAATAAAGTTTTTTTACAATGAATGTATATATATATATATATATATATATATATGTGTGTGCTCCGGTGAGAAGGGTGGGATATGGTTCTAACTGAGGGTGGAGAGAGAGATGGGGGCAGGAACATTTTAAAGGATCTAGACTAGGAAGAAGGGTGGGGACCTGTTTTGTTGACTCTTTTTTAAAGATAGTATTTCCTGACTATGGGACAAATAGTGTTACTAATCGTTAATCGAATCTGAATAGCAAATAGTGCATTACAGTATGTGTGGTACTCAAGGAAATAATATTCATTACTTGCATATCCCTACTGTGAACCAGAATTTGCAGGGACACAGTTCATGGCTGTAAGTCAGTGTCAGTGGAAAACAAAATATATGCTTTGGTACATGCTGGACCATAAGTCCTCTGCAAGCTTGCTGTCTGTGCTTTGTTAAGACCCAGGTCTCAATCAGCCATGGTGTTCTCTTGATGTGTTCCTCAGGTGGACCCTAGCATTAGCGGGAAAACAGAAGTCAGGACAGTCATTGCTGGATCCACTGCAAACATTTTACCCTTTTTTTGGTAGAGATTTGCAAAAGCTGACCTTCCAATGCTTCAAGACAGAGCACAGGATTATCTAGGGGGTTAAAGTGCTTCATCTTAGACCATGCCTTGGGCATCCTGATCCCATGCAAAAAAAGGAAGGTAAGCAAATTCCTAATACTAAACCCTTGTCCTACCACCCTTTAGTGGTTTATGAAAGTGCCTATTAAAAAACAAAAACAACAAAAATAGTAATCATTACCTAACCTAAAAAAAGAGATAGGACAGGGTCCTCAGTGACAACTAGGAGCACATGAGGGCAAGCTCCAAGTTGGCTGCTACCTTAATAGCAATCTCCTGAAAGCAGCATGGATGTTGTGTCACCCTTAGTGATCCACCAGCAAGGTCAGTGGTTTTCCCAAACCACCAGGGGGTCCTTCACCTGACCACAAGTAACACAAAATCTACCCCCTTGCTTACATCTTCCCCTGCAGTGACCTGCAGTGGTTTGCCTAATGGCCAGCCCATGGGCAAATTCACCTTATCTTCTAGAAGCAGGAGCCACCCTTTTAAGTAGGTTTCTCAGCAGAGTCCTGATTGGAAGCTTTTTCAGTTCTAAGTAACATCTATAACCTGACTTGCCACAGGTATTTGAACTGGGGGGGGGGTGCACCTTTGACTGGCCTGACAGGTTAGTATGAGTGTGACCACTAGTGACAAAAAGTGTCCCTTGAGTGAGAGGCAGGACAGAAGAACCACTGGACAACAGGAAAGTGATATACAGTGGGTTGGGGTGGGGGTGGGTGGCTACTAGACATCAGGGAATTCTGCCTTGTGATTGGAGGTGGCAGAGGTAAATACTAGTCACTAGAGACTGTTTGGAACAAAGAGGGTTATGAAATGTGATCATGAGATGCCTGAGTGCTCTTTAGCATTGCAGCATGCAACATTACCCAGACAGGTTTTTGGCATCCATTAAGCCTTGTGGCAGAATGGCACAGTGTTTATTACTGTAAACTGAGCTTTGTAACAGTTACGTGACTTGCAGCAGCTAATCAGCAGTTCTGAAGATTGGTATCTGTTCCCATCTCAAACTTGGCAGAGTGACAGCTTTCCACTTGATATATCCTCTAACAAAACAATTACAGAATAATTTTGTATCATTATTTTTATAAGCTGGTACAGTATGTGCCTGTAGATCTGAGCAGAGTGCTCAGTGCAACCCGGTTTGCTGCTGCACCAGACTTTCAGAGACCCTACCTACAGCTTGCTACAGACCAAAGAAGGTTAGCAGAGCAGCACTGACAGGCATGCGGGGCATGGGGGTCAGATTTGCAGCTCTGGTTTTGAAATTAATTTTTATTTTCCTAACTGCTGGTCAGGAGAACAGACTCTTTATGGCTTAGATTGTTGTGGATTTCTGTAAATTTATTTTTGTTGAGGCAAGCTGCTCCAGTGGTATTTAAACAAACCCTGCTAGAGCTGAACCGCAGCAAATACTCATTGTGTGAATTTGTAAGTCACTTAATCTCCCAGTGCTCCTGTCTACCAAGCTAGAAAAATGAGTGGAAGTTGGGGACTATGGCCTGGGTGGGGGTAGGGGTGACTCCATTGGAAACAAGATGTTGAATCTCTCAGCTAGATTATTAGCTGGGTAAACATATTGTACGTTTGCCCTTATGGCTGTGCACCAGTTCTGATGTTTTGTGAAGTACAGGACAATGAGATGAAGGCATTTGTAAACCACCAGTTAGATTTCTCCGTTAAGCGCAAGCATAAACCACCAGTCAAGAGGTACTGTGTCAACAACAGGTTGGGTGCAGCACAGGAAGGTCAAGGGTCACATCCTGAAATTCATGATGCCAAAAACTGGAATGAGAGCAATAATTAGGCCAAGCAAATGCTTTCCTCTGGACTCAGAAATTTATTTTTACACAATACCAGAGGACAGGAGGTTTTCCTGATGAGCAGCAAATACAGCTGTGCAGAAATTGCTTACAAAGTGTACTCCAAGACTGGAACTGCTAGGCAGTTGTGTAGCAAATGAATATTATCTATTAAAGAGAATATGGCCTTCCCTGTGCAGCTTTGTTTGTGTAGAATATAAACAAATTCCCCCTGCTCTGTTTTTGCTTCACTCACAGTTTTCTCACCCAAACTGCATGACACCCTTATACTGTAACAAACATCTTCTGACTCACAACACATACCATATTCTAGGTAGACTAAACCACTGCAACACTAGGGAAAACATCATCTAGCGGAGGTACAGAAGACTGATAAATGTAAAACCAAGCATTCCTAGTCCATTTTGTGCAACATGACAACAACTGCAAGTGCAGACATGGAGAGAATTGTAGATGAGGAACCACTGGTGTATATCAAAGGCATTTGCCATAGTGGACCACAAACTGTTCTGCTCTCAGCTGCAAGCTTTGGGCCTGTCGCAGTATGCAGCTGTGTGGTTCACAGACTATCTTTAGACAGGCAACAAGTTGGAAAATCTTATGGAACCCTGTCTGTTGCGGTTCCTATCAAGCTTGGTTTCTCACAAGGCACAAGTTTCTTCATTGCTTCCCGTCCTTTTCTCCCTTTTCATAAATAATCTTTCTCAGGCCACAACCTCCTGCAGCACCACACTGTATGCAGAGATGACCTAGTACATCTTGTTAACTCTAAAAGAATTATTCATATTAAATCTAAACTTAATGCAAACTTTCAAAAAATACAACACTGGCTTACAAGGAATAGGCTGGTCCAGACAGAAAAAAAAGGTCTCCTGATAAAAATGTATTATACTCTGAACCCGTGTCTATATCGTGTTCTGATGGATCTCCATTTAATGGGGCACATTCTTTTAAGTATCTAGGAGTCACTTTTAATCCCTACCTGGACTTTTCCCTTCTTATGCAGAATGCCTTTAGGGCAGTCAGTGTCAACCTTGGTATGGCATAAGGAGCCAAGTGCATCTTAACACCAGCCGCTTGCCATGCCCTTACCAGATGTGTTCTCTTCCCCACTCTAAACTATGGGTTTATTTCTTTTACCCACACTTCTGAGTCCCTTCTGGCTAAATGGGATGTAGCCTATAATAACATTTTTATATTTACTCTATCCTTGAACCATGTTTCCATTATTGTGAGCATTACAGTAAACTTGGGTGGTTATTTCCCTTAAACAGTCAGCAGTTTGCATTGGGGTGTTTCACAGATAAATGTATGAGACAATGCCCGCCTGCTCCTCTTGCCGACTTTCTCAAATTTTCCTACCTATCATATGTCCTCAGATTCAATTATAAGTTTCTGCATGTCAGTCCCAAGCCAATACCAACATGGGGGATCAGGCCTTTGCTATTATTGCACTAAACTCTGGAACTTACTTCCACTGCTGTTTGTGGCTCCTCTTCCCACTTTCAATTCAGGCAATTTCTTTTGGAGTACTTGAAGGTCACTCTGCTTGTAATTGTACTTGGTTCTATTGCATAGACTGTAATGTATCTTTATTGTAACTTTTATCCTACCAACATGATTACTGTTGTAAAGAATGGCTATGCACTTTCCAGCTCTTGGCTGCTGCATTTTTGTGTTCTAGAACTATATTTGTGTAACCACCCAATCCCCTGGGGATACTAGAATCCAATCAGCATTATTGTTAGAAAGGCAGTAAGCAGCTGGTATGGAGCTCATTAGGGGCTCCTTACATAATGACATCACTGTTTACTCAGCTAGCCTGAGGGAAGAATGATTAGTTCATTTAGAACTCTTGCAGCAGCATAAGCCACACTCTGTGGATAACTGCTCTGGGGAGCTTAGAATGCTCAGTTTGAGTTGGAGAGTTGTGAAATGAGGAGGTAAGCATGGCAGAAGGACTGCCAGTGGGCTCTGAGGAGAGGGCCCAGGATTTCTCACCCTACTGGAGTGTCCTTTCCAGCTTCCAGTTGAAGTGGTGGAGACAAACCTACAGCAGGATTTCCTGACTTCTACTTCCTGTGAAGTGGAGGGATCTGCTTGCTCTCAGTGGACTCAAGGCACAATCCCCTGAATGTTCTTTGGTGTTTTCAGCTGCCTTGGATAGGCTGTTTGGACTGGCTATGCGGGAGCATGTCTTTCCTTTTCCTTTTTAGTTATTTCCTGCCCTGTGGATGGAACAACTCCTGTGAGTACTATCTGGGAGACTAGATCTCCACAAGTTCTCAGGGGATTGGATAGTCTGGTGTGCATGTGCCCAAAAATTAGGCTGGATCGCACCTTTCAGTGCCCCTAGTCTCACCAGTGGGAGTGAATTAATGTTAAACTGTGTACCCCAGTGAGTGCAGTTTATTTTCTGGTCACTCCAGTTTGTGACAAGTTAAAGTGTGGAACCTTTAGCATTTCAGTGGGAAATGGGGGTTTCAGTGGTGTAACCCTGATGAATGGCAGAGACTGTCAGTTGGGGCCAAGGTTGGGAGGAACACCATCTAAGCACTTTTAAGGCAGGGCTTCCTCGTTCATAAAGGGCACCAGTATGTTTACCTGAGCATGTGGCCAAGCTGCAGGTTAAGGTGTGTGGCTGAGTTTCACATATTGCACCTATGTCCAAGAAGAGTTTTGAGTGTGTGGCTTAGATTCACTTAATGACACTAATAGGAAGAAAAATGTTCATATGCATGTCCAGGTGTCCACTAATGCATCTTTGGGAATTTGGGAAGAAGATTGTTCTTTTGTTATTCATGAACTGTACTGAATGCAAGGAGAGTTCTTGAATTTGTACCTGTCCAGCCTGGAAGGGGGTGTCGGCAGGCATACGCACTGTATGCAGCAGAGTACAGTAAAAATAAATCAGGCAGGGGCAACAAAAAGAGGAAAGCAAGAACATTATGAGTCACATTGTGTCTCTGTCATGCTGAGCCCTTTTGCCTTAGTTGTTCACAATGGAGCACTGATGCCACCAGCCAAATACACAAATAAGAATAACTTATCAGGCAGGCAGAAAACCAAAGGGAAGAGGATTACAGGAAGAAATTGATTACTTGAACTCAGACATGGCAAATGGGGGGACAATGGTGTGGCATGGCAGCGCATATTTTAGTTTATGTTTTCATAACGGAGGGGGGACAACAGTGCATCAGTTTTGAGTACAACTTTAAAATTCCTGACTACACCCCTGCAGCCTGGACCAACCCTTGGGGATCCATTTCTGCATTTACTTTCCATCTGTTTAATAAAGCCATACTGCACAATCCCAGTCACTGTTATGGACACTCTGATTTATTGCTGCTGGTTGTGTGGATTTACTGGGGCCCCCTCAGAAAATTAGATCAAGCATATGCCTAGCAGCCTCCACACAGGACCTGGGTTGTGTTATTTACACAGGGTTCATGTTGTTTGTATCTGTACCCCCACCCTCTCTTCCTGTAGAAAATGTGCCAAGTATACACCCTAATGCCAAGGGTGGTACCTACCTTTTTAGCAAAGTAAATGGGTGTGCCAGTATATGGGCACCAGTTTCTCCAGATATTTAGCTGGGTGAGTGTTATAAAAAATGGGGTGTGTGCACACTAGTCAAAAAAAGTGGCCCGGGGGGTTACATTTGTTTTGTGTTGCCTCATTCCATTTTTTTCCTTGGTTTGTGTTTCCCTATAATCTGTCCACTGTATAATTTTCAGGATGATACCTTAAAATAGGTTTGAATTTGTCCACTGTGCTCACCTGGTCAATAAATGCTAAATATATAATTATGATCCTGCAATATAAAGCACCACTACACTGCCAGCTGATGCTCAGTCAACTACTATGCAGATGCACAGTTGTTAAACTATTTTGAAGTTCCTTTTATTAATGCTAGATATCCATAATTTGGATATACCATCACAATAAGGGTATCTTTGTGATGGACCAGTGCAGTAGCAGGCTGAAGGCTATTGTCCTGTTGTGTCCCTTGTTTTGCAGTTCATGCACACACTAAACTTGGCAATACTGTGGTGGATAATTTGTCATGGGCACAGTGGGGAGTTCGTTAAAAGTTCATTTCACTTCTGATATTGTAAGAATAGGCAACAAATGATTTCTTCATAATCATATTTTCTCAAGTCATGTTTTCTTGAGCCACATTTTCTTGAATAACACTTTCTCAAATATAATTCAGACACTTCATGTAAAACAAACTCTGGTCAGAGCTGATATGGCTGTGGAGAGCTTTTAGGAGTAGCAGTAGTGTGGAAAAGAATATGCAGTGCTTTTGCTGCAGCCGTAAGTAATACTGCAGCAATTACAGTACTGTGTATGCGTGATGTTCACACATGTGCAGTTTGCCCTGTAGTCAGCCCTTCTCAACGTGGCAGTGCTGACATAACTATGTATGCACGATAGTCATGCATGTGCAGTTTAAGTCAACTTCACCATGTTGCACATGTTGGCTGTCACTGATGCAGTTGCAGAACGGAAACATAGTGCACAGGAAAGTGAGTATGTTCATGCAGTCCACGGAGGTGAAGGGCTGCATAAACAGAATCACTGGAAACTATGTCAGAGCATTGTGGCAGCACATCAGACAATGGTCTGGTTACATCACGCCACAGTGCTCTTATACAAATCTGATGATGGCATAACATCTGTGGAGCTTGGCCCATGCAGCTGTACAAGTCAGTCTCAGGAGGAGTCTATTAACTAGACATCTGGTCTGGGACTTGCTCATCATCACAGTCACTTTCTCATTCTTTTCTAAGCAGTAATATTTGGGAAATGTGCCTTAGCATATTGATCTCAGTGCTGGTAGACTACTTCTGGTTTTCCCCTGATTGTATTAGACGGGAGTAGTATCCGTCTTGAAGTGGTAGCTGCTGGTGGTGGTGTGCTCTGGAAAAAAGTGATGCCCATGCTCGTCTGCACATTTTAGAAATTATGCCTTTCCTTGTTTTTGCTATAAAGAAACTGACCCATTTAACACAAAAACAAGTAGTCAGTTATGGCCTCTACCCCCCACCATTTTTCATTTCAAGTGAGGAACTTGATTATGAGTTTGCATCAGATGTACAGTGGCAGCTATAGATGCATAATATTGTTAAACAGTAATCAACCATATGTAAAAGCTCTTTTTTAAAAATGTGTGCTTTCTTAATTACGTCAATACCACTCCACCCATTTGTACTGTGCCCCAGGATTCCTGTTATCAAAGTGCATTATTTTACATTTTTGTATTTAGGACAAAAAGGCCTTTCAAATGAGGGTAGTCACTAATCTAAATTCTTTATAGTTTTTATGTTTCCTTGCACTTACGCAAGAAACATCTTGAGGTAGAATGACCTTTCAGAGGTGTGTCAGGGATGAGACCAATGCACAGCAATCTACAGTGGACTTCTCCCTAACAAACCAATGAGCATGCAACCAGACTGTGACACTAGTCACTGTTTCACAGCTGGAAGCCTTTCTCTAGTTGAAAGAAATGAAATGATCCAATGAGAGCACTTCATTCCTTTCATTTATCCCCCTACTGATCTTATCAGATGTTTGGGTACCCAGCCATACACTGCATCCCCCTCTGTCTGTGCCATAAGCAGTAAACAGTCCAAGCAGTAAAGAACAAATAAATATAATTTATCCTTTCCCAGACAGACATCCACGTTGAACTTGTTTGTGTCTCTGTGTGAATGAGAGTGCATGTTCTAGTCCCTGAGCTCCTCTCTCTCTGGTGTTTCATCTGTGCCACAATGCCCAGCCTGAGCATTACTCTCTGTGATGGTTCCCACTGACCCACCCCATGGATCAGAGTGAGAGTGCTGAGAAGTGAGGCAGCATTGCCTGCAGAGCTGTAGCTTAACCCTGTACTACAGGAGAGAGAGAGACACAAGCTGCAGGATCAGACACTGAGAAGGAGAGGTAGCAGCACCCCCCTCGAAAGAGAGCGCAGGATCAAAAGAGGTGGTGAGTGGCACCAGTGTCAGGGACAGAGAGGAGAGAGAGCCCATAAACAGTAACAGCAACACACTGAGATGTGGCGAGTAAGTATACTGAGAGTGATCACCAGGTGACAGGCTGTCACTACTGCAGCACCACCTTGGCAGTGTGAAATTGGGGGCAGTGCAATGTAATGACCATAACCATGATGACCAGTGGCTCCCAGACATGCAACTGAACAAACACTTATTTAAATGGGTGGCCTTTCCCCTAGCAGTGTCTACTCCCCCCCCATCCCCACCCCCTGAGACAAACACAGCAACAGCGAGAGCTGTTTCCAGTGTGGAATATATGTGCAGGTACAATCCATTCCAGTCAGAGAAGATGTCAATCCCTCCTTAAAACAGAGAAGTGGAGTACAGTATGCGTCTGAGCTTGGTTGCCATCCATTTTATTGCCACTCAGTCTTCCGGCACCTTGCTGTTGGTTTGACTCTCTGTTTGTCTTTCTGAAGCCCAGTGGACAGCACATACAGAGAGGCAGAGAAAGTGGCTGCAAGAGTGCTGTGACTGGGACAGAGAGCAGTGCTACAGAGTTTTCCTTTCTCAGTGGGGGGCGGAGATCAGAGAGAGAGAGAGAGATAGAGACCAGGACAGACACAGTATAAAATAAACTTGGTGCATCTATTCCACTACTGCACAAGAGGAGCACCCAAACAGAGGCAGAGTCAAATATGTGGGTCACATATCTGCTCCTTCACATGGACTATCACAGTGTAGGGTAGGCACTGGATGGGCACCCTGGGGCCGTTACTGCCCCCTACATGTCCAGTTCACATCAGCACATATGGAACAATCTGCAGTAGCCAGAGACTGATGTAGGTTACTGATCTTCCCCTCCACACCCATCCCAGTCAACACAGGTTGGCACAGTGACAAGGTGACCTCCAGGTGGACAGCCCAAGGCAAATAGTGGTCTGTGGCCTGGCAGAAGTTGGTGATTAGTGCCCCTCCACAACCATCCCACCACTGCACATTGGCTGCCCCAGCCAGAGATAGAATTGTGAGTTGCACATTTGCAACACCACACCTGTTTCTATCTAGCCTGGTGGCCTTCAGGTGGGTGGAAATGGGGCTGTGGTCCAGATCTACTGGGTGACCTAAGGCCATTGGCACCTAACACACCATTCCACATCTCTGCACATGTGAAGCATTTTCTCCTTCTATTCCATCTCCTGCACGTGAGGAGCCCTCTGCAGGAGCTAATGACAGATGTGGTTCACACATCTGTCTATCTTCACCCATCTGAGTTCCATGAAAGTTGGAACTGGCATTGGGTGGGCTCCAGGCAGGTGACTCTGGAAGAATGATGCCCCATCCCCTCATCCCACCTCCACACAAGGATAGCACCCTGCAGCAGCCATGGATAGAGATGCAAGTTGCATATCTGCCCCTTCTTATCCATCCCTGCTCCACCAGGGCTAGCATGAAGGTTGAAGAGGGTTTTGGGTGACTGGCACTTCCTCACCCTATGCCACACCTCTACACTTGCAGAACACTCTACTTCAGCCATAGACTCTCCCACCTCATGTGATCTACCCATAGAATGCACTTTGAGGTACTGAGATATAAAAATGTGAATCCTGTATCTGCCCCTCCACAACTGTTCCCACTCTGCTGGGTGAGTGGGGGGGGGAGCAGGATACAGTTTGTGCTCCTGTGTGACTGGTGCCCCCTCTTGCACCCTCTTGAACCCCCCATCTAGCAACCCAATACTTTACAGCAGCCAGAGAAGAGATGTGGGCTGCACATATGCACCATCATAAACTGTCCCCATTTCAAACAGTTTCACACACAGGCTGGAGTGGGGTCTAGGATGGTGGCCCCTAAGTGACTGTTCCCCCTATCCATCTCACCTCCACACATGGGGAACACTCCTACCCCTCCATTACACATTTGCACATAGAGAGCACTCTTCCCCCTCCATGCCTTCTTTGCATATGGGTAGCAATTCTCCTTCTCCAGCCCTCTTCCACATAGTGGATGTAGTGTCTTATGTAATCATATTTGGGCTCAGTCCTTGTTGAATTCAACATTATACATATTCTGCTGGGGGGATGCCTCCTTGGAGTTCCCAGGGTTAGGTTGCAGCATTCTGGGGACAGGGCATTCTCGGTGGCCATGCCTACCCTGTGGAACTCCTTTCCTGTCTATTTAAAGGAGTCTTCCATAGTAGAAGCCTGTAAGAAGGGCCTAAAAATGCACTTGTTCCAGCAAGCTTTTATTGGTTCATTGTTTGATGTTAGTGGGATAGACAGATACATTTTAAATCTGCTCCTAGTTGAATTTTGCACACATTTCTGGCATATGATTTTATATTGTTGTTTGCTGTGTGTATTGTACAGTGCCCAGAGTCCCAGTAAATGGGCACCTTTATATATCAATAGCTATCTGTATATCTTATCTATCTATTGTATATACTAATGTAAAGAAAATTGCTTTATTTTAATTTATTTTATGTGTCCTTACTTTTTGTATCTCACAGCATGTATTGTCTTTATCATTGCTTGTACAAGGTACCTTCTTGCAAATGAGCTTCCTCAATGAATGTTATCCCATCATAATAAACTTGAACATGGAGACCACTCCTTCCTTCCATCTTCGCACATAGGTGTCATTGCTCCACCTCCATACATTGTGAGCACTGATCACCTGACCTCCCAAGTGCTTCTCCCACTACATTTCACCTCCCCCACATGGAGATCACTTGTTCCACTGCATGCCACCTCTGGCACATAGGGAGCACTCCTCCTCCTCCATTCAACATCAACACATGGGGAGCTTTCCTCCCACTTCATATCAGCTCTGTACATGGGGAGCAATCCACCCCTTCATCCCATTGCCTCTAAATGGGGAGCATTGCTCCCCATCCATCCCACTCCTACACATGGGGAAACCTCCAAACATTTGCACCACTCCTCCTCTACCACCATCCAACCTCTGCATATAGAGAGTACTCCTAACTCCATTCCAACTTTACACATGGGAGCACTCTGCAACAGTCAGAGACAAAGATGTCAGTCAGGCATCTGCCTTTTCACACCTATTCCCACTCCACATGATAAGCACCAAATTGGGTAGAAAATTGGTGGGGTTGAGATGTAATGAGTGGGTTACCCTGGGAGATGGTGCCGACACCCCTTACCACCTCTCTGAATGAGAGAAGTCCCCTCCTCTGAATCAATCTTTATTCTTTTCTTCACTCATCATTTTTATGCTGATTATCCTCCTGTTGGCTTGCCTTACAAGTTGCTTCCCTCCCAAGACAGGACTACAGGCCACTAGGCCAGTGCAGATTTTTATTTGACCTTTCCTGTCTTCTCTTTGGACCACACCACCAGTCCAGCCAGCATCCAGCATAATCAAGGAGATGCACCACATGTTACTCACAGCTCAGCCCCAGATGGGTCTGTTCTGTTTGTGGTAGACCATACTTCAAGTTCTCCCACAGTTCAAGTGAGGCTAGAGAAGAGCAGCATACAGTCCTACTCTACTACCACAACAGTGAACGGGACACCACAACTTCCTTGGCACTGTACAGATGATGCAGCACAGCAGCATTCTCACTAGTCTGTCTCACCAGGCTTCTCCTGCTCTCTCTGTTGATGATGTCTCTATCTCCCCTAGCTATCAGTGGTCCTGTACATGCACATTGTGTTGCAGCTAGCTTCAGCCACTATGGAGACTAAGTGTTTTAGCAGCTCAGCCTGAGCCAACCTGATAACAAAATACAGGAATTTGAAAGTTTCTGAGATAATTTCTGGGGGGGGGGTTGAACACCCTGAGCACCCCCCTGCCTATGCCCAAGCAATCCAAAACTGTTTAGACACATGCAGTCCTTACACATAAAAGCATTCCTCCCAGCCCAGCTAGCCCCCCTGCCTGGCTTGGCAAATAAATGAACACCAACTGCTACCCCTCCCACTTCCTTGCAAGCAGTGAAGATCCCTCACTCTCAAGCGATCAGTCCTGTACAAGTAGCACAATTGGGGGTCCATGGCTGCAGTCGGACCTGTTGCTGTAATGGAGCTTGAGCCTTCCTGAATACAACAGGACAGCTAAACTGAGTCTCCTTTCATCCCTACAGATGGAGGGCTGCTGCACAGATGATTGCTACAGCCATTTAGGCACCATCAGAGATTTAAAACAAGAGCTGGACTATGGCTGGCAGTCTGCAATCTGCCTCCTCCTCCTCCTACTACTACTACACTGACTGCTTGCAACACTTGCTCAGCTCCCCCTCTGCTACCAGTGCCCACCAGCAGTCAATATTGTTGGTGGGTGGGTCCTGTTGGAATGGTCAAGCAAGCTCCTTGACTTGTTACTAGCCCCCACAATCGATACTCTCTTTTGACTTCCTTTCATGTCTGGTTGCATTTGCCTGTTTCCAAACACCCAATAAACTTTTTTTTCTAGTATCTACTTAGATAGAGAATATTAAATATATCAAAATAAAATATAATTGCTTTGAAGAAGATAAAAGCCTTTATTATGGCTCGGCTTCAATGTATGGTTGGAAAACGCTAATATCTCATCTCGATTGTTTTACTTCCTTACTGATATTTTGTATTTTCAGGTTAAACAAAATATAATAAAATATAATTGTTTTTTGAGAAGATAGAAGCTTTTATTATGGCTCTCTTTTGGTTTGCTTGCAGCCTTGCACCATTCCTCTGATCATAAAAATATGTATCACAATGGTTGTATGATTGTAGGTCTATATTCAAATGTCTTTAATTCATTATAATTACACACTAAGAAGAATGGTCTTAATGAGCCAATTGTAGAAATGAAAGAAAAAGTGTGACTCCAAATGGGACTTCAATCCAGGTAGGAGTCACACTTTTCCTTTCATTACTACAATTGGATTTTCAAAATTGCCTCACAGTGGCTAATTAACTGCATGGAAAGAAAGAAATAGGAAGTAATTTAGTCTTAATTAGGGCATTTAAGGTTTCATAATTTGACCTTTTGCAATTTTAATGACCTCTCAATCCTGAAGTCATCAATTTGTTTTATCTAAACATTTCTTTGCTCAGTTCATCAACAGTCCAATACAGGAATTACAGTCCAATTGTAAAAAACTTGTGATTGCAAGGGTGAATATCGATAAAAGAGATAATTGTTTTACCATTAGGGCTGCAATGGCATGGAACCAGCTTCCACAGGATGTTGGTTGAAGCCAAGAATTTCACTGCTTTCAAAGCTAAACTTGATAAACATTTAAACTGGACAATGGGTATCAACTAATTTGCCCAGAAAGTTGTGGGAGACATTCCTGAAGGGCTCATGCCTTCTTATATCACATATAACCTAGTAACCTAGCATGACCAAGTTACCATTGAAGATAGGCACTTGTTGCCTAAAGGTATTTTCTCAAACAATAAAATCTAAATCTACAGTATATGCCTCGATGTCAGTAGTGAAGAGCAACTATTACTGTAGCTTACATTGAACTGTGGTAGTTCTAAAGAGTTTTGCAGACTCTGTCACAACACCACAAACAATAATCCACAGCAAATGCATGCCAACAGAACCTGCCAAAAGTAAGCTATTGTAATTCAAACACATTGCAGATCTCAAGTCACCCCCCACCTATTTGTAGTCTGCATTACCCCATGCAAATTGCTACAGTGGAAACCAAATGGTTTTGCCTGAAATGACATAGATGAACTGAATTTTCAGGCCTGGTTTGGAGCTGAACCCAAGTTGGGTCTCGCCCACTTCTCTCGTCCTTACTTCAGGTAAACAAAGCAGCTTGCACCATCAGCAGAGAAACCTTGGGCCTGAGTCCAGAATGGTTACACATGTCACAAAGTGATTTGCACCAAGAAAAATGGTGCAAGTAGCACAATGCACCATGAATAACAACAGCTGATATTCCTTAATGCAGCTTGCGACATGTCGTAGGCTGCCTGTGTCAAAATGGTCCTACACCACTAGTTGTGCCATAAACCCCCTGCAACATGGTGCAAGGAGGCTTATTGCAGCAGTTATGCCCTATTCCAGGAGTGTGGCTGTTGGAACAGCACATGTGCTATTCCAAGAGAACTGCTGGAGGTCATTGGTCTAAGTACAGTTAGACCAGCTATTAACTGGTCTAAGTGTACTTTACATCCACCGGGTGCACCACTGTGCCATGTGCACTCAACAGCCACCCATCCATGTTCCATGTTCCCCATAAGCCCCCCACCCATCTCCCATTCGACATGCCATGGAACGTCATCTGCAGGCTGCTGATACCCCAAGTCCCAACCCTCAAGTAATGCCTGCAGAGTTGAACATGTCTTCCCGGCACCTAAGATGTGCCCTGCAGTGCTGAATATGTCCCCCATCCCCAAGTTAATACTCCCTAATCACCAGCTCACTATAATATTAAACAGACATGCCCTTGTCTTCGGCAGTTCAGTGGAACTCCACCCTCACTTGTACAGTGCCAGTCCACCCTTGCTCTCCTCACACACCTGAGTTTCCCCAGTCAGTGACTGGCACATCTCATTTCACTCCATGACCAGCCACTGGCTGAGCACTCCACTGAGCGTGTACTACTGTATACAATACACACTCAATGAATGAGCTGTCATCTATTGAGTAAGTACTGTATACAGTAGTGCACTCTCAGTGGGAGCTCAGTCAGTGGCTGGCCATGGAGGTGAGAGGTGGGATGTGCCAGCCACTGACTGTGAACAGGTGTGATGAGTTGTGGGTGGACTGGCACTGCTGGGTGCGGGTGTGGGGGCCACTAGACTACCAAAGAATTAGGGTAATGGCTGTTTTAATATTATCAGCAAGCTGGTGATCGGGGAGCTGGTTTTGGGGATGGGGGACATATTCAGCCCTGCAGAGCACATCTTGGGTATGGGGAGAGACATATTTAGCCCTACAGGTCAAATCTCAGGTATGGAGGGGAGACATGTTCAGCCCTGGTATGGGGGTGGGCATGTTCAGCCCTCCAGGGCATTACTTGGGGACCGGGGCTTGGGGTGGGGGTTTGTGCTCTGTTGGTGGGCTTTACAGTGGCTTGCAGTACCCTGTAGAGGTGTGCTCTCCCTTTGGCACAATGCTGGTGTGCTGCAAGTCATGGACATAGCCGCTGGGGACCCTGGCTGTTCTTGAATCAGGCACAGGATCCCTGGTGTATCGGCATTTGGCACAAGTTGCAATTGTTGGCAACTTTCGCCATGCCTTCTGGAATCAGGCACCTTGATTCTATGATTATTTGAACTTTCAAAATGTCATTGTTACTGTGGTCTATATTATATCATTGTGTTACTTAAAAATTAAATAAAGAACCTTTTTTAAAGACTGAAGGTTTAGATTAAGAGTGCTCAGATTTGTCTGCAATCTGATCTGATTTTTTTATTTTGGAATATCCAGTTCTGATTCAGAGTCCAAAATGTTAAACCTCCTAGCAGACTATGAATATTTGTTGAATGCAATCAAAATTGGATTTCAGATTCTGGAATCGGATTTCGGAATCTGAGTCCAAATTTGATTTGACAGTTTTTTAGGATTTATAGTCTTCACTGATGTGCTGACTTCGTGTATTTGTATCTGTGGCACACTCACTGCAAAAAATACACACCAAGTTTGTTGGAAGGAACCAATTAGATGTTATGATGCAATCATAACATTATTCTTTTAGTTGTATATAACATCTTTTTTTTCAGTTAATAGTTTTATTTATTTTTCAATATAACAAACATACATCATAAGACACATAGAAAGGCCATACAGTAGCAGCAGATAATGATCTTACAGAAGTATGTCCATAATCCTGCAGCATGCCATTGGTCGCAGAGTACATGACAAAAAACACCCCAGAAAGGACAGGAGAGGAAACCCCTCAACTCTCTGCTCTATGGTGATGCAAGGATCAAACAAAAGAGAACAAGACTGGGTGTCTTATTAATACTACCATGTAAGTACTAATGCTTAACAGGTTATGTAAGGTAGTGCACATTGCATGGCTGGCTAGTCCAAGTGAAGAATAGGAGTTACTCATGCCGGGAGTATCATGTGGGGGAGATCAAAATAGAGGCCACAGGTGGAAGCTTACCCTATTCTAGTCCTAGGTTTGAGTTAAGTCATAAAAGGGGCCCAGCAAGCCGTGTATGTGGCAGGCTTGTTGACTACAATATGGGATAGGCGGTTGAGTGAGGCCAACAGCGTAAGAACATGTTGAAGTTCTAGGATAGTAGGGATGTCAATGGACCTCCACCAGTAAGGTATGAGTCACTTGGCTGATATGCTTAGCATGGCCAGCCATCGGAGTTGGGAGGACTTAAGGCGAGTTCCAGTGGGGGGGAGGTAGTCTCAGGATCCACAAGAGAGGATCTAGTTGGAGCTCTAGGCCTAGGATGTCCATGGTGAGTTGGGTGACTGTTTGCCAAAAGGGAGCCAGTAGAGAGCATTGCCAGACAATGTGATATAAATCCCCAGTTTGGGCTTGGCACCTCCAGCATAGGTTACTATTCAAGAGCTTAGCTTTGTACAACACATTTAGTGTTCTGTACCAGTGGTGCAAGAGTTTATTTTGAATAAGTCTACTGCAGGTATCAGGGTTGCTCCAGTGTGCCAGTTTCTAGCAGAGAGCCCATTGTCTGTCTTCTATCTCCATGTTCAAATCCTTTTCCCACTTTAATCTGGAAGCCCCGGACTGTGAGGGAATGCTGTCTCTAATTTCAGCATACACTTTGTTTGCCTGGCCCTTAGGATGCTTGAGCCAAGCAGAAAGCTTCTAGACAATAGCCATGGTGGGTAGGTGCAATTTAAGGAACTTGGCTAGAGAGCTGCAGAGTTGCAGGTATCTCCAGAAGTCAGTTTTGTTTAGGTCCCTCACCTGTACAAGGGCTTGGAAGGGTTGTATCCCCAGGCTAGTCTCATCCAAGACATCCAATAGGACTGTGATGCCAGCGCATTCCCAATGCGGCCAGTGGATGGGCTTGTTGCCCACCAGTTTATACTTGTTGTCAAAGATAGAGGTATAGAGAAGTGGGATGGGGATAGCGTGAATCCTGTTATGTACCTTATTTCAAATCTGAATCACCAGTGCAATAGTGGGATGGGTGCGAAGAGACTTGGGTAGAGGGTTGTATAATAGAAGGGGGAGACTGTACCTGAGCTAGGGCTTTTTCTGTAAGGAGCCATTGTGGGGACTCGGAGATGAGAGTAGCGAACCATTTTAGAGACTATGCTAGAGAATAAGCCCATGTGTATCCCTCGAGCCATGGAAGGCCCCAGCTGACATCCTTCCAATGGGAGCGTAGTTTACCCCTGCTATACCGGGGTTTCTTCTTCCCCCAAAGGAAATTGCCCATGCCACTATCTATGGTAAGGAGCCATTTTACAGGGGGGTCAGGGGAATATGTGAGAGAGGGCAAAGATGTTTAGGGGCTGAAATTATTTTAAGAGCTGCTGTTTTCCCAGCTAGGGTAAGGTGGAGATCTAGTTCTGTTCTGAGGATGGTAACTAATGAACTGAGATTGAGATCCCAGATTCTAGATAGATCGGGGAGACATGAATACCTAGATAAACTAAGGATTTGGAGGCCCATTTAAGCCCCAGGGAGGAAACCTTGTTCTGGGTGCATGTGGAGTTGAGAGGCAGCAATTCAGTTTTGGATTTATTCATGCAGAGGCCAGAAATCCTCACAAATTCTGCTAGGAGGGTAAGGAGTACCCGGAGAGCTGCCACGGCATCTTCCACTGGGACCAAAAGATAAAGACCATCTGCATACATAAGCGTGGTGTATGCATGTCCCAATGGAAATGCCATGGATGCCAAGGTGCTGCCGAATAACAGCTGCTAATGGCTCAACCACCAAAATAAACAGAAGAGGAGGGGGGGTAGCCTTGGTGGATGCCTCTGCCTAGCTGGAACTTTATATAACATATTTTCCAGTGATGCACAACATATGGCCTGGGAGTCACAAATGGCCCCACAGCAGCTGTCTGTGGTCCCCTAAGACCTAGCAGCTTCCCCTTGTAGCCTTTGTTTATTTTATTTTGTTTTTAGTTTTAGTAACTTAGATAGATAGATAGATAGATAGATAGATAGATAGATAGATAGATAATTGCAAGTTTTGATTTATTTTATGTGTACATTTAATAATGTCTTCCTGGACATTTGTCACTTTGGGCCATTTTACAGTGGCCCTCCGCTAGTGGCCCCTGGCCCTTGGCCTTGACTCAAGTTTTCAGTCTGGCCTGCCACAAAAAAAAAAGTTGTGCACCACTGACCTATTTCAACTCCCAACCCCCCACCATTCTGATTACCAGCAGCTGACTTATAATGCTACCTTGTAATTTTCACTTGTTTATATTCTCTTTTTATTCTTCCTTCTACACACTCTGTTCATTTTGGATTTGGGTTTCTTTACCATCACCCTTATTGTCTGTGGCATTAGCTGTAGACACAGCCACGTTTGGACACGTGGTCAGACATAGGTGATTGACAAAAGGCCAGATCCCACTCACATACCTGCACATTTCAGATGTATAAATTAAATCAACTGCCAGGTAATATGTTTTTTAGAATATATACAAGTGTAATAATATAAATAGGCTGTAAGTATGGATTTGCTCTTTGACATTTTTGACTAGTTTTTTTTAAATTCTACTGTCACTTTAAGAAATGTTTTGTGTGAAAGGAAGACTTACTGCATTAGACTCTACCCTTTAATAATGAGTCAGAGTGACTCAAAGCACCAGGGAATAATGCACTTTTTCGATAAATATTTTTTTTTTCCTTGAGCTGGTTGAGTTTTCCTTGAGTTGGTGTGTGCTACATTTTTATTTCCTAGTCTGTTGCTTGCCTTGTACAGCTGTACCCATTCAACATGTAGCTCATGGCTCCATGAGTGTAGCAGTTGGTTATGGTTGGCATCCTGTCTGTACTGCTCCACTGAACCCAGAACAACAAGTTGGCAACTGTGCTTATAGTCAGGTAAGCACCCTCAGTTGCTTTACTGAAGAGTGCCTTCTTGTTTCATCGTATGCCGTGTTTTTACTCTATGATGGTTCTGGGTTTCCGGTATTACAAGAGAATGAGAAGTCAGTTGGAACCATACAGCAGCACCAACAATATGACCCTGTTTGGTTTCTACATCAGTAGATGAGTGCAGCCAAGTGTTAGAATACAAGTACGTAGCCAACTCAGAGGATGCACTCGCATCTTGTCTGGAGTCTCTGCAAGAGATCACTAAATGATGACAGCAGTGGCTACAACAATCATTCTAAGGTACCTCTGAAAGACTAATAATAATGATTTAAATGGACTTCTTGTCAAATTAGAGCATTTGTTGATTCAAGGGAAAAACCTCTGGTATGATATATGTAGCCTGGAGGAGCACCTTGAGAAGGACCCTATACCACACAGTTTTAGAATTCATAAGAGAACTTCAGTTGGGGTAGAAAGATTTAAACACAGGGCAGATTGAGAGAATGCCCTAAGAGAATGTTCTGCAAAACTAATCAAGTCACTTATCAAAGAAGAGAAGGAGATTTATGAAATAAAACGACAAAGTTTGCTGAACTACAAAGTGAAAAGGATCAGTTCAAAGATAGCACAGAATTTAAACAGAGAGAAAAGGAATTGAACAAAAATTTAGAGACACATGAAAGAGAGGTAATAGAAAGCATGACAGAGATAAAAATGTTTATGTGACTGGTCAGGTGTTTGTATGGGAAGGACCCTCGCAACATTCTTGTTCAGCCAGTAGGGGGTCATAGTAGGGGATGGAGTACTACAAGGGATAAAAAATCCAGATCTCCAACAAGAGGCAAAAGTGGTAATACCTCAAATCAAACATCATGCGATTTAATAAATACTCATGATTCAACAATTGAGGAGGAATCAGACCAAGAGGACAACTCCTCTACCTCATTAAACAACAAGATCTGTGTTTTTTTTATAGAAAAACTAACAAATAGAAAAGAATAAATCAAAATCAAACACAGCAAAAGCAAAAATGAAAACAAGATAGGGTAAGAGAGGGGGAGAAAAAAGGACCAGAGGAAAAACTGGAACCAGGAAATCAAGTCGTCAGAGATAAGGAAAAAAAATGTTTCTGATTATGAATTAACCCCAGAAGAAAAAAGTATTCTTGTAAGAGGCTTCAGCTTTATGCCATCCCCAACAGCAAGTAGATTCAACTTTTAAACTGAACTGTTTAAAATATTCAGAAAAATAAATCTGAGACTGTCTTATGCAAATAGAGACATATGAGGTTCCAGACCCACAGTGCTAGATGCAGAAGAACTCTCCAGGGAGGATCTTTCATTCCTCATAGAGGCCATGGGGAAAGAAAGTAATTTCAAATCAGTAAACAACAATCGATGCATAACAATGGATGCCACAAGTCCTAACCCTACCATGGAAAACACCACCTGGAAGATGCCTTAAACTTGGTTTCATTTGTCAGTGATGGTAAATAAATAATAAGGCATGAGGGTGTGTGCATTAGACAGTTCTTGCACATGGCCAGGGGTGTAGTAAGGCATGAGGCCACAGGTCGAGTGCCTACAGCACTTGGCTGTGCATTCAGAACTGTCAAATTCACACCCCAGAGTGTCTTATTGTGCTTATACAATGGGTTTCTCTTTTAAGTGACTTTAATGCTTCGTATTATGTTTAAATACTGAAACATAGATGTATAAATCTGAATTATTGGTAAAATAGTCCTTCAGCCTGCTGTTAATTGAATTGACTGAGGACAATAGTCCTTTCTTACTTGCTGTGGTTGTAGTTTCTTTCCTTTTTTTCCATGCCCTCATGTGTGCCCCTCACACACACTTATGCTTACAGACATTATATTTGAAAAGTTATTTTAAACAGCAGCCATGATTTGTATCTGATGATGTGGAAGAGAGAGAGAGAGAGAGAGAGAGAGTGAGAAAGAGCAAGCATGATGGGGGAGGACTGACTTGGAGACCAACATTTTCTGTTGATGGGAGTAGAGAATGGCTGAACAGATAAACTTCAGTAAGCAAGTCTGAGATGGATAGACTAGATCAGAAAAAAACTAAGCAAGAAGCAGACTGAGGTTGGGGAGTGTAGTGGACAGAGACAAGTCTGCAGGACAGTGGCAAGTGTGACCGTTATGATCGTGGATGCTGGTGTTTTAATTATTTAAAAATGTGTCTGCCTTTATTATTATTATTATTATTTTGTGGTTAGTGATTAGTAGTCACTGACACTGGAGCAAAATAAGGCCATCTTGTGAGAGGTTGGAGTGCAAATGAGGGGGCTGGTCATCAGCAGAAGAGGGGAGCAAAGTGAGAGTACAGACTACACTTCACTTTCCGGTTTTAGGGGAAATGTGAGAGTGAGCACGATAAAAGGAAAGAAAAGGAAAAAAAAACAGAGATACTTACTGTCGGTAAACCATTTGGGTGATGCTTCTTTTTTGCCTTGATATACTTGTTGAACAATGGTCAGATGAAGCCAGTGGCAAACAGGTTGGGATGAGTCCCAGATCATAAAAATTATCTGTAAAACTGTTTAGAGAAAAAAAAAACACTGCAGAACTGAAGAGTTTTAGGATAAACTCTATTTGTTGTGTGTTATATTCCTTCAGTTTAGTGTGACTGAATGTTAGGGAGCTGGGAGGGGGAGTCTCGGTAAGAGAAAATAAAATGGCGGCTGAAATATTTTTTAACATTCTTATTATTTTTAACATACTAAGGAGTGGCACAAGGATTTCTGTCATGTCCTGTGTTCTGCTGGCCAGCACTTGTTTTTAGCCTTGCATTGGACATTTCTAATCACCAATCAGGATGCAGAATTTTCCCTTCCCATTTTATAATGCTACTATAACAGACAGTAGGGTTGTCAGGACTAGTTCTAAAAAGATTAGAAGCCTTTTAGAACCCAGAGTTTTGAGTTCTTCTTAGGAATTAGAATATCCATGAGTTCCAAGTATTAAGGATTCTAAGTACTAAAGAAAATGCTTTTTCTTGTACGGACATTTCAAAGTAAGAGGTCCCAGCCTGAAAAAACAACTGATTATTGGGAATTACATCCTAAAATGTTTTAAAGAGAGTTAATACGAGAATGTACTGCTCATATGCTGATGTGCCAAATGAACAGAATTGTGACACTTGACATTTACATTTTGAAAGGCAATTATTTCTCTTTTCCACATGTGAAGTGAAAAAAAAAATTGTTGCTAAGCTGAGAGATCAGGACTTTCATTTGTATTTTTTTCTCCTCTTAATATCTTTATTTGTTTTTTCTTTCTCTCCAGTCCTGTAAGCAAGAGTTTATAGAACTCTAGAAATATTTTGGGAGGGCTTAAGCCCGAAGTTCAATGTGGGGGAATAGCTCCTCCCACATCCCCAATAAAGGCCAACCTCTCTCAGCACTTCCTTGCTAAGAGCATTATGAAACCGCCCTTTTGCAAGCACCCACCTCCTGCATGGCTTGTGTGACTGATCCTCCTTTTTATGTTGGCTCGCGCACATGCGCAGCCAACATACTGCGGTACTAGTAGATTTGGAGGCACGGTCACTGTTGGGCGAATGCAGGGCACGCATCAGTAGGTGTGTCCCTCATTCCCCAATTAGCTGGAAGCAGGGTCCGACACTCTGCATATCTAATGCGGCCACCAGATCTGAGAAACGGTCTGCTGCAATGAAAGCAAAGCTCTCATGCAGTGTGACCACAACACGCATCGCGACATGCAGGCAACATGGTGGCAGTGACTGCCATCGCCACCTGTAACAATGCCGACAGGAAGCCCACTCCCCACCGGCATTATGTAACCCCCCTCCTACTTTTGCTGTGTGCTGACAGGGTGCCCAATCACTGTCGCATCATGTCATCCTCCACTTTTATTGTGTGCCAACGGGTGCCCAATCCCATCAGCATAAGTGTGGCCCCCTTTGTTGAGTGCAGATGGGGCCCAACTCCATCAGCTACAGTTGCCCCCCCAAAAAGACTGTGACTCTGGTGGCACGCTGGGGAGCCCATCCCAGCATGCCACATGCCCCTGTCAAAGAAAAACAGTTCCAGCAAGTTTTGGTTTTTTTACCTGTGGAAAATAAAATGGTCCTCAGCGGTCCCTGCCCCCCACAACCGTACCCACCCACTGCACATCCTGCCTCCCCACACCCCCTCACCCTCATACTTTCACCTGTGAGTCTGGCACGATGATCTTCAGTGGACTGAGAACACGTCTGCACTCTTCAAAGCCGACCGCAAACTGAGGAAATGCTGGTAAGTTCTATAATGGGATAAATAGGGTTTTTCAACTTTGATGCATATCTAAGGCATTTTGAGGAATTTTGATACCAAATTTTCAACATGGGGTTTTTGGGAACCCTTCTCATGAATTCTGCCACTGTCATGGTGTTAATCGGCCCCAAAAAGGTGATTTCACGGTCATTGTGTGGAATCACCTTTTAGGACTGATTAATGAAACTACAATGCCAGTGTTCATGAGGTGGTCTCTCACAAAGTCTATGTTGCAAATTTGGTGGAAAAAATCAAAAAAATGACTGTTTTACGAGCGTGCATTGCTCAGTTTCTACTCATGCTCATAACTTTGCGAATTTGCAATATTTTTACCCCAGATTTTTAACATTGGCATTTTTCCACACCTCCATGTGAACAGTACAGCTGTCATTTTTCACTTCCTGGCTGAAATGTGTTTTTGCACTTCTGGCACAGAATAGCGCAGTTGCTGTGGGAAATCAGTGTTCGGAACCGATTATGAAAATGACAGTGGCACTGTTCATGAGTAGAGGTCCTAAAATGCCTATGTTGAAAATTTGGCAGTGATACTCCATAAAATGACTGTGTTACTAGTGTGCATTACACAGTTTGTATGCATGCTCGTAAGTTCATGAATTTATAATATTTTTACTCCAGATTTTCAACATTGCCATTGTTCTGCACCTTCTTATGAGCAGTACAGCTGTCATTTTTCACATCCTGGCTGAAATGTGTTTTCACAGTTCTGGCGCAGAATGGCGCGGTTGCTGTGGGAAATCCATGTTCGTGCCACATTATGAAAATTACAGTGACACTGTTCATTAGCAGAGGTCCTAAAATGCCTATGTTGAAAATTTGGTGACAAAAGTCAATAAAATGAGTGTTTTATGAGCGTGTGTTGCGCAGCTTCCACGCACACTCATAATTTCATGAATTTGTAATATTTTCACTCCAGATTTTCAAAACTGATATTTTTCCACACCTCCTTATGAACAGTACAGCTGTCATTTTACATATCCTGGCCGAAATGTGTTTTTGCATGTCCAGCACAGAATTGCACATTTGCTGTGCAAAATCAGTTTTCAGGAAAGTTTGAGGAAATGACAGTGACACTGTTCATGAGCAGAAGTCCTAAAATGCTTATGTTGAAAGTTTGGTGCGGAAAGTCCATAAAATGACTGTGTTGCAAGCGTGCATTGCACAGTTTCCATGCACCCTTGTAACTTCGCAGATTTGCAATATTTTCATGCCAGATTTTCAAAAGTGTCATTTTTCCACACCTCCTTATCAACAGTATAGCTGTCATTTTTCACAGCCTGCCCAAAATGCAAAGTGATGCACAATGGCATGGTCGCTGAGGGAAATCACCTTTTGGGGCACATTAACAAAATCACAGTGCCACTGTTCATGAGGGGAGGTCCCAAAATACCTATGTTGAAAATATGGCTAAAAAACTCCCACAAATGAATGGGTTATGGATGTGTGTTGTGCAGTTTTTATGCATACTCATGACTTCACCAATTTTTCATTTTTTCACTCCAGATTTTCAACGTTGCAATTTTATTACGCCTCCTCATGAACAATACAGCTGTCATGTTCCACATATCTGCCCAAAATGTGTTTTCGTCCCTGTGTCGCAAAATGGCATAGCCACTATGCAAAACGACCTTTCAGCTTACAAACTGATTGTGCCGCTGTTCATGAGGATGGGTCACAAAAGGCCCATGTTGAAAATTTGGAATGATAGCACCAACACATGACTACAGTGTTACGGTTTCCAACTGTGGTACCCCACCCTATACAGACTAACAAGCATCAGCTGTAATGCTCATGCCATTCCACCCCCAACCTCACCCTGCAGCCAGAGACTGGCATCGTGGTGTGCCTTGCAGTGTTCGGCCACAAAGCTCACCCCATTCTCCTATACTGTGCCCACCTCAGCGTATTTCCTTATGGAATGGGGTAAGTATAATGCCCAAAGACCCTAAAGCACACTATGACACTTGTCAGTGTCTACAGGGTAGAGTGAGGTACAATGGCATGAGCATTATAGCTGATGACCCAAAGGCACACCCCCAATGCCTGACGGTCTCTACAGGGTGGGGGTGGGTTAGCGTCACTTCAATACTTCACTGCCATTCCTATTATGCATCTCTAACTCTAGCACTACCAGTGCCAATCCCAGCGAGACAACATTCGGCATTGACAAATGCTTGTTGTTTCTCCCATGCTGGTATCTTTCTCCCTTTGTTCCCTCCTGTGTCTCCCCTTCTTTCCCATCTCCTGGTCTCTTGTTGTCCCCTCCTCATTCCCTTTCTCCAGCCTATTGGTTGTGTTTGCCCCCCCCTTTTCATCTCCCTTTCCTGCCTTCCTTCCAATTCCCTCTACCTGCAGTTCCCTTCCCTCTTCCTCATACCTAATAATGCACTCTGCTCCTGCTTATTCTGCGCTCCTTTGGGGCTCTTTACTTTTCGAGGCCGCTGCTCCATTTTCCCAACATCGTTTCTGCATTGTGCTTTCCCTATTCTGCTGTGCATGCCCCCGCTTGTGGCCCCCCTTTGAGCTCCATTTTTCTTCCATTTCCCCTTCACCACTAGCTGCTTGTTCCCTTTCCTGCCTGCCCATCACTTCCTGCCATCCATCCCTGTTCCTGGCCATTCTGTCTCCCTGCTGGCTTCCATGCCTCTTCACTTATAGTGCCTTTGTACCTTACAAGGGTTCTGTCAGTGTGTTTGAGGGGTATTCCCATTGAACAGGACTGCCTATGCTACATGCCTCTGGAGGCTGTCCAGTAGTGGGAAGCAGAGTCATCTGGTGGGCTAGCGGATGGTTTGGGAACCAGGAGACCCATGTTTACATTCCACCATCATTGTGTACTCCCTGTGTGACCCTCAGTAAGGCATATAACCTATCCTTGCTTCAGTGGGTACATCCAGCAGCTGAGCTATGTATAAGCAGGACCCCAGTGATGACAATAGGTTGCAACTCATCTGTGCTATCCCACCTGGGCAGATAATATCTAACAAAAAAAATGGGTGGACAGCTCTTTCCTGTGTGACTTTTTCAAACTTGCCTTCTCCCGTATTTGGGTCTCATCCCTGCATCCCTATGGCCAGTTGTTAGCTCAGCGGTTATTTTCTTTACCGTGATGTACTTACGTGGAAACATTTAGTTGTACTCTGTCTCTAATGCTTTCTGATTCTCCCTATACTGCTGTCCTGACTGACTTGTTTTGGATCCTTGCATTAATTTAAATAGCTTCTAAGCAACTAAAAATAAGCAAAAAAAAAAATTCCATCTTCTCCTTGTAGTCCCCCCTGTCCTGGTCCCTCATCCTTGCCCTTGTCCCTCACTCTACCATATTTCCTTTTGGGCTATCTTGCTCTTCATGCTGGCCTCTGTCTCCATCACCACCCCTTTCTATTACAACAGCCCACTGCCACATTTCCTCTCGCCTGGCACCTGAATTTCTTTAGTAAATACTACACTCTGTCAGCTGTTGCAGTCAACCTTTCCTAGTGGTACTCTCGCCCACTGATGCTACTCATATTTTATCCATTTTGCACCATTCCTGGTCCAAGCATTTCTATACCTTGCTCAGCATCTTGTTCCCAAAGTTACCCCATAATAACTCTGGTACTTAGTACACTTCCAGCATTAATAATTATCTGCCTCCTCCGCCTTGTTGATAAGGCTTCTGCTGGCTCCTACCTGTCCTCCAAGTTCCAAATAGTGGTTTTCTTAGTCCATCCCAAACAATGCTCCTTCACATATCTTTTTATATTGTTTATTTTTGTCTGTTTTTGTTATTCCTTGTTTCGTTTGTTCCATGTTCCCTGATGTACTTGTCATCCTCCTCTTCCCTACTTACATTCCCTTCACCCTGCTCCCATCCATTTGCTTACATTTTACTCCTCAGCAATTGGCTGCCCTTTCCTTGCTTAGCCTATACCAGCAGTCTTCTGGTCTCTATCCCAAACTCTGCCTTTTGAGGCATTGAGCATTGGTAGGCTTGTCCTGTCTACTGGGGATGGGAGTCCATTTCAATCCATTTACCATTTCACCCTGCTGGATTCTACTACTACTAATTACCAGTCATACCAGCACCACAGCATCCTCCATCTCTAACTCTTTCTTCTCTAACTCTGCCTTCTGAGGTATTGAGTGCAGGTGGGCTTGCCCTGTCTACCAGGGATGGGAGCATACTTCCTCTACCTCAGTCTCAACTGACTCTATACACTGTCATCTACCCACTCTCCATCTCTAACTCTGCCCGGTGTGGCATCGAGAGAAGGTTAGTTCATGCTGACTACTGGGGATGGGAGCCCGTGTCCTCCAACTTCTATCTTAACTAACTGCATTCTAAACTACCAATCCAGGTTCACTACTTCCCTTCGGGAATGGGACCCCTATATCCCATCAACCTCAGCTTTCCTGGCTCCTCCTCCTCTTACTTTCCCTACCAGCACCCTGAGTTCACCACTTCCCTTTTGGAAAGGGGCCTCTGAACGCTGTCATCTCCAATGACTACATTCTGTACCAGCCATCTGGTTTCTCCACTTCCCTTCAGGACTAAGAAGTCTTTACTTCATCATCTCAACTGATAGTATTTAATCCTGGCCTGCATTTTATGCCAGAAACCTGGACTCACCATTTTCCTTTGGGACTGGAACTTTGTACCCTGTCACCCTTTGAGCACCTGTACCTGATCCCTGCCTCCAGTCTCTGCTGCTTGTCCTCATCAGTCTTGAGCCTTCTCTTTTTGCTCCTCTGGCCCATCCGCAGGCTTCGGCCTTTGGCTCCCCTGTGGAAGACTGGACTGATCTGGCCTTATAGTTGCTGTTTCCCTCCTGGCATCCTTGCTTGGTTCTCTTTGTGGCTGGGATTTTGTACTTCTCCTTGCCCTGGCCTCCTCAAATTTTGGATTTGAACCCTGCCAGCTTGTTTTTTCTCGAACTCCACCCCATCCCTGGAACTTCTGGACTTCATTGCTGCACTTTGTTTTGCCTTGTCTCCAGATCAGCCTCCTTTGATCTCCAGACATTCAGCTCCATGCTGCCTTCTTTTCTATCATTGCTGCTCCAGACATTCCAGTTTCCCTACAGCTGTCATCCTGGACTTCCCTTGCTGCATTCCCCCTTGCCTTCTGCTGGGTTTGAGACATTTTTCCCATCTTTGGGAATGGGAGTCCATGATTTTCCAGCCTTTCCCAGCTTCCCTCTTATCTCAGCCTGTGAATCTACTATCAACACTTCCCTTTGTTTTGTATATAATCATTTTTTATTAAACAAACCATCATAAACAGAACAATACAACATTTGTAGTATAAGACCAAAAATTTAAAAGTAAAATATAACACCTGATTGTAAAGAACAAATGCAATCAAAAAGAAATATGAATTTACCATCGTGGGCCACCCTGTAATGATATACTTAGGATGCTGGTATTCCACCCCCCATCATCTACCACTATAACAGGAACAAAAAACACAATTACTGTTCAGAAACAATCCCAATTAAATCCCCATTCTGCACATCCAAGTGAAGTAACCATTTACCCCATGCCCTACAGAATCTAGGTAGTACTTTCCACCTTAGAAATACTAACCGATAATAAGAGGCTGCCTTAAATAGTACCTGCTTCCATCTCGGAAAGGGTGGAAGGATCTGAGATCTCCAATTCAAAAGCAGAAGTCGCTTAACCTCTAAGGCTGTGGCATAAAGAAACCCTGTGTATCATCTAGAAGAATCATCTAAAATGCCCGGGTCCTCCAAAACCCCCCAAACAGGAGACTGTTGAATTGGGACTTCCAGGACATCCTCCAAACATTAAAAAATAATATCCCACCAAGGCTTTAGTAAATCACACCCCATAGAATATGAAAAATTGTTCCATGCGTGGAGTGACAGCGCCAACAGAGATCAGGTCCCAATAGGCCTAGTCTGACCAATTGCACCAGAATACAATGCCATCTACATAAAATCTTCTTTTGTATCAATTGAAGATTGGGGTCAGGAGATGAAGTGTGTGCAGCTGTTCAGCATCTGTCCCATGCAGTTTCATCTATGACATGTTGCATATCAGTTATCCATTTTAATCTATGGCAATCACAATTTGGCAGGAAACATTTCTGCAGTTCCTTATACAGACAACTAATGTGCCCCTTAGAAAATTTTAACCATTTCCCCAGCTAGTCTGTGAATTCTGTCTCCACAACATAATAAGCTGTAAGAAACTTCCTGGGTAGGGCACGCTTAGCTGCATGTATCACTGGAGTTCCCTCACTAGCAAATTATATTTACACTGCAGATCCTGGAAAGTAACCAACAAGCTTCTCTCCCCTTCCACCAAATCACCCAAAGTAGTTAACTCTATGGTCAGCCATGAACCCCAGTGAATAGTGGCACCTGCTAACTGTAAATCTGGATTGTCCCATACTGGTTCCCATTTACCAAAGAAAGAACTATCCTGCCTTAGAATCTTAAAAAACCTACCCCACGCACACTGTGAAAAAATCATAGGGGTTTTAAGGTCCCAAGAATGTGTCCCAGTATTTCTCAATAAAACCACCAATGGGGTTTCTCCTTGCAGACATTGTTCAATCTCCACACAAAGGGGGGAACCCATACAGGAATCCGAAACCTAATTCAACGTTTGCTTTACCCCATGACATAAACAATATGCCCAAAACCATGGCATGTTCCAGCCTCCCAACACCCCAGAACTTGGAGCGTCCTCCTACTAAATCGAGGGGGAGAACCCTTCCAAATAAAATCAGCCAACACCTTGTCTAACCTAATCCAGTAACCTTGCGGAACAATAACAAGTAAATTGCATAACCTATAAAAAAGGCACAGGAATACCATCATTATAAGGGTCGCTATCTTACCCGGGAGAGACAAATTAATTTTTCTCCAGTGTAACAAGTCCACCTTAACCTCCCCCATAACCCTGGTGAGATTTTTAGAACACATATCTGTAAGTTGAGCCAATATGTGCATCCGTAAATACTTCACCTTCCCAGGGACCCTTTTAAGGTATGAGAGCTCACCAAATATCACTTATTGTCCCCATTAAATAGCTGCAATATCTCCATTATTTCCTAGTTTATATACAGCCCAAAAATTGCACTGAAAGAGCCAGTGGTTTCCCAGGCAATGAGGTCTCCGCCCTTGACAACAGCAACAGCAGGACATCAGCGTATAATAAGGTGGAAAAAGACTTTTCCACCAGTTATTCCCACAACAGCAGGATGATGTGACAATGACAAATTTAAGGGTTCTATAGCTAGCCAAAATAGTAATCAGCTCAGTGGGCACCCCTGTTTCATCCCTCTCAATAAAGAAAAGGGTGTTGACAATGCCCCATTAGCTCATACCCTTGCCCATGGGTTGGAGTAGAGACAACTAATCCAGTGCCAAAACTATGGGCCCTGTCCAAACATAGTAAGTACAAAATGCAAGTACTGCCATTCAATGGAATCGAATGCTTTCTCAGCGTCTAAACTGACCTAAGCAGCAGAATCTGGCCCTTGCACCTCCATCTGAATTAGATCTATAACTGCCCTCAAATTGTCACTGTCCTACCTTCCCTACATAAATCCTGACTAGGACTTGCTGATTAAGAGGCCTAACACCTTCTCCAAGTGCATGGCAAGGATCTTAGCCAATAGCTTAAGATCAACATTCAAAAGTGAAATAGTCCAATAGTTGACACATAAGGCAGAGTCCCTCCCTTGGTTCAGCAGTACAGTAACAATTGCTTTCTTTATAGACTCTGACAAAGCACCAGACTTTTCCACTGATCCGAATAACTCCAAAAGCCTAGCAGATCATTGTGGTTCAAAGGTAGAATAAAAATCTTAGCAAAGCCCATCTGGGCCCGGCGCCCATCCCAAGGACAAAGATTTAATAGCCTGCTGAACTTCTTGCAATGAGATATCCTTTTCTAAAGGAGAAACTAAGGTATCTGTTAGTTTGGGGACAGTGATATGTTCAAAGAAAGTCTCAAAATGTGCCGGGGAGGGGTCTACTGTGGAGTGATACAACCTTAAATAGTACCCCCAAAACTGGTCTACAATAGATCCCATGTCTGATATCTCTTCACCATTTTCCCCTCATAAGTATGGAAATTGCATCTTCATGGCTCACTTCTTTAATCTGTAAACCAGAAGCTTATTCACTTTCTCCTCAGATTCCCAATAGGCCTGTCTAAAGAAAAACTGAGCATGCTGAGCTTTTTGTTGATATGTAGCATTTAACTGGTCTTCATTCTGCACTAATTCCTGAACCGTGCCTTCCTGATTTACCTGGGACTCATGGATATCTTTCTCTAGCTGTCTTACACGGTCCATAAGCAACTTCACCTCTTCTTTCTGCTTTCTATTAACAAAGGAAGTTTACTAAATAATTCTACCCTGAATAAAAGATTTAAATGCATACCTCAACACAAAAGAGAAAACGGCTGGGGAAGAACTGGAAAAAAAATAAAAATCAATCTCGCTGGCCAACCACTGACAAAACTCCCCTGAGAAGAACAGTACTGGATTGAACCACCAGTAAAGAGTTCTTACTAGAGTTTGCCATGGCCTGTCAACACTTCCTGTTCACCATCTCATTTGGAGGTGGGAACCTCATACCCCATCCCAGCAGCACCGTGTACCTGGACCCTCCACTCAGTTTTACCTGATTCTACTGCCTGGGGTCAGTTTTGGCTTTGTTGCATTTTCTGTTTTGTACTCTGGCATTGTCCCTGTTCACTACCTTACCTAGAGGATGTTACCTCTGCTATATCTACCTTGAAAAAGCCCTGATGGAATACACGCTATGCTTTTATCAGGTACTGCTACTGCGATAGCTCTTCTCTTATCCGTTATTTTCAATAAATCTCTTTTTGAACACTGCATTCCATCAGACTGGCTACAAGGGACTGTGATCCATATACTTAAGAAGGGAAGTAAGGCTGGAATACAGAATTACTGTCCAATAAGCTTAACCTAGATCGCAGGCAAACTTTTGAAGCACATTATTAAAACTTATTTCGACAGGGAGGTCACTGACCTTTATCTTACAGATCATGCCCAGCATGGTTTTAAAAAGAGGTCATTCATGTAACACCAACTTGATTTCCTTTTACAATCATATAAGTAAGGGACTTGATGATGGCATCCAGATGGAGGTCATCCTACTTTACAGCCGCACTTTTGATTTAGTGTGTCACCATAAATTAATAACTAAGTTCATAACCTTTGGATTCTCCCCATGTCTAGTTAATTGGGTCAACTCGTTGCTCTCTAATACAACCCAGAGAGTTAGAATTAATGGTGTTCTTTCAAATCCTGGTATTGTCAGCAGTGGTGTTCCCCATGGCACCATTTTGGGGCCTTCCTTGTTTAACATCTTTATAAGTGATATGTCAATTAGCAGTTCCAATGTTCTTTCCAAATTTGCCGATGATTCAAAGTTAGGTGGTAAAGTGGATAATATTGGAAGTATCTCTTCTCTTTTATCTGACCTAAAAAGAGTGGAACAATGGGCCATTGAGAATGAAATGAAGTTCAATGTGGACAAATGCACGATCATCCATTTTGGGAGGAATAACCCCAATATAAACTACTTTGTAAACAATAGGCTAATTAAGGTCTCCTCAAGTGAACGGGATCTTGGTGTCATTGTAAACAACAAACTGACTTCATTGAACTGCTGTATCAAAACAACACATTTGGCTAATGCAGTTTTAAAATGAATTAGACGGACCTTTAAAACTAGGATGGACCAGTGTCTAATACCTGTATATAGAACTTATGTTAGGCCATTTCTTGATTACAGTTCCCCTTTTTGGTGTCTGTATTTAAAGGAGGACATCGACATGGTTGAAAAAATTCAGAGGAGAGCCACCAAGTTTGTACCAGGACTTTCCAAGTTAAATTACCAATCTAGGCTGAAAGAAACTGCACTGTTTTCCATATATGATAGAAGACATAGGGGAGATATTCTTCTAACTTATAAAATCCTGCAATCCCAACAACTAATGGAGCACTGTGGTCTTACATTTTCTAAAAGATGAATTGTAGCTAGATCCCACAACAAACAATTAGTAGAAGATTGGACCAACACTGCAAAAAGGGAAAATTTCTTTACTATTAGAGCCTCTAAAGCCTGGAATTCCTTGCTACAGGACATAATTGGTTCTGAAAATGTTCATACCTTCAAAACTAAACTTAAGGTAAATTACCCACTTTATGTGGGGGACAATCACGATGGGAGTAAGCCTACCTTTGTCCTAACTAACCCAAGTAAGCCCAAGTAAACCTGCAGTTTGAAGCTAGTGTTGCTCGGCTCAGCAGATATCCAATCCAACTCTGTCCTCCCTTTGGTGGACTTCAAATTGAACATTTTCATCGACAATTGGACTGTGCCTTGCTTCTTCACTGACCTACTATTCTTTGAAGCCCTCACCACTGGGCTGATCTTTACAGATGGGCGTTGCATGATGATGTCCTACTCAATTCCAGCTCCAGTTCTTCTGGTATGTCTTCCCCCATCATCCCGTGCACCATTGCCTCTCTAGCCTTCCAAGACATCGTTGATGGGATAAACTTAGCCAAGCTTCAATCTCCTCTCCAGAGGTTGTTGTACTCAGTTGGCATGCTTTTTGTCAAGTACTTCCTTTCACTGGTTTGGTGGCCTGGGGCTCCTCTACATTTGCCGCTCTGTACTTTTTGGGTGTTCTTCCACCTGCTGACGTCTAGCATCCTTTAATCTCTTTAATTACTTATACCGGTTCATCCGCTTCATACTCTGTCCTTAACTGGCACTACTGCTCCTGTCCCCTGCTCCAAGGGTTACCTGTTCTTTCCACCTAAAGAATCCCTCATCCAGTGTCATCTCTCGAACAGCATGGTGAATATGGTTTATGTCAATACACAAAATGTTGATACTTCCCAATAATCTCTGCAGGATCACTTCAGGAATCACATTCAACTGGACCATGGAAGATCTTATCTCTCAATCAACTCTGCAGGATCATTCCTTATTTAATCCATTTATCTCAAACAGTTTGGACCTGACTACCTCCTTATATCTGACACAAGATACAAACTCTAGTCAAGTCTTTTTCTCATCCATTATCTTTTACTGGAATCAGGAACTCATTCCCTCCCGGAATATATTAATTCCATAAGAACCATACTCCTCAAGCATAATGGGAATCGGAGGATACCACACAGTGGTAATGTCATCATCCATTGCACCTTCCAATCATAGTCTATTCTCTTCATTGTTGACTTGGATCAACCACGTTATCTCATTTCAATTTCCCAGAATAGCCATTGGCTGCTCCTAAGACCCTTCTTTCCTTTAATATCTTGGAATATGTACAGACAGATCTCCAATGCATAGCTACTCTGCTAAACCTATGTTATCCCAAGTCATTACTTCCCAGCTTCTAGACATCAATATCCTCCTCAAAGTAATCTATACCTCTTGGTTACACCACCCTAATCATGCCAGCTTACTATCCACTGGTCATTTAACTCATTTGACAAGATATCTCCTTCATACTCCTCCTTGTGAATAACACCACCAAGAATGAATGTTCATTTGATTCATCATCTTGCGTGTCTGCAACCAACCTGGCTGTCGCCCTATCACAGTTACACTTTACAACAGTTCTACATTGGACTAAGTAGGCAATGTACCCATTACATTCTGCTATTTATATCAACCCCTGTTTGTCTCATCAGTCAGAGACCCCTCTTTGTGGGCACTCCGTAACATATTGATACTGGATCCACCAACGAGTTAGTGCCACAAGAGTCACTCAGGCTCCTGCCACTAGACTACTATGCTTCAAAGACAACCATATCCACCTTCTTGCACTAGCAGTCATTCCTGAATATGAGCCCATCCAAACTTCATCATAGCAACTCTAACTCACCTTCAAACTTTGAACTATTTTATCCATGCTTCACTCCCTCCAAATCCTTAATTGTATCCCTATAGTTGCCTACATAGCAAACATTTCAAATTTATTGAACTTAAAGCTATTAAACCCCATTCTGAATGTCAAAGCATCTTCTACCTCATTGTCCAGCTTCATTTGATTCCTGCATTTTTCCTGAACAGTACTGAAAACAAGCACTTCTATGAACCTTGTCAACATCTGCCAAGCTACAAGGAACTGAACATTGTATCCTGCCCTCACCTTCTTCAAAGTTCAATGGATTACCTTAAGGAGTTCTTAACCCATCATACTGAACATCCCATAATTCCAAGTCTGTTGGCCCATTAGATCTAACTTGTGCTTTTCGTGCTCACATTGATCATGTTCCTTTCATCAAATATCTGCTAATATCTCAAACAAATCCTGGACCTTGTCCAACCTCTTTTATAGCTGGATGTAATCCATGTTCAAGATTCAGACATTTTCAGACTGAAATTGCCTTTTCAACCTCAAGAACTGACCCTTCTGAACCCATCATTCAACAGACCTGGAAGATGGTACTTCATCACCACAAACATTACACCTTACGCTAGAAGTAGGACTTAGTTCTAAGCATCTAGGATCATCTCCTCTGAGTTTGCCCTGAGGATGGTCAGGTCAGTAGCCATGGGTCCTCAGAGGTTTCCTCCACCTGAGAGGGGGGGGTTCTTCTCCTGTGTGGAACTGGTCATACTCTCCGTAGGTTGGAGGAGGTAATCTTTTAGGGCCTTCTATTCTCTATTCTCTACCCAACTTACCTACCAAGGGTGGGAATAGAGAAAGGCCAAAGTTAAAACTTCATAAGTATACAAAAACACTACTCTATTCACTAAAACATTGAATGGGAGGGCTTAAGCCTGAGGTTCACTGTGGGAGAATAGCTCCTCCCACATCCCCAATAAAGGCCAACCTCCCTCAGCATTTCCCTACTCAGTGCACTATGAAACACTCACCATCCTCCCCTGCCTCCTCCCGCTCTCTACTCACCCTTGGTGCTGTGCTTTCTACTCCCTACTAGCTAGCCAGCTTACCTACCAAGGGTGGGAATAGAGAATGGCCAAAGTTAAAACTTCATAAGTATACACAAGCACTACTTTCTTTACCAAAACACTTAAGCAAAGTTCTAGACTAAAATCAGTAACCAGTACTTCAGTGGGTTCTGACATCCCTAATAGACAGTGCCTATGAAGGTGAAAGGAAACAATTTTGGTATGATCAGAAGATTAGACAGACTGGGTAGGATTTTCAAAGTGTGGTGCAGGGATTGCTTCTAGCCTTGTGCCACTTAGACTCTGGCAGTGCGCCAAACTGCTTAGCCACAACTGTGCTTGATTTTACAATCTTGGGCACAGATACAACAGTTTCCAGGCTTTCCAGTAGCTTGCACCAAATATCAGGAAGCTTGAGTGCAAGCTCCATAAAAAAGGCCCTCAGAATTGCCACAAGCTAGACCATAAAAAGGTGATCTAGCTTCTGGCAAGTGGTGCACAGGATAGAATATCCTGATTATTGGTAGATGAATGCAGAAAACTCTGTTTGCCATATATACGGTGCACCCGGGGCTTGTGGCATGCACAAGCAGTTGAAAATCCAGCCCACTGAATTTAGACCTACCTTTAACTTTTGCCCCAATGGCTATGATGTTACAGTTAAAATATTTCTGAAACATGTGCTGAGTGAGTTGAACAGTTTGTTTAATAGGAAATGGTACTCAGTTCCAAGCAATTTAAATGTAAGTGAAAGAACTGTGTTAGATCAGCATGAGAGACAAACAATATTATGTTCAGTGAAGCAGATTAAGGAAGAAATGTTGTAATTCTAAACAAAAAAGATTAAATAAAGGAAACAAACACATTACTCTCAGACAGGAATGTACAGTACATGAAATCGTACATAGGGATCCAACTGTGAAACTTCAAAATGAGTTGTTTGAATTGTTGGATGAGGAATTCAGTTTTTTTTTTGTTACTAAGCAAGAACTTGAGTTTCTAAACTGGGATTAACTAGGTTTACTAGGATCTGTGGCCTATCCTGTAGGTAGGGAAATGGGGAGACTAGATGGGCCAAGCGGTCCTTATGTGCCGTCAAAGTCTATGTTTCTATCCAGTCACCCCCACTTTTTACTACATCCCTAAGACACACAAAAACTTCACAAATACATCTTGGAGAGCAAATGTCTTGGGTATAGGATCCTTAACTGAAAACCTGTCCAAATTTATACATTTCATTCTCGAAGCTGCAGTACATAATTTGAAGTCTTATACCCAAGACTCCATGCAACTTTTGGGAAAAACTACAGGAGGTCACATGGGATACAGATCTTTTATGGGTCTGTATTGATGTCACATCCCTCTATCCCTGCATCCCACAAATGTTGGACCGTAATGCACTGGCACAGTTTCTTACCACTAACATATATATCGATGTCCCACTATCACATTTTATTTTGTTTTCACAGAAATGTGGGATTGCTATGGGTTCTACAGTAGTACCAAGCTACATTTTCTTGGGATGGTGAGAAGAAAAGAAAAAATTACTCACCTTAGTAATGTTGTTTCTTCTAATGAAGTCTTGCTGTATTCCGACATATGCAGTGATATCCAACCTTTGAACTGCCCCGGAAAGGAAAGAGTTAACTTTCCATGCAAGGCATGGAACGCTGAGCTCAAGCTCAGTTGAGACTCTGTCTGTTGTTGTTTGAACCCAAACCACCAGATCTTTACGAGCTACACTCACTGGGCATCCTGTGTGGAAACTGTAAACTCACACTAGCCAACTGGCAACTAAATTTAATAAAAGGTTTTTTTTTGGTTCCAAGGCAAAGACTCAAGTCAGGAAACCCAAAAAACAAAACACAACACACACCCAGACATAAGAGGGTGAGAAAGAAAGGGGGGCACCTCTAGGGTGCCAACACTGTTCCTGCCCACCCACATCCCAAAACCCAAGTTCTGAGAGGGGAGGCGGGGGGGAGGTCAGAATACAGCAAGACTCCATTAGAAGAAACAACATTACTAAGGTGAGTAATTTTTTCTTCAAACAGCATGAAGTCTTGCTGTATTCTGACATATGCAGACTACCAAGCAGTACCTCCATGAAGGAGGGACAGAACCTACTTTGGAAACAGGTTCTGAAGCACTACTGTGCCAAACCGAGTATCACTCCTAGTCTGGATATCCAGAGAGCAATGCTTGGTGAAAGTATGTACTGTTTTCCAGGTGGCTGCTTGGCAAATCTCCAAGATAGGAATATCCCTGGCAGCAGCCAGGGAAGCAGCTGTACCTCTAGTAGAGTGAGCCCTCAGGCCTGAGGGTGGGATCCTAGCTAATTTTTCATAGCAGAATTGTATATAAGAGACAATCTACCTGGCAATAGATCTCTTTGTGGCAGGTTTTCCCTTGCCAACCTCACCATAAGTGAGGAACAATTAAAGGGAGTCAAACCTGTGACCCTCGGTGTGCTCTATGTAGTAGCTAAGGGCCCTTTTCACATCCAGGCTGTGCAGCTTCCTCTCCCCAGAGGAGGAATGGTCAGTGAAGAAAATAGGAAGAGACGTAGACTGATTAAGGTGGAAATCTGAAACCACCTTAGGCAAAAACCTCCTATTAGTCCTGAGGACCACCTTATCTCTATGGAAAGAGATAAAATCAGGCTCCACTGACAGGGCCTGTAACTCACTTATGCGTCTGGCAGAAGTAATGGCTACCAAGAACACAGTTTTCCAGGTCAAGTACTTAAGCTCTGCTGAGGACAAAGGCTCAAAAGGGTGTTGCATAAGCTGAGCAATGCAAACATTAAGGTCCCAAGCAGGGGCAGGGTCCCCGAAGGGAGGATTGGTATGCAGCAATCCCTTGAAGAATTTACAGAATACAGGATAAGCTGAGAGGGAAGAGTGCTTGCCTGCTGACAAGAAGGCAGAGACAGCTGCCAGATGCACTCTTAGTGTAGCTGGTCTGAGTCCCAAGCTATTGAGATGAACCATACACTCCAGGACTGTAGGCAACCCAGCAGACTCTGGAGAAATATGCCTCCCAGAGCACCAAATAGTAAACCTTTTTCATTTGGAGTTGTAAGTCTTTCTGGTGGAAGGCTTTCGAGAAGCCTTTAGAATATCCAGAACACCTTGAGAGAGATGCAAATCAGCAAACTCTAACTCTTCAAGAGCCAGGCCTTGAGATTGAGAGATTTGAGATTCGGATACCAAACCTTCCCCTGAGAACATGTTAACAGGTTGTAATTCCTGGGACGAGACAGGGGAAGGTGGACTGCTAAGGACAGCAAGAGAGGATACCAGGGCTGTCTGGCCCAGTCTGGAGCAATCAGAATCACTTTGCAGGGTTGAGACCTGATTTTGACTAGTACCTTGAACAAGAGAGGGAAGGGGGGGAAGCATACAGGAACTTCCCTTCCCAATTGAGAACCAGAGCATCCAGGGGCAGTGAGCCCAACACTGGGGTTCTGCAGCAAAAAAGAGGAAGTTGGTGATTGTCTGGGGCTGCAAAAAGATCTATCTGTGGAGTGCCCCATCTGGAGAAGATCACCTTCAAAATCAGGGGATCTAGGGACCATTTGTGATGACCCTGAGATATCCTGCTGAGAGCATCTGCCAGGACATTGTCCTTCCCTGGGAGGTGCACTGCTATCAGAGAGGTATTCAGGGAATAGGCCAGAGACCACAACTTCATTGCTTCCATGCACAATGCCGTAGACCGAGTGCCCCCTTGCTTGTTGATGTACCACATTGTGGTGGTATTGTCTGTCCTGATCTGAACTACTTTGTTCTGAACAGACTTGGAAAAAACTTGAAGTGCTAGAAACACTACTCTGAGTTCTAATAGATTGATGTGAAGCAGAGATTCTTGAGGTGACCACAACCCTTGGGTGGTCAGATCCCCCAAGTGGGGTCCCCAGCCCAAGAGGGAGGCATCTGCGGTAAGGATTAGAGAATGAGATTGAGTGACAAAGGGGACTTCTTGCCTTAGGTTGTCCTGATCCTGCCACCATTGCAAAGCCTGGATCAGGGTTCAAGTCACTGGGATTAGCTTGGTCAAAGAATCCTTTCTCTGGGACCAGAAGGCTCTTAAGTGGAACTGAATGTCCCTCATCTGAAATCTTGCTCCTTGGACCACTGCTGTAGAGGCAGCTATGTGTCCCAGGAGCTGCAGAAAATGCCTTGCTGATTGAGACAACTGAAGGGTGAATGAAGAGGCCAGTGTAACAAGGGTCCTTGCCCTGTTAAGGGGAAGGAAGGCTCTTGTCCCTATTGTATCCAGCTCCTCCCCTATGAAGGTGAGGAGCTGCACTGGCTCTAGAACTGACTTTGAAAGATTCAGGAGGAATCCTAGAGAAGTGAGCAGTTGCTGAGTTATCTGTAGGTGTGACTTGATCTGGTCTGGAGACTGACCCACTATGAGACAGTCATCCAGGTATGGAAAGATGGAGATCTTTTTTCTCCTTAGGAAAGCAATCACTACTGCCAGGCATTTTGTGAACACCCTTGGGGCTGATGTTAGGCCAAAGGGCATAGCTCTGAATTGATAGTGGCCTGAGGGCAACTTGAACCTGAGGTACTTTCTGTGGGAGCATCTGATGAGAATGTGGAAATAGGCATCCTTGAGGTCCAGGGAGACTAGCCAGTCCCCTGGCCTTAGAGAGGGTAGAATTATTCCCAGAGTCACCATTTTGAACTTTGGCTTTAAAAGGTGCTTGTTTAAATACCTGATATCCAGGATGGGCCGCCATTCTCCTGTCTTTTTGGGGGTTAGGAAGTACCTGGAGTACAATCCTTTTCCCTTGTGTAGGGGTGGAATCCTTTCTATGCCTCTCAGAGCCAAAAGGGAAGAGACCTCTGCCTCTAGGTCAAGGGCCTCTGTTAAGGATTTGCAGGTCGAAAGGATCTGGTTCTCATCTTGGGAAATTGTTTGTAGATAAGAACCAGTCCCTGGCTTACTACTTCCAGGACCCATTTGTCTGATGTTAAAGACCTCCAGTCCTGGACAAAGTAAGCCAGCTTGCCCCCTACTGGTAGTGGAGAATCGGCCCAGGCAAACCCATCAGGGTGCCTGTTTGGCAGGGGCTTTAGGCTGACGGGTGGTAGCAGGCCTGCTTATACCCCGTCTGCCTCTCCCTCTGAAGAATTCCCTCTGGGCAAAGGTGCAAGAGGAGGCCTGGGCTTGGTAGAAAGGTCTATGAAAAGGCCTGCCCCTGCCCCAGGAATGCTGCCTCTGGGGAGTGGCTTGCCTTTCCTTGGCCTGAGCACTCCTATAGGTGGTCCTGTACTCATCCATTTTCTTCATGTAGTTCTCTGTCTGCTCCCCAAACAGAGAATTACCAACAACAGGAAAATCCATGGCCTTAGTCTGGGTATCCTGTGACAGGATAGTACATCTAAGACAAGCTATCCTATGAAGAGCCACAGATGTAGCCATGACTCTAGATGAAACATCATTGGAGTCCACTGCAGCATGAAATTTCACCTTGGATGCCTCAATACCATCTGCAGCCACCTGCTCCAGCTCCTTGGCAAGCTGGCCAGGGACCTGTTTAGCTAGAGCCATCACAGTGTCCCATCTAGACTTCTGGTATATAGCTGTGTAGGCCATATAATTAGCCTGCTGAGTCCCAAAAATGCTGCCATGTACTGTTTCTTTGCCATGGCATCAATCCTCCTGGAGTCCTTATCTGGGGTGTGTGACGCCAAGGGTATATTTGCCTTATCACAGGCAGCAGCCTGCACTACCCCAGCATGGCTGCATTGCTGGGAAAGGAACTCCGTATCTGAGCCTGAAAGAGTATACCTCTTGTCCATTCTTCTGTCCACAGGAGGTATAGAATTAGGAGTCTTTAAAATTTTAAATGTCTGTTTCCCAAAAGACTTATGGAGGGGAATAGACAGCCTCCTAGACTCTGGGATGTCCATCATCTCAACATAATCAGGCTCTTCCTGATCCTCTACTGCTTCATCCACAGGAAGCTGGAGAGTTTCAGCCACTTTTTTGTAAAACATAAAGTGGGAAGGGGACTCAGAAAGCCTAGGAGGAGAAACACCTGAAGGTCTGTCTGGGGAGATGTCCAGGTCAATGGGCACATCCAGACTTTCATAATCACCATCACTATCCTCGTACTTTCCCTCCTCCTCCTCCGTTTCATAAAAATTCTCTAAATTATAATCCGGAATTGGGTGAACCGACCGAACCAAGCCCCTAACCGGATGGTGTCAGTTCGGTCGAACCGGAGTTAGCAATTGAACAATCCTTATCACTTTGGCTATTTCATCAGCGGTCGGAGAAAGAACTTGTGGATCCAAACGGCTGACTTATCGCTCTTTTTCTTTTTACCGGAATCGACTCCTCAGAGTCGGCTCTCCTTTTGCCCGAAGAAGTTTAGCCCTGGTCAGAGGGCACTCCTTCTGGTTCGGTTGGAACTGAACCAGGCTGGCCATCCGGGTCAGCAGACCTTTTGGCCTCCCTTTCCCTCAGACTACCTACTCTCTTTTCCAGGGTAGCTGTGGGAAAACTTTTGCAAATCTGGCAGTCTGAACTGAGGTGGTCAACCCCCAGACAATAAACACAGGTGGTGTGGGATCAGCCTTAGCAAAGGCTTCCCCACACACTACAGTGTTGAAACCCAGTGGGCCAGTTTTTCTTTTGGTTTCTGACATGGCCAGTCCTAACCAAACTTACCCTTTTTCAGCAATCTGTGGCAAGACACCTCTTATCAGTTCCTGACTGTGTTATTGGTCGTGGAAAACGTAATGAAATACGCTTTTTTTAGAACCGATAAGGACCGGTTACCACACTCTAAAAAGCAGAACAAACTTTTTTTACAAACCTGATCGGTTCAAAGCGAACCGATCCAACGTTTACAAGTTCCACACAGAAGCTAATAATAATAAACCTATCTAGTACTCACGGTACCACAGACAGAGACTGAACCGACAGGTTAGATGGAAGACATTTGGTTGAAACCGAGGAAAAAACGACACTTTAACCGACTAAATTGAACCGAGCGAAGGAGAAATCTCTGGAGCGATTGTTCAGTGAGGCGGAGTAAAGAATCTGGTGGTTTGGGTTCAAACAACGATAGACAGAGTTTCAACTGAGCTCGAGCTCAGCGTTCCGTACCTTGCATGGAAAGTTAACTCTTTCCTCTCCGGGGAAGTTCAAAGGTTGGATATCACTGCATATGTCAGAATACAGCAAGACTTCATGTTGTTTGAAGCATATTTTTAATGAAAACAAATGGTTTCTACCTGACATAAAACACTGGCACAGATTCATAGATGAATTCTTGTTCAAATGGGAGGGCACAGAAGAGGAAGCTCTAGAATTCATAACAGAAATCAATAAAAACAGTCTTAACTTGACTTTAATATCACACATTCACAAAACTTATATTGATTTTTGGACCTCAAAGTGTTTCAGAAAAGAAACTGCAGGAAATACAGTCCTACATAAAACCAGTGCACCCCCCCCCAAGTCTGGTGTCATCAATTCCATTTGGCCAGTTTCTAAGACTGAACAAGTTGTTCAAATGAGAAGAACTTCAAAGAACAGTCACAGAAAATGTGTGAACGTTTCAGGTAGAGGGGCTATAACAAAATAGTCCTGGATACAACACTCCAGAAGGCTTCTAATCTAAATAGGACCAACCTCCTTATTGCACAACAGGTTTCATGTCAAAATGGTGAGCACAAAAGAGTGAATACAAAAAGGCAATGGCAAAACAGCACAGACACAAAGAGCGACCAGGAAAAAACAGCGATCACTGAAACGGTGACAACACTGCTGCAGTAAGTGTCTGGTGGGGGCTTTGCCCCGGCACCTCCCTTACTATAGATAACCAAATTGGGGGATGCAACTTGCGGAGGGGGAGAAATCCATAGATTGCCATTTCAGCAATTGCTGTTTTTCGCAGTCTCTCTTTGTGCTGAGCTGTTTTGCCATTGCAATTTTTGCATTTGCCCTTTTGCGCTCCCCCTTTTTAATGGGATACCTGCACGAGATCGTAAAGAGGACAAATCTCATCCCCTTGCATTTATCCTGGAGTACAATGGCACTTCGCCAAAACCAAAAATTAAAATGCTGCTGAAAAACTGGAATATACTTAGCCATTGTTCTGTACCAGTCCTGTTTTCTGAATTGCACAGGATCACTTTTAGCAGGACAAAAAAACTGAGAGACATTTTGCGTCATATCCATTTTTGGCCTGAGGTTTCAACCTACCAGACATGGCTACCATCAAACCACTAGGTCTTCACCTTTGTGGATGTTGCTCAATTGGTCAATATGGACTGCCAAGGAAGGTTTTTAACCATTCCACTGAAGGAATAAAAGTTAACATAAGAGCATTCATCTCTGGTTAAACTTCTTTTGTTTTTTATGACATCACATGTAGCTGTGGTTTGGTATACTTAGGCAGCACTATTAGGCCTGTATGCAAATGCATTCAAGAACATGTTCGTGTTATCAAAAACAGTGAGCCAGAATCTGCATTAGGTAGCCACTTTTCTGAAAACCACCAGAGTGGTCCAAAATAGATGTAGTTCTTTGCCATTAAACAGGTGAAGCTACTAGAAAAGGGTAGAAACAAAGTGTGTATTTTTTACAGAAAGAAAGCAGGTGGATTTTTTCATTCTAAAATCGATAACTCCATCTGGCTTAAACAGAGAAACAGATTATAGCAGTTTTCTGTAAACAAGAACTAAAAATTAACTGCCATCTCTATTAATTTAGAGACTGTAGTATGATTTTTGAAATTACTGTATGTGATGTGAGAATTGCTTCAAATTCTTTTTGGCTTGTCTAATCTTTGTTTTTCATTATCAAATTGGATCCTAGTTTCAGATCTGGATGGGATCTGATTATCCTCCAGCAACTTGTCAACCATCTTCTATCACCAGCCATGCATCAATGCTCCTTCTCATGCCTCTCTATTTGCCATCACCCTTATGTTTACCATTCATCTCACTGGTATGGCAATGAGTTTTCCTTTTTTCTCTGTTATAAAACATTTGCTTGACATTTGTATATGTAAAATCCTATAAACCATCACTACTGCTATTGTAGATTATATCCTTTTCCTCCTCCCCCAAGTCACTTGTTTTCTATCCTAACCTTGTAGTCTCCAAATTTGTCTGAGGGAACCAATTAGACTTTTCTATACAATCATTGCTTTATTCTTTAGACTGTATATAACTTTCAATTCAAACTCCCACCCTCACGTTTAATATACTGTTTCCTTGGTATCTAGATGCACCCCCACCCTCTGATCACCATCCCCTTACTATTATACTGTTTCCCAGGTGTCTAGTGGTACTCCCACCCTCTGATCACCATCCCCTTATTATTATACTGTTTCACTGGTGTCTAATGGCACCCCCCACCCTCTGATCAACATCCCCTTATTAATATACTGTTTCCCTGGTGTCTAGTGGCACCCCAACCCTCTGATTGCCATCCCCTTGCTATTATTCTGTTTCCCTGGTGTCTAGTGGCACCCCAACCCTCTGATCACCATCCCCTTATTATTATACGGTTTCCCTGGTGTCTAGTGGCACCCCCCACCCTCTGATTGCCATCCCCTTAGTATTTTCACATTTCCCTTGTGTCTAGTGGTGCCCCATCTTCCGATCACCATCCCCTTACTATTATACTACTCCATAGTGCTTAGTGGTGCCCCCACCCTCTGATTGCCATTCTCTTAGCATTATCATGTTTCCTTGGTGTTTAGTGGCACCCAGACCTTCTGATCATCATCCTCTTATTAATATACTATTTCCCTGGTGTCTAGTGGCACCCCCACCCTCTGATCACCATCCTCTTATTATTATACGGTTTCCCTGGTGTCTAGTGGCACCCCCCACCCTCTGATTGCCATCCCCTTAGTATTTTCACATTTCCCTTGTGTCTAGTGGTGCCCCATCTTCCGATCACCATCCCCTTACTATTATACTGCTCCATAGTGCTTAGTGGTGCCCCCACCCTCTGATTGCCATTCTCTTAGCATTATCATGTTTCCTTGGTGTTTAGTGGCACCCCCCACCCTCTGATCACCATCCCCTTGCTATTATTCTGTTTCCCTGGTGTCTAGTGGCACCCCCACCCTCTGATCACCATCCCCTTATTATTATACTGTTTCCCTGGTGTCTAGTGGCTCCCCACCCTCTGATTGCCATCCCTTTTGTATTATCATGTTTCCCTTGTACCTAGTGGTGCTCCCCACCCTCCCCTTACCATCTCTTTACTATTATACTGTTTTCCTGGTGTCCAGTGGAGCGCTCCCACCCTCCAATCATCATCCTCTTATAATTATCATATTTCACTGGTGTCTAGTGGCACCCTCACACTCTGATTACTGTCCTCTAAGTATTATTATGTTTTGCTGGTGTCTAGTAGTGCCCCTCCACCCTCTGACCCCTGTCCCATGTTGTCAGTTGTTTCTCTGGTGTCTAGTGGTGCCCCCTACCCTCTGATCCCTGTCACATATTGTAAGTTGTTTCCCTGGTGTCTAGTGGTGCATCCCACCCTTTGATCACCATCCTGGCAATGTCAGCTCACTGCAATAAAACCATCCCTCATTTTTTTTTAAACCTGTAAAAAAAAATGTCCCTCATTGATTCAACCCCCCCACCCCAACCTCCCACTGAGCACCCCCACCCAAACCCCACCACACTCCCACACACCTTCACTCACCTGAACATGCCCCTCAGTGAAGAACCACTCTCCAAATTGAAGACTAGTCTTGCTGCTGGAACGTCTGACTGCAATATGAGAAACTAAGGTAAGTGTGATTCTGTGTACAGTATGTTAATGTTTAATTTTTTTTAACATTGAAGTATAACGTTATCATTTTTGCATATCTTGCCCCCAAATTTTCAGTGTGTCCTTTTGGGGATCCTATCTCATAACGAATGGTGGTAGAATCATGCATATCAGGCCTGAAAGGTGATTTTGTGGTTGCTTGGCAAAATCACCTTTTGGGCATGATTTACATAGAATTTGATGGCAGATACGGACCACTTGGCCCACCTAGTCTGCCCATTTCCCTACCTAATGGATAAGCTGCGGATCCTAGTTAACCACCAGCTTGCTTCCTCCTACTCCCCACTAGAATTGCCTCATCTCTGTCCCATGCATTCTTGAATTCCTCCACTGTTTTTGACTCCACAACCTCCTCATGAAGGCTATTCCATACATCCACAACACTCTCTGTGAAAAAAATACTTCCTCACATTACCTCTGATCCATCCCCCCATCTTCAAATTGTGCCCCCTTGTTCTTGCATATCTCTTTTTCTGAAAGATGTGACCCTCTTGGACTTTGTTGATTCCCTTGAGATACTTGAAAGTTTCTATCATGTACCCCCTGTCCCTCCTTTCCTCAAGGGTATACATATTAAGCTCCTTTAATGTCTCTTTGTATGTTTTCTGGTGCAGACCCTGTACCATTTTGGTTGCCCTCCTCTGGACAGCCTCCACCCTGTCTATGTCTTTGCGGAGATGGGGTATCCAGAACTGCACACAGTACTCCAAATGGAGTATCACCAACTGTCTGTACAGAGGGATAACAACTTCATGTGTTTTACTGGTGATGCTTCTCCCTATGCATCCCAGTACCCCCCCCCCAGCCCTCCTTACTGCCTTCTCACATTGCTTGCCCACCTTTAGGTCATCTGATATAACTACCCCCAGGTCCCTTTCCATTTTGTTTTGTCAGTATCTCAACCCCCATTGTGTACTCTTTCCCTGGGTTTTGTTTTCCGGGTACATTTACTTTTACTTTTTGCATTGAATCTAAGCTGCCATACATTTGACCATTCCTCCAACCTTGCCAAGTTCCTTCTCATCCTTCCACCCTACCTTGCGTATCAACCCTGTTGCAGATCTTTGTGTCATCTGCAAAGAGACATACTTTTCCTTCCAGTCCCTCTGCAATGTCACTTACAAAGACAATAAAAAGGATCGGACCCAGTACTGAACCCAGCATTACCCCACTAGTAACCCCCCTTTCTTTACTGTGGACTCCGTTTACTATTACCCTCTGTATCCTGTTGTCTAGCCAATGTTTTACCCAGGCTACCACCCTGGGATCGACTCCCAGGCTGGCTAATTTGTTTATTAATCTTTTGTGCAGGACTGTGTCAAATGCCTTGCTAAAGTCTAGGTAGGCCATGTCCACAGCCCCTCCCTGGTCTACTACTTTGGTCACCCAGTCAAAGAAATTGATTAGATTCATCTGACATGACCTTCCCACTGTGAATTCATGCTGCCTTGGGTCCTGTGCCCCACTGGCCTCTAGGTACTCAACAATTCTTTCCTTCAGAAGTGATTCCATCATTTTCCCTACCACTGAGGTCAAACTGATAGGTCTATAGTTTCCTGCCTCTGTCTTGCTCCCACTTTTGTGAAGGGGAATCACATCTGCCCTCCTCCAGTCCTTGGGTGCCACACCATCCTCCCATGATTTGTTAAAAAGGGTAGTCAATGGTGTTACTAGTTCTCCCCTTAGTTCTTTTAGAATTCAGGGGTGAATCCCATCAGTCCCCATTGCTTTGTTCACTTTCAGTTTTAGGAGTTCTTTCAGAACCCTTTCTTCTGTGAAGGGACTGATATCGACCCCCTTATCCAGACTGCTTCTATTGACTGGATTAGGTACCTCCCCCATCTCTTCCTTTGTGAATACTGAGCAGAAGAATTCATTCAGTATCCCTGCTTTTTCACAGTTCCTCTCTGCCCACCCACCCTCCTCTTTATTCAGCCTCAGTATCCCTCCCTTTGTCTTTCTTCACTTCCTAATGTACCTATAAAAGGTTTTATCCCCCTTCTTAACTGAGTTGGCTATCTTTTCCTTGGTCTGGGCCTTTGCTATTCTGACTACCTTCCCCACTTTCTTCTGCTTTAACTGGTACAGTTCTCTGTTCTGCTCCTTCTGTGTTTCCTTATACTTCCTGAATGCTAGCTTTTTTTCACTAACCTTCTCCACCACCTCTTTTGAGAACCATATTGTTTTTTTCTTTCATTTTGATTTGTTTATTTGTTCCACACAAAGGCTTGTTGCCTCTATGATGTTTCTCCATTGTTGCTCTACCCCTCCTTCTTGCCTGTTTGTTAGTGCTTTTCTGAGGCACTCTCCCATTTTGACAAAATCAGCCCTCCTGAAGTCCAGTACCTTCACTTTTGTAGGGCTTGACTCTCCAGCTGAGTTTATTGTGAACCGCACTGTTTGGTGGTCACTTGTTCCCAGATGGCTACCCACTTCTAGATCTGAGATCCTCTCTCCATCTCCATTTGAGAGTACCAGGTCTAAGATTGCTCCCTCCTGAGTGGGTTCCAACATTAGTTGTCTGAGGCATGCTCCCTGTAGGGCATGGAGACTGGCCCTGCTCTTGGATGTGGTTGCAGCAAAGGTACTCCAGTTAACATCTGGCATATTCAGGTCCCCAGTCAGCAATCTTTCCCCTTTCTCTGCCATCCTAAGGATGCCTTCTATCATTTCCTTGTCCATTTCCTCCCCCTGAGATGGGGGCCTGTATACAACCCCTGTACAGATTGTGGTGCCATTTCCAGTCTCCAGGGTGACCCACAGTGCTGCCTCTCCTCTCTGTTTACCCTTTAGTTCCATTGTTTTGATCCCTTCCCTTACATAGAGAGCTACTCCTCCTCCTTTTCTCTTCTCCCTGTCCCTGCTGTAGATTGTGTACCCTGGTATGTTGACATCTCAGACATGGTTCTCTGTGTACCATGTTTCTGTGACTGCCACAATATCCAGGCATCCCTCTTCCATGAAGGCCACCAGTTCAGTGAGTTTGTTACTTAGACTACAAGCATTGGTAATTTACCCTCCATTTTTTGATGAACTTACCCCTTTTTGCCCCATCCCTGTCCTTACTGCCTTTGTCTTTTTCTCCATTTACCCCAGCCCTTCTTCATATCAACTTCTCTGTCTTGGTGTTTACCTCACTAACTACCCTGATTTTGTGGGTGGAGGGGTGACTAGGATTTCTCTTCTCCTTTTCAGTGCCTCCCCCCTTGGCTAGTTTAAATGTTTGCCAATGAAGCATTTAAACCTATCACCTAGGATCCTGGTTCCCCTCCTAAACAGATACAGACCATCGCACTAGTATAGGCCTGCATCCCTCCAGGTGGACACCCAGTCCACAATGAATCCAAAACCCTGAGCTCTACACCAGTTTTTCAACTACTTATTGAATCTCATGGTGTGGAGTACCCTAACCTCACCCATACCACAGACATGCAGCACCCCCAAGAAGGTTACTGTGCATGCTACTTGTCTAAGGCCCCTCCCCAACTCCACAAACTCCTCCTGAACTGCTCTGATCCCTTTCCCAGCCAGGTTATTTGTCACTAGGTGGATAATGACATCCAGCTCCCTCCCCTGTGCAGCTGCTCCTGTGATCCTGAGGATTCCCTCCCTGTCCCTCCAAGCCATGGCAGTAGGCACCTTACCTCCCTCTCCCCTTCCTCCCCCAGTTCTACCCTCCTAAAAATGGAGTCCCCCACCAGGAGTTGTTTCCTTCCCCTGTGGGGTCCCATGACACCCTCCTGTGGGTCTCCTTTGTGGAGGTTCCCAGCATCTTCCTTGGTCTCCACTGCAGGTGCCTCCATAGAGGAACCACACTCTGCCAGAAAAACATCTGAATTGTGGAGAGGTACAACTGGAGGGATGCACCTATGTTCCGCCACCCTCACCCTCCCTGAGCCCACTGTGGTCCAATCGTTCCTCTTTCTTGGCAACATTCTGAGGCAGTGGCAGTGGCCCTGGTGGTCCCTGGATGGGAAAGAAGACCCCCTGAATCCTGGCCAACTCAGTTTGGAGATAAGTAACCTCCTCCCTCAGCCCAGAGAGGTTCCTGCAGATGGGACAACACCACATCCTCCAGAACGTCTCCTGGAAGACTGCTGCTTCACAGCCACTGCACCACTCCATTCATGTCTTATTTGTGGCCCCTTAACTGTTGTTTTGTATACTTACTCTTTTCCTCTCTCTGTTTTATTTATTTATTTTATATATATATATTTTTTTTCTCCCTACTTTTCTACTGCCTCCATGCCCTTAAAGCTCCTGATTTTCCCATTCTGGGACAGTACATTCCTATATTCCTCATCACCCATGTTCATGATGTGGGGTCATAAGAAGGTTATGTTGAAAATTTCATGTCAAATTATATAAAAATGGCAAAGTTATGCACGTACCTTGAAATTTTTGTACGCGTGCTCATAACTTTGGTAATTGTAAATATTTTGACTCCAAATTTTAACATAGCCATTTTTTCACACCACCTCATGAATGGGGTGGGCTGTGCTAGAAATGAGCCTCCGTGTTCTCCATTGTGGCCAGTTGCCACTAGTCGAAGTTTTAAAGTCCTATGCCATATGGGAAATGTGTACTCAGTTGTGGCCAGTGCCACTGGAAGAAAGGTTCAGTTGTGGCCAGTGCCACTAGAAGACATGTATGTTCAGTTAAGGTCATTGCTACTGAAGATAACTCAATGTCCTGTGAAATATGGGAATACATAGAGTTTCTGTCAGCTACAGTCATTTTGTTGTTCTGTAATTGCCTTGTGCCACGATGTATAAACCTTGGGAGTCCACCCTTCCTTTAGAGAACATCTTTTGGAATAAAGTCACACTCTAGAACCCAAGCCTGGTTTGGAAATGTATGTTTTTGCTTCCTGTGTGGAGTTACTGGGTACCACTCCAGATGTATGGGTCTAGAATAGCCCTAGCAAAAAAGTTATCTCCTCAGGACTTGGGTATTTGGTCATAATTGTATTGCTTTTGTACACTCCCATCCCTTTTGCTGACCTCTAGAAGTAATGAGCCCGGTATACATTCCCAAAGCTAGGGATGGTACAAATGTCCAAAGTGGTTTGTGCCCAGTCAAGGACCATGGGTAACTTACTGTTGAAAGTAGCGGGGGTTTACATATATAAGTGTGGACCACCAGAATGAAGCCCAATCTGCAGCATTTTGCAGCACTCTGCAAAATGCTGCTGCAGACCTATTGAATAAAACAATGTCATTTCAAAGGCAATTAGTCCCTTTTGTCATTCAGGAAAATGTGACACTACCAAGATGAAGTGAATACCACAGTTTCCTGCATGACAACAGGGACTCATTGCCATTGAAATTACATTGCTTCATTCAGTAGATCTGCTGCAGCCTCCTGCAGAGTGCTTCAAAAGTGGGTTTCATTCTGGGGGATATATTATAGTGGCATGGTAGTGCCACTATAGTTAGGGTTGAGTACCCCATTTAAGGTTAAAGTGTGACATTTTGCATCTTAATAACTTTGCCACTGTATGACAGATTTGCCTGACATTTGGCAGGCACAGAGCAGTATGATAGATCTCTGGATCTGCCAAGTTTCGTACTGGTCAGATATACATTTGCAGAGTTATAATGCGACATTCCATAGCGCATTTATGCTTTTTTGCACATTCTTTGCACGCTCCTACAGGTCGCACGGTTTGTGCGACTGGTCCGAAACCTTCAGGGATTTTGTGAAAAAATATTAAACGGTTCAAAAGTTATTCAAAAAACAAGTTTCCCATTATAGTCAATGGGAAAAGTTAACAAAAAGTTCAACAGTGTCGCAAATGCAGTTTTTAGTGTCGCAAATGACCCCTGTAGTGCCGTGAGTCAGCCATTTTTTTTATAGTTAGTGGTCACAGAAATGGTTGGCATTTAAATGTGGGACCCTCTAGGGACACAATTCTTTTTGTGTCCACCTAGTCGAGCCCTGAGGATGCTAGCCATGTCTTTTTTTGGAGGGGTTATACACCCCAGAAATATGTATTTAAAATTTTTGTAATCTGTAGTGTCGCAAAGTAGTGTCGAACTTGCAACACTTTTGTGATTTTTTTTGTGAAAGTGTCGTGATTTGCGACACTACTTTGTGACACTATGGCCAAAATAACAGGAATTCTTTGCCACTCTGCTGGAAAAGAACAGCTTGGTATTTGGGGCTGAAATTTAGAGGGAAGAAAGCCAACATCACACAGATGTGCCTTTTAGTAGTTTGGTGACAAAATATTGCAGGGATGCAAAGTTATGGTGCTCCAAAGTTGACAATTTTTCCCATAGACTAACATTGAGGCGTCCGCCATGCTTTCGGGGCCTGTATCTCGGAAACGCTTCGAGATATGAACTTTTCGTTGGAAAAGTGCTTAGCCCCCCATTAGGAGGCTAAGTGCAAAACTAGCCAGGAAAGTCATAAATCATATGAAATTTTAAATTGTTTTCTATGTCGTACAGTTCCTGAGATATAAGCAATTTAGTATTCAAAGTGCTCATTTTCTGCTCCAAGGCCCATTATTATGCATACATTCTTTGTTCTCACTGTGTTTCTCTATGCAGCTGTTGGGCAAAAACAGGGTGTGCGCTTCTGTTACTGTTACAGTTACTGTTACAGTTAGCGTTCCCACTTGCGTTTCCATACCCGTTTGCGTTAGAGTTCCCGTGTACTCCACCGAGTGCGTTTTACTTTGCATTTTCATTTGCACTTGCATTTACATTACTGTTACCATTTGTGTTTCCACTACTGTTTCTGTTTGCATTCTGCTTTATGTCACCAAGTTCATTACCATTTGCGTTTGTGCACACGCTTCCAGTTTCATTTGTGTTTGTGTTTCTTTTGGTTTCATCAATGCTGTTACCGTTAACATTTTGCATTTCCAATTGCATTACCATGACCGTGTGCATTATGTTTTGTGTTTCCATACCAGCTTGCATTTGCGTTTCTGTTTCCATTACCGTTTGCACTTGCATTTCTATTACCATTTGCGTTATCATTTACGTTTGCATCACCATGTGCATTATTGTTTGTGTACGCACTTCTGTTTGTGTTTCCATTTGTGTTTGTGTTTCCTTTGACGTCATCATTGGTATTACTGTCAGCGTTTGCGTTTCCAATTGCATTACCTTGACTGTGTGCATTATGATTTGCATTTGCATACGCGCTTGCATTTGCGTTTCTGTTTTCAGTAACATTTGCGCTTGTGTTTCTATTACCATTTGCATTATCATTAACATTTGCGTCATGATGTGCGTTACCATTTGCTCTTGCGTTTGCATTACCATTACTTCACTATTCATAGTGCACATTCTCAAAAAGAAGGGAAATTCATGGCAAAAAACTCTGTTTAATGCATCAGTTAAGGTTGTTCCACAGCGACAAAGGTGAGAAAATTTGTTGTTAGGGTTGCCACCCCTAGCACCCCACCCCCACCCCGCACCCACCAACGAGCATCGGAGTGTGCGTTGGGGTCATCGGTCCTAGCTCTCACCCTATTCTCCTATACTGCACCACCTCAGCTTGTTTACACATGGGATGGGGTGAGAAGACCGATGACCCCAACGCGTACCCCGATGCCTGTTAGTGGGGGGCAGTGTGGGAGTGGGCTGCAAGAGGTGGCAAGCCTAATATCAAATTTCCTCACTTTTGTCACTGTGGAACAACCCTAACTGAAGCATTAAGCTGAGTTTTTTGCCATGAATATATATATATATATATATATATATATATATATATATATGTATTAGAGGCTCTATTGTGCCTCTATAGTTAGGGTTGATTAGGCAGTTTAATGTTAAACCCCAGCATTTTGCAACTTAATAACTTTGCAACCATTCAACAGATTTTCATGAAATTTGGTATGCACTGGACTGTGGGGTAGATCTCTTGATGTGCCAAGTTTCATTTTGATCAGATGTGTGTTTTTTGTGCAATGCATAGTGAAAAACTTGTATTTTTCACTTTTTTCATCAATTTTTCATGCATTTTCCTCATCGCCTTGCACCCACACCATTTTAGATTTTAGCCCTTCATGGTAGAAAGAGCTTGCCCTATGGAACAAGCCAGCATTGGTTTGATAAAATAATATTTATCAGATTCAAAGTTATTCAATTTTGAAAATTCAGGTTCTGAGCATGATCAGTTCACTCTTTTGGATAGATGCACAGCTGCAAACATAGATTTCGGCTCATGAACGGGGATTTTGACAGCTCATGAATGGGGATTATACAAACAAAATCCCCATTCATGAGGTGTCAAAATCCCTGTTCATGAGAAAAAATTCCCCATTCGTGAGCTGCCATCTTGTTTTCACTTTTTGCCCCAAACAAATTCCTGTATCTTGCCCCATGGATGTATTTGTTGTACACAGCTTTATTGGTTTTGTTCAGGGCAATGCCCTCTACAAACCAATGCCTTTGGTTTCCACACTGTATGAAAAAAAGGCAATTTATTGCTAGGGGAAATCCCTATTTTTCACTCACATCCAATCCCAGTTCATGAGGAATCCATATCCCCATTTGTCAACCAATTCCTGTTCGTGAGCTGTCAAAATCGCTGTTCATGAGATAAGGACCAGATGGCCCTATCTCACAAATGGGGATTGCCTGACGACCGGGGATTTTGACACCTCATGAATGGGGATTTGGCTGATAAACAGGGATTTTGACACTTCACGAATGGGGATTATACAAACAAAATCCTCATTTGTGAGGTGCCAAAATCCCCATTCACCAGCCGATCCCTGTTTGTGAGGTGTCAAAATCCCTGTTCATGAGATGAAGACCAGATGGTCAGATATGGCTATCTGGTCATGAGATGAAGACCAGATGGTCAAATAGGGCCATATGGTCCTCATCCCACCTCATGAATGGAGACTGGGTGATGAATTTTTATTTATTTATTAAATTTTGGTGACCGGGTAGGCCCACTGAGCCCCAAAGGTCCCTTTTTCAGGGGCAACCCAGGATAACAGTACAAGTTATAGGAATGAACAAGGACATAAAGAACATTTGAGGCATTGTGAGTTACATTATGAGGTGGTTACAGTAAAAAAATAGTGGATACAGGCATGGTAAAAGAAAAGCAGTGGATACAGACATGGCTACAGGCACGGTAAAAGAAAAGCAGTGGATGCAGGCATGGGTACAGGCATGGTTATCATCATGACATGTAAGCAATTGGTAGTACTTTGCATATAGTTTATTCAGGGGTTCACGTGACCTCTGGCGAGCAGTCTGTATAAGGCAGGTAGTAGGAAGGTTTAGCTAGGAGACGGGGAGTTGGAGAGGAGGGGAGTACCTTAGGAGCCTTAAGTGCCATGACAGTGGCATGCGCTTGAGGTCAGCAAATGGGACTTAAGCCTGGTGCGGAAGTTCATGAGTGAGGAGGAGGCCTGGACCTGGGGAGGGAGCTTGTTCCATTGGCAGGTTGCTTGGGATGAAAAGGATCTTCCGCCAGCATTTGTCCTTACCCTAGGGACTTCTAATAGCATTCTATCTGAGGTCCTTAGGTTCCTTGGGTTGTGTTTGAGGGTTATGGTCCCAGTAATGCTTGGCGGAGTGTGCAGTTTGAGAAGCTTGTAAGCCTGGACAAGCAAAGGGTGTTGGAGGCAGGTGACCAATGTGGGCCAATGAAGATTGGCCCAAGTGTCACAGTGGTGATGTCTCGGGTGGTCTAAGGTTGCGAAATGAGCTATTTTATTGTATAGGGTTTGCATACTGGTAATCTCTTGCTTAGCCACGCCCTGTATAAATAGGGCCGCAAAGGTCAGGTTGGGTAGAAGGACGATGGTAACTATGGGGATCGATTTCCCCTTGCAAAAAATGGTAATTTGCATGACATTTGGTATGTACCCTCAAGTACTAAAGCACTTATTATTTAAATACCGACATTGAGGTGCCCAATCCCCATGTCGGCATATATCTCTCCCCCCCCCCACACACACACACACTAATATGGCACACTGTGAGCCCAACCCAGTGTGCCAAAAGATATATATATATATATTTTTTTTTTAATGCTCTGACACCAGGATGCCCACTCCCAGTGTTGGATGATACCTCCCCCAAGTCCGTAGTTTTCAATTGCCAGCATGGGGTGTGCAGTCCCTGTGTTGGCATGTATGCACCCCCTTCCCCACTAATATGGCACACTGGAAGCCCACCACAGTGTGCCCAAAAATTTATTATTTGATAAATACCTGTAAATAAAGAAAACAGTCCCTCAACATCTCCCAGTCCCCTCCCACATCCCCACACCCTCTCTGAGTACCCCACCTCCCTGCACCCCCTCACCCCATACTTACCTCCAGTGGTCAGCGGTTACATCTTCGTGGACCGGACACATCTGCACTCTTCAAAACTGAACAGGAACTGAAGAAATCAAAGGTAAGCCATATAATGGCAGTCAATGGGGGTGATGGTTTCAACTTATGTTGATATTTTGGTCATTTTTTGAGATTTTAGCACCAAATTTTGAATATGGGGTTTTGGGGACCCTGTCTCATGAACAATGCCACTGTCATCTCATTACTCAGTCCTGAAAGGTGATTTCGCAGTTGTTGAATGGAATCACCTTTTGAGACTGATTAATGAAATTACAGTGCCAGTGTTTATGAGGGGAGGTCCCAAAACTCCATGTTGAAAATTTGGTGCCAAAACTCCAGAAAATGGCCGTGTTACAAGCATACGTTGGGCAGTTTCTATGCACACTCGTAACTTCACCAATTTTTAATATTTTAACTCCTGATTTTCAACATTGCCATTTTTTCAAACCTCCTCATGAACAGTACAGTTGTCATTTCTCACATCCTGCCCAAAATGTGTTTTCACACCTGTGGCGCAGAATGGCATGGTCGCTGTGCGAAATCAACTTTTGGGATGGATTGAAAAAAAATAACAGTGCCAATGTTCATTAGGGGATTTCCCAAAAAGCCCATGTTGAAAATTTGATTAAAAAAATTCCCCCAAATGGCCATGTTACGAGTGTGCATTGTGCAGTTTCTACACACACTCCTAATTTTGCTCATTTTTCATATTTTACCTGCTGATTTTCAACATTACCCTTTTCCACACCTCCTCATGAATAATATACAGCTGTCATTTTTCACATTCTTCCAAAAGCATGATTTTGCACCTGTGGCACAGAATGGCACATTCGTTGTACAAACGCAACTTTCAGGACAGATTAATAGAATGACAGTGAGATTGTTCATGAAGTGGGGTCCCCAAAAGGCCATGGTGAAAATTGGATGACCTAAATACTGAAAATGCCTGAATTACATGTGTCCATTGAATTGTGGCGCCTGCGGTGCCTTTCGGCGCCTGTATCTGAAAAATGATTCAAGAGACATATGTTTTGCTCTCTACAGTGTAGTCCACCTTTAGCACCCATGGAGGTTTCAAAGTCATGATTACAATTACAGTGGAATCTTTTCTGTAGTTTCTACAGTTACTGAGATATTGCCAAATTAGTGTTACAAGGGTTACTTTTCATGACTATAGGGCTGCAGTATGTCCTTACTTATGTGTAAGTGGGACCACAGGGCTTCTGGGCCCTGCTTCCCACTTATGCATATCATTATGCAACAATGGGCAGCATTTGGGGAGCACAGGGCCCAGAGGGCCCACACTCCCACAACCACATAGCAGTTACATTATGCTTTCTCAAAAAGAAGGGAAATTCATTGCAAAAAATGACATTAGTGCATCAGTTAGGGTTTTTATTTAGGTGTCAAAAGCTGGGAAATTTGATGTTAGGGTTACCAACCCTACCACCTTACCCCTACTCCTCCACCCACCAACAGGTGTCGGGTGTGCCTTGGGGTTGCTGGGCCTAACTCTCACCCCATCCTCTTATACTGTACCATCTCAGCTTGTTTACACATGAAATGGGTTAGAGTTAGGCCAAATGACCCCAAGGCACACCCCAACACCTGTTAGTGTGTGGAGGGTGGGGGAGTGGGGTGGGGAGGTAGGGTTGGTTACCCTAATGTCGAATTTCCCAGCTTTTGATGTTTTAATAAAAACCCTAACTGATGCATTAATGTAGTTTTTTTGCAATGAATATATATATATATATATATACACAGTATAACCCCGATTATCCAAACGCAACGGGAGACATCAAAAATGTTCGGATAATTGGGGTTTCGGTAAATTGGTAGATTAGTAATTTTTTTAAACATCCAGTATGTTATATGCAGTGCAGATACTGTGTTTTGATAGTAAGACACAGAGAACGTTTTTTGATATAAAAATTAGTTTACAGTTATTGGACATTTTATTTTATCTGAAGTTATGTTTAAAAAAACATTCATCTCAGCTACATCACTGTGAAAAACTGCGTGATCGCACTCTGCTTCTTAGAACTATTTGCTTTTTCAAGCGCATGTAGTCTCAGTTTTCTAAGAAGCAGGGTGTGGAGGTAGTCAGTATTTTCTTGCCCTTCTAGCCATACCAGACATTTTTCGAAGGCTTCCTCGGCTTCAGTCACCGTGGGTACCTGTACAGTCCCTGCAGCTCCATCTCCCGTCTCGTCATCTTTCTCCTTCATCGCATCCATCACCTTGGGATTATTCTGTGCAATAGCAATGATACCGTCATCATTCAGTTCCCCAAATCCATCATCATGGGCATCACAGTCAAGCTATTCTTGCATTGCCTCTGCCGAGTACTCGGTCTGCTGAGCTATGCGATGCAGTGCATCATTAGCCTCCTGTTCTTGTGGCACTAACACAGGCCCTTCTGATTCACCTTCTGGCTCAGTAAGAAGAGCTGACTTTTCCCAGCATCTTCTGATTGTCTACGGTCTCACCTCAGACCATGCCTCCCCCAACAGATAACACACATCCTTTATTGTTAATTTCTTGATGGCATCAGTAAGCGTGAGCTGGTTGTTTTCATCTGTGAGCACAGTGGCTAGCAATGTGCCCTAGTACAACTTCTTTAAAGTAGCTAAGATGCCCTGATCCATTGTCTGCAATTTGGATGTTGTGTTTGCTGGCAGAAAAAGACAACGGACACCACCATCAGCAGATGTTAGTTGTTCAAGTTCGGAATGAGCACCAGTGTTGTCAATCAAAAGAATAGCCTTAGGAGGCAAGTTAATTGACCACAAATGTGATCTTAATGCGGGAACAAAGTCAGTATGGAACCATTGCTTGAATATGTTACAGTTCATCCAGGCATTGCTTTGTGCCATATAGGTGACAGGCAGAGTGAGCATATTAATGTGCTTAAAGCACCGGGGCCTCATTGATTTGCCAATTACAAGCAGTTTCAGACAGTGGGACCCTGTGGCATTTGTGCACCCCAGCACAGTAAGTCTTTCTTTGTTCTTTTTGAACCCTGGCGCGCACTTCTCTGACCACGATGCTAGTGTTTTCTCTGGCAGCATCTTCCAATACGCACCCGTCTCATCCGCATTATAAATCTGCATGGAACTAAGCTGTTCTGCTTTCATAAGGTCTGCCAATTTTTTTCTGAATGGTGCAATGCTATCATTAGCAGCAGACAGCAACTCCCCTGCCAAAGATAGCTGTCTAATCCCATGTCTCTTTTTAAAGCAATCTAAACAGCCTTCGCTTGCGGTGAACACTTTATCATGCCCATTCATGTTGTTGTGGTAGGAGACTGCTTTTTGCTTCATGATAGGGCCAGAAATAGAGATTCCTTTAACATGATTTTGTAGGAACCAAAGATAAAGTGCTTTGTCTAGTGCCTTATCCGTACTTCCCTTCATGCTTTTCCTTTTGCTGTGGCTATCAGGGCAATCCAAAGTAGCTGCGTATTTCCTTATTTTTTCAAGAGCTGTGCAGATATCACAAACTGTAGCGTTGCCTATGTTGAATTTTCTGGCTATAGAGACAATCTTCTCACCACTGTCAAGGCATTGTAGAACACATAACTTGGCTTCAATGTCGAGAACACACCGTTTTCGCTTGTTAGCCATCGCAAAGCTGCCACACTGAAACAAATCAGCAGATGATTGCTAAGACTATTCAGGACTTGTTAATTAAATTTATGAGTGTCAGATGAGACTGAAGGGATGTTAATTAATTTAATCAAACAGCTAATAGGCTAATAGCATACAATAGCATACAATCAAGTGTTTTGTTTGTTTGAGCAATGTAATGCAATCGGGGACACGAGAAAAGCCTGCATCTTAATTTCGTTTTATTGCACTTATGTTAAACGAAGTATTGAGGTTAAGTATACCACAGCTCAGTAAGTCTTTCGTTGTCTGCATTTTAATTTAGTTTATTTTCATTTACATTTACCGCAAAATTGCAGTTATTACAGTTTTGTCAGGGTACACACGAGAATTTCAGTTAATCCGGAGTTTCGGATAATGGGGTTTCAGATAATCATGGTTATACTGTATATGTATATTATACAGGCCTGGTAGGTCCAGTATAGTTGGGGTTGCATGGCCTCTTCTATGTTAAACTCAAAATGTTGCCCTTTAATAACCTTGTAACTTTTCATCCAATTTGCCTAATATTGTGCATGCTGGTCTGGTACCATAGACCTCTGGATCTGGAAAGTTTTGTTCCAGTCAGATTTGCGGTTGTGGAGCTGCAGAGTGTGAAAAAGTGTGAACAATCCTCAACTTTTTGAAATTCTTTGCTCGTCTCTACAGCCCGAACGGTTTCTCTATCTGGTCAGAAAATTTCAGGGTATATGGGGACTGGTTCAGGGAAGTGCCTTGTGAAGGTTTGGTGAAAAAATATTTATGTGTTCAAAAGTTATTAAAGCTTAAAATTTGCCATTATAGCCTAAGGGAAAAAATATATGTTCTGAAAGTGAAAGCAGGTACAGTAAACAGGCCCCAAAACCAGTTTCTTTGCTACTTCATAGCAAGAAAATGGTTAGGATTTTGGGGCTGAAATTTGCAGAGTGGCAAGCCCTTGTCCCGCAGATATGCTCTTTGCTGGTCTGGTGAAGAAATCTGCACCAGTTCCATAGTGACAGCACTCTGAAGTTGCACGTTTTGCCATAGGATAACATTGTGGCAGTTGCTGTGCCTTTCGGTGGCTATGTCTCGAAAATGATTTGAGATACAGATTTTTTGCTATGCGCAGCTTCAGGTGTACTAAGCCTGCATGAAGGTGGCCAGGTCATAAATACAACAAAATATTTTTTTCCAAAACTGCTATGGTTACTGAGATATTGCTACATTTGCAGTACAAGGGTTACTTGGAATGTCTCTAGGCCTGCGCTATGTGTCTGTACTTATGGGTAGGTGGAAGCGCAAGGCCCAGAGAGACTGCACTCCCACCTATGCATACCATTTATGCTAAACTGGGATCACAGGGCCCTCCTTTGCTATGTCTCTACACTTATGGGTGGATGGGAGCTCAGGGCCCTGAGGGCCTGAGCTCCGGCCTATGGATGCCATTTTGCAAAACTGGTTACACAGGGCAATCCTGCCATATGTCTCCAAGGCCCTGGACACACTGGGGAACTTAAAATGGTTTAAGTGCCTTAAAACAGTTTAAACCCCCCTAGCACAGTTTGCAGACAGACTACAAGCCCCTTAAAACGTTTTAACAAAAGTGTTTTTAAATTCTGCTAGATACCTAGTCTTAAAACCATTTTTAAAAACATTTTGGAGCTAGCATGGTTTTACTCACAGGTCTGTCCAAGAGTAAAAATGTTTTAAGCTGTAATGGTTTAACTAAAACAGTTCTAGCTGCAGTGTGTCCAAGCAAGCACAGTTCTGTGAGCTGCACTTAACACAAACTAATTACAAGGAGAACAGGTTTAACACTAGCAGTGTGGCCACACTAAACTGTTATCAAAAATGGTTACTGAGTAGTGTGGGTGTACTGAAATGGTTTAGCTAAACTGTTTTTAAAAATGGTTTTCAAAAACAGTTCTTTAGTGTATCCAGGGCCTTAGTGTATGGGTAGATGGGAGTGCAGGGCCCAGAGGGTTCGCACTCTCACATACAGTATGGATATGAGTAACATTACACTTTCTCAAAAAGAAGGGAAATTCATTGCAAAAGACTCCATTAATGCATCAGTTAGGGTTGTCATTACAGTGACAGAAGTTTGGAAATTTAAAGTTAGGGTTACCAACCCTACCCCCCCAACCCTCCACACACCAACAGGCATCGGGGTGTGCCTTGGGGTCGTTGGACTAACTCTCACCCATTCTCTATACTGTACCATCTCAGCTTCCTTACAAATGGAATGGGGTAAGAGTTAGGGCCATTGATCAAGGCACCCAACACCTGTTGGTATGTGGAGGGTGGGGGTGGGATGGTAAGGTTTGGTACCCTAACATCGAATATATATTACAGAGGCACAGTCACCTTCTTTGTGCACTTTGTGCATTAATAACTTTGCAGCTGTTCTTGCAATTTACATAAAATGTGGCATGTATCCTCAAAGACTAATGGTCTCTTGATATACCAAGTTTCATTTTGATTGGGGTGCACGTTTGGAGATATGCAGTCCCTAAATGTGTACATCCCCATTTTTTGTCAAATTCTTTCTTTGATTGTTTCACTTTGTGCATTAATAACTTTGCAGCTGCTCTTGTATTTTACATGAAATTTGGTATGTACGCTTGGGGACTGATGATCTCTTAATATAACAAGTTTCAGTTTGATTGGGAGTGCTCTTCTTGAGATATGCAGTCCCAAAATGTGTACATCACCATTTTTTGTCAAATTCTTTCTTTCACATTTTACACTTTAATGACTTTGCTAATTTTATTGTAATTTGCATGACATTTGGTATGTACCCTCAAGTACTAATGGTCTCTTGACAGGCAAAGTTTCATTTTGATTGGGTGTGCACCTCTGGAGAAATGCAGTCCCAAAATGTGTAGATCACTATTTGTGTCAAATTCTTTCTTCACTTTTATGTTAAGCTTAATAGTTTGTGCTTCAATATCTTTGAAAAAGTTCTGGTGATATGCATGAAATTTGCCATGCTCTATCATAAAGCAGACTTCTCATGAAGTTGTAAGTTTTGTTTCAGTTGCACCTGAGGTCATGGAGATATTGTGTCCCAAAATGTGTAAATCACCATTTTTTATTTTAGTTGCACGGTAGTGCAGCTATAGTTAGGGTTGCCCAGGCACTTCTATGTTAAATCCAAATTTTTCCACTTTAATAATTTTGCAACTGTAAGATGGATTTGCCAGAAATTTTGCATAGGGGTTCCAAACGCCAAAACACGTCCATCATTCTTGTTCCTCCATGCACAGTGGGGGTGTGGTGTTACCCTTGTCAACCCTAAGATTGAATTTCCCTACTTTTGATGCTGCAACCCTAATGGTGCATTAGCAGCTATTTGAAATGAATATATATATATATATATGTATGTGTATATACATATATATATATATATTATATATATACATGTATATATATATATATATATGTACTATATATATATATATATATATATATATATGCTGTGTGTGTGTTAACAAACTTTTTGTGTAGTGCCAGTGTTGACCTCATCAGGTATGCGTTGTGATCCCATGCTGGAGATTTGAGTTCAGTGGTGTGATCAGTGACCCAACTGGATATGGTGAGGATGGGGGGATGGCACTGTTGTGTGACACCCCCCAACCAAGGAATGAAAGGTGCAGGGTTGTCCACATGCATCCGACTACCATATAGTGAAGACAACTGCCCTCTAGGTTTACAGCCCTGCACCCCTCCTCCCTTGGGTGGCAGAGGGCCCTGTGCATTGGCTGACAGATGGAATCCTTGCCATGTGCATCTGTAGCTGCAGCCACATCAAAGTGCATGGACCACAGGGCCCTGACTTCCACAGTCCATCAGATAGCCCCATGAATTCTTCACATCCGTCACTGTACACAACTGAAGTACCCACAAGGGCCTTGCACTTCATAGGTGGAAGGAGTCTTCCCTTGGCGCAGGGCATCTGCATCTGTTCACAAAGGTTTCAAAGGTGACCTGCATTGATGAGGATATCATTACACTGTTTCAAAAAGAAAGGAAATTCTTTGTAAAAAAAACATTGTTAATGCACCACTTGGGTAACTTAATGCTACAAAAGTAGAAAAATGTAACATTAGGGTTTCCAACCCTTACTCTCCACCCCCACCCTCAAGCAGCAAAAGGAAAAAGCATTAGGGTTTGGGGTATCCAGAGTCTTGGTGAATCAGTGGTGGGGTCTTTCTTGGGGTTGTGAACCCTAATGCCCACCCTGTTCCCTGAGCAAACAACACTGCACATGATATCCTTTCTTCCCACAGGACCCACATGGCCCTGCATGAAGAAAGCTACAAAAATTGTGTTGTCAACCTGTAGTGAGACATAATTCTCTACTTTTGAGGAGTGTGTCACTATGAGGCACTGGGTTGGAGCTGTTCCCTGTGCTTCAGACTACAGGCTATTGGCTGGGGGGAGGGGGAGCCCTTAAGGTTGACAACTCCAATAAGACCCAACCACTGAATTGCCAAGACTCCGGAGACCCAAAACCCTAATGTGTTTTCCTTTTCTGCTTGGAGGGTGGGGGTGGGGAGTTATAGTTGGAAACCATAATGCCCCATTTCTCTAATTTTGTGGCATTAAATTACCCTAACTGGTGCATTAACAAAGTTTTTTTGCAAAGAAAATACATAGACAGATAGAGAGAGAGAGAGAGAGAGAGAGAGAGAGAGAAGAGCGCGAGAGAGAGAGATAGATAGACAGAGACACAGATAGATAGAGCTATAGATATATATGTGTCTATCACAAAAAACATTTTGTGCAAATCCTGCCCCCAAAGAGAAGTTAGACAATGTATAAATATAATAATGTTCACTATTAAATAGTTCCATTCTCCATATCTTTCAGATGACTGTGACAAAATTAATTTAACATTTTTCAAATTCATCTTGTCTCCAACACTCTGGATCCTTATTTTATAGTTTCCAAAAGATTTCATTATCTTTAAAAATAAATTGAATTGTAAAAAAAAAACTGAGGAACAGCTGATTCCATTTGGATTTTGGCAAAGGTAGTTTGTTATTTGGATGTTTCCAATATTTGGAATTAGTCTTTTCACCACCATAATATTGTTTTTTTTTAAATCAGTCCCATTGTTTTGATCTATTCCATTTTGGTTAAACATTTTTAATACTGTTAATTCACAGTCTTGCCAAAAGAGAAAACAAAATCCAATTTATCTTAAAATGTCAAAAGATTGAGAGCACCATTTCACGATTAACGGACACTTCCAAAATACAAGAAAAACATCTGCAGTAGGGTGTCCACTGTGCCAAAAATCTGAATTTGGTGCTAAATTCATTTTATGTAATCTGTATGGAGAAAAATATGCCCTATTAAAAATCTTATATAGTAGAAGTCGTTTAATCAGGACACCCCCATGGTGGGCTTTTTGTGCCAATTAAGTGTCCATCTCAATTATCCAGAGACAGCATTTCAACAGCTACTGATGCGATCATATTGTATGATCTTGTCTCTCAAAAGTTTATGGTCCTGGATAGACATACAAGCAGATAGCCATTGTTGAGTTGTGAAAGAGCAATTAAATCCCATTTCACATTTTTGCTAGTCTCTTTATATGCTTTATCTACTGACTTATGCATATAACTGGTAATCTATGCAAAAAGGTTTTTCATTTTGCTGTAATACTTTGCCATTCCCTTTCCAGCCTTTTACTATCGGGGGCTCTTTCCCAGTGTTTAAAGTTCATTCTTTATGGACTACATATCTGATTAAAATAAAAAAAAGTGTTGGTTATTTAAACTGAATTTGCCCAAAGGTCTTGTCATTGTTTAATCCCCTTCATTGCCCAATACATTTTTGCAGAAATCCTCCCATTTAATTTAAAATTAGGATTATTCCAGATATTGCTATCTGGAGATGCATTTGTGACCCACTTAGTTTTGTTTGTGAATACTTAGTTTTGTTTGTGAATTTTTAATTATGCCACACAGATTTTTAATTATTACACTGTTGGAATTACTAAATTTGTTTGCAGTAAACCAGATTTTCTAATATCTAATTTTTCTGATGTCTTATTTAAGATTGAATTTGCTACTTTCAGTTTAATTTTTCCCTCTCGTTGTTTGCTGTGGCTGCCTCCAACCCACAAGCTGTGGCATGTCCAGGAGCAGTTTGCAGGAATGAAGATGGACCAGTGTTACTTGCCAACTATGAACAAAGACTATGGTAGGGAATTTCAAGCAAGCATCTCCTGTATCCCATTTGGCTGTGTGGCACAAGGCACCAAAGTTCAAAGTCACAAGCTGTCCCTGGATTGGAGATTTGTTGGGGGGGAGGCCACCCCAGACCCTCACTGCCCTATTTTCCCACCACTGAAATCTGGTTCTGGCGCTGCAATGGCCTGAATGCTGCCACTTCTAGGAACCATTTTGTCTGAGGGATTACCAGATCAGTGCTTCTGGATGACTGAAAGCAGTGAATGAGGAATGGGATTGTATGAAGGCACCCTCTGGAAACTCAATTGGCTGTGCAGTGGGAGGTACCAAAGTTCAAAGTCACAGCCTGTTTGTAGGATTACTGGTTGTTTAGGGGGCCTGTCCTAGAACCTTCTAACCCAATTGTCCTGCCACTGGAATTAGGTGCTGGCCCCACTGGATCTGAATGCTGCCATTCCTAGGAACCCCTTAAACTTGAAATGCTAATAGATCAGTGCTGCTGGCTGACTGTGCTAGACCAGTTCTGCCTTTCATTGACATTACAAAGCAATTAAAGACTGAAGTCCATGAGCCTTTTAGTCAGTGCAACAGGAAGCAGTTCTGAAAAAATACCTAGGAGGAAGGGCCCAGGAGAAACCATGAGGAACAGCCGATAGCTCACAACAACAGGGAGCCAATAGCAGAGGTGCTAATTACCACTTAGGGTAAGATCATTCATTTTCTTTGTCCACAGAATGCAGCATATTTTAAAAGTTTCTAACACCAGACAGTTTTAGGTATTCCAGGTCAATGGGTCTTTGTGCTGGTTCAGCTGCCACAGTATGGATCCAAAAGAATCTGGAGTTATACCTTTGGACAGATAGTGTCATTATTTGAATTATTCAAAGCATGAATGATTCTATCCACCAAATCCTAGTTTGTTTTTTTTTGAGAAAGACTCATATTTTTGTTAATAATTTATTAGTTGATAGTGCACTTGTTTGTTTTTATACTTGTGCTCAAAAGTTGTTTTTTATGTTGGTGCACTTGTGCAGCCAACGTCTTGTGGCAGTGGGGATTTGGAGGCATGGTCGCTGTTGGGCGAATGTAGGGCATGCACCAGTAGGTGCATCTCTTATTCCCCAATCAGCCTGCATGCTGACTCCACACCATGCAAACTAAGCTGGCGAGCACATCTAAGGAAAGGTCCGCTGCAATCCAAGCAAAGCTCGTCGCATGTAGTGGACCCTTCCTACGTGCTCGTCAGCTAGTAGCATGGCGGCACAGTGGCTGCTACACTGCTGACAGCGCCGACTTCAGGGTGCCCAACCCCCCGGTTAGCTTGCCCTGCCCCTTGAAGTATGTTCCGATGGGGGAGCCCACTCCCCATCGGCAGAATGTGCTCCCCACCTTGTTGTTTGCCGGCAGGTGCCCAATCCCGTCGGCATCCACTCTCCTGCTGTACTGTGCTGATGGAGCCTCCCCATCTGCATGATGTCCCCCTTCTTCTGTGCTGATGGGGTGCCCAATCCCCATCAGCTACTGTACCCCCAAACAAAAGAAATGACCTGAAAAAAGAAACCGTCCGTGATGGGTTTTTTTTTTTCCATACCTGTAAACTGAAAATGGTCCCTCGTAGTCTCCTATCCATCACCCACACCCACCCACTGTGCATCCTGCCTCCCCACGCCCCACCCATACTTACCTCCAGAGTCTGGCGCGATGATCTTCAGTGGACCGGGAACACGTCTGCATTCTTCAAAGCCGACCACGAACTGAGGAAATGCCGGTAAGCTGTATAATGGAATAAATAGGGTTTTTTCAACTTTGCTTCATATCTTGGGCATTTTTTAGAATTTTAGCACCAAATTTTCAACATGGGGTTTTTGGGACCCCTCCTCATGAATTCTGTCACAGTTTTGACATTAATCAATCCTGAAAGGTGATTTCGCAGTCACTGCATGGAATCACCTTTTGGGACTTATTAATGCAAAGACAGTGGCAGTGTTCATAAGGTGGGCTCTCAAAAAGCCTATGTTCCAAATTTGGTGGAAAAATTCCAAAAAATGGCTGTTTTATGAGCATGCGTTGTGCAGTTGCTATGCAAGCTCGTAACTTCGTGAATTCACAATATTTTCATGCCAGATTTTCAACATTGTAATTTTTCTACACTCCTTGTGAACAGTACAGCTGTCAGTTTTCACATCCTGGCCGAAATGTGTTTCCGCACTTCCGGTGCACAATACCATGATCACTGCGGAAAATCAGTGTTCAGGCCAGATTACAAAAATGACAGTGACACTGTTCATGAGCAGAGGTCCTACAATGCATATGTTGAAAATTTGGTGATGATACTCCATAAATTGATTGTGTTACAAGCATATGTTGCGCAGTTTGCAGGCACGCTCGTAATGTTGTGCATTTGTAATATTTTTCCTCTGGATTTTCACCATTGGCATTTTTCCACACCTCTTGATGAACAGTAAAGCTGTCATTTTACATATCCTGCCTGAAATGTGTTTTCGCATGTCCAGTGAAGAATAGCGCGGTTGCTGTTCGAAATCACTTTTTGAGACAGCTTGAGGACATGACAGTGACATCATACATGAGTAGAGGTGTTAAAATGCCTATGTTGAAAATTTGGTGCCAAAACTCCATGAAATGCCTGTGTTACAAGTGTGCATTGCGCATTTCCCATGCACCCTTGTAACTTTGCATATTTGCAATACTTACATGCCACATTTTTACCACTGCCATTTTTTTACACCTCCTTATGAACAGTACAGCTGTCATTTTTCACATCCTGTCAAAAATGTGTTCCCACACTGCACTACCAAAGCCAATGCCAGCACGACAACATTCGGCATTGACAAATGCTTGTTTATTTCAATACAGTAAGTCAGATACCTATATTTACTTGTATATCATAGGATAGTTTCTGTAAACTTTCTTTGGAAGACAGAGCAGGTTACTGATTGACCACTTTTTTCCATATACTTGTGCCACTGAGTCATAAAAGCCATTTTCACAGCTGTGTTTACTCTGGACCAGCCCAAGGGCTCAGATTGTTCCAGTGCAAAAGCAGTCATGTGGACACTTACCAGATTGTGGCAAGTCAATGCCCAAGCCACTCCTGGAGTCCCAGCCATGTTAGGGACACATTGCAATGTTGGCAGTATAAGCTACCATGTGAACAGGAAGCACTACTCACATTGCATCAAACACAATCATTATTGCAGGTATTGTAATGTCGCAGAATGCCTGCTCACCCACTAGAACTCATGCCTCCCCTTCAAGCACGACATGCATTGGCACTGAGGGGCCATGTAGATGCAGTTGCTAGATCAGTGTGGGAGTAGAAAGGACACTCAGAGGAGAGCACTGCAGTCCTACCTCCATAAACACAGCTTTATTTAGTCTTGTTATTGTTTTCATTATCTGATTAACTGCTTCATCTGGAACAAAGCAAATACGGTACAGGGATGTTTGAAAAAAAACTAAATAATTCTATTGCCTCTTTTCTAAAGTATCTCCACATTAGAGAAATTTTGAAAAAAAAATGTATTGGAAATTTAAAAATACACCGGTTAACCCCTTTGGAGATGCTGCATTCTTTAGAGATAACACAATGGTGAAGTTAATTGGCTGAATATATTCTACAATTAGGGATAGGCAATTGCAGGATCTGGCTCCGCTGAGGAGTGCATGGGAAAAATAACTTGATAACCTCATTTGAGGATATAGAATGGTCCAGAATTTTCTCCACACATGGTATCATCTCTAAAAATACACAGTTAAACCAAATCCAATTTAATATGATTTTCAGGATTGATTACACTCCAGTAAAACTAAATAACTTTAACCATACCATTTCTGACATTTCTCCCAGCTGCATTTTTAGTAAGGGCATATTACTTCACATGCTCATCTCTTGTCCTGTTCTGCAGAATTATTGGCTACAAATCCTTGATCTGATGTCTCAGATTACAGGTTTAAAATTCCCTTTTGATCCCAATATTTTGTTATTAAATGTATTCTTGTTAGATGTCTCTCAACATATGTTGGACTTGACTAATACCATATTAATTAATGCAAAAAAGCTAATACTACAACAGATTCATAACCAGCAAATGATGAGATGTTACTGAACCTTGTAATAGACTCAGCAAAGATCAAAAGGGCTCATTATTCAATGTCAAATAATATTTAGAAATATAAATTCCTTTGGTCCCCTTTCATTAACATGATACATTCTTAATCTACCCCTCTCTAAATCTCATCTCGAGGGAATTTGTTTTCTTCTTTCTTTTCTTCATCTTTTTATTTCTGGTTTCTTCTGACCACCTCTGGGTGCTCTTTAATGGGTTATGATTTAATCTTCATATCAGAGTGAGAATAACTTGGTGTTTGACCATAGAAATGTAGAATTTGTCAACAGATAAGGACTACTTGGACCACCCAGTATTCCCATTTTTTCCCTGCCTATAGTGTCACCACAAACCCTACCTGATCTCTGGCTACTCCCCCCCCTTTCCTATCAAGTTTCCTTTGTGCCTATCCAGTTCATGTTTGAAGACCATAACTGGTTGCACCCTCACCACTTCTGTTAGAAGACTGTTACAGATGTCCAACACTCTTTCAGCGAAGAAGCTCTTCCTCACAGCCCTTCTAAAGTTCTTTCCTTCCAACATCATTGCATATTCCCTGTTCTTGTACACCTTGTCTTCTTAAAAAATATTCCCCTCCTGTACCTTATTCTCCACCATAAGGAACTTGTTGGTGTCCAGCATGTCCCCTCTCCCTCCTCTCTTTCAGGGTGTACATATTAAGATCCCTCAGTCTCTCTTCAGAGGGCTTATGATGCAGCCTCTGCACTATTTTAGTTGCCCTCCTCTGGACAGCTTACACCCTGCCTATGCCCTTCCTGAGATGTGGTCTCCAGAACTGAACACAGTATTTCAGGTAGGGTCTCACCAGCGATCAATACAGTGGTAACATCTCCTCTCTCCTTCTGCTGGTAATTCCCCTCTCTATGCACTCCAGCATTCATCTGGCCCTGCCAACTGCATTGTCACACTGCCTTATCATCTTGAGGCTATCAGATATGATAACCCAATGTCCCTTTTCCTTTACCTGACCATCAATACCTGTTCCCCTAGTTTATACACTGCTTCTTGGTTTCTGTGCCATAGGTGCATGATTCTGCCCCATTCCTTGATATTTCTCAGGTTTCTAATCATTTTCTCTACCCCCTCTGGAGTATGTACACTATTGCAGATTTTGGTGTCACCTTTAAAGAGGCTTCCTTTCCCATCCAGCTTTTTTGCAATGCCACTTATAAAAACATGAAAGAGAACTGGTGCCAGTGCTGAGCCCTGAGGTACCCCATTGGTCACTTTCCCCTCATTAGAGTGCTGTTTACCACTATCCTCAATCACTAATACATCAACTAGTTTCATATCAAATTTATCACATTTTGTTCCACCCCAAAACTGCCCAGTTTTCTCATAAACCTCCATTGTGTTATAGTGTTGAAGACCTTGCTGAAGTCTAAGTAGGCCACATCCACTGCCCCACCCTGATCCATTTCCCTGGTCACCCAGTCATAGAAATCAATTAGGTTCATCTGACCTAACATCCCCCCTCCCCCCCCCCAAGAATCCATGCTGCCTTGGGTCTTGCAACCTGCTGGATTTAAAATACTTCACTAGCCCATCTTTTAAAAATGTCTCCCTCCTCAACAATCTGAGAAAAAGCTTGTCTGAACACCTCAAAACTCATTTCACTTTTTAATTTTGTAACTACATTTCATCATCTGATGACTAAGAAAAAGAGGAAATCCTTGCTATCATACCATTAGACTATAACCTTTTAACCTCTTCAAGTACTTTACCAGAAATGTCTCGATGGTTACCAGTAAAGAGACATTGTATACAAGATGACAAACTGTTCCTTCACAGCTTACTAAACAGTACACTGTTGCTTGTAAGGATTAGTTTGTTACTGTAATAATCATGTATCATTAAACATTGATGCCTCATTTTTTAAAAGCCTGTTGATAGCCAAACTTAATGAAAATGTTAAAATACCTTTTACATTTGCTTTTTAGGTCCTTCCTACAATATGAACAATATTTTTTATTCCTTTCTCAATGTTTATGCTTCACTGCTGGCTCCCCAATGACAATTTTAAATTGCCTATGACAGTGCACAGTTGCTGGACAACTGACTGGTCAACCACTGGGCATGTACTGTATACTGTACGTGCTCCTGTTCAGTTCAGTCAGCAGCTGGCCATGATGATGTGGATTGACTGTGCCAGCCACTGGCTCTGGTCGAGTTGGGTGGGTCACTGCCTAATGGGGTGGGGGGACCACTTGACTACCAGGGACAGGGGACGTACCAAATATTATACAGATCAGGGCTGAAGGAGGGGGGAACATGGTACAGGAGGGGTCTTTCCTTATGATAGCTTTGATTGGGGCTGGGGAGGGGGGACCACTACAACACCAGAGATATGGGGATCATGGGTGTTATATTATTTTAACTATGATTGGGGCTGGGGATGGTGTACTACTATGACACCAAGGATATGGGGATCAGGGGTGTTATAATACTTTAACTGTGATTGGGGCTGAGGAGAGGGATCCACATTACTACCAGGAACATGGGGAAATATGCTTTCTTATATGGATCAGGCTGTGTAGGAAGGACCTACTAGGCTACCAGGGATATGGGGACATATTATTACTTATACCGGTTGGGGCTGGGAAGGGGGGACCCACTAGACTACAAGGGATATGGGAATGGGAAGGGTTTTTTCCTATCATCACAGTGGTTGGTGCTAGGGAGGGACTGCTCTACTGCCAGGGTTCCCTGCCTTTAACTGTGGGTGGTGGATCTGTGCACTAGTTAGAGCAGGATTTCAGGAGCATAATTCTGCACTGCTGCTGGAGGCCAATTTGTGCTTCTGAAACATTTCAATATTCTGCTCTGCTGCATTTGCATGGGGAACCCCTCATTTGCATAGGCACAGCACAATATTGTGCCCATCAGCATTGTTGGGGGTGTGCCATGCATCTGTGCCCTTTGAATTTCGGCATGCCCCCAACAGCTAGTGCATTTCCAGGTATGCACAGCACATCCCAGGTTGTGCCCACACATCCACCTTGAATAGGGGAGCCATAGACTCTATATGAAACAATCAGTACAGCAGATACTCAAAAGCATCATGGCAGGAGTTGCATTCTGCTGCTGCAGCACATAAATATCCCAGTACATGAATGGGCATGGGTGAAGAGACTTTTAAATCTTAGAATAAAAAAGTGAAATCTAATTACTGTAGCTCTAAACACATGACCATACCATGTCAATTACTCCAGTTGACTACCTGGCCTTTGCTAATACAGACAGTCCTGAAAGTATGCTAGTTGTCCATCTGCTGAATACATGGCATCTCCACAAACTGCTGTAAAAATATACATGTTAATATGGATACTGAGGTTTGTCTCTTACGGTACCAGTGTGCCATCCAAGATCAGCCTTCATGATAGACAAACTAGGCAGCTACCTAGTGGTGGTGAGGAGGTGTCAAACCAATAAATAAAATTAAACAAAAAGAAAAATGAATAAATTGCTATTTTCCTTCTTCCTCTGGGCCCTTCTCCTTGGTGTCCCTCCTGGATCTCTACACCATAGTGACTTTTAGTGTTACTACAGTCAGACAAGCATGTCTGACTAATGATCAGACCACCAACAGGCTCTGGACCACCATAAGTAGTGCTTGTGCCAGACTTAATTCTGCAGACCCATGCCATATCCTCAGAGTCCCGCCTCAGGGAATAACAACATTGTGATTAGCAGTTACTTTCACTTGGGCCCTAGGTCCACACTGGTTGATTAACCATGTGTTATCAACATGAGGAAAAGCTGGAAACAATTTTTAGTCAAAGAGGCTGCTGGTGGGCTAAAGTTGGCTTCAGGGTAGGCAAATTTAAAAAAAAAACAATAATCATTCATGATTTTCATTGAGAATGGTGCAATTAGTGTCTATAAAGTAAATTTTATGCTGACAGTGACAATGAACTAGGGAGACAGCATAAAATGAAAACATGACCAGCAAAAGGTAACCAATTAACAATCATTTAATTACTGTAGAAGACTTTTGGATAAACATGGTAATTCTATTCAAGGCTTGTACACCTTTTAATTCATCTTGATCAATACATGCAGTACAAACATGGAAGAGGAGCATGCTAAACTGTATGAAAGCAGGTGGTGGTGTTTTACAATCAAGGCACCGTGGCAGCTACTGTAGCTCATTTAAATGAAATTCCTGACAAGAAAGTGTGTCCCTGTTAGGTATTTTCTTTAGTTTTTACATTGCCTGTGTCTTCTGAGTTATTATAGTCTTATATGCCCCTCTCTCATCCTGTCCTGGGCTGCAAAACTCATGGCCCCTGTATGTGCATGTGCATATGAGCCCCATTCCATCTCCTCAGTTTTGCAATATATGTATAACTCTATCTCCTGATCCTTACCACTAGTTGAGAATAGATTGTAGCCAACTGGACTAGACAGGCAGATGTGGAAAGTGGGAGATGAGCTTCAGGCTCAGCTATGCAAAGAGCATATTTTTCCTGCCAGTTGGTGTTATAGAGCATTCACCCATATACCAGCAGCTCTTCTGGACTGTCGTCTGTCAAGCCATTCTCCCCTTTGTGTTGACACCGGTACCGGTCTTGGTCTATTTCAATGTTCTGTTTACCATACTGTGTCAGATAATGATACAATGATGAAAGAGTGGGGAGTCTTTCTCCACTGATCTTGACCTAATAATAATGTAGGCACTCCGATGACCAATAAAAGTGTTGTCAACTTTACTTTCCAACTTCCGCTATCTCCTGTGGCAATACTAGTGAATAGTCAGCACTTAGTGCAGTAACATTTATGTCTGAATACAGATATGTGCACTCCACAGACTACAATGCATGGGTATGAGAAGTGGACCATTTGCAACATCAGTTCATGTTTGAGTTTTGCCCAAAAATCAGCTTTGGCTTTGAGAATTCAGCCAAAACTCTTTGGCTCGCAAAGTAAACTACAAATGGCAGGGGTGTAAAAAAACCTTATGGTCAGCAATGAATATTATAAAAAAGGTCTAAAAAATAGAGTTTTTTGATTAGCTGCAAACATTCTATCAATCTTATGTTAATCTTTAATTACTTTACATGTAGACTGTAATCATATCCTGAACAAGATTTAACACAGTTTAAAAAATAGTTTTATAATAATAGCAATAAGGCACTCCCAGGGGTTATGTTAATGGTCAGTTAATCACCATCTAGGCACATGTAGCACTCAGCTATGCCTTTTACCATATTTCACCCCTAGTTGGTAATTAACAGACCATTAACCTAACCCCTGGTAATGCCTTATGGCTTAATTAATTGCTGTAGCGTAATTGGCACATACTATAATAATTATACTATTCATTGCTGCCCTCAAGGTCAATACTCCCTGCAATCTCTGCTTTAGGTGCATGCAAATTCCTATATTCTCTCTGGAGTTTAAAGGGACACTATCAACCATCTTAGCCCTCAAAGTGTCTCTAATTTAAAAAACACATTTTATGATTGGTCACATTCTGTAAAGATTGCTTATGTATCTGGTAGTTTGATTCAGATACATTTTTCCTTTTTAAAAGTGAAATAGACTGCCGTCTGTACTGGTGTAACCACGTAAAACCTGCTTGTTTACAGCCATGACCACTCCCACTGCATCTATCTTAGGGTTGGAAACACCGCCAAGACAACCCAGTCACTCATGATACAGTGGGAGGAGAGAAGACTATTGCATCATGATTGGCTGCACTGCTCAGGTGTGTTTGTAAAGTTCAGTAAGTATGCAATTAGTGTAGATCAAGAATTTGAAACAAAACAAATTTAGGTATAATGACACCATTAGTTTGCATTTCAGTTCTGCTAAAAAAGGAAGTAAATAAAACAATCAGCAACATCAGTTTAATAATATAGAAGGTAAGCAATCAAAAATGTGCGTTTTTAACTAGAAATAATATAATATGAAGAGAGCCGACAGTGTCTCTTTAAAGGGAAACTGTCAGCCTTTTGGAGCAATTTAAAACTGCCTGTAATGAAAGTGTCTGGAGCAAGCTTTATTAATATAAGACACATACATGGGAATAAATTTGCACAGTAGTGCAAGATATTTATTATTTTTGTAAGAATGATATTTTGGTCATCATGACCTAAATATTGGGGTACATGTCCCCAAATTAGAATGGTGTGGAGCTAAGGGGAAAACTCGTTCATGAACAATTTAGCTATTTTTGGTCATATATACAAAAAAGGTTGAATCTTACCATTCATGACAGAGATTTGTACAAAGATATTCCCATTCAAAAATGAGCACTCTTGTGCAAGTCTCTTGCCGTGTATGGATTTTACATTGATAAAGCTTGCTCCAGATGCTTTCATTACAGACAGTTTAAAATTGCTCAAAAAGGCTGAGTGTCCCTTCAACACCATTGATTTTCAGATTATAAATAAAAGAATACCCCCCCCCAAAAAAAAACAAGTTCTGCATAAAAACAAAAAATAACAGAATGAAAAATAAAAATACACTGTGCTGGATTTTCAAATGTCCAGCTGTAGGTGTAGGACCCAATTTTGGGGTGAGCCTGTAGCAGGGTAAATACAACAAAATGTTGGGGTGCTATTTTTCCATTCTTTGCTGCATTTATGGCAGTTGGCACCATTTTAGCAAAGGATGATACATGTGTGGAATATTGACACATGAATCATTTTAGGGCTCATCATGTCCCACAAGTTACTGCAGGTATGCACATAAGGTAGACCACCTTTCAGGTGGTCTAGGTTATGGCTGCAAGTACTGGGGATGCATCAGCAGAAGTGGAGGAGGAGAACAACCAGAAGGTTGTGTGTACACCTTCTTGTTGGTTTCTTCAAGCTGTCTGTGCTGATCCACCATAACTGCACAAAACAATTTCTGTCTGATATATGCTACGCATCCATGGGAAATTAATACAGCTTTATTCCTGGGGTTCAGTAGTGTTACTAAGCCAAATTACATGTCCAGCCTAATGCTGTCAAATGTGCCTGCAAGCTGTGTCAAAAACAAATCTCTCCCATATCTATAGTAAGTATTGCATCCTGCTACTACTGCTGTGATAATTCAGATAAACTAGTGGTATCAGTACCTCCTATATATCAGTCCCACTGTACCTTCTGCTTTGCAGTGTGTAGGGAAGAAGGTAGCATCACCAACACTCTTTCTTGACACACAATAACAAAATAAAGATATCTGATGGAAGGAGAAGGTGGATTATGAAGATGTGTTGTTTTCAGAACCACTTGACATTCTGATTCTTATTTTGATGTAATTATTAGTATTTATTATTATTACATAATTATTATTACATTTTTCTTTCTTTGTACTCTGAGAGAATGTGATTCATGGTGAAGGGAGGATGATGATGAAGAGAATATATTTTTAGAACCAGTCAACGTCTATGTTTTTTATTTTAATTAGTATTATTAGTTAGCATTATTATTAATAATAATAAATGTAGCTTTATTTAAATGTCTAAAAACAGGATTTGTGATGGATAAACAAAGAAACAGAATCTGACAGTAGATAAGGTCTACTTGGCCCACCTAGGCTGCATATTTTCCCTACCTACTGTAACACTGCAGACCCAACCTGATCTCTGGCTTTTCCCCCTCCTTTCCTTACCACTCCCTTATGTCTCTCCCATGTTTTCTTTAATCCCATTACAGTTTTTACTACTACCTCCTCCACTGGGAGGTTGATCCAAGCATTCACCACTCTTTCTGTGAAAAAGTACTTCCTCACATCTCCCCTGAGTCTACCCCACTCCAGCTTTATAGCATGACCCCTTGCTCTGGAGCATCTTTTTCTCTGAAAAAGGCTTCACTCTTCAACCTTATTTATACCTGTGAAGTAGTTAAAATTCTCAGACATATTCCCCTCTCCCTTGTTTCCTCCAGGGTATACATATTGAGGTCCTTCAGTCTCTCCTCATAGGACTTCTGATGTAGGCTCTGCAGCATTTTAGTTCCCTCCTATGGACTGGCTCTGCTCTGTCCATGTCCTTCTGGAGATGTGGTCTGCAGAAGTGGTCACAGAACTCCAGGTAAGGTCTCACCAGTGATTTATACAGCGGTATCACCACCTCATTCTTTCTGATGGTGTTACCCCTCCCTATGCACCCTAGCATCCCACAGCCGCTCTCCACAGCCGTATTACACTGTTTGGCCACCTATAGATCATCAGGTAGGATTCCCCCAGGTCTCTTTCCTGTTCAGTGATCGCCAGTACCATTCACCAATTTTATAGTCTACCTCCCGAGTTTCTGCACCCCAAGTGCAAGATTTTGCACTTCTTCCCATTGAAAGTTAGCTGCTACACTCTTGACCACTCCTCAAGCTTCCTTACATCTCTGTTCATCTTTTCCACCCCTCCCAGAATGTCTACCCTATTGTTGATCTGCAAAAAGGAATACCTTTCCTCCTAGCCCCTCTGTAATGTTGATAATAAAGACATGAAAGGGATCAGTCCCACTACTGATCCTTGTTGCACCCCACTGGTCACCTTCCCTTCCTCTCAGTGGACTTCATTTATTACCACCCTCTGCCCCCTATTCTCCAACCAATTTCTTATCCAGTTCACCACCTTTGGCCCTGCTGCTAGGTTGGCTAGCTTGTTTACAAGTCTCCTATGTGGAACAGAGTTGGAGGCCTTATTGAAATTTAGGTAAGCCACATCACTGCTCCACCCTAATCTACTTCTCTGTTCACCCAGTCAAAGAAATCTATCAGATTTGTTTGCAATGATCTACCCCAGTGAATCCATGCTGCCCTGGATCTTACATGCCACTGGATTTAAGATATTTCACAACACTGTCCTTCAGTAGTGATTACATTAATTTTCCCACCACCAATACTACCAATTTTGTGAAGTGGGACTACATCTGCCCTCTTCCAGTCCTCCGGGACCACTCCCATCTCCAGTGAGTGGTTGAACTTGGACTGGAGGGAGGAGAAGGAGGATACAGAGCATGTGTTGTTGTCAGAACTAGTTGATGTCTATGATTTTTATTTAAATGTAATTATTTATTATTATTTTTATTACTGGAAGCAAGACTCAGGACAAGATGTCTCTTAACTGTCAGCACTTGAAAAAAATAGGAGGAATGCTTGGCCAATTAGTGGAGTCATGTAATGACTCAGGCAGCATATTTTTGTTTTACAACAAGTTCAGCATCAGCTGGGTTGCATACACTGGGCCTGGCTCCAGCTTTTGGCTGGAGAACCCTTTGTGAAACAATGCTGGTTTGGTATCAAGGGATTTATCAGTTAGCTCAGGCTGCTGTCCCCCACCTTGGATAGATTACTTGAATGAGCGGTCTTACCTGACCACTTCCACGCCTATGCCAACCTGACTGTCTCTGCAACTGCTGGTTCATCTGACCTGAGTGGGGATCGAGAGTGGATGTGGGTGTGATTGTTAGAAAACCATGCTCACATTTTAAATCATGGGTGAAAACACTGGTTCCCAAAGTCTGAGTAGATTTCACTGACCACAAACGATCTTTTCACCACACTGGTTGCAATATACTTTCAGTGGATATGTGGTATCTTCTGTAAAACACTACCACACTACAGAGGACCCATTTTTCAGGTAGTGTAGACTGGTGGTGGTGTTGCAGGTACTTCCAGAGGAATCGGGTAGTGATCATGAGATGATTTAGTTTTTGGCCACCGATGAATGATGTGGCTAGAATTGGGCAGGGTAGCAGTTGTGATATATAAGAAAAAATATAATCTGATATAATATAATAGGTTCATAAGTATTTACAAGTTCAGATAGGTGTTAGCCTTTGAAGGAACTCGCCACTAGACACTAGTGGTGGTATAACCATTTTTTATTGCCCAAGTAATTATCTAATTCTTTTTTAAACATACTCCTGTTATTGGCGTCTACTATGTGTTGTGGAAGAGTATTCCAAACTGTAACGATTCTCTGTGTAAACCATTTACTTCTTTTTACAGTTTTATTATTTTCCCCTAACAGCTTCATGATATTTGTATGCAAAATGTTGTTAGTATTGTGTTTGACCAATCCAATTGTCTCCATCATGGCTTCGTTCTTTATGGCCATGTATGTCAGACAGAGGTCCCCTCGAAGTCTCCTATATGCCAAGGAATACATTCCTAATTCTCTTAATCTTCCCGAAGAACTGTGATTTTTCATATTTCTAATTTTCTTGGTGGCCCTTCTCTACACTCTTTCCAACTGTTTATTCCCTCCTATGGTATTAGGGGCACAAAAGGGGAGCAGTACTCAAGGTGAGGTCTAACTAACTGGAATAGAGTGAAGCTATAATTTTAGGATCTCTACTTCTGATGTTGTTAAAAATACATCCTAATATTTAATGGCATTTTTTTTGCTGTGATTTTAGTATGCATGTTAAATGTTGTCATCTGAGACAAAGACTCCTAGATCTTTTTCATGGGTTACTGTCTGGAGAGAAACATAAATATGATATGATACTTGAGAAGATAATTTAACTAGATATAATATATTATAAAATGATAGAATATACTTTATGAAAGGATAATATAATCTGATACAGTAAGATATGAGAAGATAAAAATCTGATCTATTATAAAATAACATATAATGTAATGTATAAACATTGGTTCTAGTGTTTTGTATTTATCATTATTTATTATTTTTATTTATGTGCCAAGATGAAATGAATCATGAATCTGAACTCTTGATTTGGGCTTGAGACTTTATATTCTTACCTCATGCCATTTTCAGATACAGCTAGTGACAGTTGGGAAGGGGGTACTTTGTGGAATTGGGCAGTTCATGCAAGTTTTTTTTTGTCAGGAACTAGATTTTACAGTTGTGGATGAATCCCTTCTTTCCTGAGTATGGGAACCGAATGCACTTGAAGATGGAGGGGAACTGATATGCTTCTGGATTGTTAAGGATGGTTTCATCACCAAATGCACTGGATGACAGATAGGGAAGACTGCTTACACTGCTGTGGAAGTGGAACAAGTGGATTTCTGAGGGCTAATGAGCCATGTTTTTTTGGCTATACTATCATTCACCCAGCTCTTGTCCTCACAACACCACAGCCATGACAATCAGTCCCTGTTCCACCGTGATCTGCTCCTTCTACACCACCACTACTTGCAGACATTGTACTTAGTAGACCTGGTATGATGGAACATTTTATGTACTCTTTTATTCCCCCCCGCATCCCTTTCTCCTCCTGCTGACTTCATTTTTCTACATGCATTGATCTCTCTCTCTCACACACACACACATACCCCAAATGATGACGCAGTGCAGACGGCAGACACTAACAATGATGACTGAGAATAGCCATTGTTGATTCCCAGATGCTCATGTAAGGGAACAAGGGGGAGTATTGGGCAGACTGGATGGGCCAATCGGTTCTTTTCTGTCAGCAAATTTCTATGTTTCTACGTTTCTATATATTCTGTGCTGCAATGCTATAGAAATCATAAGGTGACAGGAATGAGGAACACCTCCAGCCCAGCCCCACTGACAGATACCCTCCCCCCCATTGATAAACCTTGTGTCTCATACAGTAGTCTACTTTAGTTTTACTCACTGACTGGCTGTCAGGATCACACACAGGCAAAAAACTAAAAGGTGGGATTCCTGTGCATTCCTGCAGCACCAGCAGTCAGTAAAAAAATAATTTGTCAAATAAATCCTTCCAAATCCAACATGAACCTTTCCTAGTTTATTAAATTCACTCTACCCTACTGCAGATGGAAAACAATAAATAAAATAAAATGGATTTCTATGCCCTCTATACCACCAGTACTCAGCAAAATAAAATATTTGTCAAATCTTTAGAAAGAGAACTGCACCCTTCCCAGTCTGCTAAATTCACTTTGCCATGTTCTTTCTGCAGGGCCAGCATCTGCCGGTGCACAGCTGCAGGATACCATTGTGCACTCTGCCCTAAGGGTGAGCATTTTGTGGACATTTAAAACTTCCATTCAACTTTGATTTTGATCCCCTAGAGCTTTGACACATCAGTCAAACACACTTCTCAGCCTAGATGATAGGGTTAGCAGGCTACAAATGGGGTAAGTGGCAACCTAAACCACCCTTTGCCCACTCCATTCAATCCCAGCCTCTTCCATTCCTTGGTCCTCAAGCCAGATTTAAAATAAAACTTGGTCAGCACCTAGCAGAGTGCCAGGAGCTGGAGATTTTGTTTCTAAAACAAATATCTGGCAAGTGAGGAGCAAGGTGCACACATGATCAGGGTGGGAGAAGTGGATTGTAACGGGACTAGCCCTGGCCACCTGGGAAGGGTTAAAGTATTTTTCAATTGACTTGCCTAAGGTTAAAGTAAAACCTAACAATTAAACTGGGATGAATTGAAGGTTAAAGTGCTGAATACCTGCATGTTCACCAAATGCAAATTCAGCATCGGCTCATCCTTTTATCTCCTCTCCTCTGCACTATGATTTTACTAGCCCGCCTGCAACTACTGTTGAATCTGGTAAATTAGCTACAGTATCCGGAATGATAATACATGATACTCTAATGATTTCTAAAGTTTACTGATCTAAAGTCACTCTATATCATATACTGAAAAAGGAGTTCCTTCTGTAGCCTGGTCCTTCTCCTGTAGAGAGAGAAAGTTGGAAATGACACAGAAGTGTGTGCAGCATGAGGCGTTCTTGTTCTCCAGCATCATTGATTGGCTCCAGCAGGTCATATGGCTTGCCAACAACTTAAAGAGGTTCAGTCTGTGCTCGGTGTAAAAAGTGCTGCATCATGACATTGAACTATTGAAAGAAAACTGAGTTCTTTCAGATTTGTTGCACCGGTGTCTAAAATGCCAGATTTCAGAATATTCACCTAATGCAAATTCAGGAAATGACATCGACCCATCCCTACTACAATGCAGAATCCCAGTTCTATTCACTGTCTTGATCCACTTTAAGATGGTGACCTGCTGCTTCGACAGAATGACTTGAGGTGTCATGTGATGGCCCCTCTAGTCCTTCCTGTATTCAATCTCCATGGGGCTGACCTCCAACACACCCTAGGCTGGCTGGAAACTGCAGTTCAGAAGTTGTATATTTGAGATGGGGAACGGTTAGAAGACTTTTGCTGAAAAGAAAGGTGGTGCTGGACAGAAAGGGCTCAAGAGAAAGAGAACTTCACAGGCAAGTATTGTATTTCACTGTTTCGAAGCTGCGGCTTCAATTAAGTTAATTTATTTTGACTGGAGGCTTTTATTCGAGGGTGGATGCTACTTGAGGGCGGGTTATATTACTAACACTATGGTAAGCCCTTCTGTAGGGTATCTATTAGGTGGTCCTGGTGTACTATTCCGGTAATTAGTTTAACATTTCAATCGGGTATAAAGCAGTTCTCAGGTGCCTTGCAGTTGAGCTCCTTGTTCTCAGTATTCTCTGGTGCATTGCTGTACAGTATAGTGCACACCATGGCAAAGCACAAATGCTATGATCTGGATTTTAAATTATCAGTAGTGAATCAGGCAGAACAAGAAGGCAATCATCTGGTTGCTGAGCCTCTCAAATTGGAAGAGAAACAGATAAGAGAGTGGCATAAAAATAAAGACAGGCTACAGGTGGTGGTGACAGAAGCCAGCAGCTCAGAATCAAACAGAAAGAGATGACATCTTGTTGGTGCCGGCCGTAAGCCCTCCTATCTCACTGAGGAGGCAAATCTTGCCACCTGGATTTCTCTGCAGAGAGAGCAGCATCTCCATGTCACCTGTAAAGTGATCACCTTCAAAACCTCTGCACTGATACACAGCCCTTACTTCAAAGCTAGCAGGGGCTGGGGGGGACCACTTTCTGGCACAGTGGGGTTTTACAATCAGGCAGTGCACCACAGGGGGACAGTGGCTCCCTAAAGACTAAATCCCAAAGGTGAGTGAACTTGTGTTCTTTGTGCCAAGCAGATTTATAACTGTAAAATACCTCTGCACTGCATTGGCAATATGGATGAGTCAGCAGTGTGGGCTGATATGCCCGGCGAAAAAACTGTAGATGCCATAGGTGCAAAGTCAGTCCCCTAATAACAACAGGCCGTGAAAAACAAAGAATCGCAGTCTGTTTGGCTACAACGGCAGATGGTAGAAAACGCCCTCCCTTTGTTGTGTTTAAAGGGAAAAAAATGCTCAAGAAGGTTAGTGGCATTCAGGGAGTTATTGTGATCATGTCTGAGTATGGCTAGATGAATGAAGAGTTAACTCTTCAGTGGGTTAATGCTGTATGGGGTGGCATTGTGTTTAGCAAACGAATGTTGGTATGGGACACTTTTTGTCACCACATTTCACCTGCTGTCAAGACGTGCCTAAGGAAAAAAAAATACTGTGATGGCTGCTATCCTGGGTGGCTGTACAAAATGTCTGCAACCCGCAGATGTGTCCTGAATGCCCCATTCAAAGCACACTATCGTGAGTGCTAGGCTGCCTGATTTGCCACAGAAGAAAGACACCTTACAGCAAGTGGGAACTCCAAAGTGCCATAAAGGCTCAAAACGTTAAGAGTGGGTGAAAGATGCCTGGGGAGCTGCTAGTAAAGAAAATGTGACCAACTCCTTTGCTGTCTCTGGCATCACATCCACTAACCTGGATACCATAATCTGCACAAGACAAGATAGGGTTGTGTTTCATGCTCAAAAATCCATTACTAACAAGAAGTCATTACTCCAAGGTAAGATCGCTGACCCCCTTTTAATAAAATTCAGTGTGTTGTAAAGTACTAACTCTTTGATTTGTTTCTTCATAGGTGCTGGTAGTAGTGGCTCAGCATCGGAGGAATTGGACTTCTGCGATGAGGATCCTGAAGCCGACAACTCCGAAGCAGAGGCAGAGGCAGAACCTGATGGTGAAGATGAACTTGATTAAAAATTGTTGCACATGGCTAAACATGGCTAGCCAAGATGAGATAACATTAACGTCCTTAATTTAACTTGTATTGAAAAAAAAAAAAATACATGGAAATACAGCGAAATTGAAAAAAGTGTCCCTGGTTCTTTGCTGTGATTCCCTCAATGCCTATGCTTACCATGCTGGCTAGGACACAAGCTACCACGCAGTAGCAGCCAGAAACCATGTGGTATCAACCCGAGACACGGAAGCTGAACAGTTTGTGGCTTGCTTCACGTTGAATGGGACCACAATCGAATATGGGCTCTGAAATGGTACCCCTTTTGGATTTATCCAGAGGCACATGAACAAATATAGAAATCGAAAATCCTGCTGCTCAACAGAGACAATACTATGGTCTGGGGGACTCAGTAGTAAATATGTTAACAACATTGTGTGCAGAAGAGACAAACATTAAATACTTTGCAGTTCAGTCGGGGAGGCAGGAGTAAAAGACTTGCATAGCATGGTTAGGAATATTATTTATTTATTTATTTTGGTTCTAGGATTACAAATACCTTTGAGCCAAGGCTCTTTTACAAAGGTTCCACTTCAGCTGAAGTACTATACAGGGGATACAACAGAAGTAACAGCATTGCAGGTAAACAGTACATTATACAGTTATTAATTAAGGGAGGAGGCAACACATTAGAGAGCTCAGTTCATAGAATGGCCCAGAACAGCATCAACTAGGAGAGGGGTAAAGAACAATGGAGGAGGAACGGGATGGCAAGATGGGACTGAAGTGGCCAGAGGCATTGTCAGACATCACCGGAAGAAGTGCTGGAGACAAGGGAGGTGGGGAGGTGGTAAGGGAGGGTCATTGGAGCAGAGGTAAAATAGGAGATAAATGCTATGGGGGGGTGGCAAGGCAAGGCTGTTGGTGGTGGCAAGTATTTCTGATTAGGTGAGGCAATCACAGGGGCTGGAGGCAGAAAGATGGCATTGGAACCTGGTTTTAAACATGCCAAGTTTGGGAGCAGTGGAGATGGTGGTGCTGAGTCCATTCAGCCACAAGAGAGCCCTATGGGCAAACGATCATTGACCCTGGGTAGTGCAACAGTGGGGAACTTGCAAGAGCTGTGATTAGGATCTCCTGGAGCTTTTCAGATTAGTGCTAGGGCACAGTGGAGCTTGGACACCAGGAGGGGCGAGGCCTAGGATAATTTTTTCGCCATGGTGCAGATCACATACTTAATACGGTTCGAGAGCTGGAGCCATCCAGATTGAGCATAAAGATCACAGGTATGAGTGAGATGGTGGGCTCTAGTGATAAGCCGACAGGCCTTGTTGAGGGATGTTGATATGCGTCTGAGGGTAGTTGCCATGGCTGAGCCATAAATGATTAGGCCGTGACCAATGATGGAGATCACGGAACTCTGGACCATGATCTTCAAGGCTTCCAGGGTGAGATGTTGCCTGCGCTTGAACAATAAGGCTAGTCGCATATTTGCAGCTTTTGCTACGCTGTCAATGTGGGCCCTGTAGGATAGGTTGAAGTCAAGCAGGATCCCTAGGTATTTGAAAGATTGGACCTGTTCAAGGGTATTCCCCTGGCTGGTGGAGATAGTCAGGGGGTGTACCCTGTGCTGGTTGTGAGAGCTGCTAAAAAAGCATAGACTTTGTTTTTTTGTGATTAAGGACAAGTTTATGATTAGTAAACCAATTCTCAACAGAGGTGAAACCATGTTGTACACTGAGTTGTAGTGGTGTAGGGACTTTGTGTGAAGAGAGAACAACTGCATCGTCAACATACAGGATGATTTGTTCAGAGCAGGATTGTGGAAGGGAATTTAGAAAAAGGCTAAAAAGAAGTGGTCCCAGTATGGATCCCTGGGGGACACCAGAGCGAACTGGTCAAGTATCAGAGAGTACGTCAGCAATTTTTACCCTTTGCAAATGATTTTCAAGGTAGCTTTTAAACCACACTGTAGAGACATGAGAGAGCCCAGCATTCAGAAGCTGGTCTATTAGCAGCCGATGGTGGACAGTATCAAATGCCTTGGTCAAGTCGATAAAGACTGCCCCAGTTAAGTGGCCACTGTCCAGAGTGCAGTGCAGTGCTCCAGTGAACTCCAGGAGGGCAGATGTGGTGCTGTTACCTTTTCTGAAACCAGGTTGCTGTGCGCACAGAATATTATGTTTGTCCAGGTAGTCAGTGAGCTGGTCTGCAACTATACACTTGAGGGCCTAAGAGAGGGTGGGGCAATTGATACTTCCAGACCAAAATCACTTGGAATTATACATGTACAGACAAATTATATCAATAAGCAGTCTGTTGATGATATTAAGAAAGAATTTATAGCCCTAGGGGAAACATTGGAAAGTTTGAATCATGAAATTTATTTTTCAGAAATTCTCCTTTTGCCAAGAGCACACTATGCATAAGAAAAAAAGATAAAGGCATTTAATGAATGGTTAAGGAAATGGTCACTCCAGAAAGGATATACTACTGTGACCCATTAGGAGTCCTTTTACAACAACCATTCATTGTTTTCTTGGGTTGGGCTGCATTTAAGTAAATGTGGAGTTTTAAAGTTGGGATTGTCCTTTGAAAATATTATCTTGAAAGATTTAAACTAGTTAGGAGGGGGAAAGGGGCTTACCAAAACATGAGTCCATGAATACTTGAATGACTGTAGGATCCTAAATATCAATGCTAGAAGTTTAAACAAACTTAAGTTAGCTGAATTAGAGGTACATCTGAAACAAAATAAGATCCAGATTGCATGCGTAACTGAAACCTGGTGGGATGATGCAAGTTGCTGGATGAATAATATAGAAGGGTGTCACCTATTCTATAAAAACAGGGAAAACAAAAAAAGGGGTGGAGTATGCTGCTATACTGCAAATTATATAAAATGCAGTGAAATAAATTTCAAAGACCAGCATGATATCATAACTGAAAGTTTATGGATAACTATATGTTTTCTTCATTTACCAATATTGATTTTGGGTGTATATTATTGACCACCAGCTAGTGATAAGAAATATCTCCCCATTGATACTGGTGTACCACAGGGCTCAGTACTTGGCTCCATCCTCTTTTCCATCTTTCTAAATGACCTGCCACTAATCTGTTCATCTTCCTCCATACATATGTATGTGGATGATACTGTCCTATTTTCCACTGGACAGTCCTCAGAGAAGATTGCTACCAGCCTTCGGGCTGACTTCAGTAAAGTTCAGCACTGGTTTAGCTCCCATCAACTCTCCCTTAACACCAAAAAGACAGTCTCCATCACCTTTGGCACCAGGCAGAGATTATCAAAGCTCAGTGCCACCCCTCACCTCCACACCCTTGATGGGACAGTCCTCAAGGACACTACTACCTTCAGGTACCTAGGGGTATGGCTTGATCAACACCTATCATTCTCAGCATATGTTGATGTAATCCTGAAGAAACTGCACCCCATGCTTGGTGCCCTCTACAGGAACTGCAGTAGCTTGCCACTACCAGTGAGACGTGAAATTGTGCAGAAAATGATACTACCCACCTTTGACTATTGTGATGTAGTCTACTGTACTGCCCCCACGTCTACCCTTTCCAGACTGTACCCCCCTCTTTAATGCTTTTTGCAGCTTTGCCCTTGATGCCCCCCTCGCACTCACCACCGTGTGCTGTACCGCTCACTGGCCTTTCCCTACTTTGGCAACCGTCGTCTACTACATTGCGTTAAATTTGCCTCGAAATTCTGGTTCGGCTCCCTTCCACACTACCTTACCTCCTCTCTAGCATCTCAAGCTCCACCATTGCATGATCTCAGATCATCTGACTCCCTACTGCTGTCCATCCCCTGCTGGTGGACCACAGCAGGCCAAGCAGCCTTCTCTTACCACCTTCCAAAAACTCTGGAATGACCTCCCAGCCCAAATATCCCACTCTTCCTCCATGCATTCATTGTCCTCTGCCTTGTCAAACTTTTTAGTGGTAAATTGTTCCAGTATCTGATTCCCCTACCCCTCAATGGGGGGAGGTGACAAGTACAACTCCCACTGCTACATGGGTCACCTTGCTAGCAGTCAGTCAGTGGACCCCTCCACTTACCCTCTTTTCCCCATAGGCCTGACCAGCAGCCTTAGCTATAGCTATGAATGCTGGCTTATACAATTATTAACAGCACTTACTTCAAACTGCACTTTCTTGTTATTTTAGTTCAATTTTAGCTTTTCGTTTTCAGTCTTAGTTCTTAGCTACTAGTTATTACTAGCTTTATTTGTTGTATTAGCTTCAGTGTTTGTTTGTTAATTGTTTGATTGCTGTTGCTTATTTTTAGCTAGCTGTTCCCCTGCCAACAGTTTGCGCCCCCCCTGCTTAGTAGACTGTTTATTCTGCACTGTCTAATCCATTCCCTCGTTCTACCTTCATTCTGTATCACCCTCATGTTTGTAACCACTTTACTCATTTCTGTAATGCTGACATGTTGTAACCAACAACTGCTTGCTCTCACTCTCTGTACTAATTATCCATCTGTACACCCACCCCCCCAGGTCGCACCGGGAGATGAGCATCTTGTTGCTCAGTGTGCCTTTCCTGGTGAAACATTTCAATAAATAAATAAATATAATAATGCCCTTCTGCATGAAATTGAATTAGACATACTGGTTATGGGTAATTTTTAATGCCCCCGGGATAAACTGGAACTTGTTAAAGGGTCAAAACAAATTTGAAAAGGATTTATTAGACACCTTACTAAGCTGAGGATGTGAGCAAATTATATGAGAACCTACTAGATACACTAGTATCACAGATTTAACAATATCTAATAATACACCTACAGTTAAAAATTCAAGAGTTATCTCCCATCTAGGCACTAGCGACCATAATATGGCAGAATGTGCTCTTAATATCAGCAGATCTAAAATTACTGACTCCTTCAAGGTTCCAAATTATAATAAAGCAGACTGGCCTAAATAAAAAAAGAGTTAGGAGAGGTTCCTTGAGATCAACTACTTAATAAGCTAGACACTGAACAAACATGATATAAAATTCTTTCTATAATTCATGAAGCTGTGGCTCTTTATGTATCAATGCACAAAAAATGCAATAAAAAAGGAATTCTTCCCCTATGGTTTAACCCTTGCAGGACTGCAGACTGATATATCAGTCCAGAACTCCAATACATTCTAATTCTGTTGGCAGTCTAAGGGTTAATAAGTCAATCAAAAACCAAATTCGTAGAAAAAATTGACCCTTTAAAAGAAATAAAATCCAGTCATCCAGTTCCCATGAGTAGATTACTAAATATGAAGGGCAGGATTCTCAAAGCACATGTGCACTGCGCATCTCGGATGCCCTGGCGCAAATGAGATGTGCTGAGCACCAGCTGTGGTATTCACAGAAGATGCACCAGGAATGCCCCTGGCACATCCCCACTGTGAATACTACAGTTGTGCCCAGCCCTGGATGCGCCGGCTCAACCCCCTGGTCAGGCTGGGAATACAATGGGGCAGTGCATCTCCAAATGCGCTACGCCAAAAGCTGCCATTCACAGCCACTAACATGCAAATGGGGCCATTAGACATGCAAGGCACAATGGGGCTATCTGAATGTCATTAAGGCCCCATTTGCATGAGTACTACAGGGATACACCCAGCAGAATGTGCCGGGTGCCCTGCAGGGCCATCAGTACAGTCACAAACCAACACCCCTGATAGTCTAATGGCCCCCTTCCCTGCCCACACCACCAAGCCCTTGAAAACAACCGTTTTATTCCCTGGTGGTATAGTGGTCCCCCCTCCCTGTCTGTAGCACCGATCTCCTGATATATTCCACCATAATGTTCCCTGGTGGTATAGTGGTCCCCATTCCCTGCCTGTAGCACCAGTCACCTGATAAATCCCACTGTTATATTCCCTGGTGGTATAGTGATACCCCCCTCCCATCCCCACCCTGACTGCAATGCAAAACGTGATGTCCAAAATAACCCTGGTGGTCCCCCCACCCACTCAGGAGCCCCCCATCCCAGCCTACTCCCCTGTCCCAGCATGGGTAGAAGGCTAGCGAGCAGCACAACCCACCTGCCCACTGCCATGGCTGCCTGCTGACTGTGCTGTCCATGAATGACAGCGTGCTGTATGACTGGAAGTGCATTGGTATATCTTATCAACCAATGGGCTTGCAGCGTGTACTGTATGCTGTCATTCACAACTTTGTCATTCACAATGCACTCAGGGTGGGGATGGAGAGGGGTACCACTATGCCACCAGGGAACATAACAGTGGAATATATCAGGGGATTAGTGCTACAAGCAAGCCAGTGGGGGCTGGACTACCGGGGGGGCAGGCTGCTGTGCTGCTGTCTGCAGTATGGCAGCATACCTGTAGGTGGCTACCCACTTAAGTCTACTTGAAGTAGACTTATCTTTGGAAGGTGCATCTCCAGACCTGCCCTGGGGATGCACCTCCAAGTTGGGCTGTGAAGGTTTACCTATAGTGATGTGCTAGTGCCGACATCCCCTACAGCGACAGCTACAATGCCGACCATCGGCATTGCAGCTATGGGTTGTCAGCACTCATAATCAGGGGGCTATGCTCCCCAAACCCCCCTTCTGGGGGGCTCCACACCCACACACCCTGGTCTCTAGGATTCTAACTCTGAGTTAGAGTTGGACCGGAGGAAGGGCAGTCACCCAGCAAGCCAGTCCCAATCAACACACTGTCCACCACAGCGATAGATGGATTCTGCCCGATTCCTGCTGCTGTGGTGGTGTTCGCCATTGGGGTTTCACTGCAGTGATGGTACACCAGCTGTGAATGGGGCTGTGCTCCATATGCATGAGCAAGCCCCCTTCACAGCCCCCCCATATGCACTGCATATCATTATGGGCAGTATGCAGTGCATCTGTGATGTGTTGGCGCACTGGGGATGTGCCAGTGCATCAGCCCCCTTCCAGAATTGTGCTACAGTGCAAGTCAGGGATGTGCCAGCACATCTCAGATGTGTTGGGCGCATCCCTTTTGAGAATCCCACCTGAACAGTCTAAATTAAAAGAAGGAGAAACTGAATCTTGAATTTAGGTTATCATTCGTTAAAGATACCGAGGGCATTTTTCTTATATTAATAATAAACAATCCTATAACAAAATTTTTACCATCAGTAAAGAAGGAGGAGAGATTATCTCTGATAATAAAGCATTAGCCCAGTGTTTCAATAATTACTTTGTATCAGTATTTAGTAAGTCCCCTACTGCAGGACTAGAGTTTTCTTTAGATGGAGTCCCCCTTATCCAGTTTCAGGAGAAAGATGTTCTGACTGAATTATTAAATCTTAAAAGCAATTCTTCCCCTTGTCCAGGCAATATTAATTCAATGTTCTTAAAGGAGCTGGCCCCAGTATTGGTATGCCCACTAACCATGTTCTTTAATAGATCTATACAGAAAGGTTATGTTCCATCTGGCTGGAAGAATGCATTAATGACTAACCAACTGGAAAACCTGGACTGGACTCTGCTCCCAATCATCACTGCAAAACAAGTGGTGAGAGCGTTTATTTCTCACACTGCTAGTACTGCAAGGAGTGCGGTGAAGCCGATCACAAAGATGGCTTTTTACTTCTCTCTTTTTTTGTATGTGTGTGTGTGTGGGGGGGGTAAATAAAAGAAAAGGGATTTGGGAGAGTGATTTTTTTGGTTTGTGTGCTGTGGGAACAAGGGATTTATGTTTTTTTTTCCAGTTTGACTCTGGGGATTCACTACTGGCAAATTTGAGATAGGTCATATCAGATGTGGGCTACTTTGGCATGTCATGTTCAGTGGGATAACATCAAGGGTCTAGCCCCAGGGGTCTAGCAGAGCCCAGCATTCAGTCTTGTCATTGTATAATAATAGAGCCAGAGGCTTACTTTAAGTATTTTCCACTGTGAGACTTGCAATCATTTTAAGTCAATGAAATAAATGTTTATTAAATTAATGTTTAGTACTCTTGTTTTATGCTGAAGTACGTTTGAAGTGTGTTTGCCAAAAGTTAGTATGATGTGTATGTTGTGGCTCCTTGGCATACACTGACTGCCCATATGGCTCTTGAGCCGATCAGGACTGAGTATCATTGCATTAGTCGTTCTTGTATACAAAATGGGGTGTAAGGATTCTGTAACTAATTATAGACCTACAAGTTTAACCTCTGTATGTTTTAAGTTGATGGAGAGAGTAATTAAAAAATAACTTGAAGAGGACATAAGTAGCCTGGGCCTGGAAGATCAATCCCAGCACGGGTTTCATAAGGGACTGTAATGCATCATTAATTTAATATCTTTTTACAATTTTGTTAGTAACTATATGGATAAGGGACAGTCACTTGACATCATCTTGCTGGATATAGCTAAGGCCTTTGATATAGTACTTCATGATCTACTAATAAATAAGTTGGTAGGATTGGGCCTTAATACATACATAGTCAGATGGACTGATAATTGGTTAACTAATCGTACTTAGTCGGTCACAGTAAATGGAATGACATCTGATGAAAAGTACATTAGTAGTGGAATTCTACAGGGGTCCGTGCTTGAAACAGTATTATTTGGACTCTTTGGCAGTGGTATGGGTAATGGAATTAAGAATATTATATCTAGATTTGCAGATGATACTAAACTAGGGGGTGAAATAGATACTTATGAAAAATATTTAATATTGAAAGAAGACCTGCAAAAAATTGAAATTGGGCATTACAAAACAGAATGAGTTTTAATCCTTCTAAATATACTGTTCTACATTTTGGGCACAAAAATCCCATTCTCTCACATGAATTAGGGGGCCACGTCCTGAAATCCTCTAATCAAGAGAAGGATTTGAGTATCTTTATAAACAATTAACTTTCCTCTGTGGACCATTGCAGTCATGTTACAAAAATAGCAAATTGCTTAATTCAATCAATTAAAAAAAAACGTTATTACAAGAAATAGAGAGTGCATAATGAAAATATATAAGACTTATATAATACCATATTTAGATTTTGGCTCACCGATTTGGAACCCATAGCATAGGTGTAATATTAATTTACTTGAGAAAACGCAGAGAAGAGTTACTAAATTAATCAAGGGCCTTGATATCATGGATTATAATGATAGAATCCACAACTTACATTTATTTACTTTGGAAATGAGAAAAATGAGAGGGGATTCAAAATCCTACAAAATCAGAAGCTTATGGGCAGTGTGATTTAAAGTTTAATCCCAGACTAAACACACTTAGGTCCCACAGTAAACAACTGTTGATCCCAAGAGCAGATACAGTCATGAGATTATTTTTTTTTACTATTAGAACAGCAAGAATATGGAATAGATTACCTAGTAATGTAGTTAATGCCACATCCTTTGACATCTTTAAAAATAGGTTAGATATTTTTATTGGGTAAAGTTATCTAATAATATGCCCATTATGTGTGAGAGACAAATTAATGGGCTCCTAAATGTACTTTGTCTGGATAATCCACATTAATCTGAATTAAAACCTCAGCTGTTTGAATCAAAATCCATTCGGAATTAAATATACACAAAGAAAAATCACCCCTTCGACCAGCAAAACATTTTGTTGTTGGCACTCTATTTATGTGAATGGCACAATTTGCATTAATACTGTCACCCATTGTATCAGCTGTTGTTACAACTTAGGTAGAATGTTTCGGCACAGGTGTTAAGTGCATTATGCACAAATGCTTAGCCAGTGGGTTTTGAAACCAAACCAGACAGAAGCACATGAAAAAAAAAACGTTACACAGAACTTCTTAGAATTCCCCTTCCCCACTTAACTCTGTATTGTTTCAGACAAACCCAAGTCTGCATGTTACATAATCAGAATGTTTGTCAGTATATTTCAGAATGAGTTTTTGACAATGTTGACATTTTTATACAATTATGAAAAACTCCAAAAATTGTAGAACTGTTGCTGAGAATAGAGAAAATTGCAGATTTTGCAGTACAATTGTGGGTGCAGTTTTTCAGTTGCTCTGCTTATAGCTGACTACTCACATAGAGGCAATAGGTTTTAATGTGTGTATGTGTGTGTGTGTGTGGGGGGGGGAGTATGTACACATGAATGTATTTATTTAATTAATTAATGTATTTATTCTTTTATTTTATTATGGTTTTGTCTACCAGGTATGTACAGTGGACAATACAGTGCCTATTTCTTTTCTTTACAGAAGTCAAAACTATTTTTAACATGCTTTTTTTTTGGGGGGGGGGCAGAAAGGTAAACATTTAAAGCTGAAGCCTGTTTTGGTTCCTTAGCTTAGAAAGGTAGTTCTTGTGGATATGTATTTATTTATTTCATTTGTCATTTTTGACCAGAGCAGGAATGTCATGCCAAGAAAATTTCTGGGGGCACACAATTCAAATTTAATCAAGGGAGTGCAATACTTTTACAGCACTTCCTCCATTCAAAAAGCAATACTTGGATAGGAGTCTAGGTGGGGTGCATGCCTCCCCAGACTTTATGAGCATGACAGTCCTGCAAGAGATGCACATTAAGCAGTGACAGCTTTTTTTCCACAACTGCATCCTGGAAGGTGGGTTACATGGACCTGTTTTATTGATGGGGGAATTTTTTTTTATTATTCTTTGGTAATGAGGTAAGGCTCATTAGGCACAAGGTATACCATTAAGAGGGCATGGGAACAAGGGCTCTGTAATGTGGGTGAACATCAAGTGGGTGAACGGGACTTGTGGGTGTAGTGCCATGAGGTGTCTCTCTGACTCCTGCTCCCTGATGTACCCCACCACAGAGTTTGTTATAATACCTCTGGGAGGTGTGGGGGTAGAGCACCCAGCAACATTAGGGCACTGACTTGTATGCGGTGCTATACTTTATGAGGTCGGCTTTCTAGCGACATTGGCTGATGTCGCCCTGTTTGCTTCTCACCTTCTCCATGGGCGCTCTTGTTGCTGCACCCTTTTTACTGGCACCTTCTTTGTTTTCACCCACATTATATAGAACCAGACACAATGCCTGTTTTCAGTGGCTTCCTGGGAGCACTGTGAGGTTAAGTGTCTTGTTCAGTATTAGTCAGTATACAAGCGGAAACTGTAGGACTCAAACCCAGCTCTACTAGATTACTAAGCTCATTCACTGTTCATTACTCCAACCTCTAGGCTATACTGCCAGCCCAAATTTTGGCCATGACACAGGGGAAACTCTCCTATTCTTATTCAATAAGTGCCATTGGATCTGTTTTTTTTAACTAACTATACTTTATTGTTATATTTGCAATACATAACTTACACCAGGTATGGGCAGAAGGCACCTAAGTTTAATGTTTCATCCAAAGGATTGCCCCCTCCCCAAAGTGCTGCTCTGCTGTGTTAGTGATAGGTATTACCCCAAGTGCCTGTTGTGGGGCTAAAACCCATGACCTTCTAAACTTCCAGCCCAACAGGCAAGTCTGCTACTAACTAAGCAACTGACTCTGTTTTTTAGAACAAATAATTTAAATTAAAAAGGCATATGTCAGAAGACATGTTTACCACACATGCACAATAGTGTTGTTCAGTGATTTTTCATAAGGTGTTTTCGCATATCTGTTATTGCATTCCATGAGACAGCGGGATGTATTGATAGATTATATAACCATTGCAACACCATCAATGTTGCATTTCCCTCATCTTTCTGAATGTCTCATCAAAGTTTAATTTGGCAGAAATGTTTTTGGTACTATCTGCTGAGTGCTTCCATGAATATCTAAAAGTTCAAAGAGGCAAAAAATTTCATGCAAAGAAAGAAATGTTTGAAGTCAGCTCAAATGTGAATGTTATGCAATGTGCTTGGATCTCAAAGTCTGAATTTTTTTTATTGGTTTACATGCAAGGTTTGTTCAATTCTATATCAGGAAAGTTTGCATCTGCTAGAAAAGGCTCAAATACTCGACACTGCAAGAATTGTGTTACTTTTCAGATATTAATAGCATATATTGTTTTGATAAATGTGATGATCATTCTCAAATTATGTAAAATCTCCTATCCCTTTTATGTTGTATCCCACAGAAAGTTCATGTCGGGAAGATATACAAAAACCTACAGTAGCTTTTAAAGAAACACGTTACAACCATTGTTTTTCATTTTGGCCCTGCAAGATTTGCCTGCAGCTAAAAAGATGACTAGCATGCTGCACATTATAGTTTATTTTCTTTTCAGACACTTTAATATGCATTCTATTAACTATATGACTAGAAGTTTCCAAGGGAAAAATTCCTGATGTTAGTTTGATGCATGCTACATACAGTTAATCACATCTCCCCTGGATTTTGATTTTCATTTATCTAAAAATGTCTTTTGCAATATCTTTTTAAGACCTAAATTTCCTTACTCTTCAGACATATATCAACTATATAAAGCCCCTCAAACACTTCTTGCAGACAACACAGCATATGCAGTACCCATTGTTACTGTTGTAGGATTTAACACTATATCCAAATAATACCATAGTATAGCTATATTTATGAATCAAAATTACATTTTCCTAGACTGTAATTGTGGAAAAAGACTCTGCTTTTGGTATTGAATACAATATTCCTACAGTATATAATTTAAACAATATTTTTATTCAGAACAGTTTTGATAATGCCTGTCTGCATCAAAGAGTTTTATGTCCCTTGAAAATTTAAATGCAGAGAAACACTGAGAGTCTTTCCTGTGCAGATGTGTCTATTAAATATTCAGCAAGGTAGAAGCAGATAAATTATGTTACTACTTGACACAAACTGTACAAGCTGTAGCTATAAAGTCTTACAGAATAATTGAATAATTGTAGACTGGTCCCCCAATCCAAGCCATAAGTGGCATCAAGGAGGCTGCCACTTTAATATAATATAGCATATTAAAATATAAATAAACCTACTAGTCTGATTGTGCAACAGTGCAGTCTGTGACCCCAGCAGCCTGGATTTGGGAACAAGCCCAGGATGTGGGGGATGTGGAAGCAGGCCAGGTGGAGAAGCATGCACTCCTCTTCTGGAGGCAGGGAAGAAGTCTCTGCAACTATACAGTCACTTGAGTAAAAACAGGTTGTAGTGAGCAGGAGACACTTTTGGGAGGGAGCATGCACCTCACTGCCTGTGTCCTAGGGATGGGAAAATGAAGGAAGAAAAAGTCACAGTGCATGCCAGGCTCTGCCTCTCCCAAATGTCTTCCAGCCTTCTACATAGGATGGACAAGTGGGGGGGGGACTCCTGTCACTCTCCACAACAGCATCCACTATATAAAGCATTTCTCTCTGTGGGCCACCTGGAGAACCTCTGAATGCTGAGATAAGTGGCACAGAAGGGAGTGGATGGGGCTGGAAGGTGTGAACAGCAGAGATGGGGAGCACCAGAGAAAGATTCTATCTATCTATCTATCTATCTACCTATCTATCTATCTATCTATCTATCATCATGTGACAACTGTAAGTATATTAAAGGGCAAATATCAGTGGTAGTTTTCCCTCCCTGGCACCTATAGTGAGTGTAACCACCCCTACTCTTCTATCTGCATGCCCATTCGTAAGTGGGGCTACCTAAGTGATATAGGTTGGTGTCTGAGTTTGTGGTTAGAATTGGCTTGGCAAGTGGCCCAGTGCCTCCACCTATGAGAATCCTTATAACCGCGTACTGTCAGGGTGCCTCCCCACAGTAAATGAAATACAGCCCCCTCCCTTGGTAACAGGTAGAACAATATACACTCCCCTCCCCCACTTATCACTCTAAGCATGCAAATATTACACTACACAATAACATAAATCATTCAGCAATTGCAGTAAAATAAACAAGGGGGTTTAATTTGGGACTGGATAATGAGGTAAGAGACGAGGGAAGTAATGGGTAATAAAACATTTAACAAAACCTTAGAATAAAAACTGTAAGCAGGCAGAATAATCAAATTCCACAGTACATTAGAACCCAGTATTCCCTGTCACATCCCCTCACCCACATCTGGTGCACTAGTTAACCCCACAGTCCCCATAGAGCTCCCAAATACATTGTGTGAACACTGATGAGTTGCAGCCCTGTGACTAGTAGACACTAGGTGTAGCACCGTTGCAATGGGTGGATGCTGCAGATGCAAAGTACAAACTATACTAGGGGGTATAGGAATACAGTTTATCCTGGCTGTAACAATTGCTGTGGGTGTAGCTAAGGTAGCACAGGAAGCCCTGATGGAAAATTAACTAGCTAGCTAGCTGAACAGTTAGAAAAGTATTTGGTTCGGCAAAACCTAGTACTCACGATACCTTTTGGTGAATAGGAAATGCAGGAATTGGGGGACATCACCCTTTGCAGACAATTTGGAAGGACAGGAAGAACTGGCATAGATGCAGGCAATGATCCTCTTCACCCCACAGAGGGACTTGTTTTCACCCACCTTGGCAGTAGGCAGGCCATCATCTTCACCCCACAGAGGGATTTGTCTTCACCCACCTTGGCAATAGGTAGACCGTCATCTTCACCCACAGAGGGACTTGTCTTCACCCACCTTGGCAGTAGGCAGACTGTCATCTTCACCCCACAGAGGAACTTGTCTTCACCCACCTTGGCAGTAGGCAGGCCATCATCTTCACCCCACAGAGGGACTCATCTTCTCCCACCTTGCAGGTAGGCCAGCAGTTGAACAGGTAGGCAGGACCTCAGAGTTTAGGTCCCCTGGCAGGAATTACAGTCTCTTGTGTCAGGACAGTGAGGCACTGGATTTTGTTACCTTACCCAAGCTTAGATAAACCACTTCTTTCAGCAATCAGTAATATCTGGATTGCCAAATATCACCAGTTAAGGTAGGCTGAAGTAAATCCCCTTGTCTCTGGGATTTACCAGACCATTGGCAATAAATTCTGCAGTTCTCAATTCGTTTTGGCACAGACCACTTTAGTTCTTTTGCTGTGACAGCAGCAGGAGCTGTCAAAATCAGTTGTTTCTTCTTCAAAACTCTCACAGCCACTCACTAGGGTCAAACTGTTAACCCCAGAATGTTTTGTTTGAATCTTGACACCTCATTGATCTACCTTAGTCTTGAGCTCCACATCCTGATTGGATGTACTGCAGCTACCAACAGGATTCCACGCTGTCTTCAAGCAACTTCAGCAGAGATTGCCACCCCCAGACAGTACTGTTCATCAAAGTCCATTATAATTAAAAGTGCAACATATTGGCAGCATCTGGCTGCATGGCTAGGACCCTCCTAGTCCCTTCTGATGGTTGCTAGGGCCAGGGGACACTTTGGGGGGACAGGAGCTGCATTGGAAGCTCCATTTTGTGGGCTCCACAGGAGGAGCTGTGTCTAAAAATGGCAGTATCATCCACAAAGCATCATTGGACTTGTAGTCCCTGAGGGTGCCATGTTGTCCCCTTACTCCCTGACCCACTGGAGGCTTGGATCAGATCAGGGAGCCTTTCCAAAGTCTCACTTTTGTTTATTTTTATTCCCCCAGCTCCCTTTACTGTCCGGTGGGGCTGGGGAGAGGAATGGCAAAGTGATACTACTGCTGCGGTTCTCAGTGGGTGCTTCAGGCATCAGAAACACTTTGTGGCATGTCCCTGTGCTCCCTACCCCCCTGTGCAGGAGTTTGGTGGGTGGGGGAGAAACACAAGTGTGCTCCTCACTGGCCACTTTCATTATCAGGCACTTGAGTTGCCAAACTTGTCTATTGCACTCCCCAGCCCTGGCGGCAGTCCAGAATAGGGCTGGGGAAGCAAGGATGTTAAGTGGCTCACTGGCCACAAGAGACTAGGCACAGGAGGTGCCGCAGCAAAATTAATGTGTTTCCTGGCCCAGTTGCAGTCCAGGAGCAGGCCAGGGAAGTGAAGAGTGGGCAGTTGCAAGGCATCGGGAGGCAAGAGGACTCGGAGGTGCTCAGGTAAGCTCTCGACTTGGGAGGGAGTTACATAAGAAAATCAGAATATTCTCACTCTAGGTCTCCATGGGCAAAGATATTCTCATTGTAGGTCTGGATTGGCTGGAGCTGGCAGTACGAGCAGCATAGTTTTACTTTCACTAACCACTAGCAGTTTCACGTTCCAGCTCTCACTGGTTCATTTTCATTTCAAACAACACAGTGATATTACAATATTCTGTACCTGATTTCTCAAAAAGCTGTGGCACACACACATCCCATTAATGAGACTGAACATGGAGCTACTGAAAAATATACTTTATTGCACCAACACCAGATACCTGATATGTTTTGGACACCAAGTCCTTTATCAAAGGTTAAAAAAATGTTCTGTACCTCTCTGCCACATAAAAAATAAATCTCAGAAACAGAAGCCAAATTTCACTCCCACTCATCCCCAAAAACACAGTACGTAATGCCACTCTGTTTTCAAAAGCAACTACATTTCAGTGCTTTAGCACCAATGCTATCTCTCTGACTGGCACTTCATTTATAATGATGCAGGCAGCAGCACTCCTCACCTCAGACTTCTTTGCAGACTGGACCCACTCCAAGGCATGACTCTCTTGCTCCCATTACGTCTTTCACAGTGCCAAGTTCTCCACTTACACTGCCCTGAGTCATAGTTTCATCACGCATGCACCCACGTGTGCAGTGATGTAGAATGATGAAATAAACAATGTACAAGACATAACCACAGGCCATCAAAAAACAAATCAGAAACTATGAAAAAAAATTGCTAAAGCATAGAAATGATTGCAGAAAACAGAAGGTGTTCAATAAATGTAATATGCCATGGCCGCACTGGAAATATCAATGATATTTCCCCTCATGAAATATAGATATAGATATATGTATTTATATTCATGGCAGAAAAAACTTTGTAATGTACTAGTTAGGGTTAAAGCAAAAAAACCTGGAAAATGTTGCATTAGCATTGCCAACACTAACATCCCACCCGCACCTTGCAGGAAGCAAACCAGGCATGGGTGTGCATTTGGGTTCTCAAGCCTAGTGTTCACCCCATTCCATCAGTAAATAAGCTGAGATGTATAGTATATGAGAATGGGGTGAGTGTTAGGTTTGAAAACCTTAAGGCACAACCCACACCTGATTTGCTGGCTGCAGGGTGGGGGTGGGGTGTTAGGGTTGGAAACCCTAATGCTACATTTCCCCACTTTTTCACCTTAACCCTAACTAGTTCATTAACAACATTTTTTGCAATGAATTTCCTTACTTTTTGAGATAGCATAATCATTATTTCTCTATGGGAAGGCAGGGCCCTATGGGCCCTGCACTTCCATCTATCTGTAATTTTTGAGACAGTGTAATCTTATCCTTATTTACCTGTGGAGAGGGTCCTACACTCCCATCCCTCCAAAAATGCATATATGTATGTTGCTGTAAGACAACAACCGCCAAATTGTCAGCATAGATTTTTTATTACCCCAGCTCATGTACGCAGTACTGAGACTTTTAGAATTCCCAGCAAAATGTGATCCTGCACCACTGCAATGTCATTCCACAACACAGGTGTGAATATACGTTTTGGCAAGGATTTGAAAAATGCACCTGTCACATTCATGAGGTTGTGTAAAAAAGGCTATGTTAAAAATTTGGGGACAAAATATTTAAAATAGAGCCAGCTCAGTGGTGATGAGGGTTGAGGCACTGGATACCACACCTCATGCCATGCCAGCGACCTGGGTTCAGGATCAGGCCCAAGCGCCGGGGTTCGGCAGGGGAGTGAGAGGATCGAGCATCTGAAGGATTGTTCTCCACTCCCTGGGGAGGGATCCAGGGCTTCTCTGGTGCAGTAGAGACCCCTGCTGGAGACCGGGGGTACTACTAGCACAGGAACAAAAACAGGGGAGGAGCACAGCAGATGTCTATGGGCAGCTGTGCTAACGTCATTGCATGGCTGCACTCTTGGGAGAACCTATAAGGAAAATCACCAGCTCAGGGATAGGAGAAGGTGCCTCCTGTGTTCCCGGCCACACTCCCGCCATCAGACTCTCTCTGTCCAGGGCTCCCCCTGACTCCGGTCTGGCGCATTCAACTGTAGATAGAGCGCCAGGGTATAAGGCGGTCCCACCTTAAGGGGCTCAGAGCTGTGGGATCGCAGGCCTGGGTCGGCCTGGAAGAGTAGAGTTTCAGACAGGGAGGTACAGCTGGAGCATGGGAGGTGGCTGCAGAGAGTTCCCTGAAGTCCGCGAATAAACAGAGTCTACAACAACTACAAATATTTAAAATATCCAAACTTACGAGTGAGCATAGCAAAATGTCAACACACTGTATGTGCATAACTTTGATATTGTTACACATTTTGATCCCAAATTTTCAACATACCCTTCTTATGACCCCATCTTATGATCAAATGTGGTGAAAACTTTTAAATCCCGACTGAAAGGTGACTGTGAAGTGACCATGAAATCACCTATCTGGATGGATTTGCATACTTCCACTGACATTGTTCATGAGGTGGGATCTCAAAAAGATCATGTTAAAAATTTGGGGTCAAAATATGCCAAAATGACAAAGTTATGCATCAAAGTTGAAAACCCCATCGAAATACATTGAATCACACTTACCTTAGTTTCTCATATAGCAGTTAGCAGTTCCAGCAGCAAATATGTCTCTTTAATGGGAGAGTGCTTCTTCACCCTGGATCCTGTTCAGGTGAGAGAGGATGTGTAGGTGTGTGTGGGGGGATGCAGGGTGGTGGGTGCTCAGTGGGAAGTCAGAGTGGAGGGAGGATTAGCAAATACATTTTTTTCCAGGAAAAAATTACATTGAAGAAAGGTTTTCTTTCTTACAGGTACAGGTACCAGGAAATGTGGGGTTGGGGGGTGGAGTACCAGTAGACACCAAGAAAAATTATAAAAATAAGGGGACAGCAATGAAAGGGTGGGAGTGCCTCTGGACACCAGGGACACAAAAAAATATAACTAGGATGGATGGCAATTGGAGGGTAGGGGGTGCCACTGGACACCAGGGAAAAAATAGAAATATTATGGAGATGGCAATGAGAAAGTGGGAGGGGTGCTACAAGACACCAGAGAAATAATAAATGAGTAGGGGGTAGTGATCAGAGGGTGGGGGTGCCACTTAACATTAGGGAAATAATAAATAATTACAGGGGTGATGATCAGAGGGTGGGGTGCCACTAGACACTAGAGAAAAATATTAAATATTAAAAATAAAAATATAAGGATGGGGTGGGGGGTGCTACTAGATATCAGGGTAAATCAGGGGGATGGTTATGGGAGGATGGGGGTTGTCACTAGACACAAGGGAAAAATCACACAATTACAAGGAGGGCTTGGGAAAGCCTTATTTAGTTTGAACGAATCCTCTTCCATATTAGAAGAGAAAAGGAAATGAAAAAGGATTCCTTCAAACAAAAAGAGAATTAGGGGAAAAAACAAAGTCTGAAATTATTTTCTGTGAGAAAGGATCCTTTATCAGTATAATGAAAATATGAAACTAAAAAGGATCTCTTCTCACGAAAAAAGAATCAGCAAAAAAAATTAAGTCTGGAATCCATTTCCATTTTAAGGAATCCTTTTTTGTGAGAATAAAAATAGTAAATGAAAAAGGATCCATTGTCACAATAAAAGAATCAGAGAAAAAAAAAAAAAACAATGTCCAAAATCCTTTTCATGACGAGGGTTCATTTTTCATTTGGACGAAAAAGGATGAATGAAAAAAAGTGGAAAAAACAATATAAGTCTGAAATCCATTTTCCTATCAAGAGATCTTTTTTGGTTTGAATGGGAAAAGACTCACGAAAAAAAGTGTTAGCAAGTCACAAAAAAGGATTTTAAATATAAACAAACACACTCCAGGGTAATTGTTCCACCAGATAACTGCAGAATCCACCTAATGGAGTCCTGATGAGCAAGATGCATGTGTTGGTGTCTCTGCACAATATCATTTTTGTGGCTTTCCATTTTTTTTTTTTTTGAAAAAACAGAAAAAAACATCATGGCAAACAAAGAAAGTTTTTTCCTCGTAAAAAATGGATTGGCTCCAAATGAAAAAGGATCCCTTTTCATTTGAGCAAATTCTTTTTTCTCTCCAAACAGCTATCCAAAGGATTGTACTGCCCTTTGACAGGAATTAAAACTTTAAAATTCAATAACTTTGGAATGCATTGATATTTTTTCATCAAACCAGTGAAAGCCACATATGTGGGACAATCCCTTTCTACAGTGAAATTTCAGACTGACATTCCAAACCATTCAGGCACAGCATGATGACAATAAAAAAATCACAAAAAAAATGGCGATATTTTATGTTTCTTCACGGTCTAGATCTCAAAATCTGCATATCCGACTGGAACAAAACTTGGCAGGTCAAGAGATCTACCCAACAAGACCGTGTATGCAAAATGTTCTGCACATGTTTTGAATGGTTGGGAAGTTATTAAAGTGCAAAATTTGGGATTTAACATAGAAAGCCCTGCTGAACCCTAACCATAGTAGTGCTACTGCACCACTATAATATATCTTCTTTGCAAAAACTGAATTAATGCACCACTTAGGGTTCAAGTTAATGCTACAAAAGTATGGAAATATGGTATTCCAGATTCCAAACCTAACTCCCCACCCCCGTCCCCCAAGCAGCAAAAGGAAAAAAACCATTAGAGCTTTGGGTCTCTGGAGTCTTGGCAAATCAGTGGCAGAGTCTTCCTTTGGATTGTCAACCCTAATGTCCCCCCCCTCCTGCCTCTAGCCTCCGTTCCAAAGCACAAAGAACTGCTCCAAGCCAGGGACTCATACCGATACACTCTTCAAAGACAGAGAAGTATGTCTCTCCACATGTTGTCAATACAATCTGTTGCAGCATTCTTCATGGGGAAGGAGATCACATCTGACCTTGTTTCCTCTGGGAACAGGGTAGGCCTTTGGGTTGACAACCCCAAGGAAGACTTCCCCACTGATTTTCCAAGACTTCAGAGACCCAAAACTTTAATGTTTTTTTCCTTTTGCTGATTGGGGGTAGGGATTTAGTGTTGGAAACCCTAATGCCATATTTTCTTTTGTGACTTTAACTTGAACCCTATCTGATGAATGAATACAGTGTATTTGCAAAATATTTCCTTCCTTTTTGAGATAGTGGAATTGTATCCTCATTCATGCAGGTCGCTTCAGGACCTGAATGAAGACAATCATATGTGCAAGGATTAAGGGAATAAAGGAAAGACTCCATCCACCTATGGAAGTATGGGGTCCTTGTAGGCCCTGCAGTTCAGTACAGTGACAGATGCCAAGAATTCATGGGGCTGTCAGATGGACTGTGAAAGTGCAAGGCTCTGTGTTCTTTGCTTCTCTATGTAGCTGTGGCTACAGACACACAGAGAAAAGGCCCATCTGTCAGTCAAGGCATAGAACCTTCTGCCACCCACAGTTGTAGATGTGCAAGCCCTATGCCAAGAGAAGAGTTGTCTTCACCATATGTGCAATCAAATTTCATGAAGAGAAACCAGTTTAAGTCACAAAACAAAAAATTATGAGGCTCAATCAAATTTTAAATCAGGCAACCAAATTTTTGCCATGAAATGAAAAGTTATGGGGGGCAATCAAATTTCATGTTGTGCTACCAATTTAAGTCATGCAATGCAAAATATTATTTGCAATGCAATTTCATGTCAAAGTACCAGTTCGAGTCCTGGAATAAAAAACGATGATCTGCACTAAAAATTTAATTTCATGAAACTGATTATGGTAGTGCAATGGGAAATTATGATCCACAATCAAATTTCATATTGAGCAACCAGTTTCCATTTTTGCAAGTACAAGCTATGAACCAGAACCAAAATGTTTCCAACAGACTTTTTTTGAATCTCAATTAAAAAAATAGTTTCCCAAGCCAAATTTAGTTTTATGATTTCTCACCATGTGAAACTAAAAATTATAATCCGCAATCAAATTTCATGTCCAGCAACCAGTTTGTCCTGCACAATGATAAATTATGATCCACAGTGAGATTTTATATTGAGCAACCATTGTTTTTGTTGCAAAATGGAAAATTAAGGTGCACAATCAAATCTCATGGTAAGAAACCAATTTAAGTCACAAAACCAAAAATTCTGATGTGCAGTCAGATTTCAAGTTGAGAAACCAATTTTTGTTGCAAAACAAAAAATCATGGAGTGCAATCAAATTCTATGCTGAGAAACCAATTTTCTTGTGAGAAATGACAAATTATTATGTGCAATTTAGTATCACACATCCAATTTCCATTTTGCAAGTGCAAATTATAATCTAGAAGCAAAATGTGTTTCCAACAGGCTTTTTTTAAAATTGTAATTTAAAAATAGTTTCTCAAGTCAAATTCAATTTCACACTACCTTAACGGTACAACACAGTAAAGTGTGTCATGATTCAAAAAAAGGGAAAGACGTTAACATGGCCAGGAGAAATATGTAAAAAATATTATAATCATGATTGACTGAAACAAGCCTCGGAGTCTGAACCAGCATGTTTTTTTTTTTAATATCACATTTTATCTCCCTCTGCTGGCAGGGCTTGGTGGCAGTAGTACCAATCATATGTGCTCCATTCCTCCTCCAACTTGTCAGGGATCATGCAGTGTGGCAGTGAGGCTGTTGTATTTTTCCTTTTGTTTTTTGGTCCCTGTAACCCCACCCCTAAGAACACTGGCACAAAGGATGAAAGTCCAGGCTGTAGATGTGCTGGTGCACATCTCAGCCAAGTGCCCAGCAGCATCCTCCCTTCCCCACACTGTGAGTCACATCCTGCCACCTGTGCATCCACAGGCACTGGTAATGGGGTGGTGTGTCAGCTCTCCTCCTTCTTCAGAGGATGACAGTGTCCTATGGGGCCCTGAAATATTTTGCTCCTTGTCATCTCCTGACAACCCAGGCTCATTCCTGAACCCAGGTTGCTGGCTTTGTGGGTGGTAGCACTACCATCATGCTAACTGGCCAGCTTGAACCACCATGTTCTAATGAGGTGGATTTATGATTCTTTTTTTTATTCTGGCTGCTGTAATAAAAGTTTGAATTAGTAGTTTGTTACTGAGGTGAGAAACAAGACGGCATCTGTCACAACAAAAAAATAATTTTGGTGTCATGAGCACAACATCTCATGAATCTATAAATGGTCTTGCAACACCAAATTTTTGGTGTTGTATCAGAATATTATCCTAAAAACCCTACTGATTATGCTCTGAACCAAAAAAAAAAAATGATAATCCTTATAACCCTGGAACCATTTAATATTTTTTCTCAAAACCTTACAAAGGCACTTTTTTTGGCACAGCACACTTTTACTCTGAAAGTTTCATGTAGACTGTATGTAAGAGCAAACGCAAATCCCATGTTAAGTATCAGAAAAAAATTTGACATCTACAGGAAAATTACAAATGCGGATCTCAGAAACTGCACAAGCTGCCATCACAAAAGTTTGCACAGGTTTAGACCCTGCCTCCTAGACAACACATGCAACATTTCAGCTAATTTTGTCAAATACTGCCAAATCTATTAAGTTGCAAATTTAGGGATTTAACATAGAACCTCTCACTCAACTGTAGCTATAGGAGCACTACTGTATCCCTATAATATTCTTTTCCAAAAACTGCATTAATGCACCAGTTGAGGTTCAACGTAATGCTACAAAATTAGGGAAATGTTACTTTAGGGTTTCCAACCCAATCAACCTTCCCAAAGCAGCAAAAGGATAACACAAGGATTAAGCAACCACAAGCAGCCAACATCAGGTAAGACAAACAACGTACAACTGTTTCCAGATGACACAAATACCTTAGCACTGATGTGCTACCTTCATGGATTCGTATCAGTGGCTTGCACATCATAAGACTTACACACTCACTTGAGACTGCGGGTACAAATTCACAATACTCAGATAATACCAGTTCTGTATGCAGAACCACAGGCCCCTGCAGCCACAGTTACAAATACACAAGACACAAATTACAAAAATTCTTTCATCTACAGGAGCACACATCCCTATGGGAGCAGCACTTCTGTAGCCTCAGTTACTCATGCAAACTGCAACATATACACACACCACAGGTGTAAGACATACACACTGACTTTTGGCTGCAGATGCACAGGCACCGCAAAATCTATGATACCAAAATTGTAACACTGATTCTGGCTGCTGAAGCACAGGACCATGATGGGTCTGCTCCTCTTTAGCCATGAGTGTAAGACATACACTCTGACTTCTGGTTTCAGTAGGGTAGACCCCTGTGGGGCCTGCCATTATGCAGATGGAAGTACAGTCACAGTTTGAGTATAATGATTTCAGCAGCAGCTCTAGAAATCGTTCAGGGGGTAGCAGTTATTCAGTTATGCAGATGCATAAAGAAAAGCATGCAACAATGGATCCTGTTATACAGCGAGGTACCTTGTACAGCATGCATGAGTACAATGGAGTCAACCTCGATACAATGCAGTAACTTACAGTAAATGACATGTCAAAAAATACTGCAGTAAAAAGGGCTTAATTGCCATTAAATTACAATGTTCACTGCAGGATAATGCAGAATGTTTGTGATACTCTGCAGCATTACTGCCTTACACCTTCAGCATGCTTTTTCCAAAGTTGAGATGTGGTTCCTTGAACATAAGCTGGTTCTAAACCACAAAAAAACTAAATCCATGCTCTTCTCTAACCCGCAAAACAAGAAACGGCAAGTCCCACTCACCATTAATACATACCTGGGAAATACCCTTGAACAAGTGCCAATTTTCAAATATCTTGGAATCAACTTTGATCAAGGCCTAACCTTTGCAACTCACATTGATAGTACAGCAAAAACTATTAATCAGCGAATTGGAATTCTGTATCGGAACCGACAGCTTCTTACCCATTCTGCACTGAGGATTGCCATCCAATCTTCTATCATCTCAGTCGTTGACTATGGCTTAGTTATATATGGATCTGCCACTACTACAGCACTTAGTCGCATTACAACATCCCAAATAAGGCCTGTCGGCTGCTCACTGGTGCACATCGACGTACCCACACATGTGAACTCTATGCTGACTCAGGTTGGTTGCAACTCTCAAACCAGATAAAGTACCTTACCTGCCTGATGGCGAAAAAATCCACTCTGGGCCTCACTCCACCCTGTATCCAAGACCTGTTATGCCCGAGTGCAAGCACCCATTTTACCAGAAGATCAGAACACCAGCCTCTCCAAGTCCCCCGATGCCGGACTTCTCAGGGACAAAGATCATTTGCCTATCGTGCCCCCAGCTGGCTAAATGCCCTCAGCATTCATATTACTGCCTCCACCTCTCTAGGTATTTTCAAATCAAGGCTTTTCTCTCACCTTGCCACCTCCAGCTCCTGTGACTGCCCTGATTAAACCTCCTATTTTCTCACTACCCACCCTGTTCCGTTACCTGACAAAGACATGTTTGGGAAACCTTTTCTCCTGCTATTGTCTACTCCCCACACCTTTCACTTAACCTTTCTGTTCTGGACTTTTTCCCTATTTGTTTCTCCTAATCTGGCATGACCTCTTTCTTGTAATAATAATGTGATTATTGATATCTCATGTCCTTTTGCACAAGTGATTTAATATGTATTTGTATATGTTTTCTTGCTCTTGACACAACACAAATTGTTGTGTTATCTATGTAACCTTTTGTACTGTACCTAATTGACATGGAACCTTTGTAAAAGAGCCTCTGGATCAAAGGTAGTAATTCCTAGAACAATAAACATCTTGGCTGGCAACACTGTACCTCTGGCTGCAGAGGTACAGGCCTCTTGGGGCCATCTGTCTACAAAAAGGCAGGCCCCTATGGAGCCTATGCTTCTGCAGCCACACACACTCATGCATACAGTACAATATACACACTCAGTTGTGGCTGCAAAAGCACTGGCCCCCATGGATCCTGTGCTTATGCAGCCACAGTTAAAAATCCATGAAGGTAGCACATGAGTGCTACTGGATTTGTGTCATCTGGAAACAATTGAATGTTGTTTGTCTTACCTGATGATGGCTGTCTGTGTTTGCATGTTGTGTTGTCCTTTTTCTGTTTTCGGGGGGGTGGAGAGTTAGGGTTGGAAACCCTAACACCACATTTCCCTACTCTTGTTATGTTAAGTTGAACTCTAACCAGTGCATTAAGACAGTTTTTTGCAAATAATATCCTTTCTTTTTGGGACAGTGGACCTGTATCCTCATTCATGCAGGTCCCACACAGATGCAGATGCACAGGGCCCTCTGGGCCCTGTGCCAAGGGAAGTGTGCATCCACCTACAGAATTGTAGGGCCCTCTTGACCCTGTACATCTGTGCATCAAGGGATGTCAAGAATTCACTGGGCTGTCAGGTGGGCTGTGGAAGTGCAGGGCCATTAGCTGTCTGTGCTTTCATGTGGTCACAGATAACAGACACACACAGCAAAAAGTCCATCTCTCAGTCAGTTTACAGGGCCCTCTGCCACCTATGGATGCAGAGGTACAGGGCCCTATGCAATAGAATAGTTGTCTTTACTATACGATACCTGGGCATATGCGAGCAACTTTGGACCTTTTCTTCCCAGGCTGGGGGGAGTGTCGCATAACAGTGCCATCATCTCACCCTTGCCCCATCTAGCTGGCTCACTGAGCTTGCCCCTGAGCTCAGTGTACTGGTATGGGATCACACAGCACTACCCACTGGGGTAAAGTCTGGCAGTACACACAATGTTTCTTAATAATTAATATTATTTTATTTTTTTTTACAAATTTGTCACCAACTTTTCAAGATAGTCATTTTATGACTCCCCTTATAAACATAAAATATGGCATTTATAGCACATTGGTTGAAGCATAATTTTTGCACCTCAGCTGTGAAAACAGCTCTCATCCATGATTTTAAAAATCACACCTGCACATTTATGAGGAGATGTGAAAAAATGGCTATGTTCAAAGTTTTGATGAAAAACAGAAACATAGATTTAGTTGTCAGAGGAGGACCTTAACTCTCATCCAGTCTGCCCCTTGTCACTGCCTAGTCCATCACTATTGACCCTAGTTGGTCATAGACATCACTACCTCCCCCTGTTTTTCTGCTTAATATGCCACTGTGTCTATCCTACTCATGCTTGAACCTCCTGGCAGCCTTTTCCCCCAGAATCTCTTCTGGCAGGCTGTTCCAGTCATCCACTACCCATTCCATGAAGAAGGATTTTCACACTTCTTCTAAACTTTCCCCCATTTAGCTTCATTGCATGCCCCTTTGTTGCAGTGCCTTCCTTTCTCTGAAATAGACCCTTTACAATGCACCTTGTTCACTCTTGTGAGGTGCTTGTAGGTTTCAATCATGTCCTCTTGCTCTCCTCTCCTCTCTTCTGGGAGTACATTTTGAGCTTTTGCAGCCTTTTCTCCTATGGCTTCTTGTGAAACCCCCTGACCATTTTGGTTTTCCTCCTCTGTACTGCCTCTACCTTTTTAATGTCCTTGGAGAGCTACGGCTTCCAGAAATGGATACAGTACTCCAGGTGGGGCTTCACCAGTGAGCAATAAAATGGCAGCACCACCTCCCTCCTTCTGCTAAAAATCCTTCTCCTAATGCACCCCAGTATCCTGCTAGCCCTTCCCACTGCTTTGTCACAGAGACCAACTACCATGACGTCATTAGATATGATAATCCCTATGTCTCTTTCTTGCATGGTGACTGTAAGCTCCACTCTCCCCATCTTATACATAGCCCCTGGGTTCTGCAGCTCTAAGTGCATAACCTTGTACTTTTTGGCATTGAAACCCAGCTGCCACACCCTAGACTATTCCTGTAGTTTCTTCATATCCCATTGCATTCTCTCGGCCCCTTCCTGAGGGTCACGCTATTGCAGATGTTTGTATCACCCACAAAGAGGCACATCTTACCCTCAAGCTCCTCTGCAATTTTTACTTTTGAAGACATTGAAGAGGACTGGTTCTAGCACCAAACCCTGTGGCACCCCTCTAGTCATTCTCCTATCACCTGAGTGGCTACCATTTACCATCACTCTTTGCCTCCTATCCTGTAACCAGTTTGATACCTAGCTTGTCACGTTCTCCCTCTCCCCCAGGCTGCTGTTCAGCACAGTGTCAAAAGCCTTACCGAAGTCCAGATAGGCCATGCCCACTGCTCTTCCTTGCTCCACCTCCCTGGTAACCCAGTCAAGGAAATCTATGAGATTAGTTTAACATGACCCTCTCTGTAAAACCTTGCTGCCAGTGGTTCTGCAGCCTTTTTGCATTCAGGTGCACCACAAGCCTCTTTTTCAGTAGTGTCTCCATTAATGTTTCCACCAGTGATATGAGACTGACTGCCCTGTAGTTGCTCACATCCTCCCTACTGTTGCTTTTGTGCAGAGGGACCACATTGGCCCTCTTTTAGTTCTCTGGAATATCTCTGAACTCCACTGAAGTGTTAAAAAGCACTACCAGAGTGGTAGCCAGTGCTGTGCTCATTTCCTTTAGGACCATTGAATGAATCCCATCCAGCCCCATTACCTTATTCTCCTTTAAGGCTTCAATCTTTTCCAGACTCTCTCCACTGGGAATGGACCTGTATCCACTTCCCTCTCCCTAGTGCTTACTGTAGCATGCTAGTCCATCCTCCCACCCTCTGCCATGAAGACTGAGCAGAAGTAATTATTTACAATTTCCTCTTTCTCCTGATCTTCCTATGCACAGTCCCCCATGCCCTCATGATTCTCATTATCCCTTCCCTTTTCTTCTTCTGTTTCCCCACATACCCAAAGAAGATCTTGTCTTCTTTTTTGACCTCCTTAGCTATCCTTTCCTATTTTAGTGCTTTAGCTGCCCTCACCCTCCTTCTCACCTCCCTTTGTTTTGCCAGATATACCTTCCTGTCTTCATCCTTCTGGGTCTACTTGTACTTTCTAAATGTTGTTTTCTTCTCCTTCACTGTCTTTGCCACCTCCTTAGAGAACCATAGTGGCCTTTTCCTCCTCTTTACCTTGCTCACATCCTTTAAACAGCATGACATTGCCTGGGCTATACCTTCCTTAAAGGAGTAGTACACCCTCATATCTTGTAAATGTTATTTGTTTCCTTGTCAACAGATAACTCGTTTTGTGTAGCCGTTGGGTATATGTGTGTTTTCTTTAGTTTGTTTTCACTGTTCACACCAGCCCCTGTAACTAGCCTGGGGATCTCCATTTTCTGGTTGTTTAAATCTCATTGTTCCTACAAATTGCATTAGCATATGGAAACAAGTTACCACAGCACCCATTTACACCATGCATCTCAGAGCTGAAAATAGAAATAACCTGAGAAAACTCAGTAGGAACACACAGATTGAATCCAATTTAAAGGAAACAAACCCTGCATTACATCTAAGGCCATTTGTAAAGCTATGGAAGGTACATGTCTATTTCACACCTTGCTGCAACTTGTTTTGTTTTAATTCTAAGTAATCAGACAGGCATACTGCGGAGTGTAAAGTGTGCTGATACATCATGTTCTCATACACTAATGCAGCTCTCAGGCACAGTGCAATTTCAACAACCATAAAATGAAGGCCCCCAGGATAGTTACAGGGACTGGTATGGACAGTGAAAATAAACTAAGGCAAACACATATATCCTCAGCAGCTACACAGAAAGAGTTGTCTGTTGACAAGGAAACAACATTTACAAGATATGAGGGTGTACTACTCCTTTAAATTTTCTTCATTGATCGTCCACTTTCCCTTTGCCTTCCCCTTGAGACATTCTTAGAGGCAGTTTCACATTTCTTTAAGATCTGCCCTGCTGAAGTCCATGAACCTCATCTTAGTGTTTTTTTCTGTCTTATCTGTATGTCAAACCATGCAGTATGGTGATCACTTGTACCAAGAGGACTACCCACTGTGATGTCAGCAATACTGTCTCTGTTTGTAAGTACCAGATCCAGCACTGCCCCATCTCTAGTGGGTTCCAAAACCAGTTGCATGAGAAATGCCCCTTGTATAGAGTTGAGGATGGCTGTGCATGTTGATGTAGCTATAGCAAGAATGCCCCAATCTACATCTGGCAGATTTAAGTCCCTCAAAATCAAAATTTCCCCCTTGCCGATCATTTTGCTGATGCCTTCTCCTAGGGCTGTGTCTAAATCCTCCCCCTGTGTCAGAGGCTTGGACAGCTCTCCTATGCAAATAACACCCTCTGGCCCCATCTATAGTCAGATTCATACCTTCAGCCCTTCATTGTCCCCCTGTTGCCCCTGTATTCCAGTGGCCCTCATACCCTCCTTCACATATAAAAAACAATGCTTCCACTTTTTCTCTCTGACATGTCCTTCCTGAAAATGGTGTAGCCTGAAATGGCCACTTACCAACTGTGGCTGTCCGTGCACCATGATTCTGTTATGGCTAGCAGATATTGTTCTGCCTCCACAATGATTACTACAAAAATTTAAAATTAGCAAAGTTATGAGTGAACATTGAAATATTTCAACTTTCACTCATAACTTGTTCATTTTACCATATTTTTACAACAAATTATCAGCATAGCCTTCATCTTACCCCTCCTCATGAACCTGGTAGCTGAATATTTTCAAATCCCCATTGAAAATTTTGTGTCACAGGTTTGAAAACACATTTTGGCCAGTATCTGAAAAATGACACTGTTACATTCATTGGGTGGTGTGAACAAATGGCTATGCTGAAAAGTTGTGGTCATAATGTGGAAAATTACCAAAGTTATGAGTGAGCATTGAAAAATTACAACATACCTTCATAACTTGTTTTTATTTCATATTTTGACCTGAAATTTTCAGCATAGCCTTCTTATGACCTTAACTCATGAACCCAGCAGGTGAACATTTTTCAAATCCCAGCCACAACATCATTTCAGGTCACAAGTGCAAAAACATATCTTGATCAGGATATGAAAAATGGCATCAGTCATGTTCATGAGATGGTGTGAGAAAATCATTATGTTAAAAATTTGGGGTAATAATACATATGGAAAATTACTACATTTATGAATAAGCATAGAAAAATGTCAACATATACTCATTACTTTGTATTTTTTTATATTTCTACCCCAAAGATTCAAAATAGTCTTTTTATGACACCGCTTGATGAGTCTCATAGGTTAAAATGGTCAAATCACACCTGAAAGGTGATTTCACACCACGAGTGTGAAAACACATTTGGCAATATTTAATATGACCCCATCTGATGAATCTAGTAGGTTAAAATAGTCAAGTCCTACCCAAAAGGTGATTTCACACCACAGGTGTAGAAACACATTTTGGCAAGATTTAATATGACCCCACCTGATGAACCAAGTAGGTTAAAATTGCCAAATCCCACCCAAAATGTGATTTTATGCCACAAGTGCAAAAACACGTTTTTGGCCAGGATTTGAAAAATGACAGCTGTGACATTCATAGGGTGGTGTAAAAATTGGCTGTGCTGAAAATTCAGGTTCAAAATATGGAAAATAACCAAAGTTATGAGTGAGCAATGAAAAATGTCAATGTACACTCATAGCATTGTTGTTTTTTAATATTTCTACACAAAATTTTCAATGTAGCCTTCTTATGACACCATTTTATTAACAAGTGTGGTGAAATTTTTCAAATCCCACCAAAAGTGACCATGAAATCAACTTTTGGGATGGATTTGAAAACTTTCGCCACCCTTGACCATGAGGTGGGATCCTAAAATGGCCATGTTGAAAATTTGGTGTAAAAAAGCATTCAAAAAAGTAATTAAAAACAAACAAAACTAAATTCAAAAATGACAAAGTTATAAATAAAAGTTCAAAACATATTGAAATACGTTAAACCAGACTTACCTTATTTTCTTATATTGCAGTTGCATCTCTGAGCAACAAGACGTGTCCTCAATCAGACAGTGTATCTTGCACTGATGGCCCAGAGACTGCTGTGGCACCTATAACAGGGCTGTCATCGAGTCTCTGGGCCATCTGGCATCAATCTGTGTGTACCCCCTGATTTCTCATCTTGGCTCACCTTGGTTTGATGTGAAGTTCAGAATGCTGACAACTAGGGGGTGGAGGTTGGAGAGGTGCTGGAGGAAGACCAGGTCTATGGAGGACAAGCTGGTTCTGATCCAGAAAAAGGCAGCTTTTATGTCTGGGATGATTGTAGCTGGGAAGAACTGACCAGTTCAGCTCTTCCGGGTTGTAGACAGACTATTACATCCAGCCTGTCTGGAATCTGTTAAAGCAGTTGCAGCTCACAAGTGTGAGGAGTTAACTCGGTTCTTCTCAGAGAGAGTGTCCTCCATGAGAGCTGGGATCTCTCCAAGTGGAATACCATCCTCCAACAGTGGTAGCCTTAGATTGGACAGATGCACTCAGTCACCTTGGACAGAGTTCCTGCTGGTGGCAAATGAGGAGGTCTGTGAGGTGATCTTTGGGCTTAGACAAATATTCTGTGACCCTGACCAAGGCCTGACACGTCTACTGGTTGGCTGTATGGAGGTTCTGGGTCCAGTTTTCGTTGAGATTGTCAGGAGTTCCTTGTTGGCTGGTGTTTTTCCAGAGTCTCTTAAGCAGGCTGTGGTTGAGCTGCTGCTGAAAAAAAAAAAAAACATCATTGGACCCTGATGTCTTGGAAAATTACTGACCTATCTTGAACCTCCCCTTTTTGGGGAAGGTTCTAGAGAAGGTGGCCACAGAACAGCTTGAGGGTCAACTCATGGGCTTCCAAATGTATGAACCTTTCCAGTCAATATTTAGGGCCTTTCATAGCATGGAGACCACATTGGTTAGGGTGTTAAATGACCTGCTCTGGTTGAGGGATTGGGGAGAGTGAACATTTATAATTCTCCTCAATCTCTCCTCAGCGTTTGAGACTGTGGACCATGAGGTGTTGTTTGACAGGCTGAGGAGGTATGTAGGACTCACTAGAAAAGTCATCAGCTTGTTCAAGTCCTTTCTCTGGGGCAGGTCTCAGTGGATGGTACTGGGGAATTATTCCTCGGACCCAATGGACCTGCTCTGTGGAGTTTCCCAAGGCTCTGTTCTCTCCCCTATGTTGTTTGCAGTGTACATGCTGCCCCTGGGTGAGGTTATAAGGTGGTATGAGCTGAGTTTCCATTGCTATGCCAATGATACTCAGCTCTACCTGTCCTTTGTACCCAGGAGATCAGATGCAGTCAATGTGCTAAATTAATACTTGGCCAAGATCCAAGCTTGGACATCATCAGACTGGCTGGGACTTAACCAGGGGAAGACCAAGGTGCTGGTGGTTGAGCTGGGTTGAAAGGGAGGAGTGGGGACCCCTAGTGATAGGCTGGAGCTTTTTATTGGCCCCACTGAACTGTAGTCCTCCAAAAAGGTGAAGAATTTGGGCATTGTCCTGGATAACGAGCTGACACTTGATGCTCAGGTGTTGGCCGTTGTCTGAACTGGAATTTATCATCTCTGGAACATCACCCAAATGAAGTCCCTGATCCCCCCCAATGACCTGGCCATTGCGGTACATGCTTTTGTCACCTCGAGTCTTGATTACTGTCAGACACTCTGCCTCGGGGTCAGAGGAGGTGTGATGCACCGCCTACATCTTTTACAGAATGCTGTAGCCCAGTTGCTGACTGGATATTCAAGATTAAGTTATATTACGCTGGTGCTGCACAAACTGCATTGGCAGCCAGTGTGCTGGATCATCACCTTTAAAGTTGGTCTTTTTACCTATAAGGCCCTACATGGTTTGGGTCTGAGCTATCTGAAGGAGTTCCTGAATCCCTACACCCCATCTCGCTCTCTCAGATCAGCTGGAGAGGTCCTTCTGGAAGTCCCCCATGCAAGATTAAAATCTTCTAAGGACAGGGCATTTGAAGTAGCAACCCCGGTCCTCTGGAATTCTTTCCCGGGGTACCTCTGGGAGGTAACTTCTATAAAGATCTTTAAAAAACATTTGAAGACCTTCTTGTTTGAGCAGGCCTTTGGGACCTGATGTAGTTACTGATATAGTTACTGGGATCTTCGAACAGTTCAGGAATTAGTTTGCTTTTAGATTTTTAGCGGGTTTTATGGAAAAAATTTTATGTATTTTATGTTGACTGTTCTGTACTGTTTGTATGTTTGTACTCTTGCTATAAGGGTGCCCTGAGCCTACAGGGAAGCGCACCCCATATAAATAAACTCTGTTGCTACTACTATTATTATCTACACCATGGGGCATGTTCAGGTGAGTGAGGATATGTGCTGGGTGTGGGATGGTGGGTGCTGAGTGGGGGTGGGTGGGGGTCTGGAGGTCACATGGCCAAGGGACCATTTTCTTCTTTACAGCATTTTAACAGTAAAAAAAAAAGATCAGTGAGGGATGGTTTTCTTCTTTCACAGGGAAGCTGAAACCAGGTATTGGACAGTGCCAGGATACTATTTGGTGGCACTGGGGGTAGGTACCTTAGTGCAACTATCTATATTTTGGGGGCAACATGGAGGGGGTACAAGAAAGCAGTACCAGGGCGGGCACCCTGGTCCACCATTGTGCACATATAAGAGAGCAGGGAAGAACAAGGGAGGACTGGCTGAGAAGGGAGGGGGAGGAAATCAAAACAAAAAAAAATAAGGATTTGATAGAAATAAATAGATAGACAGATAGATAGATAGATAGATAGATAGATAGACAGACAGACAGACAGGCAAACAGATAGAAGACAGAAAGAGAGTTAGAGATATCGAGATTGCTGGCCCACTACTGGCACACAAGTCAGCAGCACATCCCCATCTGTGGCTGCAGATGCCAAGAAAGTCCCACTGTTCTCATACAGAGAGTGCAGGTGAATGGCTTCCCTCACTAAGCTGCACAACCAGGATTTTCAGGTGCCCAGAAACATTCTTTTCTGGGCAATTTTCAAAAAGCAAACACCAAAATCTACCTATGTTGGTCCCGTCTACCTAGGTGCAAGTATTTGTTTTTTGAAAATACATCATTTTTATGTATTTTCATTGTAGTTAAAAAACAAGATGGCAAACATCACGACTGGTATCTTTTTCTCATGACAAGGAAATCATTTCTCATGACAGGTAAATCATGAAAAATAAGCCCTCACGGTCAGTGGTTTTTTTTTTACCATTCTTATCAGGGGGTTAGCCGAAACCATACTTTAAATCCTTATAATTCCAGAACCATTTAATATTTTTTCACGAAACCTCTGAACGGCACTGCCTCAATATAGGCTAGTACTACACTGAAGTTTCATGAAAAAATTCCATTCCATCTAGGCTGCGCATGACAGCAAAAAACCTCCATGTTAACCAGTGGGAGAATAATCTTTCCTTTTCCAAAATTCAATATTCCAGATCTCAGAAACTGCACAAAATGCTAGCATGAAACTTTTTAAGTCTTGAGACTTTGCCACCCTGACCGCATCTGTATCATGTCATGCAATTCCATTGAACAGTGGTAAAGTTATTAAGGTGCAAATTTAGGGGGTTAACATTAAACAGATACTCATCTTTATCTATAGTGGTGCTACCATGCCGCTATACACCAAACAACTTAATGACCCCTTAAACCAATCAACAAATCAATTAATAACCAGTCCAACCAATTAAGAATAATTCCTACACTCATTAACACACACAGAAGTCCCCCTCCAAAACCTGCAGAGTCTACAATGTCTACAAATACACTACCTGAATGCTGGAAAAATGCCTGAAACAAACAAGACAGTAGCACCCCCCAATCTCTCATCAAACAGAAATTCTCCTTGCGGCTCCTTAGCATTCAAACACCATGCCTTCCACGATGTAGTAGCCAGTGTCTCCAGCCAATGCTATCCTCACCATACTGATGACGGACCAAACCCGAAAGCTGACTGCTTCTCTCTTAGATGACACTTCTCTTGACTATGTACTCCATCGGATGCTGCTCCCAACTGCAACTAAAGATGTGCAAAGTTGACAAACTTCATTTCACAAAATAATTCGTGAAGTTTGCCAAATTTGCAACGTGCTAATGCCGCAAAGATTTTGGCAGTCAAAGTGGCACTTTTTCAAAGGAAGTTACGCAAGTTCGTTGGTGAAGTTACAACTTTGCCCACCTGAAAAGTTGCCATTTCCACTGGAAAATTCAGTGCGATGTAGCAAAGTGGTGAAGTGATAATTTGTAAACCTATTCAGGAAGGCGAATTTCACAACTTTGCTGGAACTTCACCGGCAAAGTAAAACTTAAGGACATCTTTAACTACAACATACAGCTGCACACCACACACCACCAACGAACTAAAGGAAGACCAGATGCAGACTTGGCCCCCTTACATAGTGATGATACCCTAGACTACATACAAGCTCAGGGCAAAAAGAGTGCTCAGAACTAAATCGCTACTACGCTACAGAAACCCTTTTAGGCAAAATCTAGAAAGTCAAATCACAAAATGTCCCTGACAATAACAGAACCTGGGAACAGAAGCCAGCTACATTTAAAAGGTAATGTAACTAAATATCCTAATATATTTTATCAAATAAATGACGGGTAAGTCTGGTATATTAGGAAATATGCCCAGCCGGTGGGGGTTAATCAGATAATAAAGCCACTTGCCCTTCATGCTCATGGTCTTATTATCTGATTAGCCCCCTTCATTACATAAATATCTCCTCATTCCTATACATCATACTGTTATCCCCACATTCCTATATGTCATATTTAAATTTATCTGGTTGATCCCGCCATTTATTCTGTCTGTTAAACTACCACTTTCACTTTTCATAATGAATGTGCTGTTATGTAGCGTGACTGAGCAGTGTCAATTGTGTGGTAGCAGTGATTTCAATTAAGGCACTCTGTACTGAAAATAAAACTGTATTTTTTCATACTGGTACTCACTGTTGTCTAAAGGAAACCACTGACTGCAGAGAAACTAGTGCCTGTTGTTACGTAACGTGACCAAGCGGTGCAAATGACGTGATGGCAGGGATTGAAATTAAAACACTCTGTACTAAGAGGATTTAGAAAATGTGCCTCTTTACATAAAATAGTCAGCGGCTTCAGGGTAGTAGACACGAGCCCGAGCACTCGCTCTCATCTCTCCACAGTCGGCATCTTCTGTTACTGTGAATCAAAGGGAGCAGGATTATGAAAACGAGCACATTTTCTAAATCTGCTTAGTACAGAGTGTCTTAATTTCAATCCCTGCCACCATGTCATTTACACCACTTAGCCACGCTACATATCAACAGGAAAAGTGAAACTCCTAGTTTAAAACATGGCACAAATGGCAGGATCAACCAGATAACTAAAATCAAAAATGCTATTTTTTTGTGTTGGGGGCTATGTAGAGTTGTGTTGGGGGAGTAAAACATAACTAAGTAACTTGGGAGGTAGGGGGTCCAAAACCTCTATCTGGCAATTGAAAACCTTGGTACTAACAGAACAAAAAGTGAAAGTGCTAGTTCACATATGGCAGAATCAACCAGATAAGTCTTTAAAATCAAAAAGCCCTATTTTTGTGTTGGGAGTATGGAGAGTTGTGTGTAGGGGGGATAGAATATAACTTAAATCACCTGGGAGGGGGGAGATCCAAAACTTCTGTCTGAAAATTGAAAATCTCTATGTGGGAAATTGCCTCAAGGGGGAGATGTAGGGGGCTTGTGTTGGGGGGGCGAAAACATATGTTGTATAAACAGAACATGACATGGTCTGACTGAAGATATCATATTTATCTTCGCTCAAGGTCAGTGACATCAAGATGTCTCTCTCATGGCTTTGTCACTCATGAGATATCATGATATCATTGGCCTCTCGTGAAGATAAGTTTGATATCTTCAGTCAGGCTATGTCATAATCCTTGTATATATATTACACACACATATATATATATATATATATATTTTTTTTTTTTTGGGCAAAAAACTTTGTTAATGCATCAGTTAGGGTGAATACCACAGCAACAGAAGTAGGGAAATTAGGCATTAGGGTTTCCAACCCTAACGCCCCACCCCCAGGGTTCCCCCCTACCCACACACATCCTCACCCTCCACACAAAAACAGACACCAGGGTGTACCATTGAGTCATCAGGCCCAAATCTCACCCCATTCCACATGTAAACAAGTTTACACACTGCAGTATAGGACAATGAGGTGAGAGTTAGGCCTGACATCCCAATGGCACACCCGATGCCTGTTGGTGTGTGGAGGGTGGGGATGGGGTAAGAAAGGGATACACTGGGGTGGGGGCATTAGGTTGGAAACCCTACTACCTCATTTCCCTACTTTTGTCACTGTGGTATTCACCCTATCTGATGCATTTACAAAGATTTTTGCAAAAAATGTCCCTTCTTTTTCAGTTAGAATAATTGTACCCTCATTTTATTGTGGGAGCACAGGGTCCTTTGGACCCTGCACTCCCATCCCTCCATCCAGATTGTACAACAGTGCCCAAATGTCACAGTGGGAGCACAGGGTTCTTCAGATCCTACGCTGCCATCTCTCCATCCAGATAGTACAACAAAGTACAACAGTACCTATATGTCACGGTGCGAGCACAGGGTCCTTTGACCCTGCACTCCAATCCCTCCATCAAGATAGTGCAACAGTATACATATGTCATGGTGAGAGCACAGGGTTTGAACCCAACATCAAGACAGCACAACAGTGTCCATATGTTACGGTGGGAGTGCAGGGTCCATTGGACCCTGCACTCTCATCCCTCCATTGAAATAGTACAATGTGGTATTTACCCTAACTGGCAACGATTCATTTCAAAAATGGCCATTCATTTTATGTTTTTTTGACAGTCCATATCTCAAAAATCACAAAATCCATCCACATAATATTGGGCATGTCTAAAGACCTACTGCTAGAGATTAAGCATGCCAAACTTTGTGCAAATTCATCGCACAGTTCCACAGTTACTAACGTTCAAAAGTTAAACAACTTGGTTTAATTTTTGCAAGCAATGATTCATTTTCAAAAATGGCCATTAGTTTTGTATTTTGTTGACAGTCCATATCTCAAAAACTACAAAACCCATTCACACAAACTTAGGCAGGCCAAGAGTCCTGCCCCAGAGATTATGCATGTCAAATTTCTTTCAAATCCATTGAACAGTTCTTGACTTATTAATGTTCAAAAGTTAAACAACTTGTTTTTATGCAAGCAATGATTCATTTTCAAAAATGGCCATTAATGTTACATTTATTTGGCAGTCTATTTTGACAAATCACAGAGATCTGCCACTGCATATTATGCATGCCTACTTTCATGCAAATCCATTGAATAGTTCCAGAGTTATTAAGCTTTAAAGCTTTGAATTTCATTTTCAAAAATGGGACCTTCCATTTTCGAAAATGGCCCATTTTCATGCTAAACACTTAACTTTTCCCATAGGAAATAATGGTAAATGACAAAGTTTGATACCTTCTGAATGGGTTAATATTTTTTCACCAAACCTTAGAAAGCACATCTGTGTTGCAAGGGCTTTCTACCCTGAAAATTTCAGTCCACAACATAATGCCATTTCTGAGATCCAGGATGACAAAGAAATGTCAAAAAAATCCTGATTTTTTCAGTTTTTTCAACACTTTATATCTCAGAAACTACTCAACGGTTTCCCACCAAATTTGACAAGTCAAGAGGCCTACCAACAGACATTATGTATGCTACATTTTATGCAAATGTGTTGTACAGCTCTAAAGTCATAAATGCTCAAAGTTTGAACTTTAACAAAGAAGTGCAGTTTCACCCTAACTATACTGGTGCGACTGTGCCAGTATAATATATATATATATATATATATATATATATATATATATATATATATCAAAAAACTTCATTAATGCATCAGTTAGGGTTCTTCTACAGTTGAACAAAGTGAAATTTGATTTTAGAGTTCCAACCCCTTGCACCCCACCCCCAGCCTGCCCCGACCAACAGGCATTGGGGTGTGCATTGGGGTCATCAGCCCTAACTCTCACCCCATTCTCCTACCCTGCACCACCTCAGCTTGTTTACACATGGGATGGGGTGAGAGTTAGGGCTGATGACCCCAATGCACACCCCAATGCCTGTTGGTGGGGGCAGGCTGGGGGTGGGGTGCAAGGGGTGTGAACCCAAATCAAATTTCCTCACTTTTACACTGTAGAAGAATCCAACTGATGCATTAACTAAGTTTTTTGCATAGAATTTCCTTACTTTTTAAGAAAAAATAGAAAAATAGAAAGTTACACAAGTTGGTGGGAGCTTGGGGCCCTTTGGGCCCCTCGCTCCCACCAACTTGTAAGTGTTGGGCCACATTACACACCCAATGACTAAAAAGTACATTGACAACAGCAAGGCCAGCCACCAAACAAATGTTAATCTAGTAGAACAATAGAAAACGCTGCCTACAAAATGTAAACTGCGCCACGCAATATCTCCACAAACAATATTTTGTCCAGTATGTAAACACCACAATTAACATCTACGGGACATGCCGTCAACACCCTCCAAATTTCAAGTAAAAAAAAAACAAACCGTGTCTGAGATATAACATGTCAAAATTTGAAATTATCATTCGTCAGAGTGGCACAGTTCCACACCTGTTGACATTTAACACACACAACAACTGAAAACTACATCCATGACACTAAGGCTAGGCACCCTGTCAATTTCAAGCCACCAGTGCAATCCAAAACACTGTCCGCAGCACGTAAAATGCGTCATGCAATATCTCCGCAAAAAAAATTCTCCAACACGTGAACACAATAATTCACATCTACAGTATATGCCATAAACACCCTCCAAATTTCAAGTAAAAAGACGTAACCGTCTCTGAGATATTCAATCTTAAAGATTGGTAAAATTTCCCTATCTATTCTATTATAAAAAATATGGGCATCTTGTCCCCCCCCCCCCCGTGATCAAGGATGGTGATCAAAGAATCTCATGATCAAAGAATTTGCAGGCTCATGAACAAAGAATAAAAAATGCTATAAATCGAAAAATTGTTAGCGGCTGGCTGTGGAGGTGAGAGGCGGGCTGCACCAGTCGCCGGCTGGGGAAGGGTGGGGGGTGCTGGTTGTGCTGGCATGGCTGGTTGGGGGGCCACTAGACTACCAGGAAATTGCAGATCATTATGCATTTTATTATGATGGGGGGGCTGCTAGACTACCAGGGTTATTAACAACTATAATAATTTTATACAGATTGGGGGGCCACTAGACTACCAGAGATATAGAAAAGCAATATTTATAAAATACACATTGGGGGGGCCACTAGACTACCAGGGATATTGAAAATATGATTTTTTTTATTCAGATATGGCAGGACGAAGCCTTCTGAGCAAAACCCACCCTCATTTAACTTTCTAGGGCACCCCCGGGCTGAGAAAATAGATTTTTAAATCTGGTTATCTTGTCCCTCGCTCGTGATGCACGATCGTGATCAAAGAATCTTGCGATCAAAGAATTTGCAGGCTCATGATCAAAGATCATTAGCGAGCCATAAATTAAGATTTTAAAAGCTCAGAACTCTATTTTTTGACCGATTTGGATCAAACCAAAGGCATGGCTTGATAGATCGGAGTCCCCTGAGTAAAACTCATCCAACTTTTACTTCAGAGGTGACCCCTGAGCAGAGATATTTGTGTTTTCCAATTGGAAATTTAAAAAAAAGATGGCGGACCTCACGATCAAAGAATTTTTTAAATTCTCGGGGACAAAGATTCTGGAACCACCAGGCTGCAAATTCTTTGATCACCAGGCTGGACGAGATGGCCAGAACCCAATTCTTTGTTCGCAAATCATGCATATACATTTTCCCATTGACTTATAATGGGAACTTAAAAGTGGCATGACTTTTGGATGACTTAATATGTTTTCACCAAATGAAAAGTGGCATGTTCGGCCACCAAAGCTCTTTCAAATGAGCCATGTCACAGAGCAGCATGCCACACAATGGCTGTGCAGGGCCACATCCAAAATCCGAAAAGCTGCCTCCAAAAATGGATAATTGTGCATTTTTCAACATTTTTGTATGCAAAGACCGTAATTCCAACTAAAACACAATTTTGCAGATCAAGAGATCTGCCATGCCCCACAGCGCATACCAAATTTTAGGCAAATCCATTGAATGGGTCCAAAGTTATTAACGCGCAAAATTTTGAATTTAACATAGCAGTGACTGCTGAACCCTAACTATAATGGCATGACCGCACCACTATAAAAAATAATATATATATATTATTTATATCTATATTGCAAAAAAACTCTATTAATGCATCAGTTAGGGTTGAAGTGAGAAAAGTAGGGAAATGACATGTTAGGTCTGAGCCCCAAACCCCCCACCCTACCACCCCTCCCCATCCTCATCACCCCAACAGGCATTGGGGCATGCCATGGAGTCATTAGGCCCAACTCTCACCCCATTCCATGTGTAAAGAGGCTGACATGGTACAGCATAGGAGAATGGGGTGAGAGTTAGGCCTGAAGACCCCATGGCACACCTCAGTGCCTGTTGGTATGTGGAGGATGGGTGGTGGGGTGGTAGGCTGGGGGAGTTAGGGGGTGAACCCTAACATCTCATTTTCTTACTTTTGTCACTTGAACCCTAACTGATGCATTAATGAAGTTTTTTGCAATTAATTTTCTTACTTTTTGAGAAAGTGTAAGGGTAAGTGGTATGTGTTGGTGGAAGTGCGGGCCCTCTGGGCCTCACGCTCCCACCAAGCTGCCCATTTGCACATAAGGATATGTGTCTGTGGGAGCAAAGGCCCTCCAGGCCTGGCACTCCCACTTACATATAACAACGGATCCATACAGTAGCCCTATTGGGCTAAAAAGGAACCCTTGTAACACTAATTTGCCAATATCTCAGTAACCATACAAGCTATGAAAAAAATGCCACTGCAGTTGTAATCAAGACTTTGAAACCTCCATGCATGCTTAGTCCACCTAAAGATGGGCTAAGATGTGGGTAGCAAAAAATCTGTATCTTGCATCGTTTCTAAGATATGGGCACCTAGGTTAGTGTAGGCATCGCAATGTTATCCTATGGGAAAAATCTCAACTTTGTGATGGCATATCTATGGAACTGAATATCTTTTTTACATCTAAACAGCATAATTCACATCTCTGGGACACCCCCTTTATACCTTGCAAATTTGAAGCCAAAATACCAAACCATTTGGTTACAGAGCACTGGCAAAGTTTTTAAATTCCTAGTTCGTGAGGTGTCAAAATTCCCGTTCCCAAGATCAGTCCCCATTCACGGGCTGTCAAAATCGTCGTTCACAAGAAATCCTTGATCATCAGATTTTCGCCATCTGGTCTGGAAGTCACGATCAAGGATTTTGTCAGATCTCGAAAGGGAATTGACTCACAAAAGGGGATTCTGACAGCTCATGAGTGGGGATTTTGTCACCATGTAAACGAGGAATTAAGAAAACAATCCCCTTTCGTGAGCTGACAAAATCCTCTTTCGTGAGTTGATCCCCTTTCGTGAGGTGTCAAAACCCCCATTCACGAGCCAATCCTCTTCATGAGAATGGCCTTCTGGTCAGGAAATGATGTTCAAGGATTTTGTTAGCTTGTGAAAGGGGATTAGCTCATGAAAGGGTATTTTGGCACCTCACAAAAGAGGATTTGTCAGCTTGCAAAAAGGGATTCAAAAACCAAATCCTCTTTCATGAGCTGACAAAATCCCCATTCTTGAGTTGATCCTTGTTCCTGAGATAGTGCCATATGGTCCCTAAGTCATGATCAAGGATTTTGTTACTTTGCGAAAGGGGATTGACTTGCGAATGGGTATTTTGTCACCTCATGAATGAGGATCAGAAGTGAGTCACAAATGAAGAATTTTAAAATTTAAAATGGCTGTTTTTTGGCCAAAGTGAAGGAAACCAAAGGCATGGGTTTGTAGAGGGCATCACCCTAAACAAAACCTATACCTCATTTGTAAAAGAAATCAGCCGTAGAGCAAGTTACAACATTTTGTTTGGGGGAAAAAATGAAAAATGAAAACAAGATGGCAGCTCGTGAACGAGGAATTTTTACTCACAAACAGGGATTTTATAAACCCCCTTTTGTGAGGTGACAAAATCCTTGATCACGAACCCAATCCCCTTTCACAAAACATACATATAAATCTTGGACTGAACTGAGCATGCTCAGTACCCCAAAATTCAAAATTAAATAACTTTTGAATGGATTAATATTTTTTCACTAGACCAATGCTGGATTGTTCTTTGAACATACATCTTTCTACCCTGAAAATTCCCTTTCTTTTTTTGAGAAGTGCCATGGGATCTTTAACATCCACCTGAACTACCACCAGAACAGGCAGATGGGACCTTGGTTTAATGTCTCATCTGAAAGACGGCACCTCAGGAGTGCAGCACCCCCCTCATGCTGCACTACAGTGTCAGTATTGGGATTTAACCCAAGTTCCTGGTGTGGGGATAGAACCCATAGCCTTCTGATCTCCCAGCCTCAGAGGTGTGTGCTACCTGCTGAGCCACTGACTCTGACAAATTTGTAAAGATAGGCAAAACCTTTTCCACTATCAATAATAAAAACAAATTAAAATACATCAAATGACCAAGTGCAATGCAGCAGGGGTAATTTATGTGGCCACATGTAGCTGCCAAGCTTTTATGTCAGAAAAACAAAAATAACTTTTAAAATTTGAGTCGGAGAGAATCAAAGAGCAATCACTAGAGGGGATATTACTTATGCAACAGCAGCACATGTGGCTAAATGTAGAAATGATGGCAACAAACACGTTTTTAAATATATGGCAATTGATAAGGTATGTCCAAATCCAAGAGGGGGATATTTTAGGAATCTTATTTTAAAAAGAGAAGCATTTTGGATTTTAAACTTGGGGGCCAACACAAATCCTGGTTTGAATTATGGTATTGATTTGAAACCTTTTTTGGAAGAAGGAAAAAAATAAATCCTTCCCCCCCTCCTTTCTATTTATTATAGAGATTTAATATAGGGATTCTGTTTTTAATACTGCACTAAAGCTTACAAAAAAACCTCTATAATAGCATCGCCCAGCAAGTGATAATATCATAGTTCATCAGTGGTAATACCATAGTTTAAAAGTGATAATACTATCTTTCCAACCTGAATGATAGTATAGTGTATGGTGGGACGTCGTTCTCCACCGAAATCCAGCCTTGTCGAAACCTTGTAGTCACACACTAGTGACGTTCGCAGTGCAGCAGAACGATTTTTTTCTACTGCACTGCGAACATCACACACTGTGTCCTCGAGCAGCATTTGACAGTTAGGGCTCACTCCATAGACAGGACACATAGCGAAAGCAGCAATGTCAGCGGCAGTACTAATGTTCAGCGTTAAAACGTTCAAAATGTTAAGTTCTTAAACAGTTAAAATGTCAAGGGTGAACAAGTTCAAAATGTAAAGTTCTTTTTTCCTTCTAGCAACCCAGTAAAAATGTTTTGAAGCAGAAACATGCTGTAGTGATTTTTTTCCCCAAAAAACGACGTTCCACCATACACTATAAAGAAAAGTGCATGGGGAACAGTTGACAACAGGGCATCTTTCACCTCGTTGGCATTATGACGACGGATTGCCTCTCGAGCTGTGCTCTTGAGGTAATCCATTGTTATAGTGCCAACTCGATGAAAGAATAGCCCTGTTGTCAACTGTTTCCCATGCACTATCCTATATATTATCAGCAAAATACATCAGCGCATGCTCTAGTTTTCCTCCCCATGTCTTCCGAAGTGTGCCTTCTGATTGGCCGCTCTTCCTGTGTGGGGCAGGGACAACAGTTTCAAAAACATGGTGGCCATTGTCTCGATTAGCGAGAGTAGTTATCGTTGAGAAACTGTCCCGGTTTTTTTATTTCAAAAATGGAGATATCTAGTTGATCCTGCATTCCCCATTCCTCAACAACAAGAAAAGGTAGGACTGCCTACCAGTTTTTCCTCTGCTGTTCTGTGAGGGAATTCAGTGAGCGAGCTGGCGGTTGAGCCGCCCCGAAGAGAATGAATGAGAGCACAATACAGTTCGGCTCTCAGCCAGGACTGAGACAGTTCTTAAGTGGCTAACAAAATACTCAAAAAACAGAATGCATATATTAAAAAAAATAACGGATAAGTCACTGGGCATTACCAGTGACCTACCATCTCGAGGTTCTGGACACAAGAACCTCTCAAGTTTCACTCTTGAGGTTTCTATGTGTCCAGAACCTCTCAATAGTATTACTCACTGGTAATGCCCAGTGACCTATCCATTATTCTCTTTGTCTTTGAAAATGGTTTCCCCCCAAAAATTCCCTTCCCCCTCATTTCTTGTAGCATTCTATCATGCGGTTTGTCCTTGCCTGAATGATTTTATGATGTGATCAGTATGTGCTTCTGCCATTAGTGCATTTGAATTAATTGACTGATGATGAAATTATTTGTGTGTGTTTATATATATATACCTGTCTATATGTATATATATATGTTTGATTTAAGCAATAAGGCATGACAGGGTGTGTGTTATGATGGGATAATGGCCCACCTTGGGGTGGGTTGAAGTATGAGGCATAGCCGAGGGCTTCAACCACCTGAGAAGGGCCGTTAGCCCACTATAACATACCCTCTGGAGTGCCTTATTACAAATTATGAAATGGGCCATTTTTAGTAAATTTTATGCATTTTTAAACATAATACTTTCAGCAGGGCCGTTGTGCTGGGATAACGGCTCAGCTGAAAGCAGCTCTTGGCCAATCAGAATACATCATTCTTTCTACCCATTTCATAATTTTTCATATCACACAAGCCTTTGAGAAAGGATAGTTGTACCCAAAATGCATCAGAAACAAACATGATTTTATGTTTTTAAAGTAAAATGTCTTTTTAAGCTTATATGCGGTGTCAGCATATTAATGGTGGTGAGTGCCTGTTTTTTTATTGTTAGAATATATATATATCTAGATATTTATAAAATGGAGATAACAATATCCTAGAAATCCAAATTTCTGATTGTATAATACACATCACATGACCGTGCGCATATCAAAGCGCGACCAAATACCTCAACTTTTTACCCCTCCAAAACAATTTTGACATTTTATAAGATAGATAAACCACTCTGAGGTGTGCGGTCATGCTCTGATATACGCATGCCTTGTGTGGTCTATGCACTCGGCCTGCTGCCTCAAGCATAGCAACGCACACCAAGACGTGCATATATCAGAGCATAACTGCATACCTCAGAGTGGTGTGTCTATTATATATATATATATATATATATATATATATATATCTATATATATATCATACTGGTAGAGTAGTACAGGTATAGTTAGGGTTGTTCAAGAGTTTCTATGTTAAACCTCCATACACTGCACCTTAATAGTTTCGGTGGTGGTTGAAAAAATGGCCCAACATTTGGATGCATATCTGGGAGGCAAGGTCTCAATGTGTGGGAAGTTTGAGATGGCAGCTTGTGTGGTTCCTGAACTCCACATACTGTATGTTGTTTTTACAGCAGTATCCAGATTTTTTCAAATACGTAATACAAGTTTGGATTTTTCTTGCTTTCACCTTCAGCCTAGATGGAATGGATTTTTTTCACAGCTTTCAGGGTAGAAATGACCTGTGCCAGGTTAATGCCCCTTGAAGCTTTCATGAAAAATTATTAAATGTTTCCAGAGTCATAAGGGTTTGAAAGTTTTTTTCTGAGCATGCTCAGTAGGATTTTTGGATAACCCTGTGATACAACACAAAATATTTGGGGGTATGAGAGTTTTTGCTTTCTCACCATTTACTTCTCACAACCCCCCCCCCAAAAAAAAATATTGTGGTCATGAGACCACAATCTTGTTTTTTCCCCAACTAGAAAATATGGAAAAGACATACAAATTTATTTTTTCAAAACAAACACCTTAACCTAGCCAAACAGGACCTGTTTAGCTAGATTCTGGTGTTTAAAACAAAGTCCAGAAAAACCTGGGCGCCCCACTATCCAGGGTAACCTGCTTAGCGAGAGGAGCCATTCACCAGTGCTCTCTGTATGAGAACAGCAAGACTTTCTCCACATTTGCATCTGCAGACAGAGATGTACTGCCAGCTTGTGTGGCAGCAGTGAGCTGGTGATCTCAATCTCTTTCTGTCTATTTCTGTCTGTATCTATCTATCTATTTGGTTCATTCCTTCATCTCATAAGCTCAGCCAGCCTTCCATTATGTTTCCCCAATCCAACAGTATATCACATTCTAAAAAGTGGACCAGAGTACACACCCCTAGTACTGCTTGCCAACTCACTCCACCCAGGTCTCCTCCCCCAATGAATAGGTGGTGACCCTGGGGTACCCCTATCTAGTGCTGCCATACAGTTATGCTGACAGTAGGGTGCCCAATCTCCAGTACTGGATCCAATAGGAGTAAACCTGCAAAGAAAGAAAACAGTCCCATGATGTCTTTTTTATTTTCAATTTAGCCTGTAAAATAGAAAATAGTCCAGCAATGATCTAACCCCCACACCCACCCCACCCCAATCCACCACTCAGCAGCACCACCCCACATACACCTTCACTCATCTGAATATGTCCCACAATGTAGATCCACTCTCTGATTGAAGACATGTCTTGCTGCTGGAATCAACGACTACAATATACAGTAATCTGAAATAAATTTTCTTTCCGCCTCCAATTTGTAACTGTAACTGCAACTAATCCTCTCCTGTTAATCCACGACTTCTCTCCCCTTCCCCTCCTCTCACTCTCATCCATCCTAACTCGATCCATGATCTTCTCTTCACCCCCTCCTCTATTGACTCAAACCATCTCCACTCTAATATCTGTTCATATGTAATATATGTAACATGTGACTGTATTCTATGTAATTGCTGTATGGTTAACTCACTTCACATTTGTACCTTACATGATTACCCAATGAAGAAATGTTATGAAGTTGATGACTTACTGTTTATAACCACTGCCCTCACATGATTGTCTTCTATAGTTGACTCTTGTATTGTACAGTTGACTCTGGCTACTTTTTACCTCTGTATGGTGATGCATCTTGTTCTAAGTATGGAATGCTTCTTTTCCCCAGGTCATCCCTGAAAAAGGGACATGTTTGTCTCAGTGGGCCCACCCAGTCATCACAATTCAAATAAATAAATATAAGAAAATAAGGTAAGTCTGATTTAATGTATTTCAATGGAGTTTGAACTTTTACTTATACCTTTGTCAGAGGGCTTCTTGTCCACTTACCCTCCTAGCAGAGGTCATTGCAAGCAGGAGTATGGTTTTCCAGGTGGCATACTTAGGTCAGCAGTTTCCATAGGCTCACAAGGAAGCCTCCAAGAGCTGGGCAAGGCATATGTTGTGATCCCAGGGTAGAACACGATCCCTCACTGGTGGGTAAAAGTGATTTAGGCCTTTAAATCAATTAATAAATTGGTTATAAGGCCAAAGACTTTTCTTTGCCAGCTGATATGTATGCTGATACTGCTGCCAAATGCACCTTCAGAGTTGAAGGCTATAGGCCTAACAACTGCAGGTGTACTAGGTACTGCAGAACTTTAGGCAACCCTGCCTTTGTTGTGTTTAGTTTTTAATAATGTAGTTTTTTATTGACCAGGTAAGCACACTAGACAACTTCATGTCTAGTTTTAGGTTCAACCTGGTAGGTTAAACAGTAAGCAGGTTATGAGGACGTTGCATCAGTGGAAAAATAAAGGAATGAAGAATAAAATACAGTTAAGTAACAACAGGTAGAGCAATAGCCAAGGCTAAGAGATAACCAACAGTGCAGTACCATAAACCAACAGTTCAGCTCAACAATGATCATATAGGAAGGGACAGGAAGAAAGAGCTATACAGTAGATCAAGTAGAATCTGCAGTAATAATGTAGGTAGGGGAAAATGGACAGACTGGGTGGGCCTAGCAGTCCTCATCTGCCATCAAATTCTGTGTATCTACAAATAAAGCACTACAAGGCAGAGAATAATGCATAGGTGACTGTGTGTTATTCATTTTTTTTACATACTCAGGGTTTGTGATGATCCTTCAAAGTCAAAAGCGAAGCACCAAGGGTGTGTAAAAAACATCATAATCACACAGTTGCTTCTGTTTTATTTTTTATAATAACTGGTGGAATGACATGAGCACAAAAATCAAATTTCCTAATAGGGGAAGTGAAGCACGAGTGCTTCAAATGCCGTAACAACTGGGTATGACATCATACCCTGTTATTATAGCATTTGTTTCACACTGATAAAGGGGGTCACCAGTTATAATATATGGAATAATACATGGGTGGGTGGGTATAACCAGAATTTTAGATTCACCCGAGGTGTGGGATGCTACAGGTTTATTAAAGTATTCCACACTGAGCATGTATCTAAAATTCTGGCTTTACACACACTCACCCATGTATTATTTTATGTAATTAATGGCTGGCATTTTTTATGTGTGTGAGAGAGAAAGAAAGATACAAAGAGACACACTCACTAACTGCCTTTTGTCTCTTTTTAGTAGAGACAATCATTTAGTTCTTTTTTATTATTATTTTAGTGGGAATGTTGGTGTTATGAAGAGCCGTGGCATGGTTTGTCGTGTTCAATGCTGCCTTTGTGTGCTTTTAGTGTCTCTTTCACCCTCCCCCTGCCACCACCACATTTTTACTGGGGGCTTATACCGCCTCTCACTGTAGTGGCAGTTCAGAAAAGTGGGGTGGAGCCGGTTCCAAAGGCAGGATCAACCAAATATATATGAACATTTTTTTTTTAGAGTTTGTACCTTTCATGGGTAACACCTGGTATGAGGGAAATGATGAGTGCTGTGGAGCACTCACTATTGCAGGAATGGAGCTGCCATGTTGTGTGAGATGGTTGCCCTGCCCACAGAAAGTTAAGTGACCAATGAGGTTTCTGAGGGCGAACTTTATTGACGGTCTATGATTACAACCTCCCAGTTGTAACCAAAATTATCAACTGGGAGGTTGTAATGGAAAAATAAAAGTACTGTTATCCATATATAAAAAATGCTGGCCTTTAGTTGAAAAAACAATAACAATCAAAGTTAAATGACAATATACAATGTGGCAGCAGCAGGCCTGGCTAAGAGTAAACAATTAACTGAAATCAAGTGCAGGTACAAATAATTTTATCATTTAAGTAATCCCAAAAAGATCTTCTAAATTAAAACTGTGAGGAGGAGGTATGAACAGGCAGAGGAAGAGAGCTTGCATGGCCCTTTCAGTAATCAGTTATAATTCTGATGATATAGGTATGGTAACAAAGAATTGGAAATTAGTGCTGTCCACATCTTCGAGAAGGGGCAAGATCAGATGGTAACATTTACACATTGTTCAGCCTTACCTTCTTCAAGAGGTTGTCAGGGGAGGTGGACAGGGCAGAGTCATAGATGTAGTCTATTCTGGACTTCTGTAATGCCTTTGACACTATGGTGCTTGATAAGCTATTAAGCTTTTGGACAAAGTAAATCATTGCAGTATACATGGCACATACACAGGGTGGATTGCTAATTGACTTGGGGGTAGGAAGAAGACGGTTGTAATTGATAGAAACAACTCCGGGTGACAGGTACTCTGTGTTATCCCCAGGGACCAGTGCTGGGACCATTGTTGTTCAACATTTTCCTCAACAATCTGTAAGCTGGCATCTCCAGCAGACTACTTAGGTTTGCATGTTATGCTAAGCAGTCTGGGTCAAGGACTCCACTGAGGATGGGACAAATTTCAGGAGGACCTGCACTAGCTGGGTAATAGGTTCAAATTCTGGAGACTCAGATTCAGTGTAGCCAAATAAAAGGCGCTACAGTGAGGAGGAAAAACAAATGATAGGACCTACACAGTGTGTGGAGCTCCTTTCATTGTAATGGTGGAGGAAAAGAACTTAAGAATCACAATTGCCAAGGGACTGAAGCGTGACAAGTAGTGCATGGCTGTGGTCAAGAGAGCTGACAGAATGCTAGAATGTATTAAGGGGGACAGCAGAGTAGGAAAACAAATCATCTCTACTTACATGGCCTTGATCAGGCCATACCTGGAGTACTGCATGCAGTTCTTGGCTGTTCATTACAGAGAGGATAGTAAAGAACAGCTGACACCTTTGGAGCAGGCAACTCATGCCCAGTAACTAACTGCCCCAAAACCTAAATGAGCCATGGCTTTAATTTTTTATCCAGGGACTAAGTAATATTTCATCTTACAATTAGTATGATCCTGCTTCTGAGTTTTGAGAAGCTGCCGAGTGCCCACCTAAGCTCCACCAAGAAAACTGCATTTTCAAGATGCACAGCAAGAAAGGGGCTGCAGGGCTATAGATAACATTATCATGCTATCAGAGGCAATGGCAGACTTTATGTAATATTGGGACTTATAAAAGGCATTTGTACATGTTAAGGGGTGATATTACGTGTAAGACTACCCCCTTAGCATGTTCAAATGTCTTTTATAAGTCCCAGTAGTGTGCAAAGTCCACCACTGCCCCTGGCAGCATCATAATGCTAGCTATAGCCCTGTGGCATCTTACCTACTTGGCGTCATCACAATGCAGTTTTCTGGGTGGAGCTGCAGCATGCACTCAGTGGCTTCAGCAAAACTTCTAAGCAGGATCACAGTAATTGTAAGATGAGATGCTAATTAATCCCTGGATAAAACAATTAAAACTATGGCTAGTTTAGGTCCTTGGGCAGGCAGCTACTGAATATGAGTTGTCTGCCCCAAACAAAACAAGCATTTGTCAATGCCGAATGTTGTCTTGCTGGCATTGGCATTGGTAGTGCAGGAGTTAGAAAGATGCATAATAGGAATGGCAGTGAAGTATCGAACTGATGCCAACCCACCCCCACCCTGCAGAGACTGACAGGCATTAGGGTGTCCCTTTGGGTGTTAGCCATAGTGCTCATGCCATTTCACCTCTCCTTATCCTGCAGACACCGACAAATGGCGTGGTGTGCATTGGGGTCTTCAGGCTTTACGCTCACCCCATTCCATAAGGAAATACACTGAGATGGGTGCAGTATAGGACAGTGGGGTGAACTTTGGAGCCAGAGCGTCCAAGGCACATCTTGATGATTGTCACTGGCTACAGGGTGGGGGTGGAATGGTGTGAGCATTACGTCCGACAATCCCAAGTCACACCCCTGACACCTGTCAGTCTCTACATATGGGCGTTTGGCACCAGATTTTCAACATAGGCATTTTAGCACCTCTGCTCATGTACAGTGTCACTGTTATTTCCTCAAAGTGTCTCAAGAAGTGATTTTGCACAGCGAGCACGCTATTCTGTGCCGGAAGTGCGAAAACACATTTTGGGTAGCATCTGTGAAATGATGGCTGTACTATTCATCAAGAGGTGTGGAAAAATGGCAATGGTGAAAATCCAGAGTGAAAATATCACAAATGCACGACAGTACAAGCGTGCGTGAAATCTGCCAACGCATGCTCGTAACACAGTCATTTTATGAAGTATCATCACCAAATTTTCAACATAGGCATTTTAGGACCTCTGCTCAGGAACTGTGTCACTGTCATTTTCATAATCTGGCCCAAACACTGATTTCCCACAGCGACTGTACTATTGTGCGCTAGAAGTGCGGAAACACATTTCGGGTAGGATGTGGAAAATGACAGCTGTACTGTTCACAAGGAGGTGTACAAAAATGACATTGCTGAAAATCTGGCCTTAAAATATTGCGAATGCATGAAGTTACGAGCCTGCATAGCAACTGCACAACGCACACTAGTAAAACAGGCATTTGTTGGATTTTTTTCCACCAAATTTGGAACATAGGCTTTTTGAGAGGCCACCTCATGAACACTGGCACTGTCATTTCATTAATGGGTCCGGAAAGGTGATTTCACACAGTGACTGTGAAATCACCTTTTGAGGCTGATTAACGCCATGACAGTGATAGAATTCATGAGGAGGGGTCCCAAAAACCCCATGTTGAAAATTTGGTGCCAGAATTCCAACAAATGCCTGAGATATGCAGCAAAGTTGAAAAAATCCTATTCATTCCATTATACAGCTTACCGGCATTTCCTCAGTCTGCAGTTGGCTTTGAAGAGTGCAGACATGTTCCCGGTCCACCGAAGATCGTCGCGCCAGACTCCGGTGGTAGGTATGGGGTGAGGGAGGTGAGGGGGGTTGTGGGGAGGCAGGGTGCCCAGTGGATGGGTGTGGTGGGGGCAGGAGACTACGAGGGACCGTTTTTTTGTTACAGGGAAGAAAAAAAAATTACATCGCGGGACAGTTTTTTTTTTTCAGGGGACGTGGCATACTGGGGTGGGCTCCCAGCATGCCACCTAACTGTTTTATGGGGAGGTGCTGCAGCCAACGGGGGACTGTGCACCCTCGTAGGCAGAAAATGGGGGGGTGAATTTATGCCGACGGGAATTGGGCACCCGCCGGCACACAATGAAAGGTGGGGAGGAGGCTAGAGCCGAGGGGATTGGGCACCCCTTGGCATATAAGAAAATGGGGGTCTGATTTATGCTGAAGGGGAGTGAGCTCCTCCATGGGCACACACAAAGTGGGGGTGCAAACTGAGGGACAGGCACCCCCTCGGTACATAGGAAATGGGGGTTGCTTGTGCCACCACAGTAAGCCGCTTGGGGATTGGGCACCCCCAAAGTCGCCATTAAGTGGCAGCGTTCACCATGCTGCTCATGTGGCAAGTATACAGGAAGGGTCTACTGCGTCTGATGAGCTTTGCTCAGAGTGCAGCAGACCTTTCCTTAGATGTGCTCACCACATTAGCATGCATAGAGCATGCAGGCTGATTGGGGAATGAGGGACGCACCTACTGATGTGTGCCCTACATTTGCCCAACAGCGGCTGCGCCTCCAAATCTGCACTACCGCAAGATGTTGACTTGCACGCAAGCGCGGCAAGCCAACATAAAAATTGTGTCACTAGCTCATTAAGGCAGTAGAGAGGGTGCAATACAGGGCCACAGAATTTTTTTTTTAAATTTTTATTTAGTTTTTGTTGACTGGGTAAGTGCACTAGACAAATCCTGCATATTTTCAGGCATGACCCAGGGAAGGGGGATACAGATGAATGCTTACTGACCTTGAACCAGATTAAGCTGTTGGTGGTATTTTTAGTGAATGAGGGAAATTTGGCCAGGACACCAGGGAAATTCCCCTACTCTTTTCGATAAGTGCCATGGGATCTTTAACATCCACCTGATCTACCACCAATCCAGGCAGATGGGACCTAGGTTTAACGTCTCATCCGAAATGATCAGGGGCATGTGAGGAAAAAAGATCTCTTCCTTCTTCATTCATTAAAATGTAGCAATAATATAAAGAGCCCTGTTAGAAGAATCTGAACATATGAAACAGGTTAAGTCTGAGCATGGAAGCAAGTGCCAGACAAAATGAGAGAAATACCAGACATGCTTAGAAAAATATTATTTTTTAATAGAAACAATATTATCTCAAGGTTGCTATTTTATTGGAAGCATGTTTAGCACAAATGCTTCACTTCAGTGTTGTGCAGTCCTTTTTATTTATTTAGTTGTTTTATTCCTTGGTAACTAGTTAAGGCACAGTAGGCACAAGGCTTGTTTTCAGGGGTGACACAGGAGTGCTGGGTGAGTGAAGTGATATGCTCAGAGTCACACAGTATGCAGGTGGAGGATGTTGGAATCAAACCCTGGTCTGCGGATGTACCGAGCTCACTCACACCTAGGCTATACTGCCAGCCCAGTACTTAAAGGTATTTTCCCTTTATTCTGAAGAGATGTGGACTATGTTACTTTTGTCCTGAATAAGTGCCTTACAAAGGTGTGGTAGTGCCATGCTGTTTAAGGTATACCAACCACTTCAACAGACAAATTAGGTTTTTTTAGCATAAATATTTCTGCAATTTCCATAATCTCCTCTCAGTACCTTGAAATTTCACAATTAATGAAGAAAATGTTTTGCATTTTTTAGAAGTCAACATGAATTATAAATCACACTTTCTCAAATAATGTTTCTGAAGCTTTTTAAAACAGTTAACACAAAAATAGTTGTCTTTTATATCAAGCAATATTTTTCAGAATTAGTCCTAATATGTGTATGTGTTGGGGTGCTTCAGGTATATAGACAATAATTGCATCATGTTGCACAAATAAGACTTATTTGGCATGTCATAAAAATGATGACACCTAAAGGACACAGTAGCAAGCTTAATTAGATGTTTGTTTATAGACAATTATGCATTTAACATTGCTTAGTCTAACAGTTATTCTAAATTTATGAATTTATTTTTTCATAAATACAATGATTGCTAGTGACATGATGCAGAATTTCTAGATACAATATCTAATGAAATAGCCCAGGAAATCCCCATTCATTTCAACTGGAGTTCTGTGATATTTCCCAATATAGCCAGATGTATAGGGCATCTTATCAATGGCTACCACTTTACCAGCAGCAATGTCAATAAACCGTTATTTGCAACATAAAATGTACTAGTTGCCTACAGTAATGTTGCTGCTTTTTTCATTATATTTCTTCTTCTACCATAGACTTGTGCCTGTATCTTATAGCATTCCTGACCTCATCACCATGCCATCCCCATAGAAGCATAGAAACATAGACAAAGATGGCAGAAAAAGATCAAAGGTCCATTCACTCTGCCTGAGTTCTTTATTTAGCCCTTGGACCTGCTGCTTCTCCAGAGGGTTAGCCTTTCCCACCCACCCCCATTCTCCTCCCTGCTTCTGATGCCGCAAGCAACACTGTACCTTTCGTTTTGTCCCAGCCATGCTTAAAACCACTAACAGTTTTTGCACCCACCACCTCAACTGGTAGCCTGTTCTGCAGCTCCACCACCCTTTCTGTAAAATGGTATTTCCTCATGTCCCTTTTGAACCTCCCTCCTGTTAGTTTCTACTCATGAGCACATGGCCGTAGACTGGTATTCAAGTTAAATAGTTCCTCATAGTTCATACTGTTAGTTCCTTTTAGGAATTTGAAGGTCTCTAGCATATGTCTCCTCTCCCTTCTGATCTGCAATGAGTACTTGTTCAGTGCCATGGCTTATGTTGTTCTTAACAGTTCATGGTGTACCCCTCTGATGAGGCTGCTGGGATGGGGCCACTCCTGGCTGAGATCAGATTCCATTTTGGAGTGGATCCTGGTTGGTGAGTATGGGGCCTGCAAGATGTCAGAGTCATCCTGCATCCAGGTCCAGTGTTTTTCCCTGTTTCTTCCCTAGAGGCTGTCTGAAGCTGACATCATGATGAGCTTCACCCTTGACACCAGAGATGACCTTCCTGATTGCTGTCTCCATTGCACGTTCCCCTGTTGTCACCCAAGCGATGATGTGGTAGCAGGCAACTGGAGCCTTATTTATTTTTTTATTTGTTTTTTGGTGAATGGGTAGGTATATTAAACAACTTAATGCCTATTTTCAGGAACAACCAGGAAGAGTACATAGCACAAGATACAGCAGGGTCAAAAGCATAGGTACACGGAGTCGAACAAGATACAAATATAGATGGCTAACAGTTCTGGGGTATGAGTGTGTACAGTTAGGAATATTGCAAGTTGACAAATAATTAGAATAATTAACAAATTAAGATAAGGCAATTGCAAAAATTTATAGTCAGGAACAGTACAATGTGAAAATATTATGAGCAGGCAAATAATCAGTTTGGTAACAAAGTAGATTGCAACAGGAACATTTTGAGATGTGAAAATCAGATTATGCAATGCCCAAGCAGTTATGGTTGGGGGTTGGAAACAGTTGCAGGTCATGGATTGGATGAGGTAGGATTTGAAGACAGATTTGAAAGAGGATGTGTTGGTAGAGCTGTGGACATTTGGGGGAGAGAGTTACAGTACTTGGGAGCAAATGAAGAGAATGCATGCTAGCCCATCTTGGTTAAACATTTTGGTGTGATGAGCAAGGTAGAGTCCAGGGACCTAAGGGAGTAGGTGGAATACGAGCTGGGAAGTAAAGGGATATGGGTGGCTTGGCAGTGAGCCTAGAGTTGTTTGTGAGTAAAACAACTTAAGGCATAGGCTTGCGAGGTGGATGGGGACAGCCATCCTAAGGAAGAGTAGAGAGAACAATAGTGCATGAGGCTTGAGGGTGAGAGGGCAAAGCAGCAGATGTTATTATAGGTAACAGCCCACTTGTATAAAGAAGTTGAGGGGGTATTTTTGAAGAGTAGAGATCCATATTGTAGGCAGGGGAGGAGGATGCCCTGGGATATGGCCAGCTAGGCATTAGGGGTAAGCAAGTGTCTGAGGTGTTAGGCTAAGTCAATTCAAGAATCTGTGGCTTTATGCTGATATGAGATGTGATGGTGAAAGTCTAGCCCTGAGTCAAGTGTGACACCTACAAGGTAGGTACTTAAATTCCTCAACTACAGTGAGAGGGGAGCCATTTAGACACTAGATGTCCAAGGGGAGACAGCAGAAGAAAAAATTACTCACCTTAGTAACTGTGTTTCTTCTAGTGGAGTCTTGCTGTATTTTGACTATTGCAGTTAGGTCCTGCCTTTCAACTGCCCCGGAGAACAAAGGGTTAACTTTTCTATGCCTTGCATAGAACGTTCATCACGAGCTCGGTTGAAGCCCCTGTCTATTGTTGTTTAAATTGCAACCGTCAGATCTTTACAAGCAAAAACTCACTAGGTGTTCTGTGTGGAAACTAAAATTTTTACTAGCCAACTGGCAAATATATATAATGTTCTTGGTTTCAAAGGAAGACTCGAGTCAGGAAACCCAAAATTAAAAACACATCCGAAACACAACATTCCACCCAAACAAAAAAGAGGGTGTAAAAAGGACACCCCTAGGGTGCCAACACTGCTCCTGCCCACCCACATCCCAAAAACTAGGTTCTGAGAGGGGAGGCGGGGGGAGGTAAGAATACAGAAAGACTCCACTAGAAGAAACATAATTACTAAGGTGAGTAATTTTTTCTTCAAACAACATGAAGTCTTGCTGTATTCTGACTATTGCAGACTACCAAGCAGTACCTCTATGGAGGAGGGACAGGACCTACTTTGGGAATAGGCTCTGAAGTACTGCTGTGCCAAACCGAGCATCACTCCTAGCCTGGATATCCAGAGAGTAATGCTTGGTGAAAGTATGGACTGTTTTCCAGGTGGCTGCTTGACAAATTTCTAAGAGAGGAATATCCCTGGCAGCAGCCATGGAAGCAGCTGTACCTCTTGTGAAATGAACCCTCAGGCCTGAGGGTGGAGTTCTACCCAGTTTTTCATAGCAGAATTGTATACAAGAAACAATCCACCTGGCAATAGATCTCTTAGTGGCAAGTTTGCCTTTACCAACTTCTCCATAAGTGAGGAACAACTGGAGGGATTCAAACCTGTGACCCTTGGTACACTCTATGTAGTAGCTAAGGGCTCTTTTAACATCCAAACTGTGTAGCTTCCTCTCTCCTGAGGAGGAATGGTCAGTGAAGAAAACAGGGAGAGATATAGACTGGTTGAAGTGGAAATCTGAAACTACTTTAGGTAAGAACTTTCTGTTAGTTCTAAGGACCACTTTATCTCTGTGAAAAGAGATGAAATCAGATTCCACTGACAGGGCTTGCAATTCACTGATACGTCTGGCAGAAGTAATGGCTACCAAAACCCCAGTTTTCCAAGGCAAGTACTTAAGCTCTGCTGAGGACAAAGGCTCAAAGGGGGGTTGCATAAGCTGAGCAATGCAAACATTAAGGTCCCAAGCAGGAGCAGGGTCCCTAAAGGGGGGATTGGTGTGAAGCAATCCCTTGAAAAACTTAAAGAATACAGGATGGGATGACAGAGAGAAAGACTTGCCCACTGAGAGGAAAGCAGAAACAGCTGCCAAGTGTACCTTTAGGGTAGCTGGTCTGAGGTCTAGGCCATTAAGGTGGACCATATAATCCAGAACCGTAGGCAATTCAGCAGAGTCTGGAGAAATGTTCTTCTTAGAACACCAAATGCTGAATCTTTTCCATTTGGAATTGTAAGTCTTTCTGGTGGAAGGCTTTTGAGAAGCCTTAAGGATATCCAGAACCCCTTGGGAAAGATGCAGATCTGCAAACTCTAACTCTTCAAGAGCCAAGCCTTGAGTTTGAGAGACTGAAGATTCGGGTACCAAATCCTCCCCTGAGAGGATGTTAACAGGTTGTAATTCCTGGGAAGAGACAGGGGAAGGTGGACTGTTAGGGACAGCAACAAGGGATACCATGGCTGTCTGGCCCAGTCTGGAGCAATCAGAATCACTTTGCATGGTTGTGACCTTATCTTGACTAACACCCTGAACAGGAGAGGGAAGGAGGAAAAGCATACAGAAATTTCCCTTCCCAGTTCAGAATCAGAGCATCCAGGGGGACTGAGCTCAAGACTGGGGGTCTGCAACAAAAAAGAGGAAGTTGGTGATTGTCTGGGGCTGCAAAAAGATCTATCTCTGGAGTGCACCATCTCGAGAAAATCACTTTCAAAACCAGAGGATCCAGGGCCCATTCATGATATCCTGGGATATTCTGCTCAGTGCATCTGCTAGGACATTGTCCTTCCCTGGGAGGTGAACTGCTATCAGAGAGGTTTGCAGGGAATAAGCCAGGGACCACAATTTCATTGCTTCTGTGCACAAGGCCGTAGACCGAGTGCCTCCTTGCTTGTTGATGTGCCACATGGTGGTGGTGTTGTCTGTTCTGACCTGAACCACCTTGTTCTGCACAGATTTGGAAAAAGCTTGCAGTGCCAGAAACACTGCTCTGAGTTCCAAGAGATTGATGTGAAGCAGAGATTCCTGAGGTGACCACAGTCCTTGGGTGGTAAGATCCCCCAAATGGACTCCCCAGCCCAGCAGGGAAGCATCTGTGGTGAGTATCACTGAATGAGACTGACTGACAAATGGAACCCCTTGTCTCAAATTGTCCTGATCCTGCCACCATTGCAAGGCTTGGATCAGGGTTCGAGTCACTGGGATTAGTTTGGTAAGGGAATCCTTTCTTTGGGACCAAAAGGCTCTTAAGTGGAACTGAATGTCCCTCATTTGGAATCTTACTCCCTGGACCACTGCTGTGGAGGCTGCCATGAGACCCAGTAGCTGAAGGAAATGCCTTGCTGTTCGAGACACCTGAAGGGTGAATGAAGAGGCCAGTTCCATAAGGGTCCTTGCCCTTCCCAGGGGAAGGAAGGCTCTTGCCTTTACCATATCCAGTTCTGTACGTATGAAGGTGAGGAGCTGCACTGGTTCGAGAACTGACTTTGGTAGGTTGAGAAGGAATCCTAAGGAAGTGAGCACTTGCTGGGTCACTTGCAGATGTGACTTGACTTGGTCTGGAGATTGACCTACTATGAGTCAATCGTCCAAGTATGGGAAAATGGAGATCTTTTGTCTTCTTAGGAAGGCAACAACTACTGCCAGGCACTTTGTGAAAACCCTTGGGGCTGATGTTAGGCCAAAGGGCATTGCTCTGAATTGATAGTGGCCTGAGGGCAACTCGAACCTGAGGTACTTTCTGTGGGAGCACCTGATGGGAATGTGAAAGTAGGCTTCTTTGAGGTCCAGAGAGGCTAGCCAGTCCCCTGGCCTTAGAGAGGGAAGGATAATTCCCAGAGTTACCATTTTGAACTTTGGCTTTAAAAGATGTTTGTTCAGCTATCTTAGGTCCAGGATGGGTCGCCACTGTCCTGTCTTTTTGGGGGTTAGGAAGTACCTGGAGTACAATCCTTTGCCCCTGTGTAGGGTGGAAACTCTCTCTATAGCTCTGAGAGCTAGGAGAGAAGAAACCTCTGCCTCTAGGGAAAGGGTATCTGAGAGATTTGCAAGTGGAAAAGATCTGTCTCTCATCTTGGGATATTTTTTGAAGCTGAGAACCAGTCCCAGGCTTACTACTTCCAGGACCCACTTGTCTGATGTAAGAGACATCCAGTCCTGGACAAAGTAAGCCAGCCTGCCCCCTACTGGTATAGGAGAATCGACCCGGGCAGACCCATCAGAATGTCTGCTTGGCAGGGGCTTTAGGCTGAGGGGTGTATGCAGGCCTGCTCATCCCCCTTCTGCCTCTCCCTCTAAAGAATCCCCTCTGTGAAAAGGAAGATGAGGAGGCCTGAGCTTGGTAAAAAGGGCTTTGGAAAAGCCTGCCCCTGCCCCTGGACTGCTGCCTTTGAGGAGTTGCTTGCCTTTCTTTGGCCTGAGCACTCCTGTAAGAGGTCTTGTATTCGTCCATTTTCCTCATGTAATTCTCTGTCTGCTCCCCAAACAGAGAATTACCAATTACAGGAAAATCCATGATCTTAGCCTGGGTATCCTGTAAGTGGCTAGTACATCTGAGCCAAGCCATTCCCTGAAGAGCCACAGATGTAGCCATGACTCTTGATGATACATCATTGGAGTCCACAGCAGCATGAAACTGTAGTTTTGATGCCTCAATCCCATCTGCAGCCACCTGCTCCAGCTCCTTGGCAAGCTGGGCGGGAGCCTGTTTAGCCAGTGCCAGTACAGTGTTCCAACTGGACTTCTGGTACCTGGCTGTATAGACCATATAGTTAGCCTGCCTGAGTCCCAAAGATGCTGCCATGTATTGTTTCTTTGCCATGGCATCAATCTTCCTGGAGTCCTTGTCTGGGGGGTGTGATGTCAAGGGAATGTTTGCCTTATCACAGGCAGCAGCCTGTACAACCCCAACATGGCTGCATTGCTGAAAAAGGAACTCCATGTCTGAGCCTGAGAGAGTGTACCTCTTGTCCATTCGTCTGTCCACAGGAGGTATAGAATTAGGAGACTTAAGAATTTTTTGTGTCTGTTTCCCAAAGGATTTGTGGAGGGGAATAGACAGTCTCCTGGACTCTGGGATGTCCATCATCTCAACATAATCAGGCTCTTCCTGATCCTTTACTGCTTCCTCCACAGGAAGCTGGAGGGTATCAGCCACCTTTCTGTAGAACATGTAGTGTGAAGGGGACTCAGAAAGCCTAGGAGGAGAAACAATTGAAGGGCTGTCTGGGAAGATGTCTGGGTCAATAGGCACATCCAGACTTTCACCATCACCATAATCATCCTCATACTCTCCCTCCTTCTCAAACTCCGGTTCATAAAATTCTTCCAAAGTATAATCTGGAACCGGGAGAACCCACCAAACTGAGCCCCTGCCAGATGGTGCCGGTTAGGTCGGAACAGAACTAAGCAATTGCACAATCCTAATCGCCTTGGCTATCTCATCGGCAGTCAGGGTATGAGATTCTGGGTCCAAACCGGTCGATTTGTCTTTTCTTTTCCTTTTTGTTGGAACCGACTCCTTGGAATCGGCTCTCCTTTTGCCTGAAGAAGTATCACTCTGGTCAGAGGGCACTCCTTCTGGTTCAGTCGGAACTGAACTTGGCTGGCCATCCGGGTCAGCAGACTTCTCGGCCTCCCTTTCCTTCGGTCTACCTAATCTCTTTTCCAGGGTAGATTTGGGAAAATTCTTGCAAATTTGGCAGTCTGAATCGATGTGGTCAAACCCCAGACAATAAATACAGGTGGTGTGGGGATCAGCCTTAGCAAAGACCTCCCTACACACACTGCAGTGTTGAAACCCAGTGGGCCCGTTTTTTCTTGGGTTTCTCAGACGTGACCAACCTAACCAAAAACTACCCTTTTTTACGGCAATCCAGACGGCAAGACTCCCTATTGGTTCCTGACACTGTCATATCGGTCTTGAAAAAACGTAATTAAAATCCTTTTTTAGAACCAATATGGACCGGTAACCACACTCTAAAGTAAAGCATAAGTTTTAACCTCAGATTGATTGGTTCAGCCGAACCAATCCACAGTTTACAAGTTCCACACAGGAAACAGAACAAAAACCTATCTAGTACTCACAGTACCACAGACAGAGACTTGAACCGACTATGCGGAAACAACAATTCGATAGAAACCGACCAAAAACCAACACTTCAACCGACTTTTGAACCGAGCAGCAGGAGAAATCTCCGGAGCAACTGTTCAGTGAGGTGGAGTAAAGAATTTGACGGTTGCAGTTTAAACAACAGACAGGGGCTTCAACCAAGCTCGTGATGAACGTTCTGTGCAAGGCATAGAAAAGTTAACCCTTTGTTCTCCGGGGAAGTTGAAAGGCAGGACCTAACTGCAATAGTCAGAATACAGCAAGTCTTCATGTAGTTTGAATGACCTGCTTGCCCTGGAGCCAAATAGCACCACTTATGTTTTGGAAGCATTGAGTATGATGTTGTTGACCTCTAGCAAGTTTTGTACATGGGTGAAGGCCTTTGAAAGTTGGGTATTGATGTAGTGGGAGCTTTGGGCACTGTGATATAGGGCAATATCATCAGCGTACATTATTGCTGAACAGGAGGTTGAGACAGATGGGAAGTGGTGAATGAAAATTGAGAAGAGGAGTGGGCCTAAGACTGACCCCTGAGGGATGCCTGAGGTGACAGGCAGCTGGTTTGTTCAAGCATCCCCAAACTTGAAGAATTGGTGCCAGTCAGACAGGTAGTTGGAGAACCAGGTATTGGCATGAAGGGAGACTGAGGGCTGTTCAGTTTTGTTTTAGGAGTGAGTAGTCAACAAGGACAAAAGCCTTGGATAGGTCAATGAAGATGGCGCCAGTAAGAGAACCTTTATCCATGGCAGATTTAACGTCATCAATAAACTTAACGAGGGTGGTTGTGGTGCTATGATCCTTAAAGAATCCATGCTGGCAAGGGGGGAGGAGGTTGTAGCTTTACAGGTAGTTCATTATCTAGGAAGCAACAATCTTTTCAAGCAGCTTACTGAGGATGGGCAGGAGAGTGATGGGGCAGTATTGTGAGATGTCTTTGAGGTCACCCTTTTTGAGGACAGGGACTACCTTAGTGCCTTTCCATAGAGATGGGCAACACCAGACTGAGAGATAAGTTGAAGATGTGGGTGATGGGGGTGGAGAGAAACTAAGACCCAAGCTTAAGTAGCTTAGCCTCAACCCCATCTGCGCTGTGAGCAGCGTTGAGAGGAAGGGAGTTAAGGAGGTGGCAGATTTCTTTTCTGGTGACTACTTTCAGGTGGGAGGATGAGTGGGAGTGTATGCGGTAGGTTTGAAGTCCTGGGCGGAGGGGGTGTGGGCAGGGAAGGGGGAGAGATCAGTGAACTGGGAGTGGAACACATTTGCAATAGTGAGTGGGTTGTTGCAATGTGCACCATTTGTAATCATGTCCTTATGTGGGAAATTGGTAGGAGCACCCAGGAGCCCTTACCCCCCAAAAGGAAAGGAGCTCAACTTTCCTTCTCCAGGCTGGCCCTCCAATGACTCAGATCCTCTCCCAAACCCTGTTTGCTGGCATCATAAGCAGTAGTGCTACCACAGGGCTGATGGTCTGGCTGTAATGCTGCTGATTTAATGCTTTGTGTTTCCATGGAAGAAACA